>JAKSXM010000007.1:32502500-35002500 GCA_022575985.1 Anagrus nilaparvatae
ACGTTAGATTTTATAGAAATATTAAATAAAATTAGTATTATACAGTTGCTCGACCATGCAACATTGACGTAAACTATGTTCAAAAAGTGTTTTAATATAATTTTATTTTTCTCATTAATTGAGACAAACCTGAGGATGGAAAGTTAACTTTCCGAAACGCGTCGTTTTTTAACAAAATGATTAAATTGTAAAAAGAAGGAACAATAAAAGATATTTACATAAAAATATTAAAGTGTTTTATTTTAAAAAATAACAATAAACAAGGTTCTTAAAACTAGTATTATTAAGTTCAAGGTAAAATCGAAACAATGGGTTCAATAACAAAAATTATTTATTTAGTGACTTATTAATTTGATGAAACACGAAGTGTTCCCTTTGTTTTGAAATTTCGTTAAAATTGATAAAAAAACAACATCTGATTTTGATGAAACACGAAGTGTTCCTCTTATCAAAAATTTCGGATGCTTAAATACTCGTGTTTTCGCCTAGGAAAGGCCTTCTTGAAGTAACATCAAATACCGGTTGATAATGTTACGCGGATCTAGGGGTTCCCCCCCTCAGAGTTTCTCCCCGCGACTATTTTTTCTGCAATATTTTTCCCTGAAACCAACTTCAGGATACTAATTTTAAAAATTTTGCGTTGCTAAGGCCAAATGAAAAAAATAACCCTAATGCTAAAAATTTAATTATAATATTTATAAAAATCTTAGGTTATAACCAATTATTAAAAAAAATTATTACCTGTTTTGGATCCCACTTTTTTGTTACTTTATTTATTGTTAGGAAAATCGAGGTTGTGGAGGTTGTGGATCATTAAATAAATGTTCCTTTTAAATTAATTATAACAAATCAAAATTATATTTATTTATCTTAAAATTCATCTTAACTCTTTTACATTTCTATATCAACTGACTCATTTAAATTCTTATTTTTCTCTACACAACTTTACTCTTATACACACATCCCTTTTTAATCTTTTCTAAAATAAAAACAAAGTATCGGTATGAACTACAAAAATATAAAACCTTTATTTTTTACTTCTAAATATGAATCATTCTATAATATAAATATACGCATATTTCAACACGCCTCCTTATATTTCTGTGGGCACAGGGAAAAAGAGCACAACTGCCATTTTCTGGGAAATTCAATTTTTTGTATTTTTATATTTATTAGTATCATATTTTTCATATAAAATTATATTTTGGATTATAAACCTAAAATTTTGGCCAAAAAACGAATGCGAAAAATGCTATACTTATTAAATTTAAAGTAAAAACGCACAAGTCCCTTGAGTTACGGAAAAAAAAACAACTCCAACTTCTATGCAGAATATCTTCTTTACCTACATAAAGACTGTATATAAGACAATATGTGATAAAAAGAGAACAATATAAATAGGCGGATCTCTTGTTAAACCATAGTTTTGTATAATAAAAGTATAGAATTCATAATACTCTTATTTATATGTGATATTCTTATTAATTTAACCAATAAATTGGTTAATTTTAAACTAATAGGTACGTAACAGTGTTTCGCCATAGTGTATTAGGTTGGCTCGTCAGTAGACTCCTAATACACCTTATCTATCCTATTTCAACCAAGACACCGTTTAATTATTTAAAAAACAAAAAATATTAAAATTATAAAATTAATTTTTTTTTTTAAATTTGTGTAAGTACTTGCCTCGCACATGCTTTCAAAACGACTAAAAATGCTGGCTTGTGTATACCGTTAGAAAGGAGAAGTTTAGTTTTCTCTTTCTAATTTAAATACAGCTGGCATTTTTATTCTATTAATTTCATAAAAATTACATTCAAAGTTTTATTAAATTTAATAAGGCTAAAAATAACACGAACTGATAAATCAGTATCAAAAAATGTCATAGCCTTATTTTTGAAAATAAATTTTCATCAAAATTTGCTTATGTTAAAGCTTCCAATCAATAAATAAAATTTCTGGTAAACTTCATTACTCAATATTTTCATGTATTTATTTATAAGATTAGGTATTTTATCTTAAAATGATTATTTTTAAATTACAAAAAAAAAATTAATCTATGTGTTGAATTATTAAATAAGATTAACGAAATTTTATTTTTTAAATAAAGAAAGAGAGACAGTTTAAAAAATTTTTTTTTATTTTTATATTAAAATTTTTTTATTTACAATTTTATATGTCTGATTATTTTTTACATATTATAATTTTCTTTTAACAAAATGAAATTGAAAAAATTTTAAGCAAATTTTATTTATAACTTTATTTTACTTTTTAACGACTTTTTTTTTTAATTTTTTGGTAATTTTTTTTTTTTATTTTCACTTTTACCGTTTTTACTTAATTGTTCTTTTTTTTTATTTTTACCATTATTTTTGCTCAATTGATCTTGAGTTTCATCTTCGGCTAAAGAAAATATTAATTCCAAATCTGGATCGACGCACTTTGCTGTATCATCACTTTTTAATTCTTTATAAAAATTATGATGTTCAGGATTAAGTAAACTTAACATTTCAACTAAGTTATTTTATTTTTCACTTGCGATAGCGACTGGTCCATCATAAATTAAACCTTTATAGTCACTAATTTTACTATTTTCATAACCTTTTCTTACAAAATTAGCTTTTAAAAATTCACCTTCTTCGTTTAAATTGTATTTATAAGAAAATTTACCATTCTCTGTATTCTCATACTTTAACCAACGAATACTGCGCCAACAAATTTTTTCTTTTTTCATGTTAATTTTACGAAGAACTAGAGGTTTTTTAAATAACAGATCGTAGTCGAAAAATTTGCTATCATCCATAATTATAACTTCGTAAGGGTTTTTTACACTAGTTTTTCGTACAATATCATACCAGTCTTCAGGATGTTGAACTGAAAAACCTTCACGTCTTTTTACCTTTTCAATTTGAGCATGATCTGCATCACACTCCATATGGGTATGGCCCGGAATCAAAAATTTATGTTCTATAGTTTTAATACGCGGATGATTTTGAATAATGGACAAAAACATGGCAGCAACATAATTATTTTTATTTTTTCCTGCACATGAATCAGAATAAGCGATAATATGCTCAACGCTATCAGGCAAATTTTGTATAAAATATTCCAGGCAACTACCTATTTCACATGGGCCTCTATGACCCACCCCTTCATGCCACATAAAACAAGTTGTTTTATTAAAAGTCATATTACGTATTGTTAAATTATAAGTCCATAATGGACGTTTATAAAAAGAAACGCCTGAATGTAGCATTGGGGTAGATAGACACTGTTGTAAATCAAAGGAACAAACTATTGTGTCTTTCTTTTCATTTTCCCGAGATTTTTTTTTATCCAAATATTTTTTTTTATATGCATCTTCAGCATCATCTAAGTGTTTTTTTTTGTTCAGCTTTAATTTTTTCTTTTTCAGTATCATTTGTTTCATATTTTATTCTTGCCATAAATTCATCACATTTGTGACACGTATCTAACTGCGGACGTTTGAATTTTCGCCCTGTTGTTTTGAAAATTGATCTATACGTAGATTTACTAACAGGATTATTAGTTTCCTTACGGTAAAGTTTATACATAATTTCTAATGTCAGTCCTGGGCATAAATATTTTTTTGAGGTATGTCTGCGAGAGTAATGGCTTTCGAATGCTGGAAATCGGTAAATATGATTTAAAACTAACTCTCTACGAAACTGAGATATTTTATTTGGAGGAACTGTTTTGCCTCTTAAATCAGCCTCAAAAGCTGAGCCTTTACTGTAGAACTTTTTATCAGTTACTTTTCTCACAAAACTTTTAGTTTCACCAAATGTACTTAAAAAACAACTTTTACAGACTTTAACTTTTCGTGATTCAACAGGCAAATAATAATGAACCGTATATTTCCTGACATTATGTTTTGAAACGTTTTTTAACGGGCGACGACGTTTAACATCTTGCAATTCAACATAAGTGGATAAGAAATGCTTTTTGATAGATTTACTACCTAATTTCCAATATGATTTGAATAAAAGTGTTTGGTCTTCCTTAGGTATAATATTATTGCAACAATTTTTCAATGGTTTTGTTGATCGGGCCGGAATTTTTTTCCCTTTATCAGTTGTATACTCTTGACCACTATTTCTTAATATTTTTCGAGTATTACGAGATATTCCATTTTTTTTTCTTTTTTTTCACTTTCTTTTTGAAAAGATACGACAGTTACTGGTTGATTATTATCAATGTTGATACTTTGATTATTGGCAAGAACTTCACTATTTAACTGATTATTTTCAGCTAAATATCCAACTTCTGGTAAGCTACAACTTTCATCATCGCTTAAATAATTTTCACGAAGTAATTTCAAAGAATCTGCACAGGTGTAAATGTTTACTCATTTTTGTACGTACTTTTATACGCATTTTTTTACTCATTTTTTCACTCATTTTTTTACGTATTTTTTTACTCATTTTTTTACGTATTTTTGTACGCATTCATTTCGTCACGCATTATTTTATTAAAAATCTAATTACTTTTATTTTAAAAAGTAATTAAGAATGAAATTGTGCCATAATTATTAAAATTTTGATTATCAAGATAAATTTACAATTTTTAAAGCATCCTTAAAACTTTTCAGGGCTTGTAAAATTTTTTTTCACCAACTTTTCTTTTCTTTTTTTTTTAAGTTCTAAAACCTTTCACTGGAGAAATTTTGTTCTTAATTTTAAAGTTTTTTAAAAATTATGTAAAATAACTATTATTATTATTATAAAAAATTTTGGGTATCAAGGAATTGGGTCAAATAAGGAGTACAATTAAATTAATAAAAAACAACCATTTTTTATTAAAAAAAATCAATACAATTTTATGTATTGATGCAATTCCAAATATTTTTTGTTAATTTTTGCTGGCAAAAATAAATACAATCAAAATAACAAATCAAATTAATGGCCTTCAAGAAAGCACATACATTAAGACATCTCAGCTTTGATCATTTACAGTTGATAGGTTGAGTTTTGTCCAAAATCCTTCAAACCTGTAAATCACAGAAAAAATTTATTCAAAGTTCTACACTGAAAAAAAATCCATTAATGGCAAACAGAATTCCGCTGGTGGCAAGCGGAATTCTTTTTTAGAATTAAAAAAAAAAATTTCTCATTATACCGGTACAAACACATCCCAAAAAATTTGAAAAATATTTTTTCATTACACGCTGCAAAAAAGATCTACTTTCTTACTTTCGGGCAATCTTTTTTTCGCTTTTAATGAAAAACTATGTGTTGAACACGGTAAAAAATGTAGGAAATTTTACTTTCAATACTGTCTGCACTCGTTCACTACGCTCACTCGTGCATACAACTACATTGAAAGCCAAATCCTATTTTTTTTCCCTTGTTGAACAAATAGATATTTTTTTTTAATTTTCTTTATACGTTTTAAGTAATTAGCAATCGTTTAACGAGATAAAAAAAATCCGCTAGCTATAATTGAAATTTCACTTGCTTGCTTGCTTGCTTGCTTGTCTCTGAACTTTTAATGTGTTAAGTCCAAATTATAACATGCAACATGTTTATATAAAGAAGTACCCTTTTTTTGCAAAATTATACTAGTATTAATTTGCGGAAATCTTTAGATTTCGCATGGCAACAAGGATACAGCAAAATTTAATTTGAATCTATAGATTGTTTAGTCAAAAACTTCATCGATTTTGGCGACAACCAAAGAGTTGGATGCAGACTTTGCATATAAAAAAAGCTGAAGGCTGCCATTGGACATGAAATATTGTTGCAAATGCCCAAAAAAAATTTTCAAGATGTTCATGTTAACTATAGCAAGCAGAATTCATCATTGCGAAGGAGAGGATATACAAAGCAAGTACTTGTTTAACGCAATATCAAAACTTTTTTTAACTCTTCAATTTTGAAGATAGTAAAAAAGATTAATTAAACTTGCAAAAAGTACTAGTTCAATTATCTTAATAAAAATAATTAATATGAACATTTTGCACAAATTTTACAGCATTCTAAAAAATGTTTCAAGTCCAATGGCAGCATTCAGCATTTTTTAACCAAAGTCTTTATCGAACTCAGTTTCGGAAAGAACTTATATTGTTCATAAAAATTTTACACATTATTAGAAGGCATTTAAACTTTGCAAGTAGCTTATATTTACCATTGTCAGCAGGATTCAACAATAATATAGCAAATTTATACAGCGAGTATATATTTCTCAATACCAGGTTGAATTAAAAGTTTTCAAAGCGCTTGAGTTTTTAAATCCAACCTAAGATATAGAAAAGTATCTTTTCTTTTCCTAACTTGCTGTGTTATTGTTGCATCTTACTCACAATAGTTTATATAAGCTTCCTGAACATTTTAAAGCCTGCTTATTATTTGTAAGTTTTTATACCAATATTGGATGCAGACTTAATTTGAACATAAAAAAAGCTAGGGGCTGTCATTGGGATCATTGATATCGATATCAATTATCTTACTAATTTGATTTTTAATAATTAAAATTTTTTTACTTGCCTTTGTCACTTCCTAATATAAAATAGGTCTCCAAAATGAATAAATAAACATAAGACATACTTGGAATCTTGATGCCAAAGACTCGAGCAAGAATGGGTCTCATGGGATGCTTACGTACCTAAAAAAAATATTCAAATATTTTCACAGCAAAGTGCATAACATTATATTTTTAAAAATTAATTAATTGCATTACCTGTTAAACTTTTTTTTTTAAATATGAGCTGCTGTATATTATTGCAGATTGCTAATAGACTATTACCATATAACCTATAAAAAAAAATAAACATTTCAAAAAGAATCAAGTTCTTGTATTAAACTAATTTAATTTAATTATTTTTATTACTTATCTTATTTTTTATGATGTTTAATAATTCCGTAAATTCTTTTCTATGTATTTTTAAACCATAATTTTTAATTCTTTTGACAATTTTTGTTGTTGTTTACCCGCCAAAGTCACATGGCATGAATCATGCAATTTATGCACTTATGGCGGCCGGCAGGTTATGGCAACTGCAACAACAATTGTCAGTACTTAAATATTGAAAATATTAGATGGAAAAGAGTTTACGGAGTTATAAAACATCATAATTAAAGTCAGATAAGTACTCATGTCATAATTAAAAAATAAATTAGTTTGATACAAGAACTTGATTCTTTTTGAAATGTTTATTTTTTTTTACAGGTTATATGGATTTAGGGTAGCAGCAATTTGCAATATACAGCAGCTCATATTTTCCAAAAAAAGTATAATAGGTAATGCAATTAATTAATTTTTATAAATATAATGTTATGCACTTTGCTGTGAAAATATTTGAATATTTTTTTTAGGTACGTAAGCATCCCAAGAGACCCATTCGTGCTCGAGTCATTGGCATCAAGATTCCAAGGATGTCTAATGTTTATTTCTTCATTCTGATGACCAATTTGATATTAGGAAGTGACAAAGGCAAGTACAAAAAATGTAATTATTAAAAATCAAAACAAGTAAGATAATTGATATCTATATCAATTATTCCAATGGCAGCCCCAAGCTTTTTTTATGTGCAAAGTCTGCATCCAATATTGGTATAAAAACTTACAAATAATAAGCAGGCTTTAAAATGTTCAGGAAGCTTATATAAACTATTGTGAGTAAGATGCAACAATAACACAGCAAGTTAGGAAAAGAAAAGATACTTTTCTATATCTTAGGTTGGATTTAAAAACTCAAGCGCTTTGAAAACTTTTAATTCAACCTGGTATTGAGAAATATATACTCGCTGTATAAATATGCTATACCATTGTTGAATCTTGCTGACAATGGTAAATATAAGCTACTTGCAAAGTTTTAATGCCTTATAATTTGTAAATTTTTTATGAGCAATATAAGTTCTTTCCGAAACTGAGTTCGATAAAGCCTTTGGTTAAAAAATGCTGAATGCTGCCATTGGACTTGAAATATTCTTTAGAATGCTGTGAAAATTGTGCAAAATGTTCATATTGATTATTTTTATTAAGATAATTTTGAACAAGTACTTTTTACAAGTTTAATTAATCTTTTTTACTATCTTCAAAATTGATTGATTGATTGATTTCCGGTTTTATGATTTTGAAATCTGTTTTTACCCAAAATGGTGTCGTTGCCCGCAATAGGAATTTTGATATTATTCTTTGCTGGCGTTTAATTATCTGTTACGTTTTTTATGTATTTTGAGTCTTTAAACTCCAGTATGGAACCTATTTTTACCCAAAACGGTTCAGTCGCAAAAAAAACCGAAGGTTAATTATTTTGGTTTCTTAGTCTTTTTTTGGTTGTACAAGCAAAGAATTTTTAATAAAATCAGATACCTTAATAGGGTTAAGGAACCCAAAAAACAAAATTAGCAGATAAAAATGTTTAAAAAAGCCAGTAAAGATAACCACGAAATTCCTATTGTGGGCAACTGGTGCATTTTTGGCGCGAACAGATTTCGTATTTGTATATTCAGCTGCAGCATCCCATAAATCTTGGGCTGTAAAAGTAAAAAATGTCCGATACAGCGCATAAATTCTTAAATTTTACGGGTAATGCTGCACATAATTTATCTTTGTGAGACAAAATAAAACTTATTTTTGAATCGGCAAGAAAAATATTAATAAGATTATTTTCATTTTTTTTTCAGTGTAGAACCACAGTAACTGTGGTAGAATTTTGAATAAATTTTTTCTGTGATTTACAGGTTTGAAGGAGTTTGGACAAAACTCAACCTATCAACTGTAAATGATCAAAGCTGAGATGTCTTAATGTATGTGCTTTCTTGAAGGCCATTAATTTGATTTGTTAGTTTGATTGTATTTATTTTTGCCAGCAAAAATTAATAAAAAATATTTGGAATTGCATCAAGACATAAAATTGTATTGATTTTTTTTAATAAAAAATGGTTGTTTTTTATTAATTTAATTGTACTCCTTATTTGACCCAATTCCTTGATACCCAAAATTTTTTATAATAATAATAATAGTTATTTTACATAATTTTTAAAAAACTTTAAAATTAAGAACAAAATTTCTCCAGTGAAAGGTTTTAGAACTTAAAAAAAAAGAAAAGAAAAGTTGGTGAAAAAAAATTTTACAAGTCCTGAAATTAAGTTTTAAGGATGCTTTAAAAATTGTAAATTTATCTTGATAACCAAAATTTTAATAATTATGGCACAATTACATTCTTAATTACTTTTTAAAATAAAAGTAATTAGATTTTTAATAAAATAATGCGTGACGAAATGAATGCGTACAAAAATACGTAAAAAAATGAGTAAAAAAATACGTAAAAAAATGAGTGAAAAAATGAGTAAAAAAATGCGTATAAAAGTACGTACAAAAATGAGTAAACACTTACACCTGTGTGGTAGTTCCATCTTCACTAACCAAAAGTTAAAAACAAACTGATCGAAATTGAAAAATTGTCTACGAATCGACTTTTAGATACGAAAATACAAAAGAACAAGATAAGATATTATTGATATTTTATCTGAAAAACATAAATAAATAACAAAAATACAAGTATTTTTGAATAATATTGAATAATTTAAAAATAAGATTTTTTAAAAGCATTACTAATGAAAATTTAAAGTTCTAGATAATAATCTAGACAAATATCTATTCAAGTCTAAAAATAATAAAAGAAAATTTTCATAGTAATTTAAAATTAAGTTACCAATACTGTAAAAAATTTTTTAAATATTTTGTAAAAAGAAAAGAATAATTATTTCTTTTATTGTTAAAAATTTCGGAGAACCGCAATAAAATGATTTTGCTAAGTATACAAATATAGGAGATTTAAATTTATTTATTGATTAAGAATTAAAATTTTTTTATTTTTATCTTTTTTTCGTCACTTTTTATCACTTTCAGTTAAAGTTTATAATTCAGAATAAAAATTCATAATAAATACTTTATAAGAGCGAAATAATTTATAAAATATTAAATAATAAATTTTTAGTGTTGGGGAAAAGAGTTCTTTTAATTTTTTTAACCAATTCCCTGAAACTAGTTTTCCCATGGAATAATTTTAGGTTTTACGTCTGAAAAGAAAAAAAGTAATTCTTTTTTTTATTTCTTGAAGCAAAAAATATTGCTACAAAAGTGAACAAACGTAATTTCTTTAACTATAGTTTAAGAAATAATATTTTTTCTCGATTTTAGTTATTAATTCCTTATAAAAAAATAGATACACTGTTAAAAATAAGTCGTGTGATTATACGATAAAATTAGTAAATTCACGAAAAATTAGTAAATTTTTAAAAAAATTCGCGATTTTGTGACAAAAATCGTAAATTTAGTAAGTTTGGTAAATTTGCGACAAATGTAGTAAATAAAGATTTATTTTTTTGTAAATTTCAATTGAATTAAAATTCGAAATTTTTCGACGAAAATTGTAAAATTATGACTTATAGTTGTAAATTTACGATTTTGTCGAAAATATACGAAAAAATAAATCGTTAATTTACTGCATTTGTCGCAAATTTACCAAAATTAGTAAAAATCGCGAATTTTTTCGTAAATTCACTAATTTTATCGTATAATTATTTTTAACAAGGTATTATTCGTCCAAAAAGAAAAAAAAATATATTGGTGTTTTTTAATTTTTGAAAAAATAATTATGATACGAGAATTTTCAGAAATTTAGATATCTTTCGATTGACACCAACCGGCTATAAGTTTTTTTTTCTCAATATTTTGCAATAATGATATTTCAACAATCATTTCATCTTCAATAATATCTTCAATAATAAAGTGGGTTTGAACGCTTGATAACCTGAAAGTTTTGGCACTTCAGGTTTCTTTCTTGAAAAAATTGTACAGCATTTTATAAACTTTTTTTAGGAGAGCTTTAAAAAGTCCCAATAATTATGACCATTTTTTAAATACACAGTAAAAAGTAACTTCCTTAGATTAACAAAAATACGCTGCCAACTAGCTGGCACTAAGTTTCCTCAAAAAATGAGCTTAATACTTCAATAAGCCACGATTACAAATAAATGATATATTATATCCAAATAAAAAAAAAAAAAAAGTATTTTAAAATTTTTTTATGAAAAAGTTTTTGAAAAAAAAATTAGGTCTTTCATAGAATTAAAAGTATTACACTAGAAGTATTACATTAAAAAAAAAAAATAATGCAGTTTTATTAATTTTGTGAATAAAATTTTGAAAAAAGTCGGTATCAGATCCAAAAAATTACTATAAACGAACTTTCTAAAATTAGCACTCTCATAGAAATAAATTAGGTACTACGTCCAAAAAGAAAAAAAAAATTGGTGTTTTTTGTATTTTTTTGTGAAGACAATTTTGGTAAAGAAATTTCCAAACAATTAATTATTAAATTCAAGATATCGAGAAAAAACCATATTTTTAAATATAAGTACTCTCATAGAAATAAATTAGGTAGTAGGTCCAAAAAGAAAAAAAAAATTGGTGTTTTTTGTATTTTTTTGTGGTGAAAATTTTGGGAACAAAATTTTCAAAAAAATAATTATCAGATTCGATATATTGAGTAAAAATCATACTTTCAAATATAAGTAATTTCATGGAAATAAATAGCATAGAACTTATGCCGTTCTTCATATTCGCCACAGAAATTACATCCAAAATAAAAAAAAAAAGTGGTTTGAGATTTTTTGATGAAAAAATTATTTGAAAAAAAATTAGTTCTTAATTCCATAATGGTAGTGAAATATCACACACACACACACACACACACACACACACAAACTTTTTCTTAAAACCGATTTTTTGGCTTCCTGAGGTCTCAAAACGAGCTTATATGCCAAAACATCAAAAACCAAAATTACAACATTTTCAAAAAATTAGTAAATATTGGAAAAAAATCGTATATTTCCTTTTAGTATATTAACAAAAAATTCGAATATTCTCGATTTTTTTGTGAACTCGCGAGAAAAATTGTAATTTATAATTTTTTTTCGAAAGTTTACGAAAAATAATTGTGAATTTACAACTTTTTCCGTAAAATCACAAAAAAAATTGAGAATATTCGAATTTTTTGTTAATATACTAAATTTAGTAAATTTACGATTTTTATCGAATATTTACAATTTTTTTGAAAATTTACTAATTTTTCGAAAACATTTTATTTTTTTTAATGTAGAAAATTATTTTTTTATTATTTTCTTATTAATAAAAATAAGAATGTTAAATAAAAATATAACGATCAGAATGGAACAAATTTTTTTATGAAATGTTATCTCTATTTCATTGACGTTTCGAAAGACTAGCTTTCCATGTCAAATCTGAAAAATACATTTGAGTTATATAAAAAAATTTTTTAAAAAACGATTCTACATTTGTTAATATAAGCAAGTTACTTTTTACAGTGTATGTTTAAATTGCTACCAAAAGTCTAATTTTTTATGAAAATGGGTCTTATAGGCCTCACAATTTTTTCTATAAGCTTCAAGTTTCCAAAAAATTTTTATTTGTCTCATTATAAGTGTTTGTCTAACAGATATGATCAATTAAAGTTAAGTTAGAGTCCCAATATTAGGGTTTTTAAAAAAGTCAATTTTAATCAATATTTTTGAAAAGCTATGTCTCATGCAGAAACTATTCAATAAAAATATACGAGTAATAAGTTTTTGGAAACATGAAGCTCGTATACAATTTTTGAGGCCCATAAAATCTATTTTCATGAAAAATTAGAATTTTTGAAGCCATTTAAACATATTTAAAAAATGGTTACTTAGAGGGACTTTTTTAAGCTCTTCTAAAAAAAGTTTATAGAATGCTGTACGATTTTCAAGAATGAAACCTAAAGTAAAAGAGCTTTCAGGTTATATCAAAATATTGAAAAAAAACTTATAGCCGGTTTGTGTCAATCGAAAGATATCTAAATTTCTGAAAATTCTCGTATCATAATTAATTTTTCAAAAATTAAAAAACACCAATATATTTTTTTTTCTTTTTGGACGAATAATACACTGTTAAAAATGATTATACGATAAAATTAGTGAATTTACGAAAAAATTCGCGATTTTTACTAATTTTGGTAAATTTGCGACAAATGCAGTAAATTAACGATTTATTTTTTCGTAAATTTTCGACAAAATCGTAAATTTACAACTATAAGTCATAATTTTACAATTTTCGTCGAAAAATTTCGAATTTTAATTGAATTGAAATTTACAAAAAAATAAATCGTTTATTTACTACATTTGTCGCAAATTTACCAAACTTACTAAATTTACGATTTTTGTCACAAAATCGCGAATTTTTTTAAAAATTTACTAATTTTTCGTGAATTTACTAATTTTATCGTATAATCACATGACTTATTTTTAACAGTGTATCTATTTTTTTATAAGGAATTAATAACTAAAAACGAGAAAAAACGTTATTTCCTAAACTATAGTTAAAGAAATTACGTTTGTTCTCGTTTTTAGATCTGATATCTGAGTTGGATGAGACTTTTGTAGCAAAATTTTTTGCTTCAAGAAATAAAAAAAAGAATTACTTTTTTTCTTTTCCGACGTAAAACCTAAAATTATTCCATGGGAAAACTAGTTTCAGGGAATTCGTTATTAATTAATTTCTTGGATCTGATACCTGAATTTGTAAACACTTTTGTCTGAAAATGTTTTTTTTTTCAAATTTTGGACGTAATATACTTAACAGTTTGACATAGAGGTTCAGGTATTAGGAATTTTTTTTATCCATCTTTTTTGCATGTGACAGATACATGAATATGTAAAAAATTTTGTCTCAAACTTTTTGATCAAAAATTAAAAGAATTCTTTTCCCCAACACTAAAAATTTATTGTTTAATATTTTATAAATTATTTCGCTCTTATAAAGTACCCAGTAACTATTATGAATTATAAACTTTAACTAAAAGTGATAAAAAGTGACGAAAAAAAGATTTAAGAATAAAAAAATTTTAATTCTTAATCAATAAATAAATTTAAATCTCCTATATTTGTATACTTAGCAAAATCATTTTATTGCGGTTCTCCGAAATTTTTAACAATGAAAAAGATAAAAAAAAGAATATAATATGCGTCACCTGCCAAACTCGCGTGTAAAAAATATTTAATTATTTTTTCTACTTGAAAAAAATAAAATGAATTCTTCACATTAATCCTAACAATTTAAACGTATTAAAAATAATTTAACTTACGTGGTTATCACCTTATTTTCTGCTATTTATTTGCATTATTTTTTTTTAAATCATTTCAAAATTTCACTTCTTAAAATAGATTACGCAATAAATTATTTTTTCTTATTTTTTTTATTAAAAAATTATAAAGTATGACTTTTGCGGAAGAGGTTACGAAATAAATATTCCTTAGATACCAATAAACATTTATTGATAAAATTATTATTGAAATGAAGTTGTTGGTTGCGGGGGAAAATATTACAGGAAAAATAGACGCGGGGAGAAATTCCAAGGAGGGAAACCCCTAGATCCTTTACTCTCCTGTATGGCAAAAGCATTTAATGTATGGGACCGTGAAAACGTCGAATAGCATGGAAAGTATACGACTCTGGGGTACGTGCCTATAGTAGGTAAACTTCAAAAAAAACATTTAAAAAGAGAGAAGAGTATACCATATCTTGAGAATATATCTTGCGCACGGCAGCGGCTACTTTTTTCCTCTCTTTACGCCCTATCCATCCGTATAGTATACTATGATAAAGCCCTCTCAGAATGCTACATGTATCATATTAATATATATATATATATATACTAGCATAGGTGTGAGGGGGGGCTCCGCCCCCCCTGATCTATTCCCGGTGTTGTTGTTATTGATTTTTTAATAATTTTTTATTAATTTTTTATTATATATTAAATTTTTTTCTTAATGTATACCTTTTACCAGTTCAAATGTTACCAATAAGATAAAATTTGTAGTAAATTCAAAGGAATGGTGTAATTTTGAAAATGGGCCAGATCAGGCTATTTTTGGACCTTTGAACAGACATATTTCGGGCCCATGAGGTGCTAGAGGACTAAAACTTTGGCTGAGGGACTTTTTTATCACCCCAAACTATACCCTAAAATTTGAGTTGAATATATATAATACTAGCAAAAGTTGGAGGGGGGGGCTCCGCCCCCCCTGTGTCACATTTCCTTCTGTTTGTGTTGCTTCAAAAAATCATTTTTCATTGCAAATTTATAATTATGCAAACACATTCAGAATTTTCGAATGAGACTCAGTCCCTCCTGTTCACATTTACTTCAATACTTTTCTGTTGCTTAAACAAATCATGTTTCTCTTCAAATTTATAATTATGCAAACACATTCAAACTATTCAGAGCAGCGTAGGTGAAACATTAATGAAAAATTATAGGTTCTGATTGATTCTCTAGTTATAATAGAGAAAATAAAAAAATTTAACTTAGTACGTATAAATTAGTGCCAAATTAAATAATTAAGTAATACAGTATAAATACCAATTGTGACAGTAAAATTTAATCATATTTTTTAGGTATTTCACTTTTTAAGCAAATTTACAAAAAATTTTATATATCCTAAAAATAGTAAAAATTGAATGTCTCCAAAAGTAAGAAATCTGAGTCAGAAAACTATAGCCTATGTTATCCGAATACTTTTATTCTTTATTATGACACTGGTTTCATATCAAGTGGTTCGGCGGTTCTTGAGTCATTAGGGTACAGACAAACAGACAAACAAAAAAACAAACAAATATATAATATACAATAATATAATAAAAACAATCAAATAATATAATATACTATACCCTAAAATTTGAGTTGAATATATATAATATATAGTAAAAAATTTTAAAAATATTTTATAAAATTTTAAAGATACCTCCGTTTTGAATAAAAATTTCAGAGAATACGTAAAAATTAGTGCTGAATTGAATACTATGAAGTGCGATACCAAAATTTTTCGATAGTATCGAGATATTTCAATTTTTGATAAAATTTTTAAAAAATGTTATGAAGTTTAAAAATACTAAAAATTAAATATCTCAAAAACTACGATAGTTCATCAGAAAATATAGGGCCTATGTCAACCGCATTTTTTTTTTCTTCATTTTGACGCCGCTTTCATGCCAATCGGTTCGGTGGTTCTTGAGTCATTAGGGTACAGACAAACAGACAAACAGACAAACAGACAAACAAACAAATAAATTTTCAAATATATATAGTATTAAGATATAGTAAAAAATTTTTAAAATATTTTATTAAATTTTGAAGATACCTCCGTTTTGAATAAAAATTTCAGAGAATACGTAAAAATTAGTGCTGAATTGAATACTATGAAGTGCGATACCAAAATTTTTCGATAGTATCGAGATATTTCAATTTTTGATAAAATTTTTAAAAAATGTTATCAAGTTCAAAAATACTAAAAATTAAATATCTCAAAAACTACGATAGTTCATCAGAAAATATAGGGCCTATGTCACCCGCATTTTTTTTTTCTTCATTTTGACGCCGGTTTCATGCCAATCGGTTCGGTGGCTCTTGAGTCATTAGGGTACAGACAAACAGACAAACAGACAAACAAACAAATAAATTTTCAAATATATATAGTATATTAAGATATTAAGATATTAAGATATTAAGATATAGTAAAAAATTTTATTTTTTTTTTTTTTTAATTTTAAAGCAACGTACGTTTTTAATAAAAATTTAACTAAGTACGCATAAATTACATTTTAATATAGAATATAAATTACATTATAATATACACAGACCCACAAATAAATGATTAGAAATACCATAAAAATAAACAAATGAAAAAAATTTTTTTACCAGCTTTAAAAATATTTTATAAAATTTTAAAGATACCTCCGTTTTGAATAAAAATTTCAGAGAATACGTAAAAATTAGTGCTGAATCGAATACTATGAAGTGCGATACCTAAATTTTTCGATAGTCTCGAGATATTTCAATTTTTGTTAAAATTTTTAAAAAATGTTATCAAGTTCAAAAATACTAAAAATTAAATATCTCAAAAACTACGACAGCTAATCAGAAAATATAGAGCCTATGTCACCCGCAGACTTTTTATCTTTATTTTGACACCGGTTTCATGCCAATTGGTTCGGCGGTTCTTGCGTGATGAGTGGACAGACAGACAGACAGACAGATAGACAGACAGACAGACAAACAAATATATATATATATATATATATATATATTTATATATATATATATATTATAAAGTTATAACCGCTGCCGCCACTGCCGCCGCTGTTGAATGACACCTTTGGGCCACTCTGACACTTTTGGGTCAATCTGACACTTTTGGGCTAATCTGATACTTTTTTCATTTACTTCCTCTGACAATAGTAATGTTTTTTTATTATATTTAAATAATATTTAGGACAAATTAGACATGTACTTGTACTCTTCGAATAAAGTTTGTTCTAAATTACTTAAAACCTGAAGATCTTTTGGTGGTGAAAGTTGTGGTTTTTTCGCTACTTCCAAGTCTTCTATCTTGATTTTTTCTCAATAACTATTTAAAAAATGATTAATTAACATTTTGTTAAAACTATTAATTGTAGAAATGAAAATTTTAATATTTACCCTTCTGATAATAGCAATAGCTTTGAGTGACAAAAATCTTGGATAAAGAACTTCGATCGTTTACAATAGAGTCAACTACTTCTTTTTCATCATCGCCAGGGAAAGGAGACAATAATTAACGACTTACTTCTCTAATCAAGCATCTAAAATATTAATACACCTAATCCCCACCAATCATTAGTCTGTGTGTACACAGTTTCCATAGAGAACTTCTAGTGCTGAAAATTCTGGAGTTCCACAAAAAGTTCCAGTTCTATCTCCAAAGCCCATACCTCCTTTACAAAGACTGAAATCAGCTATCTTTACATAACCCTCTGTATACAGTAGTAAGTTATCGAGCTCCAAGTCTATGTATGAATGAATAATTTTAATAAATAATTAGATTTTAAAATACAGTTTTCAAAATTTTACGTGTACATTATTTTAATTTTGTTTAAATATTGTAAACCTAATACAACGCATGCAGCATAAAAAAATAGCTCTTGGTTCAACAAATACATCCGCATGAATGTGCATCATTTAATCACCTCCTGCAACGTATTCAATGACAAAGCATAAGTGTGCCTAAAAACAAGATTTAAAAAAAAATTTTTTTGTAATAAAAGTAAGAGGCAAAAAATAAACTTTTGATTCACCTTACTTTGGAATTATGCAAATAGATTAACAATAAGAAATGGATATCTTGTAGCGTTGTAGCAATTTCAAATATTCTTGTTAGTGATAATATATTTATTAATCTTCATCTCTATTTATAATATCACTCTTTTTAAGTGCTTCTATAGCAAAGTATTCACCAGTATTTCTATACTTTTCTTTTGAATATTATGATGTAATCAGAATCCTAGCCTCGACTTGGTGAAGAGTTTTAAATCTGTATATATTATCAAAAGTATTTTCATACTACGAATGGCGTCTATATACAGTTATGAAACTCTTACTCGGGAGGCGAACCCGCTCTATATGTAAGTATCTCTACTTATATAGTCGCGAGATTTAAACCACTCAACCACCGCCGAAGCGTTGTGTCAGTAATCATAAATGTGTCCATTCTGGTATTTTTGATTGAAATATTATTAGTATTTAAAATTATTTCGTTATTACTGTATGTACTTTGAAAAAAGGGTAGCAAATGAAGTAGCTATATCTGTATAATTTCCGACAATCTTGTCTTTATAAAACATATCAACAGAAATTTGGTTTTTCTTAGATTCATTAATGTAATAACAGAAGGGATTTTGATCAATCTTTAGGTTATTTTCCATATCATTCATATATTTGTTGTACACAATGTTGCATATATATATATAGTAATTCTTATGTTTATTAAATTGCTTATAGTGATAGAGTTTATTTTTTTTTGTTTTTAAATTTTTTATGGTATATTTTATTTATTTTTATTAGTCTTTTTAGTTTTTTAGAAAAGAATTTTGGAAAAAAATCTTGAATTATAAAGTTTTAGCGACTTCCTGATAAATTATTCTATTTAAAATTGTATAGAAAGTATTTTTTTTGTATTACTGTCAATATGTTTGTTATTAAGCTCTTTATTCCAGTTAATATCACTTAGTTTACTAAATATATTCTCGCAATTGGCTTTTTTATAATTAAAAATTTCTATTCTTTCTATTTTTTTAAAAATAACTTGTGTTTTAATCGTAATTGCTAAAGGTACGTGAAATATCTACCTTAACTAGTGGTTTAGTAGCTGAATTTATTTCAATTTTTAGGTTTGAAAAGAATAGATCTAAAATATTGGATTTAATGTTATGGAAATTATTATACTGTAGTATATTCATATTTTTAAAGTTAATGTATAAGTACTTAGCGATTTCATTAATATTCTTGTTTTTATTATTATTTGAGATTTGCATCTCTTTATTTTTATTGAAAGTAAAGAACCATTTAGCTAAGTTTAAATCGCCATCTATAAATAAATCACAGTTATTATATTTATGCTTAATCATATTAATCCTATCAATAAAGTCACAATAGTAGTCAAAGTTAGAGAGTGGTGGGAAATGAACATTCATAATAATCATGTTTTTAATACCGGTTTTAATTAATGTAATGAGTATTTCATAGTTATTATTGCTTTTGTATACAATTTCAGAAATGCATTTTTTGTAAATGAGTGTTGCAACTCTGCCACCCCTACTTTTTCCACTTTCAATATCTCGATCACATCTGTAAACGTTATGATCTATGTAACCGAACATACGGGCTGTATCTTTGTGTTTAAACCATGTTTCAGTCCTACGAGATGAAATCTTCCTCCTTTTTTTTAATCAGTGTCACCCGTACGTACTCTGCCACACTGTACCAGTTAGCGGTACTGCGCATCATTTCCGGGATGACTCCTTCCGGCCTCCATTCATCGAAGGGTGGTCGCCCTTCAGCGAAGCGAGGACAAAAAAGGTGTGCTCAGCGGTATCCAGCTCGCCTGGGCAATGCAAGCATTCCGGAGATGTCACCTTGCGCCACTTGAAAAGCATATCGCGGAAATAACCGTGACCAGTTAGGAACTGTGTGAGGTAGAAGTCTATATCCCCAGGATCACGGTTCATCCAGCTTTCTAAATCGATGATAAGACGGTGGGTCCAACGTCCCCTCGGGTCTCCATTCCACCTATACTGCCAGCATTCCATTGTGTGGGAGCGAGCGCGAACGAAAGCTACGTCGCACTCTTCTTTCTCAGGTTATAGATCGCCTGCCTTTCCAAGGCAAGCAGATCGATGGAAATCACCCGAATTCCTCATCACAAAAGAAAAAAACAAAAATAATTAATAATAAATTAAATATTAATAATAGTAAATGTTATACTGTACATTACCAAAACGTACAAAGTATAGTCAATAAGTATGATGAATTGATAGAAAGTATTAATTTATCAGCAATTAATTATGACATAATACTTCTAACTGAAACATGGTGTTTCGGCAGGGGACAGAGAATAAAGGAAGAAAACGGCAGGGGGCAGAGAATAAAAGAAGAAAGAAGGAGATGGTGAATCTCCTCCTTCCGAGGCGACAGAAAAAGGTAGGAGAAAGAAGCGCCAGAACCGGCGCATAAGGATCTCTAGTAATAAAGCCTCCTGAAGGGAATTTTATGCGACAGCCCTGTTGGAGATCAAAAGAGGTGTCCAACTAAAGGATTCGGGGACTGAGGTTCATCGAATCCAGAAAACCCAGGATGGCAGGGTCCTAATAGAGCTGAGCTCGTCGAAAGACCGGCAAAAACTATTAGACGCTGTCAAGACGGTCGCAGGCCCAGAAAGTACAGTCAAGGAACTGATTCCCCAACTAACCATGGAGATCAGAAGCCTAGATCGTACTACTGGCAGCGACGAAGTGAGGCAGGTGATAAAAGAGGCAACCAAGCTGCAGAACGATGACGACATAAAAGTCGCCATCTTCAAGGCTAAGGGCACTAAAGCGGATATGGCGGTCGTAGACCTACCAGAAGCCGCCGCACTAAAATTGACCAAAAAAGGTCGGCTAAATAATGGTCTAATTGGCAAGTGCGCTTAAGAGCCGAGGTTACACGGTGCTTTAAGTATTTTGGTTTCGGCCACAACCAGTGGTCATGTAAGGGCATGGACCGAAAATTTGCGTGTTTCAAATGTGGCGTTCAAGGCCAAAAGTCAGAAAAATGTCCTGCGGAAAAAGCAGAATGCTTCCTCTGCAGAGAAAGAACTGACAAGGCCAAGACCGACTACCTTCCAGGATGCGAAGCATGTAAGTGTTATCGGGAGGCACTTACGGCAAGGAAGATAAAGTGTCATCGGTAATGATCGGAGTCTTGCAAGGGAATATTAACAAAACCATTCTTGCTGACCTTTTTCTCGATCAACTCGCGGGCAAGACAGACTCTAGCGTCGTCTTGCTATCCGAGCCGCTTCGCAATAGGAACCAGCAATTCTGGTAAACCGATGACACAGGCCGGTGCGCTATATGGCTACGAGGTCGTGCTCAGACGTCTATGTCCCGACATAAAAAGGCAACTGCCATGTTTGGGCAAAGTGCGGTGATACAACTTTCATTAGTTGTTATTTGTCACCGAATAACACTATTGGGGTGTTCACCGCAAAGCTGGCCTCATGGAGAAAACGATAAGGGAAGTCTCTGGCAATATCATATTTGCTGGGGACTTAAATGCCAGGGCCGTATAATGGGGAATGCCAATCACGAACCGTAGGGGAACGTTGATCCTAGAGATGGCCGCTAGAGCTGATCTGGTGGTCATGAACTCTGGGAACAATCCAACTTACGTAAGGCCAGGCTTTGGGGAATGGATCCCTGAGGTCACTTTTGCCTCGGCCGAGCTGGCAGGAAGAGTGGGCGGTTGGAGGGTGATGGATGGAGCCAATGGCAGCGACCATAATTACATCACCTTCAAAGTGCGTGATAGGGTCGTTAATCGGTCCCCGTACAAAAAGCGCCCACTAGGCTGGAATGTGTCAAAGATGGACGGGGACAGATTTGTGTATTATCTTCGCGAAGAGTTCTCGTCTATCCCAGCCTGGCACGGAGGACCGACCACCCCGCGAGAGGCAGAGACTCTTGTCAAGAGGGTAACTGCTCTTCTGAGGGGAGGTTGCGATGCCTCTATGCCGCGTAAACGGCCCTGGAAGGGTAAAAGAAGCGTGTACTGGTGGAATGAGGTGAAAAAGTGACGTTTTTAGTGGGGGGTGAAATGGACTTAGAATATTTTCGATTTAGGGACTTAGAATAATTTGAAGTGGGAGTCAGGCCTTGATAACAACAAAAACTTAGAATACTTTAAGTTTATGGACTTAGCATAATTTATATTTCAGGATTTATTGTAATTTCGGTTTTTGGATTTATTACTGTTATGAGTGAACGTGTTCCATGCTCGTTGGTTGTGTAGTTACACAAACCGGTTATAAATTTTTTTGAGGTCGCTTGTGTTTTTGAGGTTGATGAATTTGAAACGAATTTGACATCAGATTGACAAGATTTTCAATTGACAGCTGTCAATTAACTGTCAAAACTCTAAAATACCATAGAAAACTTTATAGATTAGCTGATATTTATGTTTTTGAGATCACCGATTTCGAATTTTATATAAGATTGACAAGATTGTTAACTGGCAGCTGTGAATTAGCTGTCAAAACTCTAATATATCGTAGAAAAATTTATAGATTAGATGAGATTTATGTTTTTTAAGTCGCTAATTTCAAATCTGATGTCAAATTGACATTACTGATAGCTGGCAACTGTCAATTAACTTTCAAATAGCCAAAAAAAATAATATAATAATAGATTTTAAAAAGATCTTATGTTTTAGATGTCACTAATTATGAATTTCTCATCTGATTGACAATGTTGACAGTTGACAGCTGTCAATTAGCTGCCAATCGCTAAAATAAGTCTTTACATTTAAAACCACCCCCCCCCCCAATTTTCTAGATTTGCCATTGAATGTAAAGTGGTTTTTTTTAAGCCAATTTAAAATATCCTTTAAAATAGCGCTCATAGCAGAGAAACTTGCCTTAAGTAAAAAAAAAATAATTTTAAGCTTGGAATTAAAAATTATTTTAAGTCCCTAAATCAAAATTATTCAAAGTCCCTAAATGAAAATAATTTTCAGTTCTAAATCTAAACTCAAATCATTCTAAGTCTGTAAATTGAAATAATTCTAAGTTCACCCCCCCCCCATAACGTGCTTGAAAAAACCCCCGCCTATAAACATTTGTCGTGTAAAAATTTTCCATAAAATTAAATATTTATACGAAAAAAACACAAATCTTTGATTTTTGTACCTTTTTTGTAATTTAGTTTTGGTTGGACGGCTATTTGACTGCTGTCAAAATTCGGGATTTGAAATTTGACAGCAGCATTTAATTGACTTATCATCTGAACATACCGTACTGCACGAAAAATTTTCATAAGACTTATAAATAGAGGGACTCAATGGATTAACTAAAAAAATTTTATGTGATTGCTGAAAAAAAAAAGATTTTTTGGCCATAACTTTTTTTGGCTAATGATAACGAGATGTACAATGAACCATTTCAAAACTAAGGTTAACGCCAAAATTTCATGTGATATGCAAAATTTCAATTGGAACGACCATTTTTTTTAAATTTCACCTCACAAAAAAGAGTATTAACCATAAAAACAAATAAAACATAAAACATAACCAATAAAAAAACAAATAACACCATAATTTACTCGATAAAAGGTCAAAAAACATATTTCTATTTAATTTCTACACTCGAGTATCAACTATAATAAATTTTAAGAGTATTAACCGTTATAAACATAAAATAGGCAATTTTAAATGGCCAAATCTTCTTACAGATGAAAAATTAAACCAAAAAATTAAAATACAAATATTGGTTATAAGTTATATAACTTGGAATAAATGCTAAAAAATTTGGCTGTTTAAAATAAATAATGTTCACGCTGCTGATGCCAAAAAACTGAAAATGACTTACAAAATATAAGATTTCACCCAACTTTGTCAGTCCAGAACATATATCAATAATTACTCGTTAGGGCTACAAATGACTGGACATATTTAGGAACAAGTGTTCTGAATTTTCGTTAAAGGATTTTTTTTCAAGCACCTCAGTCCAGATGGCGCTAAAAAATTGTCATAAAAAAATTGGAAAAAAGTTTATTCTGCCCAAAACTTTTTTTCTGCTTATTTTCAACGGTTCTGGTTGGTCTCCAAATTTTCCCAATTTCGTCTTCTTGCAAAATGATTGTAATCATTTTTTTGGTGAAAGTAATATTTTTCCAGATAATTACGTCAGAACGACCCGGTATCTTAATTTTTCGTTAAACAACCATTTTTGCCATGTCACTCGCACAAAAAGAAACATAATGATTTATCATCTGATTTATCAAATGATTTACCATAAGGTATATTATTGACCTAAAATAATTTCGTTTATCTCCAAGAGACCTTCGGGATGAAAATGGACCCTCCTAGGAAAATCTTATATCCTGGAGGTATAATTTTCATTTTTCACCCCAACATATTTTCCGATTTTCCAAGATGGCGGACCAAAAAAAACAGGAAAAAACGACTTTCTACATTACCTGGGGGTTTTTGAGGTTGAGAAATACGATTTTTTGACTGAAAATTTTCATTTTTTCACCCCAACATGTTTTCCGATTTTCCAAGATGGCGGACCAAAAAAAGCAGGAAAAAACGACTTTCTACATTATCTGGGGGTTTTCGAGGTTGAGAAATACGATTTTTCTATTGAAAATTTTCATTTTTTCACCCCAACATGTTTTCCGATTTTCCAAGATGGCGGACCAAAAAAAACAGGAAAAACGACTTTCTACATTACCTGGGGGTTTTTGAGGTTGAGAAATACGATTTTTTGACTGAAAATTTTCATTTTTTCACCCCAACATGTTTTCCGATTTTCCAAGATGGCGGACCAAAAAAAACAGGAAAAAACTACTTTCTACGTGACCTGGGGGTTTTTGAGGTTGAGAAATACGATTTTTTGACAGAAAATTTTCATTTTTTCACCCCAACATGTTTTCCGATTTTCCAAGATGGCGGACCAAAAAAAACAGGAAAAACGACTTTCTACATTACCTGGGGGTTTTTGAGGTTGAGAAATACGATTTTTCTATTGAAAATTTTCATTTTTTCACCCCAACATGTTTTCCGATTTTCCAAGATGGCGGACCAAAAAAAACAGGAAAAACGACTTTCTACATTACCTGGGGGTTTTTGAGGTTGAGAAATACGATTTTTTGACTGAAAATTTTCATTTTTTCACCCCAACATATTTTCCGATTTTCCAAGATGGCGGACCAAAAAAAACAGGAAAAAACTACTTTCTACGTGACCTGGGGGTTTTTGAGGTTGAGAAATACGATTTTTTGACAGAAAATTTTCATTTTTTCACCCCAACATGTTTTCCAATTTTCCAAGATGGCGGACCAAAAAAAACTGGAAAAAACGACTTTCTACATTACCTGGGGGTTTTCGAGGTTGAGAAATACGATTTTTCTATTGAAAATTTTCATTTTTTCACCCCAACATGTTTTCCGATTTTCCAAGATGGCGGACCAAAAAAAACAGGAAAAACGAGTTTCTACATTACCTGGGGGTTTTTGAGGTTGAGAAATACGATTTTTTGACTGAAAATTTTCATTTTTTCACCCCAACATGTTTTCCGATTTTCCAAGATGGCGGACCAAAAAAAACAGGAAAAACGACTTTCTACATTACCTGGGGGTTTTTGAGGTTGAGAATCTCAAATTGTTCCTTTGCGTACAACAAAAATGAACAATTTATTCAGTTAATTGAGTTAATAGTTGATGAAGCGAATGAGAAAGAGTATACTGTATGTAAAACTATTCGGTGTTCTTCTCTTATATGTCCAGTAAGTTACAGAATTGATGCATTCAGTGAAGATAAATCTGTTATAGAAACTAGTTTTATAGATTCAATGTGTTTATTTACATATAATGGGTCAAAAATACATAACTAAAGCTCCAAATTTTTACCATTATTATTAACATAATTACCATAATGTACACTCATTATTATAATCTTTTTAAATTGTAGGTTAGTAATTGGTTAAATCATAATAAAAATTTGTAATCTATTATAGAATATTGAGTATTATATTTTCAATCAAAATACCCTTCTGTATTTTACTAAGTTCACTTTCCATTATGAAGCATGTAATAAGCTAATACAAAATTATTAGTTAGAAAAAATTTCGTTCATAAAATATAAACATAAAGTTGTTTTTTTCATATTTTTGGGCCGCCATCTTGGAAAATCGGAAAATATGTTGCAGTGAAAAAATGAAATTTTTCATTCAAAAAATCGTATTTCTCAACCT
Source organism: Anagrus nilaparvatae (assembly GCA_022575985.1). Taxonomy (NCBI): domain Eukaryota; kingdom Metazoa; phylum Arthropoda; class Insecta; order Hymenoptera; family Mymaridae; genus Anagrus; species Anagrus nilaparvatae. The sequence continues at coordinate 32,528,896 of JAKSXM010000007.1, forward strand.
CAAAAACCCCCAGATAACGTAGAAAGTAGTTTTTTCCTGTTTTTTTGGTCCGCCATCTTGGAAAATCGGAAAACATGTTGGGGTGAAAAAATGAAAATTTTCAATAAAAAAATCGTATTTTTCAACCTCAAAAACCCCCAGGTAATGTAGAAAGCCGTTTTTTCCTGTTTTTTTTGGTCCGCCATCTTGGAAAATCGGAAAACATGTTGGGGTGAAAAAATGAAAATTTTCAGTCAAAAAATCGTATTTCTCAACCCCAAAAACCCCCAGGTAAAGTAGAAAGTCGTTTTTCCTGTTTTTTTTGGTCCGCCATCTTGGAAAATCGGAAAACTTGTTGGGTGAAAAAATGAAAATTTTCATTCAAAAAGATATAGTCAAAAAATCGTATTTCTCAAACTCAAAAACCCCCAGGTAATGTAGAAAGTCGTTTTTTCCTGTTTTTTTTGGTCCGCCATCTTGGAAAATCGGGAAACATGTTGGGGTGAAAAAATGAAAATTTTCAGTCAAAAAATCGTATTTCTCAACCTCAAAAACCCCCAGGTAATGTATAAAGTCGTTTTTTTCTGTTTTTTTTTGTCCGCCATCTTGGAAAATCGGAAAACATGTTGGGGTGAAAAAATGAAAATTTTCAGTCAAAAAATCGTATTTCTCAACCTCAAAAACCCCCAGGTAATGTAGAAAGTCGTTTTTTCCTGTTTTTTTTTGGTCCGCCATCTTGGAAAATCGGAAAACATGTTGGTGTGAAAAAATGAAAATTTTCAGTCAAAAAATCGTATTTCTCAACCTCAAAAACCCCCAGGTAATGTAGAAAGTCGTTTTTTCCTGTTTTTTTTTGGTCCGCCATCTTGGAAAATCGGAAAATATGTTGGGGTGAAAAATGAAAATTATACCTCTAGGAAATAAGCTTTTCCTAGGAGGGTCCATTTTCATCCCGAAGGTCTCTTGGAGATAAAAGAAATTATTTTAGGTCAATAATATACCTTATGGTAAATCATATGATAAATCATATGATAAATCATATGATTTACCATATGGTAAATCATCTGATAAATCAGATGATAAATCATTATGTTTCTTTTTGTGCGAGCATGTCTCCTTTAATATTAATCGTAGTACAAAAAAAAAAATCGCTTTATTTGTCAACAAAAATACTTCATATTAGTAATATATAATTTATTTTGGAATACTACCAGTTTTTATGTAAAATTAAAAAAACTTTTATAAATTTTTAATTTTTTTGGAAAAAATCACACTTTTCCTTGCGCTATAACTGAAGGGGTTCATTTTTATGAAAAGTTGTATTTCATGTTTCTATAATAAAAAATGATAATTTATCGATTGGTTACGTTACTTTTTTTTCAACCCCCCCTCCCGCTGCAACCCTTTTCGCAACTATCAGAAGTTGTTTACTCGGGTACTGGTAGACCTTCACCGAGGTAACGAGGTAGCCTCGCTTTGAGCAAGGCGAGGCGAGGCGAGCCCGAGGCGAGATCGAGGCGAGATCGGAAAATTGAAATTCTCGTTATACCGAGGCGAGGCCGAGACTGTCTTTTTGTAAACCTCGGACTCGCCTCGACTCGCCTCGCCTCGCCTCGTTCTGCCTCGCAAAAAATTTAAAATATTTCGCCAATCACATTTATACTAGCAGAAAAAGAATTTCTCGCGTTGATTGTGTAAACCGTTAAAAATTATTTATATTAATTAAAACTTATTTATTAGTTATTAAAAACTACAAGATGGAATAGCAGTCTTCAAATGTTGGAAGTTTTTGAGAATTTAAAAGCTCCCATAAAATCGTTATGTGATAATAACCTACAAATGAGAGAGCTTAGACTACTTGACATTGAATGGGATGCTTAGATATCGTTATATAATATTTACAAATTTTTAAACATGTATCAGATCTTTTATCAACTGAAAAGTACCCCACGCTTCCCACTGCAGTTTTAGCATTCAACATTTTACTTGATAAAGTCGAAAAGATTATGTCTGATTTAAAAAAAAAAAATGATCGATCGCGATTAGATGGAATTTTAATAGAAGCTTTTCAGAAAGGTCAAACTAAACTTTTAAAGAACTTTAGACAATGTAATTGGTTCTACAGTGCTTCCCTTATTTTAGACCCAAGACATAAAAAAAAATTTGCTAAAACTTCTTGGGGACAAGAACTAGAGAAAGAAAGTTTCAAATGTTTTAAAAAAATATACAAATATTATACGTTTAAACAATGCAAAGATGTGAAAAATGAAACCCCAAAAAAGGAAGTTAATAATAATAAGTTGCTGGATTTTTCAATTATTTTTGATGAAGATGAGGAACAAAACTGGGAAGAAGAGTTAAACAACTATTTAGATGCACCATGTGCTCGTGAATATACAAATATATTAGATTGGTTGAGAGAGCACGAGGATTTTTACCCAATTTTATCAAAAATAGCCAGAGACAAGCTGTCGATCAGTACCGTACTGGGCACCTTTCTTAACAAAATTCAAGTTACTTGAAGTATCAGCTACTTGCCTCTAATTACTGCTTCGAGATTTTACCTCCATTTTTTAGACCCAAGACATAAAAAAAAATTTGCTAAAACTTCTTGGGGACAAGAACTAGAGAAAGAAAGTTTCAAATGTTTTAAAAAAATATACAAATATTATACGTTTAAACAATGCAAAGATGTGAAAAATGAAACCCCAAAAAAGGAAGTTAATAATAATAAGTTGCTGGATTTTTCAATTATTTTTGATGAAGATGAGGAACAAAACTGGGAAGAAGAGTTAAACAACTATTTAGATGCACCATGTGCTCGTGAATATACAAATATATTAGATTGGTTGAGAGAGCACGAGGATTTTTACCCAATTTTATCAAAAATAGCCAGAGACAAGCTGTCGATCAGTACCGTACTGGGCACCTTTCTTAACAAAATTCAAGTTACTTGAAGTATCAGCTACTTGCCTCTAATTACTGCTTCGAGATTTTACCTCCTTTCCTGTATTAATATGAAAATGAATTGGAGTATTTCGTTATCCTATTAAAAAATTTCGCCGTCCAGAACAAAAGAAAAATTTATTTTCAGGGATGAAAAGGGTTCTGGCCCAAGGTGTGTAGCACCGGAGGACAATAATGCAATATTTTTTCTTGAGTTAAATTTTGAAAATAAAAATAATAATGCCAATAATGGTTTATTAAAATTATGAAAAAAGTTCATTATTTGAAATTGACATCTCACTGTACAATTGTTTTTATTTATGAATTAAACCACAGTTTTATTTTTATTAAACATGAAATATGACCTGAGGGGGTTGGCGCGCTTCAGCGCGCAGGGGGCTTGCCCCCTAGTTCACTAAAGTTTAAACCTAATATAATATTTTTAACAGAAACTTAGATCATACCTTACACAGGTTTTTTTTAACTAGATGGGTATGAATTAATATACAATGCTTGTACAATAACAAAAGCAGATGGTACTATAGCTTATGCAGAGGCGGATCTAGAAAATTTTTTGGGGGGGTCATTTGAATCAAATTCCAAAAAATTTTCTAGAAAAGGTCCTTAAAATTTTTTTGGGGGGGTCGAAATGGTACTTCGCGTTATTTATGTAACGTAAAATTAGCTAAAAAAAGGTAAAATTGACCGCTGAGGGGGGCTCAATAGACCCCTTTGACCCCCCCCCCTTGTATCCGCCACTGGCTTATGTAAGTAAAAAAATGAAATATAATTATAATATAATAAACTTAGGATCCCTAAAAATTATAGAAATCTCAACAAAAAATGAATTATTTACAGCCATTTATAGAAACCATAAAGTAAAAACTAATGTTTTTGTTGATGAACTAATATATAAGTGATAACAAATTTAAAAATTATTACATTTTTGGTGAAATGAATATTGACATTTTGAATAAGAATTCGTTGAAGAATCAATTCAATTCTTTAATTGATGATTACTTGGACAATTATTACCAAAATGGATATCTTTCAGTTATCAATGATGTCACGAGGAATCCTGATAATACTGAGAACGGTGGAACATGTATTGATCATATATTTGTTAAGACAGATTTTATTGTTAAGCAATTAAAATCTGTAATTTATAAAAGTACATTTACTGACCATTATCCCACTTTTCTCAGTATAGGAAACTGTAACGTCCAAAATCACACACACTTAAGAAAATCCATTAACTATAATAAGCTACTACTTCTAGCTGACAATGAAAATTAGAATCAGATTTCTAAAATTCAGGAAATTGATAGTGCTATGGAAGCAATGTTAAATACCATCAATACTTTAATTAAAAAATCGGAATATAAAATTAAGCATAAAAACAAAAAAAGAAAACCTTGGATTACCAATGGTTTAGTTAAAGCATGCAATACTAAACTGCGCCTACACAAAACTTGGAGAAACGACATAAATAATAAATAATAAAGATAAAAAAGAAAAGTACAGAAATTACTGCAGGTATCTAAAATTGCTTCTAAAACAACCCAAAGACTTATATACCAAAAATCAAATAGAATCTATAAAAAAAGATAATAAAAAATTTTGGAAATTTGCCAACAATAATTTCTTTGTTAAAAAAAAGAAATCAAATGATATCGAATCAATTGTTGTTAATGAACAGAAAGTAAATAATAATAAAGTTATTCCCAACTCCATGAATTCCTACTTCGCCAGTATTGGTTCACACCTGAATAAAAACAAAGTTAAAAATAAAAAAAGTGCAAACAATTTTTCTGAAACTATCAATAACGAATCTTTTTTTATTCAACCTACGGATCCTACTGAAATTCAGAAAATAATAAAAACTTTAGTCGATCAAACTGCCGCGGGAATGGATGGAATTGGCAATAAAATTATTAAACTCTTAAGTGACCATCTATCTAAACCCTTTTTCCACATATTCAACTTGTCTATAGAGAATGGTTATTATCCTAAGCATTTCAAAAAAGCAGTTATTATCCCTATCTATAAAAATGGCAGTCGTGATAAAATTTCCAATTATAGACCCATTTCCCTGACTTCAAACTTTGCAAAAATTTTTGAAAAACTTATTAAAATAAGATTAAATAGCTTTTTAACTAAATATAATATCATTTCAGAAAATCAGTTTGGATTTAAAGGTGGTATATCCACCAACGATGCTATTGGTTATGTAACTAATTTTATATATAGGAATCTCGATAAGTCAAAAAAACCAGTAGCGATATATCTTGACCTTAGTAAGGCATTTGATACCGTAAACCACGTCTTTTAACTTTATAAGTTAGAAAATATAGGTGTCAGAGGTATTAGTTTAAATTTTTTTAGAAGTTATCTCACAAATAGAGAATCAATCACTAATGTTAACGGATACTTTAGTAATTCGGAAATGATCAGCACTGGGATTCCCCAGGGCACTGTGCTGGGGCCAATTCTCTTCAACATTTTTATAAATGACTTGTTGGGAATTGGTGGCAACATAGTTGCTTTTGCAGACGACACGGTAATACTTGTAAGTGAAGCATCGTGGTTGGAATCTAGTAGAACAGCCAATACTATTGTAAATAAAGATTCAGATTGGCTTAATCAACATCTCTTAACGATCAATGTTGATAAATCATCTTTCACAACCTTTTCTATGGCCAAAAATAATTTATAACCGGTTTGTATAACTACACAACCAACGAGCATGGAACATGTATATTTATAACATTGATAATAAAGTATCTATTGTGTTCATAATATAAATATTTATATGAAAATATTTATATTTAGATTTTTATTATAGAAATCATGCTGCTTAGACATCAAAGTGAACCAAATTAATTAAATTTTCAAATTATTATAGTTTTTTAAATAATATGAATTTATTTTTTATTAATTTTTACAATAAATTCTTAAAAATTCTGCACCAATGCTCCCTAGGTACTTTTACACCAAAGGTCTTTAGGGACTTCTGCACCAAAGGTTCCTTGGTACTTCCGCACCAAAGGTCTTTAGGGACTTCTGCACCAATAGTCCCTAGGTACTTCTGAACCAAAGGTTCCTAGGTACTTCTGCACCAAAGGTCTTTAGGTACTTCTACACCAAAAGTCCCTGAATCGAAAATATTCTAAGTCCATTTCACCCCTCCCCGATCACTTTTTCACCCCCCCTGCCGATCCGGACTTTTTCAAATTCCCCATCCAATGAACATGTTCGATGTTAATATGATCCCTGAAAATGTGAATGTTGCCATCCACGATGGTGACATTCATTTTCCCTTACAACGAACCGATAGTTCCAAATACTTGGGTATCATTATTGATCAACATATGCAATGGAATGAACACATAAATATTTTATTAAAAAAAACTAAGTACATTCTATTTCTATTTTATCAATTGAAAAATTTTTTAAATTATAATCAAATGAAAACAATATACTATGCAGTGTTCAATTCCCTAACATGCTATGGAATTCTGGGTTGGGGTGGTAGTTATAAAACTTTTCTAAAAAAACTAGAAAATAGGCAACGTCGAATCATAAATATTTTTAACTTTGGGAAAAGCGATGACATTTTCTTAAGTATTAAATAAAATGTTTATCATTTTTCTGTTAAAAAAGAATGTATATGTATAAAAAATATTTATCTAAACAATGAACGTAAAAATGAGCGTACTATCACAACTTCCTTACCTGAATTTACAAAAGAAATAAGAAAAAAAGATAACTATTATTGTGCTATAAAAATTTTCAATATGCTTCCTAAACATTTAAAAACTCCAAGTTCAAAGGAAGAATTAACAAATAGTTGGCAAACTGAATTCAAAAAATGGCTTTCTACAATAAAATCGATTTAAGTGCTTAAATAAAATAAAAATAATGGTTTCTTAATTATATTTAATATGTGTGTGTATAATTATAAGTTAAATATTGAACTGAAATATATCGACTTTTCATATGTAACGTGATAAATCTTTCATTCTTGTGATTTTTTGTTTTTTATTTAAATCTTTATTGACTACTCTAATATTAAATTATTTGTTATTTTTTATTAGGTTATATTACCAAATTATATTTATAAAACTATATATATTATAACTTATCGTAATCTTTAAGTTCTACCAGTCTCATGAACAGATCCATGATCTCGTTGGGTACACGGGTGGTACATTAATATTATATATGTTACGTATTACTTTGTAATAATTGTATTATACTAAATAAAATAAATAAAATAAATAAATAAAGACAGAGTCTCAATTTGAGGTTTTCAAAAAAAAATCATACTTTATCATTAAATTTGTAGAACCATATCTCGGAAATATCTAAAGCTAAAAAGACGAGTAGGAAATTTTTGGAAACTTGGAACTTACAAAAAGTTTTTGTTAAAAATATTAATAAATAATAAATATATAAATATTATCAATTTTATCAAAAATTAAAATTTTAGCAACAAATTAAAAATTGGTCATTTAGGGCCGGAAATGGGCATTTGGTTAATTAACTATTACGATAAGAGAATCCGTGATGAAAAATTGTTGATTATGGGAATTGAAAGGTGTATTTTATACAAAAAAAATGAGACCAACTGGATATATTTTGGTTGAATTTCAAGATGTCAGTATTATTTGGAAAATTGCCTGAAAACCAAATTTTATGACATTGTGGTAACACTGAACTAAACTAGCACCCTTAAAAAAATTTAAGCAATTAATTCTGTGCTAGTTAGAAAAATACAAAAATATGATAAATTACCTTTCTAGAGGTTCAGAAAAGTTCTCTAAGCACGTTTGACAGTCATTTAACTCAAAAAAAGCTAAATTTGGAAAATCAAGCTACAATAAAGCTACAATATTTGGCCCATTACTCTGAATCCCTCATGAATAAATAAAAATAACCAATTTCATCGTTTTTAGTGACCCGAAAAACATGCGGAATGCTCTTTTAAAATAATTTCCAAACATTTCTTAGACCGCAGCTAGTTTTTGACGTCAAAAATTTTGTTATTTTTACCACTGAAATTAGCTCATAACTTTTTGCCTTAAAAAAATAATTCAAAATAGATGATTCCATCGTTTTTTGCGACCAAAAAAACTATGAAATACCTCTCGGAATTTTATTTTTATGTTGCCTTTTAAATTTAGTGGCTTAAGTCCTGCCCGACGTCCTTGAGCCCATTTTTAAAAATCGAAAATGAACGACTAAATATTTTTAGATACGGTTTACGTAGAACTTATTTTTTCAATAAATGACATTCAAAAAAGCTTGAGCACCTTAAAAAATCGAAAATTCGATTTTTTTTTGGCAGTCTAATAAATAGGTTAAAATTTGTAAATAAATAATTAAATAACTGTGGTAGGATCTAAGTCTTTACAGAGACCACGAACTGGCCTATCAGGCTTATAAGGTTTGAATAGTGGTAGCAAAATAGGAGGTGCTTTTAAACGAACTATCCTATACATTATAAGAGAGGCGAAATAGTCAGTACGAGTTGAGTTATTCATCCAATGCAATTTTCTACAGAAAGCAGTGATATGCTCATTGCGCCCAATGCCATGGATGCATCTAATTCCAGAGTTTGCTAGTCTCTGTAGTAGAACACCTAACTCATTGGAGACATCAGAGTATACTACCTTGCAGTAGTCAAGGTGAGGGACCACGAGAGATTCAACCAGTCGCTTGCGTAAAGTAATTGAAGTGCAAGGCCGGATAGTTCTAAGAAAGTAAAGGACTTTTTTGACATTTTTGGTTACTTGAAGTACTTGGGGCCTCCATGAAAGAGTACTATTAAGTTTTACCCTAGACTAATTATAAGATCAACAAACGGAACCTTGTCACCAATACTGTTGACCTGAATGTTGGAAATATTTAGGACATTAAATTTCATTATGGTGTTAGAAGAATCAAAGACAATTGCCTGTGTTTTTTGGTGTTAAGGGACAAGCAGTTAAGCTGTGTCCACTCTGAAACTATTTTAGCTGATTCGGACAAGCGAGAAATACCATTATCAATCTCATTGACAGGGACCTGGACATATATTTGAAGGTCATCAGCATACTGCAACCTAAAAGTGTCATCATCACCCAGGTGATCATTTGGGTCATTCATGTAAATACAAAAAAGAAGGGGACCGAGCACCGACCCTTGAGGGACTCCAATATTGACTTCACGAGAAGAGGATGTGGTTTCTTTAGATGTTACACACATGGAACGACCAGTGATTTATGTCAATATTCACTGAAAGGATTGCTTGGAAAAACCAATGTCCTTTAGCTTCTTCAGCAACTTTGAGGGGGAAACATTGTAGAAGGCTTTTGAGCAGTCGAATTACAGCAACAGAGTAGCTAACTTATTTTCTTTACACATTCTGATGTCATCCATTAGTTTTAACAACGCGGTTTGGGTACTATGAAACTTGCGAAATCCCGTCTGAAACTGATCTAAAATCTTAGATTTATTTAAAAAGAGAAACATCTGATCATGAGCAAGCTTCTTAAGGACCATTGACAAGAAACATAGTAATGCCACAGGACGATTATACACGAGTTTTTCCAGGCTGGTGGAAATATTTCCTGCAATAATGATGCATTGAAAAGTAGCGTTAAGCGAGGAGCTATAGTTTTTAAAGGTTTTGCTATAATGCTTTAAGGGAGGCCACCATCGCCCTTAGCTTATGACTTGAAATATAAGACTGCTAGTTGCACATCGTTTACTGATGCTTTCTTAAAAAAGAAACCATCTAGAGGAGCATTATCTATTATATTAGAAGCAATAGAAAGATCTTCTATGGGGAATATCTCAAAGCTTCGAAATTACGGTCCCAAAGAGTAAAAATCAATGAAAGAGCCTGAAAAAAGACTAAGACCATGTTTAATACTAAAAATATCTTCATTTATTGAATTGGGTGACCAGTTTAATTTACCTAAGTGTAAATTTATGTCATGAGAAGTTATGGTTTTAAGAGGCTTATAGGAGTAAGAGTTGTCAACAGGATTAAGGTAAAATAAGTCAATAGTGACAGATATTAATTCATGTCTACTCGGGAAAGTTGGTAAGAGAAGAGAAGAACATAGTTTCACAGTTGTCAAAAAAAAATGGAGTCTATGCAAATGTCACTGTCAGAGGTATGATAATTTGGAGCTGTGTTTACTAGTTTTAGATACAAATCACTCATAAGATCATTTAAGTAACGAGTGTCAGATTTATGAGGAGTGAATAACTTGGCATTCCTGTCATCCATTACTATCTTATGGCTGAAATCAGAGCAGTGAGAATGTAATACTTCCTCTAGGTTATCATCAGGCCTAATGGAGACATTAGGAGGACGATAAACAAGGTCAATTAGAGTAGGAGCAGAATTACCTTCCCATACCAAACAGAAAAGGTACTCAATTTTAAGCGGCTCACCAAGTTGCATAGTATTTGAGGAAAAGAGAATTTTTGCTTTTAGATTATTACGAATGTATAATAGAATACTACCACCTTGAGTATTTCTATCTTTTCTTATTACACTATAGCCCGGTACGTTAATGATTTTATCATCGATTTCAGGACCAAATCTTGATTCTGATATACCATAAACATGATAAGAGTTATGAGTGCTAAGGTAATCACGTTAGTTATGTTGCATTGAGAAAAGCTACTTTTTCCCTTATTTTGTTAGGCGGTGAGCATCAACCTCGAGTAATTTCACCACAGCCATCTGGCTCGTCATGCCTTAATTATTATTATTATTATTATTATTAAGTTTACTTTTACTGTTATTAATAGTATTATTGGTGATAAAATGAGTTTAACTATTAGTAGTATTAACATTAGTATCATTGATTTGGTGATTAATTATTTGTTTATTATTATTAATATTGTCAGTTAATGACAGAAAATTTGTTTTATTTTTAATTAGTTAAAAAAAAAATAGAATTGGCATATCCCTCAATTTTTTTTTAAATCGCTGCCAAAATTGAAATTTATAAAAAACATGCGACCATTCAAATGAGAGGTCACAAGATCATTTTAACAGAATTGTTTTACCACAGGAGTATCAGAAACTTAACTAAAAAGTCGCTAAAAATGTACTTTTTTTTGTCATTAATAGGCCGTCAATCAGAGCTGAAGGCATCTAGAGGTTTGAAATCTTCAGGGTCCTCTTTCTTTTAGGTGTACTTTGACCTAATAAAATTAGTTTTTAAATATCTTTCGTAGGCCGATTCACTATATAGTTCCGGGCATAGCCTTTCTTAAAAAGTACTTTTTTTTTTTAATATGTTCTTCCATACTTTTCATGGTGGTAAACTCCATTTTTGTCCTATTTGCCTTTTAAGTACTTGAAGACCCATTTTAAGGTCAAAAAATAGAATTTTAAAATTTTACATTTTCTGAATTTTCTGATTTTTTCGCTTTTCCTGGCCAAAAATGAATTCTGACTTTATTTTCGGGTTCCTTGGGAAATTTTACTTTGATAACCCTCTGGCTAAAATTTTAGAGGCCTCTGTGACGCTGTTAAAAAATGAAAAACAAAGTAAAATGCTAAAATTAGCTGAATATATTGATGAAATTATTCAGATTTAAGGATAAAAGATACTTTCGTATCTCGAAATTTTTTATGCATTTTAATCTACTTTCTATCTAATAAACTAAATTTTTATAATCTAATACCAAAATTAGAATCAAAGTTTTATTTTAGTCCAAAAGCTTTATTTTACGATTTAAGAGCAGATTTAACCAGATGTCGTTAGTTTTACTATTTATGTTTTATTTAGTACACAAAGATTAAAATTAAACAACTTAAAATCAACTTTTGAAAGAGCATTTTACTGTGACTCATAATATTCGGTGATATTGATAATATTATGCGAGAACCATTTTATACCTTAAGAAAGCTATTTTTACTATAAGGAATCGAGTTTTTTACAAAGATTTTATTTTAGCCCAGTTGGGTCCAATATGACTTTTGGTGTCAGATATTAATTGTTATTATTAATTTTATCACGCGAATCCATTTTTACGTCTAAAAATGTACTTTTGTACGTTGATTTTTTAAAACCCGATTGGATCCAATCGATAACTCTGTGGATGATTTTAATTGGTGGTATTATCATAGTTGTCACATTTTTAACTCCCTGCCCAGACTTTAAACTAGCCTAACATTTAAGATGACATTTCTTTTTTCTTTATTTGTCAATTACGACTTTTATCTTTGTAAACACTGAGAAAACATATCTTTGCTTCAAGATAGGCTTCCCAGCTAAGGGAAGATCGACGTCTACTATCCATCGGCAGGTTTTTAGGCTCCTTAACTCCGGTTCACTTCTCCACTTTCCCCTTACGTTCGACAAAGACCTGACGAAGAACCCCTTCCAAGAGCAGGGCTGAGTAGCATCGGACCAAATAATAAAACGCTTACAATGACCTCTTTTGGCCGGATTCAGCATAACATAAATGATTTCTTAAAAAAAAAGGTGGGTAAAAAAAATAAGTGAAAATTTATATTTTTTTTAAATTAATTTTTATGCATCAAATGTTAAAATATGTAAAAAAATAATAATGAATGAGAGTACTTTTGATAGATAAAAGAAACATTTTTATTTATTCAATAATTTTTTAAGCCTTAAGCATATACAAAATAAAAACAATTTTTTTATTTTTATCTAGAAATATTCTTTAATTAAAATCAATCGTTATAAGGAACATTTTATTTACACAAAATTAAAGATATATTAAATTTAAAATTAATTATAAGAAATTTTAAAACAACAGAAAGTAAAATAAAAAAATCATGTATAAAATCCGATGGTTAGCGCAATGCATTAATACACCTGTTTAATGCATTTAAGAGACATGAGAGTATACATTACTTTGCGTTAACAAGTGCGGATAATGCAATGCGTTAAGAACCTAGAATAATCAAGTTAAAGTTCAATTGTAAAACCAAGTATCTTCCTGATTGCCAAGACAGTCCCATCCAGCAACAGCTTGTTGATTTGTTAATGTAAAAGAGTAAAGTCTTAGATACCTACACTCCCAGACCAAAAGAATTTTTTCTTAACCAAAAAAGAATTTTGGAGCTATTTCGATCGTTTAAAACGAATTTTTTACATAAAAAATTCGTTTGACAAAATATTGTTTAGAAAAAGAATTTTTTAACGATATAATTCTTTTTAAGTAAATTTCTAACCAAAAATATTCTTACTAAATTTGGTTATATATAATAACTAATTTTGCTTATTTTAATATTATTTAATTAAATAATTTTTATTTTAGATAAATAAATTTTATTACCAACAAAATATACATTTATTATAATGTAAAACAATAATTCAAATGATTATGTCAAATTATTTTAAATAATTTTATTAAGTTCTTTATTGAAACTCAATAAAATTCAAAAATGAAAATTAAGATTAAATTTAAATGCAGCAAATGTAAATTTACGAACTAATTTTTTCTAACAAATTAAGTAAACATTTATTATGAGCACTTGGAGTTTTTTTCTTAAATATGCAATGCAGCATAAAATCGTAAAAATCTTGTAATTCTGAGGGTGTCACTTCTAGAAAACGCGAGAGAAAACGTCTCCTAGTGCCATTATTCTGTTTTCTGCTCGCAAGTAAAATTGGCCTTTCTTTTCTTCATTGCTTACTGCAAAAATTATTACTGGTCTTGTTTTTAATTTTTCATTCGAATGTAAAACTTAATACAATTATTTAAAATAATTTGACATTTTTTTTTAATTTATGTTATTAAAATAATCATTTGAATTATTGTTTTACGTTATAATAAATGTATATTTTGTTGGTAATAAAATTTATTTATCTAAAATAAAAATTATTTAATTAAATAATATTAAAATAAACAAAATTAGTTATTATATATAACCAAATTTAGTAAGAATATTTTTGGTTAGAAATTTACTTAAAAAGAATTATATCGTTAAAAAATTCTTTTTCTAAACAATATTTTGTCAAACGAATTTTTTATGTAAAAAATTCGTTTTAAACGATCGAAATAGCTCCAAAATTCTTTTTTGATTAAGAAAAAATTCTTTTGGTCTGGGAGTGTAGGTAACATCATATTAATTAATAAAAATTCTACTAAAAACTTATTTAAAAGAGAATAAAAAATAATAGAATAATAATAGAACTTTATATGAATTTATTCTTAATTATAAATTCAAAGCTATTAAAATGAAATTTATAAAATATTTAATGCTCCTGATAAGATAAAAAGAGACAATTTGAAAATACTATGTTGAAGTAATATTTATTATTGACAAAAATTAAAGTGTTTTTTTTTATACATTATTAGAAGCACATTAATTTACAATTAATGCATAAGTAAAACGACTACACAAAATTTTTAAATTTAGAAGAAGAAAATAAATAATAAATATATACATATACCGTGTAAAAGATTTTCACGAAAAATAATTATTTGCCTTAATATTAGAACACACTGATACGTATCCTAAGGTTTCACCGGGTTACGTAATTATAAATAATAGCAAAATAAGTTTATCCTGTGGATGTGAGTACCCCAGGTATTTTATACTTATATTACATTATATGCAGTATAGATGAAACGTTCGACTTAGGCTGGATGAACTTAGCCTGAGGCCAAGTTCAGAGTTACAGAACGATTAGCTTTGTAAAAATGTATTTTGAATTTCTAAAAAAATATTTTTTTTCCAATATTTGTTGTTCATACATAGATTTAGCGTGGAAAAAAAATAATTATATTGTGACATTAAAATAAAAATAAAAGAAGAATGTGCTGGAATGCTTATTATCATTCGCTAATTCAATTATTTCAAATTTTTGAATCTGCTTTATCGATAATTCTTTTTTACATAGTGTTTTAAAATTATATTTTATTTTCTAATATGTTTTGGTGGTCCATTAGATACGATGTGAAATTCAAACGTCAGAGAGTCAGGTTCAAATTCCGGAGAGTACATAAAAAAAAAATTTTATTTTAACTGGTTATTCTTTAAAATAATTCATGAAAACCAGTTAAAATGACAGGCACTAGTCAGTAAATTCAACTAATTCTCCGCTATTCTATATCAACCGCGTAAACTCTGTAAAACTTACGTATTTTCTTTTTTGATTGTAATTGTTCACGCGTTATGTTTTGCATAATATCAGATAATATATTCAAAATAAGTATATTAAAGCATAATATAGTATATAATATATGAGCGTACCATTTCAACAAGGGCGTATAGATTTTTAAGTAAAGAAAGTAAGAACGGTTAGGCATAGAGGAATTAACGAAAAACAGATAGGTGCGTGCATAAAAACTGGTAGATTTAAATGCCCTGTAAAGAAAAAATTTAAGCACATTTTATTTTTATTAAATTTAAATTTTTATTCTCTAACAATTTATAGCATTAAAATTTATTATAATTAATCACATTTGAAATATTTTTTCAAAAAAATTTTAGAATTATATATTTAATTTTGTGGTAAATCAGAACCCTTTTTGGAGGATTTTTTTTTTTTTAACATTTTTATTGTCTTTAATTGTTTTTGTTTTACCATGAATATTTTCATTTACACAAGTTTTGTTTATTTCCACTGTTTTTTTTTCTTTTTCAAGTTTTTCCCCGACACTTTTAAAATACTCTAAAATTAAGTCTTTATTTTCTGGTTTTAAAAATCTGCAAAGTTTTGTAACATCGTTTATTTTATCACTTTGTACTCCGACCCTTGCACATTCAATATTTTTTATCTGATTAAATTCAATAACCGAAATTTCATGATTAACAGGCTTGTCATCTAGATTTATGTAAGTGTCTAGTTTGTTATTGGAATAAAAAATTATTTTTCTCAATTTACTTATTTGAATTTGCTTTTGTTTATTTAGCGGAAACTTTTTTCAAAATTAATTAATTTGTATTCCGATTCTCTTACAATTGTAAAATTTGGATTTCGACTATTTTTTATTAACTGGACGTATTCCTCAAATTTTTCAATTTTTTCCATGCTTTTTACCGGTTTACCGTAAAGTCCGAAATTTCGATCACACTGGTTGAACGTGTGACCGACTACAGGAAATAAGTGTTCAATTACAATAGATAATTTTTTTGTTAAGCTGGAAAAAAACTGCATGAACAAATAATTTTTATTCTGCCCTCCGCAGCTATCGGATAACATGACAATTTTCGTATGCTTTTCAGGAACCAATTCTTTCATAATTACATAATATAAAAAGTTTATCACTGTATTACTACCCTTTTTTGCATACCCCTCTAGCATAAAAAATATATAACTTTTATCTTTATTTTTTTTATCATAATTAATATTATTTTTTGAGTTATGAAGGCAAATAACCATAAAAGCCTACTATAGTATTGTTCATTCACAGGCAATTTTGGCACTGGAAGATTTTGCGCGAAATCAAATTCGATAACAAGATTTTTTTCATCCAAAAGTATGTCATTTTTTAATTTCTTATGTAAATATACTTGGTGGTCATGTTCTTTTTTAAGAATTTGATTCTGCGGAGTATCATTTTTAGTATATTCGTAACAAAAATTACATATATCACTTTTTGGCGAACGAATCGCGAAATTACAATTATAATTAAAAAACTCAATGTACGCGCTTTCACTAATAGGGGGTTCATCTTCACCAGTTGCTGTTTGATAAAATATTAGAAATAATTGGTATAGTCTTGAAAATGTTAAAGAACTGTCTTCAAAATAAAAAAGTGTTGAATGCTGGCGTCTATAATGAGATGGATTATGAGGCATAGAACGACAATGTCCAAAAATTATTTCAATCACTTTAGAAGTAAGTTTTCTTTTATGCACATACACTCCTGATAAATTGTCCAAACTTTGTTTGTTTCTAACTTTTTCACGAAGAATCCGTAGTCTTTTTTCACTAATTTGTATAAAGTTTTAAAAAAATATTTGGCAAACTGATTCATATTTTTCTCCTAAAGGAAAATAGTAATCGTAAATTCTTAAGCGATAATGATGTATTGCATTAATTTCTTTTGCTTCTCTTAATGAGTATAAATTTTTTAAAAAAGCATTTTGCACAAAATAATTTCCAAAACCCCAAAATTCTAAAAAATATGATTTTTGGAGATTAACAGAAATCTTTTCGCCACATTTTTTCCATGCACAGCATTCTCCAACTGGTTGAAATATTTTTTCAGGTACAAGTTTTCCCGATTTCGTAAAGTACTCTAGACCAAGATTTCTGAATAATTTAACGAGATTTCTTTTCCAATTTTCGGGAGTCCGCTTTCGCTTACGACCCGAATTCTCTAACGGTGCAATAGCTAACATTTTTTTTTTTAAATATTGAGAATATTCTCACTTCAAGTTTAGAACAAAACTGAAGAAAATTGTTCAACTTCAACATTTTTACAGATTATTTTATTTAAAATTAATATAAGATAGAAAAAAGAAACAAAATGATTATTTATGTAAAAAAGATAAAAATGAACAAAGAAAATAATTCTAAATAGATTTTAATAGATTATAGTGATAGATTATTTATATTTAACTAATAAAATTGAAATAAAAAAAATTTAATAAACATTTTAAAAATTCAAAACAGATTAGAATAATAAAACTATCCTGCAGTAATTGTATTATAAATTTAAATAAATAATAAATAAAAATATTAAACAAAAAGATTGGTCATACTTAAACAATAAAATTATTTTAAAAAAATAATTAGACAGCAATCCAAATCAGATTTTAGTAATATTGTTTATATTTAAAAGATAAAATATAAATAAAAAGAAATTTAATAAAGATAAAAAAAATCAAGTTTTTAGTAATGAAGTCAAATTGTAGACCATAAAACAAACAAAAAAAATCTTCATAATAATAATAAGTTTTAAATTAAAAATTTTTTAAATCTTTTTAAAGATCCCCAACAGGGGCCCAATACATAAAAGAACCTGTCGAGAAAGTAAATATTAATCCGAACCTGAACGGAGCGTTCTCGTTCTCTTCTACTTCTCATTTGTAAAAATCTATACGCCCTTGTTGAAATGGCACGCTCATATACTCTTATCATATTCGAAACCATAGTAAATTTTTTAATTAGTTTGAACTATTTGTTTTAATTTTTCTAATGTTATACCTATTTCATTTATTTTTGCACTCTTCTCGTCCACTGTCATTCTCTCCACTACCGCTTTTATCTCATTCAAGTCCACTACCGTTCCCTCCACAACCGATTTTATATCATCCCTCTCCGAAACAGTAGGATGAGACTTTCAGATTTTCGTAAATCTTCATCCACCATCCATGTTCATTTCTGTAATAACACAGCTAGGCAAAAAGATTAGTAAAAGAAAATTCATTTATTAAAATTAATATTCTTTTACTAATTATTGCTAGAAAAAAAAATTAGTAACAATTTTTTTAAACACATTTGCAATAAGTTAAATATATTTCTTTGTCGAAATTCAACTTTTAATTTATGTTAAATAAATCATAAATTAAAGTTAAGTAAACTTAAATTTTAACGTTAAATTATTATGAATATTAAATTTAAGGAAATATTTTGCTATAATTATGTTTAATGTTTTTAGCATTCAGCCATATTTTATTTATTTCAATTAAAATTTAATTTATTTTTTTAAAAATTATTTTCAATATAATTACACTATAAGTTACATTATGTATATATACATATATTATTTACACTGTTGTTTTATATGTATATAAGTAATATTATATGTACATGTAGAGTTGTTATAATGATTTTTAAAATATACATGTTACGATCATTATTAAACAAAAATTTCATGTTACATTAACATACAGCTGAGACTTATTTTTGCGAAGATGCAGAATTTTATCCAATTTTGTTGTTGTTGTTGATTTAATTTAATAATATCATTAATGAATTGTATAAGTTGAGATAAGAAAAGTAGAATTCTTATGCAAATCCAAATCCTTCACTGCATTCATGGATTGCCTTAAGTAAATTACTTCGAAGTTTGTCATATGTTTCATAAACAGGTAAATCCAATTGATTGAAACTAAAGAAAGATAAAAATTAATTTTATTAGATTAGGTTTTTTAAAAACTCACTTTTGAATGAATGTTTGCCTTTAATTAAAATAAAATAATATTAAAATATTTGAATTTAATTTACATTTTGTCATTGGTAAAAAAGTAAGAGAATAATTAAATTCAAACTTTTTGTATTTTATTCTCATTAAAAGTGAACTTTTGAAATATAGCTAAATGATATTTACACGCAAAGAAATTTTAATTTGAACGAGAAAATAAAACTTAATTATTTGTTTAATTATTTTAGTTGATTTATACGATTTAATAAGAGTAAAATGGTGTAACCATGCGCAGGTGCTTGTGTAAGTTATAACAAAATGTTGCAAACCTCGTTCAGGGCGTGATGAAAATACGAAAAATTTAATTTTTTTTTTATTTAGAACAAAACTGCGAATGATTATAAGAGGCAGTAAGATTTAAACCCAAGACTTTTAGGAAGTAAGGGGACGTTAAAAAAATACTTAACACAAATTTTATGAAAAAAATCATCCATGGATGGCAAAATAATACTATTTTTAATAAATTAAATATTGTTTCAATAGGAACGTATCATTTTTGTTTAACCCTGCATGTGTGTTTTGCGTGACAATCCTTAAGTCACAAATACTATCCCGGAGCAATGCCCTGCTTATACGAACTAAGAATTTAAAGATTTACATTAAGTCTTACATAAAATGATCCACAAGTATGTCAAAAAATGCGACTGGAATTAAATTTAGGTCGTTCACTGTGTCACATGGTAATTCGTTTTTATTCAAGGAAGTTGGACATAAATTTAAGTCTTTATTAGAAACTGATTTTCCAATCGTAATTTAGCTTAAATAAAACATATGCAGATAAAAAAATTAAGTTGCATCAAACAAATTTACTTTTCATTATGTTTTTGGAGTTACGAATTTTGGATTTACGAATTTTAGGGTTTCATAAACTTAAAAGCTGCGCACATTCTTTTATTTACGAAAAACGTTTTATAAAGTAAATATTAATATAAAACATTTTCTTTTTTAAAATTTTTTATATGTCATCCATGCATAGATTCGTATTCAATTTTTGATTTTCATATCCCCCCCTCAATTATTCAATTAGATTTTTTTTACACGTCTCGTATTTTCGCAGACTCTTGTATACAAATTTTTTACAAATAGGTTTATTTTTTTTTTCTAATAGGAACATGTAACTTTCCAACAGGTTTTTTACGTTTTTCGGGTTTCTAATTACAAATATGTTATTGGTTTTTACTAAATAGGGTCCAATTCTCTACAAAAAACAACTTTGAATTATTTTTTAAGGTTTATCCGACATAATCGTCGTTTCTTTATAGTTTATGGGTCAGTTGAACTTGAAAGTCACATCCGATTTCACTGAAAATGATACAGTTGCCTGCAATAGGCAACTTTAAGTTACTTTTTGAGGTTATTCTAACATTTTTACTTATTCTTAAGGTTTTTTGGGTTTCTGAACCCGAATATGGTATATGTTTTCGCTAAAATTATTTAGTTATCACCAATAAGTTATTCAGAATAGACAACTTTAGGTTCTGTGGAGAAATTTTTCCTACATTTTCATCGGTTTCTTATCTTGTATGAGTCACTTAAGGGTCGTTTTACCTAAACTTTTTTTTGTTTATTGAATTTTTTTTTTTTATTAATTACTTTATATATTTATGAAGAGTATGTAAAAAAAATTTATTTTTAAACCCCCCCCCCCCAAGTATATTTTTTGGCCTGTTTTGCGCAAACATGCTTTTTATCAAGTTTAACGGTATGGCTCTTTTATAATCTTACATATCTTCTAACTATTGTTAAATAATCAGAAATCATGTTGGAACTGGTCACTGATAGAAATTATGAGCAAATTTTGCTAATATTCGCGATTGTTGATGACGTCAAATTTAGCCGTGCCAAAATAACATAAAATAGAAAATCTGCCCAGCAAAAAAGGTACAACCAGCTACAGGTTTAGTATGAAAACCAGAAGGATAACTTTATGGCTCCAAAATCACTGATAACTTACAAGTATACAAAAGAAAATGTTTGTTTTTCTACGAAAAAGAAAATTTTATTCTTATTTAGAAAATTATGTTTTTATACCTTCAAATTAAGATTTCTCGAAAAATACTTGACCAATTTTAATTTTTTTGGTCTACAGTTTTTTGTCATAAATTTCTAAAAAAAATAATTTAATAACTAAAAGTACCGAAAAAATTGTTCAAAAACTTTAAAGTCGTTTTACTCTAAACAGCGTTTTTGAAAAGCATGTACACATTGTACACGATTGCGCGATAACTTATGCACCGATTTACTTTAAAATTACTAAGCAACTTAATAAATGTACTAATTTCGGGATGTCATCGAGTATTTTTTTTTATGTTCTCAACAAATTTCTACAGCTACTATTGCTCGAAAATTATAGGTTTTTTTTTTTCATTTTAACTTTGTCTAGTCGCCATTTTGTTCCTAATGAATTTTTTTGAAAAAACTCGACGTCATCCCGAAAGTACGTGTTTTAAGTCTTACCAATTTTTTTTTTTTAAATTTTTTACATTATTCTAAGTCAAGACGTAGGTACAACTCTCTGACGCAAAAATAACGTCACAAAAAACAAAAAAATTTTTTTTTTATCATATTTGTAAAAAAAAATAATTGATTTAAAAATTTCTATCCGTTATTTTACAATCCTACATATTTAGGTAAAACGACCCTTAACACGAGTATAATATTTGTTTTCACTAAAAGAGATCGAATGACCAACAATAGTAATTTCCAAAAATCTATGAAATATAAAAAATAAATGACACCATTACAAATTCTATAAAAATAAACTAATTTAACATGGATTTAATTATAAAAGTAGGTTATGAAAAAATAAAGCACAAAATTAATTTTAGTAAAGAAGGTTTAATAAAAGGTAAAGAAATGGTTGAAGCTCAGCATATTGCTAAAGTTAAAAAATTGAGAACAACGGCTTAAAATGTGAAAATACAGTGCGAGAAAATACAGTTGAGATTAACTCAAATATAAGATGGAAACCATATTTAGAAGTAAGTAACTTAAAACTAATTAGAGAATTAGTTTTAACTAGAAAATTTTTTAAATAAAATTTTTAGTTGTCATTTTAAATGATGTAATTATCTTGATACCTCTATATTATAAAATTCTTATTCTTTATTTATGCAAAATCAAGTTACATAAATTTAACAGGTTTATAAAACCTTTTTTACATATTACGGCACCCGCTAGGGTGCGCGACTAAGTTAAGTCCCTAAACTTAGAAGCACTAATATACAGGAAATTGAGGTTTCTCTCTCTAATTTTGACATGACCTTCAAGAGCTCCAAGTCAATCGAGTTTGATTATCGAACTTCGATTTTTATTTATCATCACGTATTTTATTTTTAAAAAATACACAAACGGAGTATTGAATAGCGTCTGATGCAAGTCTGCTCTCGTCAATGCAAGATGTTTTAATACTAATAAAATAAAATGTGATATTTTATTATTTCATTATTTTAGTTTAATAAATATATATATAAAAGAAAATTGATGATTTTTATCACAGCTTACAAGTGAATAATTATTAAACCTAAAAAACTTAAATGGAAATTTAGTGTGATAATTAAACATAATACCAGTTGCTATGAAGAGGGTCTAACTTATGTAAACATAGAAGTTTATTGGGATTCATCGATATGGTTTATTACCAAGTTCTGTATGTTTATACGAGTAAGAATCATGAGCTATGAATTCATCCTGTTTGCATAGTTGAAAATTATTTAATAAATAAAATCCAAACTAGAATGTATAATCAAATTTGGACCTAAAAAAATATAAAGTCCATGTAATTAGTATTTTACAAGTATAGTTTCATTGATGCGTTCTCAAAAAGCGTTGAAAAGCAATTACTGGATTTTATATACAGTTCAGGTCCAAATTTTATAAAATTCTAATTTAAATCTACTTTTTCAAGTAGTTTTCATTTATTTAATCAGGCTTCATTCATTGCTTCAGATTCTTACCCATAAAAACATCCAGGATTTTATAAAGAGCCATTACGATGAATTCCCAATAAACCTGTTCGAGTGATTACTGTTTTTTCTACTTCTTTATAATGAATACCAAATTGCATATTAATTTAAAACCAGCTTCTAAACAGGGTCTAACTTATGTGAACATAAAAGTTTATTGGGAATTCATCGATATGGTTTATTACCAAGTTCTGGATGTTTGTACGAGTAAGAATCATGAGCCATAAATTCATCCTGTTTGCATAATTGAAAATTATTTGATAAACAAAATCCAAACTAGAATGTATAATCAAATTTGGACCTAAAAAGATATAAAATCCTTGTAATTAGTATTTTACAAGTTTAATTTCATTGATGCGTTCTCAAAAAGCATTGGAAAGCCATTGCTAGATTTTATATACAGTTTATGTCAAAATTTTATAAAATTCTAATTTAAATTTACTTTGTCAAGTAGTTTTCATTTATTTAAGCAAGTTTAATAAATTGCTTCTGGTTCTTACTCATAAAAACATCCAGGATTTTAGAAAGAGCCATTACGATGAATTCCTAATAAACCTGTTCAAGTAATTACTGTTTTTTCTACTTCTTTATTGGTGAATACCAAAATGCATTTTAATTTAAAACCAGCTTCTAAACAGAGTCTAACTTATGTAAACATAAAAGTTTATTGGGAATTCATCGATATGGTTTATCACCAAGTTCTGGATTTTTGTACAAGTAAGAATCATGAGCCATGAATTTATCCTGTTTGCATAATTGAAAATTATTTGATAAAAAAAATCCAAATTTTATAAAATTCTAATTTAAATCTAATTTATCAAGTAGTTTTCATTTATGTAAGCAGGCTTAATTCATTGCTTCTGATTCTCACCTATAACATCAAGGATTTTAGAAAGAGCTATTACAAGAATTAGCTATCCAGGGGCCCATTGGGTCCGATCAGAAGAAAATGAGATCTCGCTGTACAAATCGATTCCCAGGGATAAAAATGGACTATAAGGGTAAAAAATGGGTTTAAAAAATATATGTTCAATTGTTCATATGTAAATTAAGTCGCTGGGCCAAATTTTCTTTTTTTCAGAACTTTTTTCTTACCTTATTCTTTATGTATTAAATTGATGTTTTATCGAAATTTAAAAAAAAATATTTATTTCGGCTAAAAATTTTTGATCCCGAAAATTGGTTTTTTTTAAAGGTTTTTGATTATTAAGGCTTTAAGAATGCTTAAATATTTGAAAACAAAGTACTTTTTATACATACATACATATGATTGAGAAAAATTTTTCTTTCTACCTGGACTACCTAAAATTTGAGTAAATTTCATCATGAAAAAGTTGGTTTCCGGTCAATTTGAAAAATGCAACCACTTAAAATAAAACCGTAAATGGCCCAAAATGTAAAATAAAATTAACAATATTTTTAAAACTTGAATAAATTAAAGTAAAATTAAAACTAAGTTAAGTCTTGCTGTTTCCTAATCACAAATTCATCTGAATTTCAACTTTGAACTTTTGGGGTTCACAAAATAAGGGTTCAGAGTTAAAATTCATTTGATTTCGTTATAATATTTCTAATAGATCTAATTTTATTATATAACTAAACTTTCGGCCCATAAATGTTGGGAGATGAAATTTTATGGCCTAAGCTAAGTAATAGTATACTAAGTATCAAGGGCGCAAGTTTTAGCACTAGCGTAAGCACTAGCATGAGAGCTCGGCGAAGCTGGGCACGAGTGATATGTGTTCACGCTAGTGTCTAAAGTATTTCGCCCATGGTGCTTATATACAATATTTTTTGCCCACCTAGGCGTAGAACGAGTGCAGAAATTTTTTTGCAAAGTTTTACGCCCGGGAGGGCAAAAAATTAAACTTCAGCAAAAGTATAAATTCCTAATAAATATATTATAACTTTTGAGCCATAAATGTTGTGAGATGAAATTTTATGGCCTAAGCTAAGTAAAATTTAATTTCAGCAAAAGTATATTTCAAATTACTGATATTGATTAAATTAACAATATTTTTAAAACTTTAATAAATTAAAGTATAATTAAAACTAAGTTAAGTCTTATTGTGGTTTCCTAATCTCACAAATTCATCTGAATCTGAACTTTTGGAGTACAGAAAAAAAGGGTTTTGAGATTAAAATTTATTTAATTTCGTAATGGATCTACTTTTATTATATAATGAAACATTCGGCCCATAAATGTTGTTAGATGAAATTTTATGGCCTAAGCTAAGTAACATTTAATTTCAGCAAAAGTATAAATTCCTAATAAATATATTATAACTTTTGGGCCATAAATGTTGTGAGATGAAATTATATGGCCTAAGCTAAGTAATAATTTAATTTAAGCAAAAGTATAAATTCCTAATATATATATAATAACTTTTGGGCCATAAACGTTGTGAGATGAAATTATATGGCTTAAGCTAAGTAAATTTTTATTTCAGCAAAAGTATTAATTCCTAATAAATATATTATAGTTTTTGGGCCATAAATGTTGTGAGATATACAGCTTTTTCACGTTGAACTCATAGGCTGTACTTTGAATACTATAATTATCTTATATTATAACAATTTATTATCTTCAGAAACTGCTTAACTTGCAAGGCCCCTAAATAACCATTATATCGGTGAAAAATTAAAATAAAATTAAAGAAATCGTTATTATAGATTTATGCTTTATTTAGATGTATACAAAATAATTATTATTTGGATAAAGCTATTATGGGGGTAACTACTTTTAAGTTAATGGTCATAGTAACCACACGTTTTGGTTAATGGGTTTAATTTCTTTCTTTCACTTATTATCCTCTGCAAAAAATAATGTCGATTTAAAAAATAGGTATTTCCAGGAAGATCACGTTAATGAAGATTTTTACTACTCATCTATGACTGAAATTTTATTTTTTATGCAAACTATTTATTTGTTTATAATCCTTAAAGTCATATTTCAAGAACTTTGTTTTATAGTGAAAAATCATTTTCATAGACAAGATTTTACTTTAGATGATATTCTTACTATATTTTTCTAATATATTCTTACAATAATTTGAAATAATTTCCAATTTCCAGTTAAGCAGTTTCTGAAGATAATAAATTGTTATAATATAAGATAATTATAATATTCAAAGTACAGCCTGTGAGCTCAACGTGAAAAAGCTGTATATCTCACAACATTTATGGCCCAAAAACTATAATATATTTATTAGGAATTAATACTTTTGCTGAAATAAAAATTTACTTAGCTTAGGCCATATAATTTCATCTCACAACGTTTATGGCCCAAAAGTTATAATATATTTATTAGGAATTTATACTTTTGCTTAAATTAAATTATTACTTAGCTTAGGCCATATAATTTCATCTCACAACATTTATGGCCCAAAAGTTATAATATAACTTGTGATTAGGAAACAGCAAGACTTAACTTAGTTTTAATTACACTTTAATTTATTAAAGTTTTAAAAACATTAATTTAATCAGTATCAGTATTTTAAAATGTATTTTTACTGAAATTAAATTTTTACTTAGCTTAGGCCATATAATTTCATCTCACAACATTTATGGCTCAAAAGTTATAATATATTTATTAGGAATTAATACTTTTGCTGAAATAAAAATTTACTTAGCTTAGGCCATATAATTTCATCTCATAAAAGTTAAGCAAAGATGAGTGCGGTTGGTATCCGGATGGGTGACCGTCTCGGATTTTCGTGTAGAGTTTGTACTGACGTTATACGCTGTTTGGTCAGGATCGTGTTTTCGACATAGTATTTAAAAGAAAAATCGAACACTATGTAGAAAACATGTATCCGGCTGTTCTTGGCATAGGTTTTCTGCAGTTTTCCTGTGTCACGGATATTGTTAATGAATAATTAATGAATAATTAATTATTAATTGACGATGTTCGGGTGAATACAAGTTCAGTTTAAGATCTTAAAAGTCGGCTGCTCCGCAACTGCCCCAGCACAGGCTTCTCCTAGAAGCTTCTTGGGATACCCTACGTCGGTATATGTCAGTTAAAAAAAAAAAAAAAAAAAAAAAAAAAATTATTACTTAGCTTAGGCCATATAATTTCATCTCACAACATTTATGGCCCAAAAGTTATAATATATTTATTAGGAATTTATACTTTTGCTGAAATTAAATGTTACTTAGCTTAGGCCATAAAATTTCATCTAACAACATTTATGGGCCGAATGTTTAATTATATAATAAAAGTAGATCCATTACGAAATTAAATAAATTTTAATCTCAAAGCCCTTTTTTTCTGTACTCCAAAAGTTCAGATTCAGATGAATTTGTGAGATTAGGTAACCACAATAAGACTTAACTTAGTTTTAATTCTACTTTAATTTATTAAAGTTTTAAAAATATTGTTAATTTTATATTATAAACAATAAAATTGATTATCGTGAACAATAACATTTAAATAGTAATCAAATATAATTAAATCAATAAATTATCATTATCTTTAAAAACTTTTTATAACAAAAGAAATTTAAGATTTATGCTAGTTTTACATAAAATAATAAATATTCTAATATAGTCAAATACATCACAATCACATGAATTTAGTCTTTTGAAATAACCAAAAAGGTAATTCAAGTACAGAAATAAAGTAAAATTTGAATTTTCCAGCGAAGATTATCAATATGGTTGTGTTAATTTAATCATAATACTTTAAAATATTATCTAAATGTATAAATTTTTTAAAATCACTAACGCTAATATCCTTAATATTTTTGGTTTTTAAAGAGTTTGTTCCATTCCCTATTTAGTCTAATGAAGGGCGAATAAAATAAAAAATTTGATTAAAATGTTTGTTGTTCCAACAGTTTAGGATTTCTTAAGTTGTATTTGCGTGTTCAAAATGTAAATGAGTATTTATTAGGATTTCTATGGTCAGGTAAAAAAAAAATACTTCATAAAAAATAATAAAAAATACTTCATTATATACAAATTAAAAAACACATGCCAGGTAATCATTTTGTGTAAATATTAGTTGTGTAAAAAATCAAAAAATTTTACTCACAAGTGAAATCCATAGCGGCTGTTTACAACAAGAAAAAAATGCAAAAATTTTACAATAGAGTAAAATGCATCTCGGCTATATTGTGTTTGAAAAAACCCAAAAATTTTCACTCACGAGTAAAATTCAGGTCAGTGATTTCATAATGAAAAAAACCGAAAAATTTTATTTGCGAGTCAAATTTATGTCATTGAACTACAATATGAAAAAACAAGGCGGATGCAACGGTCGCTTGCAGACGTGTATCACATTACTTAAATTCACGAAATTGGTTTTATTACTATAAATATATTAATCTTTCTAAAAATAATTATTAACATCTAATATAAATAAAAAATAAAAAAATGGAAGCAGTAGGAAGGAATATTAGTGACATAAAAAATATTAATGACATGCTAACGAAAATTTTCACGAAAGCGTCTAAAAATGAAGAAGATGGAGTGAAAAAGCAGGTGGGTCAGAATAATAAAGACATAGAACAATAGAATGATGAAATAAGTAAAATAAATTGTGAAATTAACAGACCAAAGTATAGCAAAATCAAAAAATGTAATAATATATGGAATAGAAGACACGTAAGGATTTAATTAAAATCTAGACGAAAAAATAAATGAAGTTATACAAAGCATCGATGTCGACAGAAGTCAAGTTGATTCGTATAGCAGAATTGGCAAAAAAGTGAGAAATAGGCCGGTAATTATGTCATCAGTTTCTTAACTAATAAAAAAAATTTCTTCAGCAATTTCGACTTAATTAAATCAAAGGGTCTGAGTATATCAAATAACTCAGCAAAAGAAGAAAGAGAACATTATAATATATTAAAAGAAACAGAACTGCTAGTGATAGGAATTGAAAACAAAATAATAAAAACAAAAATATTGATTGAGAACAATTTACATAATTTAAAAGAAACATTAAATTTCTTAGAAAAGAAAAAAATTGAAAATAATAATATTCACGAAAAAAATGTAATAAACTGTTACAAAAGTGGCACCTATAGTGTTGTTATTCAAATACATCAAGAAAAAGAGAAGAAAAGAATCAAAATCACTAACTGAAAAAAAAGAAAGAAAAATAAGTAAACAAAACTATGATCATAACGTTGCAAAACCACAAAAATTAATATCTAACTAATATGGAAAAAATAATATGAATCAAAAAATTGACAAACAAGACGCACCCTCCCACCCTTTTTAGACCATATTCTCTGGAATATATCAGTCTTAAAAAACTTTGACAATATTAAGGAAAACATTAAAGAAATAACATAATCTTTTTATGTGAGACATGGCATACATAAAAATTTAGCATCAGCCTAAGCCAAAATCATCAAATATTTGATAAAGTAGAAATTAAAAAGGACGAAAGAGGGAGACCAAGCGGTGGACTAGCAATAGCTTTAGCAACAACATACACAAAAATACAGAATTCTTATTTGTTAGAGATGAATTCCTTTTTATAAAAACTAATGTAAATGAAAATATTGTAATAGTAGGAGTAGCTTTTATTAACAAAAAAAAAGACACCAAATTAATATTTAGTTATATTGAAGAAAAACTAGGGGGCTCCGCCCCCTGCGCGCTCCGCGCGCCAACCCCCGTAAAACGTCGAGCGTGGTGAAAAGGCCCATGTTTAGAATTAGAAATTAAAAGACAATTAATTAGAAAGAATAAAACTTTAAACTTATTTGCCAATAATTTTTTTTTTTTAATTTAAATAATTAAATTTTTCTTTCACAAATATTTGTTTGAATTGCAATAATATGAAAAATAATATGAAATCCATTGTTAAATTTAACTAATTATTTCTTACTATAAAGGATAAATAAATTTTTTTTATAAATGAATTCAAGTGAAGATCTTTATTAGAAAATAGTTTTTTAAAGACGTTTCGGAGTAATCACTCCATCTTCAGTTAATAATTTAAATATATAGATTTATATTGGTACCATATTTTGGGACCATGTAAATAAAAATATAATCTCTCTATATTATAAAATTCTAAACTATAGATTTGATGTATTATTGTGTAACGTATGAAATCTATTAACTCTATTTAACTGACAATCAGACCGCTGCCATTGTAGTCTGTCTTAATGAATAAATAAATCAAATACAGTTAATGATTAATATAATAAAAAATTTAGAAGTGCCTGACAGTATTGTGTCCACATGTACTATGCCCAAATGGAGGTGTTAAAATGAGGGTGCCCAAATGAGGGTGCCCAAATGGGGGTGTCCAAATGGGGGTGCCCAAATGGGGGTGTCCAAATGACCCATGTCGGCGGCGGCGGCGGCAGCGTTTAGATTTTTATAATATAGAGAGATTAACTAAAATAAGTAAAAAATATAAGAGTAACCAAATATTTGTCAAATTTTACCCCTAATGGAAGATTTCCAAGCGACAAACCGGCTCGTTATACATCTATTAAAACCTTATGTAAATTTGGTAATAATAAAAATAGAATATTACTTATTTTTATGTAACACGCAAGCTCTGTGTAATGTATTAGATTTTACCTGTTAGCGTTGGAGTGAATATACATCTATGAAAGCATAGAGAAGCGTGAAGTGGCTTTCACTTGTTCCCACTTCAGCTCTATGAACAAATGGTGGGGACGCAAGGGCAGCGAACAAAAGGGCCGGTGAATTTCAGATATACAAGAATGGGCGGTCTGACAGTATGGAGAGGTAGACTGTTACCTTACCCAGTTTTTAACAGGTGACGGTTAGTTCCATAAAAAGTGGCAAAAGGTGACAACAAAGCATTGCTTGCACTGCCTAGGTGAGGATAAAAAAGTAAAGCAAACATTCTTCAGATATGTGCGCTTATGGGAAGGGCACCTGCTCTTCCTAATTTGGAGGCCGGAGAGAATGGGCCTGAATACTATGTTGATAATGAAAGAGGAGGTCTTTCTATCGTAGAAAGCCCCCTCCCCCCCTATCCTAGGCAGGGGAAAAAAGTGCAATGTGGAATTTAGAGTTACAAAGAGTAATGAATGATGGACTTAATGAAGATTGTTTAGGCATTATTAATTTAGGACCAATATACCCCATATTTTTTGCCAAATGTGTACAACAATATTTTCACAAACATTATCTTTTATGATTACTACGTCTAGACACATATTTTGTTAACCCAACAGTTTAATATTATTACACAAAGTCTAGACACATGTAAGACTTGTAATAAGATATTTGTTTATCTTATATAAATAAAAAATTTATATAAGATATTTGTTATCGATATTTTTGATATAGATTATATAATTTTAACATTGTTGTTAATACATTAAAAACATTAAGTCTGTGTAATTTAAACCTAATTTGTTTTGTAATTAATCAGCACCTATACCTACTTAAGGGTTTGAAGGTTAAAAAGTATTTATGAATCTATGCATGTTATACATCAAGGTTTGAAAAAGAAAACCCTTTTATAATACTTTATTTCATAAAACACATAAAAATTTAATAATTTAGGGTTTATTTGGCTTTTTATAAAATGGGAGAGAGGAGAAGAGACATAGAGGGGGAATAATTTTTTCCCGCTAAAACCCGAAACGGATATATTCTGAAGATAATTTTGTATGAAAAAACTGTTTCCTAGGAAACATTTATGAAAAATTATTGCTGTTGCAAAAAAATAGACGAAATCTACGAGCATTTTTTTTGCATTTTAATTTTGTATGTTTCTGTTTTATCTAAAACTTTTTTTATGCATCTTAAACTCAAATTAAATAATTTATCATTTGTATTTCCTTTAAACAGTATAAAAGATTTGTTCATTAAATGATTTATCTGTCAGTTCATTGCTTTACCTTTTACTCCAAGAACATGAACTGACAGTCTTATTTTAACAAAGTTATATAGATTCGTTCAAAAAATAATTTTTTGCGTGACGAGTATATTTTTGTACCAACCATGTATGTGCTGAAGGCAATCTATCAGTGGATCTATCATCTCTATGAATTTGAAATTTCTGTACTCCATTCATTCCTTCTAATGCACTGAAGCCTTGAAGTGGAACTTTTGATGTTCCAGTAACAAATTGTAGGAACTTAGCTCTGTCCGCTTGATCAAAACCTCTTAATGCACGCCAAAACCATTGAATCTAAACAGATAATTAAATAATTCAAAACATTTAATTTAATATATTTTAATAAAAATTAATTTTAAATTATATGAAACATGTAGATCAAAAGGGGTGGTTTTTATTACGCTTAAGGAAATTCATAATTTCATAATTTAAATGTAGATATTCAAAAATATTATGCATGTTATATATGTATAAAATATTTTTAAATGTTTTTGAAAAATGTAACTATTAATTAAAATACCGACCCTTACTTTTTATAAAAACTAACTTTTAAACTCTAAAACCCTTAGAAAACCAGAGTTCTTGCTACCAAGAACATTAGTCAAATGAATTAATATTCTTGTGACAGGATTATGCGAGTTTTTAGAAAATTAGATTAGATTAGATTAGATTGTTTATTTGCAAAATTACAAAATTTGTACATTCATGTATAAATAATAGCGTATAATTATGTACATAAAATTGATAATTCTTAAATTCAAGTGATTAATACAATAAATAGAATTTTAGTAAAATAATTAAGTATATATAATAAAAATAGACAGTAAATAGAATTTCAGTATTATAATTAAAATTACATTGGACTAGTTAATTACAATTAGACTAGTTAATTAATCACTATGAGAAAAGAAAAAATATATATATCTTTGTAATATGTGATTAAACAATTTATCACAGTCAACAGTATAAATAATATTAATAACAATATTAAAGTCTATAAAGTATATAAAATGGAAATAAATTTGTATCCTATCCTAAAAATGAGTTAGTCATCGATACGGTAACTATGTACATTGTTATCGCTAAAAGAGTCATTTTGATTGGTTCTCGCAATAATGTACACAATACATACATAATATACATGCAAATTTTAAAAACAATAACATTAACACAACTCAAAAACTTAGGTTGTTTTATTTTAGGTATCTTACAAGTTATATAATAAACCAGTAGCTAATTATTTAATTTATAATTGGTTATTGATAATTAAAAATTATTTATTTAATTCATTTAAAATATTAACAGAAAGCATAGATTAAATGCATAAGAGAAGTACTTGATGATTATGAGTATAATAATAATAATAATAGTAAATAATAGTATATTACGACCCATGGCCAGAAAAATAAAGCTCCAAATCACAGTTTACCACCCTCGGCTTCGTCTCAGAAGGTAATTTACGTGCGATTTGAGCCATTCTTTTTTTATGACCAAGGGTCGTATACGATTTTTCTGCGGCAGTGGCGAGAAAATACATCTTCGCAGTGGCCGGGAAATACGTGCTTTCTGGTCATTGTCCAGAAAAAATAATTCTACCGTTTAAAAAAAAAAATTATATTCCAATAAATAAATAAGAAACATTCTGATACTTATAGGGATTCTTTAGTCTGTTTAATTTATAAAAAAGAAAACAAATAATTTTTTGAAAAAATAAAAATTTACGCGGTTGTTAATCCAAAGTCAAATTTTTATTTTGTTGTACAACTTAGTAAAAATTTACAGAATCGTGAAAAAACTGATTATCCAAAAAATGCAAGAAAAAATTAGGCTTTAATATTGCTTGAATATTACCATGGATCGTGTTTATAGGGGGGGGGGGGGAGGAGTAACTCAGTAGCTCCGCAATAGTTAAGAGTGTCCGGGACGTGAAATGGGACTTTCTAAACTTTGATTTGGAGACTTAGAATTATTTCAGTTTCGGGATTTAGAATGATTGAAGAAAGAATCCTAGGAATGACTTAGATTCTTCAACAGTGGCACTTTTTATTTTCCAAAATGTTTGGATTACAAAAAAACATATGAGAAATATTATCAAAATAATAATAATTTACTTTAAAAATCTATTCCTGCCAGATAAAATATTAGTGTCACCATAAATCAGAATAAAATGAGACATGGTTTTAATACCTTATATTTTAATTTTTATTTCGTTCTAGAAGAATTTGAGTTATCTCAAGATTGCTGTATAATTTTCCCTCGGTATTATAAGAGTTTCATGTATACAGCTTTATTTATACGTGTATTGATTTGGTAAACCACAAAAATAGTGTTTTTCGAAACAAGTGATATAAAGTTGTATTACACCGAATGCGAAGGTTCACTGGCCCTAGGTGCGTAGCCCTGAGGGACTATAATCGTTTCGATGAAATATACATTTATATAACGAATTTCGAAAATAGTTTTATTTAAAAAGTGCGGTAAAGTTTACCCATTTGTAACTAAAGTTCAACTTAACGCACGATGTTAAATAAAAAATATTTACTATGCGAAAAATTTAAAATAAAATAATGGTCCACTAAGTAAAAAGAGTTGCTTTTTTTAAGAATCTGAAGTCAGATTTTTGATTTAGTTTTTTGGTAAGTAATCCAGGTCAGTTGGTCAGAAATATAAAAAAACGTTTTGTGAAAACTCTGAATTTTTATTATTGACCCCGTCGCTGCGCTGCAATGACTTTCTAAAAGGCTAAATAAAAAATCTGACTTTAGATTCTTATATAGCAACCAGGAGACTATTATTTTATTTTAAATTTCTCGCATATAAAATACTTTTTTGTTGCGGTTTACCAAATCAATAAGGTCTTCTTAGTTAGAGGGTTTTCATCTTAAATGAATCATACGATTCAATTCGAATTGTTATAGAAGAATTAATACATAATTTGAATAAGTCATTCTCTGCGCGAAGCGCAGTTGGGTCTAGTATTATAAATATTTATATGTATATATATATATGCAGATAGGCAGATATATTTACATGTATAAGGTAGAGGCATAAATAACAATTAACTAAGGATCAACCAGTGCCAGACAGTCAGTTGTGATAAGATGTTTGTATAGGACTGCTTTGAAGCTGTTAAGGGATGGTAAAAATCGGATAGTGGATGGTACGGAGTTCCAATATTTAGCACCCAGTACTTGAAAGCTTTTGTTACCACGACCTTTAAAAATATTAGGTATCTTAAATTCCTGGGTAATGAGTTTTCCTCTGGCTGTTGACTTTGGTTTGTGTCGGATAAAGAGACTAGTCAAATAGTTTGGTTGGTTCAAACGTATAATTTTATATATAATAATGTTGCAAAAGTAGAATTCTTCTAAAAATAGTTTTTTTAAATTTTTAGACAATTATCCTTACATTTTAAAAGGTTTAAGTTAAAAAAACTAGGGTGGCACAAACTGATACGATGGCGAGAACGCTCTCCTCTAGCCTATTTCAAAAATGAAATGCAGCAAGTTGACTGACATATCAATCGTAAGCATGTAGATATATTTTTAAAAGCAACAAAATTTTGAAGTAATATTGGAACTTAAGTTGGGAAATAAAGTTTACAAAAATATAATTTTTTTCTGGCTTTCAATGTAATAAATGATATTTTATAATAAACACTCGGTGACCTGGAAGCGTTTTATTATTCGATCAAAATGACAAAAAAAACCGTATGGTGGGGTGTTTTTTAAACTAAAAAATGTCTACCAATTTCCTATCCGGACCTTCTATCCAGCTACTTTAAGCGTTTGCTGTCAATATTTTCATATTTTCAATATTGTCTTGATTTTTATAATGGATTTCCTTAAAATTATGGCCCTGAAAAAAGACAAAATTCGATTTTTCTCATATAAGACATGGTCGGATTTCTGGGGATAAAATATACAAGATCCTCTTGTAAATAATATTCAGAAAAACATATTTTGAAAACTGATAACCTTTTATAATGGATTTCCTCAAAATTGGAAACCCTGAAACACGACAAAAATCGATTTTTCTCATATAAGAAGTGGTCAAAAGCGAAAATAAATGGTTTCATCGGATTCCTGGGGAAAAAATACATAAGTATCTTTAGTAAATAATAATATGTTTAGCTTCGAAATTTATTTTTATTTTATGTAACCTAAAAGGCAATGTAACTTAAAATCATATTTTTCATCCCGCCACTATAGATCGCTTATTTTTACAATTTAGTAATAAATTGTGGTGAGTGGAATGTTCTGTAAATATATGTATATATGTAATATAGTGTGTGTGTGTGTATTAGTATGTACGCCCTCTTTTTGTAATACTGCCTTCCGCATAGCTAGTGGTCGCTCTGAACTCAAAGTAAGAGCATCGCAGCGTGCATAAATAAATGTTATTATCATTAATTAGTGCTGTACTTATTAATTTAATTACCACCTTTCATAATAGACCTATTTTTAATGAAAATTTCAGAAATGAGTGCAATTTAAATATTAGTCATTTTTGAATGAAAATGGGAAGTTATTTTATTGTTTATAACGATAAGAGAGTTATTGATAAAAAATCGCGGTTGACGATGTTCAAAAGTAACCTTTTATAAAAAAAAAATGAGGCCAAACGGAAAAATTTTAGTTGAATTTCAAGATAACAGCGTTATTTGGAAAACTATCTATAAAACCAATTTTATTACATTGCCGTAACATTGAACTAATCAAGCACCCTTAAAAAAAATTGAAGCAGGTAAATTTGCTCTAGTTAAAAAAATGCAAAAATATGATAATGTACCCCGAGAGAAAATCGATCATGTATCCCCCCATACATGACCATATATGAAATTTATACATTGCCATGCATGACCATATATCGGTATACATGGGGATGTATCATCATGAATTGATTATGTCTCTGTATGATTGTGTATAATCAAGCATTTTCATACATGGTCATGTATGGTCATGTATGGTCATGGATAAGAAAAAAGATTAAAATTTTTTTTTCAATATATCCCCATGCATACCCATGTATGAGCATGCATCGGAACACATTTTCATGTACAAGTAAAAGAAAAGGCAAAATTGATAATAAGCATATGCTTATGATTGTACATGCGTTATAAGGTTTTAAGCTGCATCCTACTCGTCTGGGGTCTATTAAAATTTTTTTGCATAATTTTGAAATTTTTTCTCCATTAGATTTTATTGGCCAGAAAGTTAGTTTATGTAAGAAGATTAAGAATGTTATGAACCGGACACGGAAATTGTCCGCTAGACATTTTTGGTGTTGCTATTTTCGCCAAAAATAGGCGTCTTTTGCTATTTTTTCACGTAATTAAATTCTTGTTTAGTTACAATCTATTTTAATCGATTAAAACTGATCAAAATCTTTAATGTAGATATTTAAAAAGTCTCGCTATTAAAATTGTGCCATTGTGGTCACCACAATGGCACAATTGACGCCACGTCAATCTTAGCCTAAATATGACGAAAAACAATTAAAAAATGAAAATTTTAATAATTTAACAAAATAATAAATACCCACACAAAAAATGGGTACTGGGTGCTTCTTGATCATGAGTTAGCCAGGTGAAGTGGAAAATTCAAAGTGGCTGACTAAAAATTAGGGCAAAATGCAAATAAAAAGGGCTATTTTTTATGTTTTTTTTTTTTTTAAATTAAACGTTTAAAAATGACAATTATTTTACCCATTTATCTCCACAAAAGTAATAAAGTAAAAAAAAAAATTTTCATTTATTCCCCTTGCAACCACCCCCCTTCCTCCTAAAAAAATCAAAAAATGAAGTTTTTCTTAAGTTTTAAAAAACCCAAAACCAGCTTTATTTTTCTTAATTTCACACGATTTTTTCAGTCCGACGTATTTTATTTTCTGATTTTCTTTAAGGCCCCGTATTTTTTAAATTTTCTTAAATAGACCGTACTTCTATTGTTATATTGAGATAAATTTGTTTTTTTGCCGAAAATAGATTTTTACTAATAAAACTTAGGTTGCATTTTTAATAACATATGAAAGTAAAAAAATTTTAATAATTGAAAAAAAAATTAAAAATGCCTACACTGTAAAAAGTAACTTTCTTATATTAAAAAAAAAATTAGAACATTTTCGAAAAATTAGTAAATTTTCGAAAAAATTTGTATGTATTCGAAAAAAATCGTATATTTAGTAAATTTAGAATATTAACAAAAAATTCGAGTATTCTCGATTTTTTTTGTGAATTCGCAAGAAAAATTAATAATTTACAATTTTTTTTCGAAAATTTACAAAAAATAGTTGCAAATTTACGAAAAATAGTTGTGAATTTACAACTTTTTTCGTAAATTCACAAAAAAAAAATCGAGAATTCTCAAATTTTTCGATATTATACTAAATTTAGTAAATTTACGATTTTTATCGAATATTTACAAAATTTTTTGAAAATTCACTAATTTTTCGAAAAAATTCTATTTTTTTTCTAAATCTAAGAAAGTTACTTTTTACAGTGTATGCATTTAAAAAAAATATATAGAAAACACAATTTTTAGGCTTAAAACTAGGAAAAATTTAATTTTTGATAATTATATTTATTTCTTTTTTTTAATTATTTTAATTTTTTTTTATTTTAATAAATTTTAAATAGTTGATAATAAAACATTAATTATTTTTAATAAATAATTAAAATTTATAAAAAAAATATTTTGAATAAATATATAAAAATCACTTCAAATTTTCAAATAGCCATTTAGCTCAGTTAGCTAAGTGTTTGCTTATGGCCGCGGCGGCCCGGGTTCAAATCCCGGTATTTTTTTATTTTTTTTTTATTTTTTAATAAATTAAAAATAACTTATATATTGTCATTTATGATCATACATGGGAGTATACAGTCATACAGAGACATAATCGATATATGGCCATGTATCACCACGTATGAAGACATTCATGTATGGCCATGTATGGGGATACATGATCGATTTTCTCCCGGGACCTTTCTAGAGGTTCCGAAAAATTCTCTATACGTTTCACAGTCATTTATCTCAAAAAAATACCCCGGGAGAAAATCGATCATGTATCCCCATACATGACCATATATGAAATTTATACGTTGCCATGCATGACCATATATCGGCATACATGGGGATGTATCATTATGAATTGATTATGTCTCTGTATGATTGTGTATAATCAAGTATTTTCATACATGGTCATGTATGGTCATGTATGGTCATGGTTAAGAAAAAAAATTAAATTTTTTTTTAATATATCCCCATGCATACCCATTAGAACGGACCTATTTTTGGACTTTGTGGAAAAACTTTGCTCCCCGGGTTTTTTTGTGAAGTTTTGGTCATAAAAAGTTCCCAGTTCCAAGGATTTTGCTTTAGCCTTGCAAAAACACGTGCCTGTAACCACATCAATTTTCCCATTTAAATAACATGGGAATTTTGAGTTTTTAGCTATACAAATTTTCACAAAAGCCAAAAAGCGTTTTAAAATGCTGATTTTTACTGGAAAACATACTTTTATATATTTTAAAGACATACAAACCGCCCTGCATTCATTCCAAGGGAAATTTTGGGGCTATAAACGCAAATGTACATGTTAGCTCAATCTTATAAAACAGGGTTTTTCGGTAATTTTCAATAAAAAGCTACAACCTCAAAAATTAACCAAAACACTTCTGGTTGGTTAACTTTTTTTGGTATAAGCGACACCTTTCAAACGACGTAAGCCGTATATTTTAATTACTATTTCTCTTAGCGCTATAGTCAATTAACCTACTGGTAATTTTTGACCCGAAATGACCAATTTTTATATTTATTTAAATTGCTGCCAAAATTGTAAATTTTGACGAAATTGAGTTTTAAAAGCCTTGATAATTTTTTACAAGCTTCAAGATTCCAAAAATTTTTTAGTCGTCTCTTTACTTTAATTAGTTTTTAAGATATTACTTTTCAAAGATAATGATAAAAATTGACTTTTTTTGAAAACCCTGAAATTGGGACTCGGTAAATTTGCGTTTCTAGCCCCAAAATTCCCTTTGGAATGAATGCAGGGCGGTTTGTATGTCTTTACAACATATAAAAGTATGTTTTCCAGTAAAAATCAGCATTTTAAAACGCTTTTTGGCTTTTGTGAAAATTTGCATAGCTAAAAACTCAAAATTCCCATGTTATTTAAATGGGAAAATTGATGTGGTTACAGGCACGAGTTTTTGCAGGGCTAAAGCAAAATCCTTGGAACTGGGAACTTTTTATGACTAAAAATTCACACAAAAAACCCGGGGAGCAAAGTTTTTCACAAAGTCCAAAAATAGGTCCACTCTAATACCCATGTATGTGCATGCATTGGAACACATTTTCATGTACAAGTGAAAAGAAAAGGCAAAATTGATAATAAGCATATGCTTATGCGCGTACATGCGTTATAAGGTTTTGAAGCTGCATCCTACTTGTCTGGGGTCTATTAAAATTTTTTTGCATAATTTAGAAATTTTTTCTCTATCAGATTTTATTGGTCAGAAAGTTAGTTTATGTATGAAAATTAAGAAATTTATGAACCGGACACGGAAATTGTCCGCTAGACATTTTTGGTGTTGCTATTTTCGCCAAAAATAGGCGTCTTTTGCTATTTTTTCACGTAATTAAATTCTTATTTAGTTACAATCTATTTTAATCGATTAAAACTCATCAAAATCTTTAATGTAGATATTTAAAAAGTCTCGCAATTAAAACTTTGCCATTGTGGTGGCGTCAATCTTAGCCTAAATATGAAGAAAAACAATTACAAAATGAAAATTTTAATAATTTAACAAAATGGAAAATACCCACACAAAAAATGGGTACTGGGTGCTTCTTGATCATGAGTTAGTCAGGTAAAGTGGAAAATTCAAAGTGCCTGACTAAAAATTAGGGCAAAATGCAAATAAAAAGGGCCATTTTTTATGTTTTTTTTTTTTTTTTTAAATTAAACGTTTAAAAATGACAGTTATTTTACCCATTTCCACAAAAGTAATAAAGTAAAAAAAAAAAAATTTTCATTTGTTCCCCTTGCAATCACCCCCCTTCCTCCTAAAAAATTCAAAAAATGAAGTTTTTCTTAAGTTTTAAAAAACCCAAAACCAGCTTTATTTTTCTTAATTTCACACGATTTTTCAGTCCGACGTATTTTATTTTCTGATTTTCTTTAAGGCCTCATCTACAGAAGCCGTAAAATCCTGGCGCATCGCAAACCCAAGCACAACGCAATGCGCAGAAGAAGATTTTGTGTATGTCGAGTTGCGCAGGAGACAAAATTCGTTTCTGTGCATCGCGTTGCGCTCACGCTTGCAGTTGCGACCTCCTGTTACTGCTTTTGTATATGGGGCCTTACTGCGCATTGCGTTGCGGCTACGCTTGCAGTTGCAACTCCCATTTATTACGGTGTTTGTAGAAACAGCCTCAAAAACTCCATCTACGAAAGACGTAAGAAGGGGCGCAATACTTGGAAGAAGATTTTGTGTATTTCGAGTTGCGCAGTAGACGAAATTGCTTTTTGCGCATTGCGTTGCGCTCACGCTTGCGTTTGCAACCCCATTTTACGGCTTTTGTAGATGGGGCCTAATATTTGATGATCTTAAAATCCGCAGGAGTTTCCGTTTTTCCACAGTTTTCAATTTTAAGCACTTAAGAAGATTTTTTGATTTTTAACAGCTCCAAGATAACGGAGAAGGCAAGAGGAGGTGGAGGAAAGAGATTAAAAATGAATAAAGTGAATTTTTTTTTCCGTATTACTTGTGTTTAAAATAAATGAATACGTTTAAAGTAAATAAAACGCAAAAAAATATATATTTTTATTTGAATTTTGCGCTAATTTTCAGTCGGCCATTTTGAATTTTTCAAAATAGCAACAAAAAAAAATATTTCGTGCGTCTGGTTCATAAATTTCTAGACAATAAAATCTGATGGAGAAAAAATTTCTCGTTTTACACATATTTTAATTTTCAGCGGAATATATAAAATATACACATATATTCAACTAATATATAAAAGCTTTGAAAAAATGCGTAAATTAGTAAATTGTTAACGCTAATAATAAATTTTAAATTTATTTTAGTTTTTTTTTTTTAAATAGAACGTACTTCTATTGTTACATTGAGATGAATTCGTTTTTTTGCCGAAAATAGATTTTTACTAATAAAACTTAGGTTGCATTTTTAATAACATATGAAAGTAAAAAAATTTTAATAATTGAAAAAAAAATTAAAAATGCCTACACTGTAAAAAGTAACTTTCTTATACACGGGTCCCCTGAATAAGCGCCAACCTAACATTCGCTGCGGTATCGAGACTTCAGAGAATTCATTTAATATACACTTACCTGAACTAGAAAAAGTGAATTTTGAAATAATCGCCCGGGCGCTTTTTGAAAAAAGCTCAAAATTGAGCTTTTCTAAGCTGCCCGTTTTTCTTTATTATCCCACCCCTTCTAGATGCGCTCAAAAATTATGAGAAAAGACTTTAGTAAAATTTCCTCAGGAATTCGGTCCTGTCATTAGTTTTCCAAAATTTTCCCTGGGAAACCCGGAAAATGGAAAAATTCACTTTTTATTTTTAAAGTGCTGATATAAAAAATAAAAAACCGAATCATATTTCTTCTTCAAAATTTAAAAGGACACTTTTTTTTAAATATATTTTTTGGTACCGTTCCTAACTCGATGTGATCGTCCATCTTTAACATCCAAATAACGTAAATTACGCGAATTTTGATCCATTTTTCTCTTTCTTTTGCA
The DNA here is from genome assembly GCA_022575985.1 of Anagrus nilaparvatae. Lineage (NCBI taxonomy): Eukaryota > Metazoa > Arthropoda > Insecta > Hymenoptera > Mymaridae > Anagrus > Anagrus nilaparvatae. The sequence continues at coordinate 32,571,551 of JAKSXM010000007.1, forward strand.
GTTTTATTGGATTTTCAGGCTTTCAGTAACCTTATATTCCTAAAATAAGGTCGAAATCAGATTTTCAGGGAAAGTTAACAAAAGTCCTATATATATTAAAAATAATTTTATTTTTATATACCCGTTTGCAAAATTTCAAATATATCAATATTATAATTTTTTTTATTTTTCTCCATTTTTACACTTTTTTAACTATTTTTTTTGGATTTTTATTCTATATTTAACATTGTATACTCAAAATAAGGTCAAATTTGGATCCCCAGAAAAATGATATATATTTTAAATAGTTATATAATATATAGTTATATAATATATTTTTAATAGTTATATAATAGTTATATAATAAGTTATATATTTTAAATATAGAATTATAACATAAAATTTAAACATAAAACTAAATTATTATAATTTTTAAAATTTTGCAAACCAGGGTATTTAAAAATAAAATTATTTTTAATATATCTAGGGCTTTTGTAAAATTTTCCTGGGAATCTTAATTGGACCTTATTTCGGGCATGTACGGTCACCAAAAGCCTGAAAATCCAATAAACCTGTAAAAAAACAACAAAAATTGATCAAATTTCGCGTAATTTACATTATTTTGAGTTTAAATATGGCCGATCACATCGAGTTAGGAACGATACCAAAAAATATTTTTAAAAAAAAGTGTCCTCTCAAATTTTTAAGAAAAATTATGATTCGATTTTTTATTTACAGCACTTTAAAAATACAAAGTAAATTTTTCCATTTTCCGAGTTTTCCAGGGAAAATTTTGAAAAAATAATGGCAGGACCGAATTCCTGAGGAAATTTTACTAAAGTCCCTCTTTCCTTGTAATTTTTGAGCGTATCTAGAAGTGGTGGGATAATAAAGAAGAACGCGCAGCTTAGAAAAGCTCAATTTTGAGCTTTTTTCAAAAAGCGCCCGGGCGATTATTTCAAAATTCACTTTTTCTAGTTCAGGTAAGTATATATTAAAAGAATTCTCTAAAATCTCGACACCGCAGCGAAGGTTAGGTTGGCGCTCATTCAGGGGACCCGTGTATATTAACAAAAAAATTAGAACATTTTCGAAAAATTAGTAAATTTTCGAAAAAATTTGTATGTATTCGAAAAAAATCGTATATTTTTTGTGAATTCGCAAGAAAAATTAATAATTTACAATTTTTTTTCGAAAATTTACAAAAAATAGTTGTAAATTTACGAATAATAGTTGCGAATTTACAATTTTTTTCGTAAATTCACAAAAAAAATCGAGAATTCTCGAATTTTTCGATAATCCTTTTCTTAAAAAGGACATGTTGATCGTAACAGTAACTATGTACATTGTTATAGCTAAAGAGTCATTCTGATTGGTTCTCACAATAATGTACACAATGCATACACAAATGCAAATTTTAAATACAATAACATAAACATTAAGTCAACACAAAAAGTTAGGTTATTTTATTTTATGTGCAATATAATTGATAGTAAATTATGCTAGATAATTACTTGATTGATTGTTAGTTATTAAAAATAAGCTATTTTATATCGATAAAAAATTAATTAGAAGCCTATGTAGAACCTATCTTAAAATTTAAATTGTTGGTTATAAACTTTTTTATAATGTTTACAATAATCCTCAAAATTGTGTAAATTATGTTTTTATCATGTTTTTGAATGTTATGATTGATATAAAAATATGTATTTTTAATAGTTATAATATAATATTTAATAACTAAGCTGCTAAATTTTGACTTCTAACGAAAGAATTACATTGACAATATTTTATCAATAAATAAACCATCGAAATCCTGAAAGTATTAGAGAATTTTTAGCGTTTAATTTAAAAAAAGTTTTAGTAAAAACGTAAATATATTTTTCTGATAGAAGATATCTATTGCAGTTTCTAGATTTTATGAATTTATTCTTGATTCAAACTGAGTTTACAATTAAAATTAAGGAAAAAGAAAGAAAATTCAATTTTATTAAAACTTTTTTTTTTATTTATTGATTTTTTATGGATCTAAACGGTGTCAGATTTTTACTTAGTCCTACCCAAGTAAAATTCAATTTTTCAAAAAATATTTTCAAATAATTTCCAGTAATCTAGCTGGCAAGGAGATGTGACATTAGACTTAAAATAATTTGAGTTTTGGGATTTAAAATAATTTCAATTTAGGGACTGAATAATTTAAAAATTATTCGACTTCTGGGGCGGGGGGGGGGGGTGTTTTGAGCAACTTAAATGAAAGAAAATCTACTAACGGTATTTTCGGATTGTTGATTCTGAAAATCAAAGTTTAACTCAGGCAAACACCCTTAAATAAGCAACATTCACTAAAAAAAACATCTTTTTAGGGGTGGTCCTTAGATATTCGCAAGTTTTGAGAATTTTTCACCCTAAAAGACTTGCGAATACAGATATGTTATTCCTGGTGAAGGGTATTTTTTTTATTAAAGGATGGTTGATCCATTTTCCATGTACGAGATCTTTACTTAATAATAACCTAAATCTCATTACAGTTTGTGGATTTTGCAAAAACGTCCTTAATGTGCTGTGATTTTTGTTCATTCAAGGGTTTTATATATAGACAAATTTCACAGGAGCAAAACATCGATTTTCGGAATAACAAACCGTTTCTTATCTTGGTTATCAAAAACAACCGTAAAACTGTCACTTAACCTGAGTTAAGGTTCCAAAACTTTAGCTCCTTAAATAATTTTACATGGGATAATGTTTTAATTTATTTTGCATTTGGTATGCAATACTCAATTTTAGTATTTAAGGGGCATAAATCAAAAGATTACAAATAAAATTTCCTTAAGGAGTTTAAAACAGGGTGTTCATAGTTCTAGAATTCTGCAAATTCAGGAAATTTATTTTAGCTCAAGGGAAACCAGGGAAAGTCAGAGAATAATTTGTTTTCTTTTTTTTTTTTTTTTGGAAAAGCAAATAATTACACACATTAAACACTGCAATTTTAGTTGTAAATTTAAGATTTATTATGTCTTCAAAAATAGTCTAAAATAAAAAAAAAAATTTTGTATTGTTCTAACACCTTTTCTATTCATATATATAGTCCATTTTACAAAATTAGACTTTTTATAAAAAACTATTTAAGTAATTCTTGGTGAAAATGACCTAAAAAGAAGATTAATGTTTGGAATGTTGAAACATCCGATTTCGCTGGATTTAGTATGTTAAAATATGACACCGTGACAATTTTTATGGTTCTGGATTAAAAATTTTTGAAACAACATCTGTTTTTTGAATTAAAAATATTTTCAAATCTTTAAGGAAAATATAGGTAAATTTGAATAATGCTGAAAAACTATTTTCAACCATAGATAGGAAATAGCTGAAACTTCCTCCTAAAAGTCATTTCGGATGTCAGTTTGTGGAAAAACATCTTAAGTGACGGGTTTTTAGTTATGATTTTCTAGCTTTCTACGTGAAAAATCAAAGATTTTTTCTTAACATCAAAGAAACAAAAAATTAAAAATTAAATTAAAAATTTATTTTTAATTTAAAAAATTTATTGAACTGCTGTTAATGCGATACACGCTATGGGCGACTCATTAACAATAAAGCAGTTTAATATTATTCATTAAATTACATTAATTTGTATTGGTGAATAATAATATTAGTCCGTAAAGACCAATAAATACTATTATATATTTCTACGTGAAAATTTTAAAAAATGGTTTGAGGATTCAATAATCAAGGGAAACATCAAATCGAAAGCTGTTTTCTAATTTCAATTTTTTGAGCCTTTCTTCATGCTTTTATATAATGAAGCAAAAATTGGTGGCTGAGAGCTTTAAAATCGGTCGAAAATTTCAAAAATTCACAGAGACGGCTAAAAACGATTGTATGACGTAAAAATTGGGGAGTAATGGCATTTTATGTATATGACCTGTAAAATGTTACAGCTCAATCGGAAGACTCCATCTGCAAGTCAAAGTACGTTTCACATGGAATCGGTCAGATATAACGCAAGAAATAGTACATTACAACCCATGATCCGAAGAATAAAGAACATGTTCATTGGATGGGGTATTTGAAAAAGTCCGGCTTGGCAGGGAGGGGGGGGGGGGTGAAAAGTGACGTTTTTAGGGTGGGTGAAAAAGTGACGATATAGGGTCTTAAAATAATTTTAAGTGGGAGTCAGGGCCTGATAAGAGGGTCAAAAATGTCTGAGGTAAGGAGAAGGGGTTAAACGGGTTTTAAAATAATTCCGATTTAGGGACTTGAAATAATACGGTTTGAGAGAATTAATAATAATTTGGGTTTTGAGACTTAACACCTACTATGCATTAAAATTTCGACTAATAAAATTAGCAAATTGTTTTGTTGCGTACCATTTATGTATTATATCCAGCACTTAGCTGTAATCAGGTATGAATCCAGAAATTTTTTTCGGAGGGGGGGGGCAATAAATATCAATTGGGGAGGGCAGAAACTAATTATAATAATTATTGTTTAGTTATCTGCTTCTTAATTTAAATTGTTTAGGACTTATGCCCCTCTGGATACGTGCCTGCTGCTGCTGCAGCATACAAATTCCATGTATTTAGATTGTTTTCATCCAAAAAAATTAAATTTTTTTTTTGTAATTCATCTTTTTTTATAAGAAAAATAAACGTATAAACCCTTATTCAGAGAAATATCGAAGCAAAGGAATATCAGTTTAGGAAATTTTTTTTCATGATGTTTATTCGTCTATGAAAATTTCTAATCAATATAAATTATAGTCACAATAGTTAATTTGTAATTTCTTAAGTATAAAGAATTTAATATCATCATCAGAATAAATATTATTTCTTACAGAACGTTTAATACAGAAAATGTAGTCTCTGCGCGAAGCGCAGTTGAATCTAGTATACTAAATTTAGTAAATTTACGATTTTTATCGAATATTTACAAAATTTTTTGAAAATTCACTAATTTTTCGAAAAAATTCTATTTTTTTTGTAAATCTAAGAAAGTTACTTTTTACAATGTATGCATTTAAAAAAAATATATAGAAAACACAATTTTTAGTTTTAAAACTAAGAAAAATTTAATTTTTGATAATTATATTTATTTCTTTTTTTTAATTATTTTAATTTTTTTTTATTTTAATAAATTTTAAATAGTTGATAATAAAACATTAATTATTTTTAATAAATAATTAAAATTTATAAAAAAAATATTACGAATAAATATATAAAAATCACTTCAAATATTTAAATAGCCATTTAGCTCAGTCAGTTAAGTGCTTGTTTATGAAGCCGCCGCGCCGCGGCGGCTCGGGTTCAAATCCCGGTATGTTTTTTTTTTTTTTTTTTAATAAATTAAAAATATCTTATATATTGTCATGTATGATCATACATGGGAATATACAGTCATACACAGACATAATCGATATATGGCCATGTATCACCATGTATGAAGACATTAATGCATAGCCATGTATGGGGATACATGATCGATTTTCTCCCGGGTCTTTCATATTTTTAGATTTTCGGTGCTGATTACAAAATAATAAACGTCGATTTAAGTTTTAAAAATAATAAAATTTAAATTCAACAATAAAATTTTAAATTACATGAAAAATTACATAATGAAAATATTTTGAAATATTAAAGACTTAATGATTTAAATAACACAGAATAATTATTTGTTTTTAGCTAAACTCTATCTTAACAGCACCTTTTTCTTTTCATTTTTTTTGTACTCATTGTGTATCTTTATATCTTATATTTTGGTTCCTCAATGAGGAACCATTGTGATAGGTCAAATTTCGGTTTTTGATTTTTTGGCATATAAGCACATTTTGAGACCCCAGGAAGCTAAAAAACTGGTTTTTAAAAAAAGTGTGTGTGTGTGTGTGTGTATGTATGTATGTAATCGGTGATATTTCACAAACATTATGAAGTTACATAAATTTTTGTGACATAATTTTAATTTAAGTGACATAATTTTTTTTTCAAAAATTTTTTCACCAAAAAAGCTCGAGGTACTTTTTTTTTTTTAAGGATGTTGCTCACCTTTTTTGTTTGCGTATAGATTTTAATAAAAGTTGGTATATAACAAGAAATCATATTAAAAAATACATATTTAAAATTAGAAGATCCTAGGGTGACTCCTTCATTATTAAATAATTAAAAATAATTTTGCTTCTCCGAGCATCTTATACACGTGATTCTTATGGGACGACATTTTACAATAAAAAACTTAAGTATTTTTTGCGTACAGTTTTTGATAAAAAAATTATAACATATAAAAAACATATCGTAGAATATAATTATTCAATTTATTTTAGACTAGGGTGGTTTGTTTATAACGAAAATTTTATTTATTTAACAATGCTATCGTATAGTTGTGCGCGCGCAAGGTTCTCGCTTCTATAGTAATATGATAGAAAGAGAGAGTAATAGTTTCTTATTTCTATTATCCCCAGCTTGGTAGTTATTATCCTTAATTTGCATGTAATACCTCATTTATTTCCACGAAAGTACTTACATTTGAAAGTATGGTTTTTACTCGATATCTTGAATCTGATACATAATTTTTTGAAAATTTTTTTCCCAAAATTTTTTTCACTAAAATATACAAAAAACACCAATTTTTTTTTTTTTGGAGGTAGTACCTAATTTATTTCTATGAAAGTACTAGTTTTGGAAAGTTCTTTTTTAGTCATTTTTTGGATCTAATACCGAATTTTTTCAAAAATTTTTTCTCAAATTTAAAAAAACAAAAAAAATAAAAAATCTGCAATATTTTTTTTTTGAGTAATATTGGTTTTTGTGAGAGATGTAAGGCTTTGCTTTTATCTCTTGTTTGTTATGCTTGTTGTATTTTTTTTTTTTTTTAGTTTTTTCTAGATTTACTATTTACTATGTGGCTTTTTTTATAAGGTCTTTCCTCCTTAGTGTGTGCGAGTTTAAATGTTTGTGTTATGTGCGTTGTTAACCTGTGGCCTCAGAGAATCACACTATTTCTCCTGTCCCCATGCCTGCTTATAGTGCACATGGTCGCACTCCGCACTGCGTTATCTACATAATGCCTTCTTTTTTTTTTTTAACATTATGCGGATGCCTCAGTCCTAGAGCAATGATAGAAATAATTTCAGAATTTAATCTTCTCAGAAAAAAAACGGAGATTATGTCCGGGTCGGGACGCGAACCTTTAACGTTCAGATCGAAAAGTTGACGCGCTACCGACTGATCTATCAATGCTATTTTTTTTTTTAGTGTAATACCTCATTTAATTCCACGAAAGTACTAATATCTGAAAATATTGTAACCGTTTGTTTCACAACCGTTATAAAATTAAGAACTAATTTTTTTTTTTTAATTTTTTCATCAAAAAAGCTCTAGGTACTTTTTTTTTTTTAATTTGGATGTAATACCTCATTTATTTCCATGAAAGTACTTTTATTTGAAAGTATGATTTTAATTTGATATCTCGAATCTGATAATTAATATTTTTTAAATTTTTTTCCCAAAAATTTCTTCACAAAAAAAGTAGTAATTTTTTGGATCTGATACCGATTTTTTCCAAAATTTTTTTCTGAAAATTAAAAAAACTCCAAAAAATTTTTTTTTGGTGTAATACTTCATTTCATTTCATGAAAATACTCACTTGAATAATTATTATCCAATGAATTACGTTAGATTTTATTTTGAAAAAAAAAAATTTAGTTGAATTCAATACATAAATTTTCTTTTCACTTTTAAAAGTTAATAGAAATGAATGAATGATTGCATGGTTGTAATTGATATTTTTTATTCAAATAGAATTTTTTCATTTTTTAAAAAATATATATGTATGTCTAGATGGTAGCCGACAATTATTATTTTTGTAGGCATTTTTTCGATCAATTGCCAATTAATATTCACAAAAAAAACAGTATAATTACTGTTTTACGTTCCAAATTAATTAAATTAATTTTGATGAAGTTTATTAAAAATAAACAACGATCTATATGGAACAAATAAACATGATAACTTTTTTCATTATCTTTGTCTGTGTGTCTGAGGACTGAGCCTCTCTTTGTCACACAGAATAATTTTTTTGAAGAAAGTTATATGATGTTAATTTTTAGATGGAAAAAATTTTTTTATTAAAAAATGAAAAATCTGAAAGTTCATTTCAGCTCTGCAAGAAAACAGGGCGAGCTTCATCAGTGTGAGACCCTGTTTTCTGCTTTTCACATATGAACAAACAGAAAACTTAATAATTTACAAAAAAAAAAAAATTTTTTTAAAGAAAGAAAGAACTTACATTTTTTGACACGCCAGGAATTTTATACTTAGTTTTAAATATTTCGTAGTTTGACGACATAATTTGAACGCAGATGTGGGAGCTTTAAGTGTGTGTGTGCGTAGAAGGAGAGATTTCTTTCTTTCTATGCTCATTTTACTTGAAATTCTCTTCCTGGCGTGTCAAAAAATGTAAGTTCTTTCTTTCTTTTAAAAAATTTTTTTTTTTTTGTAAATTATTAAGTTTTCTGTTTGTTTATATGTGAAAAGCAGAAAACAGGGTCTCACACTGATGAAGCTCGCCCTGTTTTCTTGTAGAGCTGAAATGAACTTTCAGATTTTTCATTTTTTAATAAAAAAATTTTTTCCATCTAAAAATTAACATCATATAACTTTCTTCAAAAAAATTATTCTGTGTGACAAAGAGAGGCTCAGTCCTCAGACACACAGACAAAGATAATGAAAAAAGTTATCATGTTTATTTGTTCCATATAGATTGTTGTTTATTTTTAATAAACTTCATCAAAATTAATTTAATTAATTTGGAACGTAAAACAGTAATTATACTGTTTTTTTTGAGAATATAACTATCTATACTTCTATTTTCATCATCTAAAGCTATTTTAAGTTAGATTCTTCAATTAATCTGACAACCCATTGAGAGATTCTACTTACATTTTTATGTATTTGGCAATCATTGGATCCATGCTAAGTTAAAAAATACATATTAATTTTTTTTTTTTTTTTTTTAACCAACATACAAATTTTATTTATAATTACATTCTTTTACATCTGCTTCTCAATAAATTTTGTAAATGAATGGTAATTTACAATTTTTACGTATCAATAGGCAATTAGTGACTATTTGATCCAGTGGCTGAAAGAGTGTAAATTCGAGCCTGATGTCTACAGATGAGACTTTAATCGACAGGTCGCAATTCGAGCAGTCAAAAAACTTTTAATATCGTTATATCTGTATACTTGCTGGTAGATAATTTTTATTTTCCAAATTCTCCGTAATATGAGTTCTTGAACGAGCTATATAAATTGGATGCTGTTGAAAAATTAATTTTTCTGGAAATCTAGATCTAAGCTCCCGGCTGGATATCTTTTACTGTTTAAGTAGAAGCGAGAATCCATTTTTATGGATATCATTTTCTCTTCTATTTTGATGATTTCAACAATTACAAAGAGTGGGCAGTCAACTGGTGACGCTTTTGTAACCTGCAAACTTACTTTATCCGATGCTGGAGTGTTCGGGAATTCTAAGTAATCCCATGCTCTGAGTTGAGTCCAAAGAGTTGAACCCACCTGCCTTTTTCCAAGATTTTTGATAATTTTAATTTTTAGATATCCTTTACTTCGACATGAGGCATTTTCCAAGCCATTTTTAAGAATTCAATGATTATCTCGGTACATTGCGTGCCCCCTTTTCTGAATGAAGAAGGGGAATAGAATAGCTAAAAAAAACATCTTTTTTCTCTAATTTTACGGTTCCCATCCCATCTTACTCAAAAGTACGTCATCAAGTACGTCATGTTGTTCAGAGACATATTATTTTATAGTTACTCGAATCGACACAGATCATTTACTTCCAGCTTTATCTCACTGAAAAAAAATAATAGAAAATTTTTTGTTAAAGTAACCTTGTTGACTGTTTCTGGCACAATCTGGCTGAGTTTTTTCTCGATGTATAATAATAAATTATGCGGATATAGAAAACTAGACTGATTTAGCACGGGCATCATAATCTTGTCCAGTTTTTGAAAACTTGAATTATACGGTAAATAAGAATGCAGATGCATTCCAACCACGGAATCATCTTTTGGCACGGGGTTTAATCCGTCTAGTATCAACGCCATCTTTATTGATTTTATAGTCCAAAGATTTTAAAAAATAGATGTTTTTGATACTCAGAGTCTTTTTTGTCCCTTTTGAAGTGTCTGGTTCACTTGCAGACAGCTCAATGAGTGGTGTATGAAAATTTGCTTTATTTATATTATAGGCATTCTATCGACACTTCTTGAAATGCAGTAATTCAATTAAAGTCTCTCCTATTAGGTTCAAAAGTTTAGAATTCTGATGGCAAAATTGCACATCTACGTTATCGATAGTCTTAGACGTCACTGGCAAATAAATTATGTTAGCCGGGTTTTCCACAATTTTGAATCCCGGTGGCACGTCCGAGTGTACGTCCGTACAGCGTGTGCATCGGTTTCCCTTTGGAAAATAAATACCTTGACTTTAACCTTTTGAGGACTTTAAAAACCGTATACATATCATTGACCATAATTGCTTAAATCGTAATTTTTAAATTGATCTCGGTTATAAATAACCTCTGCTCGTGGACCAACTTAATTTATAAAATCTTGTGGTGGTCCGATGTCTCGGAAAGAATGAAAGTATTTAAGTAAATTTCCGAGTTTTTGCCAACACACATAGTAAGGAACGCCTCCTTAAATCTCGGATCTAGGTTAAATATTCCAGCCTTGTCTTTTTATGCGGTCTGATTTTCCAGCTCATTTCTCATGTAAACAACCTTAAAGTTTTTGATACACCTCACCATAGACGCTAACCGTATATTACTTCTCGGTCCGACTAAAAATCTTTTTTTTTTACGTTTATTTTTTTTTTCTCTTGATACCTTTCCCCTTTTTATTTTAAGGGATTTCTTTTTCAGATTTCATAGATATTCATAGACCATTCCTTTGTTTTGCCTCTTCTTTTAATGTTTTATCTGCTTTCACTAGATCCTGTATCCCTCGAATCGCTGATGTTCCCGCACTTATTGTTGCTATAGCAGGTAAAAAAGATCATGACCTTGTTTCTTTCTCGTCGATTTCTTTTAATTTTGTATTCTTGTGCCTATTTGTCTTTTTAAATTCATGATAGCATAAACACCTGCAGATGAGATTTCCTCTCCAAGATTCATGATTATGACTTTTCAGCTAAGATTTTGTCTGCAATATTGCGGCTTTTTAAGTCACAATTTTTTTCATACGCAAATTTCGTGTTCTTTGCAGGCTGAATCTAAATGATTAATACCTTCCTGATGTATTAACATGGAACATGTTTATAGGGAGGAGGTACTTCAGAACTTGAAAATTAAGGGGGGGGGGCAAATTTAATAAATATAAAAAAGTAGTACCTTTTTTTCCTATAAAAGTACCAATATCTAAAAATATGATTTTTACTCGATATCTCCAATCTGAGACTTAGTTTTTAACATGGAACATGTTTATAGGGAGGGGGTACTTCAGAACTTGAAAATTAAGGGGGGGGGGTCAAATTTGTCCTATTTAAGGGGGATGGTCAGATTTGACCGATTTAAGAGGAGGGGGGTCAAATTTGTTCTATTTAAGGGGGGTGGTCAAATTTGTCTTGTTTAAGGTGGGTGGTGAAATTTGTCGTATTTAAGGGGGAGGGGGTCAAATAAGACTTAAGGATTTAGAATAATATCGATTTAGGGACTTGAAATAATTCAGGTTCAGGGAATCAAAATAGTTCGGGTTTAAAATCTTAACAGCTAGTAAGTTGATAATTACAAATTATAAAATTAGAAAATTGTATTCTAATGTTGAGTAATATTTGTATTCTACCTAGTCCTCAATTGGAAGTAAACATGTTCCATGCATTAAGGTTGTGTTTACACAAACCGGTTATAAGTTTTTTCTGATTGATAGGGGTCCTTGGACCACAAATTCTAGGAAAATATTTAAATATTAACCCTTATTTAACCCTAAAAAATATTTCAAAGCTACTTGTATCCAGGTAAATGAAGCTCAAAAGGAAGTTCATCAATTAGAGTATTAATTAAACCATGCCCTCTTTTCCTGTGTAAAACAAAAAAAAATTTATAACCGGTTCGTGTAACTACACAACCAACGAGCATGGAACATGCTTACTCATAATAGTAATAAATCAAAAAACCGAAATTACAATAAATCCTGAAATATATACTATCCTAAGTCCACAAACTTAAGGAAGTGGATTGAAAGAGAGAAAGAGGATTTTTCGGACCTCTTTCTTTCTCTCACGAGTTTTTTATAAGAAATTCCAAAACTCACTTTTTCAAATACCCCATTATCCAATGAACATGTTCCATGTTAAAAAAAAATATATAATATAAACCGTTTATTAAACCTATAATTTTTAGTTTGATTATAAATCTCAAAGAAAATGAAACTAAGACTGCAAAAACCATGCATTAAAAGTATTAATTTCGGTCAATAAAACATTAAAAAGGCTTAGGTACAAACATGGACCTCGTTGTCCCGAAACCATTCTTGCTCTGATATTAATCATCCAGTTACGGTAAAAAAACGATTTTAGTTCGTCTATACTGATTATTGACTATTATAATTACTATGTACTATTATAATTCTTCGTCTATAATTTTATTTGCATAAACAACTGGTGTAAGATAAACATATTGTTGTTAATTATTGTTAGTTATTTTTTTTGTTAGGTACTAAATTTTATCAAGAAGACGAAGCTGCACCAGGAAAATAAAGATCAGATAAGTACAAAATTGTTTGAATGCAACTTTTTTCAAAAATTTAAGGATTAATCTCTTTGGGTTTACTTTTTTTTCAGGTTACATATTTTTGAAGAATGCAGTTTTAGAAATCTAATTTGCTTATAAACATATTTGGTAAGTTAATTTAAGTATTTTTAGTCTTTCTTATTACCTCATAATTAATTTAATTGTTATTTTTAACCCAAATGATTTTTTTACAGATTTTTTCCATTTTTGGATGCTGACGCGAAGCTGATCTTGGGTGATTTAGCATCAGAAATATTAAACGAGCTAATTTATATGCTATAATATGTTTATGTGGTCCTGATAGTAAAGATTTACCAGAATAAATATGATATTAAGGTTAAATCTAGTATTTTAATAATTTTACCATTTAATATTTAAAATTTTTATGAATTTTTTAGGTAAACGGAAGAATTAAAATTTATGATTCTGAACCGATCAGATTATATCACATCCCTGGATTTTCAGGACTTCAATGGGACCCTTTGAAGGAAAGTTAAAAAAAAGTGAAAAAAATCATGGCGGAAAAAATTTTCTAGAGGTTTGCAAGCTGCTGACGAAAAGGAAAAATTTGAAATTGAGTCAAAATAGAAAAAAAAATTTTTTGTAGTAGTTGAGGTAAAAACAAAAATTTTTCTCAATCATGTACAACGTGCCCACGAAAAGAAGGAAACCTATTAGAAACATATACCCCTAATTTTTATCATTAAAAACGAAGTATTTATTGAAAAATCTTAATTTGAAAATGCAACTTTTATTAAAATTTTTAAAAATAGTAATTTTTTAAGACTGAGTGATCTAAAATGACATAGAATAATCAAAATGAAAGGTAAGGTTAGGCACGTGTTTATTTTTTCAAAAATATAACCTTGCTTAAAAAGAATTAAATATTATGTCCAGCGAATTTTTATTTTAATTAAGTTATTTTAATTTTTATTTTTATTTTACATGGTGATCAATTTTTTTTTTTTTTTTTTTTTATTTTTTTTTTTCTCTTAATTTCTGTAAACTTTTTGCGCCGATCAAAAAACAATTGATCTAATTCAGTTTTTTTGTTCTTTATTATTTTTATATAATCATCCATTTTTTTAAATTTTTACTTGGCAGAAAAACTGTTTGCCAAAGTCGAATATAAACTTGAGACAAAAGCTTAAGGGGTTATTTAAATATATAAGAAAATCCCCACCAAAGGGATTAAAAAAGTGAGTTTACAACAACAAAAAACGGTTTAATTAAAAAAAAATATATGCAGAATTTTTTAAAACTTTCAAAATTTTTATATAGATATATATAGCAAAATAAAAAATTTAATAGATCTTTTAAGTAAACAAAGTTTAAGTAAAAATCTTTTAACTAATTGTGTATCAATATTTATAAGAATGTGAGATAAAGATTTTATAAACATACAATATTTTTATAAAATATATAAGGTAAACAAATTAATCAAAAACAGAATAAACATTCTAATCGCAGGAAGCTGAATTTGCTCGTCAATTCCTGAATCTGGCCAACATGGGCTAGTTTGAATTTTCTTCTGAAGTTGCAGAGCATTATCAAAATTTTTAATAGCGTTATCCAGAGAACACCATACGTTCTCTAAGAAAGTTTTGATCTTATATACAGCTTTTCTAATTAATTTCTTATCGGGGTTTAAAACTTCGTATTTCTGTAAACTGCATTCAATGTCCTCCATAAATTTACCGGACACCAATATTTCAAAAATTTTTATGGGATGTCGAGTGGTGAAGTGTTATATATTACAAATGGTGGTGGTGCAAACCCAAAATTAATTGGATTAGGTTGCTTATAAAAAATTGATATTAACAAAAAACTTCAAAATCCAGTCCCAAACATGCAAAGGTGCTTAAGGAAAATTTTTTTGTGAAATAGAAACTTTTTTCAAATATAATCGATAATTATAAAGCAAAGATTGTCAGAAGAATATACTGGAGATTTTTTCCTGCAAATGTCTCTGAAAAGATAATAAATCTTGGCATTATTTTTTTTTATCTTACATAAGTTGAATAATATAATGGATGAATGCATGAAAACCCGACTTGAATAATGAATTATTGTAAGTAATTTTTTCAAAAATGGTAAGATTTTGATAGCATATACAGACACCAGTAAAGTATCTGTAGGCTAAAAGGATATCTTCGGGAACTTGGCATTGACAATAATTCCAATCAGTAATTAAGTTACCTAAAAAATCAGAGAACATACAATAGAAAATTTTCTTCCTGAACGTTTGGTACACGTTGGGATGTTTAAATTTAATGTGGAAATCTTCTAATATCTCCAAACATAGCAACTTTTACTTCAAACATTTTTCGTTGTTTTTCTTATTTTCAAAATATTTGAATGCATTGATTAAAATGATTCACCCTGTACAACAATTGTTTCTTTTGCATTTTTTTATTATATTTAAACTTTTTATTAACTTTAAATACCAATATCTATTATAATATTCTTTAAATGAAATTTAAAGTAACATGATTGTCTAACCTTTGTTTAGGATTGTTGGCCACCCTAATATATAAAATCTTTACTTTTCCAATCATACTTATAAAACGCCAGACACATAATAATTTACCCTAGACACTGCAATAATAAACATTCCCCTAAAAATCAATACGTGGATTAAAAGACATTGGTCGAATAAAAGAATGATGGCCGCGAAGCCTTCCAATCAATATACAGCCCTCAAAGTAAAAATAACCAATGACCGTTTCATTTTAGTCGGCCATCATGGAAACACCCTAACATTAACCTATCAAAATACTACATGAGGGGAAAGTTGAGTTTGTTCTGTACATACCCCTTTTTAGCACCGCCCAAGCACGCGAATATATAAACCAGGTTTTCACCAGGGGAGCGGACTTCGAGGGAGTCTACGAACGACTAACTATCGTATCAAAGACTGAGTAATACCGCGTACTCACCGTCGCGTCACTCATACTTCGGGTCAACAATATCTTCGCGCATTTCCACTAAATTCTACCCTTTAGTGCAATTGTAAAGACTTTCTTGGTACGAATAATTTTGAACTAAATAAAAGTACTCAGTTAACTTTTAAAGCGCGAGTGTAGAATTATTTTACAACCTAACTTCCGTAAACTTCCTTCCAAAAATATACCAAATCACGGTCCAGCCGAATCAAGACGCCGAAAAGTGAAAGCCAACCAACATCAAGAAAATCATCATACCATTTGTCTACAAATTGGTCTTAACCCCAAAAACGTAACACCTTATTGTCTAATTTTTTAGTAGAATTTCATTAAACTAACTATAAAATACTAAAAAATTTTGATATTACCTAGGTACAACATATCTTGGAGCATTGGCGTTTTGTGAAGCAGCCTTGTCAGTTGTTAGCAGAATGAAATACTCATTCATCAATTCACGATTTTTTCAACGACTTTATCATCAGCTGTTGGTCCTTGCTGCTGGTAGTCTTTCATCAATTAAAGGTTTTTCATTTTTAATATGAGAATCACATTAAGTATAAAAAGTAGTCTTTCATCAATTAAAGGTTTTTCATTTTTAATATGAGAATCACATTAAGTATAAAAACCATTTTCAGAGTAAATATCATTGTTATAAAATATTTTAATTGATTTTGTTTTATTTGAAACTCTGAATTTTGTTTTCATTTTTATTTTTATAAAATTATTTTATTGTTAATTTAATTAAATTTATATCTGTATAACCGTTTTGGCAATTCACCATGACTGATATTATAATGAAACAGATAGCTGTAATTCCTAGAATTAAAAATGCTTATCAACATTTTTTAAAAAAAGGTGACTCTATGTCAGCTTCTTCTTGTAAAGTCAGATTGTCTACCCTTCAAAATTCATTTTTAAAATTTTAGACAAATCTTTCATCGTTTTTTAGTAGCCCTGATTTTAAAGCAATCAGTGACCAACCATACTTGAAAGATGCGCTGTTTGAAGAAACAGAAGAAAATTATGTACAGGTTTCAAGTTTGTTTCAAAAATATTTGGATGATCACCCTCCCCCACCTGCTCATGTGTTACTAGATTCCATTCTTATTAATGAAAATATTCACAACATTAATGATAATAACAATACAGGGAAAACTTGCTTTGCCTGAGTTTAATGGTGAGTTTGCAAATTGTGAAGCTTTTAGAGATTTCTTTGTCACAAAAGTAGTAAACAGCCAAAAACTTTCTCATGTTTAAAAATTAAGTTATCTTAGGTCTCATGTAAAGGGAGATGCTTGGAATCTGGTAAATTCTTTTTCACTAACTCAGAATAATTTTAAAATAGTTTGGAAAAAATTGAAGGATCGTTATGAAAATAAGAAAAGGTTAATTAATGCACACATGTCATCAACTTTTTCAATCAAACCTATGACTAATTACACTTCAAAAGAACTTAAAAGAATTTTCGATTCCCTGGATACCCGTATCTTATCTCTTAAAGTATTAGAACGTCATGTCGAGGCTTGGGACGATTTTTTGGTTTTTCATTGCGTTCCCTTATTGCGCAGTGAAGCAAAAATGCATTTTGAATCTTTTTTAAACAACTTAAATTTAATATCTTTGGTCAATGTTTTACTTACACCTTCCACCTTAACCCCGACAACCAATAAAACTGTGTAAGAAAAATTCTGAACCAAAAATTTTTGCTACCTTTATACAATTTTTAAAAAATCAAATTAATATGATGGAATTAATTAAGAATTATGATGGATCTTGCATGCTCAGCAACCAATTAAAACAAAAAAATTCAAATGTTTTAACTCAACCCACAAAAGTTTGTCATGCCCAAGTAGAACAAAAACCAAGTGGTGGTTCAAACAAAACTGAATGCTTGATATGTAAAAACAGCCACCACTTTGCTCAGTGTCCTACTTTTAAATCTAAATCTATACCCCAAAGATTAGAGTTTGTAAAATTAAAAAAAAGGTATTTTAATTGTTTAGGCAACCATTTTTCAAACAAATTTACTTCTGTAAAAAATGTACAATTTGTAACAATAAACATAATTCCATCTTACATATAGTAAATTACAAAATGATACAAAATAATTCTCAAAACCATCCAAACAATGCAACTCTCAATGCTAGCGTACAAAGTTATAAACAAGTGGTTCAGCAGTATTGCTTAACATAATCAAGCTCCTGTCGGTTTTATTAGCAACAGCAATGATTAATATTAACTTCAGAAAATAGATGTCGCTTTCTAGTTATGGCACTTATTGATCAATGCATATCTACATAAAAAATTAGGTTCTCGTTGCATTCCAACAAAATTACCAATAACTGGCGTTGGTGGTAATAATAATTTTACTTGCAAAAAATGAATTCAAATTAACGTTGCACCTCATTTATATTCAGATTTTAGTCTTGATGTAATTGAAGACATCATTCCTAAATTAACCTCATACACAACTGCCGCTGATGTTGCCTTAAATTCAAACAATTTAAGTCATTTAACATTAGCAGATTCTCACTTTAATACCAATGGTAAAATAGAAGTTCTCTTAGGCTCTTCGGTTCATGCTTCCATAATTGAGGAAAGGATGAGGAGAGGTAAATTAAATGAACCTATTGCTATAAAAACCAAAATAGGTTCGGTTTTGTCAGGTAATTGTGGCATTAGTTCTACGTGTTGCTCAATTAAAGTTGATTCTGATACTGCTGATCTCTTATTCGATTTGGAAAAGGAATTTAGAAGAACTTTTTGATCCCTCTCCACTTCTGATCAGTAAGAATGATCAGGAGTGTGTAAATTTTTTTGTTCAAACCAATTCAAGAGATAAAACAGATCGTTACATAGTCAGACTCTCATTTAAAGTTTAAAATCCTCACGATTTAAAATTCATAAGTTTGTTCAATATAGCTAAAAATGTTTTGACTAGAACTGAAGCTCGCTTCTCACATATTAAATGAATTTTCAAATTCATCGCCCACGCTTTTTAAATATTATTGTTTAAGAATTACAAACGAGTAATAAAAATTATTAACTTTCATATATAGAGCTTGGACTTAATAACGCTCTGAGTTATAATATTCAACTCGCATTTAATAAATATAGTAAATATAACATCATTTCCTATATACAGAAGAGATGGCTGAAGCAATGTGAGTCGTCCTCACAAGTGCTAAAATCGCCATTTGTTAACTATATAAGGAAAATAAGGACGTGTTTACATCAGCGTCTGTAGCACATACACTAACACACACAGCTACACTGATGAGATCTATGTATTAGTGTTGATCGAAACGCTAGGTACCTTCTGTACCGACATTTAAAATCCGCGTAAATTCAAATTTTTAAATAAAGTTTAAAAATTTATCAAATGTCGCCGCTTTATATTCCTCAATAAAAAAAGAGATGACGATAAGCATCCGCATATAAAAAGCGTGGGCGATGAATTTGTAAATTCATTTAATTTCATGTACTCGTAAAGGTCGATTATAAATATTATTGTTTAAAAAAAAATTATCGTTAAAATTATAAATATGAATTTTCTTGTGTCATTTGGCGGCACAAAAAACTATCGTTAAATGTGTAAAAATAAATTTTTTTTGTGTCATTTGAACTTTTGGACTGATAAAAGAAAAGTTTTTGTTGCATTTAAAAAAAAAAAAAAAACGTCATTTGGCGGCGTATCAAGATTATCATTGACAAATTTTTTAAAAATTATCAAAATTCAATGTATGATGGGTATCAACGAAAAATGGCGGAATCTGCAAAATCTTGTTGAAGAAGAAGAAAGAAAAGAAGGCGCGAAAAATATTAAAAGGTCAACAGCGAATCAACGACTAACTTGAAACCGGAAAAAGAAGCCAAAAGAAAAAATCTGTTAGTTTGTCACGTGGGTCCGTTATATTAGCAGAATGAAGTTATTGATGTCGCTGCTTGCCTTTTTTTTTGTTGTTGGCGTCCATGTTAGAATTAAAAAGATAAATTAAGATAAGTACAATTTTGTGAATTCCTTTTTTCTTTGCTTCTTCGATGCATTTTTTGTAAATAAAAAAAAAATACCCTGCCAACTAGCTGGCACTAAGGTTCCTCAAACAATGAGCCAATTATAAGCATGCAATCATACATACATTTATATTAATTTTTAAGTTTTTTTTATTGATCAAAAATTTTGAAACAAATTTTCAAAAAATTAATTGTCAGTTTCGAGATATCGAGTAAAAACCATATTTTCAAATATAAGTTTTTTCATGGAAATAAATGAGATATTACATCCAAAATGAAAAAAAAAAAAGTTTTCGATTTTTTAATAAAAAAATTTTTGGAAAGAAATATTAGGTCTTAATTCAATAATGGTTGTAAAATATAAATAGTTACAATATTTTCAGATATTAGTACTTTAATGGAATTAAATTAGGCATTAAAATTAAAAAAAAAATTATGTAGTTATTTTAGTTTTTTTGTTTTTTTAATTTTGAGAAAACAAATTTTGAAAGAATTCGGTTTCAGATCCAAAAAATTACTATAAATGAACTTTCTAAAACTAGTACTCTCAAAGAAATAAATTAGGTACTACGTCCAAAAAGAAGAAAAAAAATTAGTGTTTTTTGTAATTTTTTGTGAAAAAAATTTTGGAAAAATAATTTAAAAAAAAATTAATTATCAGATTCGAGACATCGAATAAAAATCGTACTTTCAAATTTAAGTACTTTAATGGAAATAAATTAGGTATTACATCCAAATTAAAAAAAAAAAAAAAATTAGTTTGAAATTTTTTAATGAAAAAATTTTTGAGAAAAAAATTAGGTCTTAATTCCATAATGGTTGTGAAATATCACCGGTTACAATATTTTCAGATATTCGTACTTTCATAGAAAAAAATTAAGTATTACGTCCTAAAATAAAAAAAATTTGGCAGTTTTTGTATTTTTTGGCAACAAAAATTTGGAGAAAAAAATTTTGAATAAATTAGGTATCAGGTCTAAAAAATTACTATAAACAAGGTTCTTAAAACTAGTACTTCCGTGAAAATAAATTAGGTACTACGTCCAAAAAGAAAAAAAAAATTTGTATTTATTGTATTGTTTTGTTAAAAAAATTTTAGGAAAAAAATTTTCAGAAAATTAAGTATCCGATTCAAGATATCATGTGAAAACCATACTTTCAAATATAAGTACTTTCGTGGAAATAAATGAGGTATTACATCCAATTAAAAAAAAAAAAAATTAATAGTTTGAAATTTTTTAATAAAAAAATTTTTGAAAAAAAAATTAGGTCTTAATTCCATAATGGTTGTGAAATATCACCGGTTACAATATTTTCAGATATTCGTACTTTCATAGAAAAAAATTAAGTATTACGTCGTAAAATAAAAAAAATTTGGCAGTTTTTGTATTTTTTGGCAACAAAAATTTTGAGAAAAAAATTTTGAAAAAATTAGGTATCAGGTCCAAAAAATTACTATAAACAAGGTTCTTAAAACTAGTACTTCCGTGAAAATAAATTAGGTACTACGTCCAAAAAGAAAAAAAAAATTTGTATTTATTGTATTTTTTTGTTAAAAAAATTTTAAGAAAAAAATTTTCAGAAAATTAAGTATCCGATTCAAGATATCATGTGAAAACCATACTTTTAAATATAAGTACTTTCGTGGAAATAAATGAGGTATTAAATCCAAATTAAAAAAAAAAAAAAATAGTTAGAGATTTTTTGATGAAAAAATTTTTGAAAAAAAAATTAGGTCTTAATTCCATAATGGTTGTGAAATATCACCGGTTACAATATTTTCAGATATTCGTACTTTCATAGAAAAAAATTAAGTATTACGTCCTAAAATAAAAAAAATTTTGGCATTTTTTATATTTTTTGGCAACAAAAATTTTGAGAAAAAAATTTTGAAAAAATTAGGTATCAGGTCCAAAAAAATGCTATAAACGATATTTCTAAAACTAGTACTTCCACAGAAATAAATTAGGTACTACGTCCAAAGAGAAAAAATAATTTGGTATTTTTTGTATTTTTTGGTGAAAAAAATTTTCTACCAATAATTAAAAAAAAAAGTTTAATTAGAAAAATCCAACTTGAAATAAAATTGTTAATAATAATAACTATAATTCTAGGACTTTTAGGGCCTTCATCTAAAGTGACCAGGATGGAAAAACTATGACTTGAATAACTGGAGCACTAAGGGCTTTTAAATTAAGTCAGGTGCTCTGGAGGTTCGCCCCCCCCCCCCTCTTTGACAAAGAAAAAAATAATAATTAATAAAATATTTTATTAATTTTTGTGAAAGATAATGTATACTTTTGAAATTTATAATTGTTTTATTGGTGTTACGTAGAAACATTATACAGGCATTCCTCCTTATTCTTGGTAATCAATATTCGCGATTTCGCTCATTCGCGGTTTTGGAATTGATACTTTCCCCTTCATTAATGGTTTTAAGATTCACTAATTGATATTCATTAATCTAATTTTTGATTTATTGAAAACAAAATTCAGGATATTTTTCACAATAATCTAAAGGTAAAAAGATTCAGTAAGCGGGCTCAAGTCTTTTCCAAAATAAAAGCGTTTCATGACAAATAAAATATATGGGATTATTGCAATGTTTAAAATTTTTAATTTTTAAAATCTAATTTTTTTCTTACGAAAAGGTGTTTGCATAATTTATTTTTTTTTAAAATTAGGTAAAATTACTTACTTGAAGTGATGTTTGACTATATTTGTGGTATTCAGTATTTATTCTTAAATCCTCAATATCAACATTTGGTAACCCACTTATTAAGAGTTCCAACTCTTGTTCATTAAAAATAGATATTAAACGTTTAGGAATAATGTCATAAAAACCTTCCAAAAACGAGTTCAGCCTAAGGTAAACAAATTATTCATTTTGTTAGCTTAACTGCACGTAAAAATAAGGAAATTTTTCTCACTTACTGTTTTCGGATAGCACCAGTCATCTTCATCTGACAAACTAATCTTATATATTCAAGCTTATTTTCCTCAGTCACAACAATATTGCGCCCATTGGGTATCAAATCTCTTACATCATTCACACCAAATTCATTAACCTAAATAAAATAATAAGAATTTTATTAATCTTATAAGTAATTTAAAATAACTTTTACGCATGCTGTTAAATAAACCCCTTTAGTTATTTTGTTCTAATTTAAAAAAAAAAAATACATCTCTTAATTAAACTTATAAAACTTTTTAGAAGGTATAACAAAGTTTTTAACCTTAGGATCTGACCTATTTTGTGCAACTAAACTTTTAGAGTGAGAGGTCAACTTCTAAGTTCTCTGTGGTGATTCACTCGCAGTGAAAATATCCCAGCGTCGTTTGCTAACTAATAGATCGTATGTTGAATAAAAAGCGTAAGCGCAATCGGCGCTTTGAATTGAAAAATCGATCAAAAATTTTACTCTTAATATACATGTAATGTTCTTTCGTCAGAATTCACGCACCTATTTTATTCATTTTTGCAAAAACTAGCCTTGGCATTTTTAACCACTAATTAATCAAAAATTTTGTGATATTTGCTTAATATTAAATTTTAATTTGACATGTGCTATTTTAACTTTAAAATTCATTTATTTTGTAATAACAAAAAATACCTATCTGTAAAATTTGTGTCTTTTGCCTATTAAATAATGAGCTCATTTGATGCAATTTTTAGCCACGTACACCGTTTTTTTTTTTTTTAATTAAAGGGTATGTTGAGATAATTGAAACAAGTGAAAAAAAAATAAGTGTTTGCAAGTGTATGTGTGTGTGCATCTGTGTAGGTAATTGCATATTTTTTAAATAAAAATCATCAAATTCCTTATTTCTCTTTTTTTATATATATATTTTTGAAGTACAGAATAATATGTTTATGTCCTGTGAATTGTTTTATCTTATATATATAAATAAAAATCACACAATAAAATCAATTTAATTTTTTCACTACACGGAGCACAGACTTTTACTCTGTTCTCTTCATGATTACATCTAGTTTTTACTTTAGCTGGCATATTTTTATTATATATCACTTTATTACTTCCAATGTAATAAAATAGTACTTATATTATATAATAAAAAAAATTAAACTGTTATAAACAAAGTAATTGCATGAAAGTATAAAATTAATAAAAAATTTATTTTATTTTAAATCATTTTTCTGATAATTAACTTTTTAATACTGTTCTCTCTAAGAGACAATAAACAGATGTGTTAGTGTTAAAACCTAACATTTTATTTCTTTATGTAGATTACTATTTATTTTAAAATTATCTGATTTTTTCCGCAATTGCATCCACAGTAGAGATATTTACAGTGTCGGAACGCGTGTATGTATATGTAAACGAAGCACGCGTGGCAACACCGGCTTCATTTTTGGAGTCGTTCAAGCTCTTATACCGAACGGACGTGCCAGTAGTATTATCACTTATTGAGAATTATATTTGAATCATTTCAATCGAAATTCTTTAATAAACTAGTATTTTATTTTCTCAAACTAAACAATGTTTTATTTATGTAAACAAAATTTAAATTTCCATTAAATCCTTCAAAAACATGGTGCCAAAACCAGGATGTGAGTTTTACAGTAACACCTAGAAATAATAATCCCATTTGTTTACATGTATCGGCCTCATTATTAAATACTTTCTCAAACTTCGATGTTTAGGCAGTGGCCTCATATAGAAAACTTGGATTTAGCAGATCCTGAATTTCATTTATCTTTCCCAATAGATTTAATTTTGGAAATATGTTTGTGACATCTTCTTTAAGGGTTATTATATCTCTATACCCCCTTGTACACCAACTGCTTTTGGTTCACCATTTGGATATGTCTTATTAGGTCCAACCTCAGTTATACACAAACCTATTTTAAAAACTTCTTGCGCAGTCTTTTCAACAAAACTCAGCACTCAAAATATTATGTTGGATTTGAAAAATTTTTGGGAATTAGAGAATGTATGTAACGTTTCTTTTTTGTCTCAAAAGGAAATCGAATGTGAAAAACATTTTAAAGAAAGACATTCAATAAAACCCTCGGGCAAATATGTAGATAAACTGCCATTTTCTACTAATGAATATATTGCTTTTGGTACTATTCGTCACTTTGCAGTAAAAGTTCTTGAATCTTCTGAAAAAATGTCCAAAAATGCAGATTATCGTAAAAAATTTGAAGATGACTTTTCATTTTTATAGGTCATATGCTAAAAATACCTCGTAATACACTAAATATAAAAGCTAATTACATTCTTCATCATGGTGTATTTAAAGTTAATGATCCTTCAGGAAAGTTCTTTATGTAGATTATTATTTATCTTAAAATTATCTGATTTTTTCTGCAATTGCCTCCACTGTAGAGATATTTACAGTGTCGGAATATGTGTATGTATATATATGTAAACGATGCGCGCGTGGTAATACCGGCTTCTATTTCGGAGTCTTCTCGTTCGAGCTCTTATACCGAACGGACGTGCCGGTAGTATTAACACTTATTGAGAATTATATTTCAATCATTTCAATCGAAATACTTTAATAAACTAGTATTTATGTTCTCAAACTAAACAGTATTTTATTTATTTAAACAAACTTTAAATTTCCATTAAATCCTTCAAAAACAGGATGTTTAAATAATAATGTATTAACAATAGCAAATAACATCCTGGAGGTGCATACGAGTTTATTAATAAACAATGTAAACATAACATATCATGGTTATATTACTTATCATTACACACACACACACACACACACACACACACACACACACACACACACACACACACACACACACACACACACACACACACTTTAATTAAAAAAAAATGTTAATTAATTTAAAACTCTTACATGTGAAAGAGATTTTAAAAACAAATTTTTTAAGACCTTGTAGATCTATTTTGGTACTAATGTAAGTAACCAGAGATATAAAATTTAAAAGAAAAATGACAAAAAACAGAGTGTGAAAATTAAAAAAAAGTAGAAAAACGAGAAAAACCGCAAAAAAGGAGCAGCTCTGATTTTTTACCAAACGGATTCTGATTATATTTGGTATCTAGAATACTTCCCCTTAGTCAGAATTTGCGACATTTTTGTGAAGCCTCAACCCTCTTCTAGAGACCTGTGCGGCAGGAAAAACCCACGAGGAAACGTTCATGGATCTAAAGAAAATTATCAATCTTGAGAAATCTGGCGCCAAGGTCCACCGTATTAGAAAAACGCAGAATGATAGTGTCCTTATTGAGCTGGAGGCAATCGAGGTCACGAAAAAACAGGAGATTCAGGAGGCTGTGGCCAAGTCAGTAGGTAAAAAAACGGGGACCTACTTCCGGTCACCATTTTCGAAACAAAGGCACTACGAGCTAGATGGCTGTGGTGGATCTACTTGATGCTAATGCTCTACTCCTGGCCAAAAAAGGGAAATTCCAAATTAGCTGGAAATTAAGCAGAGTACGCTATCGTGCATACTCAAGGCGCTGCTTCAACTGTTTGGACTATGGATATAGTCATTATTTCTGTAAAGGCCCAGACAGAAGCAATGTGTACCTTAAATGTGGCGAGAATGGCCATAAAAGGAACAAATGCAGCAAGGAAAAGCCCAAGTGTTTCATCTGCAAGACTAGAAAACACAAGTACTCTACAGAGCACTATCCTGGAGTGGGAAACTGTCCCAGTTACCGGGAGGCTCTGGCTGTGGCGATAATTTTTTTTCAGAAGGTAATGGACGGCTTAATGGTAGTGATCACAACTACATTGCCTTCTGGGTGTTGAAGGCCCTGGAAAGGGAGAAAACTAGTTTACTGGTGCACTCCCGAAATAACAGAGATCCGAAAGGGGTTTTTTAATTGAATAAAATAAAGTTTTACGATTTTCATTTTTCAGAATGAAAAACCACCTATTTTCCGAATTTCCCGCAAATGCAAACGCTTTTTCACATTCCTGACCAAAAATATCGATTCAGCGCCCTAAAAAACCCCCAGAGAACATTTTGTAATTGAATAAAATAAAGTTTTACGTTTCATTTTTTAGTATGAGAAAACACCTATTTTCCGAATTTCCCGCAAACGAAAACGTTTTTTCACGTTCCTCACCAAAAATATCGATTCAGAGCCCCAAAAAACCCCTAGTACTTACTTAAATTGTAAAATAACAATTTACAGATTTAATAATTTAACACTAAAAATGATAGGGTTTTGATAAGAAAAATTGAATTGTATTGTGCAATATTTTGTTAATATTTTAATAAAAATTATGATAGTAATTTTTTATGAGCTTTATTGGCCTTGAATACTGATAAAAAAGTTTTAAAATATTCTTTCAAGCACTGTAATCTAAAAATATTTTTTAAGCTCATTTTTTAAAAAATTGCAAAAAAAATGAAAAGAATGTTTTGCTCATTTCACTTCCTTTGCTAAAAAATCCTTTTTATGAGATTCATTGGCCTTGAAAACTGAAAAAAAAGTTTAAAAATATATACTTTCAAGCACTGTTTTGTATTTTGGGAATAATTTTTGAGCTATTTTTAAAAAAATATTTCCAAAATAAAAGGAAAATAACGTTTGCTCCCATAACTTTTTTTATTCAAAAGTTTATGTGTAAAATTGTTTTGATATTTTATTATAATTTTAAATATAATTTTTATTTAAAATAATAAATTTGTTTATTGAATAAATAAATTTGAATGATTATTTTATTTTAATTTAAAAATTAAAAATTATAAACCTTAATTTTTTTAAGTATAGAAACAAGTTATGAGTTTTTAACGTTTGCCATAGGCTTTGGAGGAGAATAAATGATATTTTTATACAATAATAACAAGAAATCATTTTGTTTTAATGATGATTTAGCGTCAACTAGATGACTATAATAGGGTCATTATTGATGGCCAGTTTATGTCCCATAATCATAAATTATAGCTGTAATATGGTAAAAATTGTTTACAGGGATTAAATTAATTTTATAACGAAATTATAAAAAAATATATTCCTCTGCGCGCAGAGCGCGCAGCTTTTCTAGTTTTATCTTAAGGATGTTGCTCTTCTTTTTTGTTTGAGTACAGATTTTAATAAAAGTTGGTATATAACAAGAAAGCATTCTAAAAAATACATAAAATTAGAAGATCCTAGGGTGACTCCTTCATTATTAAATAATTAAAAATAATTTTGCTTCTCCAAGCATCTTATACATGTGATTCTTATGGGACGACATTTTACAATAAAAAATTAAAGTATTTTTTGAGTACAGTTTTTGATAAAAAAATTATAACATATAAAAAACATATCGTAGAATATAATTATTCAATTTATTTTAGACTAGGGTGGTTTGTTTATAACAAAAATTTTATTTATTTAACAATGCTATCGTATAGTTGTGCGCGCGCAAGGTTCTCGCTTCTATAGTAATATGATAGAAAGAGAGAGTAATAGTTTTTTATTCCTATTATCCCCAGATTGGTAGTTATCATCCTTAAAGCAAATTAGAAAAATAATTTATAAAAATAATGGGTTAAATTATTATTTAAAAAAAAGGAAGTTTATGATACATGAAAAATAAAAGGTTCCAATAAGAAACAAATATTTAGACATTATAAAAAATAGCACAACATGAATCAAAGTTTATGAAACTGGTATTCGATTATTAAATGAATTGTGAATTTCATATGAATGATATATTAATTACAAAAAATAAAAAACCGATGAAACTTTTAAAAATACAATGTCCTTGTTTAAAATACATGCCTAATATTATAATAATCATCTAAATAAGAAAGCATGCCTACAAACATTATGCGGCGTTGTCGTAACTGCTTTTTTATTTGATCTTCGACGAAAAATGACCAGCCGTATACCATCAAATTTTTGTGATAGTTAGTTAATCTTAAAAAATAAATTAATTGCTAAAAATAGAGAAAACTCTGGTTCAAAAAAATTTTTTTTCCTACTCTCTTAAATAAATACGTCACTTTAATGCCAGCTCTCTCTGGTAGCCCATTTGACTAGATTTCTGTAGGGATGAACTCCTTCCCTTCTCATTTGATGTCATCATTGTCTCTGAAATCTGGTTCCAGTCACCTTTCACTCACGCCATGGCTGAAATCTAAGGATACTCTCTAGTCAGAAATGACAGGCAAAGCAGGAGTTCCGGAGGTGTCTCTCTATACATAAAATTTAATCTTTCTTTTAGAACCTCATTAGCTAGCGAAAAAATGAGTGTAAACAAACTTCTAGAGTATTTAATCTGTGAAGTCACTTTTTTGAATTCTCAGGTTATAGTTAGCAATAGTCTACAGACCTTCACATCATCCAATTTCATATAACACTGATTTTCTAGAAACTATTTTCACTCTAGCAAAAAATTATAGTAGTAAAGTAATCCTTTGAGATTCCAATGTAAATATGTCCTTTTACAACCGTCAATCAAGTATACTCTATGACTACATAATGAATAATAATAGATTATACCTAACACCCCAAGACGAAATCTACCAGTGTCCATTTTTAACTCTTTCTTTTATTTCATGATGAAAATAAAAAAATCCTTTCCTTTGGTAAAAAACTATTAATAAATAACCACTATTCAACTAACGTAACCTTAGATGTATTTACGTCCAACTACTCTGCGGACAAATTATTACAAATTACCATTTGCCTATGCTAATTCGACAGGTCCTTCACGTACAACAGTTTAGGTATTGACTAAATCTGAGATACTACTGCAAACAACATCATTTCTGTTCCTGACTCAATTGCATCAGTAATTATTTACTCAATAAACAAAAAATCCCTTTCCTGGCTTATCCCTGAACAAAAAATAGATTATTTACACCTTGATTATCTATACCACCGCTATGAACGGAAATCTATTCAATCTCCCTCAGACGCCTATCGTGAATTCAGAGACTCTTTAAACAAAAAAATACCCAGAGAAAAAATCAAATTCTTCTCTAGCCAACTTTCAAAAAAATAACCCGCCTGCTGTACTCTAGAGTGAATTGGAACATCTTGTCCTAACTAGTCTCTGTTTCAACCATGCTATTTTTTTATTATTAAATACTATGGCACGGCATATAGAATTAGTAAAAAGTTATTACAGTGATGACTTTTTAG
The DNA here is from genome assembly GCA_022575985.1 of Anagrus nilaparvatae. Taxonomy (NCBI): domain Eukaryota; kingdom Metazoa; phylum Arthropoda; class Insecta; order Hymenoptera; family Mymaridae; genus Anagrus; species Anagrus nilaparvatae. Next base: position 32,601,390 of record JAKSXM010000007.1, read on the forward strand.
TAGCTTTTAGAAGTTTCACCTATGTAAGAATTCTCTAAAATAACCGTATAAATCATCATGGATAGCGACCTAAGCAATGTTAATACGCATTTTTTGTCTCTTAAAATCATTCAAATCGACGAAAAAATTGTTATATAAATAAAATGAATGCAGAATTAATTATAAAGTTAAGAATAAATTAGCAGGCATTATGAATAAATTTAATGATTCAGTCTTACAGTTGACTAATGTTACTAAAAATTTAAATAATTATACTGTTTACCATAAAATTATCAAAGAAAAACATACCAAAATATCATCTCAGCTACCAAGGTAAATTATCACTTCTAGAAAATAAACAAGTCAACTCCTCTATAAATGAATTTCTTGAAGAAATTAACTTACGAAAAACTAAAGAAAAAAATGTGATGATATATAATTTACATGATCTCCTTAATACGCAAGAAGACTTAGAATATATAAAGAATTTCTTCACTACTAAAGTCCTTTCTCCATTACTTAAATATCAATTTATGCACGTGTGCTTTGACTGTAGCATTTGGTATAGTCAAAGCACACGTGTATTAATTTTATTTAAGTGAGTGGAGAAAGGGCTTAATAATATAAATGTCAACAACTTAAAAATAAAGATTGGAGAACTTTAACAAAGATTCTAAAAGACCATTAAATTTGATATTTAAAACTAGATTTGAGGCCTTTAAGGTATTAAGATCTCATCTTAATCAAAGCATAAAATACTTATTATTAATGATAAAACGATTGCTTAACAAAAATATGAAAAACAAATAAAAATGGAACTGAAAAGTAGGATTGATTACGGAGAAAATAACTTAAGGATAAAATACTTTAATTTAACGGTATGTCATGCATGGAGGGCATTTTTCGAGGTTTTTCGCACCTGTTTTAAATCATTGAGTTGCACATGGGCATATATTTTTTAAAGTTCCACTAACCCTTCACATTCCTTCTAATCATACAGTTACAGTAACAATTAATTCACATATGCCTCGAAACCTAAAAATTATTTCAATTATAGTAAAAAGCGATAGATACATATTGACTTCCAAAGGAATAAAATCAAGATATGCGGTTTGGAACCACTTGTGCAAATTGTTAATGACATCCGTCATAACGTAATGTTGAAGAGGTTACATATAAATACAAGACAAGAGTTAAGAATAATAATAATACATCTGATAACACCAAATTATATCTGAATAAGGTCAAAAAATTGTAAGTAATAAATGTATAAAGACTAAAAAACAAGCCGGACTCTTAAAAAAAAAAAAAAAATAGTAAACAAATATATAAATTATAATAGCAATAGTAAATGTTTAAGTTTGTATTATCAAAAACGTACAAGCTATTTTCAACAAAAACGACAAATTTATATGTAATCGATTATGATATAATTTTATTCACTGAAACTCGGTGCCAAGAAAAAGACATTGACCGAATATTTAGCAATATAAATTATCTGCAGGGGCAATTGCCCCAGGCGCATGTTTACTTGCCGGGTGAACCTAGATATACGCCAATTTTCTTCTTTCTTTCTCTAGTATTTTTTTCTTTCTCTCTTTAAATCGAATTTTTCGTAGTTCGATTTTTTTAAATATTTAAATCTGTTTAAATTTTGTTTAGTTTCAATTAGATAAAATATGCCATTTTTCCCTTTTTTTTTTGTTATTTATTATTATGTTACAGTAAACTCCGAAATGGAAAGTCATTATGCGTGCCACGTCAACAAAGTACGTTGTTTATTATATTAATATAAATAAAACTAAACTAACCTAATAAAGCTTATTTTGGTTCACAAAATTTAAAAAATGTTTAATTTAATTTTTTTACATTAAGTTATTTAGTTTAAATTAAATTTATTAATATTTTCATATTTAAAAAAAAAAAAATAACAATTGTAAAAAGACATTGCTGGTGTTAATATAGTGAAGTGACTATAAAAAGGACTTTTTATAAAAGTTGTATCTGATGTGTGACTTCTGAAAACTGCATTTTTGTTGATATTTTAATATTTGAAATATTATTGTTATAATCTATTTAAAAAATTTTTTTTATTTGCTACTATTTACCATTAACAAAACAAAAAATATTTTATTTTTAAAATATAGGAAAGTAGCCTCGAAAGAAAATATACATTGAACCATATAAAAATGCCAAAGTCAAAAAATATTGAATGTTAATTCAAAAAAATATTTTTAAGCATAAAATGTATATACATAATATTAATAACCAAATTAGATAAAAGCTTGAAATTTTTATAAAAGTCATGATTAAAATCTTTTATGAAAATTTCAAGATTTTATATCATTTAGTTATTAAAATATTAGAGATTTCATTTTCTTCGCTTTTTCTATATCGGCAGGTAACAAATGTTTTTATATCAACATTATTTTCTGGAAAAATTTTTAAATAGAGAAGGTAAAAATGATGACTAGTTTTACTTCTTCTAAGCCATCATTAGAACCTTTGATAATACTTCTGAGAACAAATATTTACTTCTGAGGCTATTTTACTATATTTTAGAGATAGAATATTTGTTCGATTTGGTAAAGTATAGCAAATATAAAAATTTTTTTAAATATTAAAACATCAAGAAAAAAAAAAGCAGTCTGTCATCAGAAGATACATATCAGATACAACTTTTAGTAACTTTTCTATATTTACACACAATGTTTTTACACAATTTCTTTATTTTGTTCTTTTAAAATATATGAAAATATTAATTTAAATTAAATAATTAAAGTATATGAAAATTGAATTAAACATTTTTTTATTTTATTTACAGCCGGGCCAGACAAAACACACAAAACCCCATCGTGCACTGAAAAACCGAAGAAATTGAAGCAATGACTAAGAAGCAATTGATATATGCCAATGATGGATATCATTAATTCAATGGAATTATTTCAAATATTTAAAACTATATTGAAATGATTTTGATTATTATCATTTCAATGCATCTTTATTAAAAGAAAATAAGAAAAAATTTATTTTTTTTTCTCTTATTTTATATTTACATTTAATATTTTATTCTTATATTTACTTCCCCGATGTTTATTTTTTTTGAATTATACTTTACAATTTTTTTTTTTGAATTTATTTATTAATTTTTTTTGTTTTTATTTTTTTTATTTTTTATTATAACATATTTATTAACGTTTATACACTTAAATTATTTTTTTAAAGTTAACTATCCATTAAAAAAAACTGATGTAAAATTTGATGACCTCTCCGGGATTTGATCCATAGACCTCTGGGGCTCGATTTTCGAAATCAAGGGAGCGAGGGAGTAGAGGAATTCCCCACTCTTTTCCCCGGTTTTTAAAAAACTCAATTTTTGAAAGCGAAAGGAGAACTCTCCGGAGAACATATTCCCCAAAATGTACTCCCCACGTACTATAGCAAGGGAATCAGGGAACTCCCTCGTTTTAAGCATACGTTTTGTATTATAATAATAGACTCTCGCGCTTAAAAGACATTTATTTTTTATAATTTTTATGCAAATATATTCATATTATAGTTCAAGTTAATATATTAAATAACATAATACATTCTAATACATATTGCGATTTTATGTATATGAAAAATTAAATTAAATTTTTTTAAAAATAAAAAAAATAATTCAATTTTTAGATAAATTCATTAATCATTTAATATAAAATAATAAATTTATAAAAAAATATGGCTAAATCTGGAAGCCAATTCGCTGGATTTGCTTGAAAATTACAGAAAATGCTTATACTTTCAACCAATTCAAACAAAATTCAAGCGCAGAAAATAATATGCGTGTATAGTGGTATAGCAATAAAAATATCTATACGGAATAATTTTAATAATTTAATATCATATTAGATTTGGGAAATGAAGCTATTGAACATAATAAAAGAAGCAATGAATTTTTTTTAGCACAAAATATTATAATAATGCAAAAAAAAATATTTAAAAAACAAAAAAAATATAATTTGTTCTTAAATTTTATTTATATTAAAATAACGATTATTTTTATATAAAAGACAATGTATGCATGTCATTTAAAAAAAAATGTGTATCTCAGCATGAGGAGATAAATTTAGGCATGCATTAAATTCAAAAATTTTCTATTGTTAATATTGAAAAGAATAATTTATAATAATAAATTAATCGACGCGCATAATTACTTTTTGTAGAATATGTATTACACATTTTTCGTATATAGTAGACTAATGGTAAGCAGTTTTCAAATTTTTGAAATTTTCTCAACTAGATTTTATTTTATTTTCTAGTTATATTTATTAAATAAAAAATTTTTTATCAATTTATAATAAAAAAATTTTTTAATTATTGTCTATTTTTATTTAAATATATATGTTTACTTTACTTTTTACTAAAATATCAAAATATTACTTATTATTATACTTATTATATATATACTTATATTTATTTCCATATATGCAATATATAATACATAAAATTTTAAAAATATAAATACTTTTGAATTATGAAGAATGACGCGCTTTGCTGATCTACGATTTTATTGGTTAAGAGTACACATATGTTGCGGCAACATTGCGCGAGTATTCTCTCCTAGTAGAAACGGGGAAAAGGGAAAAAATATCACTCCCTGTTTTTGAAAAATACGTCTTTATTTTTTGGGGAGCAATTTTTAAGAGGGGAGTTCCCTTACTCCCTCATTCCCTCGATTTCGAAAATCGAGGCCCTGGGGTGACAGACAGCTACGTTATCCACTACTCTGACAGGACACTTTGATTTATTAAAAAAATTTTGAAGACTATATGTTACAGGTAATAATTTTCCCACCCCTTTTAATATTAAGAGGTATAGCGAATGCATATTTAAAAATAATAATTAAATCTAACATAAATAATTTTTAGGAAATTCCATTTCTTTATAATAGTAATAATGAATAGCAATAATATAAACAAAAACACCGCGCGCGCCAAGTCTGAGTCAGAGTGTGTCTAGGATAAAGTGACGACACCTATGTAACTGTTGCTGATTGGTTCTGCCATTTTCCGCTTAGTCCGCCTTTATTTAAATCTAATTTTCTTTTTTTTAATTAAAATTTATAATTTTTATAATTAGTTAAAATAAAAATGGCTCATAATTATTTACCAATGACAATAATTTAATTAGTTCAATAAATAAATATATTTTTTAATAATAATATTCAAAGTACAGGATTGTTTATTTTGATTTGACATAACCTAGATTTTAGTAGCTTGCAGTTTAATTATTTTTTGTTTGTAAAAAATTACAAAGTGTTTAATTAGTTTATAAACGTTATGACTTTTTAATTAAAAATTTAAACAATATTATTTTTATTTAAAAGAAAATTCCACTAAAGGTCCACTGGATACAAAGATAGAAATTTAAACAGCAAATCTGAAAAAAATATTGAACATAGTAACATGTCATAAAAAAAATTATTATAAACTTTTAAAAGTATGTACTTATAATCCATTATAATATTTTAAAATTTTTAGGTCTTAAGTATGAAAAATAATAATATATTCATAGATGCATTTTTCAAGTCAACGGTGTTGCAAAGAAATGTTTTTGAAGTGACTATCCTGGAGAGTGAAAAATTAAACTAGTAATCATAAGGAAACCATTTGTAGTTTCTCTGCTTCTACTCAAGGATTAGAACTATAATTGTAAGATTCAATGTTCTATCTCTTTTAGGAAAAAAGATATTGATGATTCTATATCAATCAAGTTAATACGAACAAACAAATTTTTTTAAAATGACTATTTTAGATGGTGAAAAATCAAACTAATGAGAATAAGAAAACCATTCACAGTTTTTCTGCTTCTACTTATTAATTAGAATTATATCTGAAAGATTCCACGTTCTATCTCTTTTAGGAAAAAATATATTCATAATTCTATATCATAAAAGTTTACGATCTCAAAGAATCATTAACTTGCATGATATAGAATTATGAATATATTTTTTCTTCAAAAAGATAGAACGTGGAATATTTCAGGTATAATTCTAATTAATAAGTAGAAGCAGAAAAACTGTGAATGGTTTTCTTATTCTCATTAGTTTGATTTTTCACCATCTAAAATAGTCATTTTAAAAAAATTGTTTGTTAGTATTAAGTTGATTGATATAGAATCATCAATATTTTTCCTAAAAAGAGATATAACATTGAATCTTTCAATTATAGTTCTAATCCATGAGTAGAAGCAGAGAAACTACAAATGCTTTCCTTATGATTACTAGTTTAATTTTTCACTCTCCAGGATAGTCACTTCAAAAACATTTCCTTCCAACACCGCTGACTTAAAAAATGCATCTATGAATATATTATTTTTTTTCTTACTTAAGACCTAAAAATTTTAAAATATTATAATGGATTATAAGTACATACTTTTAAAATTTTATAATAATTTTTTTTATGACATGTTACTATGTTCAATATTTTTTTCAGATTTGCTGTTTAAATTTCTATCTTTGTCTCTAGTGGACCTTTAGTGTAATTTTCTTCTAAATACAAATAATATTGTTTAAATTTTTAATTCAAATGTTTTGTTTTAAAAAATTATTAATTTATAATTTAAAATCAAATATAATAAACTTATACTGTATATGAGCAATTATATATTTTTTACCACTTAATTCGTTCCTGAAATCAAAAAAAATTTTTTTGAAGCGACATCGCTATGACCCGGATTTTCGGGACCCTTGAACCCCCAGGAACACGAAAATAAAAATGTTCAAGGATTTGGCGATGGATGCCAAAAAGATTTTTGCATTTTTACGTAAAAAACGCTTTTTTTCAGACCTCAGCTGCCCGAAAATTTGAAAATCTTTATTTACAGCTCCTCTGATGTTTTTATCTTATCTATTAGTTGGTTCCAACATCTATAACATACAAATAATTGAAAAAAAGGTTTAAGCGATGGATATAATAAGGATTTTAGCTTTTTTTGTGACCAAAATGCTGTTTTTAATAGCTCAGCTGCCCAAATTTTTAAAATTAATATTTTTATGCCCTATGATGTTTTTATCTTATCTATTTGTTAGTTCCAACACCATTAATATAATAAAAATCCTAACAAAGGTCTAACCGATGGATATAACAGGTATTTTGGATTTTTTAAGATCAAAATGCTGTTTTTTAAAACTCAGCTGCCCAAACTCGCCCAAACTTTTAGAATCAATTTTTTAGTTACTCTAAAGGTTTTGCCTTGATTATTTATTAATTCTAATGTCTTAAACATAAGAAAAATTAGTAGTAAAGGCCTAAAAGATTGATTTAATAAAGTTTTTTGATTTTTTAGGCTCAGTAGTCTGATTTTTTTTAAATCAATATTTTTAATGATTCTGTTAAATTTAATTTATTTTGATTTAAAAGGGGAGTTTAAGGGGGTTAGGGTTTTTTAATAATTTTCAACGACGCTAAAACCTCACAAGTTAACCAAAAGTCTTCTGGTTAGTCTCGTTTTTTTGGTGTAAGTATCATCTTTCAAACGCCGTAAACTTCAATTTTTTATCATTAATTCTCTCATCAATATAGCCAATTAACCAAATGATCATTTTTGGTTAAAAATGACCAATTTTTAAATTCCTGACAAATATGTAATTTTTGACAAAAATGGGTTTTATAAGTCTCAATTATAATTGCTCATATAATTTTATGAAAAAGCATTATTAATAAAAATTTCAATTTAACAGCATTATTAATAATGGATTTTTCGAAAACGTTATTTTTCTAACCGAGAGGCTTAAAATCCTGAGGGGTGTAGAGCTTAGGGTCTTTCAATCAAGTTTAGCAAAATGAATATTTCTGCTAAAGCTGTTTTTTTGTACAACGAGGGCAAAAATTACCATAAAAAATATGAAATTATTGCCTTTATTATGAAAAAATTGATTCAAAGGGCTACTTAATCGTTAAAGGCCCTTTTTTAAAACAGCGATTAAGAAAAAAAATATATTACATATAGAAAATTTTTTTCGTTCCCAAACGTTTCCAAAATGTTTTAAAACATTCTTAAAACGTTTCAGAAACATTTTTGAAACTTTTTTTGGAACGTTTAGAAACTAACGTTTAAGGGACGTTTTGTTCTGTGTGGGTATTGAGTTAGAATTCCTATAAGATAGTTTTTTTAAATAGAATTGGAATTTTTGGAAGTTAATAATTTTGCTCAAAAGAAGAAATTCCAGCATTATTCTTTTATTTAACTTTAAAATCACAGTGGTCTGGAACACGAAAAAAGTTTCACCACGATTATCCTAAAAATCTCTGGTGTTTTCTGATTTTATAGGGTCTCCTTAGGCAAGAAATGCTTCTCCTAAAATTAAAACCGTATAGCTCTCGGGGAGAACCGCCCCAATTTTGGGGTTGTTGGGGGGTAAATAAAATTTTTTTTTTTAGTTTAACGTTTTTACATGATTTTAGACCATATAAAGTGACGAACAAGTGAGGAACACAAAAAATTTTGCTCACCCCATAGTTTCTTTGAGTTGGAAGGCTCAAAATCATATTTTTTCAATATTTGAAAAAAATCAATTTGATAGATTTATGTTTTTTCAATTGTTTTGTGATTATAATTTCTAAAATAAGTTTTTCAAAAATTTATCATAAATTCATCATTAAAAATAATTTAATAATTAAAAATAATTTTAATTTATTTAAAAAATTTCAGAAATTGGTTTTTTTAAAATATTGAAAAAATATGACTTTGAGCCTTCCAACTAAAAAAAAAACTATGGAGTGAGCAAAATTTTTTGTGTTCCTCACTTGTTCGTCATTTTATATGGTCTAAAATCTAAATTCTAAGAACAAGCATTTCCTGCCTTAGGAGACTCTATAAAGTCAGAAAATACCAGAGATTTTTAGGATAATCGTGGTGAAACTTTTTTCGTTTTCAAGATCTTTATATTGAAGAGTATAAATCTTTCAATAAATCCTTTGATCATTACAATTTTACATGCATGAGTAATTTTAACGTATTTAACATTTATATACAAATTCTTTTTTTTCTATTATATTAATTAAGTATACTTTATTTAACTGCCTTTGGATACAAAATTTTTTTACTTTTTGGAATAAATTAACATTTTTATTTGTTTATATATTTATTTAAATATTGTCAAAAATTTAACTTCATGTTTTAATTTGAATATGAATTTTCATTTAAATTTAAATTTAAATTTTAATTTCAACCTCAATATGAATTTTTTCACTTATTATTTTTTATAATTATAAAAAAAAATATTTTGAAAATAAAAAAAGTTTTATAATATTAATAATAAACGTATATTTTAAAAATAAAAAAAAAGTTATATAATATTAATAATAATCGTAAAATAAAATGTTACAACACAATCAGATAAAAAAAATATAAAAATTTGCAAAAGATAATATTTTAAAAATTCCGCCGGCGGAAAATGGCGTCCTTTGTCGCCACTCTATACTAGACGCACTCTGGTCTGAGTAAACAATAAATACGCAGAAGGATAGAAAGAGAAAGAATAGTACCTACACATATTATGCATAATACGTACTTTTTTTTTGTTTTTAATAATATTATTGAACTGAAATCAATTTCTATTGATTGAATGTTTTTAAACGTTTAATCAAAATATTAAAAACAATTATTTTGATTGTATGCCCTCTATTAATTCAATCTTATACTCGCATTTATTTTGACAAAAATTTACATCAAAACAATGACTGCCGTATTCGATGGCGAGAAGCCATTCGTTTAATAGCGGCGACATCAAATCAATGATATTTTCTATTGGCATATTTCAATCGCTTCTAAGACATTGCTTCAATAGTACCGGTTTTTCAGTGTGTAAATTAAATTAAGGTTTTACATGCTACAAAACATTAAAAAGAATATTTTATACGTTGCATACAGTAATATACTAAAAACGCCCCACGTAAAAAATTATTAAGATCTTTTTATGATCTTATTAATATCTTAATAATCTTTTATTAATATCTTAATAAGATCTTAATAATAGTTTAAAAATCTATTATTAAGATCTTAATAAGACGAAAAAGAAAAACATGTAGTTTTATTTTTTAAAACCTTATAAGTTATTGATTTTACTTATTCAGGTGGAAAACTCACGCCTAAAAATTAGCTCGGAGCTTCCTGTTCTCGTTGTATGTTCAAACACCTCGTTTGAACCAAAAACCTCGTTATCACCATAGGTGAAAAATTTTAGACATGTGTGCGACCACGACTAATGTCAAAATTTTTGCGCCTTGGCTAGTTCGTTGAAAAGCTATTTTTTACTCAAAACGTACGTTTTCCGTCATTATACGTTTAAGATTTTTAGTCAATTTTAAAGAAGCCTTGAAGCTTTATAAAGATTAATCAAACTGTATTATTCGGGAGTTAAATATTACGTCTAAGTATAAAGGGCGTAAAATTTTAGCGCTAGTGAGAACACCAGAACTCCCTCCACGCCCATGGTGCTTAGGATATTATTTGCCTGCCTAGGCGTACAAAGTTTGCAGAAAGCTCCGTGAAAGTGGGAACTACAAAATTGTATGCAATTTGTGTACATCAAAATTCTGCATAAAAATGATTGTATAAAAATTGTACGAATTTGAACAATTTTAATACAGTCAACGTAGAGAAAAGTTAATACAAATTGTTCACAATATCTAACCAGATTCGTCAAAAAAGAAATAGAGAAATTATATGGAGAAGAAGAAAAATGAAAATTATTCCTTGTAAATTTTGCTCTGATGCAAATTTTATTGTCTCACACGCTAGATACCAGATCTAGATAGTTCCTAAAATCCTAAAAATAAAAGGACACATCCATATTCTTCATATTTCTATCAAAATTCTTAGTTATATTTCTCAAATTGGTTTTTTCTAGAGAAAATTAATTTTTTCACAGAAAAATCAAATTTTTATATTTTAAACTTTTATTCCAGGCATCATTTATTAAAAAAAAAAACTTTTATCAATATTTGATTTTATACAGACTTATAAAGCATTCTTCTTAGTTAGCAAATCTAACTTTAAAATACTGATAAAAAAATAAAACTTATGTAAAAACTAGGTTATTCAAAAAATATCATTTTACGATGAGCGGTCAGTTTGGCTATTCGTGATTAACTGATTATTTTTTTTTATATTTGAATCATTACTTGGTTACATTTTTAATTGTAAATAAACAATTGTCAAAATAAAAAAAAATGATCAGTTTATCAAGACGAACCAAACTGACCCCTCGTTGTAAATTAATATTTTTTTTTTTTAATAACCTAATTTTTGCAAAAGTTTTATTTTTTTATCGATTATTATTTTAAAGTGCAATTCGTGAACTATGATTTTTTCACAAGTCTGATTGAAATTAATTATTAAAAAAAGAAGTTTTAAAAAAAGTTATGTCTAAAATAAAAAATAAACAATTCGAGAAATATCACCAAGAATTTTGATAGAAATATGAAGAATATGAATGTGTCCTTTTATTTTTAGGATTTTAGGAGCTCTAGTGCCGTGATACAATTAAATTTAGAAGGAATAATTTTCATTTTTCTTTTCTTCTTTTCCATATAATTTCTCTATTTCTTTTTTGACGAATCTGGTTAGACATTGTGAACAATTTATATTAACTTTTCTCTACGTTGACTGTATTAAAATTGTTCAAATTCGTACAATTTTTATACAATCATTTTTATGCAGAATTTTGATGTACACAAATTGCATACAATTTTGTAGTTCCCACTTTCACGGAGCTTTCTGCAAACTTTGTACGCCTAGGCAGGCAAATAATATCCTAAGCACCATGGGCGTGGAGGGAGTTCTGGTGTTCTCACTAGCGCTAAAATTTTACGCCCTTTATACTTAGACGTAATATTTAACTCCCGAATAATACAGTTTCATTAATCTTTATAAAGCTTCAAGGCTTCTTTAAAATTGACTAAAAATCTTAAACGTATAGTGACGGAAAACGTACGTTTTGAGTAAAAAATAGCTTTTCAACGAACTAGCCAAGGCGCAAAAATTTTGACATTAGTCGTGGTCGCACACATGTCTAAAATTTTTCACCTATGGTGATAACGAGGTTTTTGGTTTACTTGAACATACAACGAGAACAGGAAGCTCCGAGCTAATTTTTAGGCGTGAGTTTTCCACCTGAAAAAGTAAAATCAATAACTTATTAGGTTTTAAAAAATAAAACTACATGTTTTTCTTTTTCGTCTTATTTTAAACTATTATTAAGATCTTATTAAGATATTAATAAAAGATTATTAAGATATTAATAAGATCATAAAAAGATCTTAATAATTTTTTACGTGGGCGCATAATCTTAAAAAGTGAATGTTAATGTTTACATTTTTAATACTGTAAAGTTATAAAATTACTTGGTGGACAAGTTAAAATTTATATTTTACCATTAGATGGCCTGTAATAAGAACGATTCGCATAGTACATATATGTATATTTATTTCTAAATAAACAGCGTGTTTTTACTATAACCAAATATTTAACTTGAAACGAAAAAAGTATCGAGGGAATTTTGAGTAGGAAAAAACTTGAAGCGAGGGAAAAATCGAGAAAGACTTCAAGATTATTTATATGCAAAAATTTTTTTAATAGGAACAATAACAATCAGTATACTGTGATGGCATATTTGCATTATGATTTAATTAATTAATAAGAAAAAAAAGAAATCTCAAAAATGTAAAAAATATTGTGTGTGTACACATTTTTCAAAGCGACGCTGCTGGCCGGTCTGTATGTCTTTTTATTGTACACGTCATTTCTTAAACGAAAGGCGGAAATGCATCAATTAGGAGTATTTAAAACCCAAAAATTAAAAATGAATGCATTTCCACCTTCCGTTTAGTAAATCCAAAATAGACGCACGCATTTCTTCCTGCGCGTGGGCCATTCAGACCCTACGAAAAGTACACTGACCCTACGCATGGGAAGGTGTTTCAAGGAGAAGGGGCAATGACCGAGGCACTGAAATCGAGTGCATCTCTCGGTCATTCACTTCTGAACTAGAAACAGCTAAGGTCGTTCACTATTTACTAAACTATTCAAAATTTTTGTATCCGGAATTTTAATTTTTTTTGTATTTTTCGAACTTAGAATTTTTAAAATAATTTTTATATTCAAATTTTGTAATTCTTTAACTAAGTTTTTTTTGTGTTAAATAAATAAGTTTTTTTTGTGTTAAAATTTTAAATTTTTCGAGTATCATTTAAAATTTTTTCATTATACTCCTAAATTCCTGTCATCAAACGAACGAGTCCTTATTTTTCTAAATTTTCACCGTCCACGTGGAGCAAAAAGGAACAAAAGTAAGTAAAATTTTCAATTCATTTATTAAGAATTTTATTCAAAATTCCAAACAAAATTTTCTTAATTCTATTCTCATGCAGATTGAAGAATCGTGCTCGCGACCTAACTAAATTTTTTTATTTCTTTAATTTTTTAAATTAAAATAAATTATTACTAAATAATTTAACGTTTTTCTTCTAATTCAATTTATTAAATTACGGGACATAATTGAAATTTTAAATCGTGAGTAGTGAGAGAAATTACGGCACTGGGCCTAGAAACCCAGTACGTGGCTCGAAAAAAATACACACACTCATAATCTAAATTTTTAATATAAAAAAAATTCTAATTAAATAATTATAAATTATCTGCTAACCTAACATAACAATACAATTAAAATGAACATTGCGTATTATTAAATTCGCGCGAGAACGAAATATATACAGTAGAATTCTTCTTAAGGGCCTGAAGTCGTCAAGGTGAATTGGAAATTTATAAATAAATCAACCTTTCGTTATTATTATATACCTAAAATTATTAATTAACTTTTAAGATTTTTATAAATGCAATAAAATAAAAAAAAAATGAACAACTTATTAATAAATCTGCAAAACACGTTCTAATTAAAAAAAGGTAAAATAAAGTAGTTTATAAAATTATTATTCTGCATACTTTTTTCTGTTTGGTGGTCCTAAAATTTTTTCTTAATACCTTAAAAATTAATTTTTTTTTCTTAACCAATTACATAGCTCGCTAAAAAAGCATCAAAATAAAAACCAAAACCAAATCTATGATAAAGAAAGGTCTATAATTAAAAAACAACCACATTACCTAAGGCAGTAGTCTATAATTAAAAGACTACACCACAAGCCTAACACTAACATAACCTAATGCAGTGGTCTCAAAAATACTAACAAAATCACTACACAAAAAGCCTTACACTAACATAACCTAAGGAAGTGGTATATAATAAAAAAAACTACACAACAAGTCTTATACTCACATAACCTAAGACAGCGTTCTGTGACATAAAAAATACATGAAATCTTTACACCCACATAACCTAAGAAAGTAGTCTGTAATAAAAAAATTACATAATAAGCCTTACACCCACATAACCTAAGGAAGTAGTCTATAATAAAAATACTACACCAAAAGCCTTACACTACTGTAGTATAACCTATAGCAGTGCAGGCAGAAAATTGTTAGACAATAAATTCTTTGCACTAACATACCCTCAGGAAGTGGTCTGTAATAATTTAGGGGGGTTGAAAAATTGACGCTTTTAGGGGGGGGGGTGGAAAAGTGACGATTTTAGGGGGGGGGGTGAAAAAGTGACGTTTTTAGGGGGGGGGATGAAATGGACTTAGAATATTTTCGATTTAAAGACTTAGAATAATTTGAAATGGGAGCTAGGACCTGATCGGGCCCTGAGCAGGCCCTGATAACAACAACAACTTAGAATATTTTAAGCTTATGGATTTAGGATATTATATATTTCAGGATTTATTGTAATTTCGGTTTTTGGATTTATTACTGTTATGAGTGAACATTTCCATGCTCGTTGGTTGTGTAGTTACACAAACCGGTTATGATTTTTTTTTTCAAAAATATTTTCATTAAAAAATCTTAAACTATAGTTTAAGATAGTATACTTTTTTTTTTTTATTTGGAGGTAATACCTCATTTATTTCCACTAAAGTACTTATATTTGAAAGTATGATTTTTACTCGATATCTCGAATCTGATAAGTAATTTTTTGAAAATTTTTTTCTTAAAAAAATACAAAAAACACCTTTTTTTTTTCTTTTTGGACGTAGTACCTAATTTATTTCTATGAGAGTACCAGTTTTAGAAAGTTCGTTTATAGTAATTTTTTTGATCTGATACCGAATTTTTTCAAATTTTTTTTCTAAAAATTAAAAAAACAAAAACATTAAAAAAACATCAATATTTTTTTTTTGGGTGCAATACTTCAATTAGTTCCATTAAATTACTTATATTTGAAAATATGGTTTTTACTCGATATATCGAATTTGATTGTTAATTTTTTGAAAATTAGTTCCAAAATTTTTGATTAATAAAAAAATACTTTTAAAAGTTAATAGAAATGTATGTATGATTGCATGCTTGTAATCGGTGATATCAGTGGCATATTAATATATTAAGATCATTGTTTGAGGAACCTTAGTGCCAGCTAGTTGGCAGGGTATTTTTTAATTTGTTACCTAATATAAATGTTGATAGTTAATTAACAAAGTTTTGGGAATAATAATAACAAAAGGTTAATTTGTTTATGAACTTTTTAAAAAGTTCACCTTCAGTACTACGGGTGGCCCTTAATTAAGCAGAATTCTACTTTATGTATTTCTTTCTCACGCGTTCTGAATAATACGCATTGTTTATTTTAATTGTATACTGATTGTCATTGTTTCAATTAAAAAAATTTTTCCATATAAATAATCTTGAAGTCTTTCTCGATTTTTCCCTCGCTTCAAGTTTTTTCCAACTCAAAATTCTCAAAAATTTGCTTGAAAATGTTATATTATTAAGTAAGTATATAAATTATTAAATTAATTTTTATTTAATTAAATATATTGCAAGTTATTTATTCCTCTTTACAAAACTACATGCGGCGTGTAAAATGTTAATGAAAATTACACGCTGGAATTTTGAGTGTAGATTTAAAATTAAAATTAAATATGAAAAAAAATCCATGGAAGGGAAAGCCTCGTTTTTTAAAATTTATTTATGAAAAAAGACACGTTAACATCCATTCGAATGTCATCCATTAGAGATCCATTGCAAGCAATAGCAATATTTTTAATGAAATTACGAAGTGCATGCGGTGATAAGTTTATTGATGCAATTTTATGAATTAAAGACCATCAATAAATCTCAAATTGCTGGAAATCAGTAATGCAGGCTTTCGAAAGAGATATTTTTAACCAAGGAAAGTTTTGTGTAAAGTCATGTAACAGGGAAGATCTTATTGATAGTTATACTATTAATATTTCAAAGCGACTGCATGAAATTAATGATCAGCTTATAGTCAATTGCAATGGTACTTATAGTTTTCATGGTAAAAGTAAAAATAATTTTTACTACAGAAAATTTTATTCTGGAAGAAAAAAGACACATTTATATAAGCCATTTACAATATGTACATCTGACGGAAATGCTAAAAATATAAAGGGTGCTTTTTATAGAAAGGAAATTGATGCAACGATTTTAAGGAAAGTTCTTGAAGAAAAATTTGTTTGGAAAACTCATTAAGATCCAGCGATATATTTGTTTTAGATACAGGGTTGTGAGACCCTACTCAAGAATTAGAAGACATGGGTTACGTGGTATTCATGCCAGCGTTGAATGGTAAAAGATCCTGTTTCCTACGTAGGAAACTAACTATTTAAAGTATGTAACGAAATTGTGATGGGTTGTAGAAGCAATCCATGGAGCTTTAAAAATGATATTTAAGTTTTTATGCATTGCAATATGTAATAGAATTATTACGGATCTATAACTTATATGTAAAATATCTTTTTTTTAATTATAAATTCAACAAGCATTTGCACTCTGATATTAATATGACTGATAAAATTATTTATTATATGAAAATAAGATTAAGAGTAAAAAATGATTGGCTAAAGAAATTCAAGATAATAATTGGAATAGAAAAAAAAATTTTTAACCAATAGATTCGTCACAAATCGTATACTTTTCAATATTGACAATTAAACAATTAAAAATATTATTTATAGAATCTTGCCAACTTATTCAAGCTATATATTATTTAGCGCAGATAATTAACGATGGTGGCACAATAGAGGGTTGATATTATAATTATTAAGGTCGAAACATTCTTAGATATGAAATTCAATATCGACACAAAAATAGCAAGCATTACGACTGCTACTAAGAATATATTTCAAATAAAAATGAGGTTGACCGAATAAAACAATATGCTTGTGACTGAGCAAATGTGTTACGGACATGTAATACAATATTTTTCTTAAACCATGCAAGATTTGAGTCAAAAATTAGGCAATCAGTATAATTTATGAATAATATATTCGAAAAAATAGATATTGAAGACATTATTCCATTTGAGGAGAGAGAAAATGAAAATGAAAATATAAGTAAAGATTCAAGATTAATTAATTTAAAATAATCATGAAATTTAATTTATAAATGTAAAAGAAGAGGATCCTAATGAAAGCGGTGAGCCATACATTTAGTATTTATCAAGATAAAACAAATTACACATTTAAGAATTATTAAGTATATATATTTAATAACCTCTTTAATAAATTGTAATCTTATTAAATTAATATTATAGTAACATAGTTATATAAGATAAGTAAAATATAAATCTTAGATTAAGTTGTCTGGTATTATATTGATGTAATGGGAACGCTTATTAAATTATAAAATATTTTTCAGATTTCAAAAATTAATATAATTTTGCTTATTATTTATCATACATTCTGATAAATAAGTAAAGTGGTACGGTTAATGTTAATGTTAATATCCATCCTAGAAAAAAAATTTTCACCCATTTGTGGGCCTTTTCTTAAAGCGCCCTAGAGTAAAAATAAGTAAAAGTTATGGTTAAGCAGCCTTAAAGGTCTTTCTTGATCTCATAGGCTCTGCTTGTTTAGCTCATGGCTGAAAAATTCAAAATACCGTTTTTTTTTATTTTTCGGTATATTCCCGAATCTTAAACAAAAAATTATCAATAGCACATTAAATCAATTAAAAAAATATGTAAAATAATAGAGCTTTACGTTTGAACATTAATGTGCTCGAGAAAATTCGAATTTTTCGTTTATTAAAAAAGCAAGTTTTAAGTGATTGAAGGGCACGCGAAAAGCGAATCGGGTTCAAAAAAGTTATTTACCAAATATATGCGTATTTTTCTTGAGAAAATAACGTAGGGTATAATGAAAAAGTCATAACGATAAAATCTTATTTAAAAGAAATTGTCCCAAAAAAAATCAAATTTCGTTTTATTGATTTTTTGACATTTTCCGATTCGATAACAAAAAATTATCAATAGGGCGTTAAATAAATTAACATGCTGAAACAAGCATGTGCGAAAAAAATGGAGCCTTAAGTTTGACTTCTTGACACTTTTCTTAGGAAATTCATATTTTTCATTAAAAAATAAACGTTATAATAATGTTAAAATTCTTACCTCTGCTGAAAAAGTTAATTCATATCCTAAGTCTGAAACATTATTTTCAGTTAAGTAGACAAGACCTTTATAAAAAGAATAATCTTCGCTTTCCATATCAGTGTGTCTAACAAGAATTCCAAGTATATGTTTATAAAAAGATCGAGTAAAATAGCACTCTAAAAGCTTATTATCATATATTGCTTTTGCTATAACACGCCCAACGAATTTATAATAACATAGATGATTAGGATTACAATGTGATGAAGAATTTATCATGTACGTTACACGGTCACCAGGGCTCACCGTGAATAAAGCATACATGGGATTGAAAATTTCTCGTGATATAATCACATACCACTCTCTTAATAAACCTCCAGCATCTTGACCTTCTTCACCTGCAAATTTTATAATAATTTAATTTAATTAGTTTATTTATGTTCTTATTAACCAAATTTGTTTTAAAGAAAATATATGTATTATATATTAAAGAAATGAAGGCCATTTATAACTAAGAACTACAAAAGGAATTAATTGATCTGCCAAATTATTTATGTTTTAAAAAAGAAAAAGCTGAAACATTGATTTCTCAAACAAGCGTAGTTCAAATTAAGTTTTCAACGGCAGGATTCAATTTGTAGGAAAATAATTTTTAATATTTAGAAGTTAAATAAGCATTTAAGAAACAAATCGAACAAAATTAAAACCACTGTAAAACAGTGAGAAGTGTCTCTAGAAGACTAAAAAATGGAAACGGAATTTCCGACAAAAAAAATTAGGGGTCCGAGTTTGAAGAGCCAACCATTTTAACTAATAATGTAAAAAGTAGTAGTAGTTTATTTTTGTCAAATCATATACATAATTGTAACAAGACATACATAGAAATACAAAAAGTTTACAAAAATTTACAAAAAATTTAAATTATATATAAGAAAGGAGTTTTTTTTTTCTTTAGTAATCCCATATCCTATCTTATCTTATATATATATAAATTTTTAATTTTGTATGCTTGTTTGTCCGAAATGGATAAACTAGAACGTGATCAAAGTCAGAGACGCAGGGTTTACGGCGAAAGATGGCAAAAATTACCGGTCAAAACATAGGCTAGGTTTCGTTTCGATTGATAACGACAAAAATTTGTTAAGTTGAAAAAACTGGATTTTCAAGGATCAAAGGCTATTGCCGGATAAATATAGTGATTTGGCCCCCCTCCCTAATCTTAAAAAAATTATTTGCATCTGAAAAGTATTATAAAAACTAACCGATCGCCGTTGGAATTAGCTTCCTAGCCCATATTAGGCGCCCTTAAACCTTAAAAAACCTTAAAAATCGTGTTTTTTGCGTTTTTTTTTGTTTCTCCGCACTGTGTTGAGCTATTAATCTGAAAGTTGCGTAGAAAAAAAGGGCACAGAGTGTATTTTCAATCTTCATTGGTTTTAGACCTTTGAGACCATTTTAAGACCCCGAAAATTTATTTTTAATTTTCGAAAAATTGGTTTTTTGAGCATAAAAAAAAATAACCAGCGTTAAATTTCTTCAAACTGACCTAAAAAGTTGAAAAAAAGTATATTTTACTAATATCAGTCTTGTCCTAGAGGGGGAGCTCATCTCCACACCTTCAAAACTCAAAAAACGCGTTTTTTTGCCTCTACACGATTAAAATGCAATAGAATTGGAAAAATTCGTTTTGGAACCTCCCTAAATCTTTTTGAGCATCTATTTATACGTTTTAACTAAAATATATTTCATTAATTATTGTTTTTAGACCCTTATGACCACTCAAGACCACCTTAAGAGCCCAAAAATTGATTTTACATTTTCGAAAAATCAGTTTTTTTGAAATTAAAAAATTATACCTGCCTTTAATTCTTTCAAATTGGACTAAAAAGGCAAAGAAAATTATTTTTTAACGATATCAGTCTTGTCCTGGAGGGGGAGCTCATCCCCACCCCTTCAAAACTCAAAAAATGCGTTTCTTTGCCCCTACACGATTAACCCATTGATTCCTAAGAAGAAACTGCATTTGACAGAGCTGTAAAACCTATTCCATTTAGAGCATTTGACTCAAATTAGTAAAATAAAACACAAAAATAATTTCAAAATGGCGGACGTTTATAAATGGCGGACTAATATGGTGGTCAGAAAAAATTAAATTTTGATATTTTTTGATAAAAATTTGTGTGAATGGTATTTTTTGGGTGCTAATTACGAATATATAGTTATTTATCAAAAATTTTTAAATGGCGGACATTTATAAATAGCGGACTAATATTGTTGCGGCCAATAGCTATAATAGAAAATACTTAGACATGGGAAAGAATATTACTCATTCTCGAGCGTATAAATATAAATGCTTTTAGGTTGGCGGCGTTAGCCGCCATCCTAAAAATATTTATATTTATATGCTAGAGGATGGGTAAATATTCTTTCCCACGTCTAAGTATGTTTTTTATAAATTAGTGATAAAGAATTTATCATTATTTATACAGGTACACGTGTAACAAGATCAAATTTCTATAGGACTTTTAAATTCTGACAATAAAACGTCAACCCCATAGCACCGCTGTTAATAATATACGTTCAATCCCCTCTCCTAAATATAAAAACTATGCCTAGAAAGCGATCGATAATTACATTCTTAACTTTTGAATAAGCGTGTTTTTGTACCTTTTTTTTTGTTTCAAAGCCGTGGAAGAATGTGAAAATTGAATAATAAAATATTATATGCTAATGCGCACGCTTATTGCAGGATTTAAAAGTACTATAAGAATATGATCTTTTCCACGTGTAGTTGTGTATAAATAATGATATAATTCTATGTTACTAATTTATAAAATTATATTTTTCTATTTTTTCATGTTGAATATTCGCGGTAAATAATGTTTTACGTGATATTGTAATTATTTGATTTATCGGCCCCCCGTTTTAGGGCCCCTTCTCTCACGTTAAACTTTCACCGGCTCTATAAAACCGATTCATGTTCTCATTCTGTGGTCGCGTCGGCGGTCGCGCTCGTAAGACAATTTTGGTCATGCACCGCCCAGCGTATTAAACATAAAGTTATCAGAGAACTAAAAACAGTGCTTAAATTTAATTTAATTAATTCAAATCAATTCATTTTTCTTTAACGCCAGCGATCAATAAGGCTGATTCCAGACGGAGCTCTGTTAAACGTGCGGTTAGCTCAAATCTGTAGTTATACCTGTGGTTAGATTTTGTTGCCAACCTATGCGTCAGACCTACGCGAGATAGCTTCCTTATCGATGAGAAGTTTATTTAATTATTTTCTGCTCCTAAAAATACGTAAATAAAACTTTAGAAATAAAGAATAAGAAAAAAAAATAATAAGTTAAATTATTTTGTATTTTTATGTAGTATATAAAAATAATTTTAATATTATTATGAATAATATTATAATAATAAAAGTATAATTAACTTTTTTTTCATATAAATAAAAAAGAGTAAATATAACTTTTTCAGTTTTATTTACGTATTTTTAGGAGCAGAAAATAAATTAAATAAACTTCTCGTCGATAAGGAAGCTATATCGCGTAGGTCTGACATTTAGGTTGGCAACAAAATCTAACCGCGGGTATAACTACAGATTTGAGGTAACCGCACGTTTAACAGCGCTCCGTCTGGAATCAGCCTAACTATATTTATACAGTCCACTAATCTAACATTTAATTATTTGTATATAATATATTCAATAAGTGCGTTTTAATAATTATTTTATTATTTTAATCACGTGTGAATTTATTTATAAACCCAAACCAATTTTCCTACAATTTCCCCAAATATTTCCTCCAAAATATTACAAATATGGTGGTCAGAAAAACTTAAATTTTGATATTTTTTGATAAAAATTTGTGTGAATGGTATTTTTTTGGGTGCTAATTACGAATATATAGTTATTTATCAAAAATTTTTAAATGGCGGAACCAATATGGCAGTTTCAAAACTCAAAATTTCGAGATTTTTGACGATTTTAAGCCTGAGCAGAAACTGTAAGTTATATAACCATAAAACCGGTTTCAGTTAGGGCATTTAAACATTTTATGTGGAAAATATAAATTTTTTTCGAAAAAAATTCAAAATGGTAGATAAAGATGGCGGACACGAAAAACTAAATTTCGTTATTTTTTGGTCAAAATTTGTATACAGGGTATTTTTTGGATGCTCATTACGAAGGTCTATCTATTTTTCAAAAACTCAAAATGGCGGATCTAATGTGGCTACTGAAAAATGCGAAATTTCGAGATTTTTGACGATTTTGAGCCTGAGAAGAAACTGTAAATAGTATAAGCGTAAAACCGGTTTTATTTAGGGCATTTAAACATGTTATATGAAAAAATGAAAATTATTTATTAAAATTCAAAATGGCCGATCAATATAGCGGACACAGAAGAAACTTACAGTTTCTTCTTAGTCTCGCCATTTTGAGTTTTTGAAAAATAGATAGATAAATAAATATTTTTTCACATTACATGTTTAGATGCCCTAAATGAAACCGGTTTTATGGTTATATAACTTACAGTTTCTGCTCAGGCTCAAAATCGTCAAAAATCTCGAAATATCGAGTTTTTCAACGAACATATTGGTTCCGCCATTTAAAAATTTTTGATAAATAACTATATATTCGTAATTAGCACCCAAAAAATACCATTCACACAAATTTTTATCAAAAAATATCAAAATTTAATTTTTTCTGACCACCATATTAGTCCGCCATTTATAAATGTCCGCCATTTTGAAATTATTTTTGTGTTTTATTTTACTAATTTGAGTCAAATGCTCTAAATGGAATAGGTTTTACAGCTCTGTCAAATGCAGTTTCTTCTTAGGAATCAATGGGTTAATCGTGTAGGGGCAAAGAAACGCATTTTTTGAGTTTTGAAGGGGTGGGGATGAGCTCCCCCTCCAGGACAAGACTGATATCGTTAAAAAATAATTTTCTTTGCCTTTTTAGTCCAATTTGAAAGAATTAAAGGCAGGTATAATTTTTTAATTTCAAAAAAACTGATTTTTCGAAAATGTAAAATCAATTTTTGGGCTCTTAAGGTGGTCTTGAGTGGTCATAAGGGTCTAAAAACAATAATTAATGAAATATATTTTAGTTAAAACGTATAAATAGATGCTCAAAAAGATTTAGGGAGGTTCTAAAACGAATTTTTCCAATTCTATTGCATTTTAATCGTGTAGAGGCAAAAAAACGCGTTTTTTGAGTTTTGAAGGTGTGGAGATGAGCTCCCCCTCTAGGACAAGACTGATATCAGTAAAATATACTTTTTTTCAACTTTTTAGGTCAGTTTGAAGAAATTTAACGCTGGTTATTTTTTTTTATGCTCAAAAAACCAATTTTTCGAAAATGAAAAATAAATTTTCGGGGTCTTAAAATGGTCTTAAAGGTCTAAAACCAATGAAGATTGAAAATACACTCTGTGCCCTTTTTTTCTACGCAACTTTCAGATTAATAGCTCAACACAGTGCGGAGAAACAAAAAAAAACGCAAAAAACACGATTTTTAAGGTTTTTTAAGGTTGAAGGGCGCCTAATATGGGCTAGGAAGCTAATTCCAACGGCGATCGGTTAGTTTTCATAATATTTTTCGGATGCGAATAATTTTTTTGATATTGGGGAGGGGGGCCAAATCACTATATTTATCCGGCAATAGCCTTTTTATCAAATTTTTAAAAACAAAACCTAAAAAACTGAAAGCCGAGGAAAAATTTTTTTATAAAAAAAAAATTTATTCTATTTGGGTATATTTGTTACTTATCCACCTAAATTTTCAAGGCGATCGGCTCAATCTGTCAAAATTTACAATAATTTTTCAAAAATTATAAAAAAAAAAAATTAAAAAAGCAAATTATAAAAGTTTAGGACTAATATTATATATATTTCTAATTTTTATCGGCCACAGATGTAGTAACTAAATACAGTAACTAAAAGAAATTTGAACAGCTATTATCAGGCAGAACCCTTGAATGGGTAGTTGAGGGAAAAAACGACTGTTTATGGATCCTATGGAAGGGTATCGAAGCCTTGTATTGCTGATCATTAATTTATCCGTCTGGGTTCATATTTCATATGTCCGTAATTTTTATGATTCAAATTAAAATTTAGTAAATTTTAGATAATACTTCGGGTAAAAAAAGGTTACTTTACAAAATATTGAGTAACCTAACACAAAATATCTTTGGAAAAATCAAGTTGCAGGGGTCCAGGGGAGTGCAGCTCCCATGGTGGCTGCCAGGGCGAGCGAAGCGAGCCAGAGGCAGCTAGTATATTATAAGTGAGATATAAATATAATGTACGTGTATAATAAAATATTTAATACAATTTAATCTATTAAAATCAAATCTTTTTATTTATTTTATTTTAAAGCCTCTTATTTAGCCATATATGTAAATATACATATTTTTTTCTTTTTTTATATATATATAAATATTTATTTTTATATCTTAATACTATATATATTTGAAAATTTATTTGTTTGTCTGTCTGTCTGTCTGTCTGTCCACTCATCACGCAAGAACCACCGAACCAATTGGCATGAAACCGGTGTCAAAATAAAGATAAAAAGTCTGCGGGTAACATAGGCTCTATATTTTCTGATTAGCTGTCGTAGTTTTTGAGATAATTAATTTTTAGTATTTTTGAACTTGATAACATTTTTTAAAAATTTTAACAAAAATTGAAATATCTCGAGACTATCGAAAAATTTAGCCATCGCACTTCATAGTATTCGATTCAGCACTAATTTTTACGTATTCTCTGAAATTTTTATTCAAAACGGAGGTATCTTTAAAATTTTATAAAATATTTTTAAAGCTGGTGAAAAAATTTTTTTCATTTTTTTATTTTTATGGTATTTCTTATCATTTATTTGTGGGTCTGTGTATATTATAATGTAATTTATATTCTATATTAAAATGTAATTTATGCGTACTTAGTTAAATTTTTATTAAAAACGTACGTTGCTTTAAAATTGAAAAAAAAAAAAAAATAAAATTTTTTACTATATCTTAATACTATATATATTTGAAAATTTATTTGTTTGTTTGTCTGTTTGTCTGTTTGTCTGTACCCTAATGACACAAGAACCACCGAACCGATTGGTATGAAACCGGCGTCAAAATAAAGAAAAAAAAAATGCGGGTGACATAGGCCCTATATTTTCTGATTAGCTATCGTCGTTTTTGAGATATTTAATTTTAAGTATTTTTGAACTTGATAACATTTTTTAAAAATTTTATCGAAAATTGAAATGTCTCGATACTATCGAAAAATTTTGGTATCGCACTTCATAGTATTCAATTCAGTACTAATTTTTACGTATTCTCTGAAATTTTTATTCAAAACGGAGGTATCTTTAAAATTTTATAAAATATTTTTAAAATTTTTTACTATATATTATATATATTCAACTCAAATTTTAGGGTATAGTATATTATATTATTTGTTTGTTTTTATTATATTATTGTATATTATATATTTGTTTGTTTGTCTGTTTGTCTGTTTGTCTGTACCCTAATGACTCAAGAACCGCCGAACAACTTGATATGAAACCAGTGTCATAATAAAGAATAAAAGTATTTGGATAACATAGGCTATAGTTTTCTGACTCAGATTTCTTACTTTTGGAGACATTCAATTTTTACTATTTTTAGGATGTATAAAATTTTTTGTAAATTTGCTTAAAAAGTGAAATACCTAAAAATATGATTAAATTTTACTGTCACAATTGGTATTACTTAATTTGGCACTAATTTATACGTACTAAGTTAAATTTTTTTATTTTCTCTATTATAACTAGAGAATCAATCAGAACCTATAATTTTTCATTAATGTTTCACCTACGCTGCTCTGAATAGTTTGAATGTGTTTGCATAATTATAAATTTGTAGAGAAACATGATTTTTTTAAGCAACAGAAAAGTATTGAAATAAATGTGAACAGGAGGGACTGAGTCTCATTCGAAAAATCTGAATGTGTTTGCATAATTATAAATTTGCAATGAAAAATGATTTTTTGAAGCAACACAAACAGAAGGAAATGTGACACAGGGGGGGGGGCGGAGCCCCCCCCCCCAACTTTTGCTAGTATATATATAAATATTTATTTATTTATTTATTTATTTTTTTCATCAATTTATCTATATAAATATATTCTTAATTATCTTTATCATCTAAAATTATTTTAATTAATATTATTAATTTTCTAGCTTTAGTTTCGTTTAAGGCGCGATTCTGATTTTTTAATTAAAAAAAACGCACTTTTAATTTTTGAATAACTTTTTTATTTTAATATATATTTTCAAATTGTTTTTTTTAAATGAAAATACAAGTCTTAAATTACAAGTTTTTTGTATTGTTTTATTTTTTTATTGTTCCGTCTTGTAAATATGGCCCGGCAATTTGAAGGCTTGTATTTTGCGGTAACCAGGATATCTCCACTCCAGGTACCTTGAAACAAAAAAACCCAACGAGGTCATTTTTAGAACCGTTATACCTAGTGCGGAAACCAACAAAATTTTGAAATTTTACAAAAATAAAAAATTGGACCGTAAAAGAAAAAAAAAATCAATTTTCGCGCACGAAATTAGAACTTGTAAGTTAAAAAAAAAGTACAAAAAAGGCAATTTTATATATTTTTGTTGGTTTCCGCACTGGGTATTTAGTTTATAAAAAAAATAAAACAAAAATCTAGTCAATCCAACCATTATTTTTAGAGCAATCCTGGTTACCGATTTCAAAAAATGGTTTCGAGAAAAACGTGTTTAAAGTTGTTTTTTCCCATTCACAAACCTGGTTTCCTGCTTACAACAACGTTAATATCTTTTTAACGGTAACGAATTTTTGTACAAAATTTTTTTTCCATATTCTTGAAACATTTTTACACACGAAAAAAAATCAAAAAAAAAATCAATAATTTTTTTAAATTTATCAGAATCGCGCCTTAAATTATTTAGGTGATAATAAAAGCTATTTTCCAAATCACAATTTAACTCTATAGTCTTTATATTTTTCACAATCAATAATTGAATGAAATATAGAAATTCTCTGTGCACAATATTCACAATAATCGTCCTCATTCAAAGTGTAAATCTTCTTTTTAATTAAGACTCGTCTATTATAAATATTCATTACTCTTAATTGTGATAATATTTTTTTATGATTTATTGGTATCTTAAGATTTAGATAGTTATTATATGATTTTATTTTAAAAAGCCGCAGGTATATAGTTAATGATGTACTGGTTTCAATAATCAAAATGTTCTTTTTTACTATAACTTTTGAATTCGTTAATTAGATTTTCTTTTTCTTCATAAATGTTTCTAGTGTTAAATTATTAAATTATTCCATTTTTCCTATTTTTTATAAAAAGTATTTTTTTTAATCTGGTTAATACAGTTATAAGTTATGTTTAACTTATTACTATTTGCTAATTCTATGAGCTTTTTAAAGCAAATTTTAGGTATTCTTTCCTCTTGCATCTCGAGCACGGTTAGCTTGAAAGATCGGATTATGAAAAAGTCAGGCACTTCGGATTTTATAGCGAAAAATGAATGTTTAACCTATAAGAAAATAGTAATTTTTTGGATTTAAATGTTAAATTTATATTTTTGCGAGTTATTGGATAAATCGTGTCTCTTGGTGAAGGTGAAAATGAGCAAAAATTTGCCTGCACTGCTCGGATCAAGCGATCAAGCTGAAATTTTCAGAAAATGTTGCTTTTTTAGTCACCTGAAACATGTTCAAACCCATTTTTGAAAATCAGTCATCTTTTTCGAGATATTTATCAATATGTCTCCCATTTAAAATACATAGGATGACTGATTTTCAAAAACGGGTTGGAACATGTTTCAGGTGACTAAAAAGGCAACATTTCCTGAAAATTTCAGCTTGATCCGAGCAGGGCAAAATTTCGCTTATTTTCACCTCCACCGAGAGACGCATTTTACCTAGTGATGGACGAGACCACGAGACTGGTCTCGATCTCGTCTCGGTCTCGTATCTTTTTCAAAATTTTTTTTGAAAAATAATTTATATGAAAAATTTAAATTTAAGTACAAAGAAGTCGTAAGCTTTTATTGCATACTTAATAAATGTATACTTAATTGCGGTAGGATCATGGTAAGATCAAACTTTTGACAAAAAAAAATGAAATAAAAAAATTTATTCTTATTTTTTTTATACATTCAGTACTAATACGAATAGAAGATAATAATAATAATTATTATTATTAATAGTCTTTCTTTGCCAAAACAGCAATGGTGGACAGGTCGGGTCATCGGATCGGCATCAAATTTTTCCCATGTTTTTATAACATAAAGATAGGAAAATCCTGAAATTTTTAGCCTTCTAGATCTTAAACAGCCCGAGTTATGGCCAATCAAACTCATTAGGCGGCTCTCGACCAGCGTTAGCGCTTTTCGGGAAAATGGTTAAAAATCATAAATATAAGCATAAAAAAAAATTCTGAAAGAGTATATATGTTGGGAAACCTTCAGTAAATCCATTTCTGTGCTTAGTTTTTCGGAAAAACCCCGTGAAATTCCGGAAAATGGGAAAATGCGTTTTAAGAAAAATCGCAATATCTCATTTTCCGCCATTTTTTTTTTGAAAATTTTTTTCAACCAAAATCTCATCGATCTGTACGAAAAAAAAATTTGATATCGGCCATTAAGGTCGATTTTAGTCTGTTTTAGAATAATTTAACATTTTCAATACTTCTTTGTTTAATTTTCCGTAAGGGGTTAAAATACTTGACTTTTTTGCTTTCAGAATCGAATAGCCAGGGAAAAAGTAGTCCTAAATAAAAAAAAATTACTATTTTCGATGAAAATTAACCAAGTTATGGACAAGTAAAGATACTGTCAAAAACTACCAATTTTATACTAATTCCAATTTTAGGCTCTAAAACGACATTATAACTTGAAAAATGCATAACTCGCTTAAATTTTATCGTAAAAAGAAAAGTTTTGGATTATTATTGAGTGTTTTTTCCTTGGCTATTCTTTTATGCAAGAAAAAAAATTAATTTAGTCGTTAAAAAGTTTTTTTTTTGTAAAAAACTAATGTAAAATGTTAAAAACTGTTTTTGATTATTATCATTTTTAAAAAAAAAAATTTTTGTCAATAAAATTAATTTTTTTATTGGATAAACGAATAGCCAAGGAAAAAACACTCGATAATAATCCAAAACTTTTCTTTTTACGATAAAATTTAAGCGAGTTATGCATTTTTCAAGTTATAATGTCGTTTTAGAGCCTAAAATTGGAATTAGTATAAAATTGGTAGTTTTTGACAGTATCTTTACTTGTCCATAACTTGGTTAATTTTCATCAAAAATAGTAATTTTTTTTTTATTTAGGACTACTTTTTTCCTGGTTATTCGATTTTGAAAGCAAAAAGTCAATTATTTTAACCCCTTACGAAAAATTAAACAAAGAAGTATTGAAAATGTAAAATTTTTCTAAAACAGGCTAAAATCGACCTTAATGGCCGAAATCAATTTTTTTTTTCGTACAGATCGATGGGATTTTGGTTGAAAAAAATTTTGAAAAAAAAAATTTCAAAAAAAAAATGGCGGAAAATGAGATATTGCGATTTTTCTTAAAACGCATTTTCCCATTTTCCGGAATTTCACGGGGTTTTTCCGAAAAACCAAGCGCAGAAATGGATTTACTTAAGGTTTCCCAACATATATACTCTTTCAGAATTTTTTTTCAAGCTTATATTTATGATTTTTAACTATTTTCCCGAAAAGCACTAACGCTGGTCGAGAGCCGCCTAATGAGTTTGATTGGCCATAACTCAGGCTGTTTAAGACCTAGAAAGCTAAAAATTTAGGATTTTCCTATCTTTATGTTATAAAAACATGTGAAAAATTGGAGGCTGATCCGATGACCCCACCTGCCCACCATTGCTGTTTTGGCAAAGAAAGACTTTTAAGTATATTTAAAAAAATGGAATTATTAATTTTTGCTATAAAGTTCGCAGCTGCCCTAATAAATATTTTATATTTTTAAACAGTTTAACTTAAGGGGCTGTAAACGCTATATTTCTAAATTTTGAGGTTATTCCAGATGAACCGGAAATAAACTCAACGCGGAAATTTCAAATCCGCGCATCAACCTGCTTTATTAATTTAAAACTATACTTCATAAAAAAAAAATCAAATGATAAAAAAGATAAAAATTTTCTACTATTTCTATATAAAAATAAAAGCATGCTTATTTTAAGCTTTAGTAAATTATTATATACTCAAATAACTTAAAAATTTAAAAGTGAACTTTTAATTTTATGTATTTATTAATTTACCAATATAACTAATAAATTGATTTATAAATTTTAATTTATATAAATTATATTTATAAAGAGATATTAGTTTTATATAAATTTTATCATTTTGATTGTCTAATTTGGGTTCAATCATGCTACGAAACCCAAAAATGTACTTGTACAAAAACATAAATTATTTTTACGTTTATTTTTAGTGCAAGTAAAAAACATACATCAAAATGTTAATTTTTATATACATTATATCATTTTGATTGTCTAATTTGGGTTCAATCATGCTACGAAACCCAAAAATGTACTTGCACAAAAACATAAATTATTGTTATGTTTATTTTTAGTGCAAGTTAAAAACATAGATCAAAATGTTAATTAATTTAAAATACTTAAGCAAACTTTAAAAAAACATGCAAAAAAAGTTATTAGCATAAGAATGTGTTAGTAACCGGAAACTACTTTATATCACATAACTTCTTCAGAAACAAAATTTATAGTAATAGTTATCGGTAAATCATGAAGTTTCCAAACCTGATCTAATGAAAACTAAACTAATATGAAATCAACTTTACTATTAAATTATTAATATAATTTCATGCTTTATCAATTTTTTAACAATAATTTATTTAATTATTAATTTCTGTTTATTACTTGATTTTTTAATAAATCTTAAGTAGAATTAAATAGCCATTTTTTAACACAAATTTTTTAAAGCAAAAATTCATTGTTAATTAATTAATTTAAATTTTTACAAAATGTTTTTTTATTTTTATAATTCATAAAAATCTAATCTTTTAATAAGACAAATTTTTAATAACGCCTTTATAATGTATAAATTATGTTTGTGAGATCACAGTTTAAAATAAGAGCCAGGCTTAAATCTTCGCATAAATGATAGTGGACTCAAGCATTATATAAAAAATCTTATGCATCGAATCTTCTATAAGAACGATGAATCATTTCTAATCTCGTTTAAAGTTAGAGGCATAAGATCTTATATCGAAAACCTTATTCAAAAGTCACACAAGCATAAACATTGTATTATCCATTCGAAAAATTCAAAAAATAAAAGAGTTTTTATACAGAAAACCTTATTTAATTATTTGAAATTTCATCTTTTTAAGCTAAACTAATACTTAGAAATCTTCTAATTAATAACCAAAAACCAACATCAAGAGTCTCCTAGAATATTTACTTGATAATCTGTACATGGTTATATTTGAAAAATCTGAATGAAGATGCAATTGATAGTTTTCTATTGTACATACTATCGGTTTTAAAAAGATATCAACTTCCCCCAACAGTACATTTCATTATTTTCAAATAAATCCTTGAAGAATTCACAAAAGTACATCTAAATGGTGGTTCATATCTTTTTTAAACCGATAGTAATCAGGTATTTATAGTAAATTAATCTAAATTCATTACCGCAATCCCCATTATCTCCTATCTCCAACAAATTCAAAGCAGGAATAAAGATTTTTTTCGAAATTCAAATGTTTAAATTTGTCAAAGCTTTTACTAAAAAATAAAAAAAATTAATCATAGGTTTGATCTTTTGCCCGTGTGATTTTTCTTCATTTTTAGCTGTTAGCATTTCGTCAACAACTTCTCTGCATGCTTCAAAAAAACTTTTAGAACTAAAGACGTTGACAAGCTTAAGACCTCAAAGAAAGAGAAATTTTATCAGCATCATAATGGGTTATTGCTTTTGTAGGCAATTCTGATCGCCCAACTTGAAGAAGACTCTATACATAATAAACATACATTCAGGTTGCTTTTCTAAAACTTTTTTGTCATCTTTTTCAATAAGTTTATAATGTGGAGCTAATTTTGTAAGTGTACTTGCTAAACCTTTTGCAATAAAGAAGTTCCCATCCATCATATGCTGAATCGATATAGGATGTTTTGCTTACTTTTTACTATTAGTAATTGTATTAAATGCACCTTGAGTAATGTTTGTCCAACCAGATGTTACAAGTTGCGCAGCTTCATTCTCTAAATTTTCTCCAGATTTTCTTCTACTTTCCATTTCCGCTAAAGGCAATTTTACTAATCCTGCTCTAATACAATTCATAATATTTTCTAGAACATTTCCAATGTAAAACATTATTTTGAGAAATACTTGAGCCACGTAACTCAACCTCGTTTTTTAAATTATACCAATCATTTACCTAAATCATATAATTATTTTATTATAAAAAAGAGTATTTTTAATTAAATTTTATTTTTTGTTCATTTTACTGACCACTGTATTAGTAAGACTATACATTTGCATTGCATTTGCTCGTAACCCAGATTTTTCAGTAAGTATATGTGCATAGTAATTTATAATATCGTCATAAAATACCTCATCTATGATTATTAAACGCAGACATATTTCTTATTGAAGCAATATAAGGCTTTTTTTCTGCAAAGCGGAAAATATCATTTTCTAAATTTTTTGACAGATGCATTTTTTTCTTCTATATTTCTTTTAGGTTAATCTAGCCATATTTTAATGATGACAGCAACAATTCACCTTGTAATGTATTAAAATTTCTAAAAAAAATTAATTGTTTGAGAAAAAATAAAACTATAAATTCCTATTAATTTATAAAAAAATTCCAACATAACGGATGAATGTGCATCTTCTAGTAATGTACAGTAAAATTTGAATGTTTTTTTCTCAAATGTGAAACCAAAGCTAAAAATACCATACGTCCAGCTTCATTATTGATTCCAATCAAATATCTTTCAGGTTTTGCTTACATTTTGGCCCAGGTACGATAAAATCTTCAGGAATCTTAGGATTCTGTAATATAACAAAGCCTATTATACTTGCATTATTTTTTTGATACAAGTTTATTGTTTCAGAAATATTGATATTTGTAATTAAATCAGATGTTATAACAAGCATATCTTTGCAAATTTTATCATGAATATATTTTTAAGAACCAGCAGTACCAATTTCTTCAGATTCAGGAACATCTACAATATATCTAATTCTAATATTATCATAAGATTATATGATACTCCTTAACAGATCAAAATTTCTCTCCACTCTTTTCCAAAAATCCAAAATGTTTTTCTTTTTTTTTTACACAACTTAACTAAAGTAAAATATTTTTTGTATTCTTCTCAATTTTTTTATTTAACTTTATATAAGCAGATCACAAATGAAAAACACTGTCAATAAAGACTAATCACTAAAGTGCCTAAGATTTAAGAATATAAGATTAAAGTTCCCAAGCACAAAACAATATAAGACATTGTACATAATATGAAAGTCTTTGAAGGACATAATTATTGTAAACATATGATTGTTTATTCTTTAAAACCACTGCAAATAAATGAAAAGCACAAACACCATTTTTCAAACACGCAGAGATTTTATTTTCATATTTGATTAGAAGTTAGGTACTTTTGTTTATCGAAGCCACCGGCAAAAAAACGTGATACTGCTTGATCAAGGAATCAAGCATCGAGTCTTTGACTTTGTTACTTGATTTTGCATTTGAAATGAACTAAAATTAAATATTAATATTAAACAAATTATTATACTCCAAGCTGGAAAATCATCCTCATATACAGCAAGTCCTGCAGCATGCTATAGTCCTGCATCCATATGTCAACATAATATATTGCCGGCCCGCGAATTTTAAATCTTTTTTTAATTTTTTATAATCTTTTAAATAAAATAAAATCACCCGAATAATTTTTAATTAATTTTAAAAAAATAGCTATTTATTTACAATTACTAAATTTCAATTTTTACCCATTTTATTGCATCATCATATTTACTATATATGTATATATGTAAATATGTATATGTATAATAAAAAAGGATGCGATTACTTTCATTTTGATCATGTGGTCTGGTCCTAAAACAAAAATTAAAAACCGCCTGGTCTTGCTAATATTGACAAGAGCTGTGGCACAACGAGACATAATCTATTTCTAAAAATTATAAAAAAATTAATTAAGGTGTCACTTTATTAATGGACTTAAAAATTATTTCTTGAAAATAGGCGAGTTAACGCCTAATCAAACATTCTTGAGCAGTTAAATATTTCGGAACGAACTTAACATTAGAGGTTGATACCGCATTTTTTGGGGACCATATATGTCAGCATTTACTGTAGACATAGAAAAAGCGACCCAAATGACCTAACAAGGGGTCATTTGGGTCGGTCGCTACATTGTTAGCCCAAAATATTTATTTTTTTATATTAAAAAAAAAATTCATTTGTCCAAGAATATAGAGTTCTGAAGAAGAATATTAACGCTAATTCATCATAGAATCAAATTTACAAATGAATGAAAAGAAAAAAATTATATACATATTGCTTGTCATAAATTATTATAGAAATCAAAAATTAAAATGATTTAACTTATCAAATAACTTTGGAACTGATTTTAATCCTGGAAGCAGGGTAATTTCTATAAAATAAAATATTCAGGACAGTTTAGACTTTGAAAACGCCCTAATTGTTTCAAATTTTATCCAATGTATAAGTTAATTTAAATAATTTTGTTGAATTTAGAAAATTTTTAATATTCAATTAATTTATTTTTACAAATTGGCATATTGTATAAGAATGATCGGAATCAGATAAACAATTTTTTCTTTTTGGAAAAACGTCATTTTTTAATTAATATTTTTAAATATTGAAACCAAATTTATAAATACATATAAGTAAGTTTTTGGATACTCTAAGGCTATATCAGTCTAAAATTGTTGTCACAGGTTAATCATTAGTATTTAATTAATAGTTTGGGCTTGAGGGTACAACATAATTTCAATTTGGCGACTTAGAATAATTTAGGTTCAGGGAATTGAAAGTTGACCATTTTTCTTTCAACGTTTCAACAAAGTTATATATAAATATACTTTCAGTTATATTTCAATAAATATCTTAAAAATTGATCTCACATTCCTTTATTGAGATTAGGTTTACAAAAGGAGTTTTTAACATCATGAAATTAGGAAAAACAGAATTCAATTTTTTTGAAGTTCAATTGAAAAAAGAGTATTGAACTTTTTAAGTCACCTTGCTGTTATCTTCTACTATTGGACTTTTTACCGAAACCTCCATCCGCTAATCGTACGATGTTCACAATAATTTTATTACTTTAAATAGTGAACCAATAATTAACTAAGTAGAGATCAGGTTTAATAAACTGAAAAGTAGTTAAAAATCATTGGATATCCAAATAATCTTTTTTTTATGAATTGGAAAATTGTAAATTTGATTTGGAAATCTTGTTATTAAGTCAGTTAATCTTACTAAAATATTGTCTTTGACTTGAGGATGTATAGAACGTACTAATATTAAAATGAGAAGCTGTTAATTGTTTTCACAAAAATTTAAACTTATTGTCATTAATTTAGTAAACACAATTACTACATATCCTTGTATAACTTCATCAGGATAAATTTCTGGATTCTGACAAGTTTATTTTGCTTTTTTGCTATCTAAGATTCTGCTTCACCAGCATCTCTAACAAATTGTTCATATGTAATAAACTTGCTTCTAATCTTACTTTCTTGGTATTACACCAACCTTGAATGTACGATCTTCTTTGTCGAACTTCTTCTAATCTTTTGGCTATTGTGGGGAATAAAAATGATTCTAAGAAAGTAATTTTTGTCCATTTGTGCATGAAGAGATAATAATTTTTCTTCTTGTATCACAAGTAATTTTTCAAATTTGTTATATTTTTTAACTTGCTCTTCTACTTCATCTACATACAGATATTCCAAAATTATCATTATTTAGAGCTGCTTCTTGAGTTGTCGATAAATTGTCTAATTGTTTTGCATCTCTTAAAAAATTGCAAATCTATCAATTAATCTAAATGATTTTTTTTTTCCAAGCTTTGTGAGACTTCTGTCTTTCATCACAGATTATACTGCTTTTATCTAGAAGATGGGTCATTTATATTCAACTACCTGTGCAAATAAAACAGAGTATTAATTTTGGCATTCAACATTAATTTAAAATAGACATTGACTGCATAATGACCAGCTCGAGCCATTTTATCGAGCCATTCTTCAAGATCTAGCACAGAATTAAAAATATCTAAGTCTAATATATATCTAATATCTAAAGAGTTTTCTAATTAAAAAAAAATTAATAATTTTGGTTAAATTTTGGCGTTGGATGTGACTGAAAATACTAAAATTCTTTAAAATATAACAATCCCTGTGTCAAAAATCTTTAAAGATCACAGCTAGCTGTTTCACATATTATTTTTCAGGAAACACTTCTTCAGCAGCTACATTTAAAATTCAATATTAAATATTATAAATGACCTGAATAGTTTTATTAGTTTTTGCCCTATACGATCCATTACTAACATAAATTCAAAACAAAAACTTTAATCAAAAATCACTTTATTATTTAAGAAAATTGGGATACTTATAAAAATTGGTATTCTTATTTATAAAAACAGTAGTAATACAATGAATGTTTTTAAATTCATAATCAGTTTTAGAAAATAATAAACTTATTTTTTACTATTTTATTTATATTCGTGTATCAAACAATATACATTTTTTAAATGCACATAAAGATAACTTACGTTTTTTTTAGACTGTCTCGAAAATCGAGACGAGACCGAGACGAGACCGAGTCGAGACCTCAATTTTTGAAAATTTTCGAGACAGAGATGAGACTGACCCAAAATCTTGTCTCGTCTCGGACTCGTCCATCACTAGTTTTACCAAATAATTCGCCAAAATATAAATTTATCATTTAAATCCAAAAAAGTACTAATTTCTTATAGGTTGAACATTCATTTTTCGCTATAAAATCCGAAGTACCCGACTTAATCTACTCTTTTGAGCTATCTGTGCGAGGATTCTTTGTATAAAATAAAGTAAGTCTCTGAATAATCTTGTAACCTGCATACTATCTATTTCTATGTCTATTCTAATTACATACTCTGGTGTATTATTTGGCATCTGAAGAAAATAATTTTAATTTTATGCTGTAGATGATACAAGTGCTTTAAATAATTGTATAGCGGTTTCTAAATTCATAAATTTTAATCTATTTATCAGATTTATTGAAGGCTGTATTGCATTTTTACCTTTTGTTTTAAAGTAATCACATGCCTTATCAAATAAACTAGTACGTGAGATAGGAACTCCTAAATATGTATTTAGGAGTTTTTTTTTTTTTAAATTTCAAAAAATTTTCTAAGTTCTCTGCTCGATTCGGCAAGAAATATCATAATATCTGCGAATGCTAACATAACTATTTTTACTAAGTAATTTACTGATACTCCTTTCATATCTCTGCCAAACAAAAAATTTTCCATGTTAAGAATAGCAAAAATATTAAAGGGCTAAGGGTTTCACCTTGCAATACACTTATGGTAAACGGGATTTCATCAGAACTGCCCTCTTTACTTTTAATATCAATATTTGTTTTGGTATATAAAATAATAAAAATATTTATTATTTTGTGGCTTACTCCAACTTGGCTTCATTTTTTCCACAATTAAGTGTGTGAAACTAAAGGAAACGCGTTCTTTAGATCCACGAAAAGGGCATAGACCTTCTTTCTGTATTTGTTTTTGAATTATTGCATTTAATACAAAAATATGCTCTGTCGTGCCTCTTCTTTCTATAAAGCCCGCTTGCCATTAGTATTTTTTTGTTTTTTTCAGCCCATCTATTGAGTCTTATATGCAAAATCATTATAAATATAATTTCAAAATTGTATTTACCAACGAGATTGGTCGAAACTTTTCTGGTTGATTTTTATCAACTTTTTTATATAACATCTTAACAATAATTTTTGTCTAAGAATCAGGTATTTTTTTCTCTTTTCTTATTTTATTAAATAGTACATATATATACATAAGCCAATTACTTGGCAAGTTTTCAAAAAATTCGTTTGAAACTTCATCCATACCAGGAGCTTTTTTTAATTTACATTTTTTTATTGCATTTATTAACTCAATTAGTGTCATTTCATCAACTAGCTCCGGGCATGCATTGCCACAAAGAAGTTTAAAACTACTGTCCATGATTCTTGGCAAGAACTGGTTTCTAAAATAATCATATTATAATTTTTTATCCATATTATTTGAATCATTTTTTTTGGTCAATATATATATTTAGATTTTCCCAAAATTCCTTTGGGTCTTTAGTATTTATAATTTGGATAACGATGCTTAGGTTGAAACTTTCTCTTTTATGTTCAATAAGTTTATTATATCTATTTTTAAGTTCAATTAGTTGGTTAGTTTCTGTCTCCGGAAATTCTAAATTTTTACATGTTTAAAAAAATTTTCTAGATATTTAAAAAATTTTTTACATTCATCATCAAACCACGAATTTTTTTTTACAAAGCTATATTTATCGTCTGTGGTCATATTTAAATTTTTAGCTATTTGTACGATTGTATCAGTAATATTACTAGCCATTTCATAAACCTCAAGATTAACCAACCCAACTTTTGGAGAAAGTTCCATGTTAGCACAAAATTCGACTTCCTTACTATCTTTCCATTTAACAGTTTTTCTGTTTTTTTATCAATATTAATATTTAAATATATTTTAATTTGTACTATTAAATGTCCAGATCTAGTTACTTTATCAAGTATAAATAATTCTTTGTTTAAACATAAAGCTAGAAAGTTACAAATAATTTGGTCTGCAATAGATTTTCCTTGTTTACCTATAAATATAAAATTCACCGGTTGATCAACTAGAAATCTTCCATTTGACACATATAAATCATTTTTTTCGCAGAAATTTATAAATTCTTTTCCTCTTGGCTTTAATTTCCTATCCTTGCTTTCTCTTTTTGAATCAAATAACGATGTCTGTATTTGGATTGGATCTATTTTCCCTTTGTCCACAATTCTCGCATTAAAGTAACCGCCAATTATTATACATCGTACATCTTCATACTTTTTGTTAATAAAATTTATGATTTCATCTAATTTGCCTAACTTTGGTGTTATATTTACTAAAGGACTTATATATATTAGCCCTAATATTAATATTTTATTTTTATTTGTTATTTTTATAAATATGCGGAATTCTTTGTTAACTACTATTTCAATATTTTTATATACACTATCGTTATAAAGGATATCTAGGTCCCTACTTGCCCTACCTTTTACAGCTGTTTTTTCGGCTACACTGTCTATTATAAGAAACCGACTTGGTATTGATAATTTTTTACGATCCGTGTGCCATACTTCACTAATACATATTATATCTTCTTGTCTTATTTTATTTGCTATATATGAAAAATTCTCAATAACCGTTGCATTCCTGTATGTATTCGAGCATGTGGGGAGGCTATTTGTTTATCATATTTTTTTATATTCTCTGTTTCCATGCCAGTACCTGTTACTAGTGACCCTGTATAACCTAACCAAACCTAACCTGTATATCTTCTGCTATACTTGTATGTGTATTAATTATTACCTTTGTTTCCTTTAGCGTGTGGATGACCGCGTTGTTGCATGTCGGTGAGACACTTGCCGATCTCTTTAATTTTGACTGTGTGAGTACGGGACTTGGTTTTTTACCTCAATATTCAATATTTTGAATTCTTCTCTTACATACTTCAATTTATTAAATTCTTCCCTATCTTCCTTGGAAACTTCATTAGTTACACTTATATTGAATTTATTTTTTAATATTTCAGATTTTTCAAAAATGGTTTTTTTGCATTTTGTGAAATTAATGTTACTATCACCGGCCTTGTTCCTACCTTAACCCCAATTCTTTTCACATTTTCAATTGTGTTAACATCAATTTATGATTCTCTAAATATTTTTACTTTTTTATACAGCTCTCTATGCCCTTCTCCTGTATCTTCAATATTGTAACATACCAGGTTTTTAGCTTTTGAACTTTTTTTAATGTATTCTACTTGCTTCTTTAAATCTAATAAATCACTTTCAATTTTTTGATTTTTTTCTGCGCTTTTTTCTTTTATCTCAGCTATATCCTCAGTATTTTTTTTTATCTCACTTACTATTTGTTCATTTTCTTTTTTATAATTTGAACTAGATGTGTTAAGTTAACCAACAAATCTTTAAACTCGTTATTTGTTGTCTCCGTTATTATTTTTTTCTTCTAATAAATAATGTTTTTAATGTTTAACAAATGGTAAATTAACTATATCTAATTTTTACAATAAAGTAAATTTTTTTATAATATTTTTTTTTGTATCGGAAACTTGCATTGATATATTTGCTTTGTAATTTTAGACTCTTGCGACTTTTGGCTAGGTACCTTTGCTTTGGATCTATTTTTTATATTGTAACTTCTGTAGTTTTGTAAAAAGTAAAGTATATAATTTTATTAATTAATAATAATTTTGCTTTCAAACTACACTGTATATGCCTTGAATTCGGCTTATTAAAATAAGCAATTTGGATTATTATTTTTTTTGGTGAGTATGTATAAAAAAGGTTTTTAAAGTCGCTAATTCCAAAAATCTAGGTTTTGCTCCTTTAAAATATGTTTAACAGCCTTAAATTTTAATGCGATAATTATAATGAAATAATTATAAAATATTTGAAAATTATGAATATACCAAGCTATTTAGAAATTATTAAAGTAATATTGATTAATTAAATATGTACAAAATTTTATTGTTATATAATTAATAATTTACTCTTTAAAATAATTATATCAAGATTCATAAATAGTAGTATTTCAGTCGAAGAAGCAATCATTAAAGTCTAATTTGAATCCCTAAAACATGCTTTATTTCGTTTTTCTTTATTTTAATTTAGCTATATCGCAGAAACTAAGTAAATTATTATTAAGTATTTAATAAAATACATTTTTATAAGTTAATGGATATTATGGAGTGAAATGGGTCAATTAATTTAAGGGTTCCATAAGTTGCAACTTATGCAAGATTCACAAGATTCCCTTAAAAAAAAAAAGTTGCAACTAATTGTGATTGTGACTCGCCTTAACAAATTTACTTCAATTTTTTTCTCTTGCTGAACAAAACCATGTTTCACTACAAATTTACAATTATACAAATACACCCAAGCTATTCAGAGCAGCATAAGTGAAAAACTAATGAAAAATTATAGGTTCTGATTTATTCTCTACTTATTATAGAGGATGAACAAGTTCCTCTGCATAGTGTTAATTAGTGCTCTATATAGTTGTATGTAAAAAATTATTCTCAAATAAAATAATAATATTATATCTATTAAATGATATTAGATTTAAAATGTATTAAGTCTAAGCTATTAACTAATTATTGTTAAGAGGAAGACATTTTTTTTTTAATTAATAAATTTTGAGTAAATAATAAATTTTTTATTTCTTGAGTTTAACATGTAAATATTAACTTTATAATGCTTCTTTTGAAAGTTGATGTATCAAATGTTAACTAAAAAAATATTAACTAAAATTGTTAATTGAAAACAATTTTGATTTTTTAGTGAATAGTAGGATTTATTATTTTAATTTAAAAAAGCTTAAAAATATCGTAGAAAATAAAAAAAATTTTTTAATAACCAAAAAAATAATTTATTAATTTATTTCGTTGTACGAATAATAAAATTTCTTTAATTTGTCTCCAGGATTCTTATTTTTACAACATCAAAAAATTATTTTTAAAAATCATAAATTTTTTCAACTATACCAAAAAAATTTTTTAAATTTTTGAAGAAACGTCCGTTTTAAATAAAAATTTTGCTGAGTGCGTATAAATTAGTGTCCAATCAATTAAAGCCAATTGCGACACTAAAATTTTATCATATTTTTTAGATATTTCACTTTTTAACCAAATTTTCAAAAAATTTTATTTATCCCTAATAGTAAACATTGAATTTCTCCAAAAGTACGATAGCTGAGTCGCAAAACTCTGGCCTATGTCTCCCACAGACTTTTTT
The DNA here is from genome assembly GCA_022575985.1 of Anagrus nilaparvatae. NCBI lineage: Eukaryota > Metazoa > Arthropoda > Insecta > Hymenoptera > Mymaridae > Anagrus > Anagrus nilaparvatae. The sequence continues at coordinate 32,644,040 of JAKSXM010000007.1, forward strand.
TATATTTTAACACTTCATGATAAAACAAACAGGCACACAGGCACACAAATAAATGATTAAAAATACCATAAAAAATAAAAAAAATTTTTATTTTTTATTTTGAATAAAAATTTAAGAGAATATGTAAAAATTGGTGCCGAATCGAATACTACCAAATTGTTACAGTAAAATTTGTCAATAATCTCGAGATATTTCAATATTTTAAAAAATTTTAAAGTATTTTATCAAGTTCAAAAATACTAAACATTAAATAACTCAAAAATTACGATATCTGAGTAAAAAATTTATGCCTTATGTCACTCGCAGACTATTTTTCTTTATTTTGATACTGGTTTCACTCCAACCGGTTTGGTGGTTTTTAAATTATTCGGGTACCTTTTTTCACACAAGTCAGTATTTTCTATATTTTCCACCAAACCGAAAGGCAAAGAATGGTTTCCGCTTTTGCCAAAAGAGCGTTCTCAACAGTCAAACAGGCTTCAAAATTGGAAACAAAGTCATCATTTCTATTGAAAAAAGCGACGACAAAGTAAACATATAAGTCAAATATATCATCGAATCAAATAAATCAGAAGTAAAAAAAAAAGTAAATATTTAGCGACTTTTTAGTCGTCTTTCTGATACTTCCGTGGTAAAAGGATTCTGTCAAAAGGATCTTGCGACCTCTCATTCAAAAGGCTAGACGATATACTTTGAGATAAAATTACTTTTGGAAGTGATTTCAGTGCATTCTTTTAATTGGTAGACCATAAACCATCCAACATAAATTTTTTTTCTTCTTAAATTTCAACTTTGGCAGTGATTTAACTAATGAAAAATAAAACAAATTTTCATTTGCGACCATCCGCGATCAAATATATTTGGGGCAACATGATCAAATTCTTAAAAAACTGAAATAACTTTTTTTTTTAATTTTGCGATTTTTCCAAAAAGGATCCCGCACAAATGAATAGGAAATGGCCGTTCGATCAAATTAGGTGAATTTTTTGTATGTTTTAGATTTTATTATTCTGAAAAAAAGTCTCGAAGGACACAAAGCTCTAAAGTATCAACTTTGGCTGCTACTGAGCTTGAAAGCTCCATAGCTCTATTACACAGGCACAAAAAAAATTCATGTACTAGAGGGTAGACCCCCTGGTATGGGGGTTTTTGGTGTTTTTAAAACCGAATATGGCCATTAAAATGCAATAAAACTAGCCAATTTGTTTCCAGGGCCCCCATAACCCCCCAAAGGAGTGAAAAAAATTTTTTTTTTTTTTAAATGAAAATTGAACTATATACTCATGTTTTTTGGGACGCTTATACCAAAAATGTATGCAAAAATGTTTTTCATCAACGTTTAGCCTTGTAGACGAACCCAGTGCCCCCATTTATACCCCCTCCCAAACGGGTAAAAATATTTTTAATACAAAAATTAAAACTTAATATGAATTCTTATATTTTTTAAACCAAAAATGAATATAAAAAATGTTTTCTACCAATTTTTGGCACTGTAAACTGCCCCAGTCGCCCCATGCACCCCCCCCCCCAAACGAGATATAAAAATTTTTATTACAAAAACTAAAACTTAATGTGTATTGTTATTTTTTTTGTGGGGTTGAAACCAAAGATGAATATAAAAAATGTGTTTAACCAATGCTTTGTCCTCTAAGCCACCTCAGTGTCCCCATTCATCCCCCGATACAAGTAAAAAATAATTTTATTAGGAAAATTAAAACTCAATGTGTACTCTTATGTTTTTTGAGACTCTGTAATCAAAGATGAATATAAAAAATGTTTTTAACCAATGCTTGGCCCTTTACACGACCCCAGTGCCCCCATTCACCCCTCCCCCCCCCCTCAAACGTTTCAGGGTCCAAAAAACATAAGAATACACATTGAGTTTGAATTTTCCTAATAAAAATAATTTCAACCCGTTTGGGGGAGGGGGTTGCTCTACAGGGCCAAGCATTGGTTAAAAACATTTTTATGTTCATCTTTGGTTAGAGCATCTCATAAAACATAAGAATACACATTGAGTTTTAATATTTCTAATAATAATATTTTTAACACGTTTTGGGAGGGGGGTGAATGGGGGCACTAGGGTGGCCTAGAGGACCAAGCATTGGTTAAACACATTTTTCATATTCATATTTGGTTTCAACGCCTCAAAAAAGATAACAATACACATTGAGTTTTAGTGTTTGTAATAAAATTTTTTGTATATACATTTGGTATAAGCGTCCCAAAAAACATGAGTATATAGTTCAATTTGAATTTTTCGAAAAAAAAAATTTTTTCACTCCTTTGGGGGGCTTATGGGGGCCCTGGAAACAAATTGGCTAGTTTTATTGCATTTTAATGGCCATATTTGGTTTTAAAAACACCAAAAACCCCCAAACCAGGGGGTCTACCCTCTGGTACATGATTTTTTTTTTTGTGCCTGTGTAATAATACTATGGAGCTTTCAAGCTCAGTAGCAGCCAAATTTGATACTTTGGAGCTTTGTGTCCGTTCAGACTTTTTTTCAGAATAATAAAATCTAAAACATACAAAAAATTCACCTAATTTGATCGAACGGCCATTTCCTATTCATTTGTGCGGGGTCCTTTTTGGAAAAATCGCAAAATAAAAAAAAAAGTTATTGCAGTTTTTTAAGAATTTGATCATGTTGCCCCAAATATATTTGAGCGCGGATGGTCGCATATGAAAATTTGTTTTATTTTTCATTAGTTAAATCACTGCCAAAGTTGAAATTTAAGAAGAAAAAAAATTTATGTTGGACGGTTTATGGTCTACCAATTAAAAGAATGCACTGAAATCACTTCCAAAAGTAATTTTATCTCAAAGCATATCGTCTAACCTTTTGAATGAGAGGTCCCAAGATCCTTTTGACAGAATCCTTTTACCACGGGAGTATCAGAAAGACGACTAAAAAATAGTTAAAAATTGACTTTTTTTTGTCATTAATAGGCTGCTAATTAGAGCTGAAGGCATCTGGAGGTCTGAAAACTTCCTATCCTATTTTTTTTAGGTGTACTTTGACCTAATACAATTAGTTTTCAAATATCTTTCGTGGGCCGATTCACTATATAGATCCTATATAGGCTTTACCTCAGATATTGGCAATTGCTTAGATCTCTTGTACGCCCACCTAAAGCCCCACCATGGTAATCAGATCTTATAGGACAGAACCAATATAATATATATATATATATATATATATATATATATATATATATATATATATCTTATCTTACTACTATATATATTTGAAAATTTATTTGTGTGTCTGTGTGTGTGTATTATCATCAGGGTCAAACCAGTGATCGAAATTATATAAAACCGGTGTCAAATTAAAGAAAAAATGTCCGCGAGTGACATAGGCCATAGTTTTGCGATTCAGCTATCGTACTTTTGGAGATATTCAATTTTTAGTGTTTTTGAACTTGATAAAATTTTTTAAAATTTTTAACAAAAATTATATCTTGAGACAATCGAAAAATTTTACTGTAAAACTTTGTAGTATTCGATTTGGCACCAATTCTTGCATATTCTCTTAAATTTTTACTCAAAACGGAGGTATCTTTAAAATTTTATAAAATATTTTTGAAGCTGGCCGGAAAATTTTTTTTAATTTTTTTATTTTTTGTGGTATTTATAATCATCTATTTGTGGGTCTGTGTCTGTATGTGTTTCATCACCAGGGTTGAATCAATGTCAAAATGAAGTGTCAAAATATAGAGAAAAAGTCAGCGGGTGATATAAGCCATAGTTTTGGAAGTCAGTTACCATACTTTTGGAGGTATTCAATTTTTACTATTTTTGGAAAAAATAAAATTTTTTGAAAATTTGATTAAAAAGTGAAATAACTTCTAAATAAAATAAAATTTTACTGTCGAAATTGGTATTACTCGATTCCTCACTAATTTATACGTATTCACTTATATTTGCATAAAAAACGGACGCTTCTTTAAAAATGTGTAAAATTTTTTTGAAGTCTGAAAAATTTTTTCGATAATTTGCAGTAAAATAAAAAAAATAGAGAAAAATTTAGGAAATTTTATAGATTCTTTACTATTCAGAAAACAAAAACATGATTGTTGTATCATAAATTAATTTTTTTACAAATTAGTTAATCGAGTTTATCATTAACGAAAAATTAGAACCCTCTGAAAAACTAGATTTTGCATATCCAGGAGTCAAATGTACGATTTTTTATTTAAAAATGACTGTATTATTTGCAATTTATATTGTTTACGCTACAAACTATTATGACTATAAAGACGCCCCTCTGAAAATTATTTGATAAATTTTTATTATGAGGTCCTAAATTCTCTAGATCAAAAATTACCGGAAAAATTGCATATCCAGTTAATAACGCGAAGTTTAAATTATGAAATCACTAGCTGACTAACATGATTCATAATAGGTCTTGAAGTCTCTAAGTCTAGATTAACAAAATAGTACACGAGATATTAAGACTAAAATGCTATAGATTCTGTTCGTGCGGGAGAAACACGTCGATTGCATAAAAAATAAATTATCTTTGGGTCTCTCAAATACCTTTTCAAATAATTTTCCGTAATTAATAATTATAACTTTACTGGGGACAGAACTAGGGTTGAATCTCCTCTGAAAACTCTTAATGTGTTTGCATAATTATAAATGTGCAGTGAAATGCTTTTCTTAAGCAACAGAAACAGAAGTAAATGCAATACAGGGGGGGCGGAGCCCCCCCCTCCAACTTTTGCTAGTATATATATATATATATATATTAGAGTGGACCTATTTTTGGACTTTGTGGAAAAACTTTGCTCCCCGGGTTTTTTTGTGAAGTTTTGGTCATAAAAAGTTCCCAGTTCCAAGGATTTTGCTTTAGCCTTGCAAAAACACGTGCCTGTAACCACATCAATTTTCCCATTTAAATAACATGGGAATTTTGAGTTTTTAGCTATACAAATTTTCACAAAAGCCAAAAAGCGTTTTAAAATGCTGATTTTTACTGGAAATCATACTTTTATATGTTGTAGACATACAAACCGCCCTGCATTCATTCCAAAGGGAATTTTGGGGCTAGAAACGCAAATGTACATGTTATCTCAATCTTATAAAACAGGGTTTTTCGGTAATTTTCGATAAAAAGCTACAACCTCAAAAATTAACCAAAACACTTCTGGTAGGTTCACTTTTTTTGGTATAAGTGTCACCTTTCAAACGACGTAAGCCGTGTATTTTAATCACTGTTTCTCTTAGCGCTATAGTCAATTAACCTACTGGTAATTTTTGACCCGAAATGACCAATTTTTGAATTTATTTAAATTAATGCCAAAATTGTAAATTTTGACAAAATTGAGTTTTAAAGGCCTTAATAATTTTTTACAAGCTTCAAGTTTCCAAAAATTTTTTACTCGTCTCTTTACTTTAATTAGTTTTTAAGATATTACTTTTCAAGGATAATGATAAAAATTTACTTTTTTTGAAAACCCTGAATTGGGACTCGGTAATTGCGTTTCTAGCCCCAAAATTCCCTTTGGAATGAATGCAGGGCGGTTTGTATGTATTTACAACATATAAAAGTATGTTTTCCAGTAAAAATTAGCATTTTAAAACGCTTTTTGGCTTTTGTGAAAATTTGTATAGCTAAAAACTCAAAATTCCCATGTTATTTAAATGGGAAAATTGATGTGGTTACAGGCACGTGTTTTTGCAGGGCTAAAGCAAAATCCTTGGAACTGGGAACTTTTTATGACTAAAACTTCACAAAAAAACCCGGGGAGCAAAGTTTTTCTACAAAGTCCAAAAATAGTTCCACTATAATATATATATATACAGCCTGCTAACCAATAGGTACTATCTAAAAAAGTTTCTCAAATAGCTATAGCCGCTATAGCCGCTATACTAAAGTATATAATACTGTACATTTACTATAGTAAGTATAGCGGGTATAGCGGCTATAGCTATTCGTGAAACTTTTTTAGATAGTATACCTATTGGGTAGCAGGCTGTATATATATATATATATATATATATGGGTGGTTTTCACTGTAACTATATATTTTTTTATTGTTTACGGCACAACACTAATTATATTTTTTTTTTAATTTTTTTTGTATTTTAATGTTTATCAATGTCTAAAAACCTAAAATTTTCAGTGGTACTGCTACAAATGTAAAAATAAATTCTACGTGTTATTCTTATGGGATTTTTTTATTTATGCAGACGGTGGCGTCATGGACGGTTGCGACATTTTGAATGTATTATTGAAATAACTTTGTATTGAAGCCATCAAATTTTCTCAAACTCTGGGTATCTTATTTTTCCATCAAAACACATAACTGAACAAGATATATTAAGTAATATATGACATACACTTGGAGAAAACGACATGGACGGTTGCGACATTTTTTTTTTTGTAAAAGCGTTTTAAAAATTTAATAGGTTTAATTTTCATAGTTAAAGCTTTCATATTTAAAATTTTAAGTTTTCCACGGTTCATATATGAGTAGTTAAGTAAGAAAAAAAATACAACAGTGCTTTCAAGTGCATAAATATAGAGTGCGCTCCCATAAAAGGTGGGAAGCTTAAAAATAGCTAAAATTGGGGGACAGACTTATATGTGACGATAAGCTAAGAGAATTGCATGAAAATTTGTTTCGTTGAAAAAAATGAGTTTTTGGGACCTAAATACGTCATATGCATCCTACAGAAAAATTTAAGTTCAAATTTTAAGCCGTTTGTTAATACTCAAAGTTTACAGTTAAGCAAAAGGACAGCAGACGGTGGCGACAATTTGAACACATATGCTCCAGAAAATTTTTTTATTAAGTTACCAATATATGCATAGTAGGTTGTGACTTTAAAAAAATATTATTTATGAACTTTTTAAAAGAAAAAAAAGTGTAAAAGAGCTTTAGTTTCGGATATAAATGGAGGGGACACTATGTATACCGTTCCTGCGAAAACCACCTATATATTAGAGTGTAGTGAAGAAAAATAACGTATTCCCGAGACCCTCGCATCTTAAAGTTATTTTTTTGGGTAGAAAATGAACATCTGTAATTTTCATGAAATTCGGTTAAAATTTTTCGGTTTAACGACCGAAATTTACGGTGAAAATCGCGCAATTCAGTTACTTTAAAAATTTTTTTTCTGAAAAAGAATATTTTTTAAAAATATTAAGAATCGCTGAGCCAGATTTTCAAAATAATGATTTACGAAGCCTACGTAACCTCAAAACTGACGTTTTTGGTATCAAAAATGGCACAATTCGGGTACTTTAATAAATTTTTTTTTCTGAAAGTTTATATTTTTTAAAAATATTAAGATTCACTCAGCCAGGATTTCAAAATTATGATTTACGAAGCGCACGTAACCTCAAAACTGACGTTTTTGGTATCCAAAATGGCGCAATTCGGGTACTTTAATAAATTTCCTTTTTGGAAAATTTATATTTTTTAAAAATATTAAAATTCGCTCAGCCAGAATTTAAAAATAATGATTTACGAAGCCTACATAAACTCAAAACTGACGTTTTTGGTAAATCGTAAATACCTACAAAAAAAAAAAGGATATTTTCTACATTATATACAGGAAATCGGTGTTAGAACACTTTGAACATAAATTTTAGATACTTCAAGCTTAGTAGAACGATTTATGTTGTTTTTTAAATCTCTCCCATTTAATTACATAATAAAAAAATAGAAAAACGGTATGAGGTATTTCGCTAAATTTTGTTAGCTGCTTTTCAAATCTAAAATACATTTATGAAGCTTCCAAAATTCTTCTAGCAAATTCAAATTTCGGGAAATGGCGTGATATTAGACACTTTTTACGTAGGAAAATCGTATTAGATAGTTTGATGATAGATTTAGATACTTTCGACTTAAAAGATGAATGTAAGGCGTTCCGTGAACATCTTTTATTTATTTATGAAAATGGAAAATGGATATAAAGAAAATAGGTATTTTGGAAAACATTAGTAGTACCTTTTATATCTAGAATTGAGATAGGCTTCCAAAGGCTCCACTAATAACATCAGCCTTCGGACAATGGCGATATATATTCTTTAAAAGGATATTAGCAACTTTTTACGTCGGAAAACGGTATTAGCTACTTTTAAAATCGAAAATTTAGGTAAAATGCTTCAAAAGGCTCTTCTAGCAACTTCAGATATTGGAAAAAGGTGTTAGATACTTTTTAAGGCGGAAATGGAGGTAGGATGCATCAGAAAGCTCTTCTAGCAACTTCAAACATCGGAAAACGGTTAAATACTTTGGAAATTGGTGTTAGATACTTTTTAAGGCGGAAATGGAGGTAGAATGCTTCAAAAAGCACTTCTAGCAACTTCATACTTCGGAAAACGGTGTTAGATACTTTGAAAAATGGTGTTAGCTACTTTTACAAATCGAAAATTTAGGTAGGATGCTTCGAAAAGCTCTGCTAGCAACTTCAGACATCGGAAAACGGTGTTAGCTACTTTATAAACCGGAATTTGAGGTAGGATACTTCAAGAAGCTTTTCTAGCAACTTCATTTTTGCGAAAACGATGTTAGGGACTTTGGAAATTGGTGTTAGCTACTTTTTAAATCAGAAATTTAGGTAGGATGCTTCGAAAAGCTATTGTTGCTAATTCATAAAACGGCGTTAGATACTGTGGAAAACGGTTTTAGCTACTTTTTAAATCGGAAATTAAGGTAGGATGTTTGAAGAAGCTCTTGAAGCTACTTTATACTTCTGAAAACGGTATTAGATACTTTGGAAAACGGTGTTAGCTACTGTTTAATCAGAAATTTAGGTAGAATACTTTAAAAAGCTCTTATAGCAACTTTATACTTCGCAAAACGGTGTTAGCTACTCTTTAAATCAGAAATTCAGGTAGCATACTTTAAAAAGCTCTTATAGCAACTTCACACTTCGGAATACGGTGTTAGCTACTTTTTAAATCGGAAATTAAGGTAGGATGTTTGAAGAAGCTCTTGAAGCTACTTTATACTTCTGAAAACGGTATTAGATACTTTGGAAAATGGTGTTAACTACTTTTGAAGTTGTAATTTGAGGAAGGATGCTTCAAAAAGCTCTTCCAGCAACTTCATACTTCGGAAAATGGTGTTAGATACTTTCGAAAACGGTGTTTCCTACTTTTTAAATCGAAAATTAAAGTAGGATGCTTCAAGAAGCTACTGTTGATACTTCATACTTCCGAAAACGGTGTTAGCTACTGTTTAAATCAGAAATTTAAGTAGTATACTTCAGCTCTTCTAGCGACTTTAGATATCGGAAAACGGTGTTGAATACTTTTAAAATCGGAAAATGAGGTAGGATACTTCAAGAAGCTCTTCTAGCAACTTCATTTTTGGGAAAAAGATGTTAGGGACTTTGGAAATTGGTGTTAGCTACTTTTTAAATCAGAAATTTAGGTAGGATGCTTTGAAAAGCTCTTCTAGCAACTTCAGACATCGAAAAACGGTGTTAGATACTTTGGAAAACGGTGTTAGCTACTTTTTAAGTCGGAAATTGAGGTAGGATGCTTCAAGAAGCTATTGTTACTACTTCATATATCGGAAAACGGTGTTAGATACTTTGAAAAATGGTTTTAGCTACTTTTTAAATCGGAAATTAAGGTAGGATGCTTCATGCAGCTTTTCTAGCAACTTACCTTATAGGAAAACGATGTTAGTTACATTTTAAATCGGAAATTGAGGTAGGATGCTTCGAAAAGCTCTTCTAGCAACTTCATTTTTGCGAAAACGATGTTAGGGACTTTGGAAATTGGTGTTAGCTACTTTTTAAATCAGAAATTTAGGTAGGATGCTTCGAAAAGCTCTTCTAGCAACTTCAGACATCGGAAAACGGTGTTAGATTCTTTGAAAAACGGTGTTAGCTACTTTTTAAGTTGGAAATTGAGGTAGGATGCTTCAAGAAGCTATTGTTACTACTTCATACTTCGGAAAACGGTGTTAGATACTTTGAAAAATGGTGTTAGCTACTTTTACAAATCGAAAATTTAGGTAGGATGCTTCGAAAAGCTCTGCTAGCAACTTCAGACATCGGAAAACGGTGTTAGCTACTTTATAAACCGGAATTTGAGGTAGGATACTTCAAGAAGCTTTTCTAGCAACTTCATTTTTGCGAAAACGATGTTAGGGACTTTGGAAATTGGTGTTAGCTACTTTTTAAATCAGAAATTTAGGTAGGATGCTTCGAAAAGCTATTGTTGCTAATTCATAAAACGGCGTTAGATACTGTGGAAAACGGTTTTAGCTACTTTTTAAATCGGAAATTAAGGTAGGATGTTTGAAGAAGCTCTTGAAGCTACTTTATACTTCTGAAAACGGTATTAGATACTTTGGAAAACGGTGTTAGCTACTGTTTAATCAGAAATTTAGGTAGAATACTTTAAAAAGCTCTTATAGCAACTTTATACTTCGCAAAACGGTGTTAGCTACTCTTTAAATCAGAAATTCAGGTAGCATACTTTAAAAAGCTCTTCTAGCAACTTCAAACTTTGGAAAACGGTGTTAGCTACTTTTTAAATCGGAAATTAAAGAAGGATGCTTCAAGAAGCTACTTGATACTTTATACTTCGGAAAACGGTGTTAGCTACTGATTAAATCAGAAATTTACGTAGTATACTTCAAAAAGCTCTTTTAGCGACTTCAAATATCGGAAAACGGTATTGACTACCTTTGAAATCGGAAAATGAGGTAGGATACTTCAAGAAGCTATTCTAGCAACTTCATTTTTGGGAAAACGATGTTAGGGACTTTGGAAATCGGTATTAGCTACTTTTTAAATTAGAAATTTAGGTAGGATGCTTCTTAAATCGGAATTTGAGGTAGGATGCTTCAAAAAGCTCTTCTAGCAACTTTAAACTTTGAAAAATGGCGTTTTATATTTTTCAAAGGATATTAACGATTTGTTGCGTAGGAAAACGGTGTTAGATAGTTTCAATATAGAATTTAGAAAATTTCGACTTGGTAGATTGATGTAAGGCTTTCAAAGAATGACTTTTACTTAGTTAAGAAATCAAAAAACGGCGCTAGATATTTCTGAAAAGGATCTTAGAAACTTTTTACGTAGGAACACGGTGTTAATAATATTAAAAATAGCTTTTATATACTTCCGGCTTAGTAAAGAGATGTAAAAAAAAAAACGTAAGTTAAACAAAAACGTCAGTTTTGAGATTATGTAGGCTTCGTACACGTAAAAAAAATGTAAGACAAACTAAATGTATTACGTTACTGAAATATGATTAGTATTGTAAGTTTGTTGAATGGAAAGATTAAACGTTGAATTGTCAAATAAAAACATTAAACCAACAAATACTTTGTTGATTCAAGCAAAATTAAAATTGTTAAGTTAACCACTTAAATCTTTGTTGAATCAACATAGCGTTAGATAAACCAACAACCTACAACATTAATATGATTAATTTTAATAGTTAGGTCGATGCTTTTTCTTTTATATTAAAATATTTATTCATTCTTTCTCTTTCTATCCTATTATGCTCTTCTCTTTCAGCAGCGCGCTTTTGTTTATATTATTATTCAATAAAGAAATGGAATTTCCTAAAAATTTTTAATGATAGTTTTAACTATTATTTTTAAATATAAATTTCACTGCGGGTATGCATAATTTACTTTTGCTTATATTATTATTCATTATTATTATAATAAAGAAATGGGATTTCCTAAAAATTATTTATGATAGTTTTAACTATTATTTTTAAATATGCATTTCGCTGGGTATGTATAATTTACTCTGCATATAATTTCTAAAATTATTATCTGTAACATATAGTACTTAAAATTTTTTTATTAAATACAAGTGTCCTGTTAGCAGAATGGATAATCACGCTGTCTCGGAAGCCGCGGTACTCAGTTCGATCCCAGTAGCAGTCAAAATTTTTCTTCGGTTTTTTTTAACAGATTTTAAATTAATAAATATATACCTATAAGTATACATAAATAAATATAAAAAAATAATTATAAAAAAAAAAATAATTAATTTAAAAAAAATAAAAAAAATAAAAAAATACACTGAAAAACCGGTACCATTGAATCAATGACTTTAAAGCAATTGATATATGCCAATGACGGATATCATAAATTCAATGGCGAGATAGAAATTATTTCAAATATTTAAAGGCTATTGAAGTGATTATAATATACATCACTTCAATGTATATTTAATAGAAAATAAATAAAAATTTATTTTTTTTTTAAATTTTATATTTACTTTATTTTAATGATTCCCCCCCCCTGCTTTCTGTTTTTTTGGTGTTGTTATATTTATTAATTATTTTTTTATTTTTTTTTTATTTATTTTTTTTAATTATTACCTATTACATTTTTAATTACATTTTTGGAATTAATTTATTTTTTGTAAATTTATTATCAAATAAAAAAACTGCGACATCATCCGGGATCGAACCAAGGACCGTTGTGAACCGTGTTGATCAGCAGGCAGCGACTTTATCCATTACACCAGCATGACACTTTGATATAATAAAAAAATTTTGAAGACTATATGTTACAGATAATAATTTTCCCACCCTTTTTTTTTAATACTCAGAGTAATTTAAGTATATCTAACAAAATGCATATTTAAAAATATTAATTAAATCTAATCATAAATTATTTTCAGGAAATTCCATTTCTTTATATAATAGTAATAATATAATGAATAACAATAATATAAACAAAAACACACCCAGGCGCGCGCCATTAAAAGCCATAATATATAGTCTGAGTAATCGGTAAATACGCAGAAGGATAGAAAGAGAAAGAATAGTACCTACACATATGCATAATAGGTACTTTTTTTTGTTATTAATAATATTATTGAACTAAAATCAATTTCTATTGATTGAATGTTTTTAAACGTTAAATCAAAATATTAAAAACAATTATTTTGATTGTATGCTCTCTATTAATTCAATCTTATATTCTCTTTTATTTTGACGAAAATTTACATCAAAACAATGACTGCCATATTAATGGCGAGAAGCTATTCGTTTAATAGCCGCGCCATCAAATCAATGATATATTCTATTGGCATATTTCAATCGCTTTTAAGTCATTGCTTCAATGGTATCGGTTTTTCAGTGTAAATAAAAAAATAATTTTTTTTAAATAAAATTTTCACTTTGTTTGAATCAACTAAGTAACTATGACAATTCAACAAATACTTCGTTGGCATATTTCAACAAAGTTATTTGTCAATACAACTTAGAATTTTTTTCCGTGTAAATCATTATTTTTAAATTCTGGCTAAGCGAATCTTAATATTTTTAAAAAATATAAGCTTTCAGAAAAAAAAAATTTAATAAAGTAGCCGAATAGCGCCATTTTGTATACCAAAAACGTCAGTTTTGAGGTTACTTGCGCTTCGTAAATCATTATTTTGAAATTCTGGCTGAGCAAATCTTAATATTTTAAAAAAATATTCACTTTCAGAAAAAAAAATTTATTAAAGTACCCGAATTGCGCCATTTTTGATACCAAAAACGTCAGCTTTGAGGTTATGTAGGCTTCGTAAATCATTATTTTGATTATCTGGCTCAGCGATTCTTAATATTTTTAAAAAATATTTACTTTCAGAAAAAAAAATTTATTAAAGTACCCGAATTGCGCCATTTTTGATACCAAAAACGTTAGTTTTGAAGTTATGTAGGCTTCGTAAATCATTATTTTGAAAATCTGGCTCAGCGATTCTTAATATTTTAAAAAAATATTCACTTTCAGAAAAAAAATTTTTTAAAGTAACTGAATTGCGCGATATTCACTGTAAATTTCGGTCGTTAAACCGAAAAATTTTAACAGAATTTCATGAAAATTACAGATGTTCATTTTCTACCCAAAAAAGTAACTTTAAGATGCCAGGGTCTCGGAAATACGTTATCTTTTTCACTACACTCTAATATATATATATATATACTAGCTGCCTCCGGCTTGCTTTGCTCGCCCCGGCAGCTACCAAGGGGGCTGCGCCCCCCTGGACCCCTGCGACTTGCTTTTTCCAAAAATATGTTGTTATAGGATACTCAATATTTTGTAAAATAACCCGAAGTCTTATCTAAAGTTTACTGAATCATAAAAATTATGGGCATATGAACCAATACGGATAATTAGTGATCAGCAATACAAAGCTTCGCTACGCTTCCATAGAATCCACAAGCAAATCTTGTTTCCCTCATTCTAAAGTTCTACCTGATAATAGCTACTCAAGCTTCTTTTAGTGAATATATTCAGTTACTACATTAGTGGCTGATGAAAATTAGAAATATATAATATTAGTCCTAAACTTTTATAATTTTCGAAAAATTATTGTAACTTTTGACAGATCGAACCGATCACCTTGAAAATTTAGGTGGTTACGTAAAAAATATACCTGAATCGAATGTAATTCTTTTTGATACAAAAATTTTTCCTCGGTTTTCTGTTTTTTAGGTTTTTTTTTAAAATTTGATAAAAATTTTATCCTTGGAAATCCAGTTTTTTCAACATAAAAATTTCTTGTCGATATCAATCAAAACGAAACCTAGCCTATGTTTTGACCGGTAATTTTTGCCATCTTTTGCCGTAAACCTTGCGTTTCTAACTTTTATTGCGTTCTAGTTTATCCCTTTCGGACAAACATACAAAATTAAAGATTTATATATATATAGGATTATTTATATTTATATATTATATTGGTTCTGTCCTATAAGATCTGATTACCATGGCGGGGCTCTAGGTCGGCGTACACGAGATCTAAGCAATTGCCATCATCTGAGGTAAAGCCTATATAGGATCTATATAGTGAATCGGCCCACGAAAGATATTTGAAAACTAATTGTATTAGGTCAAAGTACACCTAAAAAAAATAGGATAGGAAGTTTTCAGACCTCCAGATGCCTTCAGCTCTAATTGGCAGCCTATTAATGACAAAAAAAAAGTCAATTTTTAACGACTTTTTAGTCGTCTTTCTGATACTCCCGTGGTAAAAGGATTCTATCAAAAGGATCTTGGGACCTCTCATTCAAAAGGTTAGACGATATACTTTGAGATAAAATTACTTTTGGAAGTGATTTTAGTGCATTCTTTTGATTAGTAGACCATAAACCATAAAAATTTGATAAAAAAACTTGAGTTAAAAATAAACAAGTAAATACTCATAACCTCTTTTCAAAATATTTTTTTTGGAAAATAATCTTTTGCCTACAAAAACAAAATCAAAAAGATTAAAAATGAAATTAAATAATTTTAAAAGATTTATTTTTAAATTTAATATTTTTAAAATATTAAAATCAAAATTTAATAAAAAGTTGTATTAAAAACAATCTTTACGTTTTGGTGTGTAGAGAAAAAGAAAGATTTAGTTTTCATATTAAAAAAAAATTGTTTTATTTTTTTTATATATAACATTTTATTGACAATTATTCAAGAATGAAAATGATTGATATAAGATTGAATCAACATTATACTTTAATGGATAACCTTATTAATTGGCTTTAGTTTATTTATTTATTTCGATTTACATAAAATTACAACATTTTCTAAAGTTAGTAATTCAAAAATTGATTGCTCGCCGCTAAAATCAGTTATTTTTATCTCCCTAATATACACTTACTTGATCGCTACAAAATTAATATTTATTTTTTTTGACTATTTCATTATAAGTTACTTTTATGTTTAATTTAACTTTCTATTAAAATCTAGTATAGAAATTTCCAAAACAAAAATATATTCAGATGACAAAAAATATGCAAGAAAATATATAAACCAAAACTCCAAAAAAAATAATAAAAACAATATAAACCTTATTTTTATCTTTATGAGGATAAGAAAAAGAGTTTATTTTTTTTTAGCATTTAAAATCTACTATTTATATAGACAACTGTATCTAATGTTATAATATTACCTTTTAATTCTCTTTTTGTATAACATTTAATTTTGCAATACTTCTAATAGTTAATGCCATTTCTATACCGTTCAATGGAATAACTTATATTTATAGCATGTTATAATTAAGGTAATGTGGTAATTCAGAAATTTTTCGTTTTTCAAAAATTTTTTTTTTTATTTTCTGAAAGTATAACTATTTAAAAATATGGAAAAAAATTTTTAGAAAAATCGGAGCATTATAAGTACTATTTTTAAGCCTACTTTCAATAATTATTGTTAAGTCTTTTATGTGATAAAATAACTTTAAACGAGTTTATCTCAAAACCATTTTTTTGTAACTTACTGACACGATTTCTCGGAATTCCGTGGACCGATTTTCTTAAAAAATTAACTGCATGTTTAAAATATGTATATTTATAATGTGAACTAGGATCTAGCGAAAATTTTTAATTTTACTATATTTTTTATATGAAAAACTTTAAAAAAAAGCGTTTTTTTTCAAAATTTTTTTTCAAATGCTCGCCAATTATTTATTTGTGGTGCAAATTCTTAGATTCTAGTTCACATTATAACTTAACTCATAAATTTTAAGAATTTTCTTTTTTTTTGTGTTTCCGACCATTCAGTCCGGAAAAATCACGTCAGTAATCAGCACACTTTTTTTTTACAAATAAACTTTAACCCCTGTTATCAACCCTTTATAATTTAAATTATTAATAAAATAAATTTTTTTTATAAACTATAAATATGTATTATTTAGCCCTAAAAAAATTGGTTTACTATATTAAATAGTTTGTCTACAAAAAAATCACAAAAAACTGCTTTTTTTCGAGCGTCTGAACTACCACATTACCTTAAGAAGTTTAATATATAGAATTATCATAAAGGAACATGTAGTGCTATTAATTGTAGTAAATTTTTTCTCAATTAAAAAGGCGTAGCTCGAAATCCAGTCATTTGAATTTTTTACCAGCTTACGTTTTTTTATATCCTTACCTTCTGATTTAATTTAAATTTAGTTTTTCTGAAGTATTCTATACAAGATACCGATCAAAATGAAAGAAACTTAATGATTGTGCAATTTATTCTAAGCAATTAAATACACATGAAATTATTAGTGCTGCAACTTTTTAATTATTTTTATTCTTTTTGTTAAGTCGGTAACGTACTTTTTTCTGATAATGAACAAAATTATTTAGTATTGATACGATTATTTTGATTGTCTACATGTTTATAAGTTAAATTTTAATTATTATAAGTTTAATTTTGAAATAGCAACTGTAAATGCGTTTGAAAGCTGAGACGTAATTTGCATAATTTTATAGATGAAAAATTAATTCTTTATTTTAGATATCATGTGAATAAATTCAAATTTTGCTGAATCCTTATTCTTGGATAATATTTAAGGCCCTCATTTCAAAAATTAAAATTCGTAATGCACTTTTTTTTATCATTTTCTTGCTTAAAAACATTTCAAGAATGTATAAAAATATTTTTGAGCAAAAAAAATATATGTTTTTGAGATATTTTGATTTTTATGAGACGGAGTCATATGAAAACATAAGCATTTAAAAACGCGTTTATCACAAAACTACTTTTTTAAATCGGTTCCAGTTCTAACTCAAAAACTTATTCAGCTATTCGATCATATACGCGAATATCGTCAAATATCCAAGAGCAACGTGAAAACTCTCGAATATCTAACGGTAGCGTGAAGACTCTTGAATAACTCGCGTAAAAATAAAAAAGATCTTGAAGTTTGTCGTTATTTTGTCTTAAATTCGTCTTAAAAATGTCTTGGAAATGAAACAAATCAAGACGCTCATCTTTAAGACTAAATATCTTAATTTATCTGAACTTTATCTTGAAATTTTTTTTTGCAAGATTTGAAGGTTAAAATATCATTTTTTTCAATTTTTGATTTTTTATTTTTATTTAAACTTTATCCAAAGAAATAGGAAAAGAAAATTAGGGAAAGAAAAAGTTTGAAAATGAGCAAAGATATTTTGAAAAATTTTTTTAGTCAAAGATCTGCTGTTCCCTGTAACTCAATATCCTAAAAAAGGGGAGTGAAATGAAAAAATAATGCACGCATTCATGTTTTTTACTATTTTTCACATTACAAAAATCTTGAAATTAGCCGAAAATAAGGTATTCTTTAGAAGTCCTTCCAAATTAATTTTTAACTATGGATATCACTTTCTTCGTAATTTTTTTCCTTCTTGTTCTTTAAAAATATTCTTTCATTTAATAATATAATTAGAGTTCAAAATAAATTTTGGAAAAACTGTTGAAATATAAGTAAATTTAAATAAGAATATCACTTGATTAAAACGTGATAGATGCGTGTAAGGTAAATGTAAGGTGCGTGGTAGATAATAAGATAGTAAAGTACTTATAGTTTGATAAGAAATATATGTATAAAAAGAATGTATTTAATGTATATTTTACTAGAGTATTATATTTTGTTAATAAAGATAATAATGTTATAATTAAAATGTTATTCAATTATTTTAACATGGTAGCATTTCGGTGGTTAATGAATATTTCTTAAACTGAGTAATGAGTGATGATATATATAATAAAAAAGGTGAAAATGCACAAGATAAAAATAGTGATGACGAAAGTGAAAAATTAAGTTTTTTTGAATTATATAAATTGGCAAAAGAAAAAATAGAACAAGAAGAAATAAAAGCTAAAGGATTTAAAAACTTTAAAGAAAAAAGTGAAGAAAACGAAATGGCTGACGAAGTAAAAATAGTGCTGCCAATATTTGATGGCAAGGATTATAGCACATGGAAGAAAAGAATTTTGACATATTTAAAATTAAAAAAATGTGATCACGTAGCAACAAGGAAAATGAATGCTACAGAAAATAAAGATACATGGGACGCAAATGATTTGAAAGCAATCAACTATTTATATAGCGCATTGTCAAACCGACAAATGGAATTTATAAGTAAGGAGGAAACGGCTTTTGATATTATAAAAAAAATTAGATAGCATGAATTTACGTGAGTAAACAGCGTTACAAATATGTGTAAGAAATAAAATAGAAAAATTGAAGTTAAAATATTTTGAAGAATCTGGAGAATTTTTCAGTATGTTTGAAAAATTAATTATTGAATTAAGAAATGCTGGTGCACAAGTAAATGAAAAAGAAAAATTAAATTACTTATTGAGAACTTTACCAAGCTCCTTTAGCTACATTGGAGGTCTGATTGATGTTTTAAAAGAAGAGGATCAGACAGTAGATTTTGTGAAAAATAAGATTAAGATGTTTAAAGAAAAAGAAAATGAAGAAGATACAAAAACTAAAGGTCGCTACGGAAATGCAAGTGCTTTTAAAGCTGAAAGAAAAAAAGAGAAAACTTGCTATAAATGTAATGGAATTGGGCATTTTTAATATGATTGTCCTCAGAATCAAAGTTCAAGTAATTCATGGAGAGGAAATTTTAGAGGCCAAAATGGAAATCCAAGGGGAAGCAGAGGACATCCAAGGCAAGGAGGTACACGTGGGCGGTCATTCACTCATCGTGGCAACTTTAACAATGGATATAGAGGGCGATATAACTCTTATCAACGTGGTCGTGGAGGCAACTGGCAACAGCAGCATGAAAGGCAAGAAAATGGAAGTAATGAGGGTAATTATATGGGCAACACTTTTTGTACAGAGGTTAACTGCAGTACAGGTAATAATATTATAGAAGTAAATAATAGCGAGAAAAATAAAATTGATTGGATTTTAGATAGCGGTTGTACCGATCATATAATAAATAATGATAATTATTTTACTGAATGTGTAAATTTAAAAGTGCCAAGTAATGTAAAAGTAGGAAATGGGCAAATCATAAAAGCTACTAAAGTGGGAAATATCTTGAGCACATTTATGATAAATAATCGTGAAGTTGAAATAAATTTGAAAAATGTTTACTTTGTTAAAGATATGGATAGAAATTTAATTAGTTATGGTAGAGTCACAGAAAATAATAAAATTATATCAATTGATAATACGGCAAAAATTTATAACAAAAAGAATAATGATTTGATAGCGATATCATATAAAGTAAATAATTTGTATAAAATGAGTAGTTTTGTCAATACTAAAGATAAAAACGTATTTAATGAAAGAAATGAATATGTTATAGGTAAACAAACGTATCTCACAGAGTTCAATAATAATATGACGGTAAAAGAAAAATTACATAGAAAATTAGGGCATGTAAATTTTAATTATTTAAATACCATATGTCAGAATAATTTAGTTGATGGTTTACCTGAAAACATAGAAAATGAATATTTAAAATGTGGCACATGTATAAGAAATAAAATGCCAAATTACTTTAAAAATAATCGTCAAAGAGCAAACGATATTTTAGAAATTGTTCATACAGATTTAAATGGTCCCCAAAGACATACAGGCTTTAATGGTGAAAGATATTTTTTAACTTTTGTCGACGATTACAGCAAGATAGGAAAAGTCTTTACTATTAAATCTAAAAGTGAAACCTACGGTTGCTTTGTAGAATATATAAATCAAGTCGAAAATTTAACGGGTAAGAAAATTAAAAAGTTACGATGCGATAATGGGACAGAATATTTAAATAGACAAACTTATGACCTAATTAGAGAAAAGGGTATATGTATTGATCCTTGTCCACCCTACGTTCATGAATTGAACGGTACCGCAGAAAGATATAATAGATCCGTAATGAATAATGCAAGATGTTAGAAGATGCAAAAATAAATATTAAATATTGGCCTGAAATTGTTAGAACGGCAGTTTATTTGAAAAACCGAATCTTAGCTAATAGAAAAGCAGATTTGGGCGTTTTAGTTGGATATGAAAATGTTGGTTATAGAGTTTTATTAAACAATAAAATAATTATTGCTAGGCATGTAGATGTAGTAGAAAATGACGTAAAACTAGTAGGTTTCGCAGGTGAAAATGAAAATGAAAATGAAAACGAAAATAAACTTGTAGAAAATCCTGTAGAAAATAATGAAAAAGAAACATATACTATAAATGACATTTTGAATATTGATAAAGTAGATAATGAAAACAATTCAGGAAATACACTTAGAAGGTCACAAAGACAAACAAGAAAACCTGATTTTTATAGTCCGAGTAAACAGGCTCATTGTATTTATGTAAATTTTGTAAGCGCAGATACCCCTGAAACTTATTATGATGCAATAGAAAGTGATGAAAATGAATATTGGCATGAAGCAATGAATAAAGAAATAGATTGTTTAAATAAAAATAATACATGGGAGTTAGTTAGTAAACCGAGAAATAAAAAGGTAGTAGATTTAAAATGGGTTTTTACAAAAAAGGCAGGAAATATATATAAGGCTAGAATTGTAGCAAAAGGTTTTCAACAGAATAAAACATTATTTAATACATATGCTCCTGTAGCAAGGATGCAAACTTTAAAACTTTTGCTAGCCTATTGTGTTCAAAACGGGTTTAAAATTGATCAAATGGATGTCGAGTCAGCTTTTTTAAATGGGAAAATAATCTCAGAAGTATATGTTAAACAACCCCAAGGTTACAGCGATGGTACAGATAAGGTTTGTAAATTAAATAAAGCGTTATACGGTTTAAGAGAAAGCCCTAGGGCATGGTACGAATGTTTAGATACTTACCTAAAAGGTTTGGGTTTTATTCGAAGTAAATATGACAATTGCTTATATAGTATTAAGAAAGAAAATGAAAAAGTATATTTGATAATTTTTGTAGATGATTTACTAATTTGCAGTAAAAGTCAAGAAAAGTTAAGTTTTATTAAAAATTTATTAACACAAAAATTTAAAATGAAAGATATGGGACAAGTTAAGACATATTTAGGAATAAATATAGAATATAATCATGAAAATAATTTTACCAAACAGAGTATATTGAATCATTAGCTAGAAGGTATAATTTAGAAAATCAAAAATTGTATAATACTCCAATGGAGCAAAATTTGAATTGTGAACCCGCGCAGTCTGTGTCAGATAATATTGAATATAGAAATTTAATCGGAGCACTAATGTACATAAGTTCAGGTACAAGATTAGATGTCAGTTACAGTGTAAATTATTTAAGTAGATTTCACTATTGCTATAATGATACCCACTATAAATATGCACTAAGAATTTTAAAGTATTTATATCTAACTAAAGATTTAAAATTAACATTTAATAAAAATGTATATTCGGAAGTAATTGATTGTTTTGTTGACGCAGACTGGGCTGGTGATATTGTAGATAGAAAATCTACAACCGGTTATGTAATTAGAGTGTACGGAAATGTAATATATTGGAAATCAAAGAAACAAGGTAGTGTAACCAAATCTTCGACAGCTGCAGAATATGTAGCACTGTCAGAAGTTGTAAGTGAATTAATATTGATAAAAGATATACTAACTTTTTTTGATATTGGTATTGAAAAACCTATAAGAATATACGAAGATAATTCTGGAGCTATTGAAATAGCTGAATACGGTAATTTCACAAAAAATTCTAAGTACATTGAAACGCATTATCATTTTGTAAACGAAGAATACTTGAATGGAAATATAGTTGTAATCAAAATAAACTCAGAATATAATTTAGCAGATATTTTTACGAAATCTTTAGGTAGAAGTAAGTTTGAATATTTCAGAAAAGAATTGAAATTGATATAAAATTATTAATTTAAATTTAAGGAGGTGTGTTGAAATATAAGTAAATTTAAATAAGAATATCACTTGATTAAAACGTGATAGATGCGTGTAAGGTAAATGTAAGGTGCGTGGTAGATAATAAGATAGTAAAGTACTTATAGTTTGATAAGAAATATATGTATAAAAAGAATGTATTTAAAGTATATTTTACTAGAGTATTATATTTTGTTAATAAAGATAATAATGTTATAATTAAAATGTTATTCAATTATTTTAACAAAAACGCATCATTGCATTAGGGTAATTCCATGGATAAAAAGCACAAAATGATATGCCAGGTCTCAAAAATAGGAAATTTGGTTTTTTTCGATTAAACAACTTAAAAATAGATGATTCCCCAAATTTGAAGGTTTTCTATAAATTTTGAAGGGTGCTATGCTGATTTAAAGTTTTTTAGTCAAATTTCTCTCCTCAGCCACCATTTTTGAAAATCCCGTAAAAAAGCTCTAAAAAACGTAAAAGAAAGAAAAAAAAGTAGGTTTTCGATGTAAAATTTAATGAAAAATTCGAATTTTCAGTCAGATTTTTCCTACTCTATGTCAATTCGCGGGAAAATTCAAATTTAAAAATGTAAAAAAATCAAGAAAATCCCATTTTATAAGTTTTCATTTTTTCTATATTTTAATAAACCATTTTAATTAAATTGCTATATATATACCAAAATTATTAGTACTATATACCAAAATTACTATACCTTTGTAAAATTTTCCGCAGAATTCAAATTTTTGGTCAGATTTTCGTTTGGGAAATCAGCAAAATAAGTAACAAATCAAAATTGAAAAAAACAAAAATCTGTATTACTCGCTTAAAACAAAAATTACTCTCGGGAAATTTTTTTCAGGAAAATATATGCAATTTTTGAAAATTTTTAGAAAATTTTTTTTTTTTGCAGGAAACTTTTGAGTTATTTTCACTTAAAGTTTAACACAAATATGAATTTTCCATCGAATTGACATAGAATAGGAAAATTCTGACTGAAAATTCGAATTTTTCATCAAATTTTACATCGAAAACCTACTTTTTTTCTTTCTTTAACGTTTTTTAGAGCTTTTTTACGGGATTTTCAAAAATGGTGGCTGAGGAGAGAAATTTCAAAAAACTTTAAATCAGCATAGCACCCTTCAAAATTTATAGAAATCCTTCAAATTCGGGGAATCATCTATTTTTAAGTTGTTTAATCGAAAAAAAAACAAATTTTCTATTTTTGAGACCTGGCATATCATTTGGTGCTTTTTATCCATGGAATTACCCATTATTTTTTATAAAAATTGGTCTTGAAATCAAGTTTTTATTTTTTTGACACATTTTTATTTAAAATTTTATAAGACATTTAAGTTTCACATCGAGTTAAGATGGACTAGATTTTTTTATTTATTTGTTAATCACATACTTAGTATAAACTGAAATAAAACTGTTTTTTTAATTCAAAATCGTTGCTATGTGTGACACTAATAAATAAAAAATTGAATAAGTATTTAATATAATTTAGCTACGCAACCAAATGTCAATTCATTTAAAATTACTTTTAATTTTTTTAGCAAAAAATTAATTTAATTATTTTTATAAAAAATTTCATTTTTATTTTATCAAGTATTTATTTTTTGAAAATCCTATTTATTTAAAGTTTTAATGTTGAAATTTTTTCAAAATCCCTTGATCTGGAAAGTTTTGACGTTGCAAAAGTAAGTTAAATATATACTCAAAAATATTTGAAGAATGAAAAAAAATATTTTTGAAAAGGAGAAAAAAAAAGAAGAAAAAAGTGATATTGATAAATAATTAAAAATTAATTTGAAAGATATTCTAAGGAATGCGTCATTTAGTAATTTTCGAATGGTTTCGAGATTTTTGTAGTGAGACAAATAACAGAAAAACTAGCAGAAAAATATGTATTAATTTTTTTTCTTTTCAGTCCTTTTTTTTTAGGAGATCAACTTGCAGGGAGCAGCGGATCTTTAATTAAAAAATTTTTCAAAATGTCTTAGCTTATTTTTAAACTTTTTTTTTCCTAATTTCTTTTTATAAAGTATAAATCAAAAATCAAAAATTGAAAAAAATGATATTTTAACCTTCAAATCTTAATCCGCTTGGTCATAAAATAAAGTTTCTTCAAATCTTGCAAAAAAAAAATTTCAAGAGAATTTTAAGATAAATTAAGATACAAATTTTAAGATAAATTAAGATCTTAGTCTTAAAGATGAACGTCTTGATTTGTTTCATTTCCATGACATTTTCAAGACGAATTTAAGACAAAATAACGACAAACTTCAAGATCTTTAAAAGATCTTATCAAGATCTTTTTTATTTTTACACGGGAGTCTTTAGGCTACTGACGGATATTCCCGTATATGATCGTATTGACCAAAATCTTGGTGCGTGTTTTATGTAATTTTAGTGCCAAGTGCAGGAACTAGAAGATCAGAAAAAAAAAGGATTAGAAAATTTTTTATTGACCATATTAGGTGTTTTTTTGTACTTAAGTCTCTATTTTTCGTTTTTGGCGCACCAAATAGTCCCCACGTAAAAAATTATTAAGATCTTTTTATGATCTTATTAATATCTTAATAATCTTTTATTAATATCTTAATAAGATCTTAATAATAGTTTAAAAATCTATTATTAAGATCTTAATAAGACGAAAAAGAAAAACATGTAGTTTTATTTTTTAAAACCTTATAAGTTATTGATTTTACTTATTCAGGTGGAAAACTCACGCGTAAAAGTTAGCTCGGAGCTTCCTGTTCTCGTTGTATGTTCAAGTAAACCAAAAACCTCGTTATCACCATAGGTGAAAAATTTTAGACATGTGTGCGACCACGACTAATGTCAAAATTTTTGCGCCTTGGCTAGTTCGTTGAAAAGCTATTTTTTACTCAAAACGTACGTTTTCCGTCATTATACGTTTAAGATTTTTAGTCAATTTTAAAGAAGCCTTGAAGCTTTATAAAGATTAATGAAACTGTATTATTCGGGAGTTAAATATTACGTCTAAGTATAAAGGGCGTAAAATTTTAGCGCTAGTGAGAACACCAGAACTCCCTCCACGCCCATGGTGCTTAGGATATTATTTGCCTGCCTAGGCGTACAAAGTTTGCAGAAAGCTCCGTGAAAGTGGGAACTACAAAATTGTATGCAATTTGTGTACATCAAAATTCTGCATAAAAATGATTGTATAAAAATTGTACGAATTTGAACAATTTTAATACAGTCAACGTAGAGAAAAGTTAATACAAATTGTTCACAATATCTAACCAGATTCGTCAAAAAAGAAATAGAGAAATTATATGGAGAAGAAGAAAAATGAAAATTATTCCTTGTAAATTTTGCTCTGATGCAAATTTTATTGTCTCACACGCTAGATACCAGATCTAGATAGTTCCTAAAATCCTAAAAATAAAAGGACACATCCATATTCTTCATATTTCTATCAAAATTCTTAGTTATATTTCTCAAATTGGTTTTTTCTAGAGAAAATTAATTTTTTCAGAGAAAAATCAAATTTTTATATTTTAAACTTTTATTCCAGGCATCATTTATTAAAAAAAAAAACTTTTATCAATATTTGATTTTATACAGACTTATAAAGCATTCTTCTTAGTTAGCAAATCTAACTTTAAAATACTGATAAAAAAATAAAACTTATGTAAAAACTAGGTTATTCAAAAAATATCATTTTACGATGAGCGGTCAGTTTGGCTATTCGTGATTAACTGATTATTTTTTTTTATATTTGAATCATTACTTGGTTACATTTTTAATTGTAAATAAACAATTGTCAAAATAAAAAAAAATGATCAGTTTATCAAGACGAACCAAACTGACCCCTCGTTGTAAATTAATATTTTTTTTTTTTAATAACCTAATTTTTGCAAAAGTTTTATTTTTTTATCGATTATTATTTTAAAGTGCAATTCGTGAACTATGATTTTTTCACAAGTCTGATTGAAATTAATTATTAAAAAAAGAAGTTTTAAAAAAAGTTATGTCTAAAATAAAAAATAAACAATTCGAGAAATATCACCAAGAATTTTGATAGAAATATGAAGAATATGAATGTGTCCTTTTATTTTTAGGATTTTAGGAGCTCTAGTGCCGTGATACAATTAAATTTAGAAGGAATAATTTTCATTTTTCTTTTCTTCTTTTCCATATAATTTCTCTATTTCTTTTTTGACGAATCTGGTTAGACATTGTGAACAATTTATATTAACTTTTCTCTACGTTGACTGTATTAAAATTGTTCAAATTCGTACAATTTTTATACAATCATTTTTATGCAGAATTTTGATGTACACAAATTGCATACAATTTTGTAGTTCCCACTTTCACGGAGCTTTCTGCAAACTTTGTACGCCTAGGCAGGCAAATAATATCCTAAGCACCATGGGCGTGGAGGGAGTTCTGGTGTTCTCACTAGCGCTAAAATTTTACGCCCTTTATACTTAGACGTAATATTTAACTCCCGAATAATACAGTTTCATTAATCTTTATAAAGCTTCAAGGCTTCTTTAAAATTGACTAAAAATCTTAAACGTATAGTGACGGAAAACGTACGTTTTGAGTAAAAAATAGCTTTTCAACGAACTAGCCAAGGCGCAAAAATTTTGACATTAGTCGTGGTCGCACACATGTCTAAAATTTTTCACCTATGGTGATAACGAGGTTTTTGGTTTACTTGAACATACAACGAGAACAGGAAGCTCCGAGCTAATTTTTAGGTGTGAGTTTTCCACCTGAATAAGTAAAATCAATAACTTATTAGGTTTTAAAAAATAAAACTACATGTTTTTCTTTTTCGTCTTATTTTAAACTATTATTAAGATCTTATTAAGATATTAATAAAAGATTATTAAGATATTAATAAGATCATAAAAAGATCTTAATAATTTTTTACGTGGGTCAATTTTTGGAATTTTTGCTAATTTTTCGTTCCAGCTTTTAAGAAGTCCCTGGGGTATAAAATGGTTTTAAAAATAAAAATTTTTTTGTTTTGGATGTCTATAATAGGCGGTAGATGTGGAACCGTTTTTTACTTTTTTTTTTCTGTCTCTACTTTTACGCCCTCTATAAAATGTAAAAAATTTGGAAAAAAATAGTAATTTTTTTGTATTCTTTGATGGTTTTGTAACAATTTAAAAAAAAATTGAAGTTCTTCTACAATAAAATAACTAAAAAAAAAGATGATTTTGAGCAATCTTTGGGTGAAATTATTTATTTTAAATCTGAAATAAATAAAATGATAACGATTTTTGGTATAAAAAAACAAGATATTGTAACAAAGTAAAAATTTGATTTGTGTTTTATATAAATTTTACTAACAAAGTCTAATAATTTTAATGAATTTTTCTCATGTTTCATTTTAAAAAACTATTAAAAAAATATACGTTACACATCATAAAAAACTCAATACAAGCATAAAGTATCAGGATTCTCTTAGTTACTGAAGTACAATAGCTGAGGCATCCTAAATTGCTCATTGTAAGAGTTAGATTACTTTTAGAAGTTCATTTTGATCTAAGGATAAAAAAAAAGAAATAAATAACTTTAAGCCTAAAATGACTAGGATTAAACCTCCCCTGTCTTCGTAAGATGATTACCTCTATCAAACTTTGACAATCTTCCATGTTTAATTTGTAAAAATTTCTCCTGAGTTTCCCTTTTATGGCCAAAAATTTTTAGGAATATATCGTTGAATATTTATAATAACTACTCAAAAAAAGATTACACCGATTTATTACTTTAAATTTGTCCAAAATCATATGTATCCTACAAAGATCGCCATGTAAAGTAAAAACGTCAAAGCCCGCTGAGGGTTAAAATTAATATTTAGAGTATGCTTAAACCTAAATTGCAAATAATTATATTAATGCATTTTTCTCTTATACCGTCAGTAAAATAGCAGTTACAAGATTATTTCTTACAAATATTTAATATTATTAATAAACTGTATAAATTTTAAACGTGTGCCTCAAAATTTGAATTAAAAAAACAAGTTATCGAACTAATTGCGATCAGGTAGAAATACCTATATACATAAGGTAATCTAAATTATAATCAATAAACATATTATTTAATACTGTCCACAACTATTTTAGTTCGTAACAAATTTCTTTTATTACCTTTTCACGTAAATTTTACATATTCGCTAAATACTTCACTAATAAAACAGTATAAGCTCTACTTCTTTTTTTTGATACAATATACATATTAGAGTGTGTCTTATTTTCTTTTTTTCGAGATTCCCCCCCCCCCCCATTTTTTTCGGATGTTTTGGTCATAAAAACCACCCAGCTCAAGGATTTTGGTTTTTGATTTTAAAAACCCGTGTCACCGAGCATTTGGAGTTTTCTAATTAAATAACATGGGAATTTTGAGTTTTTAGCTTTAAAAATTTCTACTAAAAAACATATAGCCCTTGAGCCGGTAACACAAAAAAATGGTATGATCGATTACCGCTTGTAAGGAAAAGAACTAAGCTATTTTGTACCTATAGAACCTGAATTTAATAATGCTGACCAAATTATTTGTTTACTAAGGGCTTTTCCAGCCTAATTTAATTGTATTAGAAAACCAATTTTCCGGGTAAATTTAATATGGTCGGCATATGCCTAGATATACTTTAAATTTTAAAAAAATCCATCGGAAAACAAACGCCGACCACGTAGCATGGATAGAAAATGCAGAAAAATCAAATACTTTTGCTAATTTTCCGAAAGGAAAATAAGTCATTTATTTTTGGTCGGCTTTTTGCTTAGTCATTCATTAAGTATTTAAATTCAAGATGTTTAATTACGCCGTCCTTTTTTGAAAGTTTTACTAATCTTTATTCACACGCACTTTTGTAAAATGCATTCATGAGAAATGAAGTTATTTTTTTTTAGTCGGCAATTTTTTTTTCATAATTAATAAAGTAAAATTATATATTTTAAATGTAGGCCGAACAAATAAATTAGTTATAATTTTCTTAATCTCGCAACAATTTTTTACAGAAATAGAAAAGTTTTGAAAAATTTTATTTCTTGCAAAAATTTTTTTTATTTGGTCGGCACTTTCTTTTCTTATTAATTATGATATAACTATATAGTAAAAAATATATGCCGCCAAAAAAATTAAAGATAAAATGATAAAAAATTGAATATTCAAACATTTTAAATTTATATTGCAATTTCTATAGTAACGCGTAACTTAAAGTTGCCTTTTTAATAATTTATTAAGTAAAAATGTTCAAATTTATAATTTCGTATTACTATTTAACACTTACGAAATAAAAATTTTTACAAGCCGACCATTTTTTTTTTTTACTGTTGGAGTTGCAAGTACGCCATTTTGTGCATATTTGACATAATTTGCAAAACCATTATTTTCTGTTCGGCATGTATTTAAAATATTTTGGTGCGTTGCAAAAAACGTTAAAATAAAGTTGCCGAACAAAATTATTGTCTACAAAAGGTGTAAAAAAAATTATTATCAATACATAAACTTAAAATTTAGTGCAAAAATGATAAGAATATTTTTAAAATATTTAAGTGATTTACTTGACCAAAGTTTACTGTTCGACGACTACTTATTTCATACTTTTTTATCGGTAAAATTGCAACAATGGTATTGCCGAACTAATTTAACCCTTTGAATCAAAATCGTCTTAAAATGTTTAAGGGCCGTTTTTGCATGTATAAGAATGCATAAATTTGTCACTGACTCTAGACTATAGTGTATTCAATTTTTTACATTACAGAAAAGGAAAGGTGAATTAATGTCACACGGTTAATAAGAATAATTTACATTCAAACGCACAAATTACTATATAATTTTAAATTTATATTATATAGTTTATTTGACGTTTATTGCAATAAGAAATTCACCTCATGCCTAGAAATTTTTCATTTTTCTGGACAATATTTTAAGAAAATAATTAAATGAATTGCTTTTTGTAAATTTTGGTTTAAATCGGAAGACTATTGGTCTGATAAATAATTATTTAAAATTTTTTTCTTTATTGGCAAATTTTAGTTTCTGAAAATCCCCTTTACGAAATTATAACTGTCCTCATTATTGTTAAGAACTTTATTGCTTTGACCTTTTTTAATTCAAATAAAAAATGTTTCTAGAAGGATACTTTAAAATTAAATGACGAAACCGTGAAAAAAAACCTTTTTTTCTTACCGAATTGATGATGACATACTTGAAGAAAAAAAAGTTAAATAGTATCCAATTTATAGCATAGAATAATATTATAGATTGCTTCAAGTGCGTATGCTTAACTTTATTGTCGTAAAATTAAAAATAATACATTTTATTATTTTTCGAAAAAATTATATCTATATTAACAAAGAAAAATATGATAATGTGTATAAGTCTTACTTATAAATTAATATAGAAAGCTTTCATTATTAATTTGAAGCGGAAAAAAATAACTCCTAGTTTTAATAAATGTGATTATAAATGGCCAAATGTGGATTTAAGTAATAAGTAAACATCCACTAAAAAAGGGTGTCATTATTAAAAATGTTGAATTTAAATACTTAATGACTAAGCAAAAAGCCGACCAAAAATAAATGACTTATTTTCCCTTTGGAAAATTAACAAAAGTATCTGGTTTTTCTGCATTTTCTATCCACGGTAGGTGGTCGGCGTTTGTTTTCCGATGGCTTTTTTTTAAATTTTAAGTATATCTAGGCATATGCTGACCATATTAAATTTATCCGGAAAATCAATTTTCTAATGTAAATTAATAATGCCGGAAAATTCCTTAGTAACCAAATAATTTGGTCGGCATTATTAAATTTTCTATGTGCTATGTAAAAAAAAACTACATTATAATTTTAAAGCGGTAAAAAATGACTTCATTTCTCATGAATGCATTTTACAAAAGTGCATGTGAATAAAGATTAGTAAAACTTTCAAAAAAGGACGGCGTAATTAAACATCTTGAATTTAAATACTTAATGAATGACTAAGCAAAAAGCCGACCAAAAATAAATGACTTATTTTCCCTTCGGAAAATTAGCAAAAGTATTTGATTTTTCTGCATTTTCTATCCATGCTACGTGGTCGGCGTTTGTTTTCCGATGGATTTTTTTAAAATTTAAAGTATATCTAGGCATATGCCGACCATATTAAATTTACCCGGAAAATTGGTTTTCTAATACAATTTAATTAGGCTGGAAAAGCCCTTAGTAACCAAATAATTTGGTCTGCATTATTAAATTCAGGTTCTATAGGTACAAAATAGCTTAGTTCTTTTCCTTACAAGCGGTAATCTATCATACCATTTTTTGTGTTACCGGCTCAAAGGCTAATACTTTTATATGTTGTTAAGACATGCAAATTTTCTACTCTTCTGCTCTCTATTTGCAGCTTTTAGATAACAAAAAACCGGTTTGTGCAACTACACAACCAACGAGCATGGAAAATGTTCACTCATAACAGTAATAAATCCAAAAACCGAAATAACAATAAATCCTGAAATATATACTATCCTAAGTCCAGAAATTTAAAGTATTCTAAGTTGTTATTGTTATCAGGGCCTGATCAGGTCCTGACTCCCACTTCAAATTATTTTAAGTCCCTAATTCCAAAATATTCTAAGTCTATTTTACCCTCTCCCCCTAAAAACGTCACCTTTTCACCCCCCCCCTAGAAACGTCAATTTTTACCCCCCTCCCTAAAAGCGTCACTTTTTTACCCCCCCCCTAAAAGCGTCAATTTTTCACCCCCCCCCTGCCGAGCCAAACTTTTTCAAATACCTCATCAAATGAACATGTTCCATGTTAAAAGCTTGTGGAAATATATCAAACTCAGATATTTTTAATTATACTATGTCAATAAATTTTATTTATATAAACTGCCTCAAGCCACTCACAAACTTCTCTTGGCAGCTAGAAATGTTAAACGCTTCTTTGAACTAAGAGAGTTTGGCACAATAAAATTTTTATCCAAATTTCAATAAACGAAAGGGTCATCTGAATAAATAATCTCAAAGAATATGACGATGTGTCACAAAAATTATTCTCAAAAATGGACTCAGAACAACAACAGTATGTGCAGCAGCAAAATATGCCGGCTGAACTGCAGGAAAATGCTCCTTTTCAATCTCAGCAACCTCAACAATAACAGGATGGACAACAACAAAATATGTTGGCTAAACTGTATGGAAATGGCCGTCCTCAGTCAAATACCGTTACTACGAAAACCTCAATTTAATTACAATCCTACACCAAACCCAGTACCTACTTCTCTCTCTCTCTCTCTCTCTCTCTCTTTCTCTCTCTCTCTCTTCAACATTTCCCTCTATCCCTACTTAACAATTTATTGATAGTGAACTAGAAGCCCTAAATAACTCACAGTTTTTAATTCAACATATACAGGAATAGTATCTACCGGTAAGAAATCATAAACTTCATAAAAATTTATCCTCTCATCAACCCAAACTTTTTAAAGCATATCATTTTAATGCAAGCTCTCTTTGAAATCCAAAGAGAATGAATTTTGAAAGTGCAAAATTTTCTTCCGGGGAATTTCATGTAATTTTTGTTACTGAAATTTGGCTGCATAGTTCATTTACAGATGTCATGGCCCAAATAGCGGGTTACACTTTAATTAGAAATGATAGACAGGGGTGTAGCTCAGGAGGATAATATCGCTTTATAATAATCGCTTTTTACATTAAAAGTAACATTAAATATCGTATTCTTGATAAGAGTCATGAAACTGGTGTCATGAACACATTTTTGGAACACATTAGGCATCTTTCAGGTATTTTTCGCAGTTTTTTTGGCATTTTTATTCGTAATATGTGTTTTTTTAAGGGTCACTGATCACGAATATGAAACCTTTATTTACAGAAAATATATATTATTATGGTTTTTAGATCGCTGAATTCAAATCTGAAGTCTAACTGATGATTTTGACATTTGTCAGCTGTCAAATAGCTGTAAAATCGTTCTTTGCAGTTCAAAAACCATATGGAATTTTTTCATTTTTTTAACATCGAGTTCGTTATTGCAAGTCTAAAATTCTTCCAAAAAATTTGTTAAAGTACGAAATGAATTCCTGGATTTAGTAAAAAAAATCTAATTTTATTAAAATCAATTAATTATTTTTGGCTTCAATTTATTATTTTTTACTTTATTATAATCATTAATTTAATAATCCCTTAAAAAAATATATTTTTGACTGTAATTTAAAAAGCATATATTATTTTTAAAAAATGAAAATTCTACAATTTTAAAATTAGTTTCTTGTAAATCAAAATTTTTAATTCTTAAAAATATCAAACATTTATAATAGAAGGAAATAAATGAAAATGAATTTACGAATATATTTGAGTTTTTAAATAAAAAAACTCAAATATGTTCGTAAATTCATTTTCATTTATTTCCTTCTATTATAAATTTTTGATATTTTTAAGAATTAAAAATTTAAAAATTTTTATTACTCCGATAAAGATGTAAAAATTGTACAGTGAAGACATTATATATGGGTGGTTTTCACAGGAACGGTATACATAGTGTCCCCTCCATTTATATCCGAAACTAAAGCTCTTTTACACTTTTTTTCTTTGAATAAGTTCACAAATTATATTTTTTTAAAGTCACAACATACTATGCATATATTGGTAAAATAATAAAAAAATTTTCGGGAGCATATGTTTTCAAAATGTCCCCACCGTCCGCTGCCCTTTTGCTTAACTGTAAACTTTGAGTATTAACAAACGGCTTAAAATTTGAACTTAAATTTTTCTGTAGGATGCATATGACCTATTTAGGTCCTAGGTAGTTTTTCAACGAAACAAATTTTCATGCAATCCTCTTAGCTTATCGTCACATATAAGTCTGTCCCTCGATTTTAGCTCTTTTTAAGCTTCCCACCTTTCATGGATGCGCACTTTATATTTATGCACTTGAAACCACTGTTGTATTTTTTTTCTTACTTAACTACTCATATAAGAACCGCGGAAAACTTAAAATTTTAAATATAAAAGCTTTAACTACGAAAACTAAAACTATTAGATTTTTAAAACGACTTTACAAAAAAAAAAATGTCGCCACAGTCCTTGTCATTTTCTCCAAGTGTATGTCATATTTTTCTTAACTATCTTGTATAGTTATATGTTTTGATGAAAAAATAAGATACCCAGAGTTTGAGAAAATTTGATGGCTTCAATACAAAGTTTTTTCAATAATACATTAAAAATGTCGCCACCGTCTGCATAAATAAAAAAATCCCATAAGAATAACACGTAGAATTTATTTTTACATTTGTAGCAGTATTTTAGGTTTTTGGACCGTGATAAACATAAAAATACAAAAAAAAAAGACAAAAAATATAATTAGTGTTGTGCCATAAACAATAAAAAAATATACAGTTCCAGTGAAAACCACCCATATATATATATATGATCACCGGTGAACCGTTACAGCTAAGTCGGAAGATCCCATCTACACTTGAAAGTCAACGTACACTTGATACGGAATCAGCCTCAAGTTTTTAAAAATTTAAAAAATTAAAAAATTGACTGTGATTTTGACGGACTTGTACTTAAAACTTTAAAAATGAAATAAAATCATATTTCTTGATACGTAACCAAATGAAATTGATTGTCTTAATAACAAACCTTTTACGTTCATTTAAACCCTTAATACGATATGATAAGTATATTCGATGTTACCATTTTCTTGTATGAGAAATATGGTCGTCCTAAATATATAGACAAAAGGGTTTTCAAAAATTTCAGATTTGAATTTAGGCACTTAAAAATTTAAGTTTGTATATTTAGGTCATTTATTTCTTTCTTTAAAAAAAATGATTAATTTTGGAAACTTAAACTCGTAATAACTCGTTAAACGGGTTAAAGCAGTATTAATAAAAATTACTCTATAAATAATATATTGTAGCATGTAAATATTTAAAAAGAAAATTATACCTTCAAAAACAATATAAAATCTGTTTTTCCATTCATCAGCATTTCGCCGATGTAGTTCTCTAAAAGAATCTTCAAATACATGGCTACGTCGAACATGGACGGCGAGTTCTTCTCTTCTAATACCTTCATCTAGGCGTTCTAACTCGGTTCTAAAATATCTGCGTTTAACATCAAAGTCTAAAACTCTTGTATGATCTACGAGTACTGAGAAGGGACCATCTGCTAGATGTGTTGTAGTTTGTCGTAATATTTGATTTAAAACTGTTCTATGCTTTTCTGCAAACTTAAGGAATTTTAACTGATCTGGTGGCAATGACTTAGGTGTAGATGAAGTATTTACATCCCATGATGCTGTTATTGTTGATAACTTTAAGTCTGAATGACTTGAAGTTTCATTTTCAGACAAGTTTGATGAAGCAGGTGGTACTTCCAGCGCAGTATCAACATTAATAGAATTATTGTCACTTGAACGTTCTTTTATTGTAGAAGACGAAGAATGTACTAAAAAAAATGCTTCAACAGCTGGTTGAAGCACCAATACAGCATGGTGATCTGGTGTATGTTCTAATTCAAGCAAGCAGGATGATAGAGTTTCCCATAAATTATCAAGAAGTAAGCTCTCACTTAGTAGAGGCAACGTTAGCTTCTCCTCTACTTTTTTGTTCTCAACTGATTCTTTTTTTGATAATTGATTGTCCAAAGGATTTGTTTGAGTTATATCCATTTCTATATTACAAGTATTACTATTCTCACTTTTATTATTTAATTCTTCTTGATTAGTTGTTTCCATTGCATTTTCTGCTTCTTGTGAATTTGAAGCTGCAGAAACTGTTGTTTCATATTTTTTTTTACTTGCTAAGCGCAATGCTTCTCTTATTTGAACTATAACTTTGAGAATTCGTAAAAAAAATGATTGACTAGAAGTTTTACTTACAAGAGCACCCATTGATGGTAACTGAAGATCACTACCTGCTTTTAATCTTACTGGTGCAGATATTATGACGCTTTCACTTGTAAATCTATCTATTAAAGAGCCTTTGTTGTTAGTATTTGCGCTTGTGGATGGTAGTTCCTCTAATGAATTTTTTCTGTTAAATTCTTGATTTAATACTTTTAGTTCAAGCATTAATCCACTAATATGTTCACAAACCATATTTGCTAATTCCATAGCACCTTCCAAAAGCAGTTTTAAAATAATTTGACGAGTAGGACTAGGACAATGGGATAAATTTAAAAGTAATGCAGTAGCATCTTCTAACCCTTCTTCTGAACAACTTTTACTCGTTAACACTTGAATCGCAAGCCTAATATGACCTTCTGGCGCTGGCAAACTCCAATCTTTTATATCCATGTTTTTATTTTTAGGAAAATTATCTAAGCGCCGATATGGGTGTAATTCAGTTAATCCGATAGATATAAGCGATAATAATCTTAATAATTTATCTGTTAACTGAGTACTCTTTTTAATAACAGACCAATTTAACATTGAAATAAGTTGTCCAAACGCAGATGTTTCAAAGGATATTACAGTATGATCGACTTCGCAGCCTGAATTCAAACTTGGATGAGTTCGTGCAACAGATTTACCTTTTTTAGATGCCCAAGTATCTAGTTTTAGTAACATATCCCAAAAATCTGGTATATCTATTTTTCCAGTCTTATTAACAATTTTTGGCTTAGTTCCAGAACTTAAGATTTCTTCTTTATTAAGACTTAATTCTTTATCCTTTTCCTCTATTTCTTTAGATTTTGAAGGTATAAAGTATCCAGGAAAACTTTTTGCCAAAGATATCAGCAAATCTAAGGTATGCCTGAAACAGTAAAAATTAATTTATTAGAACTAAAATTCTTTCTAAATTTTTTAGCAGTTCCTATAAAATAATATTGTTTGAATTTTAATTCTACTTCCAAAAACTCTAAAAATTGGTGTTTTGAATATACTTTATTTCAATTTTTAAATTTCCTCCTCATCTCATAAAACACGTAAGAGGTAACAAGAGTGGCAACCGATTCTTGTGAATCACTTGGAGCATCTCCAAGAAAGACAATTTGGTTTGCAATGCAGCCGGTATATATTCGATGTGCAACATAGGAGTTAATGAAATGATCTATAATTTTGGGAACCTTTTTTTTCATAATTTATAACTTTTTTCACCCAGTAATCGACAATCCAGGCGATTTTTTAAAATAACTGACAGGCTACTGTGCATGTTATACAAAAGTTGAAAATTTTCAATCTAAGGCAAATAAAACTTGACATTTTTTTGACAAGTATCGTACATTTTTTTAATTGACTGTAGTTAATTTATGATTCTATAACTAATTCTTTTCTTATTGTAGTTAAATTTATCAGTTATACGCTCTAAAACTTACAATTGTACGATGGAACATAAAAATTCTAGTTTAGACGATACTACAGGTATACATGATTTTCCCAACTGTACATTTTTATCCAGTGTGAGAAGAAAGATTTCTGTCACATTAATTAAATTAAAAAAAAAATTAATTTTTAAATTTGAAAAACTTAAGCGCTCATTATTATGTCGGTTACTTCGAAACGAATGCGATTCTAGAATTCCGAAAGGGAGGAACTGAAATCGAACCAGATCAGTACATGCTCGTTTGCGAGCCACAAAACACGCTTTTTTGAGAGCTCTCTCTTATTTTTAAGTTAATGTTAAAAATATATTTGATTATTTGGTCTGGATAATTCTTATCCATTGTGATTTTAGAATTTATATATTTAGATAATTTGTGTGATACGGTGATTTAATTTAATTTAATTACCGATATCAAATATTTGTGAATCGTGGTTAATCGAAATCCGAAGTATAAGCACGCAGTCTCCGCTGAGCATAAGCTGACTCAGCCATTGTGATCATTTATTTCTATACTGGATATTCTATAAATTTATAGTGAAGTTTCCATTTATCTTTGCTTTGGATTAATCAGTACACGGGAAAAAATTCTAAGTTGTATTGACAAATAACTTTGTTGAAATATGCCAACAAAGTATTTGTTGAATTGTCATAGTTACTTAGTTGATTCAAACGGAGTGAAAATTTTATTTAAAAAAAATTATTTTTTTATTTTTTTTTTATTTTTTTTTTTTTTTTAAATTAATTATTTTTTTTTTATAATTATTTTTTTATATTTATTTATGTACTTATAGGTATATATTTATTAATTTAAAATCTGTTTAAAAAAACCGAAGAAAAATTTTGACTGCTACTGGGATCGAACTCGAGTACCGCGGCTTCCGAGACAGCGTGATTATCCATTCTGCTAACAGGACACTTGTATTTAATAAAAAAATTTTAAGTACTATATGTTACAGATAATAATTTTAGAAATTATATGCAGAGTAAATTATACATACCCAGCGAAATACAAGTTAAAACTATCATAAATAATTTTTAGGAAATCCCATTTCTTTATTATAATAATAATGAATAATAATATAAGCAAAAGTAAATTATGCATTTTATATTTAAAAATAATACTTAAAACTATCATTAAAAATTTTTAGGAAATTCCATTTCTTTATTGAATAATAATATAAACAAAAGCGCGCTGCTGAAAGGGAAGAGCATAGTAGGATAGAAAGAGAAAGAATGAATAAATATTTTAATATAAAAGAAAAAGCATTGACCTAACTATTAAAATTAATCATATTAATGTTGTAGGTTGTTGGTTTATCTAACACTATGTTGATTCAACAAAGATTTAAGTGGTTAACATAACAATTTTA
Organism: Anagrus nilaparvatae; assembly: GCA_022575985.1. NCBI lineage: Eukaryota > Metazoa > Arthropoda > Insecta > Hymenoptera > Mymaridae > Anagrus > Anagrus nilaparvatae. The sequence goes on from JAKSXM010000007.1 coordinate 32,683,295, forward strand.
ATTTTGCTTGAATCAACAAAGTATTTGTTGGTTTAATGTTTTTATTTGACAATTCAACGTTTAATCTTTCCATTCAACAAACTTACAATACTAATCATATTTCAGTAACGTAATACGTTTAGTTTGTCTTATATTTTTTTTACGTGTATAATTATTTGGTTTGGTCAACTACATCTGGGAGTATTGAAATTCACGAAAGATGACATACGGAAGTAAGGTAAAACATCTTGTAGATAACGCTTGCGAAGATGCTCTTACGGTGTAGATTTTAGGTATTTTTAGTATCTGTATTTGGTAATTAAACTAATTATTCATTGTTATACGGAAGTGACGACCCAGAATAATATCTTGCTTTCCCTTTAATTTTTAATATTTAGATCATTAATCCTTTTGGCGCTAACTTCACTCTTTTTGACTTATTTGGTTATAATTTCCGGTTTTATTAAACCGGTGGCGCTCAAGCTTATTTTGTTAATAATTTCTAATAAATAAATATTAATTGTTTTAAGCAAATACAACACAATATTGCTCAGAAACGTATTTAATATGATAATGAATTTCTGATCTAGATATTTTAAATTATTTTATTGGTCTCATATGACCCCGGTCATACTGGCATTCCTTTAAATTAGTTTTTTTCGATTTTTAATAAAATATTATACGCATATATATTTAAATGGTGCTTTCTTTTGATATTTCGGATTAAAACTATCATTAAAAAAATAAAATTTAATCTCATACATCATATCAGGTATGAGATATCATAAAATATCTTTTAGGTCCATTCGTGGAAATACGTTTTGCGTGGATAAAAATGGGTGGGTTTTTGGTCTCCTGAAAACAAATCGAGGGTCCATTTTCACCAAAAAGTGGCAAATTAATTAAGAAAACTCTCTAGTCGACTGCGTCTAAAAAATTACTAATTATTAATTATTAAAAAGTTCCTTGTTCTTAATAAATTATTGCGAATTATGGCCTGAAAAGAAGATATTACATGATATGCTAAATATTGTTTAAACAATTAATATTATGTTCTTAAAAATAGAAAAATCGAATTGGGCAGGTGTTACGTATGGTAGGTCAAAATTGATATTGCTAATATTTGATATATATGAATAATACACCGTACATCCGATATTCATATTAATGACGACACAAGAACCCACAGGTGCATTTTCGCTGATGCTGACATGGCACAATAGCGTGAGACCAAAAGTCAGCTATGACGTAAATTAGGAGAGAATTATGCAACGAAAATTGCATAAATCCCACCTCGCGATTCTTAGTAATAACTAAGGGCGCCTTCGCTAATTAGACGTGACCAGACTGAAGCTTTTTTGTATTGGACGTCTTCTCCCCCAAAATCGCGCAATATGGGCAGATTCACATTAGATTATATATTGCCCTTAGGCGCCCTAATTGCTTATTAGAGTACCACCACTCATTAGAGTCACACCACTTAATAGAGAACCAACTTTCGTTTTGAATAGTACGATTCTATTATAGTTCTCTTGACTTAAGGATTAAGTTTTTATTATCTATATATCGCAGGCGTTTTGTTATTTTCCGTCACTTTTTAAATAGCCTAGGCGATTTATGAAGTGACGAGGCCGGATTAGGCACTTTGTATTTTAAAATAAAAATATAATTTTTAAATAAAAATTACCATAAAAATAACGAAAGTACTAGTCATTTTGTAGCGAGTGAAAAAGATTATTTTAAGAGGATTAAAAAAATATAAAAGTACTAGTCGTTTTAGAGTTTTGAAAATTTATCATTTTATGCCTCTATCAATTTCATATTTGTTTATTTACGTTTATTGAAAATTTAAAATAGCCTAGTCACTTTCGAATTTCTTTGTTCGCAATTAAAACTTGTTTAATAATTTTAAATCTGTTTGCATTTGCTGTCATGTAGAAACCACAGATGCTCTAAACTGTAGAAAATGCAATAGTCCTATTCACACGAATTGCAGTAAAACAATTATTGAAAAAAATATTAGCAATATATTTTGTTTATTTTGTTCAAATGAAATAACTATTACAAATGAACAAAATGAAGCTTACAATGGTATGAAAAGAGCAGCTGAAGACATGCTACAAAACAGTAATAAAAAATTTTGTCCAATTAATATTGGGCAAACGGTTTTAGTAGGTGTACCTAAGGTTGACCGCGGACCTTTAGATGCCCATAATATTCTAGGCAAAGTCGTAGATTTTCGGAATGAACTTTATCAAATTTCAACTACCGTTGGTACCTTAAATAATTGGTACCTGCGGAATGAATTACAGCCAACAAAAATCAAAATAAATGAGCCTCTTCAAAAAGAAGGTATTTCTTTGCGAGAAGCAGCTGCTAAAATTTCTATTTTTGGTGGCCAGGGTGTTAGCCCTTGTTAGTTTTAAAAACAAACTTTTATGTAATTCACGATGCCATGGTAAATCAACATGCGCAAACAAAACATAGTTAACTTTCTTATTAAAATACAAAAATACGTTTGAAAAATATTGCTAATAATTTTATTATTTATATTTATATTATGAGATTGAATGAGTCATTAAATGATAAATTTTCAAAACTCTAAAACGACTAGTACTTTTATATTTTTTTAATCCTCTTAAAATAATCTTTTTCACTCGCTACAAAATGACTAGTACTTTCGTTATTTTTATGGTAATTTTTATTTAAAAATTATATTTTTATTTTAAAATACAAAGTGCCTAATCCGGCCTCGTCACTTCATAAATCGCCTAGGCTATTTACAAAGTGACGGAAAATAACAAAACGCCTGCGATATATAGATAATAAAAACTGTCTTAATCCTTATACATATAATCAATAAAAAGAGCATTGATAGCTCAGTCGGTAGCGCGGCAACTTTTCGATCTGAACGTTAAAGGTTCGCGTCCCGACTCGGACATAATCTCCGTTTTTTTTCTGAGAAGATTAAATTCTGAAATTATTTCTATCATTGCTCTAGGACTGAGGCATCCGCATAATGTTAAAAAAAAATGTAGATAATTTAAACTTGCACACACTAAGGATGAAAGACCTTATAAAAAAAGCAACTAAATAAATCTATTTTAATAAAAATCTTACAACAAGCATAACAAACAAGAGATAAAAGTATTAAAAAGTCTTACATCTCTCACAAAAACCAATACCATACCAATACCATATAATCAATAAAGTGGAAGTTATGTATCAAATCATATTAGTTATCAGTTATTCTAAAGTAAGTGACATATCCTTCTCTAATTACGAACATAGTCTCAGGTTTAGTTCATCCAGCTAAGTCGAACTCATCTACAACTATGACCAGATTTAGTACCAATTTTAACCTTCATAGCAACTTAATAATATACCTGGGGCACTCACATATCCCCAGTAAATGGGTAAAAAACGGCTACTTTGACTGATAATATCTCTGAACCTACAAATCCAAAATAAAAAAGTTTCAGTGCAAAATAATAGTCTTTTGATACATAATAGATGTGCCAAATATCAGAAGATTTGATAAAATAGTTTCGGATTTAGCAATTTTAAGGGTACTTCTGAAACAAATTTTGACCCATGTTTTTAAGAGAATTAATACCCGAAAATTGCTAAATCCGAAACTACTCGATCAAATCCCTTGATATTTGGCACACTTATTATATATCAAAAGACTACCATTTTGCACTAAAACTTTTTTATTTCGGATTTGTAGGTTCAGAGATATCATCAGTCAAAGTAGCCATTTTTTACCCATTTTTAAAAACTACATAGCACCCACAAAACTTTTTAAGAAATCAACCAATTACCACAAAAGTGGTCTCATTTACTTTGTTTTAATAAATAACAACTTTTAAGGGAAAAAAATTTCAAAAAACTCCGTTAATCTACTTTTATTTCAAATTTTCTGTTTTTAACCCTCCCTGGGTCCTCTGTTATTCTACCTACGCGCTGGGTCCTCTATACCAATATCGTCAGGGCATATGTCTAGCCCATAAAAAATAATTTTTGGCCAAAATTTTTTTTAAAGGTTTTAGGTAAACATCTCAACTAAAGATTAAAAAAGGTTTTAGGCTAAAATGTCCCCTCAGTTTTGCGGAAAAAATTCCGGAGCAGCGGAAAACGAGTATTTTTTCGATTTTTGGTCAAAAATTCATAACTCCGGCCCTAATGGGTATTAAGGAAAAATATTCTAGGGTTTTAAGCTTTAGATATATACCTTCAAAAAAAACCTACCCAGATTTGGCTCCGCTGAAAAAACCATAATTATTTCGCAACCTGAAAATGGGCATTTTTTCGAGTAAAAAAATTTTTAAAAATTGAAGGTTTTTTGGGTTAAAAACCCACTTAGGGGATCCACGAACGTCGAAAAAAGCGGATGACAATATCGTCACAGAGGACCCAGGGAGGGTTAAAATGTCGACCTGCCGCCGCTCAGGGCCTAAAATGGGCACAGTAGATTTACTGAGTTGAAAAGGCCAAAGAGAATACAAAACTAGACCCTTTTTGAGTCAATTTGAGAAAACCAAAATCTTTTTACGTTGCCACAATTTTTCGACAGAGGGTGGTGGCCGGGTTGAGAAATATTCGCCCATATATATTAGTGTTGTTCACTAAAAAAAAAAAGTGAGCTAAAAATGATCTTCCTGAAGTATGTTGAAGTTTAGGTGACAAAATGATACCATACCAATTTTCAGCTCATTTGAGAACGATTTAGGGGTCGCACAAACTCAGGGTAGCTCCCAAGTGGTTGGCTAATACCGACAATTAGTGCGAACGACAAAATTTTTTTTCAAAATACGTTTTCTAGGCTTCCTAATATGTTTTCGGTGTTGCTAAACTCAAAAATGAGATCCTCAGAGTCGGGAAATACCTTAATCACCCTTAAACACCGAAAACACCCTTTTTTTACCAACAATTTTTGGATTTTATAGCGAAAATCGTATATATTTGAAACATCTGGATTAAAAATTACAATTGATGACTTAAAAATGTGAAAAAAATACCGAAAACTCCTTCCGTTTATTCTAACGCGCCTTATTGGCCGAGAAACGCAGGGCTCATTTCTATAACAATGTTATAAGATAGGTTGGTTTTTAGGCAATTTTCCAAATAACGCTGTCTTATTGCCATTCTATAAAAATACTACCGTTTGGTCTCATTTTTTTCGTATAAGTTCTACCTTTCAAACGCCGTCAACTGCAATTCTTCATCTCCGATTCTCTCATCGCTATAGTTAGAAAATCAAATCTCCATTTTTTGCCAAAAATGACCAATTTTAAAATTGCTGTTAAAATTTTAATTTTTGATGAAAATGAGTCTTAAAGGACTCAAAAATTTCAATTAAGCTCTAAATTTTGAAAAAAATGGGGTCTTCCGATTGGGCTGTAACTTGGCACAGGTGATTATACATGTAAAATGTCCTCACTCCTCAAATTTTACGTCGTAAAATCGTTTCTAGCCGTGTCTGCAAATTTTTGAAAATTGGGGCTGATTTTAAAGCTCTCAGCCATCAACTTTTGCTTCATTATATAAAAGCATGAAGAAATGTTAAAAATATTATTAGAAAAACGATTTTGATAGGAAATTTTCCTGGCTAGACGAATTTAACATCCGTTTTTTTAAATTTTTACGCGGAAATCCGGAAAATTGGAAAATGTGAGCAGTACCGGCTGTAGCTCATAACTCAAAACCCGTCACTTCAAATAACTTCAAACTGGGAGGGGAGACAGAGTATTCCATATACTTTCACCTGGTATTAATATGGGTATGGGTATTTTCACATACGGAAAAGTTATAACGATAATTAGTAAACTTTTCCGATTTTGAAAATGCAAATTTAGCGAAAACAGCTATATTTATATGCAAATTTAGGCGGAACCGATTTCATATGTAAAATGTATCATAAAAAAAATTCTATTGATATATATAGTCAATTCTACGAAATTAGACTTTTTATAAGAAACTATTCAAGTAATTCTTAGAGAAAATGACCTAATAGGAAAATGAATGTCTGGAATTTTGAAAAATCAAATTTTGCTGGATTTAGTATGTTGAAATATGACACCTTACCAATTTTTATTGTTCTGGATTAAACACTTTTAAAATAGCAGCTTTTTTTTGAATTAAAAATATTTTCAAATTTTGAAAGAAAATCTGAGTAAATTTTCTATTGTAATTTTTTACATTCTGAACAGAGCTCAAAAACTATTTTCAATCATAGGAAATAGCTGAAACTTCTTACGGCGAGTCATTTGGGCTGTCAGTTTTTTGAATAACATCGAGAAAGCTGAATAAAACTAAAATTCGAAAGAAATTTATTTTTTAATTTGGATTGTTGAAACACTGGGAATATTTTTCTTTTTTGTTGGACTTAAAATTACTGTTTTTCTATAAGAAAATTTTAATTCCTTTTTAAAATTTCTATTTCTGGGTATTTAACCTTGTTCAGAATGTAAAAAAATTAAAATAGAAAATTTACTCAGATTTTTTTTAAAAATTTGAAAATATTTTTAATTCAAAAAACAGCTGCTATTTTAAAAGTTTTTAATCCAGAACCATAAAAATTGTTAAAGTTTCATATTTTAACATACTAAATCCAGTTAAATTTAATTTTTCAAAATTCTAAACATTCATTTTTCTATTAGGACATTTTCACTAAGAATTACTTGAATAGTTTTTTATAAAAAGTCTAATTTCGTAGAATTGCCTATAAATATCAATATAAAAGGTTTAAAATCATTTTAAAAAAATTTATTTTTTATACATTTTACATATGAAATCGGTTCTGCCTAAATTTGCATATAAATATAGCTTTTTTTGCTAAATTTGCATTTTCAAAATCGGAAAATTTCACTAATTATCGTTATAACTTTTCCGTATATGAAAATATCCGTACCCATATTAATACCAAGTGAAAGTATATGAAATACTCTGTCTCCACTCCCAGTTTGAAGTTATTTGAAGTGACGGGTTTTGGGTTATGAGCTACAGCCGGTACGGCTCACATTTTCCAATTTTCCGGATTTCCGCGTAAAAATTTTAAAAAACGGTTGTGAAATTCGGATAGCCAAGAAAATTTCCGATCAAAATCGTTTTTCTAATAATATTTTTAACATTTCTTCATGCTTTTATGTAATGAAGCAAAAGTTGGTGGCTGAGTGCTTTAAAATCGGTCCCAATTTTCAAAAATTCGCAGAGACGGGTAGAAACGATCCTACGACGTAAAATTTGAGGAGTGAGGACATTTTATATGTATAATCTCCTGTAACAAGTTACAGACCAAACGGAAGACCCCATCTGGAGGTCAATGTACATTTCACATGGAATCAGCCTTAACCGAGATAATCATTAACGAAAAATTAGGGCCCTCTGAAAAACTAGTTATATCCAGGAGTCAAACACACGATTTTTTATTTAAAAATGACTGTATTATTTGCAATTTATATTGCTTATGCAACAAACTATTAGGACTATAATGAGGCCCCTCTGAAAATTATTTGATAATTTTTTATAATGAGGTATTCTCTAGATTAAAAAATTCCGAAAAAATTGCATATCCAGTTAATAAAACGAAGGTTAAATTATAAAATCACTAGCTGCTTAACATAATTCATAATAGGTGTTGAAATTTCTAAGTCTATAGTATCAAAATATTACACGAGATACTAATACTAAAATGCTAGATTTTGTTCATGCGAGAAAAACACGTAGATTCCGTACGAAATAAATTATCTTCTATTAGACATAGCCAATCCAATACCTTTTTAAATATGTTTCTGTAATTAATAATTACTAACTGAAAGGCCTCGCGATGCTCGGCAGAATATAACAATAATTCTGTTTTTGTAATTATTTTGTTTATTAATATTTATAAATTAATATTTTATTTCTATTTATTATGTTTTAAAAATTATTTATTTTGAACATTTCAATAATTCTCTACATTATATTATTTATTATACATTTTTTTTACCAGCTTATTTATTATTAATATAAAAACTTGATGTAGTTGAGGTTATAATAAAAAAATATTATTCAAAAATATTAATTTAAAAAAAATCAAAAAACATCGACATCGTTTAAAATTCTATAAAAAATTCTTTAAAAAAAAAAAGGTTACATAAACTATATTATTTTCTATTTAATTTTTATTCCTTGATTTTAATTCTTGATTTCTGTTTTAACATTCACTATTTATTAAAAATTTTTAGTAATCTTTTATCAATAAATCTCATCTAAAGAATTTTTCAATTTTATTTTCTTATAAATTACAAAATCCTGCAATCCCCAAAAATTAGCCTTATAAATAACATTTAACCGAAATTGAAACTAATATTGTGGTTCATTTTTTAATGGATGGTGTTTTATCGATTGTCTTATTTCTGCTTACAAAATTTTTATAAGATTAAATCTTATTTTACATCCTTTTCATTTTTCTAAAAATTGAATAACTGAATACTTTGTTGTAATAATAATTGATTTAGATGTACGTCATTGCATTTACTTTTAATCAATTTTTAAATAGCATGCTTAGAATTATTTCACCTAATTTCTTTTCTCTCCATTTTTTGCAATAACTAAACTTTTAACTTCTAATCTATTATTTTCAAATTGACTCCTATTATAAATAATTTTTAAAAAATTTAATTGATCGTGTTACTTGATCCTTCCGCATTTCCAAATTATTATTTTGGCGAAAGATTCATTTAATAAATAACATTATTAGTTCTGGTTATAGTGAACTAGTTTCAATTGTGTTACCACCGCTATAGGAATTGAAAGTTGGCAAGCTTCGGATTCTTAAAGACTGTGTTGCAAATTAAATTGTGAATTTTATGTAAAATATTTTCAAATCTTAAGTACAAATTAAAAAAAATTTCATTCCGTCGTTAAATATATTTTAGCAGTCTGTAATATGAAAAAAATAATAATTTTTATCGTAGATTCTCGATGGTTTTATATATGTAAAAAATTCACTTTGTAGTAAAATCCGGTTAGGTCGGCTGTCCCAAGTGAAAAAGTATAAAATCCGGCTAGGTCGGATGTCCCAAGTATGAAAAAGTATAAATCCGGTTAGGTCGGCTGTCTCAAGTATGAGAAAGTACAAAATTAAAAAAATTTAATTCCGTTGTTTAATATATTTAAGCTGTCTATAATATGAAAAAACTATCAATTTTTATCGTAGATTCCCGATGGTTTTATATATGTAAAAAATTCACTTTGTAGTAAAATCCGCTTAGGTCAGCTGTCCCAAGTATGAAAAAGTATAAAATCCGATTAGGTTGGCTGTCCCAAGTATGAAAAACTATAAAATCTGATAAGGTCGGCTGTCTTAAGTATGAAAAATTATAAAATCCGGTTAAGTCGGATGTCACAAGTATGAAAAATTATAAAATCCGGTAAGGTCAGCTGGCCAAGTAAGAGAAAGTACAAATTAATAAAAATTTCATTCCGTCCTTTAATATATTTATGCTGCCTATAATATGAAAAAACTATTAATTTTTATCGTAGATTCTCGATGGTTTCATATGTGTAAAAAATGCACTTCATAGTAAAATCCGGTTAGGTCGGCTGTCCCAAGTATGAGAAAGTACAAATTAAAAAAAATTTCCTTCCGTCGCTAAATATATTTTTGCAGTCTGTAATATGAAAAAAATAATAATTTTAATCGTAGATTCTCGATATTTTCATATTTGTAAAAAATTCAAAAGATTTTTCTATGAAAATATCATAAAATTTCATTCGTTTGTCTTAAACATGAAATAACAAAAATTTTCCAAAAAAATATTTTATTGCAAAAGTCATATTGATTGTTCATAACTCTATAAATTGTTAATAATTTTAATAATTTTTCACAACTTTATAAATTGCCAATGTATATTTTATTTTGTTTCGTCTATGAAAATATCATTAAATAAAAATATTTTATTGCAAAAGTCATATTGATTGTCCAAAAATTTATGAAAATTTCATAAAATTTCATCTGTCTGTTTTAAATTATTATTATTATTATTGTTGAATTTATTTGAAAAAGATCAAAATGCAGTAACACTCCAGTTTTACATAGTTAATATCAGTAATTACATTGTTGTAAATATATGTTAATATAATGTAATTAACTTTTATTAAATAAAATAAAATAAAGCATCTATATAAATGTAAATAAATATATAATTAAATATAAGTCAATTTAAATTATAAAATTTTAAAACTGAATTTAAAATTAGTCAACAAATAAGTAAATATATAGTTAATATAGTAAATATAAGTTAAAATCTTGGTAGCATACACTTTGAGATCAATCCGATCCTCTTATAAGTTTATACTTTGAGAATGGTTTGGTGTATACATTGAGATATGTATTTTGAGAAGGTGAACTTGTACACTTTGAGAAGTAGGCGTATTTTTTTTTAAATAATCTTGAATAATAATGAAAATATGTTGTTGTATTCAATTGTCTAAACAAAAATCATTTCCTATGTTCCCATGTTCGCGATATTCCATCCACGTTTGATGCAAATAGTCAGATTTCCTTGCATGCCAGTACGGCTTTTTTAATTAAATTTGATGGACCCGTTCGATTATCATCAGCTGCCATATCTTTAACTTCATTCCTAAAAATTTCTAAGTCTATATCTTCTTTTGAACATTCATTATGGTTCCTGTGAGCATTACATGCATTCAAATTTTTTTCAAAATTTATATCCGTATAAACAGTAGCTGAACATAAATTATTCGTACACGTAAATTTAATTGCATCATTTTTCAAAATACTTTTCTCACTAAACGTGTAATTGTCCACAATGATACATTTTTTGCCGCGCCGAGTTTTCGTGGTGGCTTGAATTACCAGGTCCATAATGGTTTGTATTATTTCGATTGATGCGTTGGACGATCAAAAGAATACTAATTTTAATTTATGTAAGTTATTGAACTATGTTATAAGTAATATTATATAATTTTTAGTTTACACCGTACCGTTTAGTATATATAATAAATAATAATAATAATAATAATAATAGTAGATATCAAAATAAAAGTAATAGAATTAAAAATAAATAAATATAAACAAAGGAATTAAGCATCGATCTCAAAATATACAGTGTACCGTTCTCAAAGTATACATACATCTAAAAATTACCTACTAAAAGTATAAACCAAAAAAGATTAATATAAATCGGATTGATCTCAAAGTGTTTGCTACGAAAATCTTTTAAATATAATAACAGTGATAATAATACTGATTAATAAATTTTTTGAATACGTTTAAGTTTAATGACTAAGTTTAATGACTAAGTATTCACAGCATCTGTGCTAATTCAATGCATCCTGTTTAGAGAGGTATATTTTTATGCTTCTCTTAAATTGGGAAAATGATGGTAGATCGCGATAGCAGGGTGGTAAAGAGTTCCATAGGTTGGAATATTTTATTTGGAAGGAATTCTTTCCAGAGTCAGTGACCATTATAGTGATTTTAAGATCTATGCGGGGTCCTCTGGTGGGTTTATCACTTTTATAGGGCTTGAAGAATGAAAGCAGCAGTTGAGGTTCGAATATATAAATACGAAATAAAGAAATTTCCTGAAAAAATATTTTATTGCAAAAGTCATATTGATTGTTCATAAATTTATAAATTGTAAATGTTTATTTTATTTAGTTTTTTCTATGAAAATATCATACAATTTCATTCGTCTGTCTTAAATATGAAAAAATAAAAATTTCTCAAAAAAATCTTTTATTGCAAAAGTCATATTGATTGTACACAACTTGATAAAAGTTGAAAATTTTAAATATATATTTTTTGTAATATAAAATAATATAATAATATATATATTTTGTCTCAGATATTAAAAAAATTTTTAAAAAGATAAATTTTTTTGTAATTTAACGTAAATTGGTTTTCTAGAGATTTCTCTTTAATGAAAGGGTTAAATTAAAAACCAAAAAAAATTGTTTTAGATAACGTATTACAAATACATAGAACTTTAGTTTGATCGTTTTGGTGATATAGATTTAGAGTTACGAAGTGATTAGAGTGAAAACTTTTTTAGTGTTTAAATTTTGATTTTTTTGGCTTCAAATAGTTGTAACTTTAAATCATGAGCTCGGATTAAAAAAAAAAAACGTCAAATCGATAGCATTTTATCCAAGGAAAAATTTGCACTAAAGCACGTCTCAAAAGACCTCTTAGATCCTGAGAAAAATCAGTTTTTGTGAAAAAATAAAAAAATTTTTTACGTTTTCAACCGCTAAGTTCGGAGCTTAATATTTCGGAATCTATTGAATATTTTTTAAAAATAAAAAAAGAATCCTGTAGATATTTATTTAAAGATTACTTTAAAACCACTTTCAGGTGTTTTCGTCTATTCATTTAGAAATTGACTTGTAATAAATTCAAAAATAATAAATTTTTGCAATTATTTCATTTTAATATATATAAGATAACTTTACTGGGAACAGAACTAGGCTCCTCTAAAAACTCTGAATGCGTTTGCATAATTATAAATTTGCAGTTAAACATGATTTTCTTCAGCAACAAAAACAGAATAAAATGAAATACAAGGCGGAGCCCCCCCTCTAACTTTTGCTAGTTTATATATATATATATATATATACTAGATTACCGCGAACATTAGTGAGACTGAGCGAAGCCACTGTAATTTTATAGGTTTATTTAATGATTCCTTATAAAGCTTAAAATTATGATTTCTTACAAAAAAATATTTAAAAGATAAGTAATACTATTATTATTAATAATAAAAGTTCTTTCATTTTAAATTTAATTGATTTAACATAAAAATAATTAATATTTTTTTTTATTAATAATGATATAAATAAATAAATGATTATAAATTTAATAAAAAAAACACTTTGTTGAATTCTTTCACGTATAAAATATACAATTAAGGCCAGAGCCGATAGGACTCGAACATTTTTTTCGATTTGAGAAATATTTATTAATACCACTTTTTTTCAATTAATTTGTGTTTATAATATCATTACACAATATTTAGATGCAAAAAATTATTGAAAATTGATTTAAAAAAAAAATATTCAATAATTTTCCACAAAAATGTTTGATATTTACTACGTTGAGTATTTAAATGTATACCACGTTTTGTAGTAAAAATTAAAAATTATTAACATCATTTGTTCGTAAAGACCAATAATTGCATTTAATTAATTATCAAAATATGACGAACGATAAAAAAATTAAAATTTATAATATATTATTTAATTTAAGACATAAAAGTGCATTTTTAATTTTTTGAGAACGCACTTTGAAATCACTAAATCCACTTGTATTTTTATGAAAAATTAATGTAGATGGTAATTTATTTGGATATATAGGTAATTTGTTTATATACTCATCAATATTTTGTCGAAAGTTAATTATATTTTCAGAATAAGAATATCAATTTCCTTTAATTCAATAAATTGCAATTATCGGAAGGATCCTAGCTATTAACATTGTTTCTACATAACAAATTACTTTTTAAATTACGTAATTCATCTGGTACTGTTCCCGGATCCATATTGTTATCAGCAGTAAATTGGTTTGATTTTTTGCAATCAGTACAAATGTTATTTTCATCTGTATGAATGTCATAAAATGATCTGTTACATCTAATAAATTCTTAAGTGAAAATATTTTGGCATTCTTTGTCAAATAAATTTCCAGGGGATTTAACTTAACTTTTCAAGGGGGTTTTTTAGAGTAAGAATTATGAATTTTTGGTCAAAAATATTGAATGATTTCCACTCAAAATTCATGTTTATCGTTCAAAAAAACTCTTTTGTAATATCTTGGAAAATCGGAAAATATATTCGGTTGAAAAATTAAATATTATTCATCTAAAATTCATTTTTTTCGCTTTAAAAAACCTTCTTATAATGTGAAAAGTTGATTTCTTCAAGTTTTTCAGTCCGCCATCCTGGAAAATATGTTAATTAAATATTTTGCACCCAAAATTTATTCTCAGCTCAGAGCTTCGCTCAGTCTAATTATGTATCGCTAATTTTATATTTTGTGTATCTAAGCGCGCTATTCTTTATTTTTATCGAATTGCCCCTCTCTACTTTCTTTTTTTATTTTAACACTTTTGTTTTATAATATCGACTAGTTATCTTGGTCACCGTCAACCAATCTTTTGTATATCAATAATTATTAGTAAAATATATTTTTTGTATTAAAACAAGCAGCATTATAACTATTGAAACCACGTACGCAACATTTGGTGTCAAGAAATGAGATAAATTTTCGTCAGTAAAATTATTTTTCCCGTGTGCATAAATCAATGAAAAAGAAAGTAAACTAATTATTACGCAATATTTTATATAGTGTCAGTGATTCATTTGTTCTCGTATAGTTTCATATACATATAATGTGAGTGATTCACTACTCTTTGGTGTATGACTGCTTTCCTCTAAAAAAAAATTTATTTACATATACTAAGGCCGCTTCCCAAGATGAATTCATCAAAGTTTTGACTAAGGCTCTCACTACGGCCGGGCCTTTCAAACGTACCTAAGATATTATTTTCTTTCTCAAAATATTGCTCTTTGGAGAAATCAAGTGTAGAAAACTACTTTAAAAGTTGTGAATGGACAGTAGAGTTAAGTAAAATTACTCCAGGCCTTCTCGCAAATTATACACGCGTAAATATGGGCCTCAAACTAAACAATGCGCTAAAATTTCTAGCTATCCCTGATTTACCAGAAACTTACTCCTACGGGAAAATGAAAAAAACTTTAATCGATCACTTCGATATGAAAAAAAAATAAATATCCAGAAATTCTTAAATTCCAACGCATATGTCAAAAAAAAGACGAGTTTATCGCAAAATATGTCCTTTTTCTCAAGCAAGGTGCAATTTACTGTGAATACGGGGACATCTTAGATAGAATACTTATTGAATAGTTCTTACATGGGCTTGACTCCCATGATATTTGTGACAAAATAATCGCTCAAAAACCAGAAAAATTCGAGGCAGCTTATAAAATTGCAAGTCAACTTGAAGCTAAGCAGCCAACGGAGTTAAAATTTCAATTAATCCTGCTGGATCAGAATTGCAGGCTAATAACCTAGGTTTTTTTAACCTAAAATAAAACCTTATAAGTCGCATGCTAGATCACAGTCACAAGGGAGCTCCACTAACTATAGCTCTAGGTTCGTAAAATAACAAGAAAAATTATAACTGAGGAGTGTGCAATGGTCAACGCTCCCTTAGAGACTACCCTTATAAAGATGTTATCTACCATATTTCCCATATTAAGGGTAATATAAAAACTGCCTGCAGTAAGCTGGATTTAAAGAATTGTAAACAAAATCAAATTCAAGAGCCTCGTGCCATTGTAGCCTTTTTCTATAAGGGGTTATGTGCTTACCACGCCTTAATCCAAAAATGTATCTTATTCATGAGTTTGATAGTCATTGGAGTTGTTTACGGATTTCAAAAGACATGTCTGCATAAACAACTGTACAGCAGTCTAGACGAGGAAACCCGGGGGACTCAAGTAACCTGCGTCTTAATAGCTCAGAGGTACATGATTTGATGAAATTTAAGCTATATAGTACCTCGTTGACTTTTTTGGTAACATAGTTGACTTGCTGTTTCCATGAAAGTATGTAATCCAAAATAACGCCAAGACTAAGGACCACATCCACAAACTAGATAATATCATCTTTGTTATTTACTACAATGTCAAGGATACCTAATTTTTGAAATTGACTGACTGTGTGGGATGTGCCAAAGACAATAGCCTTGGTTTTCTTGAAATTCTCTAAGACTTTTGAAAGGAAGCATAGCAGGGCGATCGGTCTGAAGTCCGAAGTGGATGAGGGTATTGAGACCTTTTTAAGAGCCATAATGCGAGATCTTTTCCAAGTTTCAGGAAAGATACCATTTATCAATGATGTATTGAATAGTTTGGTGATATATTTGGCAATCGATGGTAATGATTTGGAGACTACACTTTAAGGGATGCCATCTTCACCTATGGACTGAAAATGAGACTGCTAAAATGGCATCATTAACTGTAACCTCCTTGAACATAAAACCATCTGGAGGAGCCGATGAGGCTAGATTAAAATATGTTAATGGGTTCTCTGATGAAAAGAAGGATATTTGAAAAAAGTAAGAGTTGAGCTCTTCAGGAAGGAACCCATGAAGTGCATCACTTGGTTTAAGGATTAGGCCTAAATTCCTCATTTCACTCCAGAAGTAAATGTCGGTGTCTAATGTGTTACATGTACGATTGTGCATATAAGCACATCGTGCAGTCTCAGATTTTTGTTCAGTAAAGTTGGCCATAGTAAGGTATTGGTAAGGTCTTGAAATGTGATTTTATTGATACACTTGCATGTACAGGTTTCATTATTTGTTGAAGGATGAAAAACGTCTATGGTAACGGTACTAATACCATGCCTGCTTGGAAAAGTTTGTAAAAAACGATCATACCGGATTATAGAATCACATTCGTCTACAAAAATCGTATCTATCCAAGTGTTTTTACTTATTTTGTTCTTAGTGAGATTATTATTGTCAGGAAGTTCACAATCATCTGATAATTCATCAGTTACAGACATCATCATCAGTCGTTTCATCAGCATCAGACAATATACTGTCTTCAATCATTATTGATTTTATTTTTAGGTAATCTGGCAGTGTGGTAAGATGGGCCAGTGAGAACCAATTTTAATGAGAGCTTACTCATAAGGTCCTTATTAAAGCGAGTATCAGAGTTATTTGGTGCTAGCAAGTCAGCAGTCTAGTCGCCAATTACAGCCTTATGATTAAAATCGGAAGATGTGGAGCGCAAAAATTTATCAGTTGCCTATCAGACCTGATGGATACGTCAGGGGGACGATATACGAGGACAATTAACGTAGGAACGAATGACCCTTCTCAGACTGAGCAGAAAATATATTCAGGTTTCAAGGGCTTGTTTGCAAGCTTAGTGTTAGATGTATAGAGTATTTTTGCGTTAAGATTTTCTTTAATATACAGAAGAATATCCCTACTCCTAACATTACGGTCCTGCCTTAGGACACTGTAACCAGCAACTTGAATAATATTGTCATTAACTTCAGGAGCTATTCGAAGCTGTGTATTTTTGAATTAAAGTTGGTATTGATACCATTTTTTTTTTTTTTTTTTTTTTTATTTGTCAAGGGAATTTTGTGAATCTTGCATCAGCCATAGAGTGTTTGCGGGCCTTAAAGGCCCGCAAATTTACATGACCGCCCAGTTGCACAAAGTGTACAACTGGGAGACCACTGGCGAACGCGGTCGCTGGCTACGTCCCAGATTCTTACTGGATAAACTCACTATAAACCCCCCTGCGCTTGTTTGCTCCAAACCGGAACTCCCTTTTCAGGTATAACTTCAATTTGTGACGCGCAGCCTAGGCAACTGGCCGCTGCCTTCCCCCAGCCTAGTGACAGGAGAGCTATCTACGATAGAAAATCTCCTCCTTTTTCTTCAACAAGGTGGCCCTTATGTACTCTGCTACTTTTTTCCAATTTTCAGAACTCCGTAGCATTTTCGGGACCACCATCTCTGGCCTCCAAATCGGGAAGGGCGGGCGCCCTTCCACGTAGCGCACACATCCGAAGAAAGTGTGCTCCACTGTATACTTCTCGCCTGGGCAGTGCAAGCACTCCTCTGTTGCCACCTTATGCCAATGTTTTAACATGGCACAGAAGTACCCGTGTCCAGTTAAAAATTAGGTGAGGTAAAAATCCACCTCCCCATGCTGTCGTCCAGTCCATGCCTGTGGATCTGAAATCAGTGTGCGCGTCCATCGGGCATTTTCTTCATCGCCTTTTTCCCATCGTTTCTGCCATTCTTCTATAGAGCTGGAGCAAGCGCGAGTAGATGCCACTTCACGGTCCTCTACACTATCGTAAATGTATTTCCGCTCCAACGCACAGTGATTCAGAAAAAAGAAAAGTGGAAAAAAATAATATTTGATCGATGTCTCGACCGATTTTCATGCGGTTTGCGGCATATTACAGCTTAAGGCTTGTATTTTTCGAAAAAAACGACAAGAGAATTTTTTCATTTTGTTTTTCACCCCTTAGACCATAAAAACCACCCCTACTCCACTCAAAATACGGGTGTGGTTGTATTATCACTGGCAAACACCAGATTTGCTCTACTGTTAGTTTTTTTGGTCGCTGAACACGAAAATCGGGGTCGTTTGGCAGAAAAATTTGGATTTCACCCTAAAATTGGCTAAAACTACCCCCGAAAAGGGGGTGTTTTTGCTATTTTTGTATTTTCGTACTTTTAGCATCCAGGATATGCCCATATAGGTTTTTTGGGTCGCTGATCAAGAATTTCGACTTCCTTTTTATAAATAATTAGAATTTCACCCCTAAATTGGCTAAAACTACCCCCGAAAAGGGGGTGTTTGTGTTTTGTATTTGTATTTATTGTTTACCTCTTTTGCACGTGGGCACACTAAGATTGGCAGAGGCCTTCAACAATTACATATGTTGATTTATTTCTTATAAGGGTCAATGTACACATTTCTGCATACATTGATGCACTTAAAGAAAATTGAAGGGGCAAGTGTTAGTATAAAGAAATAGTATAAAGTAGGGGATTCACATGCAAATGTTGAATGAGGATGATTAGGAATTGGGAAGGTAATTGCGTTAGTAGAACGTCTTTGATATTGGGAACTGTGCTGGCATTCGCCGGTACTGAAGGAAACTACCAAAACTTCCGAGAGCACAGTCGATCACGCAGTATTCAAATTCTACTTTTACTTTTATTGAAAATAAATATTTAATAAATTAAATATTTATTTTTAAGAAAAATAAAAACAGAATGGGTGCTATGAGTCTCGAACTCGACTTGCCCGGACGACAGGCACGAGTGCTAGCTCTGAGCTACTGCGCTCACGTATTTTGTATATTTTTTTATTTGTGTATTTTCTTACATTTAGCATCCGGGATATGCCCATATAGTTTTTTTGGGTCGCTAATCAAGAATTTCGACTCCTTTTTCATGAGTATTTAATATTTCACCCTTAAAATAGCTAAATCTACCCCTAAAAGGGGTGTTTGTGTATTTTCTTACATTTAGCATCCGGGTTATGCCCATATAGGTCTTTGGGTCACTAATCAAGAATTTCGACTCCTTTTTCATGAGTATTCAATACTTCACCCTTAAAATAGCTAAAACAACCCCTAAAAGGGGTGTTTTTGCTGTTTTCGCACTTTGAGCATTCATATTAGCTCCATTCAAGTTTCTGGGTCGCTATTTATTTAATATTGTACTAAACATACATTAAATTATATTTATAGATAAACTAACACTTATTTAAATATATTTTATCTATTTTTTTAATTAATTAACCCTTTTTAGATTAAAACAAACCTTATTATCTGAGTTTCGAAAAATAAACTACAAATTAGTTTCAAATTAGCAAAATTATCTAGAAACTTGTCTTTTTCTATAAAAAATACAAATAATTGATATATAAATTTAAAAGTATCATATAACACCCTTTTTATCTCTAGATCCACCCTTAAAGCTAAATTTAAAACCAGTTGAATATTGTATTGACAAAACATGAAATAAATTATAATTCTTTATTTTTATAACTCTTTACATTTATTTATAACTCTTTATTTTTATTTAATTTAAAAAAAATTTTTTTTTGTTATTTCGAATTTAAATTTAAATATAATTACATATTTTTAATTACCTGTTTTTCATATCAGCGTTAACACTTTTTATACAACATTTTACATTTATAAAAGATTTCATTAAGAATGCATTAGAAAATAACAAAAAATTAAAATGTGGCTTTTATTAATTTTTACCTTAACTCTAATAATTTATTTTTCAGGTAAGTATAGAGTGAGATAATAATTTTTTATATAAAATAACAAATTTTTATTGATCAGCAACCCAGAAACTTGAATGAAGATAATATGGATGCTTAAAGTGCGAAAACAGCAAAAACACCTCTTTTAGGGGTATATTTAACTATTTTAAGGAAAAATAGTAATTATTTATGAAAAATGAATCGGAATTCTTGAATAGCGGTCCAAAAAATCTAAATGGGCATTCCCTGGAGTCTCAAAGTTCGAAAATAACAAAACACCCCTTTAAGGGGTAGATTTAGCTATTTTAAGGGTGAAATATTGAATACTCATGAAAAAGGAGTCGAAATTCTTGATTAGTGAACCAAAAAACCTATATGGGCATATCCCGGACGCTAAATGAAAGAAAATACACAAACACCCCTTTTAGGGGTAGATTTAGCTATTTTAAGGGTGAAATATTAAATACTCATGAAAAAGGAGTTGAAATTCTTGATTAGCGACCCATAAAACCTATATGGGAATATCCCGGATGCTAAATGTAAGAAAATACACAAACACCCCTATTAGGGGTAGATTTAGCTATTTTAAGGGTGCAATATTGAATACTCATGAAAAAGGAAGTCGAAATTTTTGATTAGCAACCCAAAAAACCTATATGGGCATATCCCGGATGCTAAATGTAAGAAAATACACAAACACCCCCTTTTCGGGGGTAGTTTTAGCCAATTTTAAGGTGAAACCCCAATTTCTCTGCCAAATGACCCCGATTTTCGTGTTCAGCGACCAAAAAAACTAATAGTAGAGCAAATCTGGTGTTTGCCAGTGATAATACAACCACACCCGTATTTTGAGTGGAGTAGGGGTGGTTTTTATGGTCTAAGGGGTGAAAAACAAAATGAAAAAATTCTCTTGTCGTTTTTTTCGAAAAATACAAGCCTTAAGCTGTAATATGCCGCAAACCGCATGAAAATCGGTCGAGACATCGATCAAATATTATTTTTTTCCACTTTTTTTTCTGAATCACTGTGCAACGCTAGCAGGCCGATGGGTATGACCGATGCTACTACCTGAATTACCTCAAGCGATACCGTATGGTACGCGCAGGCGATCCTCAGGGCCGCTTGCCGCTGCACAGACGATATTTTATGTCTGTACTTGGCAAATTTGGTGATATCCGCCCAGATCTGAGATCCGTAAAGCAGGACAGAGTTGACAACGGACATCAGCAATCTTGGCTTCCCTGGTTTGGGCTCTCCTATGTTGGCCATGAGCCTTGACAAGGAGGATGCGACCGACGCGGCCATCTCACTCGACCTCTGAAATTGTTCCCAGAAGTTCAATTTGTTATCAAGCAGAACTCCCAAGTACTTAACCGATGTCTTGGCTTGGATCGTGTGAGGGTTTCCACCATCATCGACATTTACATCGATGTCCGTGAAAATTGTTGTTTGACGGGTCAGCAGTACGATCTCTGTTTTTGGGATCGCGAGCTGGATGTTTCATGACTAGATTCAACCTTTCCTGGGTTACCTGCATGCCATGCCGGTAATGGTCAGGGCCACGTCGTCCGCGTACCCGATCAGAGAAGCTCCTTCCGGGGGGTGAACGCGCAACAGGCCATCGTAAAAGGCATTCCACAGGTCCGGTCCGAGAACCGAAACTTGGGCAATGCCCGCACTCAGAACCCTCTGTCGCCTGCCATCGAGCGTTTCGTAGAGCAGTCTCCGGTCCCGTAGGTAGTCCTTTAGTACGTTACCCAGATACCTGGATATCCGGAAATCGTACTCGAGAGACCGGATCATGTCATCCCACCTGGCCGAATTGAAAGCGTTTTTGACGTCTAGCGTTACAAGAAGGGCGTCTTTGCGAATTGCAGACCGCTTTTCTCTCTCAGCCTCTTAAAAAAGCGAACGAGATTGATTTTCAAAGACAAGTAGAATATTTAAATAATACCAAAAAATTATGGAAATTTATCACTGAAAACGTTTACAATTAAAATACAAAAAATAAAAATGACAAAGTAGACCTAATTACAGAATATCAATAAATTTTGATAAATAAAGAGGACATAGCAGATACTTTCAACAACTACCATAAAAACATAGCAAAAAACTGATTGATAAAATAACATCCACAAACACAGAGTACAACCCAAAAATAAACGTATATACAATATATTTTTCACAAACTAGCACTGAAGAAATCACAAAAGTCATAAATTCAACAGACGTAAAAAAAGCAAAAGATAATGATAATATCAGTGTTGCATCCTTAAAAACCCGAAGTAACTACGTAACAAAACCAATTGCCCATATTTTTAATTTAATTATAGAAACAAAGATATTTCCTGACATCATTAAAATTGCAATAATTACACCAATATTCAAATCAGGTGATAGTCACCTATGTAAAAACTATAGACCCATAGCTCTTTTTTAAACCTATCAAAAATATTTGAAAAACTAGTAATTAGCATAGTTACCTAGAGAAATACGACATTTTAGTAAAAAGACTATACGAATTTAAAAAAGGCTGCAACACAAGTATTGCCATTAATTATTTAACTGAAAGTATATAAGAAACTCTAGACACCTCCACCCCTATGGCGGTAATATTTATAAAAAATATAATTAAAAGTTATTTGAGAAATCGGAAGCAAGTTGTGAAAATAGATGACTGTTACAGTAGTGAATGTATTGTCGAGACAGGAATACCGCAGGGGTCAGTCCTAGGTCCAATACTATTCCTTATATACATAAATGAACTGTTGCATCTATTTGAAAATGATATCATATTGTTTGTAGATGATACGACAGTGATACGTAGAGGAAAGAACTGGATAGAGGTTGAACGGAACGCAAATCACAAAATGGGAAAAATATTTGATTAGCAAAATACGAACAATATAATACTAAATATAGAAAATACAGAATGCTCCACTTTTTCCATGCATAAATCTACTCAACCCAAAGAGTTTAAGGTTGAAATTGAAATGAACACGATAAAAAGCAAGTTCTTGGGCATCATAATAGATTCGAATCTAAGATGGGAAACACAAATAAAAAAAAATAGTAAAAATGTAGCTTTTTATACCTATATTATAAATAAAACTGTGTAGAGTATTTAATTAAAAACAAACGTTTCAAATATACTATGCACTAATTCAATCCACTACGATGTATGGCATGGTGGCATGGGGCAGTGCATATAATAACAATATAGACCTGTAAAATTCAGTACTACAAAAAATACAAAAAATCATATATAAAAAGTACAAAAATTTACCAGAATTCGAAGAAAAGTACGAAAAATTGCTATCAGCAAAAAATTTATATTATATTACAGTCATTAAAAGTAAAATACAGTATTTAATAGAGAACTACAAGCTAAAGCAAAATAGAACTAGAAAAATAATCCCTATAGGTAAAAAAAAGGAAAATAGGACAAAAAAAATAGCCTTTATAATGCAATATCAATATTTAATAGGCTGCCTATTGATATAAAAGACAAAATTGTAACAACTTATTTATTATTAATTAATTGAAACAATAAAATTATTTTATAATTAATAAATAAATTTTTACATAAGAATTTAATAATAAATGTAATATGGGGGAATTACCTATTAATGAATATGTGTGTGTACATTGACTCACATATATACGAGGGCCACATTCAAATGGATAAGGTACTTTAAAATAATTTGAAGTTTATTTATGTACATGAAAATATTAATTTATTAATAATAAAAAGAAAATTAATCATATACAATAATATAGGATAGTTATATGTATATGAATATATATCTATATACACGTGAATTTATATACATATAATATTGGGTATCACGGTGTCGACTCCCGTGTATACTCACA
Source organism: Anagrus nilaparvatae (assembly GCA_022575985.1). NCBI lineage: Eukaryota > Metazoa > Arthropoda > Insecta > Hymenoptera > Mymaridae > Anagrus > Anagrus nilaparvatae. The sequence continues at coordinate 32,707,013 of JAKSXM010000007.1, forward strand.
TACATGCACTCACACTAACTTAAATCTAACGTGATTTTACTTTTATTTAAATTTTAATAAAAAAAAAATTAACGCGATGAGCTCATATAATTTTTATGTGCACAATACCTTTTATAATAAAACAATTGAAGAAATTATGTAAACTCCTTAATTAAAATACTCCTTATCTCCACGTGCTTCTTTCAAGGTTATGAACCCTTTCGTAATTTTGGAGTTAATTAGGATCACTAACATGTGTTGACACTAGCTATCTCTATATTTTTATAATCACTTAGATCATAAACAAATCAAATTTCACAAAACTTAGTGAGACTTCATATAGAAAATTATAAAATTCTTTAAGGTTGAATCAGATGGATAGAAATAGCATTTTTTGAGTAAAAATTTCTGGAGATCGAAACTTCTGGAATGTTTAATATTTGTAGCCATTGATCATGTTATGTTTCCCTTAAAATTTAAAAAAAAATTTTGAAAATTTATTGACTACTGACGGAGATATTAGCGCTTGAAATTTCATTAATTTTTGTAGTACTTAATTAATCAAGACTTTTTTATAAATAATCTAATTTTTAAAATCTTTGAATATAATATTTAGGACATTATTTAGCATCGATTTACTAAAAAAAATCTCCATTTTTAACAATAATGTGAAATATATTTCAAGTTTTTTGATTTTTGGACTAACCTAAATTTTTCAAAAAATCAATTTATTTGCGTCGAAACGTAGAAAATCAAAATTTTTTTTAGTGAATCGATGCTAAATAATGTCCTAAATATTATACTCAAAGATTTTTAAAATCAGATTATTTACAAAAAAGTCTTGATAAATTAAGTACCACAAAAATTAATGAAATTTCAAGCGCTAATTTCTCCGTCAGTAGTCAATAAATTTTCAAAATTATTTTTTTAATTTTAAGGGACACATAACATGATCAATGGCTAAAAATATTAAATATTCCAGAAGTTTCGATCTTCAGAAATTTTTACCCAAAAAATGCTATTTCTATCCACCTGATTCAACCTTAATAAAAAAAATCTAAATTGGAGCAGTATATTCCAATGCTCTTTCTAGCAGAAGAAGGACTCCTCTCTCTTTTCTACTCTCCTCTCCGCCCGTACCATCGTTTCTTTCTTTTATTTACAAGTCATAACTTGTATTTAGACAGTACGAAGCGGGGAGTTTAAAATAAAAAATAAAAATTTATAACAAAAAAATATTTTATTTAATTATGCAGAATACCGCATTACAAAAAAGTAAATTATAGTAAAAAAATAAGTAATATTCAAAACATTAAATTATGGTTAAGCAAAAATAATTAGAATTATATAAAATCAATTAGATTAAGTAAAATAAAGAGCCTAAATATGTTAAATAGAAGAGGCTATTAAATAATTACCAAACATTTTTTTTTGCGTAGGAAAAGGAGAAATGCGTTACACATACTGCTCAGCATACGAACTAACAGTTATGTGGGACTTGCCCTTACCTGGGCATACCCACTAAAACTCAACTCCATTCCTACCTTATGCAAGCTTATCCCGGTACCGTTTTCACATTACTTCAGGACAGGTTCAAGGCCATTTAGTTCTATTCTTCAACTCCATCTTTTGACTTGCATCCAGTGACTCGCTAGTCTGGTTAAGAACTCCGTCATACCATCTGATTAAAATTCCGTCCTTAGCAGTGATATCTCTCCTATCAACCTCTTGGTCCATTTGCTCTCCGAGTAGTCTAGTCGGTCCAATGGTCCTGCCACTCACTTAGGCTGATCTGACACGAAGTGGTCTTTGCGCGGTCAATGCCTTCCCTCTCTTTGTTCAGATAGATATACTTTCTCTCAAGAGCCAGCAGATCTATCGGAATTACGCCGGCAATGACTAGAGCTGCCTCCAAGGACACTGTGCGATAAGCACAGGAGATTCGCAGGGCTCCTTGCCTCTGGATGATCATAAGCTTAGACGCATAAGTGACCTTCTTTATGCAGTCGGCCCCTACTTCAGCACCATACACGAGTATAGAGTGGGTGACCGACATAAGAAGCCTGCGCTTTCCAGTCTTACGTCCTTCCAGTCTTCCGCACGTGCTCCTCATTAGCCTGCTTAACGCATTAGTGAGTCTGGCAGTCTTCTCCGTGTTTCTTCAAATCTGCGCCATGAAGGTCAGTTTTGTGTCCAATAGTTTTCCCAAGTACTTTAAATTATCTTATTAAAAAAATAATAAATAATCCTTTAAATTATTTTATTATTTTTTATTATATTTTTTATAATTTTATTTTTAAAATCATTTTTTATCCAAAAATATTTTTAATTAATTTAAAAATTTAATAACTCATAAAAAAAATTTTATTGTATAAAATATTACAAAAATAAAATGAAAAAAAAAAAAAAAACAAAAAAAAACAAAAAAAAAATTTGAATTCTCTTGAATTTGAACTCGTGACTAGAAGAATTCTCTTTACGGGTTACATATTGTAACCGCAGGATCAGCGATAATAAAATGTTTTGAAACCTACATTGTTGAGTTTCCTCACTCTTTTCAAGATCTTGCGACTACTCTTTTATTATAATTTTTTACAATCTTTTTTTATACTTTTTACATCCAAATTTTTATTTCATAATTTTTAGTAACAGTTTAACATTTTGCCCATCGTATACGTAAAAGATAACTTATCGAAAATTATTACTAAAAACGAGGACATAATACAACTGGCCGAATTGCGTATACTTACTAAATTACGCTCAGTACCAAGCCTCATATGTTGGGGAAACAAAAAAAGCTTTAAGGTGTCGGGTAAATAAACATAAACATGATGTTAAAAATGAAGTTAATGAGGTGATACCTAAACACTGTAAGAAATGGTCATATGTAATGTGGCTATTTCCGGCTTTGCGGAAATAGTCACATTATTGTAAATATCTAATTTTTATCATTTTATAACTTCGTGTTCGCGGGACTTACCAATCTATATCATATAAGCTGAAAAGAGAAAGAGAATAATATACTTAATAATCGGGGTCGGGGGAATATTATAGAGAAAAAGAGATAGAGATATTTATGATTTAAACACAAGGGAAAATAAAGCACATTTTTATCAATTTCAAACACAAATCATAATTTTTATTAATTAAATTTTATAATATAAACTTTATAATTTATAATTATCAATTTTCACTGTCCTTTGATAAAAAATTTTCATTGTCTCTAAATATAATTATAAATTCACTGTCTTTTATTATAAATTTATAAACTTTTAACGCTCGCGACACACACACATTTTTAAACACACGAGGAGTTTCGGACTTACCTTTGGTCGTCAAAAATATAGATGCTGAAGATATTATGCTTGGCTGCCATTTTCGATGATAACTGGTACTGCTCAAAATTCTTCTATTTCCATAAATTTTAATATGGAAACGTGACCAATAATATGCCGGCGCGGATTCGCAATTATTTTTATATTTTTAATTCACTTAATGTTTTTCTTCCTGAAATTGGATTCCAAAGATACTTATCTTTCCTAGGATATCCAACTTCCTAATCAAATTTAAATATTCACTTATTCGATTCTAAAAATACATAATTAATGAAAACTGTCGCGATGATATTTACAATTAAAATTATATAAGAAAACACGTGGGAACAGAATCTAAAATTGTCTTGTCCCTCGTTTATGTTTTCTAATAATCACGAGTTTTCACTGAAATCACAATTCATAGTCTATATTTCTTCGTTCACAATTTAAACATAAAACTATACGAAAATCCTTAATCACGACATTCAATTTCAGAACTTTATCAAACTTACGTAAATGTATGTTAGAATAAACTATTCATTAATGGCCGGCGACATGCGTTTTTGTGATTTATCAAAAACGTGACCTATTTTTAGAAGGGTCAGTCGCCGAATCTCGTCCTCGCTGGTCACTTAAACCCGCGTTGTCGATCGGCTTCTCTCCCTTTTCCTTTTCTTATCTAGTTCTTCACGGCTTTTATTAATTATCTATTTGTGCGTGTGTCGCTAATGTCACCTATATTATTAATCAAACTATAACTTATATTTAAAAATCTCGCGGCTTTTCATAAATTTTAAATATTTTATATAAATTAAAATAAACTTAATTTTAGCGTTTGTAATCACGTTACGCATATTATGGATTGAAAATCATCGCGAATTCTAGATATTGAGCCGGTTTGTAGAAAACGGATGATTTCCGAGTTTGCTCATATGTACCAACAACCATATCCATTAAATTTTAAAGATGACTAAACTACATCGTTCATACAACCCGGTATTTAGAACAATACGTCATGCCGTTTTTTCAAGAGAAATTCTTAGAGAGATATATATATATGAAGATATATATGTTCGCCTCCCCTGATCTGTTCCCGGTTTTATTGGTATTGATTTTTTATTAATAATTTTTATTGTTATATAGTTTTATTGTAGTCCCCAGCTCCAAGGATTTTGATTTTGCTTTGCAAAAACACGTGCCTGTAAGCACCTCAATTTTCCCATTTAAATAACATGGGAATTTCGACTTTTCAGCTTTCTAATTTTTTAACGTGCTGAAAAAATTTTTTTAAACACTACCAAACAGATAGAAAATGATGTTTAGACATATAACAACTGATCCCTAAAGTTGTAGAAGTCCCGGAACACTTTGTTTTATCAAAATAAAATTTTTAAAAATCGCAATTTTCTCATTTAAAATACATTATATACATTATAAATAAAAAACAATGTATTTTAAATGGGAAGATTGCGATTTTAAAAAATTTTATTTTGATAAAACAAAGTGTTCCGGGACTTCTACAACTTTAGGGATCAATTTTTATATGTCTAAACATCATTTTCTATCTGTTTGGTAATGTTTAAAACAATTTTTTCAGCACGTTAAAAAATTAGAAAGCTGAAAAGTCAAAATTCCCATGTTATTTAAATGGGGAAATTGAGGTGCTTACAGGCACGTGTTTTTGCAAAGCAAAATCAAAATCCATGGAGCTGGAAACTTTTTATGACCAAAACTTCACAAAAAAATATATATATGGGCGATTATTTCTCAACCCAGCCACCCCCCTCTGTCCAAAAACGGTGGCAACTTAAAAAGATTTTGGTTTTCTCAAATTGACTGGAAAAGGGTCTAGTTTTTTATTCTTATTGGCCTTTTCAACTCTGTAAATCTACTGTGCCCATTTTAGGCACTGAGCGGCGGCAGGTCGACATTTTAGAAACGGAAAAATTGAAATAAAAGTAGATTAAGGGTAAGTTTTTTGAAATTTTTTGCTCTTAAAAGTTGTTATTTATTAAAACAAAGAAAATGAGACCACTTGCGTGGTAATTGGTTGATTTCTTAAAAAGTTTTGTGAGTGCTTTGTAGTTTTTAAAAATGGGTAAAAACAGCTACTTTGACTAATGATATCTCTGAACCTACATATCCAAAATAAAAAAGTTTTAGTGCAAAATGGTAGTCTTTTGATACATAATAAGTGTGCCAAATATCAAGGGATTTGATTGAGTATTTTCGGATTTAGCAATTTTAAGGGTAATTCTGAGACAAATTTTGACCCATTTTTTTAAGAGAACTAATACCCGAAAATTGCTAAATCCGAAACTACTCAATCAAATCCCTTGATATTTGGCACAGTTATTATGTATCAAAAGACTACCATTTTGCACTAAAACTTTTTTATTTTGGATATGTGAACAGAGATATCATCAGTCAAAGTAGCCGTTTTTTACCCATTTTTAAAAACTACAAAGCACTCACAAAACTTTTTAAGAAATCAACCAATTACCACGCAAGTGGTCTCATTTTCTTTGTTTTAATAAATAACAACTTTTAAGAGCAAAAAATTTCAAAAAACTTACCCTTAATCTACTTTTATTTCAATTTTTCTGTTTTTAAAATGTCGACCTGACGCCGCTCAGTGCCTAAAATGGGCACAGTAGATTTACAGAGTTGAAAAGGCCAATGAGAATAAAAAACTAGATCCTTTTCCAGTAAATTTGAGAAAACCAAAATCTTTTTAGGTTGCCATCATTTTTGGACAGAGGGGGGTGGCCGGGTTGAGAAATAATCGCCCATATCTGTATAAATATATCTTAATAAAATATATATATCTATATAAATATATCTTAAACATATATATCTATATAAAAAATATATATATCTTAATACTATATATATTTAAAAATTAGTTTGTTTGTTTGTCTGTTTGTCTGTACCCTAATGACTCAAGAACCACCGAACCGATTGGCATGAAACCGGCGTCAAAATGAAGAAAAAAAAATGCGGGTGACATAGGCGTTATATTTTCTGATTAGCTATCGTAGTTTATGAGATATTTAATTTTTAGCATTTTTGAACTTGATAACATTTTTTAAAAATTTTATCAAAAATTGAAATATCTCGATACTATCGAAAAATTTTGCTATCGCACTTCATAGTATTCAATTCAGCACTAATTTTTACGTATTCCCTGAAATTTTTATTCAAAACGGAGGTATCTTTAAAATTTTATAAAATGTTTCTAAAATTTTTTACTATATATTATATATATTCAACTCAAATTTTAGGGTATAGTTTGGGGTGATAAAAAAGTCCCTCAGCTAAAGTTTTAGTCCTCTAGCACCTCATTGGCCCGAAATATGTCTGTTTAAAGGTCCAAAAATAGCCTGATTTGGCCCATTTTCAAAATTACGCCATTCCTTTGAATTTACTACAAATTTTATCTTATTGGTCACATTTGAACTGGTAAAAGGTCTACATTAAGAAAAAAATTTTAGCTTATTTCAAAGCGAAGATTTTTTTTGGCATTGATATATATATATTGGACAATAACAACATGATAATAATAAAAAATCAATATCAACAACACGGGGAATAGATCAGGGGAGGCGGAGCCCCCCCTCTCACCTATGCTAGTATATATATCCTATCCTATATATATATAAATCTTTAATTATGTGTGTGTGTGTGTGTGTCCGAACGCGATAAACGAGAACACGATAAAAGCTACAGACATGGGGTTTACGGCAAAAGACGGCAAAAATTACGGGTCAAAACATAGGCTAAGTTAATTTAATTTAATTATTTTCTTTTATAGAAAAGAATTTTATTCGATTTGGGCATATTTTTTACGTATCCACCTAAATTTTCAAGTTAATCGGCTCGATCTGTCAAAAGTTACAATCATTTTTCAAAAATTATAAATATTTAGGACTAATATTATATATATTCGTAATTCTTACCGGTTACTAATTTAGTAGCTCAATAGAGTAACTAAAAGAAACTTGTACAGGTATTATCAGGGTGAATCCTAGAATTGGTAGTTGAGGGAAGCAACTGCCACTTGCGGATCCTAGGGAAGGGTAATCAAGCTTTGTATCGCTGATCACTAATTATCCGCCTGAGTTCCAACGTCCGTAATTTTTATGATTCAGTAAATTTTAGATAATAATTCGGATAAAAAAAGGTTGTTATACAAAATATTGAGTAACCTAAAACAACATATCTTTGGAAAAATCAAGTTGCAGGGGTCCAGTGGGGCGCAGCCCCCTTGGCGGTTCCCGAGGTGAGCGAAGCGAGCCGGAGGCAGCTAGTATATATATATATAACTATACTAGCTGCCTCATAACTATACTAGCTGCCTCCGGCTCGCTTCGCTCACCTCGGGAACCGCCAAGGGGGCTGCGCCCCACTGGACCCCTGCAACTTGATTTTTCCAAAGATATGTTGTTTTAGGTTACTCAATATTTTGTATAACAACCTTTTTTTACCCGAATTATTATTACCTAAATTATTATTACCTAAAACAACATATCTTTGGAAAAATCAAGTTGCAGGGGTCTAGGGGGGCGCAGCCCCCTTGGCGGTTGCCGAGGTGAGCGAAGCGAGCCGGAGGCAGCTAGTATATATATATATAACTATATAATAATTAAAGATTTATATATATATAGGATAGGATAGGATAGGATATATAAATATATAAATTTTATACCAGCTTCAAAAATATTTGATAAAAATTTAAAGATACCTTTGTTTTGAATAAAAATTTCAGAGAATACATAAAAATTGGTGCCGAAACAAATACTACTAAGTTCCATAGAAAAATTTTTCAATAGTCTCGAAATATTTCAACTTTTGTTAAAAATTTTAAAAAATTGTATGAAGTTTTTTTACCATTTTTAAAAATTTTTTTTCCGGCTTGCCCATTTTTTTATTTGTTGGTTTTTTTTCTATTTTAGGTATATTGCCCTGTAATATACTTTAATAAAGATAACGCACTCAAGTTTTTGAAAATCGGCCCAGCCAATTCGGAGATTAACTCGTGGCCATGGACCGAATGGATTTTCTGCACTTGTACTTTGGCGGACTCTATACATATAACTAACCTGAAAGACAGAATACAAAGATTGAGTAATACATGCTTAAGATACATCTATGGAATCGGCAGGGAGACACATATTACTCCCTATAGAGACAAACTAGGGTGGTTAACCACAAATAATCGTAGGTTATATTTCACATCCATCATTATATATAAAATTCTTCGTTTGCGTCAGCCTGAATACTTAACTCACATTTTCAAAAAGTACGTTCCTAAAGAGACAGCCAGAAGTGAGTTAATAACACGTGAATTAGATACCCCTGAACTTGAAAAATGGCATGGTGACTGCTCATTCCAAGTGCAAGGCACAAAAAGCTAGAATTATCTCCCTTCATCAATACGATTCCTCCCTTCACCTAATTCTTTTAAGGCAGGTTTGTTAAAGTACTTAAAAAGTTCTAGTCATACATGCAAAGACTCAGTCTTTTAATCATGTTTTATCAGGACTGAATGCATTAGTGTTATTAGAAATCTAATATTTCCTTATTTTTTCTGTTACTATTTTCTGTTTTACCCACTGTTGCCATGATATTACTAAAATTGTTTCATTTTATTTGTTATAACTATGTTATACTATGTTATTTATAAATTGTTGTATAGTTACATTTCTATTTTTATAAATTTTATAAATATACTGTTATAATTATGTATCATATTTTGTTCTGGACAAATAAATAATATTTACATATTTACATTTAACTATAAAAATTTAAAAAAACATTTTTTTCATGTATATCGCTCATTTTCATTTTTTTGCAAAAATTGTGTCACGTGGTCGTATCTACCGATTGAAGTAAGAATTTACAAATTTTTTTGTCTTAAAGTTTGTATTTCAAAAAGTTGTTGACCATACACCATAAAAATTAACATAATTTTAAGTTGAAAAAAAAATTTGTGGCTAAAATATGACAAAAAAGCCTTTACCGTTTCCCTAAAAAGCCTTTACCGTTCCTATTAAGAACTTGGTGTTTTAAGCAAAATAAGTGCATGGATTTTTATTTCCTTTTTTTAAAGTTTGTATTTCACTTAATTTTAGATGTACCAACAGCTATTTAACCTTAAATTAATGTTTTAGATGCTATTTTAGTTTAAAATATGACCAACAATTACGTATTTATTCACAAAAGCATAAAAATACTTTTTTATACCTCAAGAAATAATCGGTTAAAAAGACAATAATAAAAATTTTTTAATTTTACTTAGTTTTCATGACAATAACAAGTTGTTCCTTTGATAAAAAAAAACTTTTACTTTTTGTTTTCTAAAAATTACAGCAATAAAACAAGATTTTTGTATTATTTTTTTTAAATCTATTTTTGCAAAAAAAAATGAAAATGAGCCATATAAATGCTTAATAAATGCATAAAAAAAATTTTAAACTGATAACTAATAAAGGGGCTGAGAAATTAAATAAAGAAAAATTTCTGAAAAAACGTCTTTTCAATTCGATCCCCTACCTTAAACTAATTTCAACACGCACTTCAATTGAAAATGTAGCTCTTAAGACATTTTGTACTTTATATTTATCTTTTTTATGCCAGGATACTATTTTTAGAAAAAAGGATTTTTATGGTACTTAAAATTAGTAATAAATTTTACCTTGATCTTTAATATCTATTTGTTCAACAAGGGAAAAAAAGTAGGATTTGGCTTTCAATGCAGTTGTATGCACGAGTGAGCGTAGCGAACGAGTGCAGACAGCATTGAAAGTAAAATTTCCTACATTTTTTCCCGTTTTCAACACATAGTTTTTCATTAAAAGCGAAAAAAAGATCGCCCGAAAGTAAGAAAGTAGACCTTTTTTGCAGCGTGTAATGAAAATGATTAATATTCGACTTACCTGCAAACGTTCGGGGCTGCTTGTGGATGTATTATTATATTTTGACTTTGCTTATCTGATTTTTTTCCTCCATATTTTAAAATATGAAATACATTTGCTCGACAACCAAGCGCAGCATCAATACTTATATTTAACCACGTATGTAAATTGTTTCTTGATTCAGTCACTTTAAAACTAAAAAAAATTTAAGTTAAAAATTTTATTGAAATAGATAATGGAATGAATAATACAAATTAGCTATTTAAAATAGAGAAGTAAAATTTTTAAATGTTTATAAGTTATTATTATAAACAAGTTTACCGAGTCTTTAAAGTTATAAAGACTTTATTAATTTCAAAATTACTTTAAAAAAAAAATATTTAAAAATATTCATAAATAACATCTAATGTTTTTATTTCAACGAAATTTTTATACTTTTATAGTTTTTATTTTTTGAAAATAATATAATTTAATATTTAAAAAAATTAATAGTAAATCTTCAGTCCCGTGCACAGAATAATTTTTCTCGGTGAGGAATACCTTTTGTACATAAATGTGTCATAGCATCAAGAAGAAGTCATTGGTAGCTAGAGGCATATGGTTTACGAAAATAGGAGGGAAAAATTAGCATAATATTTATAACTGCGCCTGTTTAGGGCGCACGACTAAGTTAAGTCCCTAAATTTAGAAGCACTAATATACACGAAATTGAGGTTTCTCTCACTTTTTTGACAAGCTAGAATCGAGATAAATATCGAAGATCAATTTTGTCAAATTTTGATTCTTTTAATCGAATTTCGATTTTTTTAAATCAAATTTCGATTTTTTTAAATCGAATTTCGAGTTTTTTGTTGAAGTGCGACGTGTGTATTATTTTATATTATATATATAATAAATTGTATTTATCGGTCTTTACGGACTAATATTATTATTCACCAATACAAATTAATGTAAATTAATGAATAATATTAAACTGCTTTATTGTTAATGAGTCGCCCATAAAATATTATTCTAAATAATATTCTAAATAATATATTATATATATATATTTTTTTATATTATAAAATAATAACACACATATACATTCATAAATGGAGAATGGCATGCCATCTACTCTCGCCAATGCAAGTTGTTTCGTAAACATAAAATTCACTTAAGCGAAAATTGCTGGTATTTTTATGTTTACAAGTAAATAATTATATATATCGTAGCTTGTTTATTCATCAATTTGATATGCAAACTTAATTAAACTTGGGAATCTACTGAGTATATATTATATTTTTAATATCCTGATCGAATTTTGATAGTTTTCGAGGCAACAAATAAATGAATAAATAAAGAAAAAAAATTTGGACCGATGTGAAGCTTCCAAGTGTCCAAGTATCAAAAGTCCAATAAGTTTAACAATAGTGTACAGCTGAATGATCTGAGGAATCCTAATTAAATATATTATTAAAATTCAAATAATGTATTGTCATTACAATTAGTTATTTGAAGCAGAATGTAATTCCAAAATTTTTATTATATTTTGCAAGCGTACACAATCCAGCTTCATTTTTTTTTGTCTTAACAGATGTTGTAGACTCCGAAAGCATAAACCCAAATTAATAAGAAAGAAACACGAAGAATATTATTTTTTTTATTTTAAAAAATTTTAACAAAACCAAGAATGCCATAATTATTCATGAATATTAAAATGGTTAAAACAATTTAAAACAAAAGATGAATAGCACCTGTCCAGATTTTCAAACCGTTATTACTCAGAAATTGAAAATTTACTACATTAAAAAAATAAAATACATTAAACTTCGGTTAATCTTCTCATTAGGGGTGCAACCCAGTTGCAAACTTAGCACAAAATAAATTTTATTAATAAACAGGGTTACGTGATTATTAACATAATGCTTTTTCATCTTGAGTGGGGTACGGTGCCATTAGTCTTAGAAAATTGACTCCACTCATAAAATCATATTCACCAAAATCCTTAAAGATGCTACCATGTCGCAATGTGTTCCAGAAAATTCAAACGGCTCCAGGTCTCAGAAAATTACTTAGATCTAGATATAGAACTGAGGTAATCAGTCAAAGCTCGATGGTCCTCAAGGTTCCATATTTAACCTAATTTGTGGGCTTGTTCCTGAAATCTATACAACAAATAATTCTTCTCCAAGTAATAAGTTGCTATAATTAATCTTCTTCTTGTTTGTACTTTTAAATTCTTGTGACAATTGAATCCTGAAAATTCTAAATATAATTCCATATGCATAGCGCTTTATTCAATAAAATTTTTAATAATTCAAGAAGGACCAATCAGTTTTTTTAATTTTTCGGTTCAAATAATTCTTTAGAGACTAATTTTAAATTGATGGATTTTTTCAGTGTTTAGTGTAACCTCAGATGAATTACGTTTGTGTATGCAGGTTCTTTTTCTAAAATGTGAAAATTTAAGTACAAATGGGACACGGGTATAAATGTTCATGTCGTCGACGTATCTAACAAAAAAACAGTTTTGAAAAAAAAATAGGATCAAAGGGTATTAAAATTTTTTATGACTAGACTCTTTATATTCTAGTACTCATGTAATTATTATTAAGAAAATATTAAGAATTAAATGTAATTAAATAAATAATGATTATGTTTGTTTAAAAAATCGTCTCGTAAAATTAACCTAGGTGTGCCTCAAGGTTCGGTTCTTGGCCACCTCCTCTTCTGCTTATATATGAATGACTTGAAAGACTTTCTAGATCCTAATATCTTTCGTCTATTGTATGCTGATGACCTACAAGTGTATATTCAGGTAAAACCTGAAGATATACTTGAGGGAATTAATACAATGAATGTAGTGGCTAGAAATGTTACACAATGGACTAAAAAGGTTTCACTTCATCTGAATCCTGACAAGACGAAAGCCATATATTTTGGCTCGGTGTTTTTTGTTGATCGGTAAACATTAAGCATCTAAAATAAATCTTTAAAATCATTGAAGTTGCTGTCAATTTATTCTGATGCCTTTTTCATTATAATCCAACAACCTTTTAATTCAAATACTAACACTTTTTATGCCCAACTATCTGATCAAATGAGAATACATTTAGAAGTACTCAGAAAAAATATATAACACTTTAAAAAGTAAGAAAAAATAAAATTTTGCAGAGCGATTTATCATACAGCTTCGTACTCACACGCACATATGACTCTGTTAAACGCTTATCATTACTTTGTAAGAGTCTCCAAAAAGTAAATTACCCGCAAAATATACCTTTATTTTAATCAATTCGATTTAAGCTGCGTTAGAATGAGTAATCTCTAAATAGAGCCTTATAATACTAAATCAAATGTCTCCACATCTGCAGATTTTTTTTTCTTTTGGTTGGGTGAGAATGGGTAAAAGTAATTACAATTTAAATTACAGAATATAATTAAATATTTTGTTGAAACAAAAAAAAACATAATAAAAATTGGCCATTTTCTATTACGCTCTTCCGAAGACATAAAAAAATCCATTTCTATATAAAATATCCAAATCATCCAAATCTGAAGAAAGATTTTCATTTGGTACCTAAATTTTGCAGTAAATTTATAAATATGCAAAATTAGTAATGTTTAAAATTTCGAAAACATCGAATTTTCGAACCCAACGATTCGAAAGATACAATTGCAATTTGGATTTTTTCACGTAATAAGTCTATTAAAAAAAAATTTTAAGGGCCTTTGTTAGCGTTCTAAATCTTATTAAACAAATCTTGTATTCTAATAGAATATTATGTAGGGAGGGGTCAAAGTTTGCAGAAAATTTTCTGCGGTTAAAAAAATTCCACTTGTGGCAAGCGAAATTCTGTTTGCTGTTAGCATAATTTTCCTGTTTTCTACCAACGGATTTCTTCCCTATTTACAAACGGAATCCCGTTAACGGTAAATGGGATTTTGCTAATTGCTGGCGGAATTCGTTTTCTTGCTCAAACTGTTGCAAGTATAAAGATTAAAAGATTAAAACAATTTTTTTTTCTATTTCCTTATTTATAAAGTCGTTTAAAATCGTTTGAGTAAGAAAAAAAAATCTAAAAGCCATAAGCGGAATTCCGCTAATTGAAAGTGAAATATTTTCAGTAATGGAAAATGGATTTTTTTTTTTAGTGTATCGATCTGAGCCATTCGCTATTTTTTTTTTGCTACAAGAAAAGAATATCTAAAAACGTTACATTTTTGAATTTTAAAACTTACTTTAAAAAAGTATTTATTTTATGGAATAGGGACATTGTTTCCTGATATTTCTTATATCCTTTGTCTTGTTCATTATACTTCAATTGGAATTATGGTTGTTTATTGCACAGGATTTTCCCATCACAACTTTTGTTAACTGAAGTTTTGCTTATAAATTTTAGGGGCTTTGTATTTTAATTTTCCCCACGATACCAGGAATTTCAGGAAGTTGTAGAAATCACGCATCACACAAAGCTAAAAAGCACCGTTTACAAGTGGACTTCGCCAAGTCAGTGGGGACTAAATTTAGTGGACAGTGGGGGTGAATTAACTATCCTCTTTCAAAGAATAGGACCGTGAAAACGATCAAGAGCTAAGTTTAATATTTCAATTTTCAAAAAAAAATTTTAATTTTTTTATTGTTCTTTGCGTGGTTATTATTGTTTTGAATGACTATAAATAATAAAAAAGACGAAACTAATTTCAGTTTTTTTTCTTAATTTATTTATTAATTACCTGGGCGCGTTTACACGAGAGTTTATCCCCTCCAGTGACTACCGGTAGCCCCAGACCAACTTGGCCCCTTAAATTCGGTTTCTGTGTAAATGGGGCCCTTTATTTACTGCAGTAAAAATACGAGGGGAGTTTGTTCTTACAGTTGCAAATACCAGTTTTGCTCTAGAATAGGTTTTTTGAGTCGCTGAACTCGAATTTCGGGGTCAATTAGTAAAGAAACTGGGGCTTCACCCTTAAACTTGCAAAAACTACTCCCAAAAGGGTGTATTTTTTATGTATTCACGTTCTGAGTCCATAGATTTGCCCAAGAATTGATTTCCAAGGCTTTTATAGGTTGCTAATTAAGAATCTTGATGATTATTTAAGGTAACATTAATATTTAACACCTAAATTAGCTTAAACTACCCCCGAAAATGGTTTCTTAAGCTATTTTTGAACTTTTGCGACTAGATTAGGTCCACAAGGATTTTTGGGGTCCTTGAAAACGAATTTCATGAATTTTTTTTATGAATAATTAATATTTCACCCTTAAATTACTTAAAATTACCCCTAAAAATGGTGTATTTGCCATTTTTGAACTCGCAGCGCTAAGAAGAAGTTCATACGGTTTTTCGGATCGCCAATAACGAGTTTCGCAGATTTTTCACCCTTAAATTAATCAACTGAGAAATTAATATTTGGGTAAAAGTAAATAAATAACACTTTGGAATTTTTTCTTAAGAAAAATGTTTTTTTTTCTAAATATTTATTCAATAAATGCATTTATCTGATAAAGTATAAAATTACAAGCATATACATAATCAATCATCTTTGATATCCTGTATTTAGTTTTCTAATTGCACAAATGAGTATTCCATGTCTTAATTTACTAAATCGGCATCTTCAGTGGTGTCGATAGTGATAATTAATTTTCCTCTATCATTTACTAATTCTAATCTAAAGTATCAACACAATTTTCGAAGCTCTGTCTCTTACATGATTTGCAGAAGATACTGCACTTTAACCTTAATTTTCTGCAGCCACATTTATTCATGCAACCTTTTTTGCAACCATATGAAAATTTTTCAAAAATGTTTTTGGAATAAATGGGCTTGATGTAAAAATAGGTTATAAAATGTTATTCTTTTCTTTTTTTCCATCCCTATTCTAAAGGATTATCATTGTTCAGGGCCCAATTTTAACACTGAAGATACACTCTTTTTGTATGTTGCAAAACAGAATAATCTGTTGGAGAACTTTTTTTGTGAACATCCAAATCACTAGATAAAATTTTAAAAATATTTAGCTTTGTCATTGTTTAATATTCTTATAAATTAGAGCTTAATTAGTGGAATATTGGAGTGGATGCAAGTGGATAATGTAATAAATAATTAATGCTGTGTGATTAATATGTTGATAATATGATTTATTAACGCGTGTACTGGTATACGGCTGAGTGCATACTGTCCAATGACAGGTAGCGCTTGATATTACCTATCTCTTTCTAATATACACATAAGGCGTGTATACATATTATATTACAATAAAGGTATATTTACAATAATTTACAGTACGGAACATTTTCCCGGCTTAATTTAAAAATTCAAGGTAAAAAATTATTATTTTAATATAAAAAAGAATTCAAGAATTAAATATTATTTATAAACAATTTTTTAAAATCACATTATTTTGTGTTTTTAAAAAGTCTAATAATTTATATACATAACTATAGATTTGTATCTTCACAATTTAAAAGAATAGAATACAATACTAATATGAAGATATTTAAATATTTTTATAAAATGAGTTTATATATATACAATGAAAAGGGAGGGGGTATGGGCGCTAAAGCGCATAGTCACGTTATAAAATAGCTCCGTGAAAAAATAGTTATTATTTATAGAAAAAGTTAAAAAAATACCAGAGAAATCGTTCCAAAGTGTCAAAATAAAACTTATTAAATAAATGAAAATAAAAGAAAAGCTCCAGCATAAAAAATAAATCAAGATTAAAAGAAAGAAAAAGTTGAGAAAAAGTAAGGTTAGAAATGTTGCTTGTATAGATCAAGTAGAGTATTTATAACAAGAGATTAAAATATACAAACAATTGATATAACAATTGGTAATGAAAACAGTAATAAAAATAGTCCTGATGAAAATGCCATTTTTCACTTAAAAAAAAATAGGGAGAAATCCAGATAATTATAATAGTAAAGGGAAAAATGACAATTTTCATATATAAAAAGAAATGAAAAAAGAATAAGTAACTTATAAATTTCTCCTTACATAATTTACAATGAAAAGAAGTGAATTTGTAAGCGAACAGCAATTTAAAATAGTAAATACACAACAATATAAACAGATACATATCATGAAAACAGCACCAGCGATTGCAAAAAGGCTGTCACATCCTCAGCCCATTAAAATAGAAAAAAGAATTTCGGTTTAATAGGAATTCCTTGAGAAGTAAATTAAAATAGTGCAGTGATGTGCTAGCATAATATGTAATTGTTAGTGATCTTTATCAACAGATATTGAAAACAGAAAAATTAAAAAAGCAAAGAAATTCAAAATAATAGAAAATTGAAGAAAATACAAGAAATAGATCTGAAGAATTTTTTTCTAAATTTAAATTCATATATTTTTTTACTTTAAAATCAAAAGATGTTCTTTAAATAATTTTTATGTTTATACTTTAAATTTTGTATTAACAACATATTTCAATCTTGTAACAATTATGTATATAATTTGACAAGAATAAAATTACTACTATATACAATGAAAATGAATAAAATAATAAGAATGAACATATAATATTGATTTACATTATGATATGATTATCAACAGCTATTGACAATCAAAACGATCCTAGCAATCAATAAGAGAATTTAGGACTATCATTTGTGATTAACAAAACAAGTATAGATTTAAGAAATCATTTGAGGACTAAGTTTAAGAATTATGCTTTTTAACTCATCCACTAATATAATTTTAATTGTTTTTGGAAAACTCAGTCTAACCTTCTTAAACCAGAATTAAAATTAATTTATAATACCTCATTAAATGATTTGAATTTAAATTTGAAATTATTTTTATAATTTTATTTCATCTTAGTGATTATAAAATGTGGTTCAGTATTCCTTTCCTCTTTAATTTTACATCCAAGGTGAAAAATTATTAAATTAAAGATTGAGATAAAATTATCAAATTCTAGTATAAAAAATTATAGCATGAATAATTGAAAAAAGTTTTAGTAATAAAATTACATAAGAATTACATTTAGGATTTACGATTATGTGATTTTGAATTATAAAACCTAAGTAAATTTTGCCATGTGTAGTAGTACATAGAATTAAATGCATTTTTATGCTTGACATCTACCACTTTCCTATCATTTATTAGATTACGGATTAATGAGTTTTTGGTCGAGAAATGTCTTTGATTTTTTTAAGAATTTACAAGATTAACATTTGCTACTCTCCTATCTGAAATTAGAATACGGATGATTGAGTTTAATCGCAAAATGTTGATTATAAAAATTTTTACAAAGTTTAACCACTCTCTTATCTTGAACAGAATACGGATTATTGAGGTTTGTAAGAAATTTCAAAACGAGTACATGTAATTATAAGAAAAGATTATCGTAATGAATTATCATTTTTAACTTAAGGGTACCTTGTCTGAGTTTTCAAATAAAAAATCGATTTTTTTTTTTTTATTGAGTTGTGTTCAAAAAGTATTAATTATTAAAAGAATATGGAAAAAAAATTGCAAATGAATCCCGCAAATAATAAAGAAATGACAGCGCCTATAAGTGAAATTATTACTAAGCAAGAATAAAAGGTCCGAAACTTTAAACGCGTTTTTCTCAAAACGAACTCTTTGAAAACATGATAACAAAAAAACTATTGTTCCAATTTCAAATTTTTTTTTAAATCGATTTATTATGAAATTCTGCATATTTTGATCTATAATCAACCTGATCGGTAGATTTTTTTGGTCTCAAGGCTCCGTTTTGTGGCTAAGAATATGGTCAAATTTCGACTTTTTTCTATTTACCTTCATAATTTTTTTAATTTTTAATATTTTTTATTGATTGTAGATCATTCCAAGCAAAAACTCATGTACTTTAAAGTATTTTTTTATTTTTTTATTTTAGACGATTCTAAACCGAGTTATGATGCGGGCCAATTTGGAACTATTGGAGTAGATGCAAGTGGATAATGTAATAAAATAATAAATACTGTGTAATTAATATAATGATAACATGATTTATTAACGTGTGTACTAGTATACGGCTGAGTGCGTACTGTCCAATGACAGGTAGCGCTTGATATTACCTATCTCTCTCTAATATATATTATTGTTAAAATATTGTTATATCCTTTGGGAGAAGTTAGTTCTTTCCCATATAATTTTGTAACTGTTTTTAAAGCTATTTTCCACTATACTTTAATACTTGTTTCAGGGTTCATAAATTTATCAGCCTCCTTTCTAAATGTTGATGGGTAGCTTAGTGGACTGTATTTTTATAAATTAATAATTGATTAACTGAAATTGGTGATGTAAAAAATAATAAAAAACTAATAATTAGTAGCACAAAAATATATAATTTATTTAATGAGATGTGACTACTATAATAGTTGTCATAAGACTGGGCACTGTGCGCCGCTTCGCAAGGCACGCGCTAACACTCTGTGCACACACGCACGTATACTACAAATACACGCATACTACTAAACTTATATAATTATTATATTATTAATATTTAATATAGTGCATTATTTAACACTAAACTTTCGATTTTGGTTTCAATTATAATTCTGAAGATTTTTTCTTTACCTATTAGGTAAAAAGCAGATATGGTATCTTAGCCACTAAATAAATGAATAACCGCTGCAATTTTTTTTAATTTTTTGTATTCATAATACAGGCACACAAAAAAAAGTCATGTGCCAGAAGGTAGACCCCATGGAATGGGTTTAGGGTTTTAAATTCCTAATAAAAATATTTTTAACCAATTCGGGGGGAGGGGGTTGGTCTACAGGGCCAAGCATTGGTTAAAAACATTCTTTGGTTACAGCGTCTCAAAAAACTTAAGAATACACATTGAGTTTTAATTTTCCTAATAAAAATATTTTTAACTCGTTTCGGGGGGTTGAAAGGGGGCACTGGGGTGGCCTAGAGGATCAAGCATTGGTTATACACATTTTTTAAATTCATCTTTGGTTTCAGCGCCTCAGAAAACATAACAATACACATTGAGTTTTAGTTTTTGTAATAAAAATGTTTATATCTCGCTTTGGGGGGTGCTTGGGGCCTCTGGGGTGTAGAAAACATTTTTTAAATTCATTTTTGGTTTCACCGTCCCAAAAAATATAAGAATTCATATTAAGTTTTAATTTTTATAATGAACATATTTTTACCCGTTTGTGGTGGTATAAATGGGGACACTGGGGTCGTATATAGGGCCAAACGTTGGTTAAAAACATTTTTTAAATACATTTTTTAAATACATTTTTGGTATAAGCGTCCCAAAAAACATGAGTATATAGTTCAATTTTCATTTTTCGAAAAAAAATTTTTTTTAACTTTTTGGGGGGGGGGCATATGGGGGCGCTGGGGGCAAATTGGCTAGTTAAATCGCATTTATATGGCCATATTCGGTTTCGGCACCACCAAAAACCCCCATTCCATGGGGTCTACCTTCTGGCACATGACTTTTTTTTTTGTGCCTGTGTAATTTGTAGGACTGTATATAGTTTTTAAGTTGTTTTTTCCACGTTTTGCACACAAAAAAATAGTTAATTAGTTTAAATTATACAAAATACAAATATTGTTTTGTAATTAAAAATAGAATTATCATTTTAGCATCAAAGAGGCTTTTGAGTAGAGGTGTATTTTTACTGACTGAATTTAAAAAATATACAACTGTTATAATAAATAAACTCATGTACTCATTGTTGGTAAAAAAGTTTTCATTTTTAAGCAACGTCAGTAACTCAATATATTTAATAATTTAATAATATAAAAAAAAATAAAGTCAATGCAATTCGTTTTCGAAAATACAACTTTTGGGGAAATGCGTTTACAGTTTTTTTTTTTAAATAAATCTGAATGCGTCTACACTTAAGAATACTTTAATCTCCTAAATCGTTACTTTTTTTTTAAATCGAAAAAGGCCCTTGAGACTCAGGCAAAGCTAAAAACAGAAGCCGCCGAACGCAATAAGTTCAAAAAAATATTTAAGTATTTTAAAGGAAAATAAATAGACCAAGTGACCAATCAGGTGATCTACAAATCATCAACTTGTTGCACGCCTCCTCATTCCGCTAAGCATGTCTGAGTCTAAAATTTTATTTGTATTTGAATAATTATTAATATGTAAAACTTACCAATGATCAGTTAACTCGTGAATTTCTTTCCTTTTATTTTTAATAAAATCTACATAAGAATCCTTTTTTATATTATTGCTTCTTTCCATAATACTTAGCAAGGCTTTAACAATCCACTCTCTTGTGCTTCCATGGTAACATAAATTTCTTATCACACGATGGAGTCTTAATGTATTTATTTTAGGTTCATCAATAAATAATAACACCAACAGACAGGACAGTGATTCATAATCTAACAATTGTTTTCCTTTTAAGCGTAAGCTCGATGCACAAGGATAAGGCAGGTTTGCATCTCCTCTAGTACTCCAACTCCACTGAGGGCGTTGTGGCATTGTATGTATTGCATACCGTGCAGGGCCTCGAGCTGAAATATATTTATATTTAAAATGTCAAAAAAATATTTTTAAAGTCTTTAGTGAACTAATAACTAAATTTGATTAATTTATAGAAATTTTGTATATTGAACATTTTAATACATAAAATGTTTTTAGCATAAAAAAGATCCTGAAGTAGCTAAAAAAAATTTTTTCTTCAAAAGTGAAAAATTCCATATGAAAAAATATAATTTTTTTTTGCATTATTCTATGGCAATTTTTTTATGAGCGCTATTTGATAGGCTATAATTTTGGCTGGACTAAATCTTTTTTGACGAAAGTTTGCTAAAAATCATCAAAAGGGTTGTAGAAATGAAATAAAAAAAAATTTTTTAATAGAAATTATTTCAACGTTTCAGGGGTCTGTACCCCCTTCTTCAGGATATAAAAATAATAATTTATTTAAATAAAAATATTTTATTTAAATAAAATATTTTAACCCATTTACGCCCAAGCGGACGTAAACGGAAAGTCAAAAAAAAAATAGGTTCTCGTATAGATAGAGACTTTTAAATTACATGTCTATAGTAAAACTTCATGCTATTACCGAATCTGAAGTCAGATTTTACTTACAATCCTTTCAAATTACCCAAAAGGAGGGGTAATTGGGGTGAAAAAGAGGCTAAAATAAAAATAACGGAAAAATCAATATAAAAATAAAAAAATGATACCAAAAAATATTTAAAATTACTTATTTGTGCAAAAAACTTACATTTTTTAGGTTTATGGGATATTTAATTGGATTTCAACCCTTATATTGCAACTAGGGGTAGTTATCCCAAAAACTTCAAATATTGTTTTTTTAGTTCCAAATCGGTTCTAATAGGTAAATTTGACTTCTAATTCCATTTTTTGAATTTGCTTTGAGCTAAAACGCTTCTGTAAGCGTAAAATTCTAAAATTTAGTTTCCTATATAAAAATAATAAATTCTATAGGTTCCATTTAGCCCTGATTACCCCTATTTTTACGCTTATAGAAGCGTTTTAGCTCAAAACAAATTCAAAAAATGAAATTAGGAGTAAAATTTAACTATTACAACTGATTTGGAACTAAAAAAACAATATTTGAAGTTTTTGGGATAACTACCCCTAGTTGCAATATAAGGGTTGAAATCCAATTAAATATCCCATAAACCTAAAAAATGTAAGTTTTTTGCACAAATAAGTAATTTTAAATGTTTTTTGGTATCAATTTTTTATATTGATTTTTCCGTCATTTTTATTTTAGCCCCTTTTTCACCCCCATTACCTCTATTTTTGGGGCATTTGAAAGGGTCGTAAGTAAAATCCGACTTCAGATTCTTTAAAAGAATGAAATTTTACTATAGACATGCAATTTAAAAGCCTCTATCTATACGGGAACCTATTTTTTTTTTGACTTTCCGTTTACGTCCGCTTGGGCGTAAACCCATGTCAAATTATTAGTTTGTTTTGAAAAATTAGTTTTTTACTAATAAGTTATGAATAATTTTTTAAAAAATTTGATAAAGATTTTTGTTGTTTTCTTGATACACTGAACCTGATGTACAAGTGTATCATGTGTTCAGTGTATCAAGAAAACAACAAAAATCTTTAACAAATTTTTTAAAAATTTACTCATAACTTATTAGTAAAAAACTAATTTTTCAAAACAAACTAATAATTTTAAAATATTTCTTTTTAAAATATTTTATTTAAATAAAATATTTTTATTTAAATAAATTATTATTTTTATATCCTGAAGAGGGGGTACAAACCCCTGAAACGTTGATGAAATAAAAAACTTTAAACTAAATTGTTCCGTTTGATCATTTTTTATTATTATTTATAATAATAATTTCTATTAAAAAATCTTATTTATTTGGAACATAACAAATATTCATATTTATTTTATTTATAAAAAAAAATTTTATTATGGCAAAAAAATAACGAATTTAAAATTTTACTGTTTAAAATCTCAATCTCTCTCTTTATAAAGCCATATTGCCAGAAAAAGTCGAAAAGTAATTAAAAATATTAATAATATTAAAAATTAGAAATAAAATTAATTAGGAAAATTTAAAAACCTAGTAGACATTAAATATCAAACGCCAACCTAAGGCATCATTTTTTTTATGATTTTGAGAACACGAATATTTTATACACAATAACAAATAGCCTAAAAATATTGGCAAGGGATCTGATCAACACAAAATTATTCGACACATCAATAATTATACACAAAAAAGTTTAGCGGAATTGTTCTACACCGAAAATCCTTGTGTCGAAAAGATCAACACAAATTTTTTCTAATCGAAATATTCAACACACTGTGTTAAATGATATTTATTTATGCCAGTATACGAAAGAAATAAGTTATTTAATATTTAAAATGGCGTGTTGAATACTTTGACTAAAAAAAATTTGTGTTGAACTTTTCAGCACAACGATTTTTGGTGTAGAACGACTCCGCAAAATTTTTTTGTGTAGAATCATTGATGTGTTGAATAATTCTGTGTTGATCAGATCCCTTGCCAAAATATTAAATGGATAAATTCGCATGATAATAATTTTGTAATGTTTACAAAATGATAAAATACAAACATTTTTATAATCGAAGGAGATCAAGTTAATAAGAAAATACCAAAAAAAAAAAAAAAAATAGTTTTACATATTTTAATTATATAATTTTAATTTTAATTATTAATTTAAAAATTTAAACCAAATGTGGAAATAATGAAATTAAGAAAATTTAAATGAAACTTAAAATAAATATAAAAAAAATTTATTATGTTTTAAAACATCTCGGAAACGTAGGAAAAATGCGCGTGCCCATCACATTAATCGCAAATCAAAAAAAAAATACCCTGCCAACTAGCTGGCACTAAGGTTATTCAAACAATGAGCTTAATATTCAATATGCCACAGATATCACCAATTACAAGCATGCAATCATACATACATTTCTATTAACTTTTAAAAGTTTTTTTTATTAAACAAATGTTCAAAAGATTAATTATTAGATTCGAGGTACATAGTAAAAACAAAATTTTCAAATATAAATACTTTCATGGAACTAAATGAAGTATTACACCAAAAAAAAAAAAAAATATTGCAGTTTTTTTAATTTTGAGAAAAAAAATTTTTTTAAATTTGGTATCATATACAAAAACTTACTATAAACAAACTTTCTAAAACTAGTACTCTCATAGAAATAAAATAGGTACTACGTCGAATAACAAAATAAAATTTTGTGTTTTTTGTACCTTTTTATGACGAAGATTTTGGGAAAAAAATTTAAAAAAATTAATTATCAGATTCAAGATATCGAATAAAAATCATACTTTCAAATATAAGTACTTTCATGGAAATAAATGATGTATTACATGCAAATTAAAAAAAAAAAAAAAATGGTTTGAGATTTTTTGATGAAAAAATTATTGAAAAAAAAAAATTAGGTCTTAATTCCATAATGGTTGTGAATATCACAGGTTACAATATTTTCAGATATTAGTACTTTCATGGAACTGAATGAAGTATTATTTTGTTTTTTGTATTTTTTCGTGAAAAAAATTAAAAAATAAAGTATCAGATTCGAGATATACAGTAAAAACCATACTTTCAAATATAAGTACTTTCGTGGGTATTACATCCAAATTAAAAAAAAAGTACCTCGAGCTTTTTTGGTGAAAAAATTTATGAAAAAAAAATTAGGTCTTAATTCCATAATGTTTGTGAAATATCACCGATTACATACATACATACATACATACACACATACACATACAGACTTTTTTTAAAAACCGGTTTTTTAGCTTCCTGGGGTCTCAAAACGTTCTTATATGCCAAAAAATCAAAAATGGAAATTTGACCTATCACAATGGTTTCTCATTGAGGAACAAATATTGTGAAATTGTAAATAATATTTAATTATATGTAAAATTACAAATAATTTCATCAAAATTTAAATGTTTCAAAATTATTTTACTGAAGCAGGCACATATAAGATTTTATTTTTCAGGGATTTTCTGAATAGCAACAGGGATTTTCCTGAACGCTGGAAATTCCTGATTGCTCAGCATTCAGGAAAATTCCGATTGCTAAGCATTCAAGAAATTCTTGATTGCTCAACGTTCAGGAAAATCCTGATTGCTAAACGTTCAGAAAATTCTTGATTGCTTAACATTTAGGAAATCCTTATTGCTATTCAGGAAATCCCTGATTGCTCAACGTTCAGAAAAATCCTGGTTGCTCAACATTCAGGAAAATCCTGATTGTTCAGCGTGCAGAAAAATCCTGATTTCAGACGTAGAATTTTGTATATGGACTGAAACAAATCAAAAAACTTACGTTAATCAAACTTTACCGGTTAGAGAATATATACACTTATTATTCCAAAAATTAAAAATATTACATCATTTTTATGTACCAAATTTTAATTTTTAGGTCAAAAGCCTTTGAAAACTGTAAGTAGCAAAATTGACTAACACAGTTTTTGACCTAAAAATTTAAATTTGGTCAATAAAAATGATTTCTTTCTTGAAGAAATAAATACTCAGAGAAAAATTAATTAAATTAAAAAAAAAATTTATTATTTTACGATGAAAATCAAGCTAGTAATGCATATTTTATACATTTTAGGCAAAGAATTACATTATTATTTATACACAACTACACGTGTAAACAATCAAATTCCAAACGACTTTTCGAACTCTGAAAATTTCGTAAGGAAATAATGTGTGTCCTTGAATTTTCTCATACCACCACAGCTTTGAAACAAAAAAAAAGGTACAAAAACACGCTTATTGAAAAGTAAGTAATGGGTATTTTCCAAGCATAAAAATTATATTTAGGAAAGGGAAAGAAAGAAAGGGAAGCAGATAGTCTCTATAAATCATATACTATTGACATCACCAATATTTGTTTAAACTTTATCGCTGCATTCGCATTTTCAGAATTCAAAAGTCCTTTAAGAATTTGATCTTTTTACACGTGTACCTGTATAAAAAATGATTAAATTCTTTGTCTTCAATGAATAAAAAAATATTCTTAGACGCGGTAAAGAATATTTACCCATCCCCCAGCCTGTAAATATAAATATTTTTAGGTTGTTGGCTGCGCCAACATTTATATTTACAACACGCTGTGGAATGAGTAATATTCTTTACCATGTCTAAGAATCTTCTATTAAATTCAGAAACAGGCATATTTCAATAGAATTTCAATCATTTTTAAGATAAATTTCAGCAATGGTATTCATTATTCACTTGATTTTCATCGTAAAATTATAAATTTTTTTTTAAATCAATTAATTTTTCCCTGGCGATTCATTTCTTTAAGAAAGAAATCATTTTTATTGACCAAATTTTTAGGTCAAAAACTGTGTTAAGTAAAATTTGCTACTTACAGTTTTCAAAGGCCTTTGACCTAAAAATTGAAATTTGATACATAAAAATAATTTTTTTTTCATAATGAAATGAATTGCCAGGGAAAAATACATCAATTAAAAAAAAAAAAAATTATTTTACGATGAAAATCAAGCGAGTAATGCATGTTTAAAGTTCAGAAACAGGCATTTTTCAATATAGAACTTTTTTAAGACAAATTTGAGTAAAATCTTAAATTGATGATAACTTGGCTAAATTTCATCGGAAAAAGAAAATTTTTTTTTTCTTCTGGAGTGATTTTTTCCTGGCAATCAGATTTTTTACCTATATTTTAAAAATTTTATTTACCTAAAAAGAAATTTTGAAAATTTGGGGTAGCTCAGATACGAAAAACACGGTTTTTGACATAAAAGTGGCAAAATCTTCCTCGCATCCATCGCAGATTTTGTGTACATACATTTTTTTGCATTCTATAGGGTTCAAACTACCAGAATGGTGGCAGTCGCGGCTTCGTAAATTTTTTAGTAATAAATAATCACAGAATATTGAAACCGTTCGGGGCGAGGGTAGACTTAAATACTCAAATTAAACCCATTCCTCGTTATAAGGCACTCTAAGTGTGCCTAAGGGTAACTAAGGGTAAAGTTATATTAGGTTAGAAAACCCAGCTTTACAAAACAGATAACCAATAATACACTTTTGAGTTTTGTAATGCCAACACTGCATCTAATCAGATTCTTATATACATAGGCGGAGCCTATTACATATTGAGATGGCTACACCCAGGGGGTGGTAGACATCTGGTTCTTTTACTATATTATAAAAATATAGGAGGATAGGTTTAAAAATAACAACTCAGTGATTTATATTAAGAAATATAAAGAAAATAATTTTAGTTTATTGATTTCAAAAATATTTACATGAGTTTACTACGTTGTGTTTTATAATAACTTAAAATTTTAATTATAACATTATAGACATAAAAAATATTATTTACTTGAAATTTTATATACAAATATGGATTAAATACAATTACAAACATGATATGTCTATAGGAATGAATATGAGTGTAAATGTATGAGTAAAGGTGTAACAGCCGTTTACCCGCGCTTGATATAAAAATCAACGACAGCCTCTTAAGAAGCAATCAGCCGCTTACCTGCGCTTTTACAAAAATTAAAAATAAAAATAATTATCGCGCATACATTTCAGCGGTTTTAATCAAAGCTCACAATTAACATATACGCGGCCATATTTAATTGAGAAAAAATAATAATTAAAAATATTTACAATAATAAATTTAAATACGCGGTCCGGTGGTAGTTCGTCATCACCTGGACATCCCGACTCTCATGTGGTATGGCATCTCACATAAGGAACTTAAATATTTAATAATTCTCCCTTAAACGTGGAATGTCGACTTCACGTAGGGGGATTTCACGAATAATTATAATAATAAAAGAAATAATGAGAAAGATACCTTACTTACATGCGGAGTCGAGAAATGTCCACCAGGACCTTTTGGACCTTCTACACAATACTGTGTATAATGCACGAATGCCTGCTTTATGTATTTAGTTCACGCTATTTATACCCTTTTCGCCCTATGATTTACATAAGATAGAAAGAGCGCGATAGATATTATATTATAGTTGTCGGTAAAGACGAAATTCTACGATGAGTTTGGAGCTTGTGATTAACAAAACAAAATATTTTTAATAACTAAAAATTATAAAATATAAATGAAAAAACTCTAAATTAAATTATTATATACAAATTCAATTGATTATTATTAATTAATTATTAAATTAAATTAAAAAACGTCATTGAGCTAACTATTACGTAAGTGCCCCTAAGAGTATGTTACACGTTTTTGAATAAGTTTAGCTAGGGCTAGGTACATAAATGGGAATGGTTTATTATTTACAAAAATGTACATAAAATTAAATTAAATAATTACAGGAGTGGGTAGTGAACATCTCAATATATATGTCACAGTGTTATAGAATAATTTGTATTATAGACAATAATACGGATTATAGGTATGTAAAATTTTTAAAATCAGTTCTTTCCTATGATAAATAATCACAGTATTAAGTGTTACAGCCTATAATATTAACGCACTTTTGGATTATAGAAAAATGAAAAATGAAATCGTTTTCAACATTTCACTACCATTTAATGATTTATTTTTTATACTACCTACATAATTATATTAATTTACAATGAAATTTTTAATTGTTTTATTTAAATTATTTATTTAAATATGAATATTAAAGAATAATCTATTTTATTTATTTTTACATGGGCCACTAAAATGACAACTTAAATTACATAAGACTTGTGCTAAAAAATTTTATGAATTGGCATAGAGTAACTCATATATATTTTAAAATTGTGTTATTTCCAAATTTCCCATACAAAGCTTCTGTTATCAGATCGCAATATTCAAGGAGCACCCTAAGAATAAAGAATTTTCAGTAACGCATCAACAATATTGACAGCTTTCTTGAATTTAAGTGATATAAGATAGAAAAATTTTATTGCGTGATCTTGGTAGTTTAAGAGAAATCTATATTCCCCATCTGGGAAAGATTGTAAATCCACTAAATCCATCTGACTCATAAGAAATGATAGGTTTTATAACAATACCTTTTTTGGAATTAGGCGTTTTCTAGCACATATTTTACACATCTGCGTAAAAATTGTACATGCTTTAAATGAAACATTTTTTCTTGTCTTTAAAAAAATAAAACAGACGATCTCTTTCCCCATGATTTGTTTTTTATGTGCATCAGATAGTTTATCATACAAATCTTCGTAAGGAAGTTTTTTTATAAGCTGTTACATTTAAATAAAGGGAGACCTTGAATAAGTACGTGGGCTGAAGACCTATCTTCGTTCTATGCGAAAATTTGATGATAAAGGATTAGCCGAGGGCTTCACTATATATTTAGATAAGAAAAATATGGAAATATTTGATACAATTTCAAAATAGTATTTTATTTCTATCAAAAATCAACTGAAAAATAGAATTTGAAATCGATATAGTAGATGAAAATATAAAACTTTATAATAAACATCTTAATAATAAAATAATATAATATTCAACAATGAGAAGCAAAAGAGAATATGAAACATTAAATAGCACTTCGAATAATAAAAATAAAATTGTAGAAATACAAAAATACCTAAATCGAACATTAAAAAAGCATAATAATTAAGTACATTTGAATAAAATAATTTTTGATACAAGTATAACTATAATCCCGTTCACGCCAATTTTCAAATAAACAATTAGTAAAAACTGGGATTTTTTCATGCAGCAACTTTTAAATATCACTTTTTAAAATTTAAGATACTTTATTTTTATGCGATTTCTTTTCAAAAGTTTTTTCAAAGATCTCATTCACTATAACAATTGAATAATAAATATAATAAAGAATAAAGATAATAAATAATATAATAAAGAATAATACTAATAAAGCTCACTAGGAACACACAGATTCCGGAAATTATTGTTAGAATTACTATTATAAGCTTTCTAGAAAATAAGAGAGTCACTTAGAAGTCTCATTTGTGATTTTTTAGACAGGCAGAGGTTCAAAAGAATTTAAGGAATGCTTTCTCTAATATTTTAAGAAATTCTACTTTCATTCGACTCAATAATAGAATTATGAACAAAAAGTTGAATGCCCCCACTTACAGTAAGTAGGGAAAATGACCCATCTGACTCACAGTTAGTGATGTTGGAGAATTTTTCTAAATTTTCAAGAATTGAATATTGCAAATTTTGACATAATCGTATCGCAGTTTGTGAGTTGTTAAAATCGCCAGAAGCCCTTAAATTGCCAAATTTTAATAATATTTTCGATTGTCTAAACTGCAAACAAATTTTCGATTGGATCCTGATCAAAACGAGATGTTTACAAATAAAAATTTTGTTGTTTGTTTTTTATTTCTTCCCATTGTAAAAGAATACTATTTACTGTCAAATAGAAACCATTAAAAGAAGGTGGATAATCTAAAACAGTTCCATCAGTTTGCCACTTCAGTATCTACGGTAAAGAATTAAACAACCACTTTTCAACTTCAGAATTTTTTTCTGAAAGTGGACGCTTAAGTGGATTTTTATCAAAAATTTGTTTGCCGTTTAGACAATCAAAAATATAATTAACGTAAAATAAATTCTGCAGTGTCTGTACAATTTTTATGAGAAACATCTTTACTTTTTAAACCAGTTTTCAAAGCACTAGAAGTTTTAACACTGAAAATTCCAGCAGCAAGGTCGACTCTCATTTGTTCCCATAATTCTGAATTCAAATGCTTATCAGATAAATGAAGAGCTGATTTAGCAATATGATCGTCTTCACATTTGAAAAGTTCGACTGTTGGACCCCAAGATGCAGTTTTACTAGAGTTTTCTCCCAAAAAAATCGTGTTTTTTTAAATTATTTCAACATTTTAGTAAGTAACACTGATCCCAATTAAAATATATTTTTTTATTATTTAATATTATGTATAGTTTTTCAGCAGTGATTCCCAAATCTTTAACTGCTGAAGCATTTTATTATGCCATGTATGGTTTTATAGCGGTGATTCTGTTTAAGATGCACTGGTTACAATAATACTTATAACTGTGATTATGGTGAAAGGTTTAGAAATAATACTATATTAATTAAATGACTGCACTTTGATAGAAATAATAAGAGTTTATTATAATAATATATGTGTTGCTTATAAGGCAACCGTGCGGGCACTAAGAGATGCGAGCCGGCGTGTTCTCTCTCCTCTTACAACATATACACTAACATATTTACATATATATACATCGATACGGAACATTCTCCCGGCTTAATTTTTTATCAAGGTCAAAAATTGAAAAATATAAAAAAGAATTAAGAGAGATTAGAATTAAAATAATATTTACAAAGATAATTTTTTTTTTTTTTAAAAACATTATTTTGTGTTTTTTTAAAAGGTTTCATAATTTAAATAAACAATTATATACATTTGTAGTTTTACAATTAACGTAAAAGAATATAATACTGATACAAAGATATTTAGATCTTTTTAGGAAATCGAATACAATAATAAAAAAGAATATATAATATTGATTTACATCAAGACGATTATCAACAACTATTGTCAATAACGATCCTAGCAATCAATAAGAGCACCTAGGACTATCATTTGTGATTAACAATACAAGTATAAATTTAAAAAATCATTTGAGGACTAAGTTTAAGAATTATAGTTTCTAACTGGTCCGCTAACATAAATTTAATTGTTTTTGGGAAACTCAGTCTAACCTTCTTAAGCCGGAATTGAAAAAAATTTACCTCATTAAAATGATTTGATTTTAATTTTGAAATTATTTTTACAATTTTATCTCATCTTATAAAGTATTAAATGTGGTTCAGTATTCCTCCCCACTTAATTTTACATCCGAGATGAAAAATTATTAATTAAATTATAGATTGAGATAAAATTGTGAATTAATAGAATTTAGAAGTTAAACATTTGCTACTCTTCTATCTTTGAATAAGGATTATTTAGTTTTATCGCAAAATGTTGAGAGAAAATACATAAATTTACAATTTATGACATCTACCACTCTCCTATCTTGAACAGAATACGGATTATTGAGATTTGTAAGAAATGTCGAAAAAAAGTAAATGTAATTATAAAAAAAAAAAAAAAAAAAAAAATCTTTAAATTTTTCTTTAAGTTTTTGTAATATTTTTAGAAAATTTAAGAAAGTTTAACTAATTGAAGAATATTTATAATATTGTTTAAAACTTTAACAATATTTAACTATATAATTTAAGTTAAAAATTTAAAAGTTAAACCGGAATATTATAGTATGAAAATAGCATGAATAATATTTAAGATTATATTTAAAGGTATTGAAAAGATGAGGTTTAAAAATAAATTTTGAATAAATTTTGTCAAAATGTTAATTGGAATAAGCTAAATTTATATTGACATCCACCACTCATCTATCTTTAGAAGAATATAGTTTACTGAGTTAGGTTGAGACATATCAAAAAGCAAAGTAAACATATTTACGTTAAACATGAAATTTAAGTAAGTAAGCTATATCGCAAAATGTTGAGAGAAAGTTATTTAGATAATTTTTTTTTAATATATGACAAAATTTACCAAGTTTTTATGAAAATTTAAAAATATTTAATTATATAATAAATGTCAAACTTTAAACTAAGAAAGTTAAACCTTGCTTCCCGAAAACAATGATATACGTTATAGATTTTTAAATTGAGCATTATAACTTATATTTAGGAAAAGAGTAAAAAAGTAAATAATAAAAATCTAACATATTCTAAACATAGTCCTCATGACCGAGAAAATTATATCTTGATTGATGAGATCTGCAAATGATGTCCAGGTACTCCCACTGATCGAAAAGACAGCCCAAACAGCTACAGCTTATGATAGACCTCTTGATGTCCAACATTTAATTTGGAGACCTAGGTAACATCAATTGAATTAATATTTTGTATTAAAAAACTCAAGAGACAGAGATTTAGGCAGTGATAATAAAAAATTTTTCCTTTCTTTTTTTTTATAATACACTAATTCTTTTTTTTGTAATACACAAAATTTTTTTTTTTTTTAATACTCAATACACAATCAACATTATTTTAAGCTTAAATTAATTAACAAAAGTTAATTAAAAATAATTAAGTAAAAAAAAAGAAAATAAAACATAGAAAAATATCATGTAAAAAATCACCGAAGGAAACAAAGTGCAGAAGTGCATCGATTGCTTTTTTAGGCACAAGTAAGACTACGAACTTTATTTCCTCGAATGATTTATAGATTACAGAGATACTCTTTATCATTAAGTTTTTAAATTAATTTTAATTTGTGTATCAGTATTTGTGCAAATCAAGAATATTAAAATATTACTGCTTTAAAAGAGAAAAAAAAGGTAGCGTAGAAGAGAAGTTTTAACATCTTTATCTCTTTTTAACACATGACAGTACATTACATTACATTTGTATTTTTACGATCACTTATAAGTTTTTCTTTTTACATTACAGAGATACTCTTTATCATTAAGTTTTTAAATTAATTTTAATTTGTGTATCAGTATTTGTGCAAATCAAGAATATTAAAATATTACTGCTTTAAAAGAGAAAAAAAAGGTAGCGTAGAAGAGAAGTTTTAACATCTTTATCTCTTTTTAACACATGACAGTACATTACATTACATTTGTATTTTTACGATCACTTATAACTTTTTCTTTTTAAGAGAATTTAAATATTTCAATAACATTAGTGTTACGTAAATTTTTACATAAAGATATTTTTTTTAATAAATAATTTTTATTTTAAAATTGAAAGATGTTATTTTTGATTTTAAAATGTATTTGAGAAAAACAACTTTTACACACGCGAGTGAGAGAGAGAGCAAGGTTATATTTTTATGCGATATAATTGTATGAATTATTAGAAATTTTAAATAATAATAATACTACTAAGAATAATAATGATATTAATAGTAATATTATTTTTTATATTTATATTTTTTGTAATAATGATACTTATTAAACTTAATATTTACGTATCTTTTTTAAAAAAGATGAGGAAATTAACATTGCGACGAATCGAGCAGGAATGACCCATATATGTACAGCAACAGAAGAACTTGATAAAGAGAGGTAATAAATATGGTCGCTGACTGAGCTGCTGGGGATTTTTAAAACCTGCTGGTAACGTTGACACCTGTAGACGAGGCTGCCATAATAGAACACGTGACTTCTTCTTCTTTCTTTACATGAAATTTGCCACAAATAAATGAGAAGCACGTGACTTCCTCTTCTTGAAAAAATAAAAATTTACAAGAAATTCGCCATGTTGAATTTTCTCTGGAAATTCAAGCTATTCGCCAACTTGAATTTTTAACGGAAATTGAAAAATTCGCCAGGTTGAATTTTTATATCAAATTAAAAAAATTCGCCAGGTTGAATTTTTTATTGTAATTGCATGTGGACTGTATTAAAGAATTTCGCCATGTTGAATTTATATTTTTTATTGTATGTGGACTGTATTAAAAGGTTTGTGCCGCACTTGGGAAGTCATACAACACTTTCACCACGTGGAATATAAATTCGTTTGAATTTTTATAAACACAATATAAAATAAAATTGGCACTCCGAATCGTTTTAGCATTATCATTATCATTATCACTAGTTTTTATAAGCGTGCACGCAATGGTTTTTTGCGCGTGTGTGTAAGAAGAGAAAATTTTCACTTATTCGAATTCCTTTAACCCATTAGTTCCCAAGCGGACCTGAGATGTCGTTTGAAATTACGTCTATAAAACTTGTTTAAAATCAAAATTTTTTTTAACCAAAAATGTTCCCCTATGCAAAAAGAGATGCTCTTTCATATTTTTGGGTCAGATTATTAAAATCTTGGACCGGAAGTGAAATATAACCACTCATAGTTCACTAATTTTAAATTATGAAAGATAACTTTTTCAGCCGTTTTTTTTTGAAAAACCGGACTAGATTATGGATCTAGCCAATTAAAAGTTAGCCACAATTATTTCTTAGCAAGATGGTGGATATCAAAATGGCGATCAATTTTTGATTTTTCCAATATTTTTTCAAACAAGCGAGGTTTTTTAGTGAAAATTTATACATGCATGGAATATTTATAAAAAATTGAATTCAAAATGGCGTCCAAAATGGTGGAAAATGATCGAATTCTAATAAATTGTGACAATATTTTAAAATATTTGGGCTGTGGGTACTTATCCTATACATTTTTTAGGTGTCTGAGTTTAGATTTGATATCATTTTTCATCAAAATTTAAATTTTTTATAAATATTACATGCATACATAAATTTTCACTAAGAAACCTCACTTGTTTGAAAAAATACTGGAAAAATCAAAATCTGATTTTTTTTTTTTACTTTTAGTTTTTTCCTGGTTTTTTCAATCAAATTGATCGCCATTTTGATGTCCACCATCTTGGAAAATGACAAAAATCTTTCAAAGTTGCTAAGAAATAATTGTGGCTAACTTTTAATAGGCTAGATCCATAATATAGTCCAATTTTTCAAAAAAATTGCTGATTTAGTTATCTTCCATAATTTAAAATTAGCGAACTTTGAGTGGTTATATTTCACTTTCGATCCAAGATTTTAATAATCTGACCCAAAAATATGAAAGAGCAACTCTTTTTTCATAGGGGAACATTTTTGGTTAAAAAAAATATTGATTTTAAACAAGCTTTATAGACGTAATATCAAACGACATCTCAGGTCCGCTTGGGTTAAAGGCTCGAATGACCAAATGTTTAAGATGCACTGGTTACAATAATACTTATAATTGTGATTATTAAATTCAGCTTAAAATTAATCCTTAACACTTTTTTTTATACAAAAACATAAATTTTTTTCATTATGATTTTGAGATACGCTGGACATTTTTAATAAATTACTTAAATGTAAAAACAAAGATATGTTCCAGCAATAAAATTATTTATTATTTATTTGTCGTTTCGTGCCAGTTAGGTACCTTTTCAAAAACTACAAGAATTATACGCACGGGTCCCCTGAATGAGCGCCAACCCGAGATGCGCTGCGGTGTCGAGATTTCATTCTTTCAATATACACTTACCTGAAGTGGAAAACATGAATTTTGAAATAATCGATCGGGCGCTTTTTTAGAAAAGCTCAAAAAAGTCCAAAAAAGCTCAAATTTTCGAAAAACTAAAAATAATTTTTTTTTTTTTTAATCTTAATTTTGGCTTAAAAAAAGTGTTTAGACGATAATTTTCAACATATTTTCAACATATTTTCAACATATTTTAGCATATTTAAAAATATTTCAGTTCATATTAAGCTTTAGTAATCGGTTGAAAATGGTTTAAAATATTTTAAATAAACTATCTGCAATTTATTGGGATAAAATAATAACAATAACTTGTAATAATTTTAATTAATTTATATTATTTATTAGACGTCAATATTAAAAATAAACAGAAATTACATGAAGAAATCACGGAATATGATCAATATACTCAACTGTACACACTACATATATTTTATACACATGTATCTTTTACTACACTAAATAAATAAATTTTAAATTTTAAATATAATATTATAGATAGAATAGATAATTAATATATAAAAATATGTACAAGTTTATAAAAAAAAATACATGTTAGACACAAAAAATAATTTAATTTTTGTAATAATATATAGATCTTTTAAGTAATATCAAATAAAAAGGAAATTTAATTTGAACACAATTATGAATTGTAAATAAAAAAAAACGTTACTATTAAAAAATATATAAAATTTATGAAAGAAAAAAGTATTTTCTCACTCAAATATGAAGGCTATTATACTTAGAAACTGCTCTTTTTAATTGATCATGATATTTTTCGTTAATTTCGCTAAATTTAAAGTCCTTCCACATAATTTTGATCACCTGGATTTCTTTCTATTTCACAAACAGTACAACAGTACAGTTTCGACTAAAAAAAGCCTACATAATGCTTAAGTTAATTAGTAATATTAAAAATATCACCTTTTTTATATTAATTTTTATATTAATTTAGCAAAATTAACGAAAAATATCATGATCAATTAAAAAGAGCAGTTTCTAAGTATAATAGCCTTCATATTTGAGTGAGAAAATACTTTTTTCTTTCATAAATTTTATATATTTTTTAATAGTAACGTTTTTTTTTATTTACAATTCATAATTGTATTCAAATTAAATTTCCTTTTTATTTGATATTACTTAAAAGATCTATATATTATTACAAAAATTAAATTATTTTTTGTGTCTAACATGTATTTTTTTTTATAAACTTGTACATATTTTTATATATTAATTATCTATTCTATCTATAATATTATATTTAAAATTTAAAATTTATTTATTTAGTGTAGTAAAAGATACATGTGTATAAAATATATGTAGTGTGTACAGTTGAGTATATTGATCATATTCCGTGATTTCTTCATGTAATTTCTGTTTATTTTTAATATTGACGTCTAATAAATAATATAAATTAATTAAAATTATTACAAGTTATTGTTATTATTTTATCCCAATAAATTGCAGATAGTTTATTTAAAATATTTTAAACCATTTTCAACCGATTACTAAAGCTTAATATGAACTGAAATATTTTTAAATATGCTAAAATATGTTGAAAATATGTTGAAAATATGTTGAAAATTATCGTCTAAACACTTTTTTTAAGCCAAAATTAAGATTAAAAAAAAAAAAAATTATTTTTAGTTTTTCGAAAATGTGAGCTTTTTTGGACTTTTTTGAGCTTTTCTAAAAAAGCGCCCGATCGATTATTTCAAAATTCATGTTTTCCACTTCAGGTAAGTGTATATTGAAAGAATCCGTTGAAATCTCGACACCGCAGCGCATCTCGGGTTGGCGCTCATTCAGGGGACCCGTGTAGGAAATGAATATTTTATACATACGTTAAATTTAATTTACATATCCAGCGCAAAAAAGCCTATTTTTTCCCCTAAGGAGACGGCTTTTTTGCCCATTATACGTAAAACTATATTTTAGAACACGGGAAAAAATATTGGGTTCGACTTTTGCATACTGTCTGCACTCGCTCGTGCATACAACTGCATGCAACGCCAAAACCAATATTTTATCCCTTGTTTAATAAATTGCTATTAATAATTACCTAAAATTAATCACAACATATTTATGAAAATAATTGTCTAAATATCATTTCTTTTTACATAGTCATTTAAATCAAAAAAAAAATTTTCTTATTATATTGTACGCACATTTGTACTAAGAGGACTGTTTACATTTAAATTGTGTTACATATATTATTTTAGATAGTGTGTATATACGCACATGTGATACACGTTATACGTCAATACCAATCCATAAGTCATTTAGCGACATCTATGTATATTATATTGTATTAGTAGTCACACTAGTACTCTAGATAAGAGTGATTTCTATTATAGAATTAAATTTTATTTTAAAAGAACATTGATGTAAAAAAAATAATAAATAATAAATAATTTTATTGCTGGATATATCGTTGTTTTTACATTTAAATAATTTATTAAAAATGTCCAGCGTACCTTAAAACCATAATATTGAACATAGGCTTAGATATAATGATGCCCCTAAAACTATGAAAAACAAAAACCTAAAAATTTTTAATATCCTTAAATATATGCAAGATAAACATGGGTCAACTAACAATTCTAAAATTAAGAAATACATCAAGTATTTAAAGAATTAAACCAAAGCATATGTACAAAGAAATTTTTTATTAAATTGCAGAAGAAGAGAATGTCCACCACCACCTGACCACCACATATTGATAATGTTTATCTAATAATAAAAGTATCAATGAATTGTGCAATAATTCATCTCATGCGCACATACAACAACAAATTGATAAAATAATGAGTTCTATGGACGAACTTCAGTTACAACTAGTTAATAATAATGTATTACTTAATCATTTAAAACAAGAAAATATACGACTCAATGGGCTTGTACTTGCTCTCCAGAATGAAAACTCAATACAAAATTCAACTACTCAAGTGCAACACTTGCCTGACTCAATACCAGATCAAAGTATCATCACTGATTCGAGAGTAAATGACAATATTTATAATAATAAACAAATAATTTTTTTTTTTATAAGGGAAATATGTGAATTTTGCATCAGCCATGGAGTGTTTGCGGGCCTTAAAGACCCGCAAATTTTCATGACCGCCCAGCTGTACAAAGTGTACAACTGGGAGACTACCGGCGAACGCCGGCTACGCCCCAGATTCTTACTGGATAAACACACTTTAAACCCCCCGCGCTTTTTTGTCCCAAACCGGAACTACCTTTTCAGGTATAACTTCAGTTTGGGACGCGCAGCCTAGGCAGCTGGCCGCTGCCTTCCCCCCTGCCTAGGGGCAAGAGAGCTCTTTACGATAGAAAGCTCTCCTCCTTCTTCTCCAACAAGGTGGTCCTTACGTACTCTGCTACTTTGTTCCAGTTTTCGGAACTCCGTAGCATTTCCGCGAAAAAGGTCCTACGAAAAAGGCCCCTTCTTGAAGGGCCCAAAAAAAAAAAAAAATACTACTAATAGTTACACTCATTTAATTACCAATAATAATAATAATAATAATAATAATAATAATAATAATAATAATAAAATAAGGAACACAAGGATGCTAAACACTGGCTGGCCAAAGCTATCCGTCAAAGCAAGGCTCGATGCCTGCGTTCATTACGCGAGGATGTAAACAAAGACCCCTGGGGTCTTGGTTACAAAGTCGTAATGGGCAAGTTGAACCGGGGGTCTGACAACATGATGGACGCAGTGTCGACCGAACGAATCATCGGCGCTCTCTTCCCTGAGCGGCCTATCCGGGAAAACCCGGTAGAGGCGATACCCAGGGAGGAATTGCCGTTATTCAGCGAGGACGAGATGGTGAAGGCCATCAAGGCAATGAAAAATGGCAAGGCGCCGGGGCCGGACGGGATACCAGCGGAAGTGCTCAAACGAGCGGTCAAAATAATCCCTGGTATCCTGTTAAGCATGTTTAATGCATGCTTGGTGGCAGGAGTGTTTCCAAGGCAGTGGAAGGTGGCACGTCTCGTGCTCTTGAACAAGGGTAAAGGTGGAGCCCCGGACTCTCCATCATCTTACAGACCCTTGTGCATGTTAAACACCATCGGAAAGGTGATGGAGAGCATGCTCCGGGCAAGATTGAGAAGAGCCATCGAGGAGGGCGGTGGCCTTTCCGAGGAGCAGTATGGATTTCGTGAGGGGCATTCCACGATAGACGCCATTCGGCGTGTCGTGGATACCGTAGAGGCTGAGGGGAAAAAGCGGCCTGCAATTTGCAAAGACGTCCTTCTTGTAACGCTGGACGTCAAAAACGCTTTCAATTCGGCCAGATGGGATGACATGATCCGGTCCCTCGAGTACGACTTCCGGATACCCAGGTATCTGGGTAACGTAATAAAGGACTACCTACGGGACCGGAGACTGCTCTACGACACGCTCGATGGCAGGCGACAGAGGGTTCTGAGTGCGGGCATTGCCCAAGGTTCGGTTCTCGGACCGGACCTGTGGAATGCCTTTTACGATGGCCTGTTGCGCGTTCACCTCCCGGAAGGAGCTTCTCTGATCGGGTACGCGGACGACGTGGCTCTGACCATCACTGGCAGGGACATGCAGGTAACCCAGGAGAGGTTGAATCTAGTCATGAGACAGATCAACCTCTGGATGGGCGAGCACGGGCTCCAGCTCGCGATCCCAAAAACGGAGATCGTACTGCTGACCCGTCGCACATCAATTTCCACGGACATCGATGTAAATATCGATGATGGTGGAAACCCTCACACGATCCAAGCCAAGACATCGGTTAAGTACCTGGGAGTTCTGCTTGATAACAAGCTGAACTTCTGGGAACAATTTCAGAGGTCGAGTGAGAAGGCCGCGTCGATCGCATCCTCCTTGTCAAGGCTCATGGCCAACATAGGAGGGCCCAAACCCGGGAAGCGAAGATTGTTGATGTCCGTTGTCAACTCCGTCCTGCTTTATGGATCTGAGATCTGGGCGGATATCACCAAATTTGCCAAGTACAGACATAAAATATCGTCTGTGCAGCGGCAAGCGGCCCTGAGGATCGCCTGCGCGTACCATACGGTATCGCTCGAAGCGATCCAGGTAGTAGCATCGGTCATACCCATCGACCTGCTAGCGTTGGAGCGGAAATACATTTACGATAGTGTAGAGGACCGCGAAGTGGCATCCACTCGCGCCCGCTCCAGCTCTATGGGAAAATGGCAGGAACGGTGGAAAAAGGAGGAAGAGAAAAATGCCCGATGGACGCGCAGACTGATTTCAGATCTGCAGGCATGGACTGGACGACAACATGGGGAGGTGGATTTTTACCTCACCCAATTCTTGACTGGACCCGGGTATTTCCGTGCAATGTTGAAACATTTGCATAAGGTGGCAACAGAGGAGTGCTTGCACTGCCCAGGCGAGAAGGATACAGTGGAGCATACTTTCTTCGGATGTATGCGCTACGTGGAAGGGCGCCCGCCCTTCCCGATTTGGAGGCCAGAGAAGGTGGTTCCGGAAATGCTACGGAGTTCTGAAAATTGGAACAAAGTAGCAGAGTACGTAAGGGCCACCTTGTTGAAGAAAAAGGAGGAGGGCTTTCTATCGTAGATTGCTCTCCTGTTACTAGGCTGGGGGAAGGCAGCGGCCAGTTGCCTAGGCTGCGCGTCCCAAACTGAAGTTATACCTGAAAAGGGAGTTCCGGTTTGGGGCAAACAAGCGCAGGGGGGTTTATAGTGTGTTAATCCAGTAAGAATCTGGGGCGTAGCCGGCGACCGCGTTCGCCGGTGGTCTCCCAGTTGTACACTTTGTGCAACTGGGCGGTCATGGAAATTTGCGGGCCTTTAAGGCCCGCAAACACTCCATGGCTGATGTAAGATTCACAAGATTCCCTTGACAAAAAAAAAAAAAAAAAAAAATAATAATAATAATAATAATAATAGTATTAGTTGCAGCTGCCTAGGCTGCGCGTCCCAAACTGAAGTTATACCTGAAAAGAGAGTTCCGGTTTGGGACAAACAAGCGCGGGGGGTTTAAAGTGTGTTTATCCAGTAAGAATCTGGGGCGTAGCCGGCGACCACGTTCGCTGGTGGTCTCCCAGTTGTACACTTTGTACAACTGGGCGGTCATGGAAATTTGCGGGTCTTTAAGGCCCGCAAACACTCCATGGCTGATGTAAGATTCACATATTTCCCTTACAAAAAAAAAAAAAAAAAAAAAAAAAATAATAGTATTAGTATAAAGCTCAATAATAATAATAATAATAATAGTATTAGTATAAAGCTCAATAATAATAATAATAATAATAATAATAATAATGATAAAACTTGTATTTTTAATAATAATTTTAGTAATAATAATAATAAAAGTAATTTAATACAAAATTAATACCTTATTAATACACAAAAAACAATAATAAATTATGATACTCGGCAGCGAATAAGTAACCCAGGTATTATGAATATTGAGAGACGGGAAATTTTCATTCCAGGATTTATGACAATTAATAGTGATAGAAATTTATATTCTATTGCCTTCTCTATTCTTAGAGTTTTACTCCCCTCTCTCAACCGTTCAGATATCTGTAGAGTGAGGTTTTCATGTCCAAAAACCCCTGAAATTGTAAATCAGAATAATTTAACCAAGTTCACTTTGTTTATCATAACATTATCAAATCCTGAATTAGTACAGATCATTATTAGAGCTAAAAGAGCTCGCAATTATCCTACAACCAAAGATATTGACTTAAATTTTTTAAACTCTGAAGTTGCCAGTGCACTGCCAAACAGGAAAATTTTTATTAACGAGGTACTTTCTCCTCTTGATCAATTACAGTACATAACCATCAAAGAAACAGCAAAAAGCTTAGGTTTCAAGTTTGTTTGGCACTGTGCTGGCAGGTTCTTAGTCAGAAAAATGAATGGCATGAGGGCACATATAGTTACTTCCGTTTCTGACCTTCATGTTATAAATCAATCTTACGGTAAATTTACCTCCATCCCCTC
Organism: Anagrus nilaparvatae; assembly: GCA_022575985.1. NCBI lineage: Eukaryota > Metazoa > Arthropoda > Insecta > Hymenoptera > Mymaridae > Anagrus > Anagrus nilaparvatae. The sequence goes on from JAKSXM010000007.1 coordinate 32,750,665, forward strand.
TCATTCTACATTATATCATAATATCTCTCATAAAAATTGACAAATAGATCATGGACCTGTTAACTCTAAAATCTTTGGTTTAAAAGTAGCTTTTCTTAATGCAACATCACTAAAAAAGCATATGTGGGAATTACGTGATTACCTCAGCACTCATAATTCTTATCATGTTTTTGGTATAGCAGAAACAAGATTTGGTCCTGAAATCGATGATAACATCATTAATGTACCGGGCTATAGTGTAATAAGAAAAGATAGGAACACTCAAGGTGGTGGTATCCTATTATATATTCGTGATAATCTAAAAGCGAAAATTCTCTGTTCCTCAAATACCACGCAACTTGGTAAGCCACTTAAGATTGAGTACCTTTTCTGTTCGGTATGGGAAGGCAATTCTACTCCTACTCTAATTGCCCTTGTTTATCGTCCTCCTGATGTCTCCATCAGGCCTGATGATAACCTAGAGAAACTTTTACATTCTCACTGCTCTGATTTCAGCCATAAGATAGTAATGGGTGACTGGAACGCCAACTTACTCGCTCCTCATAAATCTGACACTCGTTACTTAAATGATCTTATGAGTGATTTGTTCTATTTATTTATTTGTTGACTAAGTAATAAAATTCTATTGGCAAATTTTAATACATACTAATTGACTATTGACTGATTGACTTTTGACTGATTGTTGCTATGGTTCACTTATTTATTTTATTTAGTTTTTGAAACAGTATTAATATCAAATTATATCATATTACTTATATTTTTATTAACTAATTTTACCTCAATTTTATTTATTTATAAATTATTTATTTAAATTAAACAATATATATTAATTAGAGCTATAATAATAATAATTATGTAAGAGTGTAACTAGTTTTGTACAATACAAATAAAGGAAATAATAATAGGGGAGAGCTCCGTAGTATGGCGCGGTACCTAATGCGCCGAACCGTAATATTTATTAACAGATTCATTATTTTTTTTTAATTCCAATTGAGATTTATGTATAAATAAGTAATAAATTAATTCGTGGAAAAAAAATTCATCATCAGCCATTCTTTATTTTTTTATTTAAGAAAAAAATTTTTCAAGGGTTTTGTTACTATTTTTTTCGCATTGTTTTTAGATATAAAAATCTAATGAAATTAATTTTGAACAAAATTTTTTCTGTTACTTTATAAAGTGGGCTATTTCACATTAAACTAAGAAATTTTTATTTAAAAAAATATATTATTCGCTGTAAAAATTAAATATTCCGAAAAGATACTTATTTTCCTATTACGCCGCGGCCGATTTTCTTTATAGTGCGCCTCGTAGTGCGCATTATTTTTCGAGCAATAGGCAGTACTGGCAATAGGCAGTGTTTATAAATAAAAATTGTTTACAAACTCTATTCAAAACATATTTTAAGCAGTTTTAAATAATTTTTATTCATAAAAAAAAAAATAATTTAGGATATTCAAGTAAAACAATAAATTTTCGTACGGGTGCTAATGCAAATACTTTATTTATTTTTTAACTAACATAAATAACAAATAAATTAACTTAATTGGTAATATTTCGTAATTTAATAAAATATCAAACAACTTAATTTACCTATAGAATAAAAATTTTGAAATTAATGTACATTTATAAACACTGCGCCGCTTAGGAATACACTGCGCCGTTTTATGAACACTCGCGTAAAAATCGAAGTTTAAAGAGTTCGTCTTATTTTAATTAATACAACTTTAAAAATTATTTTAGATTTAAAAATCATTAAGAAAAATATTTTTGAGTCCTTACTGAATACATATAAATAAAAAAAAGTTTTAAAAATTAAATAATATTTTTACTACAGAGCTTAGAAATAAGCCGCGCCATACATGGGGTTTCTCCCCTAATAATAATAATTAAAAAAAATGTTAGTAAGAATCTCAAACACATTAAATTTTTTATTAAAACATGCATGAATAATAGTAAACATTATATCAACAATTTACAAATCAGAATTCTAAATTTAGAAATTAGACACATACATTTCCACATAAATTTTCTAAATAATAACAATAATAAAATTTATAATTACTTAAAAAATATAATAGACTCATACCTAAGGATCAAATAGATAATACTGTAAAAATTTTTTATAAGTATCCTGAAATATTGCAATTTACCTATGAATTAGTAAATAATAACAAAATAAATTTTTTGGAATTAACTTTCATTGAGATAAACCACACATAAAGGGGTGGGGGGGTATGTTCTGTGATGCATTTTTCGAAAGAAAATTTTTAAGATTATTTTTTTATGGATCTGGTAAAAGTAAGGTAAACGGACAAAGCTCTATACTAAAGAATAATTATTTAGGAGCACCCAAAAATTTTTTATTAAATAATATTGAAAATTGACCTTTTTGTCGTTAATTTTATGTTGACGTTTTTTATAAAAAATAAATTTGCGGTGAGACACGTAGCTAATAGCCGCATCATCTGAAACAAAAAAACCAAAAAAATTTTGTTAGTTAATAAGTTTCTTGAGGTAGTGACGTCGAGTTTTTTTATTTATTTCGATTATTCAATTTTTGGCGTGAGTCTATACTAAAAATAACAGAAATTCCAAAAAATTTCCTTTTTTTTCCGTTTTTTTGAGTTTAAACTCACACAAAAAATTAAATAATAGAAATAAATAAAAAAGCAAGACGTCACTACCTCAAGAAACTTATTAACTAACAAAATCTTTTTGGTTTTTTTGTTTCAGATGATGCAGCTATTAGCTATGTGTCTCACCACAAATTTATTTTTTTCCAAAAACATCAACATAAAATTAATGACAAAATGGTCAATTTTTAATATTTGTTAATAAAAATTTTTTTGAATACTTCTAAAAAGTTGATCTTTAGTATAGACCTTTGCCCGTTTACCTTACTTTTACCAGATCGATATAAAAAAATCTTTATAATTTTTTTCCTAAAAATGCATCAAGACACAAAAAGAAGGTACAAAAAGCTGGAATTCACTCTTTTCTAAAATAAGGTTCCTTCCTTTCTTAAACTCCTTCAAGACAGCCTTGATTGCTTATTTCAAAACCTTAATTCATACAAATGACAGCTCGGTCTTTAAGTGCGGGTAACATATAGAATTGTGACATAGGCTAGAATTATGCTATTGATGACGTTATATTAAATGTTATATATCTTTGAGTTCATATATATTAATATACTATGTTATTTATTTATTACTTGCTATTATTGACTAAATTCTAATTATTGAATGCTATCGCTTGTACTACTGTACTTACTACTGCTATTATTATGCTGTTAACTTATATATTATTATTGCACATTTACATTTACATTACAGACCAAATCCCTCCCTTAATGCGCTATTGGTATCGCAAAAGCACATCATTAGACAGGTTCTTAAATTACAAATAAAACCATACAAAATCTCAAACAATAGGCATGGTTTATACATTAGTTGATAAGGTTTTTAAATTATCACATAAATCTTTTCATAGAGAAAATTTAATGAAAATAAATAATTATTTTATATAAAATAATTATCCTATAAAATTTATTGAATACTACTCAAAACAAAATATTATATTATCTACATTATAGAAATGAACATTCTAAATAAAAATAATTTATTAAAAATGTCCAGCGTATCTCAAAATCATAATAAAAAAAATTATGTTTTTGCATAAAAAAATGTTTTTATTTACTTTTATTTATAAAAACATAAATATTTATGCATCAACTGACCTAATAGGTGCGCCAACCGAGCAAAAAAAGCATTTTTTTTAGCAATTTTTCTACTAATTAAAAAAATTTTTTCATAAAAATAATTATGTTGAAGAAAAAAAAATTAATTAATTGAATAGTGCGTTTATATCTCATTATTAAACAAAAATAAGATGAAATTCCCATATATTTTTTCATATTATCAAATCATGGTTTTTAATTATAAGCAGGAACAATAATCGCCTGAAGGTAGAAAATAGATTATTATTATCAAATATAATAAAAAAAAGTTTATAATTTTAAAAGGTGAGATTTGGAGACTTTTCAAGCTTTTTCGAGACAAGGGGAGATAAGGCGAGACGAGACGAGAGGAAAATTTCAAAAAATGATAGTTTTTAGATTGAGTCAAGATTAGGGCAAATCTCGACTCTTTCGTCTCACGAGATTTTTACCACTGGGCGTCATTCGTGGGAAAATGCAGATTTTATTGTTTAATCCGAATGTTTAAATTGCAATAGCCGCTTATATTTTGGATTGTTAGCTATCTTCTAATTCTCCCTAAGTCAAGTGACCGAATTTGTCAAAAATGAGAGTTTTATGGAAAATTTTAAAAGGCTATACAAATTTTGATATCCTGAGAAGGATTCGTCTCAATTTCACAAATTAAGTAAAATAATTATAAAAATTTAGTAAATTCTAAAAATTTATAAAACATGATTTTCTTGATTTTAGTTCTTGATATATAGAAGGCCAGATCTATTTACTTCAAAAAATTTCAATTGTTTAGGCTAAAAAAAAATTTTTTAGGTTAAATAACCAATACATTATTAAAATTTTATTTAAAGGTTTTTATTTAATATAAATTTAATTTCTTGGATCCGTTAAATAAAATTTGTAAAGTTTTTATATTAACTCATTAACGCCGGGGCAGATAGTTTTGGAAATTAGCAAAAATAAGTATATTCCTTTATAGATAAGTGGCTACAAAGTTAACTCCGCTATACAGGTCCTAAGCCCGGCGCCTCATAAGGCTGAGGAAGGAGGATGGTAGTTCAGGTCACCTTATTAAGGTTGAACTAGAATCAGAGATACTGGACATAGCTTTCTGGAACAACTGAGGCTGCCCTATAAACGGGTCCCATGCCTTGCTTTTCTCTGTGGGACACGCATACTGCTGAACCCAATACATTGACATTGAGTATGCTGCAGACAGCTTATGGCTCTCTGGAATAACTGAGGCATAAATCGGGCTTATGCCTGACTTTTCCTCTTTGCATCCTTAGTGAGTGTGCTGCAGATTGCTATCCATTAGTATCTCTGAGGAAACGGCACACGAAAAGGGGCTCCAATGTTTTCTCCAAACTTAAGTGCGAATTAAGCTATATACGGGGCCGCCTTAGACCTTATGTATTGGCTCTTAGCATGGGAAATTTCCACCTCGAGCATAGCGACGCAGCCGGTTAATGGTTAGTTGCGACTCCCGCTAAACTACGACTCAAGGTTATTATTTTATTTTATAGTTTAAATAATGTGTGAAGGTAAGCCTCGGGGCCAGGAAGTCCTCAGCCTTTCTGGATGGGCTTGGCAAACGCAAGGAACCCTAGCTGAGTTTGAGGAAACTCTAAAAGCCTCCGCCACGCCGTGTGTCTGCCCATGCGGGAAATGTGTATTTAAAAACACAGCTAAATGTGTTTGTCTACACACATGCACGGTATGGACAGTATGCCGTGCGGCGCGACCCGTAAGTGCCAAAAGAGGATCCTGGAAGGGGAAGCGAGCTGTCTGGCTGCGTGCCGAGCAATTTGAACTATCTTTGGCCTCTGCTGACGCAAGACGGGAAGTGGGGTTCTCTGCAGCCGGAGCCCATCATTAACGGCTTGGCGATGTTGTCGGTATGTGCCCAAGCTACTGGAGGACTCTAAATTTCCGAACCCAATTATGCTTTTTTCGCGGAGGAATGAGAGGAGCAAGATGGTGCAAGTGCATGCCGTCAGCTACATCATCTGTGATGCAACTAGTCTGCATGCCAGCTGGGTCGAAGGAGGCCGTTGCACATGGAGCAACGAAGTTTAATACATTCTAAAATGTCTAAATCAAATGTATATAAAAGCAATGAAGTGAATTTAGGAGGAAAGGATGACGATACTGAGGCAGTTCAAGTGCTCTACGAGAACACTGAACTGGCTAGACGTCTACAACGCATGGATGAAAACCATGATGTCGTCAAAAACATGCTCAACTCAATGGAAGACAAGATAGGCGAGATGATACACCATATGACTTATAAGCAGATAAAGATAGCCACTGTTGTTAAGAAAGGTGTAACTGATATGAAGGACAAAGTTACTGCTCTCAAAGCCATAAGAGATCAGTTATCTAATGAAAAGAGTGGAATTGAGCACCTATTTAAAAAACATATAACAGGCTCGGTGCTTAAAAAAAGAACACGAAGCGAAAACGCTGAATCTTTAGGATCAGAAAAGGAGCATGCTAAGAGATCTGCTGTAGGAAAGTCTCCCCAAAAGACTCGTAGCTGCTCAGTAATAATGGTAGATCTAGCGACTCATGTGGCTAATATCCATAGTCAGTCCCAGACACTGCCTGAAACACAACAGAGTAACTCGGGTGAAAATACTACAACCCATGATACGGACCGTAATAACGAACCCTTTCAAACGGTTGTAAACAAAAAGAAGAAGAGAAAGAAAGAGGAAAAAACAAGCTAAGCGAGGGCAGGGTGAAAACAGTAATAAGAAAACAGTAATAAACAAAATAAGATCGGTGCGAAAGACGAAGACGGGTGATGTCCTGTTCAAGGATGAAAGAACCTAGTGACAAAATAAGTTCTTTCTCACAAGAAATATGAAAAGTACTGGGTTCACAGGTCGAAGTTAGAGACCTTGCTCCTAAAAGAGTCATCCAAATGCTCAACTTGGATTGCCTCACCCAGCCAATTGACATTCTAAATGCCATTTAAGGCAAAGAAGAAGACGCGAAGATAGCTAAGGTTACTATCTCTAAGAGCAACGCAAGCAAACAGAACAGAGAGCAGCTTACGTTGACCTTGATGAAAGATCCGCCTTTAAACTGATCAACATGAAGCGTATCAAAATTGGTTAAGAACCCCATTAACACGCTGCTCTAAATGCCTGCGTTTTGGTCATATAGCCACAAAAAGTAACGGACCAGATAGGAGAGAGAAATGCTATAAATGCCGAGGGGAAGGTCACAAAGCAACTGACTGCGCTGCAAATGCAAGGCGTATGCTATGCTTGGACCTCGATCTAAAAGGGAAGGAGTTGAAGCACGACCTTGGAAAAGGAAACTGCGAAGCGCTACGGAGGACTCTTGTAAAATTAAGGATTGGCGAAGACTAGCAAATCAAATAATGTTAAAGGTGCTTCAAGGTAATGTGCACACAAGCCAATTCGCAAGAAACATGATGTTTTAACTTGCTAGGGAGAACTCTGCGGACCTTCTCCTTATAAGTGAACAGTGGGCTAGATCATGCTCTCAGAACTGGTTTTCAGATGAGCTATTTGGCAGCTATTTGGATAGTAAATCTAAGGAAGGTACTTGTACAAGAAAATGGCTCCGGCAGAGGTTTTGTCTGGATTAAGACGCAAAGTGTTACTTACATAAGTGTGTACTTAACACCAAATGCGTCCAGAGAGGACACTCTGACAAAACTTAACAGTCTGGAAGATGCAGTAAGGTACATGACCGGCGAAATTGTCATAGGAGGCGATTTCAACGCAAGGGCTCCCGAGTGGGGTATGCCCAAAACGGATGACAGAGGAGAGGATATACTTGACCTGCGTGCCAGGCACAACTTAGCGGTTGTAGTCAAATGTAGGTAACACTACAACAGAAGATTTAGCTGCTAGAATTATAGGTTGGCAAGTTCTGGAGGACTTCTCAGCGAGTGACCACTAATATATCTCTTTTGAGGTGCATGACGAACGGCGACAGATACGAAGAGACGAAGCACGGAAATGTTGTGGATGGAACATGAAACGGTTAAACCGCGAAATATTTGTGAATATGTTTGAAAGAGAAGAGACTGCTACCCTGGGAAAAGCAATAAAGCCAGGAAATATTGACGACGCGACGCAGAGATATTAGTCAAGGATATCATGACTTTGAAAAGGCATGTAACAAAGCCATACCTAAAAAAAGAACCCGTGAAGATAGACAACCAACCTATTGTTGGAACGCTGAAATAGCCCATCTAAGAAGTGCGAACTTAACGACCAGAAGGAGAGCCTCACGTGCTAGGACCAGAACGGACGCTGCTGAGCTTATGGCAGAGCATAAGCAGGCTAAGAATAGCCTAAGACTGGCTGTTAGGAGAAGTCTAATGAGGTGGAAAATGACCCATGGGGTCTTGGTTGCAAAATAGTCATTAAGAGAATTTGGGCTCTTTTCGCAAGTGGCATTATGAACGAAGAGGAGGTTGGCTTTATAGTTGACGGACTTTTCCCTACCCACCCTGAGAGGAAGAAAGAGGATGACTTAGAGAAGGATGACGAAGAGGATATCCCCGAATTCACTGTGGAGGAGCTTGTAACAGCAGTAGACTCGCTCAAAAATGGAAAGGCACCTGGGCCTGATGGAATACCAACTGAGATTCTGAAGATAGCCGTACACGAGTGTCCACAGCTTGTTCTGTGTATGTACAATACCTGTGCACGAGCGGGCGTCTTCAGCAAACTCTGGAAAAGAGCCAGACTAGTCCTAATCAGCAAGGATAAAGGGGACCCTAGGATGCCAAACTATTGGCATCCTCTAGGATTACTGGACACAGCCGGGAAAAATTACGAGATACAAGATACAAGATACTGCAGGCCTGTAGAAACTGCAGGAGACTTTTCTCCCCGACAATACGGGTTCCGCCGAGGGAAGTCAACTATCGATGCCATAAGCAGTATCACCCGTATCATTAAGAATGAACATACAAGCAATCACTACTCTAGAAAAATCATGCTACTAGTGACCCTATATGTAAAGAATGCCTTTAATTCAGCAAGGTGGAGGGCTAAGGAATTTCAAGGTGCCAAAATATTTGCGAAGAATCATCAGCAGTTATCTGAGCGATCGAGAAATTATATTTGATACTGCGCAAGAAACAGGATTGCGGAGAGTAACTACAGGAGCAGTCCAAGGATCGGTCCTCGGGCCGGATCTATGGAACATCATATACGATCAGGTACTTAGGCTCTTAATGCCGGAGGATACTTTTACCGTCGGGTATGCTGACGATTTGGTTCTAGTTATCAAGGCAAAAGATGTACAAACTGCCGAGGAGAAACTGAACCAGGCATTGCACGGAGTCAACTACTGGATGGAAGACCACGGTCTAAATCTTGCGACGGGGAAAAGTGAGATTGTCCTATTGACCCGTAAACATATTGAGACCATCATCCCAATATGTATTGGGGAGGATAGGATAGAAACGAAGGATTACTTAAAGTACTTAGGAGTGCTGTTATACACGAAACTGATGTTTAAGGCTCAGATTCTGAGAAGCAAGGAGAAGGCTGGAAAGCGCAGGCTTCTTATGTCGGTCACCCATCCAATACTCCTGTATGGTGCAGAAGTTTGGGCTGGTTGCATAAAGAAGGTCAGTTATGCGTCTAAGCTTCCAGAGCGTCCAGAGGCAGGGAGCCCTGCAAATTTCCTGTGCCTATCGCACAGTGTCCTTGCAGGCAGCTCTAGTTATCGCCGGGGTAATCCCTATAGATCTGCTGAGTCTTGAGAGACAGTATATATATCTGAACAAAGAGAGGGAAGGCATTGACCGCGCAAAGGCTACTTCGCGCCAGATCAGCCTAAGCGATTGGCAGAAACATTGGACCGACTACTCGGAGAGCAAGAGATTGATATGAGAGATATCACCTTGGATAAATAGAGGGCATGGGGACATTAAATAATTTATTATTTTTAGACCTAATACCTAAGCGGACATGGACTTTTTTGCTCCTAACTCTTTCGGATCCAGAAGATGAATGTGTATAGTGCTGAATGTATATACTGTTCTGGCAAAGAAGACACGCCAGAACACACATTCTTCAAATGCTATAGGTGGGCTGCTAAAAAGTTACAATTAGAAGCTAACATCGGTCAAATCACACCTGAGAATGTGGTTGGCCTGATGCTTCGAAATGAAGAAATATAGTCCAAAATCAGCCAGTATGTGGAGTACATACTCCGCACCAAAAAACCTGAAGTCAAAGGTATAGGCTAATATTGAAACGTACTGCGGTTATCCAGATGACTGCAGGTATCGCACTAACATGCAACCATTCTTGCACTTACTTTTAATACCGCAATCACTCGAAGATGGTAGGATAATAATTATTTATTTATTTATTTATTTATCTATTTATATATTTATTTATTACCTTCTCTTTTTGACGATAATAGGAAAATACTTATATTTTAGCTAACATATATTTTATTGAAGATGACAGCACAAAAGACGGAATTTTAATCAGATGGAACCACGGATTCCTTAACCAGACTGTCGAGTCATTGGACTCAAGTCAAAAGATGGATTTCACGATTAAAACTAAATGGCCTTGAACCTGTCCTGAGGTAATGTTAAACCGGTTCCGGGATAGGCTCGCATAAAGTAGGAATGCAGTGGGGTTTTAGTGGGTATGCCCAGGTAAGGGCGAGTCCCACATAACATTAGTTCGTATGCTGAACAGTATGTGTAACGCATTTCTCCACTTCCTACGCAAAAAAAAATGTTTGGTAATTATTTAATAGCTTCTTCTATTTAAAAAAAAAAAAAAAAAAAATATTATATATTCGTATACATTGAGGTCTCGTATATTTTGGCCCTATTTACAACCCTTAAAAGGTGGATAGGGGTGGTACTCCAGTCAGAATACGGGTTTGGTTGTATTAGGGAACATCCATAAACGACGTCCAGAGTTTTGGGTAGGTAGGTCTACTCTAAAATGTGACCATTTGTGACAAGGGGGAAGGTACGGCAATGATAATATCACTGACTATAGGTTTTTTGGCTCGCTGAACACGAAAATCGGTGTCATTTGGCAGAGATATTGGGGCTTCACCCTTAAATTTGCAAAAACTACACCCAAAAAGGGTTTTTTTTTACATATTCACATTATGAGCACTCAGATTTGCACCATACGGGTTTTTTGGGTCGCTGATCAATGATTTCGACTTCCTGTTCATAAACAATTAAAATTTTACCCCTATATTGGTTAAAACTACCCCCAAAAAGGGGATGTTTTTACTATTTTCGTACTTTAAGGATCCAGGATATACTCATATAGGTTTTTTGGGTCGCTAATCAAGAATTTTGACTCTTTTTTCATAAATAATCAATATTTCACCCTTAAAGAAGCTAAAACTACCCTTGAATGTGGTGTTTTTGTTATTTTCGCACTTTGAGCGACCAGAATATACCCACATTAGGGGTATCTTTAGCCTTTTTAAGGGTGAAATATTGATTATTTATGAAAAAGAAGTCAAAATTCTTGATTTTCGACCCAAAAAACGTATAAGAACGTACTTTGGACGCTTAAAGTGCCAAAATAGCAAAAACCCCCCTTTTAGGGGTAGTTCTAGCTAATTTAAGGGTAAACTTTTAATTATTTTATAAAAAGGAGTCAACATTCTTGATTAGCGACCCAAAAAACCTATATGGGTATATCCTGGATGCTAAAAGTACAAAAATAGCAAAAACACCCCCTTTTTAAGGGCAGTTTCAACCAATTTGGGGGTGAAAATTTAACTGTTGTATGAACAGGAAGTCGAAATTATTGATTACTGACCCAAAAAACTCGTATGGTGCAAATCCAAAGATACTTTACTACGTTTTTAATTTGTTTTTAATTTTCTTATTTATTATTCTAATAAATATTATTTCTATTAAAACAAATAGCTTTTATCCCAAAATTCTCCTCCCTTCTTCTCGCTTATTAATACTACTCCTTCAAAATAGAAAGAGACATAAAATGTGGGAAAGATATGTTTTGTCTCTTTCTAACGCTCAAATTATTCGTTATTTTCCTCTTATAGTCTCTTGTGCGCTATGTTACATCTATACGTAGTAAAGTATCTTTGTGCAAATCTGAGTGCTTAAATTGCGAATATGTAAAAAAAAAAAAAACCATTTTTAGGTGTAGTTTTTGCAAATTTAAGGGTGAAACCCCTAATTTCTCTGTCAAAAAACTCCAATTTTCAGCGAGCCAGAAAACCTATAGTAGAACTAATCTGGTGTTCGTCAGTGATAATACAACCAGACCTGTATTTTGATTGGAGTACCACCCCTATCCACCTTAATAAGGGTTGTAAATAGGGCTAAAATATATGAGACCTCAATGTATACAAAGTTTACTTAAATTTACAATAAAAAATATTATTTTCAAACATTTTTCAATAAAATTGGATACTTTTTTTATTGATTCCAAACATTTCCTAATAATGCCTGGCCTACTCCTTTCACCCCCGTTTTTAGGGTATTTTTAAGGGTTGTAGATGAAAACTGATGTCAGATTCTTAAAGAGCATGAAATTTTACTGTAAGGAAGAACTTTTTAGCCACTTATCTATACGGGAAGATACTTATTTTTGCTAATTTCCAAAACTCTCCGCCTCGGCGTTAATGAGTTAAGGGAGATGATATCCCTATAATATGTCTTGAATAAAGGAAAATTGAAGGTTCTAGCTCTCGAAGAAAAAAAAATTTATAACCGGTTTGTGTAACTACACAACCAACGAGCATGGAACATGTTCATTTATAACATTGATAATAAAGTATCTATTGTGTTCATAATATAAATATTTATATGCAAATATTTATATTTAGATTTTTATTATAGAAATCATGCTGCTTAGACATCAAAATGAACCAAATTAATTAAATTTTCAAATTATTATAGTTTTTTAAATAATATGAATTTATTTTTTATTAATTTTTACAATGAATTCTTAAAAATTCTGCACCAATGGTCCCTAGGTACTTCTGCACCAATACTCTCTAGGTACTTCTGCACCAAAGGTCTTTAGGGACTTCTGCATCAAAGGTTCCTAGGTACTTCTGCACCAAAGGTATTTAGGGACTTCTGTACAAATAGTCCCTAGGTACTTCTGCACCAAAGGTCCCTAGGTACTTCTGCACCAAAGGTCTTTAGGGACTTCTGCACCAAAGGTTCCTAGGTACTTCTGCGCCAAAGGTATTTAGGGACTTCTGTACAAATAGTCCCTAGGTACTTCTGTACCAAAGGTCCCTAGGTACTTCTGCACCATAGGTCCCTAGGTACTTCTGCACCAAAAGTCCTTGAATCGAAAATATTCTAAGTCCATTTCACCCCCCCCCTAAAAACGTCAATTTTTGACCCCCCCCCCTAATAACGTCAATTTTACACCCCCCCCCCCTAAAAGCGTCAATTTTTGACCCCCCCCTAAAAGCGTCACTTTTTCACCCCCCCCCCCTGCCGAGCCGGACTTTTTCAAATACCCCATCCAATGAACATGTTCCATGTTAATTATGGAATATTTTTGGCACAGTTTTCGTGATTTTTTTAAGACCAGAAAATAAAATTTGGTTGGGCACTTTTTGCGTGAACGAAGGTTATTAATTATTAATTTATTAATTATTGCGAACTACGTTTTTGAGTTTTTTTCGATAATGGATAAAGCAAGTATAAAAAATAATTATAAAAATAAACTATTTTTACAACCCATCCTTAGCAACTCAAATTTGCTATTATTTTTTAGGAAATTTCAATTTGCAAAATTTCAAATTAAAAAAAAAAGGCAAAATTGAATAGGCAGGAAAATTTGAGTATTGAAAACATAAACCATAATTTTTTAAATTTCGCAGTACTTAAAAAAATAATTGATAAATAATCTAGCTATGCCGTTTCAGAATTAGTTTGAGTGAACTAATTTTTAATATAATTTTAAATTTGAGTGACATCATATCTATATTAAAAATAATATATTGATAAAATCAGATAAAGAAAATAGTATTGTGATAAAATTAGATTAAAAATTGTATAAAATTTTGAATGATTTATATTATAAAAGTAAAATCTTTTTTTTTTTAATCAGCAGCTCAATTTAACATCTTTCTATAAATTAAAAATTTAATTTCTTGTAAATTAATCTTGTAATTTAATTTATTGAAAATTAAAATTTAAAAAAAATTTATTATAATGATTTGAAAAAATCGTTAACTAAAATACTACATGTTAGGTTTAATAAATTGATTTCATTGTTTGGTTAATAATCGTTAAAGTCTTAAAATTATTTACTTTCATCAATTCGAACGTCAAATTTATAAAAATAAAATTAAAGATTTTATTATCAATTTTTTGAATATCCAACTTTTTTCTAAGTAATTTTAGAGCTATTGGCTAATCTCTTCTTTTAATCGATGCAGAATTTAATTACGGAGTGGATGATTATAATTTTATATTAACAACAAAATTAATTATTTATGTCGGTAACTGTTCATATGATTTATGTGCATAGCACACAGTAAAAATGAGATAAGATTACTAATTTAAAGTTTTTATTTTAATAATTCAATTTATTTTGTTTAATTGTTAGTTTATTTTATCTATTACATAAAAATTGATTGGCTTTATGGGGGCCACCATCTTGTAGTTAGTATAAAGACTGTACAAATTGCTTGTTTCCAATTTGAATTTTTCTATTTTCTTTATAGATTATAACCTACATTTTTTTGATACTTTTTTAATAAAGCTATTAAAATTATAAAAATATTGCTATTTTCACTAAAGATTTTCATTTGGGAGGGGGGGAGGGTTCTATTGACTCTTGTTCAGAATTGGAAGTACGTGAATGTTAAATAAAAAAAAATTTTTGTTATATACACTTACAGTTTGTGCAACAATAGGTAACGAGTACAAACAAAACTAAGTACTTCAATTACGCATTTTCTATACGTAATTAAACGACGTACAAAAAATACTTATTTTTTTCCAAATTGTTGTACAATCCCCTAGATCATTACAAAATTAGCTATTTTTAACAATATTCTTTAAAATATATGATCATATGTGACCAATACAGTACAGTAAAGTACAACTTATGTACAGGATAATACATCAATAAATTTTAATTTTTTTTTTAATCGTACAAAATACTTAAAATGATTTTTTTTAAATAAATAATCAACTAACCTCTACCAGATCTCAAAATTGAAGACAATGAACTTCCATGTCCAACATGATTTAAAAATCTTTCTTGCATCATATGTCTATTACGTGCCTCCCAATCTCTTCTCAAATTTTGAGCTTCTTGAGCTAAATCAGGGGGAAGAACAGATATTTGAGATTCTTCCATATCAGTTAAAATTGCTTGGCGAAGTGATGGTTGAAGATTTTGAAAAAATGCAGCTGCGTCGACTGGATCTTCTGGATTAGCAGATGCTGCTGCATGCCTTTGTTGTTCTAAACGTTGCTGAGCTAATACTTCTTCTTGTATAGCTGGAGGTAAGGCAGCCAAGAATTCAGGATTGACTTCAGCTGGTCCAGCTACTTCTTCTATAATAGTAGTTTGGGCTCTCTGTCGTAATCTTTGAAGTCTTAATTGTTCAGCTATCACTTCATCCCTCATTTCTTCAGGTAATGCTGCAAGAAACGATGGATCGACTCCATCTAATAAAGGTTCTTGCAATTGAATAGAATTTCGTTGAGTTCTTTCTGAAGAATGTTGATGCTCTATAGTCTGCAGCTGTTGTAATTGTTCATCAGAAATAGTTGCCGTTTCAATTGCATTTGTTCCTGACTCTAAAGTTTCTTGAACATAATTATTCTGTTCCGGATTAATTTCTATTCGTAAAACTGTTTCCTGTTCAGAAGCGACATTTGAGTTATCTGTTTCTAATCTATTTTGCTCTTGAATTGGATCTATTTGACTTGAATTACTGTAATTACATAAACATAATATCTTAAATCATGTGACATTGTTACAAAATTAATCTTACATTTAAATCATGTTAACTGAGCCACCATAATTTAGGAACATAAAACACACGCACAAATTTGCATAAATAGCGCCTAGTACAAAAAGGTCCAAAGAAGGAAAAAAAGAAGATACAGATCAATTACCTGCACGTGCTCGAGGACAGGACCCAATTGACTTAGGTAACTTATAAAGTTTAACTATGCTTTATTATCCTTGTTGTCCGCTATTATTTAGGAAATTTTAATACTTTGATTAATATTAAAATTATAGATTTTAGAGTTAATAATAGACAATAAGTGTTATATCTGCAGCTAAGCGTACAAAAAAATTTATCAATAACTACAAGTCGAGGAACCTCAAAATATTATTTTGGCGAACTTTAAAAAAAAAAATATACATTGGAAATTTTTTTCCGTAAGCGGTGCGTTTGGGGGAGGGGGGTCGGTTAAAAAGTCGTAACTGTTGGAGTCCAGTTAGTTGCGCTCTCTGTTGTCAACTATTTATTACTATATGTTAAAGAAGAAGGAACACTAACAAAGTCAGTCGTTTTCTGACAATGTATAGTATACTTCGTATTCATTGTACATTGCATTGATGCGTTGTATCGAATTGATATTAATAAGAAAAATAAATAGATGTGTTCTAATAAAAATAATGATTATATTTTTATTTATAATTAAATAAACGTTAAGATTTTATTTTATGAAGAATAACTACAATAGGTTATCGGCAAACCATAAACGCTAAAAATTCTCACGCTGTGTGTTTTTTAATTAAAAAGTGGTGGTGACTTTTTATAAACTGTTTAAAATAAAAAGATTTTGTTTTAAAAAAAATAAGAAATTGGTGAAAAAGGCTATAATGTGGAGTGTTTAATTTATTTGTTATTTGTTGTCGAATTATTGAAGACAAAATCTAAAAATGGCTAGTGGTTCAGACAAGAAAGGTATAAATATTATATATGAAAAGTATAGAAAATAAGAGACGTGAATAAAGGCCGTTCTTTAAATTTTAATCATCAACCTTAAATAAATTTTGATCTGATATTTTTTCAAAAATAGTAATTTAACCCATTACCGCCCAGGCAGCCAAAACGTGCCACTTGATTAATACCAGCTTAGATTTTCATTAAAAATTAAAATTTAAAGAAATAGAAATAGAAATAATCTTTATTTGTTGAAAACAAAAAATTGTAAATATACATAGATAGCAGTCTTAATAATACAAAGTAAATATATCAAATAAGTAACAAAATATATAATAAATAATTATAAATTATTCTTTAACAACAAAGTAAGATATAAATAAGGTATAAGTATGTAATTCTTTAGTACCAGCATTTGCATGTAAAATATGGTTAAGGAGAAAATTAGTTAATATAATGCATATGATGATTTGTTAAGGGTCTGTCGTGAACAGGTGTTTATGCAGGGCAGCCTTAAAAGAATTTAAGCAGGATAAGTGTCTGATGTTAGAAGGTATAGAGTTCCAGAAGAGTGCCCCTTGCAATTGAAAGGATGAAGCCCCACAATCCCTAATTTTGGGGGGACGTAGCTCTCTATTACGTAAATCACCCCTAGCAGTGTCTTTAGGCAAATATTTGATAAAGAGATTTATTAAATAAGGTGGCTGCTGCAAGCGTAAAATTTTATATATAATTATGCGAGTAAAATAAAGTCTGCGCGATTCAACACAAAGCCAGTTGAGTTTTTTCCGGTACGGGGTGATATGCTCATCCCTTCTAACACCAAATATATACCTTAGCTCAGAATTGCTTAAACGTTGTAGTCTAGATTTCAGTACCATACTCGCATCCAGATATACTGTATTACAGTAATCTAGATGGGGAGTAATGAGTGCCTGTACTAGTTTCGTGCGTAGGTCCTCAGTGGTGTAAGGTCTTATGAACCGGAGTGAGTATAAAATCCTATTTACTTTATTTTCAATGGATTTTATTTGAAAATTCCATGCCAATTTACTATCCAGAATCACACCTAGACTTTTGACTTTATCAGTGAAAGGAATTTTTATGTCTTCATCTACGTCAATTTCAAGATTCAACGCATTAAGACCTTCAACAAAGGTGGGAGTACTAAAATAAATAGCCATGGTCTTTTTGTGATTTAGGCGTAGTGAAACGCTATCAGCCCAGATTGAAACTTTATCAGCGACTAGTTTAAGAGTTGTTATTGCTGCATTTACATCTTCAGGAGGAACTTGTATATAAACCTGGAGGTCATCAGCATAAAGCAAGTGAAAAACTCCCATAGGGAGATGTGTTTTTAGATCATTGATGTAGAGGCAGAAGAGCAATGGGCCAAGCACTGACCCTTGGGGGACACCAAGATTAGTGCCGAGTACATTAGAACGAGATGACTTGGAGACAACCTGGAGCTGCCTATCTTGAAGATAGGATTTGATCCACAGTAAGGCCGTTCGAGAGAATCCCATATCCCTTAGCTTTATAAGAAGTTTAGAGGGCGAGACAGAATCAAACGCCTTACTGAAATCAAACTGAAGCAAATACGTAACCAGTCTGTTTTCCATACCACGTCTAATATCATCGGTAAGTTTTATAAGTGCAGTTTCAGTGCTGCTAAATTGTCTAAACCCTGTTTGAAGGGGATCTAGCAACTTGCTATTTTTTAGGAAAGATGTGATCTGATCATGGGCTAGTTTCTCAATGACTTTAGATAAAAAACAAAGGATCGCGATAGGTCTAAAGTCAGAGGTGGATGAAGGAGTAGATGTTTTCTTAATCGCGACTAGGAGTGATTTTTTCCACAATGCAGGGAAAACTCCATTCCTCAGAGAAGCATTGAATAACGTAACTAATAAAGGGCCTATAGTCGGCAGCGACTTAACAATAATTCTCTGAGGAATTTCATCATCCCCAGTAGCTTGAGTCGTAAAATGTGCCACTGCCAGGATCACATCATTAAGAGATACTTCTGTGAACTTAAATCCTTCATCTAGAGCTTCAGATATTAATTCATTCACACTATCAAGATTTTCAGTGGGTGATGTAGAGACACTTGCAAAATAAGCATTAAGGTCATTTAAGGAGAAACCATGGAGGTCACTTTTAGGTGTAGGTAAGAGGCCTAGATGCCTAAGTTCACGCCATATGTCCTGGTTGTTTTTTAAGGCAGTGTCAATGTGCTCCTGTAAAAATGAGCTACGTGCAAGTTCTGAAAGTTGCTCTGTTTTGTCTGATAGAGAGATGAGTTCATCTAGTAAGGCAGCATCTTTAGATCTAATATAGCGACGTTCAATTGCCTTACGCTTGCTGATTATAAGTTGGATTTCCTGAGTCATCCAAGGGGGCTTATTTTTCCTTGGAGTATGAGTTTTCAGTGGGGCTAGGTGATCAATTGCCTTCAGGATATTGGTGTTCATGCAATCAAGTGCAGGTTGAATTTCAGGGTTAGGGGTAAGAAGAGGTGTCCAGTCACAGTTAGTCAGAAACTCATTGATGCTTTCAGGCGATATGTCATTCAGTTTTCTGAAGGTAAAACTTTCCATTAAAGGCTTCGGTATTAATAATTCTAATTCTACATCAATGAGGTTGTGACTTGTGTGAAAAGTCGGTATTGAGTTATTAAAGGACACAATTTTATCATTCTTATCAACAAGCATAATATCAATCCATGTCTTGGGTTCATTTGAACCTGGAGGGCGATTAGTTGCATTATGCTGTACAACCTGAAGTGATAATTCATCAGCTAGATCGTAAATAAGGTTTCTGTCCCCACTGGTGGTGAGGTGATCAGCGTTCAGGTCACCCATGATAACTTTGTGGCTATATGAAGAGCAATAGTCACGTAGGTTGCATAGAAGATCAGGGTTAGCATCAAATGAGATGTTTTTTGAAGGGCGATAGATCAGACATATGAGGATGGCAGGGGTAGCATCATTCCAAACTTTGCATAAGAGAAACTCTGTTTGAAGGGGTTTACCAAGAACTTCTGTATTAGAATGAGCAAGAACTTTAGCTCTGAAAGAGTTGCGTATGTATAATATGAGTCCCCCACCTTGTGTGTTTCTATCTTGTCTAATTGTGCTGTACCCATCAATGCTTACTATGTGATCGTCTACAACATTACCTAATCGTGATTCCGCTACTCCCATAACATCGAAAGAGGGGTCATTTGTGAGGAATTCACGAAAGGAAAGTATGTGCCGTTTTAAAGACGTGGCATTAATAAATCCAACCTTGAATGCCCCCTTTTGAGTGTTCTTATCTAGTCATTTAGCAGTTACATCAGTCTTTTCTAGTATCAGTCATAATTTCACTATTGTAGTTCTGTTGCAACTTAATTGAATCAATGTCTGTTAAGCTGTTAAAAATGTGTGCGCGGCTAGACCTGTTCCATCTGGTTAAGAAATCCCCACCCGTGTGCCAGACATATTTAAATCCTAAATTTTTGGCATGTTTTCTTAATGATTTAAATCTTTGATATTCAGTAGCCGTAAGTACTTCATTTAAAATGAGTTTAGTTGCAGGAACACGTGTGGTAAAATCCTAACCAAGATGTGACAGATCTAAGTCGCGAGTGTTATAATAATTTATCAGGCGTTTAAGTGATAAGATCTGTTTTGTCCGGGAAATTGTAGAGAGTCTTACTATTAATGGTGGATGACCAGTGACAGAAGGTAGTGCGGAAGCTTCATTTGAGGCATTAGTGTGTAAGAGTCGGACATTGGTAATCTCACTAATGTTAAATGTGTCTGATATGCCATGAAGAATACTATAGCAAAGACCTGTAAGATTATCCTCCAGGCTAAGTAGCATAAAGCCTGCTATGTATATTTCATAGCTTTCCATGTAATTAATCAATAAGCTATTATTATAAGGATGTGTGTTTACTTGAGTGTGATTTTGGTTGGGGTGTGTGTTCTTATATGACAGGTTCAAAGGATAACCGTAATTTATATGCTCATGCTTAGTACTATGGTTATTGTGTAAAATTAATTGACTAGTTTAAATTTAAAGTTCTTTTAAGACTAGAAACTCATGAGGAATTCAATTTTAGAATCATTTTTTACCAACAAACCCTTAGAAAATGTCTACAAGGGGCGGAAACTTAAAAAACAAGCGATTTTAGCCCTGTTTTGCGGCCAAAACGTGCCACTTTGACGTAAGTCTTTACTGATCGTAAAATATTATGTTTTTTTTCCTGCTAATTAGTACCCGGGTATTTTCGTGGTTGCTAATTTCAAATATGAACTCAAAAATATCATAAAGTTTCATCTAGGGGTGGAAAATTGGGGTGAAAAGGGGTGAAAAATCGATTTTTATAAAAAGCTTTATTTTTACTTGAAAAACTATACCGGGGGGTTATCGGAGTTGCTGATTTCAAATATGAACTCCGAAAAATGCTAAAATTTCATCCAGGTGTGGAAAAGTGGGGCGCAAAGGGGAGAAAACCCGTTTTTTATAAAACACTATTTTTACTTGAAAAACTAAAATTTTCAAATATAAACTCCGAAAAATGATAAAACTTCATTTAGGGGTGGAAAACTGGGGTGAAAAACGGCAAAAAATTACTTTTCATTAATGCCCCTATTTTTGAGGAAGCTAAATAAAATTTTCAAAAAAAATTTTTCTCGCAAGTGCTTTTTTCATTCCAATTTTTCACCCCTAATTGAAGATTTATCATTTTACGGAGTTTATATTTGAAATCAGCAACCTCGATAACCCCTCGATATAGTTTTTCAAGTAAAAATAGAGCCTTTTATAAAAATTTATTTTTCACTCCTTCTCACCCCAATTTTCCACCCCTAAATGAAATTTTAGTATTTTGGAGGTTAAATTTGAAATTAGCCACCTCAAAAAACCTCCGGGTACTAATTAGCAGGAAGAAAAACATAAAATTTTACGAATAGTAAAGACTTTCGTCAAAGTGGGACGTTTTGGCCGCAAAACAAGGCTAAATCGCTTGTTTTTTAAGTTTCCGCCCCTTGTAGATATTTTCTGAGGGTTTATTGGTAAAAAATAATTCTAAAATTGAATTCCTCACGAGTTTCTAGTCTTAAAACAATTTTAAATTTTAATTTTTAATGAAAATCTAAGCTGGTATTAATCAAGTGGCACGTTTTAGCTGCCTGGGCGGTAATGGGTTAATTTCAATGAGTAAAAATAAAATGTCCTATTTTATCAAAGAAGATCATTGTAGTAGCGCTATTTTTGATAAAAACTAATATTTTGTTTTCTAACAAAATGGCCATTTAATAAGATGTGCATATTTTAATATAACGGCCGGTATAGACGCGTTTATTTATTTTAATAAATATTTTTTTCTTTTATATAAAATGGCCATGCATGCAATTTTTTAAAATAATTTTTAATAATGGGAATTTTTTTTATGAGATTTTTTTTTAAATATAAAAGACAATATTTAATTAAAATTTGTATTCTGAGGAGTCATTTTTTTTTATACTTTTTCGAATTATTTTTGAACACAAAATTAAAATTGTGTATATTAAAATATAAAAAAAAAATAAAATTTTGATAATTTAAACAATAAGAAAATTAAATCATTTTTTAATGTACGTGTATGCTTGTGTATATATGTGTTATACTTTTTTATTTTCAAGAATATTATTTAGAGTTTTTTAAAAATATTTATAGCCATACTTAAACTTATGCATTCAGATGTTGTGTGTGTACGAGTATAAAATTATTTTACACTAAAAGATGTGAATATTTAATATGAATATCTATTTTAATAAAACAAAAATAAGATTGATAAAAAAATTTTTAAATAATTTTTTTAGATAAACACAGCCTTGATATATTTCTCAACTATCAAATAGAAGAAATGGTTGTGATTAGAATGAATGAAGATCAAATTTGTTTTGTAACGAAAAACATAGGTGTCTTTAGTTGTTAACGTCATTTTTTTTTAAATATTAAAATAAATTAATAAATAACTAAAAAAATAATAAATATATTAATATTCATGAATAAATTTTAGCTCTAAGCTGTTTTGTAAATATGTGGAATTTTATTGTGTTCATTAAGTTTAATGTATTTGCAAGGATGATTTTGGATACTTTTTTTTGTTCAGAAGTAAAAGAGGTCATTCATTTCTAGAATTTATAATGCTTTTGTTTAGTTAATAAATAAATAAAAGTTTTAATTGATAAATATTTCGATTAAGATTATTTTATTATTTTATTACTTAGCAAAAGCTGACAACTACTAAAGAATGGAGCTTAGTAGCTGAAGCTATAGAAGTAGAAAAATTAGTAGGGGAAAATCTACTTATACCTATAAAAATCCAGCAAATCATTGGGAATGCCTTAGACAGGATTATAGAAAACAAAAATATACACGAGAATGATGAGAATTCAGATGATGAGTTAAATATGTGAAGGTGATGAAAACTTAGTCAAGAAAATTTAGAAATAAACCCCATTATAGAAGGTAAAAATAAACCTTATAAAAAGATATTATAAATCGAATTGAAAAATATAATATTCAGCTGAAAAATAACCTAGCGCGATAAAATTAAACAATAGGAACAAGGCTAAAATTTTATATGCAGCTTCAGCTGAGACCTAAGTGTTACATAGTATTTGTCATACCTTTCAGATGGTACTAAGGAGTAACTATATCGCCCCAAATATGTCAGCTTTTCTTATCGAATGTACTGATAAGAACAAAGTTAATACTTGACAGGCATGTTTTTTTAATGTAGTACAATCAATAAATTGTGATGCTATATCAATTCAGCGCTGCCGAATAGCCGAGAAAGGAAAACAAAAAGATTTTAACCCATGAATGTAAAGATTGGCGGATAATATTAATTATTTTAACTGCATAATTTTTAGGAAAAAAATAAATACTTTTATTTTATGGAATACCTAATCTTATGTTTTTGAGGTCTTAGATTTCGAATCCAGAGTCGGATTTAAAAAAAAAAACTTATAACCGGTTTGTGTAAATACAAGCTAAATGCATGGAAGTTATTTACTTCCAGCTCAGGACTAGGCATAATACAAATGTTACTTAACATTACAATACAATTTTATAATTTTATAATTTGTAATTATCACCTTTTTTTTTGTTAAGGAAATCTTGTGAATCTTGCATCAGCCATGGGGTATTTGCGGGCCTTAAAGACCCGCAAATTTCCATGACCACCCAGTTGTACAGAGATACAACCGGAAGACTGCCAGCGAATTCGGATAAACACTCTGTAAACCCCCCTGCGCTTGTTTTCCCCAAAACAGGAACTCCCTTTTCAGGTATAACTTCAGATTGGGACGCGCAGCCTAGGCAACTGGCTGCTGCCTTCCCCCAGCCTAGGGACAGGAGTGCTCTCTTCGATAGAAAGCCCTCCTCCTTTTTCTTTAACAAGGTGGCCCTTACGCACAGTGGAGCAAAAAAACAAAAAAGTGGATAAAAAAAAGTGAATTTCGGAATGTTTGCAGAAAGGGGTTTTATTTTATTGTAATAGTAGACGGAATATTTAAAAAAATATCTTAAAGTATTTTCCTTACTAATTAATTTTTTTTTTTAATTTAAAAAGAAAGTTTTTTAGGGTTATATGGTTAAAAAAACATACGAAAACATCAAATTAAATTATTTACATATAAAATAACATTTTTTTTCATTTTCACCCATAATACATGTATCTGTATGTGTGTGTACATCCAATAATTCCTATTCTTTATTAATAATTTAATAAATTTCATCGAATTTAATTTTTAATGATAAAAAAAGTATTTAAAATATTATTATTATAAATGCATACTATTATACAAAAAACAGTAGACACATACACACTCATACACACGTACATATATATATATATATATATATATATATATATATACTAGCTGCCTCCGGCTCGCTTCGCTCACCTCGGCAACCGCCAAGGGGGCTGCGCCCCCCTGGACCCCTGCAACATGATTTTTCCAGATATGTTGTTTTACGTTACTCAAAATTTTTTATAACAACCTTTTTTTACCCGAATTATTATCTAAAATTAAATTTACTAAATCATAAAAATAACGGAAGTTGTATCCAGGCGGGTAATTAGTGATCAGCGATACAAAGCTCTACTACCCTTCCCTTGGATCCACAAGTGGCAGTTGCTTCCCTCGACTACTTATTCTAGGATTCTCCCTGATAATACCTGTACAAGTTTCTTTTAGTTACTCTATTGAGCTACTAAATTAGTAACCGGTAAGAATTACAAATATATATAATACTAGCTGCCTCCGGCTCGCTTCGCTCACCTCGGCAACCGCCAAGGGGGCTGCGCCCCCCTGGACCCCTGCAACATGATTTTTCCAGATATGTTGTTTTACGTTACTCAAAATTTTTTATAACAACCTTTTTTTACCCGAATTATTATCTAAAATTAAATTTACTAAATCATAAAAATAACGGAAGTTGTATCCAGGCGGGTAATTAGTGATCAGCGATACAAAGCTCTACTACCCTTCCCTTGGATCCACAAGTGGCAGTTGCTTCCCTCGACTACTTATTCTAGGATTCTCCCTGATAATACCTGTACAAGTTTCTTTTAGTTACTCTATTGAGCTACTAAATTAGTAACCGGTAAGAATTACAAATATATATAATATTAGTCCTAAACTTTTATAATTTTTGAAAAATGATTGTAACTTTTGACAGATCGAGCCGATCACCTTGAAAATTTGGGTGGATACGTAGAAAATATGCCTGAATCGAATAAAATTCTTTTTGATATTAAAATTTTTCCTCGGTTTTCCGTTTTTTTGGTTTTATTTTTAAATTTGATAAAAATTTTTTTCTTGGAAATTCAGTTTTTTCAACATCAAAATTTTTTGTCGTTATCAATCGAAATAAAACCTAGCCTATGTTTTGACCCATAATTTTTGCCGTCTTTTGCCGTAAACCCCATGTCTGTAGCTTTTATCGTGTTCTCGTTTATCGCGTTCGGACACACATAATTAAAGATTTATATATATATAGGAAGGATAGGATAGGATAGGATAGGATAGGATAGGATAGGATAGGATTAGTTCTAAACTTTTATAATTTTTGAAAAATGATTGTAACTTTCGACAAATCGAACCGATTACCTTGAAAATTTAGGTTGATACGTAAAAAATATGCCCGAATCGAATAAAATTCTTTTTGATAGTAAAATTTTTCCTCGGTTTTCCGTTTTTTTGGTTTTTTTTTGAAAATTTGATAAAAATTTTTCTCTTGGAAATTCAGTTTTTTCAACATAAAAATTTTTTGTCGTTATCAATCGAAATAAAACCTAGCCTATGTTTTGACCCGTAATTTTTGCCGTCTTTTGCCGTAAACCCCATGTCTGTAGCTTTTATCGCGTTCTAGTTTACTCATTTCGGACACACACACATAATTAAAGATTTATATATATATAGGATATATATATATATATACTAGCAAAAGTTGGAGGGGGGGGGGCTCCGCCCCCCCCTGTGTCACATTTCCTTCTGTTTGTTTTGCTTCAAAAAATCATTTTTCATTGCAAATTTATAATTATGCAAACACATTCAAACTATTCAGAGCAGCGTAGGTGAAACATTAATGAAAAATTATAGGTTCTGATTGATTCTCTAGTTATAATAGAGAAAATAAAAAAATTTAACTTAGTACGTATAAATTAGTGCCAAATTAAGTAATACCAATTCTGACAGTAAAATTTAATAATATTTTTTAGGTATTTCAATTTTTAAGCAAATTTACAAAAAATTTTATATATCCTAAAAATAGTAAAAATTGAATATCTCCAAAAGTAAGAAAGCTGAGTCAGAAAACTATAGCCTATGTTATCCGAATACTTTTATTCTTTATTATGACACTGGTTTCATATCAAGTGGTTCGGCGGTTCTTGAGTCATTAGGGTACAGACAAACAGACAAACAGACAAACAAACAAACAAATATATAATATACAATAATATAATATACTATACCCTAAAATTTGAGTGGAATATATATAATATATAGTAAAAAATTTTTAAAATATTTTATAAAATTTTAAAGATACCTCCGTTTTGAATAAAAATTTCAGAGAATACGTAAAAATTAGTGCTGAATTGAATACTATAAAGTGCGATACCAAAATTTTTCGATAGTATCGAGATATTTCAATTTTTGATAAAATTTTTAAAAAATGTTATCAAGTTCAAAAATACTAAAAATTAAATATCTCAAAAACTACGATTGCTAATCAGAAAATATAGGGCCTATGTCACCCGCATTTTTTTTTTCTTCATTTTGACGCCGGTTTCATGCCAATCGGTTCGGTGGTTCTTGAGTCATTAGGGTACAAACAAACAGACAAACAGACAAACAAACAAATAAATTTTCAAATATATATAGTATTAAGATATAGTAAAAAATTTTTAAAATATTTTATAAAATTTTAAAGATACCTCCGTTTTGAATAAAAATTTCAGAGAATACGTAAAAATTAGTGCTGAATTGAATACTATAAAGTGCGATACCAAAATTTTTCGATAGTATCGAGATATTTCAATTTTTGATAAAATTTTTAAAAAATGTTATCAAGTTCAAAAATACTAAAAATTAAATATCTCAAAAACTACGATTGCTAATCAGAAAATATAGGGCCTATGTCACCCGCATTTTTTTTTTCTTCATTTTGACGCCGGTTTCATGCCAATCGGTTCGGTGGTTCTTGAGTCATTAGGGTACAAACAAACAGACAAACAGACAAACAAACAAATAAATTTTCAAATATATATAGTATTAAGATATACATATATGTTTATGTGTATGTGCTTGAACTGTGATTTTAAGATTGGTTTTTAAATAATAAAAAATATATTTTTATGCATATAAATTTAAATAAAACACACACACATAGACACTCAAACACAGCCGAACAAACGCACTCAAACAGCCTGGATATAGAAGTAATCTGTTTTTAAAAAAATGGTCTAAATGGCGAACAATAAGCAACTTCAGATTTTTATGACCATTTGTTATTTTCGTTATCAATTCACAAAATAAAAATAATACATTTTTAATTACATTAATAATAACATTTTTATTTTTTTGATTCAAATATTATTATTTTATAAACCTAATAGGGAGTATCATGTACCACCTGTGTACCCAATAATAATTATATAAAAACATAAATTGCTAAATTAATCAAATAAAAATAAAAATTTATTTAATATAACAATTTATTTAATATTAGAGTAGTCAATAAAAATTTTAACAAAAAACAAAAATATCACAAATATGAAAAATATTGATCGCGTTACGTACGATAAGTCGCTATATTTCAGTCCAATATTTTAGCTATAAATTGAAAAAATCCATTATTTTTATTTTATTTAAATCGTCTTATTTGTAGAATAAATTTTAATTTTCCAACTTTTTGTTAATTGTTTCTTTGAACTTGAAATTTTTAAGTGCTTAGGAAGCATATTGAAAACTTTTATTGCACAAAAATAGTAATCTTTTTTTCTTATTTCTTTCGTATTATTTATGTATTAAGAAAAAATACTTTTGCATTATTTATGCATCACAATTGACATGTTTTTGGCATTGTTTGATAAGTCGATAAAATTGTCTAATTAAATATTTCAATTAATTGGAATACCTCTGTTTCTTCCCACTTCAAGCCTGGTTTTCTAGTTTCCCAGATATTGGTGTTTGGAAGTATCTTAAATAAACTCCGGCGAACGTAAGCCTATTAAAGAACAATCATGCTCTTACAAGACTAAAAAAAAATAACAGCAAAAATTCTGAAAAAATATACTGAAGTTGCCTCTATTAGACACCTAAATAAATTTCGTAAGAACAGGTTTCATATTCATGTTTAGCGATTGTTAAATATTACACTGTATAATACACATATTAATATAGGTTAATAAGTATGCGTGTGTGTGTGCACAGAGTGTAAGCACGTGCCTTGAGAAGCGGCGCACAGTTAATTATTAATTTATTTTCCCTGCAAATAAATTAAAAGGGAGGAGAATGTTTAATATTACACTGTATAATACACATTAATATAGGTTAATAAGTATGCGTGCGTGTGTGCACAGAGTGTAAGCGCGTGCCTTGAGAAGTGGCGCACAGCGCCCAGTCTTAGGACAACTGTCAAAGCAGCAGTTCACATTTTTTAATAATAAAGTTAATTAAGTTATTTAGTGCTGCAAATTTATCAGTTATTCTTCTTAATTTATTAATTTACATTACCATATCCTTTATTTCCAATATTAAATATACAGTCCACTACTCTTATCCAACAGCGATCCAAAAAACAGAATCAACCTCATCTGAGAGGCATGGCAAATACATTTTGTAACACTTGGGTTTCTTAACTGATGCTACATATAAAATTTTAGCCTTACATTTATTGGTGTCGTTTACAACTTTGGGCTATTAGTAGTACCCAAAAGATATAGTGACATCAGCCATCGTATTCATACAAATAGATTTTTTAACTGTCAAAATCTCAAATTTGTACTTAAAGGTATAAAACTCCATATTGTTTACATTTTTTTAGCCACTTGTCTCTCCCAAACGCACCACTATCAGAAAAAAATTTCCAATGAATTATTTTTTTGTAATCTACGCAAAAAATAAGAATTTGAGATTTCCATACTTGTAATTATTGGTAAATTTTTTGTAATTAGCTGCAGATCTAAATAGTGATTTAAGAAAAGATTCATTTTGAAAAGGAAAGTTGAATAGACATTGTTTAGTGTATTACAAAGTTGAATATACACTAGCGATACCACGTAAACCAATAATTATATAGATACGAGGCTTCATAATCGTTATTTATATAACTATTATCAGCAAATTATTTAAAAATTCATTGGGTAACTACAAAAACAAGATATTTAAGAAAATGGATAATAATAAGATCACTGAGAAGGAATAGAACGTTTTCCTACTGCAGGAACCGTGAAAAACTATGTATATTTATCACGACGTGAAATATTAATTAAATAGAAAAGGAAAGTAAAATTCATAAAAGTTTATAGCGGCATATATCCAAAACCCAGAAAATAAAAAATTATTAAATTTAAAAAAGTAATTATACAATCGTTTGGGCGTTTTTAATACCATTAAAACGAGCCCAACCAAGCGCGTTTTGTATTTTCCGAAAAAATGAGAAATTTCAAAATTTCATCACCCGGACAAAAATCGTTAACTACTCCCTTAAAAATTAATTTTTAAAAATATCTGTTTGTAGCGTTTTGTTTATTTTTGTTTGTGCTTTCATAACCTCGCAAAAAAAAAAATTAAAGTAAAAAACAACCCGCACGTATGGAGTAAAAATTTGTTGGTAAAACAAGCAGATCAGAAAAACTTTTCATGATATGAAACATACATTATTGGTTCCGGTTTTTATTTTTGCATAATAATTATTAAAGAATAAAAAGCTTATTTAAATGATTAAAAACTGAATAAAATGTTTGATTTGCTCGGCGCACGGGTCTTTGACCCCCCTACTTCTTACAAGGGAAAATAGAAGTAAAAGGGGGCCGAAGTCCCCGTGAACCAATATTTCTTAATTTCAATAAAAGAAATTATAAGATTAACAAAATAAAAATAATTTATAAAACAATAAATTAAGACATAATGTAAAACCTATATTTGTTTCTTCTAAAAATTTTACTCCAATAATTTTTGTTTAATAGCACATGCGCGGGTTTTTTTGGAACAAATAATGTTGAATTAATTTTTAATTGTTTATTCATTGTATTTAATTATTTTTTTTCCGGGGTGATAAAAGCACAAACGAAAATGTATAAAATCCTATAAACAGTTTTTTTTTAAATTCATTTTTAAATTCATTCGTACAAAGGATGATATCTTTATATTTTTTAAATTAGGCACTTTTTTATTTTCCGGGCACCAGCTGTACGGAGCTAAATATTATAATATTATAATATTAAAAAAAAAAGATTTTAAAAAGTAAAAATTGTTTTGCGACAGTTCATTTTTTTTTTTAAGTATTGATATCAAATAAAAATCGTAAGCTGACAGTCTCAATGGTCCGTCGGACTATTTAGATTCCGCCATATACCCGCAATTAAAATCATATATTCTTCACCATCTTAACATTATCTTTTAAAATAAAAGTACAGGTTAAAGACTTATTTTTTTAAAAATTTTTTTATTTTTGAGACCTCGCGTATCATTTTGTGCTATTTATCCATAGAATTATCCATAAGTTTATTATGCTAGCGCCAAAATTTTTTCTAAAATGTTTAAAATCCGAGCATATTATTATATTATAATAATACATATATACGTGCGTAAATGCGTTTTTAGTATAAAACAGTATTAGTAATAATAATAACAATACACGGAGAAAAATATTTTGTATATTTTGCAAGGTTAATTTTAGTAAAACGGAGTTAGTTTTAAGAACAAAAAAATTTTGTAAATTTTACAAATATGAAGTTAAAATATTGTAATTCTGACTATAAACATGGTTATATTTACAAAATATTTGAACAGAAAATAACAAAACTTTATCACGGTTCGCTTATAGAGGAAATAGGTCTGGCAAAAATGCCGAAAGATTCTAAGCATCGGGGGTCAATTTTGGTACCGTATATAAACAGAATTCACCTTCAAATAAATCAAACTCGTTCCTTTTTTGCCAATTTTTAGATATTAATTAATTTTTAAAATCCAGTTTTTTTACATTTAAAAAAATTTTTTTTTTTGATAATTTGAATAATTATTATTATTTAGTGTAAAATATTATTTAAACTCGGTAAAAAATTATAATATAACTAAGATACTAGAATGAATTTTTGCCCCCCCCTCCCTCCTCCTACAACGCCTTTCAAATGCTCTAAAATGGCTTAAAAATGGGAAAAATCATTTAGAAAACATAAACATATTTAAGTAATGTATATGTTTATATGTGTGTGTATGTGTGTGTGTGTGTTTATATATGAGAAGGTGTATATGCATGTGTGTTACTGGAATGTATATAAAAATACATAAAGTAAAATTAATGTTTTTTCTCTTAATATTACAATTATTATATATTTTAGAGTGGACCTAAAATTGGGGTTTTAAGAAAAATTTTGCTCCCCGGGTTTTTTCGTGAACTTTTGATCATAAAAAGTCCCCAGCTCCAAGGATTTTGCTTTCGCTTTTCAAAAACGCGTGCCTTTAAGCATCTCAATTTTCCCATTTAAATAACATGGGAATTTTGACTTTTTAGCTTTCCAATCTTTTACAAAGCTTAAAAAGTGTTTTGAACAGCTGCTAATCGATGAAAATACTATTTAAATATATAAAAAACGTTACCCAACCTCAAGTAGCAAAAAAAAATATTTTAAAAGCAATTTTACCGGTAATAAATGTAAAAAAAATCCTCATTGAAATCATAATAGAAAGATCTGGAGCTCTTTTTACGATGATTGAAATAATATGGCTACATGTAATTTAAATGGAGCATTTTTTTTTGTTTATTACCAGACAAGCAAAACCAAAATCCTTGGAGCTAGGGACTTTTTATGACCAAATGTTAAGCAAAAAACCAAGGGAGCAAAGTTTATCTTAAAACTCCATTTTTAGATCCACTGTAAAGTATTTGCATTCATGAATGTACACACATATACACCTTCTCATTCATAAACACACACAACACAACACGTATATAAGTAAATATATTTCTTATTTACATTTATGTTTTCTACATGATTTTTCCCATTTTTAAGCCATTTTAGAGCATTTGGTAGGCGTAGAAGAGGGGATATGGGGGGGAGGGGAAATTCATGCTAGTATCTTATTCATATAATTTTCTACCGAGATTAAATAATTTTTTCCACTAAATAATAATTTTTTATTCGTTTTCAAAAAAAAATTAAAAAAAAAAGATTTTAACAAAAAAATGTAAAAAAAACTAGATTTTAAAAATAAAGTAATGTCTAAAAATTGGCAAAAAAGGAACGAGTTTGATTTACTTGAAGGTAAATCCTGTTTGTGTACGGTACCAACATTGACCCCCCATGCTCAGAATCTTTCGGCATTTTTGCCAGACCTATTTCCTCTATAAGCGAACCGTGTTATGATGCAAACATAACCAGCAATATTAGTTATGTTTAACAGTTATTTTTCTCCGTGTAATAACCATAATATTAATGAATAAGTAAAAAACAAGGGTGGGAATCATATCATCGTGTAAAGAAAAAAAAAGAGACTCCCTTATAAGGCACAATTCTTATGCGATAATAAGAGCGAGGGGTTTATCACCAAAGTAATCCGATGGTATTACTTCAATTATGTTTTTGTGTTTTAGTAATGTTAAAGACGTATGTCAGTGACGTTGAAAGTCAAGTTATTTTAGATAGCCATGCGCTTGATTCTGCAGTAATATTACTATATTCTAGTGACTTTACTCCCTTTTTAATACATTACAAAAACGTATAATATTAATAATAATAATAATAATAATATAGTATAATAATAATAATAATACAAATATAAAACAATAATTTTCTATAAATAATTAAAAAATTACAAAACTATTATTTTAAATTAATAAAACAATATTTCATCGATACAATATTTGAAACACCGCGCGAGAGTAACTCGCACATGATGTTGAAAAGTTACTAAGACTGCATGATAAACAATGTCTTCTAATATTTATTAATTAATTTTTTTATATTAGAAACACCTACAGTACTTTTAATTAATATCAAAAAATTTATAGATATTTTATCTCCACTGTTATGCAAATTCATTTAAATCTTCATTTAAAGGAAGACTTTAAGTTAAAAAAAAATCATTTTTAGCGAAAATCCACGCGTCAATGGCATGGTCGCACCGGCGCTAATGGGTTAAGGTAGTGTTTAGTAATAAGTTGAAAATAAAAGCAAAGTAGTGGTCGGTAGTGTATGGTAATGCCAGATAGTACTCATTGAATGTGCGCGAATCAAGCGCGAGTGGCAGTCAACGGTTCTCAAAATAAATATATTATACTAAATACCACCTGAATACTATAAAATATATTCAATTAATTGTATTAAATGTGGATAAAATAATATTTACTTTATATTTCTGTTCTGAAGGACGTTGTACAGGCTTTGGAAAAACACCATAAGGAAATGATGGAAGCTCATCGCAGCATGTCACATCACTGTACATCAGTACAGAAAAATTGCGGCATACCAATTAAAAATGGAGTAAATCTCTTCGGCAATGTGCTCATTCAACTTGAGCTAATAACGAAGAGACTGCATGCAGAAACGCAAGACATTGAGTCTGCTCTTAAAAAGGCAGAACATAAACAGCAGGCAAAGAGAATCCGATCGTCTTCCTCCGAGGAGAACTCCCCAGAGTCAAGACAAGATAGGAAAAGGATCCACAAGAAGAACCTCAGCAACTCTAGGGTGGAGCAGCAAAACAACGCAGAGCTCCAGGAAGAAGAGGAAAGAAGGAAAATGCTGCTTCAAGAAAACCAGAGGAAGGAGCAAGAGCAGAGGAATAAGGAGAAAGTGCGACTGGAACAGGAGGAAAAAGAGCGGCGTAAAAAAGATAAACTGATCCAGGAGCAAAAGAAGAAGGCAAGTCTGCTAGAATTATACCAAAAGCAGAAGCTGGAACAGAAAAAAGGGAAGCGGCCACCAAAAGAGAATGAACTTGCAGGGGGAGATCGCCACAATAAGAGAGATGACTCAAAGGTTGCTCCTAACAACACCAAGGAGAACGGCCCACAGGGTAACCCTGGGACCTCCCCCAATAAGGATGGAGATAAAGACGCCCCTAGGCATAAGTCCAAAAAAGAAAGAAAGCTGCTGAAGAAACAAAATCAGCTGCAGCTTCAACCAAGAAAGGGTACTGATCAGCATATGGAGATATGCGAAGTAGCTGACGGACAAGAGCAGCAAAATCAGGTACCTAAGAAGCCACTGGAGAAGGAGGAAAATTGGCTGGTAAAGGGTAAGAAGAAAAAGCCCAGGGCCAAAAAGCCCCAGCCAACAAAAGAACCTGCAGAAAAAGGTAAAGTACCTTCCAAGGTGGGAAGGCGCAGGTTTAGGAAAAGGAAAGAAGCCTTCCAGATTACCCCAGCGGCGGGCAAATCCTACGAGGAAACGCTTCTCGATTTACAGAGAAACCTTAACCTCGAAGAATCTGGCGCGAAGGTCCACCGCATCAGGAAAACTCAAAACGGCAGCGTCCTTATTGAGTTGGAGGCCATCGAGGACCGACAAAAACTTGAAGAAGCGGTGAAGTCGGTCACGGGCCCTGAGTCGAATGTTCGTGACTTGATCCCGACACTAAAACTCGAAATTCGAGATTTGGATGGGGTCACGAAAGAACAGGAGATTCAGGCAGCTGTTGCCAAGGCCATAGGTGTCGAAAATGGAGACCTGTTCCAGGTGTCCATTTTCAAAACCAAAGGCACAACAAGCCAGATGGCCGTGGTGGACCTTCTTGAGGCCGACGCTCTACGCCTGGCCAAAAAGGGCAAAATCCAGATCAGCTGGGCATCGAGTAGAGTACGCCTCCGTGCAGACGTGAGGCGCTGCTACAAACGTCTGGGCTATGGACATAGCCAATATGTCTGCAAAGGCCCAGACAGAAGTAAGGCGTGTTTAAAGTGTGGCGAAGATGGCCATAAGAGTACAGAGTGCAGCAAGGATAAGCCTGAGTGCTTCCTCTGCAAGGCCAGAAAGGATAAGTGCTCCACGGAGCACTATCCTGGAGAGGGAAACTGCCCCAGTTATCGGGAGGCTCTGGCTGTGGCGAGAACAAGTGTCATCGGAAATGATTAAGGTTCTCCAAGGGAACATGCGACACGCACAGGAAGCTGGTGCATTGTTGGATCAAATTTCTCGCGAAGAGGATGCAAATATCCTCTTACTAAGCGAGCAATACTACAAAATGAACCACAAGTACTGGCTTTCCGATGACACTGGCTGCTGCGCCATATGGCTTCGAGGCAGAGCCCAAACGACCCTTACCAAACAAGGGAAAGGGAATTGCCACGTTTGGGCCAAGTGCGGGGAGAAAACTTACATAAGTTGCTATCTCTCCCCTAACGACAGCTCGGCAGAGCTGGCTACAAAGCTGGCCAGCATCAAGAGCACGGTCCGAACGGCGACTGGTGGCGTCATCCTTGGTGGAGACTTTAACACCAGGGCTCTGGAATGGGGGATGCCAACGACTAACCCCAGGGGACGAATGGTGCTTGAAATGGCCACTAGGTGCAAACTAGTGGTCCAGAATAGAGGCAACAGGACCACTTACCAGAGGCCGGGTTGGGGTGTCTCTATCCCGGACATAACCTTCGCTACAGAAGCTGCGTCCGGGAGAATAGGCGACTGGAGGGTGATGGATGATCAATACAATGGTAGTGATCATCATTACATCGCCTTCCGGGTATTGGATGGAACCTCACAACGACCTCCGTACAGGAGGCGCCCCCTGGGTTGGAGCGTCCCAAAAATGGACGAAGACAAATTCGAGGAGTATCTTCGAATCGAGTCAGCATCTATTCCTGCTTGGCATGGAGGGGCCACAAGTCCCCATGAGGCTGAAATCTTAGTTAAGAAAGTAACGTCTCTATTATGCGGGGCTTGTGATGCCTCTATGCCTCGCCGTAGGCCCTGGAAAGGGAGAAAGCCAGTGTACTGGTGGACTCCTGAAATAGCTGATCTCCGGAAGGAATGCCACAGGACACGACGAAATGCGCAAAGAGCACGGGACAGACCTGAGGCCGCCGTTCTTTCTCAGGAACATAAGGACGCCAAATACCGGCTGGCCAAGGCCATCCGTCAAAGCAAGGCTCGATGTCTGCGTTCATTACGCGAAGATGTAAACAAGGACCCCTGGGGCCTAGGTTACAAAGTCGTAATGGGCAAGTTGAACCGGGGGTCCGACAACCTGATGGACGCGGCGTCGACTGAACGGATCGTCAGAGCTCTCTTCCCTGAAAGGCCCATCCGGGAAAACCCATTTGAGGTGATACCCAGGGAGGAAGTGCCGCTCTTCAGCGAAGGTGAGATGGTCAAGGCCATAAAGGCTTTGAAAAATGGCAAGGAGCCGGGGCCGGACGGGATACCGGCGGAAGTGCTCAAAAAAGCGGCCAAAGTAATCCCTGGTATCCTGTTAAGCATGTTCAATGCGTGTTTGGTGGCTGGAGTGTTCCCAAAGCAGTGGAAGGTGGCACGTCTCGTACTCTTGAACAAGGGCAAGGGGGGAGCCCCGGACTCTCCATCATCTTACAGACCTTTGTGTATGTTAAATACCATTGGTAAGGTGATGGAGAGCTTGCTCCGGGCAAGGCTCAGAAGGGCAATCGAGGAGGGTGGTGGTCTCTCTGAGGAGCAGCATGGTTTTCGTAAAGGGCATTCAACGATAGACGCCATTCGGCGTGTCGTGGATACCGTAGAGGCTGAGAGGGAAAAGCGGCCTGCAATTCGCAAGGACGTCCTTCTGGTAACGCTGGACGTCAAAAACGCTTTCAACTCGGCCAGGTGGGATGACATGATCCGGTCCCTCGAGTACGATTTCCGGATATCCAGGTATCTGGGTAACGTACTAAAGGATTACCTGCGGGACCGGAGACTGCTCTACGACACGCTCGATGGAAGGCGTGAAAGGGTTTTGAGTGCAGGCATCGCGCAAGGTTCGGTTCTCGGACCGGACCTGTGGAATGCCTTTTACGATGGCTTGTTGCGCGTCCACCTCCCGGAAGTAGTTTCCCTGATCGGGTACGTCGACGACGTGGCCCTGGCCATAACTGGCAGGGACATGGAAGTGACCCAGGAGAGGGGTTGAATCTAGTCATGAGACGGATCAACCTCTGGATGGGCGATCACGGGCTCCAGCTTGCGATCCCAAAAACGGAGATCGTACTGCTGACTCGTCGAAGGGTTCCCACCGACTTCGATGTAATTATCGACGACGGCGGAAACCCTCACACGATCCGAACCAGAACATCGGTGAAATACCTGGGAGTTCAGCTTGATAACAAGCTGACCTTCTAGGAGCAATTTCAGAGGTCGTGTGAAAAGGCAGCATCGGCCGCATCCTCCCTGTCAAGGCTCATGGCCAACATTGGGGGACCCAAACCAGGGAAGCGAAGGCTCCTGATGTCAGTCGTCAACTCTGTCCTGCTCTACGGATCAGAAGTCTGGGCGATGACAACAGAAACTGCCAAGTACAGATATAAAATATCGTCGGTACAGAGGCAAGCGGCAGTGAGGATCGCCTGCGGATACCACACGGTATCTCTAGAGGCGATCCAGGTTGTTGCTTCGGTGATACCTATTGACCTGCTAGCGTTGGAGCGGAAATTCATCTACGAGAACGTAGATGAGCGCGAAGTGGCTTCCACTCGCGCCCGCTTCAACTCTATGAAAGCATGGGACAAAAATGGGACAAAATGTCAAATTTATAAAAAGAAAGTTTTTTTATGATATATATACATAAAAATATGCTGAAAAAACCATAATTAACCTAAAAATTTTATCTCAGCTGTCTACTATTGTAAGTGTGTTAGTGGAATATTCGAAAAAACTTAAAAATTAAAAAAAAATCAGAGTTTTAATAATTTTTCGGATTTTTTACTTCCTAAAACGCACAAATAAAGTATATATGGGTTTTTTGCATCTACCTTGGTCTTATCCTACATCTGTATATTTATGTGTCTGTATGTGAGCGTGTGTAAAATTGAATTTTTGCATTTTTAGTAGATTTTTTAAAATTTAATCATAACGATTAAATAATGAAATGGTTTACTTGTTTATAGACGACAAAACTTGAATGTATGTGTGTATTGATATAAAATTTGTGCAGTTTTGTCTATGGAAGTATGGTTGTATGTGTACGTGTGTATGTGTGTGTGAGTTAAATCGTATTTTCGTATTTTCAGTTGGTTTTTTTTAAATTAATCATAATGATATTGAATTATAAAGTGGTTATTTTTTGTTTTACACACGCTCACATACAGGCACAAAAAATAAGATGTAAGATAAGACCAAGGTAGATGCAAAAAACCCGTATATACTTTATTTGTGCGTTTTGGGAAGTCAAAAACCCGAAAAATTAATAAAACCTTGATTTTTTTTTTTAATTTTTAAGTTTTTTCGAATATTCCACTAACACACGAACAATAGTAGACACACACACAGTTGAGATAAAATTTTTAGGTTAATTATGGTTTTTTCAGCATACTTTTATGTATATATATTATCAAAAAACTTTTTTTTTATAAATTTGACATTTTTTCCCATTTTTAGTGCCAAATTTAAAAAATTTTTTTCTGATTTCCCACGCCTAAAAAAATTTTCCAATATTTCTTTATCAAAAAAAGCGGTATCCTATCGTTTAATATATATGAAAACCTATAAATTCCATTTTTTAAATTTTATTTTCAGTCAAAATTACGCTGAAGCCGAATTTAGTTCCTTTTTGACTTTTTCTAGCCCACTGTGCGCCCGCCCTTCCCGATTTGGAGGCCGGAGACGGTGGTCCCGGAAATGCTACGGAGTTCCGAAAACTGGAACAAAGTAGCAGAGTACGTAAGGATCACCTTGTTGGAGAAGAAGGAGGAGGGCTTTCTATCGTAGAGAGCTCTCCTGCCCCTAGGCAGGGGGGAAGGCAGCGGCTAACTGCCTAGGCTGCGCGTCCCAAACTGAAGTTATACCTGAAAAGGGAGTTCCGGTCTGGGACAAACAAGCGCGGGGGGTTTAAAGTGTGTTTATCCAGTAAGAATCTGGGGCGTAGCCGGCAACCGCGGTCACCGGTGGTCTCCCAGTTGTACACTTTGTACAACTGGGCGGTCATGGAAATTTGCGGGTCCTTAAGGCCCGCAAACACTCCATGGCTGATGCAAGATTCACATATTTCCCTTAAAAAAAAAAAAAAAAAAAAAAAAAAAAAAAAAAATATTCACTTTATAAATAATAAGAATTCACTTTTAAAAATTTTGTGAATTAATAAGTTGTTTATTAGTTTGATAGTTGGATTGATATTTTCATTATAACCATCCACCGCTATATGAGTTCGATTAATGGTAATCTATAAGAATATCAATTGAATAAATTTGACATTCAGATAATGTTTAATTTGTTCATAAAATAATTTTTGTTGATACATTTTTGATTTACTTCATTTTATTATTATCCTGAAAACTTATTATTTTTGAAACTATTTCTCACAGTATAATATATAACTCGAACTGCAATTTTATACATATTTTAATT
Organism: Anagrus nilaparvatae; assembly: GCA_022575985.1. Lineage (NCBI taxonomy): Eukaryota > Metazoa > Arthropoda > Insecta > Hymenoptera > Mymaridae > Anagrus > Anagrus nilaparvatae. The sequence continues at coordinate 32,790,576 of JAKSXM010000007.1, forward strand.
GTGCCTCTTTTTTTTAACATAAATTATTAAATTAAATATCATATTTTATAAAATATAATTTAATTTATTTAATGTTAACAAAAAATTTAATAAATAATCTAACAGGAGCAGAAAATACACATATATTCTCTGCTAAACATAATAAAAGCACACGAAGTTATGGCTGCATCACAGTTTGTTCACGCCTCTAATATTTTATTATCTTTTGTAAAAAGAGTTTTTTTTAACTTTTCTCGTTTTAAAATTTTTATTTGGAACGCAACGGATTTCAAAACGAGAAATTTATGTATTTCACTTTTACATAAAGGAAACAGCGCTATTTCTTTTTTATAAACGAGATTTATTAAAAATCTCGTTTTTAAACGAGAAAATACATAATATCGGGTTTTAACATTCCCATTTTCTCGTTTTGTCGGTAGAGTGTACTTGTAAACTCAACAAATATATTTTTGACACGCCTACCGCCATGGCATTATCATGGCATTTTTCATATCCGAGGTAACCCAAATTTTAGAAATAACTTTGTTATTAAATAAAATTATTAAAAAAAGCTGAACATTTATGATTGCCAGAGAAAAACCACTCCTGAGGGAAAAAAACTTTTCTTTTTACGATGAAATTTAGCCAAGTTACGTCAATTTAAGATTTTGATCAAATTTATCTTCAAAAAGATTGAAATTCTCCTGAAAAAAGCCTGTTTTTGAACTTAAAAAATGCTTAACTTGCTTAATTTTCATAGTAAAGCAAGAACTTTTTTTTCAAATTGGTTGTTTTCCCTGTCCACACTGAAAAACCGGTACCATTGAAACAATGACTTAGAAGCAATTGATATATGCCAATGACGGATATCATAAATTCAATGGCGAGATTGAAATTATTTCAAATATTTAAAGCTATTGAAATGATTATGAATACATATCATTTCAATGTATAATAAACAGAAAATAAGTAAAAATTTATTTTTTTTTTCTTTTTTTTTTTTACATTTATTATTTTATTTTAATGTTTACTTATTTAATTATTTTTCGATTTTTTTTATTAATTATTTTTTTTATTAATTATTATTACATTATAATACATTTATGAATTTAATTTTTTTTTTAATTTATAATCAAATAAAAAAACTGCGACTTCATCCGGGATCGAACTGGATACCGTTGTGAACCGTGTTGATCAGTAAGCAGCGACCTTATCCATTACGCCAGCAGGACTCTTTGTGTTTATAAAAAAATTTTGAAGACTATATGTTACAGATAATAATTTTCCCACTCCTTTTTTTAATATTCAGAGTAATTTATGCATATCTAGCGAAATGCATGATTAAAAATAATAATTAAATATATAATAAATGATTTTCAGGTAATTCCATTTCTTTATAAGAGTAATAATGAATAGCAATAATATAAACAAAAACACCGCGCGCGCCAAGTCTGAGTAAACAATAAATACGCAGAAGGATAGAAAGAGAAAGAATAGTATACCTAGACATATGCACAATACGTAATTTGTTTTGTTATTATTAATATTATTGAACTAAAATCAATTTCTATTGATTGAATGTTTTTAAACGTTAAATCAAAATATTAAAAACAATTATTTTGATTGTATGCTCTCTATTAATTCAATCTTATATTTTCTTTTATTTTGACGAAAATTTACATCAAAACAATGACTGCCATATTAATTGCGAGAAGCTATTCGTTTAATAGCGGCGCCATCAAATCAATGATATATTCTATTGGCATATTTCAATCGCTTCTAAGTCATTGCTTCAATGGTTGCGGTTTTTCAGTGCATTAATTTCTTTAAGAAAAAAAATCATTTTAATATACTAAAATTCAATTTACATATCAAAAACGTAAATAAAGAGCTTGGCCGTATAAGATAAGCGAATTTGCACTCACCCTGTATAGCTAATTTCAATTAAGCACGTGTTTAGGTATCAAAAAAGAAAATTTTTCGCGTTGGTTTTAGCCTTCTAGCCCTTTTCTGTTGCGCGCTACCTCAAAAAACGTCTAAAAAGCGACATTTTTTTTCACATATTTTCATAATAACACAAATTTGCGCCATGTTAACCTTTTTAGACCTAACTGAGCTTATTCGACGGGGAATCTAACGTACTTTTTGGGAATATTTTTTGCGCGCCCTCCACGGCCCTTCTCCCTCCACTAGACGCTTAAAACTAGATTTTCAAAAAGTCAAAAAATTAAAAAAAACGATTTTTTTCGAGCACGTTTGGAGGTTTGCAAAAACTTTTTTTTTTCTTATGTATATTTTTTGTTGAACATTACCCTAGTGGTCATAATTTTTAATTATAGGTGGTGGAACATGCCGAAAAATCGGAAAAACCATTTTTTTCTTATTTTTTTCTTTCATCTTTATAGCAACATAACTTTTCGCCATGTTAACCTTTTTGGACCTAACTTGACTTATTCGACGGGGAATCTACCGTCTTCTTTGGGAATATTTTTTGCGCGCCCTCCACGGCCCTTCTCCCTCCACCAGACGCTTAAAACTAGATTTTCAAAAAGTCAAAAAATTTAAAAAAACGATTTTTTTTCTGCATCTTCAGAGATCCAGAATATTTTATTTTTCTTATGTGTAATCTTTGTTAAGCATTACCGATCTGGTCATAATTTTTCATTATAGGTGGTGAAACATGCCAAAAAATCGAAAAAACCATTTTTTCTTATTTTCTTTTTTCATATTTTTAATATTCGATTTACCTGGCCTTGTTTGAAGGGGAATCTAAGCGCATTTTTCGGAAAATATTTTTTTTTATGTATATTTTTTGTTGAATATTACCGTACTGGTCATAATTTTTTATTACAGGTAGTGGAACATTCCTAAAGTGATTTGAAGATTAATTAATAATTAGCAGTTATTGAATATAGTATAGACTAAACAATATATAATTTTATTTTGTTTCAATGCACTAAATTTTAATAATTTTTACATATTATAGGTTTTTAAATCTACATACTTTTAAAAATGATCATTCATATGAAATCAGTATTAAAAAATGTATATAATTACAGAAGAAAATAAACCACCATTAATAAAATTAAATAAAAATGTTTATAAATATAAGTATATTTGATTATCAGTATTATCGTATTCCTAATCATCGTCAAAAAAATAGTCGGTTGAGCGTGGATTAAGACCATTCCACATTTTTATCTGAGTGTAAACGTTTTTTGGTCTTGTTCCACCACCTATAATGAAAAATTATGACCAGTACGGTAATGTTCATAAATAAAAATACATATAGAAAAAAATTTTTTGCCGTGTCTTTTAAAGCGCGTTTAGTCTATAATATTCAATACTGCTAATTCTTAATTAATCTTCAAATCATTTTAGGCATGTTCTACTAACTATAGTAAAAAATTATGACCAGTACGGTAATCTTCTACAAAAAATATACATTCGAAAAAAAAATTATTTACCGTGACTTTTAAAGCGCTAGGAAAATATCGGATTTTTTAATTTTTTGACTTTTCTAAAGTAAAGTTTCAAGCGTCTAGTGGGGGGAAGAGGGGGATGGGAGGTACAAGGAATAAAAATGTTTTCGAAAAATGCGTTAGATTCCCCATCAAACAAGGCCAGGTAGGTCGAAAAAGGTTAAAATGCTGAAGAGTTATGTAATATTAAAAATATGAAAGAAGAATATAAGAAAAAATAGTTTTTTCGATTTTTTGAAAATCTAGTTTTAAGCGTCTGGTGGAGGAAGGAGAGCCGTGGAGGGCGCGAAAAAAATATTTTTAAAAAGTACGTTAGATTCCGCATCCAACAAGCCCAAGTAGGTCCAAAAAGGTTAACATGGCGAAGAGTTATGTTATTATGTAGACGAAAGAAAAAAATAAGAAAAAAATGGTTTTTCCGATTTTTCGGCATGTTCCACCACCTATAATTAAAAATTATGACCACTAGGGTAATGTTCAACAAAAAATATACATAAGAAAAAAAAAAGTTTTTGCAAACCTCCGAACGTCCTCGAAAAAAATCGTTTTTTTTAATTTTTTGACTTTTTGAAAATCTAGTTTTAAGCGTCTGGTGGAGGGAGAAGGGCCGCGGAGAAATACGGAGAACGATAAAGCCAATCATTCAATATCTAATAATCATGTTGATCATAATAGATGAATAAAAAATTTTTTGAATTTTTTCATTTACAGATAAAGAATAATTTAATACACCATAAGCCTTATATTTACATTTGAAAAAAACTGAACCCCAAGCATTATATAAGCATTCTTGGTAGCTTCAATTACAATATAAATAATTATTATGTTTATTTTTTGAGAACCGCTGTCCATCTCACGCGTTTAATAGCGCACGCATACTCAAGAAACACTACCTGGCATTAACCGAGGCATTTTAGCGTTTATTTTCAACGTGTTACTAACCATTACCTTAACATTATCAAACACTACTGAATATTACAAGTTCATATTACTAGTGTTTGGTAGTGTTTGAGCTGTGTTTGAGTAGTGTTTTTCTATTTTTTAAAACACTACTTGGTGATTGGGAATGAATCAATGTAAAAAAAAAATATAAATGAATAATGAATGAGAAGCACAACCGTATTTAGATATAAAGATAAAATGAGATAGGTTGTTCTTAATAAAAATCTTGTAAACAAGGAGACTACTTAAAAAGAGATATAAGTATAAAATCAAGCGTTTTACCCCCCCCCCCCCCTTGTTAAATTCAATGTGGTATTGTGAAAAATTGCAAAGAGTTAGAAAATTTTTTTTTCTATTTTATACTCAAATTTATTATTAAAATTATTTTTTATTATTAAAAAATAATATGATTAAAGAGTAAAATCCATTAAATGCTTTAACTGTCACAATATTTTCTTTTTGAATAAAATCAATTTAAAAAATTTTTATGAGACTTTAAAGTATATCGTGCACTTTGTCTTTATTCACGGTGTGTGTGAATGTACTGTCGCAATTGCGCAATGCCGTGCTAGCAGATAACATTCTATACAATATAATTTGATTTAACTAATTATTACATAATTTCACTAATAGTGATAAACTTATGTACTTATTAGTTAAATCAAATTATATTGTGTTAAATTTAAATAAAAATAGAAAAAAATGTTTTTTGAAAGTCAAAAATAAAAATACGAAAATATGAAAGACGGAGGGCTATTCGCAGAATATACTAAAAAAACTTTAAAAATGAATCAGAAAACATCAGTTTTTCTAGAAAGGTGTGATAGAGAAGAGTCGAATGATTTTTACATCAAAAATTATTATAAAAAGAAGACACGAAGATTGATGGAAAAGGATAAAATAGAAAAAAATTCAGGAAGTAGATCATTGGCGAAATCTTTTTAAACAGGTGGATAATTTACTAATATTTTATAAGATTTTATTCACTTATTAGTATATTACGGTCGTAGGCCAGAAAAATAAAGAATGGCCCAAATCGCACGTAAATTAGCTTCCGAGGCGAAGCCGAGGATGGTAAACAGCGATTTAGGTCATTCTTTGTTTATGGCCGAGGATTGTACAAAATTTTTCTGCGACAAAGAATGACCCCAATCGCAGTTTATCATCCTCAGCTTCGCCTCGGAAAGTAATTTACGTGCGATTTGGTCCATTCTTTGTTTATGGCCGAGGATTGTACAAAATTTTTCTGCAACTGTGGCGAGAAAATACGCCTTTGACGGACGTGCAGCATCCAGGAAATACGTACTTTTGGGCCGCAAGTACAGAAAATTTTAATTTTATGTTTAGCCTTTAGAGAGAATTAAAATACGTGAACATCTTTTAAAAATTTTAACTGATAATAATGAAAAAGAAGTTTTTTTTATATAATTTAAACCTCCCTATTCTTATGTTTATATTTTTTTAAATTAAAATTCATTTGTTATTAACTACTCTGTTTGATGGAAATAACGGAATTATTATTATGGCTATTAATATTATTATAATTCAAATTATCTAAACTGCAATCACACTCTGCTCTTAAAAAAATATATAAATTTTTTTTATACAATCACTAACCTTATTGATCTACTGTTTTCGATCGTATCATCAGTTAGTAACCTTCTTATCCAATCAATTGGGACACTATTATCCCTGGAAAATTCGTTACCAGAATCTTGCGTGAAATCAACAATTTCGCCTGAATTCCATGTATCAGAATTACTTGTTCTGTTTGTTAAAATGTTTCCACATAAATTTACTGACTCTTCTTGACCTAAGAATATAAATTAAATAAACATTATTCCGTTTCTAAGAAACTTTTTACAATTTAAGCTGTTATCGCACTTTATATTTTATATGCATCAGTACCTGATGTTTGTAATACAGAATCAACGACGCTTAACGTAAGTTCAGTTGCATTGTTGTGACTCGATAAAATCTGCTCAGTTTCCGTATTTTGTATAGGTTGATCTGGTAAGGAAACCAAAGGTTGTTCATCACTTTGCAATGTGACTTCCATTTCTCCTGTAACTAAAAAATTAATTTTATATATTTTGAGCGGTAGTAAATTTAATAAATAAACATAAGTAATAAATTATATAAACGCTAAACATTGGCTGTCTAAGGCCATCCGCCAAAGCAAGGCTCGTTGCCTGCATTCATTACGCGAAGACGTAAATAATACGTAAATACTTCACTATTCAGCGAGGCTGAAATGGTTAAGGCTATCAAAGCCATGAAAAATGGCAAGGTGCCGGGACCGGATGGGATACCAGCGGAAATCCTCAAACGAGCCGTTAAAGTAATCCCTGGTATCCTACTGGGCATATTTAATGCTTGCTTGGTGGCGGGAGTGTTTTCGAGGGAGTGGAAGGTGGCTCGCCTCGTGCTCCTGAACAAGGGAAAGGGAGGAGCATCCGACTATCCGTCATCTTTCAGACCACTATGTATTTTAAATATCATTGGCAAGGTGATGGCGAGCATGCTTCAGGCTATACTAAAGCTAGCGATCGTGGAGGGCGGTAATTTCTCTGAGGAAGAGCACGGCTTTCGTGAGGGGCATTCCACCTTAGACACCATCAGGCGTGTCGTAGATACCATAATAGTAGAGAGAGAAAGGCCGTAAGCGAACCGCATGGACGTCCTACTGGTAACGTTGGATGTTAAAAACGCCAAGTCAATTTGGCCAGTTAGGACGACATACTTCGATCTCTCGAGCAGGACTTTCAGAAACCCAGATACCTGAGCAAAGTCCTAAAGGATTACCTATGGGACCGAAGGCTGCTCTACGACACGCTCGATGTTGGACGGGAAAGGGCGTGAAGCGCGGGCATTGCCCAAGGGCCAAGGGTCGGTTCTTGGACTTGACCTGCGGAATATCTTTTACGATGGCTTGCTACACGTTGACCACCCGGAAGGAGTTTCGCTGATCGGGTACGTGAATGACCGCCATAAAGGTTTAACTATAAAGGTTAGAAGGAAGAAAGTGGCTCAGCTGAAGCTGAATCAAGTCATGAGACAGATCAACCTCTGGATCAGCTCGCGATCCCAAAAATGGAGATCCTATTATTGACCCGTCGAAGGGTTTCCACCATATTTGACAAACGTAGATGATGGCGGGAATCCTCACTAAATCCGAACCAGAAAATCGGTGAAGTACCTGGGTGTTCTGCTTGACAACAAGCTGAGCTTCTGGGAACAATTTCAGAAGACGAGTGAAAGGGCCGCGTCGGTCGCATCCTTTCTCTTAAGGCTCATGAACAACATAGGAGGGCCCAAACCAGAAAAACGAAATCTCCTGCTTTTCGTGATGAACTCTGTTCTACTTTATGGCTCGGAAGTTTGGGCGGATGCCGCCCGAATCAAGAAGTAAAGGCATAAGATCTGCTCTGTACAGAAGCAAGCGGCACTCAGGATCGCCAGCGCATACCATACGGTATCGCAATCGGCGATTTAGGTGATTCAGGCATCTAGTGTCCTTCCTATTGACCTGCTAGCTTTGGAGTGCAAATCCATATACAAAAGTGTAGAGGAGCGCGAACAGGGGCGGATTTAGCGGGGGACGATGGGGCGATCGCCCCCTCCAAAGCGTAAATTTTTTATGTTTTTTAGGAATTTTTTGGAAATTTTACGATTTTTAGACGTATTTTTTGGGAATTCGCCCCCCCCCTCCCCCAGAGATGCTTTCTGGATCCACCCCAGAGCGCGAAGTAGCATCCAACCGCGCCCGTTCCAATGCAATGATTAAATGGCAGAGACGATAGGACAGTGACAAGTGTGGCCGGTAGACGCGCAAACTAGATTTCTATCTCACCCAATTCTTAACAGGTCACGGATACTTCCGTGACATGTTGAGGAAGTGGCACAAGCTGGCAACACGGCAGTGCTTACACTGTCCGGGTGAGGTAGATACCGTAGAGCACACATTCTTTGGAGGAAATCCACCAGGAGGGATTTTTTTCTTGAAAAATTTTTTCTGCCTTTTTTTAGGCTAAAAATATTATTTCTAACATCTCTATGTTTTTAAAAAATTAATTTCGTTAAAATTAAATTTTTAAAAAATTATTAATAAAAATTATTTAATTTATTAATTAGCTCTCTGGTCGATAAATTCGTCAAATTAATATTTTTTTAAATTTAATTATCGGTTTTATTAAATAAAAAAAGACTGCTAATTGTATAAATTTATAAAACAATCAACTATAACGATATTCCGCACATCAGGGTAAGCAACTTAAAAAAAATAATAATAGTATATTATTCGATTAGGAATATAAGAGGAAGCTAAAAAATTAATAGAAACTAAAATAATAAAGCGATAATTTATAAATAGATTTAAATTTATATGAACTTTCATTAACAAAGTATTAAAACCAGAAAGTTGCTTTATTTGTAGTTTTGAATTTGAAAATATATTCTGCTATATTCAACACTTATATTCCAACTTTTCTAAGAAACGGAACATTATTCAAAAAAAATTTTTAGTGTAGTATATTCTGCTAAGTTCAATAGCTATCATTGCAAAATAATAATTGAAATTTCAAGTTTTCTATGAAAGAAGAGAGTATTCGAAAAAAATAGATTATAATTATGAAAGGGTTAAGTGGCTTACTCACGAGTATACTGTTGTTGTGATAAAATAATTTTTATTATCTTGACGTTTCGATATGTTAATACCCTTATCAAAAGCAAAAATAATATATATAAAAAATTAAAAATTTTAGTTTAAAACATTATGGATTTTTTACATAGTAAACACTGATTTTTTCTTACATTGATATAATTATAATTATAATACCACCTCCTTACACTCCATCTGAGGGGGTGAATATGACAAATTGATGTAAGTATTTTTTTGTGTTATTAATTTTTGTGTCCCTAGTAAAATTTTATAGGACCTGAGACCTTATTTTGGGCCCGGTATTATTTTAAATAACGTTTAAAAAATGTTTAAAATTTGTCCCACTTTTAGGGGATGATATCGCGTTTTCTAAGGGTTGTGCTTTAAAACGGACTTCGGAAATGAAAAATTCAGTGTCGATTGGGCGCTAATGGGTTAAAACTCCTAAACGATAAATTGGGGTCGTTTTTTCAAAATATTAAAAAAAAAATTGTTATCCATACCAATCGTTATTTTTTGTGGTGGTAGGTCAAAGTCGTAGGTCAAAACTAACGACGGATTCGGAAAATGCATGTCACTTTACCTATAGGGTACGATTTTTAGGATTCTGTATACTGCAAATCTTAGTATTTTCATTGAGTTTCCGTAATTTTCCGCCACGACACTAATAGCTTACATAACTTTAGTATTTTGTATCCTGAATGTATGTTCTGTCCTGACAAGCGAGAGAACACATATCATCTTTTTTTTACTGCAATCAAAAGAAGACGTTTATAGCGGAAATAGGTAAAACTAGATAATTGCTAACAATTATAGACTGTACGAAGCATAACAACCCACTAAATTTATTCCTAAATACAGACGATTTTTATTATTTGAAATATTATTAATTGGGTATATTAGGTAAAGTAAATAATCAAACTCATTTTGTTATAAAAAATAAATATTTAATGTACAAAATATTGTATGTGTACATTTACAGTATTAGCGTGTTTATTTACATAATAGTAATTAATTAAATGTATATTCAAAATAATAACTATAATTAATTAATTTTTGATTATATATGATTTGTTTTTGAAAAATATTTTAATCAATATTTTATTCTTTAATTGCTTTATTAATTTTGTTTAATGATTGCATGAAAGCTTGTTTCACTTTAAAAGATGTTGAAAGTCGTATTGAGTCAAAACGATATTTGTTGTAACATTTTATTAAAATTATATCATTAATTGATTTAACTCGACTCAAACCGACGTATATAATTCCCAATTGTCTTTCCGTGTCTCCTATGTGTAAGAAAATTTTATCTAACGTCTGCCCTTGAGACTTGTGGATGGTTAGAGCATATGACAACATTACTGGAAATTGCGTGCGACTGCATAAAATATTATTATGTTTCCAAGTTCTTTCCACGGGAATAATTGGGAAATAATTTTTATACAAAAATGGTCCTTTGTAATTGTCAAATTCAACTATTAATACTTGAGGTAATTGTGGTGGTGATTCATTATCAGCATATATTATTTCCCGTATGTATCCTAAGCTTCCATTTGTTAATCCACCTGCTACCCATAAATTTGTACGTAACATTATTCTACAGTCTTTTGACAAGTATAATATATTCTGTAATCCTGTTGCTTTTTCGTCCGAGCAACGCATGGCAATATTGGGTGTGTTTATTGAAATTATGCGTGCAACTGGATGTCCCGTATTTTTCAAAAATGTTTCATTATGTGTTTTAACTTGTGCACACGTTGGATATAAATAAATTGCGTTTTTAAAATTGTTTAATTCTTCTTTGGGGATAACGGTTTCTCTTCGGTTATATAATAAATTATAATTTTGTTGAGACAGTTCTGCATTTGCTATTTGATCTAGCAATTGTGAGTAAGGGGTATGATTACCTTTTTGTCTGTGTGCGTTTTGGAGACAATAATAATTTTGGAATTGTTTAAAAATTATTCTTCCTTGTGTTTGCAAATTGTCTGTTAGTTTTTTATCACTAAATACTGCTGTGTCTCCAACCGGTGTCAATTGATTGTAATCTCCAAGTAAGTAAATTATGATTCCGCCAGAAGGTTCGTCATTTTAATTAGCATGTATTTCTCGACGTCGTGATTCTATCTGAAATAACGTTCTTAAACCGATCAAAGACATTTCATCCCACGTAAAAAATTATTAAGATCTTTTTATGATCTTATTAATATCTTAATAATCTTTTATTAATATCTTAATAAGATCTTAATAATAGTTTAAAATAAGACGAAAAAGAAAAACATGTAGTTTTATTTTTTAAAACCTAATAAGTTATTGATTTTACTTTTTCAGGTGGAAAACTCACGCCTAAAAATTAGCTCGGAGCTTCCTGTTCTCGTTGTATGTTCAAGTAAACCAAAAACCTCGTTATCACCATAGGTGAAAAATTTTAGACATGTGTGCGACCACGACTAATGTCAAAATTTTTGCGCCTTGGCTAGTTCGTTGAAAAGCTATTTTTTACTCAAAACGTACGTTTTCCGTCACTATACGTTTAAGATTTTTAGTCAATTTTAAAGAAGCCTTGAAGCTTTATAAAGATTAATGAAACTGTATTATTCGGGAGTTAAATATTACGTCTAAGTATAAAGGGCGTAAAATTTTAGCGCTAGTGAGAACACCAGAACTCCCTCCACGCCCATGGTGCTTAGGATATTATTTGCCTGCCTAGGCGTACAAAGTTTGCAGAAAGCTCCGTGAAAGTGGGAACTACAAAATTGTATGCAATTTGTGTACATCAAAATTCTGCATAAAAATGATTGTATAAAAATTGTACGAATTTGAACAATTTTAATACAGTCAACGTAGAGAAAAGTTAATATAAATTGTTCACAATGTCTAACCAGATTCGTCAAAAAAGAAATAGAGAAATTATATGGAAAAGAAGAAAAGAAAAATGAAAATTATTCCTTCTAAATTTAATTGTATCACGGCACTAGAGCTCCTAAAATCCTAAAAATAAAAGGACACATTCATATTCTTCATATTTCTATCAAAATTCTTGGTGATATTTCTCGAATTGTTTATTTTTTATTTTAGACATAACTTTTTTTAAAACTTCTTTTTTTAATAATTAATTTCAATCAGACTTGTGAAAAAATCATAGTTCACGAATTGCACTTTAAAATAATAATCGATAAAAAAATAAAACTTTTGCAAAAATTAGGTTATTAAAAAAAAAAAATATTAATTTACAACGAGGGGTCAGTTTGGTTCGTCTTGATAAACTGATCATTTTTTTTTATTTTGACAATTGTTTATTTACAATTAAAAATGTAACCAAGTAATGATTCAAATATAAAAAAAAATAATCAGTTAATCACGAATAGCCAAACTGACCGCTCATCGTAAAATGATATTTTTTGAATAACCTAGTTTTTACATAAGTTTTATTTTTTTATCAGTATTTTAAAGTTAGATTTGCTAACTAAGAAGAATGCTTTATAAGTCTGTATAAAATCAAATATTGATAAAAGTTTTTTTTTTTAATAAATGATGCCTGGAATAAAAGTTTAAAATATAAAAATTTGATTTTTCTGTGAAAAAATTAATTTTCTCTAGAAAAAACAAATTTGAGAAATATAACTAAGAATTTTGATAGAAATATGAAGAATATGGATGTGTCCTTTTATTTTTAGGATTTTAGGAACTATCTAGATCTGGTATCTAGCGTGTGAGACAATAAAATTTGCATCAGAGCAAAATTTACAAGGAATAATTTTCATTTTTCTTCTTCTCCATATAATTTCTCTATTTCTTTTTTGACGAATCTGGTTAGATATTGTGAACAATTTGTATTAACTTTTCTCTACGTTGACTGTATTAAAATTGTTCAAATTCGTACAATTTTTATACAATCATTTTTATGCAGAATTTTGATGTACACAAATTGCATACAATTTTGTAGTTCCCACTTTCACGGAGCTTTCTGCAAACTTTGTACGCCTAGGCAGGCAAATAATATCCTAAGCACCATGGGCGTGGAGGGAGTTCTGGTGTTCTCACTAGCGCTAAAATTTTACGCCCTTTATACTTAGACGTAATATTTAACTCCCGAATAATACAGTTTCATTAATCTTTATAAAGCTTCAAGGCTTCTTTAAAATTGACTAAAAATCTTAAACGTATAATGACGGAAAACGTACGTTTTGAGTAAAAAATAGCTTTTCAACGAACTAGCCAAGGCGCAAAAATTTTGACATTAGTCGTGGTCGCACACATGTCTAAAATTTTTCACCTATGGTGATAACGAGGTTTTTGGTTCAAACGAGGTGTTTGAACATACAACGAGAACAGGAAGCTCCGAGCTAATTTTTAGGCGTGAGTTTTCCACCTGAATAAGTAAAATCAATAACTTATAAGGTTTTAAAAAATAAAACTACATGTTTTTCTTTTTCGTCTTATTAAGATCTTAATAATAGATTTTTAAACTATTATTAAGATCTTATTAAGATATTAATAAAAGATTATTAAGATATTAATAAGATCATAAAAAGATCATAATAATTTTTTACGTGGGATCCTATTATGAATCAGCTTTGCCTTGTATTATAACTCTTTTTATACTATTTGCTGTCATAGTACCGTTTTGTATACTGGTTATTTGAGTATCTAACAAGTTTAATATTTGTTGTTGGTCATCTGTAAACGATATTTTAGATTCTGTATTTTGTTTATATATTTTCTTTTCTTGTTGAGATTTGTAGGTATTCAGAAAAGAATGTATTTCTAATTCAGTTGGTTCGTTTTCAATAGGCATATTCCAGTTAAAACATAAATCTATCGCCCTTTTTCCTAAATCTCTTTCTAAACTGTCATTTTGGAATCCTGATAGAAACTCAAATGCATTTTTTATGTTATCATCATTTATTTCTTCTGGAATTTCATCATTCTCAGTGAATTCGTTTAAATCTATGTTATCATTGTTATTTATATTTAATGTTTCGTAAATTTGCTTCCATTGATTTATATTTTCATATGATTGAAGAATATCATTATAATCATTTTTAAATGGTATGTTTAAAATACATTGTTGTTTATAAAATTTGTCATCTTCAATTTCATTATTAGTTATTTTAAATTTCGGAAAAATTCTAACAATGTTTTCTTTCCGTCATTTAGTAAATTTGTTTTTGCAATTGTATAATTTTTAGCGAAATTTAATAACGTTATTAATAAGTTATTTAGTTCTTTTGCTCTGATCTTATATTTTTCTATTAAGTTACAAGTTTTTGTATCAATATTTTCATCATTTGATTCATTTGTCTGAAATCAAAAAATTATGTATATATTGTTTAATAGTCTGTTGAAAAGTGCGTAAAATTGTCTTTTAATTTACGAATTATTTGGAATCGAAAATTTGTTCGCAAATCGAAAAAATAAAAAAAAATTCTAGTTGAGTTGTATGTACATTATTGATATTATATGTAAAATTAAATATTATAGTACTAATTGAATTTAAATTTATAAAAATGAATACTTATAGATAAGTTTGTTATAAAAATCCATTGTATTGAATTAAAATAAAAATAAAAAATAATTAAATAAAAAATTAAGCCTAGAGTAAAAATATAAAGTCATATATGGCTAAATTTAAATGTAGTGAGTGCGATTTGTATGGTCGTGTCTTCAAAACTGCCCCAAAGTGTTTTTTTCTGAAAGTACTACCAAAAATAAGTTACCAGCCCAATTTTTAGCCTCCTAGAGCAAAATCTCGATTTTTGGCAGCTATTTTAGTGTTTTTGACTGTTGTAAAAAATGTAAGAAAAATGAGTCATAATTTTTTTTATTGTTGCTGTAAAAAACTCACATTAGTATGAAATATTTTTTCTTTTTAGGTCCGGATAGGAAATTTCCCTGGCTATCTGATTCTGGGGTCAAAAAATTTTTTTTAAGTAACGCATACGCGAGGAATCGCTAAGATAGGCTATTTTTTCAAAAGTCGATTTCTTAAATGCCTATTAGTGAAAAATCTTTTAACCATGTTTAAAATTTTTCTTAAACTTTATATTTTTTGGCAAAAAAAAAATTTCGATGGGACACTGCTTTTTGGTAGCTCTAGATAAAAAAACAGCAGCTTTTAAAAGATCCTTTTTACAAATTTCAAATTTCCCGTCAAGTCACGTGAGCAATTAAAAATCTGACCAAAAATTTGGATTCCACGGGAAATTTTACATAATTATATATCTTTTCATGTTTTTAAGAGCGTTTATGTTAAAGCAGCAAAATTTTAAATTAAAAGATTAAAATATATCATTTTTTAATGAATTTTTTTATTTTTAAATTATACAAATTATTCAAAATTAATCAGAAAATTCTTTATCATTGTTTATCGCTGTTTTAAGATAAACGCTCTTAAAAACATGAAAAGATATATCCTTTAAATTTTTCATGCTAATGTGAGTTTTTTACAGCAGTAATAAAAAAAATTATGACTCATTTTTCTTATATTTTTTACGACAGTTAAAAATATTTTGGGGCAGTTGTGAAAAACCGACCATACAAATCGCACTCACTATATTTAAATTTATCCATATAGAAAAGTAAAGATTTATAAGTTTAATTGATTTTAATAAATTTTCTTATTAAATTTAAACAAATAATATTAATTTAAAAAAATATTATTTTTCATGTCATTTCATACATACATTAGTTGAGATTAAGAATAAGTTGTATAGTATAAATAGCTTTGTCTTATGGAAAATATTATTTAAAATAAATAAAAAAGAAGAGATTATAAAAAAATTTTATGTTCTAAATTCAAGTTTTTAACTTTGAAGTTACATGAGTCGATGATTTGTAAATCTTTAAATTACTGTATATAAGTTATTTAAATTAATTAAAATGAATTTATTATGTCTAAATTTAAAATATAATTATAAGAGTTACAGTTCCATCAAATAAGTATTGTTTAATTACGTAGGTTCATTTTATTTTAAAGATGTTTAAATAATTAGTAAAATTGTTATTTATATTATTGGTAAGGAATTATATATTCTTTGTATCCAATCGTCATCTTGAATTACTAAATTGACGTAACTCCGTGAACTGTGATATAGAGGCCAACTCATTATAAATGTACTACTTCTTGAGCACTGTAGTATCTTTCATGTAATGCAGAAATGAATAATTTTTGAATTGCTGATTTTGCTAATAGTAAATCTGACATGGATGCACAAATATCCTGTAAACACTGTTGTAAATCATTTGAGATTTTTTCACTTTTGGATGCATATTTAGCAATATAATAATAAATAGATTCTTCTGATGCAATCGGCGAAAAATCAGTATTTGCTCTCCAAATAGATGTTATGATTGGATTGTATCTTTGTATGAGTCGATCATTACGTTTAGGATGATATCGTAAACATCCGTCTGAATCATCAATAATGCTTTCTTTTCTTTCTTGTTGAGGGAAATTAAAACCGCATGTTAAAATTGTGCTTTTATATTTGTATCTCATTCAGTGTTTACCATACATCGTATGACGTTGTAATCTATTTAATAAATAAATTAAATCATTTTCCAGATTATTGGTTGGAATGTCAGGAAAATTTTGACTTGCAGGATGATTAATTCCTACATCATGTTTAGGATTTATTGCAAAACAAAAATCATCGAAGTAACGGCAAAGTTTTTCTCTTTCTGCTTGTGTTAGAATTTTATTATTAAATAATGGCGCGTTTGAAAACCATAAAATTCCATGAATATGTGGTGATCCTCTAAATTGCCATTCCAAACGATACCAGAAGTCGGAAGCTTCAAATAATGGTTTTATTACATATTTCATAAAATTATTAACTCTTTCTTTAAAAAAATAGCTGACAATTAATGGATTTTCTTGAATTAATTTTTTACGTTGTTGGTCATCAATAGTATTTGGATCTGTATCGGGACATAATTAATTATTAATTATGGACACACTTAATTATAAAGCACGACGCTAGCGGTCTCTAATAGTAAACTTTCGGAATTATATAGACTTTTCATTATTTTATAAGTCATGAAATTAAACAGAATATGATATTTTGTTATTTGATATTTTGTATGATATATATAATATGATAATTTGATATTTTCTACCGAATATTTGTTTTTCTTGCCCTAAAAAACCCCTATGTAAAGTTAAAAGTTCATTTTTTCAAGTTTTTTGGTTCGTTATCTTGGAAAATCGAAAAATTTTTTAGCTTAAAAAATTGAATATTTTCGATCGAATATTTGTTTTTTTTGTTCTAAAAACCTCCTTTGTAAAGTTTAAAGTTCATTTTTTTAATTTTCTTGGTCCGCTATCTTGGAAAATCGGAAAATTTTTTAGGTTAAAAAACTGGATATTTTCTGTCG
Organism: Anagrus nilaparvatae; assembly: GCA_022575985.1. Taxonomy (NCBI): domain Eukaryota; kingdom Metazoa; phylum Arthropoda; class Insecta; order Hymenoptera; family Mymaridae; genus Anagrus; species Anagrus nilaparvatae. The sequence goes on from JAKSXM010000007.1 coordinate 32,808,018, forward strand.
AATATGCGTTTTTTTGCCCTAAAAAATTCCTTTGTAAAGTTAAAACGGTATTTTAGTTTATTTTTCAAGTTTTTTGGTCCGCCATCTTGGAAAATCAGGAAATATTTATGGTTAAAAAATTGGATAATTTTTACTGAATATTTGTTTTTCTTGATCTAAAAAATCCCCTTGTAAAGTTAAAAGTTCATTTTTTAATATTTATTGGGCCGCCATCTTGGAAAATTGGAAAATATACTTGTGTGGAAATAGAAAAATTTTACCCCCAGGGTACCTGCTTCTGGATTGATTATTTTCATATTAAAAGTCCTAATTTTATCATGTTTTATGTTTAATGTTCGATATTTTGTGTTTTTAACGCCATTGCAATGTCAAAAATTCATTTTTTTGAGTTTTTCGGTTCGTTATATTGTCAAAATGGAAAATTTTTTAGGTCAAAAAATTTGATATTTTCCACCTAATATTGGTTTTTCTTGCCCTAAAAAACCCATATGTAAAGTTAAAAGTACATTTTTTCAAGTTTTTTGGTTTGTTCTCTTGGAAAATCGGAAAATTTTTTAGGTTAAAAAACTGAATATTTTCCATTGAATATTCGCTTTTTGTTATTCTAAAAACCCTTTTTTCAAAGTTAAAAGTTCATTTTTTCAATTTTTTTGGTCCGTTATCTTGGAAAATCGGAAAATTTTTTAGGTTAAAATACTGGATATTTTCTGTCGAATATTCGTTTTTTTTGCCCCAGAAAATCCCCTTGTAATGTTAAAAAAGTTTATTTTTCAAGTTTTTTGGTCCGCCATCTTGGGAAATCGGAAAATTTTTTAGGTTAAAAAACTGAATATTTTCCACCGAATATTCGTTTTTTTGCCCTAAAAAACCCTCTTGTAAAGTTAAAAATTCATTTTTTCAAATTTATCGGGTCGCCATTTTAGAAAATCGGAAAATATATTTGTGTGGAAAATGAAAAATTATACCTCCAGGGTATCCTCTTCTACCTAGAATGACTATTTTCATCTTAAAAGTCCTTATTTTATCATGTTTTATGTCAAAAATTCATTTTTTCAAGTTTTTTGGTCCGCCATCTTGGAAAATCGGAAAATTTTTTAGGTTAAAAAACTGAATATTTTCCACCGAATATTCGTTTTTTTTTGCCCTAAAAAATCCCCTTGTAAAGTTAAAAGTTCATTTTTTCAAGTTTTTTGGTCCGCTATCTTGGAAAATCGGGAAATATTTAGGGTTGAAAAATTGGATATTTACCAGCGAATATTTGTTCTTCTTGCCCTAAAAAATTCCCTTGTAAAATTAAAAGTTCATTTTTTCAAATTTATCGGGCCACCATTTTGGAAAATCGGAAAATATATTTGTGCGGAAAATGAAAAATAATACCTCCAGGGTATCCGCTACAACCTGGAATGATTATTTTCATCCTGAAAGTGCTTATTTTATCAGGTTTTATGTCTTATAATCGACATTTTGTGTTTTTAACGCTGTTATTCCCGTAAATTGATAATAATTTCGGTACTATATTTTCGATTTGGCTCAAAATCAATACAGTTCATGTTGGTCTTATATCTAACTTACCTTTTGATGCTGACCCTCAGTTCCTATCTAACCTGCGCGACTTGTGCTCAAATTACAGTCACAAGATTATTATGGGTGACTTAAATACTAACATGTTAACCGAGAGTAGCAATACTATCTTTATGAAGGACATTCTCAATGAATTATCTTTGCAAGTAATTAATCATGGCGCAACACGCCGTCCCCCCGGTATTAGCGTTTGTAAGACCTGGATAGACATTATGTGCGTAGACAGCAATGATACAGTCCTTAGTCCCCATAATAAAATCCCGCCCTTCCTGAGCGACCACAACCTCATAGAAGCAGAAATAAAAATATTTTTGCCTAAAATTCCGAAGGAAAGTTTCTCTTATAGGAAGCTCAATGACATAACCCCTGGAGCCATAAATGAAATTCTGAATCAGCATGATTGGTCGGAATTTGACGCACCTAACTTAGACTTAGACTCTGTTGTTACCAGTCTCAGCAGGAATCTACAGACTGCGATTGACAATCTAGCACCACTCAAAACTATCGATCCCAAAAAATCCAAACATCCTTGGATTGATAATAAATTAAATTTCATGATGAAGCGTAAGTCCATCGAACGTCGGTACCTTAATTCAAAAAACTCCTCTCTCTTAGATGAGCTATTACAGCTCACTAATGAAATAGAGGAGCTTTCTGAAACTGCTCATAACACATTTTTACGTGCAAGACTGGAAGAAGCAATAGATAATAATCGCGATATATGGCGTGAAATGAAACACCTAGGACTACTACCTACTCCACGCAGTGACCTTCATGGTTACTCCCCAGACGACCTTAACAGATTCTTTGCTTCTGTATCAACTTCACCTACAGAGAATATTGAAGACACCTGTGAGCTGATAAACTCAGCATCCAGTGACGGCTTTTGTTTTGTTGAGGTCACTTTGAACGATGTTATTCTGGTAGTAGCCCATTTTTCATCCCAAGCTGTGGGTTCTGATGGTATACCTCACAAAATAATAGCAAAATCACTCCCCACCCTTGGTCCTTATTTGGTGCAACTTTTTAATGCGTCTCTCTTAGGTGGAGCATTTCCTACAGCTTGGAAAAAATCCTTACTAGTGGCTATTAAAAAGACTTCTATTCCATCCTCAGCTTCTGATTTCCGCCCTGTTGCTCTTTTATGCTTCCTCTCGAAGGTGCTAGAAAAGCTGGCCCATGATCAGATTAGTAGCTACATAAGACAGAACAAGATATTAGACCCGCTACAGACTGGCTTTAGGCCTTACAGCAGTACTGAAACAGCCTTACTTAAATTAACAGAGGACATACGGTTTGGCAAAAGCAAACGATTAATGACATTTTTACTGCAGTTTGACTTTAGCAAGGCCTTTGATTCTATAGCACCATCTAAGTTAATAATTAAACTAAAATCCATGGGATTTTCAAAAAGCGCCTTGCTATGGATCAAATCTTACCTCCAAGACAGACAATTGCAAGTTACCTCGAAAACATCTTCCTCTGACCCTCTTGGAGTTAAAATTGGAGTCCCACAGGGGTCTGTACTTGGTCCTCTCTTGTTCTGCCTTTATATAAATGACGTTAAAGAACACCTCGACGCAGACGTTTTTCACTTACTGTATGCAGACGACTCACAAATCTATGTCCAAGCTTCACCTGAGAGCGCGAATGAGGCAATTGAGAAACTCTCAATAGCGGCTCACAACATTAACATTTGGGCCAAAAAGGTATCTTTGAGACTAAACCCTGACAAGACGCAAGCAATATTTTTTGGTACCAATCACTTTGTAGACCAACTTGACAGACTAAATCTACCTGGAGTGACTGTAAGTGAAGGAGTAACTGTGCCTTTTGTAAAAGAGGTTAAGAGCCTAGGAGTAATCCTAGATAATAAACTATCATGGGAATCGCATGTTACATCGATAGGAAAAAAGGTTAACAGAGTCCTTTACTCTCTACGGTTTATCAGACAATGCACAACTGAGTCTCTTCGAATCAAGCTTGTGCAAGCTTTAGTAATACCTCACTTAGATTACTGCTCGGTTGTATATTTAGACTGCTCGAAGAACTTAAAAGACAGAATACAACGGATGAGCAATACATGTCTGAGATATGTGTTTGGAATCGGCAGAGATATTCACATTACTCATTATAGGGAACAATTGGGGTGGTTAACATGCAACACACGTAGGTTGTACTTTACATCTATTATTATGTACAAAATCCTCCGTCTACATCAGCCGGATTATTTAACTTCCAATTTTGTTAAATACAATCCCAAAGAAACAGCTAGAGGGGATTTACTAACAAGGGAGTTAAGTATACCTGATCTTGAAGAGTAACATGGTGATTTCTCTTTTCATGTGTAAGGTGCAAAAAGCTGGAACTCACTTCCATCGGCAATTAGATTTCTCCCATCGATTGACCCTTTTAAATCAGGCCTTTTAAATTATCTAAGAGCATCGAATCATACATATGATGACTCGGCCTTTTAAAATTCAAAATTATCAAATAAGAGTGTTATATCTGCCTATTTATCAAGATTAAATTGTATTAAAGCTACCTATAAATAAATAAAAGTTATCTATTCTATTGCTGTGAAATGACTGTGATATACTTTATCGTATTGTTAGAAAGTTAATTAAAATATTAAATTATTAGCTGCACATTAATTACTGTTACTATTACATTGCTTACTTTTAGAATTTTAATTTTAATTTTTTCTTTTTTATACACATATAACTTATTTTTAACAAGTTATCTATATTATGTTATATTAAAATTGTTATAAATCGCTATTACTATCTATGTAACCTATGTATCAAATTTTTGTAAAACAAAATAAAATATTATTTACATTTACATTTACATTTAACTTATATATAAATTTTGAACCTAATCGGAGATCACTGTGACCTTAACGAGTGCGCACAAGAGAGACATTTTGTCGCGGGTATAGACTGTGCGAAGCACAGTCTAATTATGGCTGATAATATTGAGGAAAAAATGCTAATACGCAAAGAAATATAGAATACAGTCTCTAAATTTGAGAAAAACTTTCTGAGCTCCAAGAACCTGCTGACTTTTTTAGTATTATAAGATGAGCGAGGGCCGTTACTATAAGCCACGGAGCCACGAAGCGTTTACTACTGCACATGGCACGTAAGAGGGTACAAACGAAGAGTATAGAGAGATAGTTAATTATTTAATTAAAATTTATTTATTTATTCCAGGGGCACACTGAACTAGATAAAAAAGCAGGAAAAAAAACTTTTGATAGAGACTTAATCTGATTTTAAGGCGGTTTGTAATGCATTCAACGTTGATTTGCCTTTAACTTTGGGAAAGTACGAGAAGAATTATTTTTTCAACATTTCCTACACCTAAATCGTAAAAAAATAGCTCTACATATTAAAATTTTTTTAATGCTTAGGCAAGTATCTGTGGTACTTTCCCTAATGAACATTAGCGTCTAAAGTTAATATTTAACTTTTAAATTAACTTTTTATTCAATCGGTACTACATGAGGTTCCTAAGATAATTTACTATCAAGGATAAACTTAATACCCTTGATTTCTTTTACAAAAGGAATAATTGGCACTTAAATGTAAATAATTTACCTTTATTTTCTTCGTTATTTTCAACTTGCTGAACTGTTTCAATTATTGCTTCAACAGGTGTCAATAATGTTTCATTTTCTTCCTGGACTCCAGATAAATGAACAACTTCATCTTCAGTAGAAGTATCATCTAGAGAAAATAAGGCTACACGTAAATGATTCATTATCCAATGGTTATTTATATATGTAGAATAGAAAATGGTATTTTTAATATGGGTCTGTGAGGAAAGGAGTTGGAATAAGAGGCATAAACTATGTTTTTATTTCTCCATTCAGAACCTTCGCCTTTCTTTATATAAAAGACTCATATTTTGAAAGACCATTTAATATTCAAATTATATACACAACTTTTTTTTATAAGTTTAATTAAGGCTTTATCTTTTAAATAAAAATAAGAGTATTTACCCCACTATCTATTTGGATTATAAACGCGTTCTTTGCAATTAATTTTTTTTGAAGAATAAAACCTTTTTATTTAAACGTGTAAAAAAAATATTTATTAATAGTCTTAAAATTTTACTTACTTTCATGATGTATGTTACTTGGTTCATTATTTAAATTTTCAGTCTTGTTTTTTATTTCCTTATTTTTTTCATTTTCTTTATCAGAATTGAATTGCTTCTTATTTTTCTCTTTTTTTTCTAAAAGTTCAATATTTCTTTGCTTCTCTAAACTCGGTATTAACTTACTAACTGCAATAACACATGCGTCTGGTTGAGAATCACCATCAAGTAATCGACTTTCTTCAATCCACCAGTGAAGTGCCGTTGGTATATTGTTTAATGTTGCTGCTAAACTAGGGCCATACAAATAACCTGAGTGATCAACAAAATCTAAATTTTCTTCTTCGTTATTTAATGCTCTAATTCCTAGTGAATTATCCATGACAACAACTCTTGAAGTTGTTAATATTTGATTAGCTAGTGAAAATGTTTGTGTTGCTGGTCCTAATAACCTAAATTAGATTTATAAATATATTAAATATAAATTATAACTTTAAGAGTATATTTTAAGATAGTGTTAGATTTTATTAAATTAGCATATGCAACAAACTAATTAAATTTACTTAAGGATAAACAATTCGGTTATTTTACCCTCTTGCACGGAGAAACCTGAATAATCGCTGTAAAGAACGAACTAACACCGCAGTAGTCAACGTTAATATCCTCCACTGCGAAGAAAAAAGAAACACCACAGTAAATACAATTCTCGTATATGCTATACTAAGCTTACACACATGCAGTATTATTTATTAATATATTATATTTACTACTAAAACTAGATCATTGCTAACAATGATAGACCGTGCGAAGCATAATAAGTCACTGTATTTTTTTTTTTTAATATAGTTGATAATTACTTTTGCAAGAAAGTAACATTTTTTTTAATCCAATATGATTTGTTGAAATATTTGATTACTTGCAAATATAATTATTAAATTATTTGAAATTTCATTAATAAATATATTTGACATATATAATATTTGTTGTTTTTAATTTATTTTCTAAAAATTTTAGTATTATTGATATTATATATTTTTACTTATGGGTAGAGTTAGTTTTTAATTCAAAAATATTTTTAATACACATCAGTTCATATATTTAGAATTATTTATTGCATGATATGTCGGTAGTTCTTAGCTATTTTTGCCCAAAACTGAGGTCGATGTTTTGAATTTAAAAAATATCGATTGCACTGTATTTGGTACGTAAAAATACGGTTACTGGCAAATTTTTAAGGCTTTAGGTGGCTTTATTGCTATTTGGCAGCTGTTTTTCCAATTTTGATTTTTTTCGAATTCTCAGCCACCCATTTGTTTTTTATTTTCTGGACACCCTAAATAAGCCTAAAAAATATTTTCTGTATAAAAGTAGGTAGTAAAATTTCCCGTCTAATCTGCACCTGACCATATTTTTTCGGAAAAACCTTAGGAAAACCCGGAAAATTGGAAAAAAATAAAGAAAACATTCAAATACAAAATTCTCAAAAAGAATCACTTTTTTTTTTTTAATGTGTTCTCCCATACTTTTCATGGTGGTAAACTCCATTTTTGTCCCATTTGCCTTTTAAGTACTTGAAAACCCATTTTAAGCTCAAAAAATGGAATTTGAAAATTTTGCATTTTCTGAATTTTTCGATTTTTCTTACCAAAAATGAAATAAAGAGTACATCTCCAAAAAAAGTTTTAATTAATTTAATTTATTTTAATAAATAAATTTTTTTTATGTTTTATTTTCTTTTTTAATACCTTACAATTCCTTACAATATCTATTCTCTGGAAATAATTAGTTAAGAAAATGACAAAATCCAAAAGTTTTATTTCCATAAAATTTAAGATAAAATAAAAAAATAATTAAATTATGCTATTGTTTTACCTTTGATTTTAGTTTATTTTTAGTACTTTACTTTGATTTTCATTTTTCTACAGTCATAGAGGCCTCTTGAATTTTACCCAGAAGGGTAATCAAGATAAAATTTTCCGAGAAATCTAAAAATCAAGTCAGATATTTCATTTTCAATCAGGAAAACCGAAGAAATCGGAAAATTCAGAAAATACAAAATTTCAAATTTTATTATTTGAGCTTAAAATGGGTTTTTAGGTACTTCAAAGGCAAATGGGACAAAAAAGGAGTTAACTAGAGTTCCGCGATACCAAGACAATACGATATTTTGAGTAATATCGATATTGGTATTGAAAATATCGATCTGGGCCATATTGGTCTTGGTATTGCAGAGCTTAATATTGTATCGGTATTGGTAAATATCGAAATATCGAATTTTGAAATTTAAAATTTTTAAATGCTGATATTCTTTATTTTTATTATTTTTTATCAATAAATTCGTATAACCTTAATATAATTATTTTTATTTCATCTAAATTTATTTTAGCCTCAATGTTTTAGTTTTTTTTTATCAACATTTTTTGTATTTACTGTTTAAGTGATTATAGATAAATTAGAAATTAATTTATCAATGTTCGCGGGTAATTTAAAATTTTTAAATTTACCAAGATAAATACATGAAATGTATTTTACGATCATAACGAACTATAACCTTATAAATGATAGAAAACTATCAATTTTTTTAGAATACATCAGACATTTTTAATATCCAGAATGCATTTAACCATTTAATTAAAAATGGATTTTTTATTTTTAATTATAAATAAATTTGAAATTATTTTTCTCTTTCTTTTCATTTTTTTCTTTTAAAAATAATTTTATAAATTTATTTAAAATTAAAAATAAAAAAACCTTATATACTATTTTAAAATACCTTATATACTATTTTTGGGCGATATACTTTCGTATCTTGAAAATTTTTATGCATTGAAATCTACTTTCAATCTAATAAACTAAATTTTTGTAATCTATTACCAACATTAGAATCAAAGTTTTATTTTAGTTCAAAAGCTTTATTTTACGATCATAGGTAGATTTAAACAGATGTCGTTAGTTTGCCTATTTATGATTTATTTAATACATAAAGAATAAAATTAAGCACCTTAAAATCAACTTTTGAAAGAGGATTTTACTGTAGCCCAGTAATTCTCTGGATGACTGATAATATTCGGTGATATTAATAATATTATGCGAGAACCATTTTTTACCTCCAGAAAGCTATTTTTACTATAAGGGATAAAGTTTTTTACCAGGATATTATTTTAGCTCGGTCCGACCCAATATGACCTTTATTGGTGTCGGATATTAATTTCTTTATTAATTTTAACATGCGAATCCATTTATTTAATTCCGGAATCCATTTTTACGCCTAAAATGTATTTTTGTACGTTGATTTTCTTTTAGCCCGATTGAATCCAATATTAGTGTTATCATAGTTATCACATTTTGAACCCCCTGTTAATCATTTTCACCAATAAACACTAACTTTGGCACCAGGATTTTACTTTTTCTGGATTGGGCCCAATTGATCCCTTGGTAGCTAAGGTTACCAGATGTTATTTATTCTATCATGCAAGATCCATTTTTCCCATGGAGTCAATTTCTAGGGGTCGATTTATACATCCGAATTTCATTTTTTCCCGGTTGGGCCCATTAGGCCCCAGGATGACCGATTTTATCTGTTGGTATTCATTGTATCCTGCTGGACCAATTTTTTACCCTTACAGTCCATTTTCATACCTGAGGATTGAACATCAGTATTTAATTTTATACTGATAGGGCCCAATATCCTGATGGGTGGCCGATTTTATCCGTTGGTATTCATTTTATCCTGCCTGACCTTTTTTTTACCCCTACAGTCCATTCTTATCCTTGGGGATCGATATAAACATCAGGATTTAAAAGATGGACGACTTTATCATTTGTTAATTATTTTATTCTGCTAAGACATTTTTTACCCTTAGAATGATTTAAAACTTTCAACCTTAATTATTTTCTTAAATACCAAAATTTATTTTTACTTTAACTTTTTTATTCGTATCAACTTCTCGACTAACCTCAAAAATAATAAAAAGATAATATAAACAATAAAACAATTAATTTTAACCTATTAACAACGAAATGTGTATGAGCCAATGACTCTTTTAGCGATGACAATGTACATAGTTACCTTATCGATGACTAACCCATTTTTAGGATAGGGTATTTACCATTTAATAATTTTATTTATTACTTATTATATTTTTACAATAACTGATGCTTTTTTATGAACTTATTTGGACATTTTATTTTGTTTCACCCGTTTGGATTAAAAAAATTTATAACCGGTTTGTGTAACTACGCAACCAACAAGCATAGAACATGTTCATTCATAACGGTAATTAATCCAAAAACCGAAATTACAATAAACCCTGAAATATAAATTATCCTAAATCCATAAACTTAAAGTATTCTAAGTTCTTGTACTTATCAGGGCCTGATCAGTCCCTGACTCCCACTTTAAATTATTCTAAGTCCCTAAATTGAAAATATTCCAAGCTCCCATTTTAAAAATGTTACTTTTTCACTCCACCCCTAAAAACGTCAATTTTTCGTCCCCCCCTCCTTAAGAACATCAGTATTTCACCCCCCACCCTGCCGAGCCAAACTTTTTCAAATACCCCATCTAATGAACATGTTTCATGTTAAAAAGAATGTATTCCTTCCATGTATTACTGCGCCACTTATGGCGCCGTTTCTAAGTTAAGTTAGAAACACACTAATATACGCGAAAATACTCTTTCTCTCTCATTGATAATCGAAATTCGAGCAAAAATACTCGAAAGTCGGAATTGTCTCGAATAAGTCGGAATTCTCTCGAATAGTCGGAATTCTCTCGAATATATATCGAAAAAATATTACTACTTCTGCACTCGTAACGTACATAAATAAATGTTATGGAGTAATATTTTTATTATTAAAAGGTTAATGGAGTATTGTTATGGATTAGGCCCTATTATGCATATGTTATGGATATGTTATGGATATAAAAATTATTATATTTACTTCTGCACTGGTATCGTTATCGTATAAATAAAAAGAAATTCAACTATAAAGGATTCAAAAATATAACCTAAGTATCATGAAAATCCATTGCTGGAGCAGTGTTTATTCCATTGATAATGGTTTATTCTTATGATGAATGTTTAAAAAGTTTAAAAACTCATTTATTGCAGAAAATAAGTAATCAATATCTAAGGTTAACAAGACTCATATCGTATAATAGCTAATTCCTTTTGAACATTGATCGTAAGAACAAAGACTACTCCAGTAATGGATTTCTTGATAGTTAAGTAATATTTTTATTTTTTAAATGATGAAATAACTATCTCTTTTTTTTTAGGTATATGTCTAGCATGCAAATCAGTCAGCAATAAATAAAAAAAGTAAATAATTAAATGAACAATTTTTTTCTTTTAAGTTTTTAGCTTTTAACTAAGGGTTTCAAAAATATAATTCAGTTCGGCTTTACATTTACAGTCTCATGTGTATCAAAAAATCCATGACTCGTGTTGTGTTTGTTCTTACAATGAATGTTCTGCAGTTTAAAAACTCATTAATTGCAGCAAAACAAGTAATAAGTATCTTAGACAGACAAGAAACATTTGGTGTATAATAGCTAAATAACCATCTCTTTTTTTTATATGTGTCCAGCATGCATCTGTCAGTTATAGCAGAAAAAAGCACATAAATAAAATAAAAAAATAAATGAAAAATTTTTTCTTTGAGGTTAGAGTTTTTAATTCAGGCTTTCAAGCATATAATATAGTTTGGCTTTATATTAACATTCTCATGTATTACTTAAGTTTCAAGAAATCCATTGCTGGAGCAGTGTTCATTCTTACGATGAATGTTCTGCAGTTTAAGAACTCATTAATTGCAGAAAACAAGTAATCAATATCTAAGATTGACAAGAATCATATGGTGTAATAGCTGATTCCTTTTGAAACCAGAACATTGATCGTAAGAACAAAGCGACTACTACAGTAATGGATTTCTTGATAGTTAAGTAAAACTTGAATAAAAAATATTATTCGCATTCATTCATTTTTTTTTTAAATAATAAAAAAGCTATCTCTTTATTTTTCATATGTCTGGCATACATCTTTCTATTAAAGTAGACAACAATACATAAAAAAATAAAATAAATAAATAAACAATTTTTTCTTATGAGTTTTTAAATTTTAACTAAGGGATTCAAAAATATAATTCAGTTCGTCATATTCGCAGTCTCATGTATTACTTAAGTATCAAGAAATCCATGTGTTTGTTCTTACAATCAATGTTCTGGAGTTCAAAAGGAATTAGCTATTACACCAAATGTTTCTCGTCTGTCTATAAGATATTACAACATATGATTCTTGTCAGTCTTAGATATTGATTAATTGTTTCCTGCAATTAATGAGTTTTTAAACTGCAGAAAATTCATCGCAAGAAAAAACACTGCTCCAGCAATGGATTTCATGATACTTAAGTAATACATGAGAATGTAAATATAAAGCCAAACTTAATTATAAGTTTGAAAGCCACAATTAAAAACTCAAATTTAAAATAAAAAAATTGTTCATTTATTTATTTATTTTTGTATGTGTCTTTTTCAACTATAACTGACAGATGCATCCTAGGCATATAAAAAAAAAGAGATGGTTGTGTCATTATTTAAAGAAAATAAATAAATAAATTAAGAGTTTTTCTTTAAGTAGAGTGTCTCTAAGTTTTTAGTTTATAATTAAAGAATTCAAAAATATATTTCAGCTCAGCTTTATATTTGTAGTTCCATGTGTTACTTAAGTATCAAGCAACAGACTCGTGTTGTGTTTGTTCTTACGATCAATGTTCTGGAGTTCGAATCAGCTATTACACCATTTTAAACGGCAGAACATTAATAAACACAATAAATATACTTAAAGCCGGACTGAATTATATTTTTGAATCCCTTAGTTAAAAGCTAACAACTTAAAAGAAAAAAATTGTTAGTAAGGGGTATAGAGTAAAATACATGTTGACTATATGAAAGATGAACCTCATCATAAATTTCACTATGGAGTAAAATGGATCTCGGCTGTCCTATATTGTATGAAAAAACCAAAAATTTCACTCTATAGTATTTTCATTTTTTTCGGTTTGTTGCACTGAAAAAGGTTTAAAACATTTAAAAACCTAAATATTTTATTTGGTATATAGTTCATTGAGTCAGTGGAATCAAAATAATCTGATATTAATGGATTTAAGTAGGTTTTTGATTGGATTATTAGAAATTTTGGCTTTATTCCAAAAAGCCATTTGAATCAGTTAAAATTCTTTATAAACCAAGTTTTCTAACAAAAGTAATTTTGATAGACCTGGATTTTCTTAACAATTTTTATTTTTCCAAAAATCAAAAGGGTAATATGGAAAATTGTCAGATTTTTTTTCTTCAAATTTTTCGTTGTTTGATACCGAAAAAGGTTTGAAACAGTTAAAAACTTAAATCAATATGGTTTATCAGGTCAGAAGCTCAAAAAACCTAGCATAAATGGATTTAAGTAAGTTTGAAAATTTTTGGAGTTTCAGAAATTTTGGCTTTATTTGCACAAAACAATTTGAATTGGTTAAAATTCATTATAAACCAAGTTTTCTAATAAAAAAAGTATGCTATTGAAATGGGTGAACTGGATTTTTTTGACAATTTCTATTTTGCAAAAATCAAAAGGGGTATATGGAAAAAATTCCGATTTTTTTTTTCTTCAAATTTTCCGTGGTTTGATGCCGAAAAACGTTTGAAACAATTAAAAACTTAAATCAATATGCTTCACTGTGTCAGAGAGCCCAAAAAACCTGACATAAATGGATTTAATTGAGCTTGAAAATTTTTGGATTTTTAGAAATTTTTGCTTTATTTGCATAAAACAATTTGTATTGGTTAAAATTCAGTATAAGTAAACATGATTTTCTTAAGCAACAGAAACAGAAGTAAATGCGATACAAAAATAAATTCTGATTTATACCGTTTTTTGTTTGCAAATCGGCACAGTACAATAAGTTAATATATCTGAAAATTTTTTTTTGAACAATAATTTTATGATTTAAAGAATCATTTTCGAAATAGTATTTTTCTCTACAGTTAATTTGGGAAATAAGAAATACCCAAATTTATATATATCATTTTACCTTCGATACAAATCAATTAATTAGTATATGCAAAATTAATTTTTATGGCCTAACCTAAGTAAAAATTAAATTCAAGTAAAATTATATTGTGAAATGAAATTTTATGGCCTAAGCTAAGTAAAAATTATATTTAAGTAAAAGTATATTTCAAAATATTGATACTGATTAAATTAATAATTTTTTTAAAACTTTAATAAATTATTATTAATTTAATCAGTATCAATATTTTGAAATATACTTTTACTTAAATTAAATTTTTACTTAGCTTAGGCCATAAAAATTCATCTCTCAACATTTATGGCCCAAAAGTTAAAATATAGTAGTAGTAGTATAGTTTATTCTTGTTTATAATTAATACATAATTGTTACAAGATATGGTAATTATTATATGATACTGTGTTTTAACAATATTTTACATCTTTCTTTCAGTTTATTAAATTCAATAAAAGATAAACGAATTTACTTTACAATGTGAATATTTGAAATTTAAACTTTAAATTAGTTTACTCACCCCCCTTATATAGAAAAAATGTTACCCAAATACAAATTACAATATATGTAGTTACCAAATTTATAAATTTACATAAATTATATAAAATTAAATTATTTTTTCTTTTCAGAACTTATAAGTTTAATTTTACTGCATCTCTTGATTTTCTTCTATCATAACTTTTTTCTTTCTTCTGCTCTTGATTACATATACTTTTTGATCTTTATCTTTCTTATATTCTTGCCTTTTAGTTTCGTGTTTGAAAATAGGCTGTGTCTATTTACCCAGAAATTCTGGATAAATAACCTCGAAATTTTATAAACTTTTTTTCAAAGATTTAATTCATAATAATTGAAATTTTTTTAAAATTATATTTAAATCTTATAAAGCATTAGAAAAAATATTTGATTTTTCAAAAAAAATTTAGTTTTCAGTGCAGAGTGCAGAAAAGCAAGCAAAACAAACCTCAAGTCGAGTTTCAAAATATTTTTTTTTATAAATGTGTGAGTGCATTTTACGTAAAAAATTTCTGGGTAAATAGATTTTGCGTTTTTCAAAATCTTTAACAATATTTAACAATATTCTCTTTTCAAAATACAATTTATGAAAACAACCAATTTTTCACTGCACTTTTCATAAAGGGTAGGGAAATATTATTCGTTTTTCAAGATAAAATTTATGAAGATAACCAACTTTTCACTGCACTTTTCATAAAGGGTAGGGAAAAAATTTTCCCTCTGTTTTATTAACTTTTCAAAATATTTTTTAGTGAAAATTGGCGTTTCCATACTATTCAAAATCATTTCTTTTTTTTTTTCTTTTTCTTTCCAATAAAATTTCTTTATTTTTCTTCGAAGCTTATACTAATTTGATCTTTACAAAAGCCACGTTAAATCTAACCTAACTTTTTCTCAACTTTTTTTTTTCTTCTCTTAATCTTGATTTAATTTTTATGCTGGAGTTTTTCTTTTATTTTCATTTATTTAATAGGTTTTATTTTAATACTTTTGACTGATTTTTCTGGTATTTTTTTCACTTTTTATATAAATATTAACTATTTTTTTACGGAGCTGTTTTATAACGTTACTAAGCGCTTTCGCGCCCATCCCCCCTCCCCAAAAGTTAAAATATATTTATTAGGAATTTATACTTTTACTGAAATAAAAATTTACTTAGCTTAGGCCATATATTTCATCTCACAACATTTATGGCCCAAAATAAAGTTATATTATAACGCGTAATAGGAAACAACAAGACTTAACTTAGTTTTAATTCTACTTTAATTTATTAAAGTTTTAAAAAAATTATTAATTTAATCAGTATCAATATTTTGAAATATACTTTTACTTAAATATAATTTTTACTTAGCTTAGGCCATAAAATTTCATCTCACAATATAATTTTACTTGAATTTAATTTTTACTTAGGTTAGGCCATAAAAATTAATTTTGCATATACTAATTAATTGATTTGTATCGAAGGTAAAATGATATATATAAATTTGGGTATTTCTTATTTCCCAAATTAACTGTAGAGAAAAATACTATTTCGAAAATGATTCTTCAAATCATAAAATTATTGTTCAAAAAAAAATTTTCAGATATATTAACTTATTGTACTGTGCCGATTTGCAAACAAAAAACGGTATAAATCAGAATTTATTTTTGTATCGCATTTACTTCTGTTTCTGTTGCTTAAGAAAATCATGTTTACTTATAATGAATTTTAACCAATACAAATTGTTTTTATACTTATAATATAATAAATACTTTAGTTACGAATAAAAAATTAATTTTTTTTAAATATTTTTTACAAATCTGTTTTTTACTAAACTTTTAATGGGTGTACTATTTGATATTAAAACCATGTTGAAAGATTCTGGATCCTGAGTGAAACCAAAAAAAAATATTAACAAATAATATCAAATACCCTTCCTAATAAACATTTTCTATTTTAACAAAATTACAATATATATTTTATACCCCAAACGTATAATTGACCAATTCTTGAAATAGTCAAGCTCAAAAAATAGTAAACAATTTTACCAATTCATAATCCATTTCACCCCCCCCCCCCTTAAAAAAGTCACTTTTTCACCCCTCCTGCCGAGCTAAACTTAATCAAATACCCTTTCCAATGAACATGTTCCATGTTAATATCGGTTATTTTATATAAATAAGGTGAATTTTTAACAACAAATTTTTACTTATTTTATGTTATTTATTCCTTTTCAAATAATAATAATAAGAAAAAAAATAATATAACCATATATACTTTTTTTGGAATATCAATCTTCGACTAATGAAAAAAACATGTATTTTAATTTTTACCAAAAAAAAAATAATTTAAATTTAGGTTATATATTTATTTTTTCTGCAATAAATAAACATTACGAATACTATGAATAATCATACATAAATATATACACATCGAATATTATGATGAGCACGAATTAGAAGCCAATCAGAACGCTTTTATTGCAATAACAATGTACAACAATGTACATAGCAACAACTCCTTTTTAGAATAGGATATAGTCTATTTTCATCCCTTGACATCGATTATCTACAACAGGATTTTATTTTTTCTCAATTGGTCCAGATGGGCCCTTTGATGGCTACTTTTATACTTTGGCATTAATTGTATCCGGATGGACCCATTTTTACCACTATAATTAATTTTCATCCCTAAAGATCGATTTATACTTCAGGATTTGATTTTTTGCCGATTGGGCCCAGACGATTTTATCAGTTTTTATTTCTTTAATCCTGGTAAATTCTGTACCCTTCTAATACATTTTCATCCCTGGGGATCGATTTGTACAGCGGAATATTATTTTGCTTATTGTGCTTTGCTTTATCCTGGTGGACCAATTTTGTACCTTTATAGTCCATTTTCTTCCCCGGGGATCGATTATAACAGTGGGATGGCATATTTTTTCTATTGGGCCCAATAGGCCCCAGGATGATCGATTTTATCCGTTGTTATTTGTTTTATTTTTCTGGCCCTATTTTTTATCCCTAAAATCGATTTTCATCCCTGGGCATCGATTTAGGAACCAATTTTTAATTTTAAAGTTAATTTTCATCCCTAAAGATCAATTTATATATCAGGATTGTATTTTAAACCAATTGGGTCCAATAGGCCGATAAATCGCCGATGTTATAAATTTTTATTTATTTTATTCTGCTGAGCCCATTTTTTACCCCTAAAGTTCATTTTTATCCCTGGGAATCGATTTATACATCAGGATTTGAGTTTTCCCCGATATGATCCAGAACAGACGATTTTATCAGTTGTTACTTGTTTTATCCTGTTGAACCAATTTAGTACCCTTATAGTCCATTTTTATCACTGGGGATCGATTTATATATCCCCTGCATAGCTATTATGGAACTTAGAGTATTTCAATAAACAAACAAGTATATACAACAACTTTGGTTAATTTATTTTCCTCTACAATAAACCAGCCTTAAAATAACTTTAAGGTCCGAATAAAAAGAATTCTCAATCACCTGAGAATAAATATTTAATAATCCAGCAAATACGCTACAGATTATTTGGAGGCTTCGGTGGAATATTCGGTAGTGGAGGAAAATTGGAAAATTTTTTTTCCCAACCAACAAAAAAAAAATTAAAAATTAAAAACAAAAAAAAAATTAAAAATAAATTGAAAAATACATATATGGATGGAGGATTCATAAGAAGATTTATCAGCAAAATATTTCAAGGAAAATTATTTAACAATAAATGAAAATCAACTTCAAGGAGAAGATTGCATAACGAGATATTACTACACAATACGGAGCAACGGCTAATTATACAACAGCGAGGAGAAATTAACAACTATATACAGAGGAGTCGCTATTATCCGACACCTAAGAATCTGGGTACCTGTCGAATAATCGATTTGACGGATAACGGAAAAAGGGCGGGGAGGCTGAAAAAAGTTAGTTTATGCAGGATAATTTTTTAAATATGCAGGAATAATGTATTATTGGTCAATTTTTTTAGATTTTTAAAGCATCTTAATTTTTCTTGTAAAAAGATAAATAAAATACAAGACCACGTAGTAAATGTACATTAAAAAAAAGTCTTTATGAAAATCAAACTTCAATTTTCTAATAGAAATGAGGTCCATTAATTTTTTAATGTACATACATCGTAGTTCTATTAATGAATTAAAAGAAAAAAATAAAACTTTTATTGATAATTATAAATATAGTACAATGCATTACAAAGTACTTACTTTTATTGATAATTATAAATATAGTACAATGCAATGCAAAGTTATTTAAGTTTTTTGTATTCTGTTGTCAATTTGACAGCTAATTGACAGCTGCCGACTGTCAACTTTGTCATTATCAGATCAGATTTGAACTCAGCATCCTCGAAAACATATTGTAAAATCATTATTTTAATATTTTTGTATTCTTTGTCAATTTGACCGCTAGTTGACAGCTGCCAACTCTCAATAATGTCAATTTGACATTAGATTTGGAATTAGCGACCTCAAAAACATAAAGGTATACTTTAAAAATAAAAGAAAAAAGGTTTTGAAGCGATCTTGCCATGATGGAGCTTTGGAGCTTTCAAGCTTCGTAGACGCCACAGTTGAGACTTTTGAGCTTTGTGCCCATTGAGACTTTTGTTCAGAATGATAAAATCTACAACATATCCAAAATTCAGCCAATTCGACCGAAAGGCAAAATCCTATACTTTTGTGCGGGGTCCTTTATTTTTGAGGTTAGGCCAAATTTCAAAAAATCTATTAAGGCTTATTAAAATGAAAATGTAAGTTTTGCATAAAGCTCGCGAAAAACAGCATAAAATAGCAATAATTACAGTACATATGGCAAGATGTCAAAAAATTTGAAAATTTATCGGCTATTTTTCTGTTTTGAGCCTAAAATGGGCACTTTAATTAAGAAGGCAAACATTAAAGTGTACTGAGGTTAAAGTACATAAAAAAAGGCAACTTTAAAAAAAAAAAAATTTAGCCTACCATGTTCTTGCATAAAATGGCGCTAATTTCAAAATTACGTGATTTTAGCCGGAAAATGCCCATTTTGGCCGTACAAATAAAAATTTTACAACAAAAATTTTACCACATTATCCCGCTATAAAAATACGTATTTTCTGAGATTCTCATGAAAATCCGATAATTTTTTTGCCATTTAATAAAAAAACAGTAAAAATTGGACAAAAGTTGATTTTTGGAGGTTAGGATATATTTTAATCTCAACCCTATCCATTTAGTTCTATTCTCTGTCTAATGACGAAAATTTCCCATTTTTTTTTTTTTTTTATTATCATTTTACCCAGAGATATCTCAAAATCCTGAAGCAACCTACCTAAAATTTGGCATAAAAACAGTTTTTGCCTAATATCTGGCCTTTCCGTTCGTCCGGTACTCTGCATAACTTGGATTCTTACTTACAAACGCATATAAAAACGAAAAAAAAAAAAAATTTGCGTTAACCTTTTACATCACTATTAAATGACAATTGCACTCCACTATTTAGTTTCAAGAAAATCTCTTACTTTTGGCACAAATTGATCATTAAACCAATTTAATGTAATTATTTGATTCGTCCATGCTTTTGGTTGTGAACAGTAATATACAGGCAAGGTACTCATATTCGTTGTATTTAATGCACGCGGTCTTTTCGATTTGCCAATTACCATTAATGGTAATTTAAAAGTTCCACTAGCATTTGCACACACCATTACTGTTAAACGATCTTTGCGCATTTTGAAACCATGGACATTAGATTCATTACCAGAAGCCAATGTTTTTTCTGGTAAAGCTTTCCAAAAAAGACCAGTTTCATCGGCATTAAATACTTGGTCACGACTTAAACCACGTTCCTCAATTTCTTTCCAAAGTTTTTCACGATATTCTGTTATGCATGAGCTATCAGCACTTAGCTGTTCACCCACTATATCAAGTTGTCGAATACCGTGGCGAAATTTAAATTTTTGTAGCCAGCCAATGCTTGCACTAAATTTAGGATCTCCTCCCATAAGGCGATTTAATTTAATTGCCTTGGCACATATTAAAGGACCAGAAATAGGAACCCCTATACTACGCTGTTGCGTGAACCACCTGTATAATGCAGTATCTAGTTCATCATTTTCCGCTTTTTTCATAGTTTTGCACTTTTTGATATTTCCATCAAGTGATTCCATTTTGGCTACGTGGGTTTCAATTTTATCAGAATTCTGACAAATACCAATAACGGTAGTTCGGGCGATTCCATAATGCACTGCAATATTAGATGGTAATTCACCCCTTTTTTTTCTTTTTATAATTTCTAACTTTACATCAAGTCCTAAAACTACACGTTTTCTTTTATCACCTTTTTTTTCTGACATACACACAAAAAAATCCTGTATTCCTTGAGCCCGAGCCCCTGTGATGTATACTACCAATATTATCGTGCAGCTCCTCAATTATTTCCGGGCTGCTGACGCCCAGAAAAATTCAGAAAATAATATCGAGTTAATTCGTGTAAAATGACGGTAATGTTATAGAGTCAAATTATATTGATTTTTATAGTGCGCGCTATTAATTAATATTTTTATATTACACTGCATTTAAAATTGACAAAAAATTGATAAAAAGTCTTATTTAATTTAATTTAAATTACAAAACGAGCGCGTATAACCTAAAAAAGAAATATAATACATGTATAATATTATATAATATATGTATGCAATTTATTAAAAAGGTAAATTGTATATGTAAAATATAAATACATTTTTGAAACGGGTATAGCAATTCAGATAAATTACCATCCTGTAAATTATTATTTAAAAGACACATAAAATTTTCATTAAAAAAATCTGTATTTATCAATTTTAATAAGCATGCTTTAATATAGTAGTATTCACTTCAGATTCGGAGTTTGTAAATACTATTTTTTTACTCGCGAATATAGGTTCAAAAATCTATTCTATTGCATTGAATCTTTTATTAATCTAAACAATGTATCTCATTATCACGATGGAACTCATTATTTACTCTATTATCTATAATTGCAAATAAAAAAAATAGTACATAATATACACCAACAAATAAATATTATTACAACGTGCGTGCCGGGCGCACGGTACGTTATACTATCGTGCTCTCGTATGATCATGCGCATTACTTTTTTAATATTCCGGGCTCAGGCAGCCCGGAAACCGTGCATTTTTCTTACGGCACGAAGGTTCACGAGGTCTGAAATTACATGCAACAAAAGCATTGTAATCTGTGGAGCAGCAACCCAGCTTCGGGCTGACGCCGCACGGGATTTTTTTGTGTGTAGTTTTTTCCTAAATTTATTTTTGTTAATTTTTTAATTTAAAAGACTTTTTAATGTAAAAACTAAATGCTTAAATAAATAAAAATTTCAATACAGAATTGTACTTTATGTCTTTACTTATGCCGAGCTAAAAGACTTCTGGATAAAATTTATTTAAAACTATACTGGCCTCTCTATGTTCATTACTTAAATTGTAAAATATTTTACTATAAAAAAAGCAATTAAAAAATAATATTTTTTCTGTGAAACACACGAGTTATATAAAAAAAGTGGTATTTATTATGTCTACTATTAGTATAGATGTTATTTTTATTCTAAATAATACTAATAAAAGGTCAAGGTTTACTGAAAAAAAATATGTGATACTATAAAAATAATTTAAAGGATTTTTTTTTTTTTTTACTAGGAATTTTTTTTATTACATATACTACTTTCTTTAAATATTTTTGTAAATATTTTTTTTTTTATAGAATAACATCATAAAGTTATGGAATGTATCACTTTTATGATTTCCGGTACAAAAAAATAAATTGAAATCACGTTTTAAAAATTTCAAATCGAAAGAAATAAATTATGGTAGGGGAAACACAGGGCTGTTGGATAATTGGATTGTCTGATAAAAGAGTGTCGGATAATCGTGACTCCACGTATTACTAAAATCATTCAACAAAGGAGCAGCGAGGAAAGTTCTTTATCGACGGATGTGCAGCAAATCGATTGCAGTTCCATGTTTTGATCGAGGATTTATTGGACATCTAATTACGGAAATATTTGCACAGCTGTTGGAGGATTTGAGTTAATAGATCACGAGGAAGTAAGATGGAGATGGAAAAAGTAGGAGTAATTTTTATAGCAGCTTCGTAAGCTAAGTATATTTTACATATTATATTTTTTTTCGCATGACATTTAAGACAATACTCGATTTCGGCGTTAAATTAAATTTTTTTTAAATAAGGATTTGAAATTAATGATGAAGTTCTTAAACTTAAAAATATTTGAAATTAGTTTGTAGAAATGATTTTTTTTTTTTTTTTTTTTAAATTAATTTAGTAAGATAAAATAAAAATAATTGTTATATGCTAAGAAATATTATTGAAGTACTAATGAAAAGAGTTATTAAAAATATTAAAAATTTTTTTTTTGAATGTATAAGTAAGTAGCAATTATTATCAAGATAATAGACAGGTTATTGTCCAAATATGTAGTATATTATGAAATAATTTTTAAAAAAGAAATTAAATACATTCATAAATAAATTTATAAGATGTATGAGTATCGGGATCCCCATGAGAGTCATTTTTCAGACGCTGAAGATGAAAGTTTATCTTCAAAATTCGGTAAAATTTATAGAACAAATAGCGAAAATAATTTATTCACTGCAACAGAAAATAAACAAAATAAAGAATCAGTTACATTAGAAGTTGATAAAGCAGATAATTTTAGTAATTATCCAAACATTTATACAGGTCCAAGTGTTTCAAAATCAGTAGAAAATAGTACAAAAGGTCGAGGTAGAGGATTTATTAGAAGTCCTATATTAAACACAGTTAAGGGAAAAAATAAAGTTAAATTTAAAAATCCAAATCTAAATTGCTTATTACAAATGGATAATGATCAACAGAAATCAACGTTAATTGATAGGTCTATTTATTATTTAGAAGAATCTACATTAGGTATAGGTAATATTACATTAAATGCGGCGTTGACTACGATTCCTAGCTATGATGGATGCCCTGAAACACTTAAAGCGTTTGAAAAAGTTATTAGGGATATATTAACTACGTATGGGGAGGAGGGGGTATGGGCGCGAAAGCGCATAGTCACGTTATAAAATAGCTCCGTGTAAAAATAGTTATTATTTACAGAAAAAGTTAAAAAATACAAAAAAAATCGGTCAAAAGTGTCAAAATAAAACTTACTAAATAAATGATAATAAAAGAAAAACTCCAGCATTAAAATTCAATCAAGATTAAAAGAAAGAAAAAAGTTGAGAAAAAGTTAGGTTAGAAATGTGGAGTATAGCATTTAAAACAAGAGTTTAAAATATACTAACATTTGATATAATAATAAGTAATAAAAACAGTAATAAAAATAGTCCTGATGAAAATGCCGTTTTTTGCTTAAAATATATATTTTATATATTCATATATTGAATAGTAAAAAAAAAAAAAATAATAATAATAATAATAGGGAGAAATCCAGATAATTTATAATAGTAAAGGGGAAAATGGCAATTTTCATATATAGGAAGAAATGAAAAAAGAGTAAGTAACTTATAAATTTCTCATCACACATTTACAATGAAAAGAAGTGAAATTGTAAGCGAACAGCAATTTAAAATAGTAAATACACAGCAATATAAACAGATACATATCATGAAAACAGCACAAGCAGTAGCAAAAAGGCTGTCACATCCTCAACCCATTAAGATAGAAAAAGGAAGGAATTCTTTGAGAAATAAATTAAAATAGTGCAGTGATGTGTCAGCATATGTAATTGTTAGTGATCTTTGTCAACAGATATTGAAAACAGAAAAATTAAAAAAAGCAAAGAAATTCAAAATAATAGAAAATAGAAGAAAACACTGAAGAATTTTTATCTAAATTTAAAATCATACATTTTTTACTTTAAAATCAAAACATGTTCTTTAAATAATTTTTATATTTATACTTTAAATTTTGTATTAACAACTTATTTCAATCTTGTAACCATTATAAATAATAGAAATTCTGTTGTAAAAGACTTTGTATTTTGTACTAAATTAAATTTTTTGTACTAATTATACTTTCTTGTAACAATTTATGTAAATTATAAGCAAGAAATAAATACTACTACTACTACTATTAACTACGTATGGCAAGCAAAGCGAGAAATGGATTTTGAATACTATTGGGGGAAAACTTAGAGGTAGGGCAAAATTAGCATATGGGGATATTGCTCCAGCATATGATTCGGTAGAACAGTTACTGCAAGACTTAAAATTAACCTTTGGGGGAATACAAGATGCAGACACAATTCGATTAGAATTGCGTCGCGTAGAACAAGATTTTGATGAACCAGTATGCGACTATGCATTACGAGTTCAAAATTTGGAACAAAGATTACTCTCACTTTATGATTCATCAGTAAGTATGACTGTAGAAGAAAGAGAGTATCAAAAGAAAAGAACAAAGCTTGAGTCATTAGAATGTTTTTTATGTGGCCTTAAAAACCCTCCAGAGTACAGAGTATCAGCTAAAAAACCAGAAAGTTTACGAGAAGCAGCAAATATAGCAGTAAACCTTGAGGGAAGGTCTAAAGTTTTGGGAAGACATGAAAATTGCTCTACAAAATCAAATAAATATTATGCAAATACACAATCTTCAATACCTCAAAGAGATTCAAATTATTTTGAAGAGCATGAATCTGACGCATCAAATGATTCATCAGTAGATTTAAATAAATTATGGGCATTATTGGCCCCGTTAGAGGCAAAAGTAAATGTTACATGTACAGTAAAAGCAGAGTGTCCTTATTGTAAATGCCCTCATGAATTAAAATCGTGTCCAAAATTTTTTAAGCAGTAGAATCAGGGGAAGTATCAATCGAAAGTGATATATTGCAAACGGATAGACCTCAAGAACAATTTAAATTTAACCAATTTTTATCCATATTTTCCTTTTCCATTCTGGACCAATTCCCATATAAATCCAATAAAAAATTCAATGTCTGATATTGTACAACAAAATCAAAATCCTTATTACAATAACTCAATGCATAATTTTAATTATAATAGAAATTTCAAAAGGTCTAATAATTTTAACAATAATTATAGAAATGATTACAGAAGAAATAGTAATAATAATAATAATTTTAATAACAAATTAGATCTTAATAATCGTTTTCAAAATAAAAACCATTTTCAAAATAACTTTGGAGAAAGAAATAATAGTACCTTTAATAATATGTATGCACAAAATTCGGACAGCTCGCCATTTTGTAATGATGATAATAATGATAATTTAAATAGCTGTTATGCCTTTAAAAAATATAATAATAATAGTAATGAAAATAATAATGCATACGAATCTTTTTATTCAAGTATTGACAGAAAAAATGATACTTATTTCAATATTAATAATAATAAACCTCTCTCAAAAAGAGATGAAAATAAATCAAAAGAAGCTTAAAATTTAAACTAGTCGATAGCCCGGTTTTAAAACTTAGCGAAAGGGAAACCGAGCATAATAATAAGCGTTCTCATATAAAAAATATCCAAGATGATTCAAAATTTATAGCTTCGGTAAAAATAAATAATGTAATTTTTGAAAAAATACCTCCCATAGTAGAATTAAAATGTAAGCAACTGATCTCAGGATCAGGAACCTTCTATGTAGATTCTGGAGCTCAAAAACTATTCAAGAGTGTATAAAAAAATTTTCAAGCAAAAAAAAATATATGTTTTTGAGATATTTTGATTTTTAAGGGACGAATTCATATGAAAACATAAGCATTTAAAAACTTTAAACGCGTTTATCTCAAAACTACTTTTTTAAATCGGTTCCAGTTCTAACTCAAAAACTTTTTCAGCTATTGACCTAAATCTAGGTGCGTTTTATTTGTAATTGTAGTGCCAAGTGCTGGAACTAGAAGATCACAAAAAAGTGGATTAGAAAATTTTTTATTTTTTTATTTTTTATTTTATTTTATTTTAATTTGAATATTTTTTAAGTCAAGAAAGTTTGACTCGGGGTACAATAACATTGAATTTAATGGGTTGCAAATGTTTATTTCACATTGTAGCAGATGATTTTTATCTAGAATCTGACGGACTTTTAGGAATTGATGCATTACAGCGTTACGAAGGACAAATTGATATGGGGAGAATGAGATTACAATTTGGTGCTTATATATTTTCATTTTTGCGTGAGGAAAGAATTTTTAGGCCCCCTTTTCAAAAATTAAAATTCGTAATGCACTTTTTTTTATTTCATTTTCTTGCTTAAAAACTATTCAAGAGTGTATAAAAAAATTTTCAAGCAAAAAAAAATATATGTTTTTGAGATATTTTGATTTTTAAGGGACGAATTCATATGAAAACATAAGCATTTAAAAACTTTAAACGCGTTTATCTCAAAACTACTTTTTTAAATCGGTTCCAGTTCTAACTCAAAAACTTTTTCAGCTATTGACCTAAATCTAGGTGCGTTTTATTTGTAATTGTAGTGCCAAGTGCTGGAACTAGAAGATTAGAAAAAAGTGGATTAGAAAATTTTTTATTGACCATATTAGGTGTTTTTTTTTACTTAAAAATCTCCATTTTTCGTTTTTGGCGCACCAAATGGTCAATTTTTGGAATTTTTGCAAACTTTTAGTTCCAGCACTTGAGAAGTGTATAGGGAATAAAAAGCTCTTTTATATTTTTGTTTCGGATGCCCACAATAGGCGCTAGGTGTGGAACCGTTTTTTTGAGAAGTGTATAGGGAATAAAAAGCTCTTTTATATTTTTGTTTCGGATGCCCACAATAGGCGCTAGGTTTGGAACCGTTTTTTACTTTTTTTTTTCAGCCTCTACGTTGACGCCCTCTATAAAATGTAAAATATTTGGAAAATAAAAATAGTAATTTTTTTTGTATTCTTTGATAGTTTTGTAACAATTTTAAAAAAAATTTGTAGTTCTTGTATAATAAAATAACTAAAAAAAAGATGTTTAAAATTCATCAAAATTACACAAAATAATGAAAAGGGGACCTTTATTCGAAAACCTTTATTTGAAAAAAAAAAATGGAATTATGCAAGTTTTTTTTTAATCATTAAAGTTATGAAATGAAATGAAATGAAAAAGTAATTAAATAAATTAATAATTGATATACAAAGAATTAAAAAAAAATAATAAAAATAAGAGATTAGTCCAGCAATGACTGATGGTTGCGAATTTCAGATTGATTTTTGTTTTGCTTCTCTGTTCTTTAGATCTGTGTTTTCTTTTTCTCTATTTATCCTTACATGTAGAATTTAAAAATTTATAAAATATTAGATAAGGTTGTTTTGTTATTCGTGACTGAGAGTTGAGTATCTAATTCTTTAAATTTGATCTACAAAGATATATAGTTATAAAAAGGAATTTGAATGTTGAATGACCGGAATGGATAGGCAATGTAAAAAATTTACAAACCAAGCAATTGTATAATTAAAAATGAAACTATTTTTTTTTGGTTTCTTTTAAGGAATATTAAAGTTTGAGAAAAAAAAATGCACATTTTTTTAAGTCAGTAGTCAATACTCTGACAGAATGTGATAAAAATTATATTCCTTGTGAATCAATTTTAATAAATTGAAATTTTATTAAAATAAAAAATACAGTACTACGTACCACAATTGTTAAGAGTTTTTAAAATAACAAGTGGTGTAGTAATAAAATTGTTTACTTGTTAGTCATTTACATATGCCAACTTTACATTTTGGACACTTTTTTTTGGTTCCAGTAGCTAGTGTAGGAAAAAAAATAAGAATGAGATATGAGACTTTGAGTCGGGACAACATGATCTACTTTATTCTTATGAAATGTACAATTAAAATTAAAAGACATTAAAATTTTTTTTTAATTTGTGAGGTGTAAGGAGTGAAAAGGGGGACAGAGGCATGTGAACTTGAAATTTTTAAAATTCAGTTCGTGTCGAAAAGGAGTAGATAAGTGGAATTAATGTTAGTCTTTGGATCAGTAAAATAAAATCATTTTTTTTTTTTAACGAAAAAATATATAATACAGGAAAACCCCGTTATTCGCGGTTTCGTTATTCGCGAACCCCGCTTATTCGCGGTTTGCCTTTTACGGAAATACCCCGCTACTCGCGGTTTTTGCTTCGCGTATTCGCGGTTTGAAAAAAAATTTATTTTACAAAATTTAATAATTTAAATAAAATAAAAGCAATAACTTCAGAGTTAAATTATTTACGCCGAGTTGTTAGTAATATGCTGGAAGCTGTAAATAGATCTCAAGATTCGATTAATCCTAGGGCTATGATGAAAATTTTTTGGAAAAATTTTACCATTGCTGATAGCCTCAAATATGTCCAGGAATCGTGGGACGAAATTAAAGAATCAACATTAAATGCCAGTTGGAGTAAGATGTTGCCAGAATATGTTGCCTCAAAAAATAAATCTAATGAACTAAATTTACAAGAAGTCGTGCAAGATACGGTAAATGTGGCAAAAAATTTTCAAGCTGAAGGGTTCAAAGATATGCACGAAAGTGAGGTAGACAAATTGGTGCTGGAACAAGGAGAGTTAACTACGGAAGAAATTTATGAAATATTAAGTCATTCGCCAGAAAATGATGAGGAAACTGCAGCAACAAGTGAACCTAGCTTATCTGCAAAAAATATCGCAGAAATTATAAATTCAGTCCAAAATGCTGTAGATAAAGCCTTTGAAAAGGATCCTATCATGCTAAGAAGCATTAATTTTAAACATGACTGCGAGAAAGCAATAATGGTTTATAAGGAGCTGTACAAAGATTACGTTAGAAGAAGTAAACAAAGCAAAATGACAAATTTCTTTCATAAAATAGATTAAACGATGTACTTTTATAAATTTTTTTACAAATTTAAGCTAAATAAATGGCAAAAAAAAAAAAAAAAATTTTAATTTTTAAATTTTTTCAGATTTTTGGAACGTATCCCCCTATTTCCCATATACGCAATACTTCCGTATTCGCGGATTCGGTATTCGCGTAGGTTTTTTGGAACGTATCTACCGCGAATAACGGGGTTTTCCTGTAATAGCATTCATTGCTGGATGAACTTACTTTTTGGCATCGAAACATTATTATTATAAATTATATTTTATATAAACTTGCATATTTCTATAAATAAACAATACAGAAATAAATAAATTAAATTACAAAAGGAAGTAAATTCTGTTTTCTCGTTTTTTTTTTAAAGGCAACGAGAAACGAGAAAACGAAACGAAATTTTTTTGGAGTTTTTGTTTGTTATAAAGACGGAAAGGAAATAATGATATTTTATTGCAAATATAAATGGTAATTCTTACAAGTTTTTTTTTTGGTTTAATCTTGAGAGGAAAGCTTAGTAACTCAAAAAATTTTTTTTGGTTTAAATTTGAGAAAAAAAAAGCTTCAGAATTGAAAAATTTTATTTTTGTTTAAAAATTAGGAAGAAGCTTAGTAAAAGAAAATTTTTGGAAAAAGTTTAAGAATTAAAAATTTTTATTTTTGTTTAAAAAGCTTAGTAAAAGAAATTTTTTGGTTTGATTTTAAGGAAAAAGCTTAATGTCTCAAAAATTCTATTTGTAGTTTTAGTTTAAGAAAACAGCTTAATAATAGCATTTTTTTTCCTTATCATGTTTAGAAACAGAAAAGTTGTCTATTTTTGAAGGTTTTTTACCTATATAAATGAATAGGTAAAAAGGGTTGAAATACGAAAGTATAAATGAAAAATGCATGTTATTTTTTCAGATTTTTTTATGAATAATATAATTACCTTTAGGAGAATAATAACAAAGAAAAAAAATTCACGTTGAGTAAAAATGAACCATTAAATTGCAAAGAAGTTAAAAATCTAAATAGCAGAATACAAGATAAAATACAAAGTTTTTTTTTAGTATAAATAGAAGAAACACGTGAATATTTTTTTTAACGGCATCAGTGTAAGAGAAATAGTAATTAGAAAAGATAAAACGAAGAAAATCGAAGTTAACCGAGAGGAGATGCAAGTTATACACATAGAAGTATATATATATATATTTAGTCGCTGGATGTTAGTTTTTTTTTATATATATGGGCGATTATTTCTCAACCCGGCCACCCCCCTCTGTCCAAAAATGGAGGCAACTTAAAAAGATTTTGGTTTTCTCAAATTGACTGGAAAAGGGTCTAGTTTTTTATTCTCATTGGCCTTTTTAACTCTGTAAATCTACTGTGCCCATTTTAGGCACTGAGCGGCGGCAGGTCAACATTTTAAAAATAGAAAAATTGAAATAAAAGTAGATTAACGGTAAGTTTTTTGAAATTTTATTCTCTTAAAAGTTGTATTTTATTAAAACAAAGAAAATGAGACCACTTGCGTGGTAATTGGTTGATTTTTTAAAAAGTTTTGTGGGTGCTATGTAATTTTCAAAAATGGGTTAAAAACGGCTACTTTGACTGATGATGTCTCTGAACCTACATATCCAAAATAAAAAAGTTTTAGTGCAAAATGGTAGTCTTTTGATACATAATAAGTCTGCCAAATATCAAGGGATTTGATTGAGTAGTTTCGGATTTAGCAATTTTAAGGGTAATTCTGAGACAAATTTTGACCCATTTTTTTTAAGAGAATTAATACCCGAATATTGCTAAATCCGAAACTACTCAATCAAATCCCTTGATATTTGGCAGACTTATTATGTATCAAAAGACTACCATTTTGCACTAAAACTTTTTTATTTTGGATATGTAGGTTCAGAGATATCATCAGTCAAAGTAGCCGTTTTTAACCCATTTTTGAAAACTACATAGCACCCACAAAACTTTTTAAAAAATCAACCAATTACCACACAAGTGGTCTCATTTTCTTTGTTTTAATAAATAACAACTTTTAAGAGAAAAAATTTTCAAAAAACTTACCGTTAATCTACTTTTATTTCAATTTTTCTGTTTTTAAAATATCGTCCTGCCGCCGCTCAGTGCCTAAAATAGGCACAGTAGATTTACAGAGTTGAAAAGGCCAATGAGAATAAAAAACTAGACCCTTTTCCAGTCAATTTGAGAAAACCAAAATCTTTTTAAGTTGCCACCATTTTTGGACAGAGAGGGGTGGCCGGGTTGAGAAATAATCGCCCATGTGTATTATACAGTAGGCACGAGAAGTATATAGTTTGGTTATACATTAGGCACGAGAAGTCTATAGTATGATTACACAATAAATTTGTATATGTGGTAGTATAAGGAGTTGTAATTCATGAATAATTTTTTTTAAAAGAAGCGCGTGGAAATATAAATTAAAAAGTACAAATAAGCTACTGTCCAGGGATGTCGCGAGACACTTGTTAAAGACACATGTTTTGTAGCACTTCATTAGAATACTTGTTCGGAATCACTCGTTACTTTCGCATTGCATTGGGATCTCGATACTAGCATCTTGTAGTTATACTTATATTATGGAACTTAGAGTATTTCAATAAACAAACAAGTATATACAACAACTTTGGTTAATTTATTTTCCTCTACAATAAACCAGCCTTAAAATAACTTTAAGGTCCGAATAAAAAGAATTCTCAATCACCTGAGAATAAATATTTAATAATCCAGCAAATACGCTAGAATAGTGCCAATTCCTTGGCAGCGTTTTTTTTTTTTTAGTAAAAAGAATTTAATTTATAAATATAAAAATTCGCCACAAAAGACTTCTATTAAGAAAATTCTAAATTCGTAATTGAATTAAATAAAAACATTATTATATTATTTCATCCGACGACTACCTATTCGGCACATCTGTAAGATAAAATCTTGAATTAATGCGATTAAATGACCTATGCTCGGCACATGGGCATCGGTCCCACTCGGCACTTATAAGTAGTAGATTATCCTTAGATTTAGACTACCTACTCGGCACAGTAAAAAATAAATATATAGAAAATAAATATATAATAGAAAACAGGAGAGGGTATGGGCATGAAAGCGCATAGTCACGTTATAAAATAGCTCCGTGAAAAATAGTTATTATTTACAGAAAAAGTTTAAAAAATACCAGAAAAATCGGTCATAAGTGTAAAAATAAAACTTATTAAATAAATGAAAATAAAAGAAAACCGCCAGCATAAAAATTAAATCAAGATTAAAAGAAAGAAAAAAGTTGAGAAAAAGTTAGGTTAGAAATGTGGCTTATATAGATCAAATATAGCATTTATAACACAAGAGTTTAAAATATACGAACAATTGAAATAATATAATAGGTAATGAAAACAGTAATAAAAATAGTCTTGATGAAAATGCCGTTTTTTGCTTAAAATATATTGAATAGTGAAGAAAAAAAAATAGGGAGAAATCCCAAAAATTTATTTTGAATAGTAAAGGCGAAAGCAGCAATTTACATTAAGAAGAAATGAAAACAGAGTAAGTAACTTGTAAATTTCTCATCACATCATTTACAATGAAAAGAAGTGAATTTGTAAGCGAACAGCAATTTAAAACAGTAAATGACAACAATATAAACAGATATATCATGAAAACAGCACTAGCGATTGCAAAAAGGCTGTCACATCCTCAACCCATTAAAATAGAAAAAGGAATTTCGGTTTAACAGGAATTCATTGAGATAAAATTAAAATAGATAGTGCAGTGATGTGCCAGCATATGTAATTATTAGTGATCTTTGTCAATAGATATTGAAAACAGAAAAATTAAAAAAGCAAAGAAATTCAAAATAATAGAAAATTGAAGAAAATACAAGAAATAGATATGAAGAATTTTTTCTAATTTTAAGTTTATATATAATTTTACTTTAAAATCAAAACATGTTCTTTAAATAATTTTTATGTTTATACTTTAAATTTTGTATTAACTTATTTCAATCTTGTAACAGTTATGTATATAATTTGACAAGAATAAAATTACTACTACTATAATAGAAAACAACTTGTTTTATTTAAATGCTATTACAATTAATATTAAAATTTTCTTACAATTAAAAAATAATAAAAAAATATACTAGAAAAAATTATACATAAACACTTTTTACAAATGTATATCTTGTTATAAGAGTAATTCTTAGTGAAACTTTACTAATGGAAAGGTAAAAGTCGGGGATTTGAAAAAAACTAGTTGGGTTGGGTTTGGTATACGTTCATATGATACCATACCAAATTTTAAGGTTTTAGGTTCAAAGGGTATAAAATAGCGGCTATTTTTCGGTCTAACATGGTTTTTAAAATAAATCATTTTTAAAAATGACAATTTTCGATTTCATTTTTTCTATGCTCTGAATAAAGCTGAAAAATGGTTTTCTTGACTAGGTCTTATGTAAAATTTCCCGCTGAATCCGAATCTGACATCAGTTTTTCAAAAAAACGCTAAGGAAAACCGGAAAATTGGAAAAACTAAGAAAACTCATTTTTTTTCAAACGCAGATTTTTCATACAGTCGTAACTTTTTTTTTTCCTAACCGGTCTTAAAATTTTTGTTTTTGTATGTACTTTTTAATTAAAAAAAAATTTTAGCGAGTGTTTGCCTTTTAAGTACTTAAAAATCCATTTCAATATTTCCCATTTTCACGAAATTTTTCATTTTCAATTTTCCGGATTTCCTTCTTACCCAATGAAAATTTTGACCAAATTTTCGGATTCCTCGAGAAATTTTACTAAAGACCCTCTTTTTTGAAAAGTTTTGGATGTTTCCATAACGCTATAGAAATAAAAGAAATAGCAAAATACTACAAAATACGACAATGTTATAAAATAGGGTTTTTTGGTAACCTTTAATTCAAAGCTGCAACCTCGAAAATTAACCAAAATACTTCCAATTGGTCTCATTTTTTTCGTATAAGTGTCACCTTTCAATTCTCGTACACCGCAATTTTTTTAAAATAATTTTCTCACGGCGATAGTCAATAAACCAAACGCCTATTCTTACCCCAAAATGACCAATTTTTAAATTGCTGCCAAAATTCTAATTTTTGATAGAAATGGGTTCTGTAGGCCTTGAAAATTTTCTACAAGCACTAAGTTTCCAAAAAATTTTTTCTCGTCTTTTTTCATTAAATATTTTTTAAGATATCCCCTTTTTAAAGATAAAGATTAAAATTGACTTTTTTTCAAAAACCCTAAAAATGGGACTCTGACTTTAAATTATCATATCTGCGAAACAAATAACTATAAAAAAACGAGTAAAAATTGTTTGGAAATTTAGTGCTTGTAGAAAATTTTCAAGGCCTACAGAACCCATTTCTATCAAAAATTAGAATTTTGGCAACAATTTAAAAAT
Source organism: Anagrus nilaparvatae (assembly GCA_022575985.1). Lineage (NCBI taxonomy): Eukaryota > Metazoa > Arthropoda > Insecta > Hymenoptera > Mymaridae > Anagrus > Anagrus nilaparvatae. Next base: position 32,842,552 of record JAKSXM010000007.1, read on the forward strand.
TGGTCATTTTGGGTTAAGAATAGGCGTTTGGTTTATTGACTATCGCCGTGAAAGAATTAATTAAAAAAAATTGCGGTGAACGAGAATTAAAAGTGACACTTATACGAAAAAAATGAGAACATTTGGAAGTATTTTGGTTAATTTTCGAGGTTGCAGATTTGAATTAAAGATTACCAAAAAGCCCTATTTTATAACATTGTCGTATTTTGTAGTATTTTGCTATTTCTTTTATTTCTATAGCGTTATGGAAACATCCAAAACTTTTCAAAAAAGGGGGTCTTTAGTAAAATTTCTCGAGGAATCCGAAAATTTGGTCAAAATTTTTCATTGGGTAAGAAGGAAATCCGGAAAATTGAAAATGAAAAATTTCGTGAAAATGGGAAATATTGAAATGGATTTTTAAGTACTTAAAAGGCAAATACTCGCTAAAATTTGTTTTTTATTAAAAAGTACATATAAAAACAAAAATTTTAAGACCGGTTAGGAAAAAAAAAGTTACGACTGTATGAAAAATCTGCGTTTGAAAAAAAATGAGTTTTCTTAGTTTTTCCAATTTTCCGGTTTTCCTTAGCGTTTTTTTGAAAAACTGATGACAGATTCGGATTCAGCGGGAAATTTTACATAAGACATAGTCAAGAAAACCATTTTTCAGCTTTATTCAGAGCGTAGAAAAAATGAAATCGAAAATTGTCATTTTTAAAAAAGATTTTTTTTAAAAACCATATAAGACCGAAAAATAGCCGCCATATTGTACCCTTTGAACCTTAAACCTTAAAATTTGGTATGGTATCATATGAACGTATACCAAACCCAACCCAATTAGTTTTTTTCAAATCCATGACTTTTACCTTTCCATTAGTAAAGTTTCACTAAGAATTACTCATATTTCTTTCACGATATTTTAGCAAATTTAATTCAAGACTTGCTTGTTTTTGCAAAAATTATTAACGTAAGTAATTGAGCACCGATTCTATAAGACTGACTTTTTCGGTGAAAATATTAAAAATAAAACCTGTTTAGAAATTTATTTAACGAATTATATTGATGAAAAAATACAATTCAAAATTTATGTAAACAGCGAATTTTTGAATTAAATTTTATCTATTGTTATTGATTATATTTATTTACAAATTAAAATTTATTAAAATAAAATTAAAAATATGAAATGTGCCGAGTTGGTATATAGTATTTTCATTAATCTGTAAAATAATCTTTATTATCCGATAAGACGGATGTGCCGAGTAGGACCGACGCCCTACGATGTGCCGAGTAGGCATTTTCCCATTTCATCATTCAAAACCATTGTCAAATTAATTTGCAGATTCAAAACTAACAAAATGAGCTAGTAATTTTAAATTCAGAAAAAATCGTAAACTTGCATTTAGGCCCAGGAAGGGTTGAAGCTTTTAAATTTTAAATAGAAAAGTTTTTTTATGGTAAATCAAGACAACGAAATTGGCAAAAATTGAAGAACCATTAAAACATTCTTACTTTACTCAACTCTTATAAAACACAATTTAAACTTGTAATTTCTCGATGTTTTCGACTCTTGCTGGGCAAATGCCCCAGCCTAGGAGCTAAAGGACAATTAGTAACTGGGAGTTTTGATGTCAGAATCAAAACTTCCGTATTTTCGTTCGGATGTATTTAAATTCAAAATCCTTTAAACAATTGTCGATTTTGCGCGCTTCTGATGCCCAAACGCTCCAGACTAGGAAAATAAGACCCACGAGATACTGGGAGTTTTCGTGTCATTAACAGGTTTTGGAGGGAGTTCTCATGAGGTGTTTTCGCTTGTTTTGTGCACACTTATCTCTCCAACAAATTACTTTGTAGTTGCGGTAAACAATAGTTATACACAGATTTTCTATAAATTGAGACACTAAAGTTCTTTCCCCACTCACTGAATAGACATTTATAATACAAGGCTTGAATAATACACGTGGTCGTTTTAATGCGGCCACTTGTAACATTCAAGCCGTGTACTTTACAAGCGTATTAAATGAGTGGAGAAAAGGCTTAATGCATACGCACGAAAGTACTTTAAGAATTTTAGTTCTTCCAGCATAATATAAGTGCATTTAATATATACTTTCCTGGGCTAAAGTGGATAAATAATAAATAATCTAAGTAAATAAAACATATTTAATAAAGAAAGTCAACTATAGATTAGGGTGGTCAAAGACCTTGTGTGCACTAGAAAAAGAATTTATAAATTAATTAAAAAAGAAAAATAACTATAGAAATAACCATGTTAGAGAATATTTTAAATTTGAAGCGTTTATTTAAAATGAGATATCCATGAAAATAGAAAATAGATGCTACACCGACTATCTGCGCTTCGTATTTGGTCAAAAATTACAATTTTGGCAACTTATTGAAAATTGGCCATTTTGAGCCAAAAATTTAAAATATGCAATCGGTGTACTGATTAACGTAGAGAGTTTAAGTAAATAAGAGAATTTAAGATAAATAGTTTAAAAAATAAAATAATTGTCAAGCAAATAATTATAACTGGCCAATAAAAAATTTATAAAAATTTGAAACTTTTAGAACATTTTCAGGCCTATAAAACCTATTTTCGTCAAAAATTGTAATTTTGTAGGTAATTCGAAAATTTATCCTTTTCGGACCAAAATAGCCATTTGGTTTATTCTATAACTACAAAAGAATCAGCCATCAAAAATGGCGATTAATGGGGCTTAGAAGGTGACTTCTATACCAAAAATTTTATGATTAACAAGAAGAACTTGGTTATTTTTTTAACATGGAACATGTTCATTGGATGGGGTATTTGAAAAAGTTTGGATCGGCAAGGGGGGGGTGAAAAAGTGCCGTTTTCAAGGGGGGAACCAAAATTGACGTTTTTAGGGGGGGGGGGGTGAAAAATTGGCGCTTTTAGGGGGGGGGGGTCGAAAATTGACGTTTTTAGGAGGGTGGGTGAAAGATTGACGCTTTTAGGGGGGGGGGGTGAAATGAACTTAGAATATTTTCGATTTAGGGACTTTAATTTGCAATAATTTGAAGTGGAAAACAGGACCTGATCAGGCCCTGATAACAACAACAACTTAGAATACTTTAAGTTTATGGACTTAGGATAGTATATGTTTCAGGATTTATTGTGATTTCGGTTTTTGGATTTGCTACTGTTTTGAGTGAACATGTTCCATGCTCGTTGGTTGTGTAGTTACACAAACCGATTATAAATTTTTTGTAAAGGGACATGAGCAAATTTTTTTCAAAATAAATTTTGGTTGAGGTCTGTTTAAGAAACAAATAAAAAAGCTGCAATATAAGAGGTGGATTTTTGGTGCTTTTATTGGTCAATCTTAGTGTTCTAGCTATTCTTAATATAATTTTACGTTTTAATTACATATTAACTTTGAACTCAATCTATTTAAAATTAAAAATTACTCAAACTTTTTCCTAACATGATCAACTTCGATCTAAAAGAAATTCTATTGAAAAAATCTTGTTTCTAAACTTTTTTCTAAATTTTTTTTACCAGGAGTAGCTTTTCACTGAAAATCCAACATTTTCAACTATTTTTAAAAATTTTATTTATCAAAAAAGTTATTTTTAAAACTTGGGGTAGTGTTAAGATAAATTTGCCCTTTGTCATTTATTGTTTAATTATTAAATAATTTTTAATTAAAAAAAATAAAAACTAAACAATTAATCGAGAATTACAATCTATAGTTACGGTTGACTTTAATATGTTGAAAAAACACCTAAGATACCCACCGTTTATTTCAATGCGCCTTCTGGACTTAAAAACGCAGAACTGAATGTTATAAAGGGTTTTTTTTGAAATCTTCCATATAACGCTGTAACCTTGCTAATTAACCAAAATACTTCCAGTTGGTCTCATTTTTCCCGTATAAGTACGATCTTTTAGTAGCAATCTTTCAGAAAGTGCTTCTTTTTCTCCGTGCATCATCTATTCTCTTATCACTATAGTCAATAAACCTATTATTATTGAAAATTGCAATTTTGGTAGCAATTTAAAAATTGGTCATTTGGGTCCGAAAATAGGCATTTGGTTTATTGACTATAGCGATGAGAGAATTGTGGCTGACGGGAATTAAAATATGGTATTTATACAGGAAAAATGAGACCAATTGGAAGTATTTTCGTTAATTTGCAAGGTTACAGGGTTATATAGGATATTTCGAGAAAAAAAACCCTATTTCATAGCATTCAGCTCTGCGTTTCTAAGTCCAGAAGGCGCATTGGAATAATCGGAGGGTACACTTGTAGTAATATTACTTTTTTTTCCGAGGGTGTGGAGAATGCATCTTACGCATAATCAGCTGCACTATCTATTCGAGTTAATAATTTTTTTTTTTTTGTTAAAAAGGTTAATTTTTATTTATAACATTTCAAGTTTATATAACAAAAATAATTTAAAATAATGATACCTAATGAAAATAGAAAGAAATATAATTCAGCCTTTTATAGGGGTAATCTTATTTAAAAAAATTTATTTTTCTCATGCTTTTGTTTTTAACTAGAAATTATTTAGACACACCAATGCAGAGTTTGAGTTATCTAAATAACTTAAAATGATTTAATATTATGCTATAAAAATCTTATTAAGAAAAAGATAAAATCACATATCATAGCAGGTAAAAAAATATCAGTTATGGCTGATGAAACTAGTGATTGTGGTCACCATGAGCAAATGGCTGTAGTTTTTAGATTAGATGAAGAAGATATTATTAATCCATTTAAACGAATGGTATCTCTGCGCAAATTACCTGCTATGGATGCTTTATCAATTTTTAATGTCATAAATAATGTTTTAAGTGAAATTAAAGTTAACTGTTACAATGTTTTATTAGTTTGTTTTGACGAAGCAGCAAAAATGGCAGGAGAAGTGACGATTGTCCAAACAAGATGTAAAGAAATGAATCCTAAAATCTTATTTGTTCATTGTTATGCACATTTTCTGAATTTAAGTTTAGTTTCTTCTTGTGATCGAAAAAAATAAAAGATTAATAGCAGATTTTTTTGGTAATGTGCAATTTTTGTATTCATTTGTTGAAAATAGTACAGCTAAGCACGCGGTTTTTGAGAAAATAAGCGAGGAACTCGGAGTTAAATTAAAAACTTTAAAATCTTTATCTGACACTCGTTGGGCGTGTCCCCAAGAAGCAGTTGCTACTGTTGGTGATAATTATAATGTAATTATTTCAACTTTAATGGACATTAGAGAAAATGGGACTCGATGTGAAGATAGAACAAAAGCAAGTAGCATTTTACATTAAATAAAATCCTTTGAATTTTTAATTGGATTATCAATAACAAGACCAGTTTTATTAGTTATTTTAAAAATTAGCAATGTATTGCAAAATCCTAAAATAGACTTATTGACAGGTTATAATTGCATCAAGTCATTACGAAATGCACTACAAGAAATAAGGGCTAATGAGTTTTTTTTAAAGAAATTTTTAATTCTGTAGTTGAAAGATGTAATCAAGAAAGTATAGAGATAACTTCAGTGCAAAATAGAAGAATATCTGCGAGGCTAGATGATAATGCTGACTCGCAAGTTATCTACGATAGTAAAAAAACAGAAGTAAAAGTCAATGCATATTTTCCATTTATAGACAATGGGCAATTTATTAAACTTGGAGCCAAAAAAAGAAAATTATGAAGTTATAAGTAAAACGTTAGATAACATTTTTATTGAAGGGCTAAAAGCCGAAATTCCATGCCGGGAATCATCATATTTTAAAAGCTGATTCTGATAAACCAAAAAAATTATCAATTTTATCTGATAGTGTTCAGGGTTACTCTTGCAAAACAGAAAAATTATTTATAAACATTTTTATAAGTTAATACAACTATTTTATTTAATAACTATTTCAACCTGCAGTTGCAAAAGATGCTTTTCAACTTTAGCTAGGATTAAAAGTAAACCTCGAGCATCTCAAAAGTAAGATAGAGTTGAGTCTTTAGTTATGATATCAATTGAAAAAGAAATTGCAATTTCTTTGGATACACATGATTTAATTGATGAATTTAAAAATATAGTTGATTTTAGTAGAGAAATGTTATTGTAATTAATATTACATAAAAAAATTTAAGAAATACAACTGTTATAAATAATATATCATATTATATCATATTATTTATTTATACAAATAAAGTTATTTGTAAAATAAAATGAATTTCTTATTATATTTCCTACTGAAATTTTCTAGTTACGCATATGCGCATATTCTTTGGCATCGGGTCAAAGGATTATGTGGAGACTCTACCTTGCATTATCGGCAATGAAATCATCGATCTAACTTATAATCCACGATTGCATGGCCATGGTTGTGGCTTCGCACCCAACAGAAGGGATTTTTTTCTTGAAAATTTTCTGCCTTTTTCTGTCTTTTTTAGGCTAAAAATATTATTGCTAACATCTCTGTTTTAAAAAAATTAATTTCGATGAAATTAAATTTTTAAAAAATTATTAATAAAAATTATTTAAAACTGTTTGATACGTTAAAATAAAAAATTGCAGAATATATGCAGAATAAACTATAGATTTATTAATTAGCTCTCTAGTTCGATAAATTCGTCAAATTAATAACCTTAGACATATATTGGCCTGGACCAGGACTCCCTGTTGAGGTATAAATTCAGTCCAGGACGTGCCGCCCGCAGATCTTTATCTACCCATCGTGCCTAAAAACTACGAAAAACTACGAAATCGTAAAATTACTGCAAATTGTAGTAAAATTACTAAACGGTAGCAATATTGTGTTCATTTTTTTTTTGCTGTGTAAAGAACCTTTAACTCATTTTTCAACTTCAGGTTTTTTCTAAAAATGAATGTACAATTTCCTGTTTGTATGTGTATTTTTTTAAAAAATATACTCTTTATTATTAGTGCTTTTTACACCGGTTTTTACACATAATTTTAATTATAAGATTCTTACTGCTGTATTTGTTCAACAAATCAAAAACTTATTATTACATTATACATAGTTTCAGTAAAAGCTTAAAGTGGTTCAAAAATTATAAATATATTTTGCGTAAAATAAATAGTTGTACCACTGACGTTATGATTGAATTTGACTGATTATGCATTTAATTAACCCTACAAATCGTTGTCAGACCCAATTTTTCATGCGTAAAGCCGACACAGCGAGTTTTTGGCTTACGTTATAACTCTAGAAATATCCGCTACGCGAAAAATCGTTATTTCTGGCATACGTATTAAAATTTGGATCTATCAAGGATTGGTTGGGTTAATTAAATGAATAATCAGTCAAAATCCATCATAATATCAGTAGCACAACTACTTGTTTTACGCAAAAAATATTTTTAATTTTTGAACCCTCGTTACCACAACATCTGAATTTAAAATAATTAATTTTTAAGTAACTTAACGCGGGTTCAAATAATTTGTGCCAATGTTTTAAAATACTTTTTTGCCCTCCCGGGCGTAAAACTCGTGTGTAAAGAATTTTCTGAACTTGTTCTACGCCTAGGTGGGCAAAAAATAGTGTAAGCATCATGGGCGAAATACTTTAGACACGAGCGTGAACACTTATCACTTGTGCCCGGCTTCGCCGAGCACTCGTGCTAGTGCTCACGCTAGTGCCGAAACCTTTACGCCCTTGATACTTAAAATACTATTATGTTTTAAAATACTTTTTATGCTTATATATTAACCACTCACATGTTCATCTAGTCAAATTTTCTATGCATAAGCCAAAAACAAAGATATTTCATATTGCGAAGCGGAATTTTCTACTAAACTAAACAATCAATCGAGAAGGGCTTAGCAAGTTTTCTAGGATTGCCCCGTCCTTCGGACAAATTTAACGTAACTCAAAAAAAAAAAGTTAAGAAGTTAAAGATTAATTACGATATTTAAATTTGCGAAAAAAAAAAATGAAACAATACAAAAGTATCTTTGAGTTGTCCATGCGTGGTTTCGATGGCTGAGGACTTTAGCCTTGTTAGGACTCTTTTCGATGTATTGGAAAAATAAAAATAAAAGGAAATAAATATTTTACCTACCTTTTTTATAATTATAAATTATTAAGTAATACAAGGAAAAGTTTATTTTTAAAATGAATAGAAAACAAATTTTCCAACGAATATAAGTTTGAGGTTTAGCAATCTCAAAAACTCCTGTGTAAAATTTTAAATTATTAGTGCAAATAAAAGAAATTATTAGTTTAAATTGAATTTTCACTATTTTTACGTCATATTTGGTTTCACTGAGCTTGAAAACTTCTAGGTAGTAAATTTTTTTTATAAAATCACCGAAGATTTAAATATAGTTCTAACTTTGAATTTTTGTTACGTCTTACGTTTGTCCGCTGATAGCGAACGCTAAGATCAGTACAATTTGACAGCTGCCACAATTAAATATCAGTAATCTTAATCAAAATTTAAATTTAGAAACCCAAAAAATATAAATTTAAAAGGTTAAATTGAGGATTCCAACAGCAAGAAGTAAATTGACACCTAATTGTCGTTATTGTAAATCTGAATTCAAATTTGAAATCAGCGACCCAAAAACATAAATAATGACGGTAAATTTAAGATTTTTAACAAATTAAAGTGATTTGACAGCTAATTGACAGCTGCAAACTGTCAATATTGAAAATCTGGTTGAAAAAAATTTTGGGATTCAGAGGGATCCAGAAATGTTTTTCTGTTCATTTAAAGTTATTCGAAGCATTTTCCCAAAAAAAAAATTTTTTGAATACGGATTCAGGAGTCACAAGGAATTCCGAATCCCTGAATCCAGTCGTTAGCCTCTTGAAATAGTCACAACTTGCGTACGAATATTTGGGTCTCTAAACTAAAACATTATTAAATATTTAAATTAATTTAATCACTGCATTTTTTAAAATCTCAGGAAAACAAAATTCTATATGATATAAAAAATTCTAAATTGCCTAAAAAATCTTAAAATTCTATTTGTTCTTGCCTAACTTTCCTCTAGTAGATTTACTTGAAAATTCTACTTTACCAAATAGATACTTTTTTAAAAAAAAATTGACTGAAAAAATTTATTTTTATATGCGAAAAACTCCTATTATTTATTGAAGCATTATATTTAGTAGTTTTTCCGAGAAAAATTTTAGTTTGGTCAATAAGGCTCAATAGCGATATAAGATTATTTATTTTATTATTTTTTTATTTTTTTTTACAAATTTTTATTTATTGTTAAAATGTCCAAAACCTTATTTTGTGATAGTTTCGAATGTCTGATTGCATTCCTTTTCAAGCTAATATAATTTTTCGTATTTTTTAAACTTTTGATTTAGGTATTTCAAATAGGTATTACCAGTGTTATAATTGAATGCATATCAGATTTTCAAAAAATGATTTCCAAAAACATCTTGTTTTTAATATGTTAAGAACCTTTTCTGCCCTCCCAGGCGTAAAGCTCGTGCTTAAAACATGTCACAGAATTTTCTGTACTCATTGCAAGCCTGGGTAGGCAAAAAATATAGTAAGTATCATAGGCGAAAAACTTTAGTTACTAGTGTGATCACATTCACTGGTGCCCGGCAGTTCTCTTCCTAACGCGCCAGCAGAATTCGAAAATATAAAAGGTTAGCAGTTTTCAAAAATAGTTTTTCTGAATATTATTTACAAGAGGGTCTTGTATATTTTTACCCCAAGAATCCGATAAAACCATTTATTTTAGCTTTTGACCACGTTATGTAGAAGAAAAATCGATTTTTTTCGTGTTTCAGGGTCCCAATTTTAAGGGAATCAATCATTAAAGTTTAATAATTTACAAAACAAATTTTTCTAAATATTATTTATTAATGATACTTGTATATTTCTTCCTGTGGAATTCTATGGAGCAATTTAATTTTTTATATTTGATTTCTGAGCTAACAATAATACTGCCCACGTTTCGAAGACCTTCAGTCTTCATCGATAGTTATAAAAGCTTTTTGTTTTTTTATCTGTAATTCATTAGTAATTCAAAAAGCAAAATGCAAATAAAATATTGAAAAATCAGTAAAATTTAGAAAAATAGATTTTCTCGCAAAAGAAATGCCCAGATAAAAAATGAAATTGTTCCTTCGAATTCTTCAAGAAAAAATACACAAGCATCATTAGTAAATAATAAAAAGAAAAATATATTCTGAAATGTAAAAAACTCTAACTATAATTGATTTCCTTCAAATTATGACCTTGAAAAACGACAAAAATCGATTTTCTCGTATAAGACGAAGTCAAAAGCAAAAATAAATGGTTTCATCGGATTTCTGAGGAAAAATACAGAAGTCCCTTTAGTAAATAATTGAATATTCGGAAAAATTTCTTTTATAAACTATTAAACTTTAATGATTGATTCCCTTAAAATTGGGACCCTGAAACACGACAAAAATCGATTTTTCTCATATAAGACGTAGTCAAAAGCGAAAATAAATGATTTCATCGAATTCCTAGGGAAAAAATAAACTTGTCCCTCTTGTTAATAATATACAGAAAAAACAATGAATTTCTTGGCATGCAAACTGGCATTTTCTGAGCTAAGTGAATAGAGAAATTAACTAATTTAAAATAACTATATATTTTTCTACAGTTAGCAAAAATATTTTTTTATATCTAAAATGTTTTAGATATCCTCAAAAACGATTTCACACATTATTTACATTATTTTTAGCCATAGATTAAAATTTTCAGTTAACGTCGAATTAAATTCTTAAAATAAAAAGGTTCAGTGCTAACTAGTATAATTACTAATGGCATAGCTTGCATATTTCCATTAGCATTTTGTATTAAATTATATCTTTATATTAAATTACGATAATCTTGCTATACTTTATAAATTATGAATATTAAAAAAAAAATTACCTTTGAAGAATAACTGGTGGATTCGGATGTCTTGAATTAGGAATTGGAAGATATTGGTATCTTCGCTGCCGAAACATTCTTTGAGTTCTATTACTTGCAGAACTATCGAAGTTGCCTTGGGAAACTAAAAGTGAATGAGGATTAATATCATTACTTTCTGAAGAATTAACTTCTCCGAAAATATCTAATGGAAAAGCGAAGTTAGAATTCCAAGGAAAAATTTGTCTTTGAGTAGCTGGTGTTGAGGAATTAACGTCATGATTATCAAAATTATGTTGTATCATAACAACGTTACTACCATCTCTATCGGTAGAAGGTAACATTCGTAAAATACCCTCACCTACATCTTCATAAAATTCTAAGCCATTTTCTTCAAAATTTAAAGAAGCTTCCTCTCCATCATCTTCTTCATTTTCTTCTCCATCTTCTTCTTCCCCTTCTTCATCATCATCTTGACCATCTTCTTCATTATCATCGGATGGATTACTATCAGAATCAGAATCAGAACTCATTAAGTCCTCCTGTAAATTTTTTAATTCATTTTAATTTACTTTTTAAAAGTACATGGAAATAATAAATTTTATTGATACTTTCGCCTAATACTCATATGTGATATGAAAAGGTATGAGGTAAAAAAATCTTACTATTCTATATATTTGAAAATTTATTTGCGTGTGTTTGAGTGTCTTTTAACATAGAACATGTTTATAGGGAGGGGGTACTTCAGAAAACGAAAACTAAGAGGAGGGGTCTTTGTCCTATTCAGGGGGGGGGGGTGAAATAAGATTTAGAATAATTACTCCAGTCAAAACGCGGTTTAGGGTGTATTTTCGAGTGCCGGCATGAGATTTGCTCTACTATATGTTTTTTGGGTCGCTGATCACGAAAATCGGGGTCTTTTCCGGGAGATATTTGCGGAACACCCTAAAATTTGCAAAAACTACCCCCAAAAAGGGGTTTTTTTGATATATTAGCAAACTGAGTTTTTAGATTTAGCCAAGAATTGGCCTAGGAGGGTTTTTTGGGTCGCTAAACAAGAATTTGAGGTAATTTTTTATAAATAATCAATATTTCACCCTTAAATTAACAAAAAATAACCCTAAAAGGGGGTGTTTTTTCTATTTACGGACTTTGAGCGACCAGATTACGTCCATGCGGGATTTTTGGGTCGCTGATCAAGAATTTGGGGGAATTTTTGATGAATAATTAATATTTCACCCTTAAATTAGCAAAAACAACCCCTAAAATGGGTGTTTTTGCTATTTATGCACTTTGAGCGACCAAATTAAGTCCTTCAGGGTTTTTTGGGTCGCTGATCAAGAATTTGGGGGAATTTTTGATGAATAATTAATATATCACCCTTAAATTAGCAAAAACAACCCCTAAAAGGGGTGTTTTGGCTATTTCTGCACATTGAGCGACCAAATTAAGTCCTTGTTTTTGCTAATTTAAGGGTGAAATATTGATTATTTATAAAAAATTACCTCAAATTCTTGTTCAGCGACCCAAAAAACTCTCCTAGGCCAATTCTTGGCTAAATCTAGAAACTCAGTTTTCTAATATATTAAAAAAACCCCAAAACATTGGGGGTAGTTTTTGCAAATTTAAGGGTATTCCGCAAATATCTCCCGGAAAAGACCCCGATTTTCGTGATCAGCGACCCAAAAAACATATAGTAGAGCAAATCTCATGCCGGCACTCGAAAATACACCTCCCCTCCGCGTTTTAACTGGAGTAAATTAGGAGAATTTGAAAAATCTGGGCTTAAGGATAGTACAGGTTTATGGTCTTAGAATAATATCCATTTAGGGACTTGGAATAATACCGATTATAGGACTTGGAATAGTTCAGGATTTGGAACTTGGAATATTGTCGATTAAGGGACTTGGAACAATTCAGGTTTAGGGAATCAAAATAGTTTGGGCTTAGAATCTTTAAAGCTAATAAGGTGATAATTACAAATTATAAAATTAGAATGTTGTATTGTAATGTTGAGTAGCATTTGTATTATACCTAGTCCTCGGCTGGAAGTTAACATGTTCCATGCATATAGGTTGTGTTTACACAAACCGGTTATAAGTTTTTGTCCATTTATAACTAAATATCCACCGAAACATTTTAAATAAAATCGGTGCCAAAATGAATAAAAATACGTTATACAAAATTAATGTTAACTACTACTACTAATAATAATTTATATTATAATGGGGCTCTTATAAAAATTCTGCATGTATTTGCATAATTATAATTTGTATTATTTTATACTACTATAAGCAGTTTCAATTATTTTTATCAATCTATTTAGAAGACTTATTAATGGATTAAAAAAGTTATTATACGTGCCACCTCCAGCACTTATTTTATAGAAAGCAGAGAATTGGAATAGTGCATAAAACGTTTGCAAAATATCAAAATTTATAAAGCATGATAGCTTTTTTAGGATGCAAAGGAGATCTCTTGTTCGTGAGACAGTAAACAAAATATGAACGTATTTATAAAGAAATCAAAATAACCGCTAGATATTTACAGTCACTCTCGCTATATTAAAATTTACAATGTTTATGGTTATTTTAACAGGTGTGCTATTTCGATAAGCTCCATATGTAATAAAGACTGTTTTATTTAAATTAAGAGACAATTAGTTTGCATTTAGCCACCTGTATAATTTAAGGTACTCTATTATTTTTTGAGCTGATCTCCATATGCTACTTGAACTAATGATTGCCGTATCGTCATCGAATGAGACAATTAATTAAGTCATCTAAGAATATAAGTACTGAAGATTTCATTGATGTATGATAAACGTCAAAGGACGAAAAATAAAGCCTTGCGGAACAACAATTGATACATCAGAATAATTGCTGCATGCCCAATTAACTTCCATTCTTTGCTTTCGATCTGTTTAATAGATTTTTATTATATTTTTATTAATTTGTATGTAATACTTAAATTTTTCCCATGAAAGTACTAATATCTGGAAGAATCGTTTTTACTCGAATCTCATAATTTATTTTTTGAAATTTTTTTTTTCAAAATTTTTTCCGCCAAAAAATACCAAAAACGCAAATTTTTTTTTTAGTACTTAGTACTTAATTTCTTTCTATGTGAGTACAAATATCTAGAATTATCGTTTTTAAAGGATTTCTTTATCTGATACGTAATTTTTCAAAATTTAAAAATGCCATTATTTTTTTTTTTTTTTGAACGGACTTAATTTTTTTCTATGAAAGTACTACTAATATCTATTTTACTCGATATCTCTAATATGATACCTAATTTTTCGAAAAGTTTTTTTCTTTAAAACTTTAGGTACAAAAATTTTTTTAAAACAATTATTTTTTTTTTTTTAAGACGTATGTTACGTATGGTAGGTCAAAATTGATATGCCTAACATTTGATATATATATAAATAGTAAACCCTATATCCGATAGCAGTATTAATATTACAGACGACATAGGAACCCGCAGGTGCATTTCCGCTGTTGCTGATCTAGCACAATAGCGTGGGACCAAAAGTCAGCTATGACATAAATTAGTAGGGATTTATAGGCGTTATAAACTGCATAAATCCCACCTCGCGATTCTTAGTAATAATTAGGGACGCCTTCGCTAATTGGACGTGACGAGACCGACGCTTTTTTGTATTGGACGTCTCCCCCAAAATCTCGCAGTATGGGCAGATTCACATTAGATTATATATTGCCCTTCAGGCGCCCAAAATACTTATTAGAGTACCACCGTTAATTAGAATACTATCTTTCGTTTAGAGTCTTACCACTCTATTACAGTTTTACCTTTAATTACTTGACTTTAAGACTTAGACAGTTTTATTATATTTACTTATAATCAATAAAGTGAAAGTTATGTATCAAATCAGTTATCAGTTATTATTGTGACAAGTTCCTTTTTGTAATTAAGAACTTAACCTCAGGTTAGGTTCATCCAGCTTAGATCGAACTCGGACTCATCTACAAATACATCAACTATAAACCAACCAAAATATAACCATCCAACATAAATATAAAATACCTGGGGCAGTCAATATCCCCAGGATAAACTTATATTTTATATATTCATAATTATTTATATTTACGTATCCCTTGGATAAAACCTCAGGATACGTAACACGTAGTACTCAATTGCTTTCTATGAAAGCACGAATATCTAGAATGGTCGTTTTTAAAGGATTTTTTCATCTGATATGTAATAATTCGAAATTTTTTTTTCAAAATTTTTTACATAAAAAATTTAAATTAACACCATCATTTTTTTTCTTTTGAGACATAGTACTTTCTTTCTATAGTAATTTCTTTCTATGAAAGTACAAATATTTAGAATTATTGTTTTTACTAGGTTAAATAAACGATTGACAATACTTTTCTGGACAATAAATATTAATATTTATTAACTAAATTAAAAAAATTGTATTAAAATATCGGAAAAAATTGGTTAAAAAAAAAAAAAAGAAAATTGATTCAAAACTAAAAAAAGTTATATAGGGAGGTACAGGGATGTAATATTTTTTTTTTATACTGTAGACAAAATATTTATTTACGTGAAAAACTGAATTTCAGTGGCTTTCATTTGCTTTTACGGATTTTATTATTGAAGTATTAAATGGGTTTGTTACTGCTGCAGTGTGAACCTTAGGCACTCGGTCTCCATATATTATTAACGAATAAGCTTACTTTAGCCAAGATATCAGTATGCGTGGCTATTACAGATCTATGTCTAAATATAAATAATCACTTGTTTTTTGACCCTGTGAATTTAATTTGGGTATTTAATCTTAACTAAATACCTCCTGTAATTTTTTATTAACTAATTTATTTATAATAAATTAATATTTTTAATTTTTCAAATTGTCAAATTTTAGTAACGCTTTTTTAAATAATTTTGTAAAAATTATTAATTGTTTATAAATTGATAAAACAATTAATTACACAAAATAAAGCGTGGAACCACTATTAACTTGTTTTTCATATGTTAAATACTAACATGAGGTCAAATTCTAGACCAAGTTTTTAAGTCTAATTGCTTGTTTAAAAATATTTAATTGTTTATAAATTGTTTAAACACCTAATTAGACAAAATAAAGTGTGGCACCACTATTAACTTGTTCTTTATACGGTAAATACTAACATGAGGTCTAAGTCGCTAATAAAAATGTCCAGAATTACTTAATATAAACAGAATTCGCATTTTTGTTTCTTTGAATGCACCCAGCCAAAGTTTATAAGCATTTGGTCGAATATATTGGAACCAAACGATAACCAAATGTTTTCCAACGCTTGTGCCAATGTTCGCCTAAAATTTGCCAACATTTAGCAAATCTTATGCTAAATCTGCTCCAATAATCCGCCCAGCGAATGAATTTTACGTAGATTAAACCACATATTTTTATTAATAATTCTCTTATTGAATAAATAGAATGCCTATTTACGGACAAGAATAACTAATTGTCAAACTGCTACCAAAATTGTAATATTCGATATATCGAATGTTTTATAAAAAAGGCTTTATAAGTTTCAAAGTTGTGTATAAGCTCCAAGTTTCTAAAAATTTTTTATTGCCCCTTTTTAATTATTTTTTTTTGAGATATGATAAATTAAAATCAGAGTTTTAATTTCAACTTTTTTAAATTTAGCTTTTTATCTTTGTATAGCCATATTTTAAAATAACTGAAGAAAAACAAACGTGTAAAGTTAACAAAATTTTTGACACCTGAAACCAGAATTGCTATGGTTAATTTGCGAGGTTGCAACGTTGAAGTGAAAATTACGGTCACCAGCATGTTATGTAATGTTATTTCAACAAAATAAACTGAACACATAACCATAATCTGAGATTTGGTGTTCCAAACGTATTAAATTTCTCTTGTTAATTGCAAAACTTGGAAAACCCTAAATCTAATATTTTTTTCAACAGTGTATTATAACAATGTATTTTAAAACAAATTAAAAATTTAAAGTTGATTTGTTTTATTAAAAATAAGAAAAAGAATAATCGACAAACCAATAAAAAACACGAATGGGTCTATTTACTTTAAGATCGTACTGAAATTTTTTTAAGCAGGTAACGCCCTACTTTGAAAAAAATTATTTGTCCAATTTTTTTTTTTTTTTATTTTTTTAATGCTAAAACTATCTAAGAATACATTCAAAAAAATTTATAAAGGTACAAACAGTCTTAATCTTATTTCAATCCCCTTTTCTAAATCGCCCCGCCTTGCGCCCTACAAAAAAAATAAATCTGTAAACGCGTTTTTCTAGAAACTATATTTTGATACCTGGTTAGATGAAATACCAAAAATCGTCTAGACCGATTATCATAACATTTTTACCAAATACTCTCCATGCACATGTATAGTTTTCGCATGAAATAAAAGTTTGCAAAAATTTTATTTTCTTCTATATTTTTTTGCAAAACAACCAGAAAAAAAATTGCTTTTTTGAAAGGCTGGGCCTTCTGTAATTCACAAGACTGCTTTTTGGAGTCACAGATAGTCCAAAAACTTTTCAAAGGCTAATGCATAATATTATAACGCCTGGCCTTGAGCTTTTTGTACTAACTTCTCAATACAATATAATAATAATCACCGAAGACTTTCAAGAACATTTAAAATATTTAAGAATAGTTTTCAAGAAATTAATCGACGCAAGCTTATCAATAAATCCTGACAAATGCAATTTTGGATGCTCAGAAGTAGTTTATCTAGGATTTATTTTGGATGTTAACGGTTTACGCCCTGATAAAGAAGAAAGAAGGCCAGTATTAGAATATCCTGCGCCGACTAACATAAAAGAATTATGCCGATTTGAGATAAATTATAAATTATAAATTATAAATTAATTATATTAAATAAAAAAAAAATTTTTTTGGCATTAAAAATGGGAATATCAAATGAAAAAATTATTAGCTAATGACAATTCTTTTGATGTTTTTGGAATGGATGAAACAAGACTAGGTCCAGAGATTCACGACAGCATTGTTGAGATCTCTGGCTACAGTATAATGCGCCAGGACAATAATGTTAGAGGTGGGGGGATACTCTTTTATATTAAGGATAACTAAGGATAACTGCAAGGCAAAAGTTTTGTACAAATTAAACACTAAACATTATCGTAAGCCTTTAAAACCTGAGTATATGAGCATTTATTTTAAAATTGATACTTAACTCGAGCCTGGAATCGTAAATTTTTTTTTTGAGGGCACACCGGAACGACCCTTGTTTTCGTGAAGTTTGAACCCTCAAGAAGTTGAAAAAAGTCGTGAACAAGGATTCGGTGATAGGTGCCAAAAAGATTTTTTCACTTTTATGTCAGAAACCGTGTTTTTCGTATCTGAGCTACGCCAAATTATTAAAATAACTTTTTAGGCAAATAAAATTTTAAAAAATAGATAAGAAAATCTAATTGCCAGGGAAAAACCACTCCAGAAGAAAAAAAAACTTATCTTTTTCCGATGAAATTTAGCCAAGTTATCGTCAATTTAAGATTTTGCTCAAATTTGACTTAAAAAAGATTTAAATTTTATTGAAAAAAGCCTGTTTCTAAACTTTAAACATGCATCATTCGCTTGATTTTCATCGTAAAATAATAATTTTTTTTTTTAAATCGATTAATTTTTCCCTGGCAATTCATTTTTTTAATAAAAAAATCATTTTTATTGATCAAATTTCAATTTTTAGGTCAAATACTGTATTAAGTAAATCTTGCTACTTACAGTTTTCAAAGGCTTTTGACCTAAAAATTGAAATTTGGTCATAAAAAATGATTTTTTTTCTTAAAGAAATGAATTGCCAGGGAAAAATTAATCGATTTTAAAAAAAAAATTATTATTTTACGATGAAAATCAAGCGAGTAATGCATTTTTAAAGTTCAGAAACAGGCTTTTTTCAATAAAATTTCAATCTTTTTTAACCCGAATTTGAGCAAAATCTTAAATTGACGATAACTTGGCTAAATTTCATCGGAAAAAGATAAGTTTTTTTTTCTTCTGGAGTGGTTTTTCCCTGGCAATCAGATTTTTTATCTATTTTTTTAAAATTTTATTTACCTAAAAGGTTATTTTAAAAATTTGGGGTAGCTCAGATACGAAAAACACGGTTTCTGATATAAAAGTGAAAAAATCTTTTTGGCACCTATCACCGAATCCTTGTTCACGACTTTTTTCGACTTCCTGAGGGTTCAAACTTCACAAAAACAAGGGTCGTTCCGGTGTGCCCTCAAAAAAAAAATTTACGATTCCAGGCTCGAGTTAAGTATCAATTTTAAAATAAATGCTCATATATTCTGCTCAGTTTGGGAAGGAAATCCTCTCCCACCTTAGTTATATTAGTGTACTGTCCTCCAGATGTGTCCTTCAAGTCTGATAGACATATATTTCAATTAAGGTACCAACCGCGTGAAAGGCGGTGTTTTTTAATAACTTTTTATAATTGATTTTTTTCAAAAAGTATTTTTATTAGCGATTTAATTGAAGTTGCGCCAAAAAACAAAAGTAAGCTCCACTGCGGACAGTTAATCTCCGGATTGGCTCATCTAAAAAGAAAAAAAAAAAAAAAAAAAAAAAAAAAAAAAAAAAAAATCCATAATTAGTAAGGTTTCTTACAAGCCAATCGACCAAAAAAAAAAAAAAAAATGCAAAAAGAAAAATTTTGACAAGTGTTAAAAAAAAAAATGCAAAAATTGACGTTTTTTTGCCTTTCTCCCATAAAAAGAGCTGTAAATTTTCAAAATTTTTTTTTTTTTTGGTCGATTGGCTTACAAAATTAGTCAACAAATAAAACAAAACCACTTTTTTCCAAATCGGTCGAGCCAATCCCGAGATTAACTGTCCGCAGTGTGAAAAAAAGTAGTTTCGAGTAAATCGAGTTTAAAGTTTTAACTTACCTGCGGTGAGATACGGTTACGCGCTCTTTAATCCCGCTTTTGACACATTTATACATCGAATTTAAAAAAAATATTTTAACATGATATACTTGAATATATTTTCTAACGGATAAAAAAAAAAATTTTTTTTTGATTACGGAAATTTTTTTCACGCGGTTGGTAGCTTAATGCACTTTACCTCCTCTGATTTTAGTCACAAAGTATTTACGAATGATTTAGACACTTGGTTTTTCTGTGGCCTTATGAGTGAGTTATGTCTCAAACTAGTAAAAACTGGCTCTTCCCATCACACAGTTAGTAATAAGTAGATTGATACTATCTACGTAGATGTAAGTGATTCAGTCATTACATATGATCCTTTTTCACTGACATTTCCGAGCAAACACGACATCATTACAGATACGATTGATGTTTTTCACCCATTGACAACACATAAAAACTATACCTACAAATCCATTAACAAAATAACTCCTCGTGATTTTAATTCTCATCTTAGCACACAAAACTAGTCACATCTTATGTATAAATTAACTGATAACATACAATGTGCAATTAATTTACTGGCTCCTGAAAAAACACTAAATAATAAGAAAAATTTACGTCCCTAGATTAATACAGCTATCGTCTTTGGAACTTCACACATAATTAGACTTTATAAGAAACTTAATGTTTCTAACGTAGTAATCAATTCCTTTTGTAGATGAACTACTTAGACTTGGGGTGATTTTAGACAGTACTCTGTCTTGGAAACAATGATTCCATCATGTTTCCAAGAAAGTAAATAGAGCATTATTTGGTTTGAGATTTATTAAATCATGTATAATATGGTATATTTTTGGGGTAGGTAGGAATGAAAAAATCACTTCCTTTAGAAAAAAACTAAAATGACTTAGTAATGACTCTCGTCGGGACTACTTTGTTATGCTGATAATGTATAGGATTGTAATGATGAAAGAACCTCCTTTCCTTCTCTCTTTTTTCAAACCATATTTCAGTGACAAGCCATAGAGAGTACCTAGTAAAGACCTAGCAATCCCCATAGTATCCACTGATTCTGGTCCTTAATTTTACCAAGTCAAGTATGCTATTCTTTGGAATTCTTTCTCAACCTGCATACGTTAACTTTTGCATCATTTTCCAAATTTTAAAAAAAGTATTAAAGCATACATTTCAAATTTAGACTGTTAATAATTACTTGAAGGTGCTATATTTATTAATTATATCATTATATTTATTTTAATTGCTGCAACAGTATTATTATCACTAAAATTATATTAATATATATAATATACTAGGGGGCTCCGCACTCTGCGCGCTACGCGCGCCAACCCCCGCAGAGTGATTGAAGTATTGCGATAGTATATTTTTAATCACTTGCAAGGCGTACCTTATTCTTTTGATACAACTGATTCTTGACAGTGGTTGTAGATTTGGTATCGTAATACAACTTTATAATAATTGGTTAAATATAGAAAAAACCGCATTGGTCCAAAAGGACCATTTTTGCTTAAAAGGACAACATTAGCACAAAAGGACCACATTGGCCCAAAAGGTCCATTTTGGCCCAAAAGAACCACATTGGCCCAAAAAAACCACATTGACCAAAAAGGTCCATTTTGGCCCAAAAGGACCACATTGGCCCAAAAGGTCCACATTGGCCCAAAAGGTCCATTTGGCCCAAAGGGCTCATGCGACAGCGGCGACGTCAGCGGCAGCGGCGGCGGCAGCGTTTATAACTTTATAATATATAGAGATACTGGCATAGGTGATAGCTCCCCCCCGCCCCCCTGTGTCTCCGTTACTTCTGTTTGTGTTGATTAAAAAAATCATGTTTCACTACAAATTTATAATTATGTAAATACATTGAAACTTTTAGAGCAGCATAGGTGAAATGTTAATTAAAAATTATAGGTTCTGATTGATTCTATAATTATAATAGCGAAAATAAAAAAATTTAACTGAGTACAGACAGACAGACAAATAAATTTTTAAATATGTATAGTATATAGTATTAAGATGTGTAAATGTAAATGTAAATAGTCTCTTTATTTGTAAATACAAAATTTTTGATACTGGTTAACATAACATAATAACAATTATAACATATAAATGGATATAAAAAATAAATAAATGAATAACAAAATTAGTAGTATCATGGCAACAATAGTAACATTTGTTAAAAAGAAAGAAAGTAAAAAGTAAATAAAAAAATAAAAAATAGAAGATTTTTGGTGATGCTGATGCATTTCAGTCCTGATAAAACATTATTAAAAGACCGAATCTTTGTATGTATGGTTAGAACTTTTCAAGTATTTTAACCTGTCTTAAAAGAATTAATTAAGGCAAGGAATCGTATTGATGATGGGAGAGAATTCCAGCTTTTTGTTCCTTGTACTTGGAATGAGCAGTCACCATGCCATTTTTCAAGTTCAGGGGTGTGTAATTCACGTGTTATTAACTCACCTCTGGCTGTCTCAGGAATGTATTTTTTGAATAAGTGAGTCAGATATTCAGGCTGTCTTAAACGAAGGATTTTATACATAATGATGGATGTAAAATATAACCTACGATTATTTGTGGTTAACCACCCTAGTTTGCCTCTGTAAGGAGTAATATGTGTGTTCCTGCCGATTCCATAGATGTATCTTAAACACGTATTACTCAATCTTTGTATTCTGTCTTTCAGGTTTGTCGAGCAGTCTAGGTATACAACAGAGCAATAATCTAAGTGGGGAACCACTAATGCTTGTATAAGCTTAATTCGAAAATCTTCGTTTGTGCATTGCCTAATGAAGCGCAGTGTGTAAAGTACTCTGTTAACTTTTTTGCTGACAAGTGCGATTCCCAGGTCATTTGTCTAGAATAACTCCCAGACTTGTAACTTCACTAGTGAAGGGTACAGTGACTCCCTCGCTTACAACAACACCAGGTAGATTAAATTTGTCTAGTTGGTCAACGAAATGGCTAGTGCCAAAATATATAGCTTTTGTCTTGTCCGGGTTAAGTCGCAGGGAAACGTTTTTGGCTCAAATACTGATATTATTGGCCGCTGATGAAAGCTTCTCTAGTGCCTCATTTATTTTCTCAGGGGAAACTTGCATAAATTTGCAAATCATCTGCATATAAAAGATAATAGATGTCTGGGTCTAGATGTTGCTTCACATCATTAATATAGAGGCAGAACAAGAGGGCACCCAGTACTTATCCCTGTGGGACACCAAGATTAACTCCAAGGGGATTTGAGGAGGATGTTTCTGTAGTAACTTATAACCGTCTACCTTGGAGATAAGATTTGATCCACAGCAAGGCGTTCTTTGATTAACCCATAGATTTTAATTTAGGTATTAGCTTCGAAGGAGCTATGGAATCAAACGCCTTGCTGGAGTCAAACTGCATTAGTATCGTTACTAATCTTTTACTTTTACCAAACCTAATGTCCTCTGTTAATTTTAGTAAGGCTGTTTCTGTACTACTGTAGGGTCTAAAACCAACTCGTTACAATCAACTTGTTCTGTCTAATATAGTTGGTTTTTTGGTCATGTGCTAATTTTTCAAGTACTTTTGCCAAGAAACAAAGGAGAGCAACAGGACGGAAATCTGATGGTGTAGATGGGACCGAAGTCATTTTTATTGGCTGTTAACAGTGATGTTTTCCAAGCTCTAGGGAAAGCCCCTTCTGTTAGAGATGTATTAAAGAGCTTGACCAAAAGTGGGCCAATAACAGGAACTGACTTTGCAACTATTTTATGAGGTATGCCATCAGTACCAGTCACCTGCGATGAAAAATGGGCTACTGCAAGAATTACGTCTTGTAGGGTTACCTCTGTAAAACTAAACCCATCATTGGATGCTGAACTAATCAACTCATTAGTTTCATCAATATTTTCTATTGTTGAAGTTGAAACTCCAGCAAAGTAAACATTGAGATCATTCGATCAAGAGAATTCGTGAAGATCACTGCGAGGGGTGGGTAGCAGTCCTAGATGTCTCATTTCACGCCAAATGTCGCGATTGTTGTCATTTGCTTCGTCTAGTCTTGTACGTAAAAATGAATTATGTGCGACTTCAGAGAGCAATTTGATTTCCTCGGTAAGCTGAAGTACGTCTGTCAGTAGAAAAGCATTTTTGGAGTTTAAATATCGGCGTTCAATGGACTTGCGTTTAAGAATTAAAAAGTTTAGCTTATCATCAATCCATGGATGTTTTTAGGGTTGATAGTTTTAAGTGGAGCGAGCTTGTCAATTGCAGCCTGTAAATTATCACTGAGTTTGGAAACAGTAGAGTCTAAATTAAAATTATTATCAAATGCTGACCAATCAGATCGAATCAAAACCTCATTGATAGCTTCAGAAGTTATGCTGTTTAGTTTTCTATAAGAGAAACTTTCCTTGGGAATTTTTGGAATGAAAATTTTTATTTCAACTTCAATGAGATTATAATCACTTAAAAAAGGGGGAATTTTATTGTGGTAGTTGAGTACTGTATCATTAGTGTCCACGCACATAATATCAAGCCAGGTATTTGCATATGCTAGAGCCTGGAGGACGACGTGTTGCTCGATGGTTAATTAAACGGAGTGATAGCTCACTAAAAAGATTTTTTACGGAAACAGTATTGCTGCTATCAGCACACATGTCAATACTTAGATCACCCATAATTATCTTATGACTGTAATTTGAACTCAAGTTCCTTAAGTTAGACAGAACTGAAGATCATCATCAAAGGGAACATAGGATGGACGGGATATTACACAGACAAAGATAGGTGGAGTTTCCTTGCCTGAAATGCGACACATAATGTATTCGATGCAAGTGGGTTTGCCTTTTTGTGCTGTATTGGATCGTGCTAAAACTTTGTCTCTTAAGTTGCTTTTAATATATAAAACGACCCCACCAACTTGACTGTTACCATCTTGCCTGATCAAACTGTACCCCTCAATCGTTACGACATTGTCATCAACAGCGTCACCAAAACGAGATTTAGCAACTCCCATCACATGATAGGATGAGTCATCCTCAAGTAATTTACGAAATTGCTTAAAACGACGCTTAAGTGACGCTGCGTTAACAAATCCTGTCTTAAATGTGTCGTTGCATGAGTCCTCTAGTGGGTCTCTGTGATGTTTTTGTCTCTGTCAACACTGTTAATTTTGTTCTGATTATTTAGCATGTTTACTACTGTACTGCTTCTGTCTGAGTAGCATTCCCATATAGCTCTTAATTCTGTGGCTGATGTAAAATAGTGCGCACGGTCACCACTCGATCTCTTTACCAAAAATCTTCCCTCTTTATGCCAGATATAATTAAACCCTATATTGCGAGCGATAACTTTTAAAGAAGAAAAATGCTTATATTCAATTGAGGAAAAGACAGTATTTATTATTATTTTGGTTGGAGGTAAATTCGAGAAAGCAGTATTTATTAATACGGTGTGATCTATGTCATTAGTACTGAAGTAATCTTTGGAGCGCTTTAGTAACAATATTTGCTGGACTATGTTCATGGATTTAAGCCTGAGTATCAATGAAGAATATTTTGTTGCGGGGGAAGCATTTTCATCTTGCGTGTGTACTAAGCGAATATCAATTATGTCATTCCTATTAATTGATGGGTTTATACCATGTGTATATAGATGGTTCTAGAAATGGCTAAATCAAGTAATACCAAAGGAGACCTTAAAATTTTATCATATTTTTCAGATATTTCACTTTTTAAAAAAATTTTCAAAAAATTAAATCTTTTCCAAAAATAGTAAAATTTTTTTATTTTGAATTTATTTTAACATCGGTTTTTTGTAATTTCTTTTATTTGTTCGAGCCTCATAATGAAACACATAGACGCACAGGCACACAAATAAATTATTAAAAATACCATAAAAAATAAAAAAAAAATTTAAAAAATTTTTTTTACCAGCTTCAAAAATATTTAATAAAATTTTAAAGATACCTCCGTTTTGAATAAAAATTTAGAATACGTAAATATTGGTGCCGAATCGAATACTACAAACTTGTGACAATAAAATTTGCCGAGTCTCGAGACATTTTAATTTTTTTTAAAATTTTTAAAAATTTTATCAATTTCAAAAACAACAAAAATTAAATATTTTAAAAACTGCGATAGCTGAGCAGAAAATATATGGCTAATGTCACCCGCATACTTTTTTTCTAAATTTTTACACTGGTTTCATGTCAATGGTTGTACTGGTTCTTGAATAATTAGGGTACAGACAGACATTTAGGCACACAAATTAATTATTAAAAATACCATAAAAAATAAAACAATGAAAAAAATTTTTTTTACCAACTTCAAAAATATTGTATAAAATGTTAAAGATACTTCTGTTTTGAATAAAAATTTAGGAGAGTACGTAAAAATTGGTGCTGAATCGAATAGTACAAACTTGTGACAATAAAATTTGTCAATAGTCTCGAGATATTTTAATTTTTTTCAAAATTTAAAAAAATTTTATCAATTCAAAACCACTAAAAATTAAATATCTTAAAAACTACGATAGCTAATCAAAAAATATGAGGCCTATGCCACCCTCAGATTTTGTTTCTTCATTTTGACACCGGTTTCATGCCAATCGGTTCGGCGGTTCTTGAGTCATTAGGGTACAAACAAACAAACAAACAAACAGACAAATAAATTTTCAGATATATATAGAATTAAGATATAAACTAGGGGACTTCGCCCCCTGCGCGCTTTGCGCGCCAACCCCCGCAGAGTGATTGAAGTATTGTTATAGTATATTTTTATTTACCTGCAAGGTGTAAGCATGGAAAAAGAAAAAAACTCCACTCCACTTATTTCAAAAATACATCTCTTTCTTGTTTATGGGGTAGTAATTAAGAGTAGAGTTCTGTTACTCTATTAGTCTATCAGATTCAAAAATCGAGGCCCTGGACGGGATTGGGGATTATTATTATAAGGACGAGGGCGACCTTAAGAGTTAATTTAAAAATGTGCTTCTTTTCAGAATAGGAAAATCAAAGAGCAAGTAAAATAAATTTTATTTTTTAAATTATTATATTTTGAAGCACATTTTATTCATCTAAAATTAAATTAAAATTTTAAATAATATAATTTGGCTGCAGAAAAAAAAAGCTATTTCACTCAATTACCAAATATATAGTAAATATATTTTTTTTTATAAACCTACATAAATGCAATTGTAAGGTTTCCTTAAAATAAAAATTAAATAAAAATAATTTGGGGGTGTTGATTGTTTTCTAACCCTAAAACAATATTATAGTACGATTGCAAATTTCCGATAAATGTTTCTCACATCCTCATAACAAAATCCATGTATATTTTAAAAAGTATACGAATTAATTGACGATTTTTAATAAATCAACAACTAATAATAAATAAATTGCTTTAAATTGCTTGATAGTGTAATTTTTTAATATAAGGTGATTTATTTATGCTGATACTCAATTTTATTCGATGAAAAATAATTTCAATTCACGATAAATAAAAATAAGAAATTAAAACAAAGAAACGCTTTTATAACCTAACTCTTCACTGTACATTTCTACATGCACAATGCATTATCAATTTGAGTTATTTATAAAATCAGTAATAATGGGTTAAAATTAATTAATGGTTAGTTTGCTAAGAAGTTTAATTTATATCAAGTGCGCAGAACATAAGTGAAATTTTCTAAAAAGTTTTTAAAAAATTTTTTGTGTTTAATGAAAGACGGGAATTAGGATTTTGAACTGTATACTTAAAATTAAAATTTTATCCTTACTAATGTCGTTAAAATTTCATATTTCCAAAAGCAATAAATCAGTACTCGTAGTCAGCAATTATTGGTGTTCAACCAAACCTCCTTTGACTACAATTATGAGGATAGTCCAAATTAAGAAAACGGAATCAAACTTAGTAGAAGGATCTAATTTAGGTCCAAATAAGCTGAAAGTATTCTATTTTATTGCTCACTATTCTATTTCTCAGAATGATAATAGAAATTCTGGTACAATGTTTTTTTTTCATTTTTAATAAATTAAAATTGATATTGAATCATATTTATTTTAATGAAAGAGTTTTACGTGCACTTTAAGTACTTTTGCTTGAAATTTGTTTGAATAGCTTGAAAATTTAAGTAAAATTTAATTAAAAGATTTTGCATGATCGACAAGAATATTATCTTTATTTCTGGATTCCCCGTATAGAATGTTTTTTTTTCTCGTACTGTAACTCTGGAAGATATTATATAACGATTTTTTTGTGCGAAAACATGCTTTTTCATTTGTATTATATCCTGCTCGCTTTTTGCAATCTTCATATTAAAATATTTTAATTATTTAACTAATTTATGGCAAAAAGAGAAAAAGATATAGTTTGAATTAATGTATACGCAGAAAGAACAAGTTTTGTTAAAGCTTCATTTACAAACGCCGTAAAAAGGGGTTGTAACCGGAAGCAATAGGAAGCGCAGAGACCAAAAATTGTGTTGTGCGCATTGCGTTGCAGATATTATTGCGGTTGCAATCCCCTTTTACGGCATTTGTAGATGTATTCTATTGAGTTGCTTTGTCTCTTTTTTTTTTGTTTTAAGACGCCGGCACTTAAGGCGCGCGGGTTTTCTCACTCGCTCTTTCGTTGCTAAACTTTTGAACAAAAAATATCGTGCGTTATGTACTCAAATCTTTATTTTTATACGAAACTTACTCCATTATTGCAATTAATTTTATACACCTTTTATTTATTAATTAAAATTAATAAATTATCAAATTTAAATAAAAATAAACAAAAATGTCTTTTATTATTCAGTCTAACATCTCCCAATTTAAAATCCTAAAAATCCATTAAAATTCTGATGCCAAAAAACCCACTTATAAAGCAAAAAATACATTTAAGATACCGGTTTCAGTCATAGAGAATTAGTTTATAGAATGCTATGCACTATCTTTTTCCTTAGTTTTTTTTTTACTTTAAATTATTATATGTTTATAGACTTAATCATAGACACAGGCTTCTATTTTTTCGACGGTGATAACCTTTTTGAAGTTAGTAAACATGTTGTTGAACCTTAAATAACATATACAAGAATAAAAAGTAAAAAAAAACTTGTACTTTATTTTTCTCTATTATTATTATTTTGAGATCAGTTTTCGTCTTCCAAGAGAAGGGTAAATAAATTTCATAATGTTCAAAAATTTTTTCTTCCTAGTAGGTCGAAAACACTTTTCAGACTTTTCAGCCTTGTTTTCTGTGGCGAAAGATGTAGTTTTAGTCATTGTTTTACGTTACTAGAGGCGAAATTATAAACATTCGCCCCTAGAGATCACATTGTGCATCTTTGTTTCTCTTGTACAATCTTATTATTATCTTTGTTTATAAATCCGTAGTCTGCTACCATACATTTAATATTTACAATAAATAGTAAACAATACGAGTCTGCTACCATACATTTAATATTCACAATAAATAGCATTTAAGTATACATTGTGTGCTCGTATATGTGTGTATTATTTATTTAGTGTTTCTATGATTCAGTGCATTATTGTATTGAATCCAAATATTTTTTTTTATTTGTATTAAAAAGTCGCTAGGTTCCCCAGATAATGAAAAGCTTTGTTTAACACACTGGGTGATAATGGATGATTATACCATGGGTTCAAAGAAAATGACGCTCAGGTGTAACAGATGAGGGCGCACGACTCTATAGCTTATAAACATATAAAAATCATCCATTTTCGCCCCTTATAATAAAAATAGCTATTTTGGCCGACAACGAGATAAAAAAAACGCTTTTTCTCCCCACGGAGAAAATTTTTGATATACTTATACTCGGATTCGTCCCGGAAGTTAATTGACATGAAATCTGGGCTATTTTTTTTTTGGTATCTTGATTAAAAATGCGCTATTAAATACCATTAAATAACAGGTGAAAGAATAAATAGTAAAAAAAAATAATAAAATTATATTTTGTTTTTACTTTTCATGATTTTATGTTTTTTAGAAGAATAGCATATAAACTTATGTTGGCCAATATCACGCAAAAAATATTAAATAATAGGTACAAAAGTAGAAGGACAAAACCAGTGAAATACTTATGTCTAACGTTGAGTTGGGCTTCTTCGAAATGGCACATAAATAAATGCTTCAGCCTATGCTGACGGCATCAACATCATAACGTTTTCTAAAGTTGGGATGCAGAAAGCCCTAGCAGCTTTGGAGAAGACTGACTAGGCAAGAGGCCTTAGACTAAATAGAGAAAAGTGTGTTTTAATTTCATTTGTGAAAGCAAGGAAGACATTGAAGGTAATAACAGAACGTCAGTTTAAATTTGTTGATGGTTTCATGGTTAAGCAGATAAAACCATCAGAAAGTATAAATATGTTGGGAATACTATTCGACCCAGCTGGCATTAAAAGATGTATGGGTAAATTTGATATAAAGTTGATGAAAATTACCAATGCTTCATTAAAGCCGCAACAGAGATTGAAAATTTTAAGATCCTTTCTAATACCTAAATGGTATTATAAATTATCACTTTCAAGGATTAATATTAAAACGCTAAGAGTAATGAAAAAAAGTATGCGTGGGTATATAAAAAAATGGATTATTCTACCTATGGATATACCCATTGCTTATACCCATGCTAGTTGTAAAGTCGGTGGCATGGGTATACCATCTTTAGCTACCACTATTCCACATCTCATTTATTCAAGGATGGAATCGCTTAAGAATTCGAGTTCAAGAATCGTGAGGGTACACTAAGTGATTGGGTACAAAAGAGAATAAATTTTATTCGAACTTTTAAAATATAATGCTAGAGACTAGTTAAAGAGCATCCCGGAATATTAGGGGAAAATCTGCACCAGAATGATATCTAAAAAACCTTTTACAGATTGTTTATACATAAAAAAATAATAAGTTCCCCGTTCAAATTTTGCCCCCAACTGCACTTCATGGGGCAGGGAGGACAAAAAAGTTTTTTTTCTCTTATTATTTTAAAAATCTGTCAAAAATTCATATCTCTAGTTTTTTAGTAACAAAATAGGTCTACATGGTCTTAAAAGATTTGTCTTTGATACATTTTTCACAAATAATAGTCACAAAATAATTTTGCCTACTTTAGGAACCCTTAAATTAAAAATACTGAAGACTAACATTAAAAATTTTACTTTAATAGTATATTAAGAGCCCGTGTACAGAAAAGTAAAGAATGGCCCAAATCGCACGTAAATTATCATCCGAGGCGAAGCCGAGCAATGACCAATTTTTAAACTCCTGCAAAAATTGTAATTTTTAACTAAAATAGGTTTTTGTAGATCTCAGAAATTTTGTACAAGATCATAGTTTTTAAAAGTTTTTTACTCTTTCGTTTTGCTTAAGTTTTTTTTTCGTGATATAGCTCAATAAAGATGGTATTTTAAAATAATAGCGTTTATTAAAATATCTTAAAGCGAAACTCTGACTTTAAATTCTTATATCTCGCAAACAATTGATCGAAAATAAACAAGTAAAGAATTTTTTAAAACTAGGAGCTTGTACAAAATTTCTGAGATCTATAAAACCCATTTTAGTCATATATTACAATTTTTGCGGCATTTTAAAAATTGGTCATTTTTAGCCAAATATGTTCATTTGATTTACTGACAATAACGGTAAGAGAAAAAATGGGGGTCAAAAGGTGATACTCCAAAAAAATGAGACTAACCGGTAGGTATTTGGTTTAATTACAAGATAGCAACGCCATTTAGAAGATAGCCTAAAAAGTCCTATCTTATGCCGGGAGAAAATCGATCATGTATCCCCATATATGACCATGTATGAAATGTATACGTTGCCATGCATGACCATATATCGACATACATGGAGATGTATCATCATGAACTGATTATGTCTCTGTATCTTTTTTTATATTAACGCATTATTTCACATGACCATCCATGACCATACATAACTGTATATGATAAATTTTGAGTTAAAATTTTTTTTATTTATATTTCCATGTATGGGACTGTATGTCTGTACATTTCTGTACTAAAGCATATATATTCATATATACTTTTAACATCGAACATGTTTATAAGGAGGGAGCACTTCAGAACTTGGAAATTAAGAGGGGGGGCGTCAAATTTGTCCCATTTAAGGGGGGTAGTCAAATTTGTCCTATTTAAGGGACGGGTCAAAATTTTCCTATTTAAGGGGGATAATCAAATTTGTCCTATTTGAGGGGGGTGAAAAAAAAAATTAAAAAGATCTATGCATTTAAAAAAAAATATAAAAAATACAATTTTTAGTTTTAAGTTTTACATTTACCCTTCCCCTCACTGAAATCGGCCAAAAAACCTGTTTTTTTGCCTTTTGTTCTCCGAAACTATATTATAAAAAATTCTAAAAATTGACCAATATGGTCCAATTGAACCATTACTTTTTAACCTAATTTTTTAGCCTTGCTATAATCGCTTTAGCCCACCAAAAGGAAATTGAAAAGACTTTTTTAACACAAAAACATAATATTTCATAAAGTTTTTAAATCTGCAGACCCCGTGCAGTACAATAAAAATGTCAAAAACTCAAGACTCAAAAACATTTTTTAATCTTTTTTTAAAGTTTGTTGATGCTAGTGCATAAAAAATTCAATATTTTCATGTTACTAATATTTATAACCATTTTGTGTAGACACAACCTAAATTCATGGAACATATTTACTTACAACTGAGGTATAGATATAATGCATAAATGTTACAGAACATTACAATACAATTTGCTATTTTTATAATTTCTAATTTTCACCTTTACCAGATGTTAAGATTTTAAAACCAAACTATTCTGATTCCCTAAGCCTATATTCAAAGTCCCTAAATCGAAAATATTCCAAGTCCCATTTGACCCCCCTTCCCCCGACTCGAACAATTGACACTCATCTTGTTAGTGGAAAGAGGGAAATATGGGGTTTACCTTTTTTTGTAATTTTTTTATTTCTTTACCCATCCTGGAACCCTATACTTTCACAATACAGTTTAAAGAACTTGTTATCTACTAACTTTAATAATTTATAAATATAAGTTTACTGGATTTAATATTAATTAAAATATTTTTACGTTTGCATCCCGGGCAGGATCAAAATCAGCAGCTCTATCATGCAGATTTAGGCCTTCATCTCCAATGTCCATTGGTCTGTGGTTTCTTGAAGTTTGATCATCATTGATTGCTGATCTATCCCTGGAAAATAACCCTCTAGGGTAGATAACCAAATTATATAAAATTAGAAATTAAAAAAATATGTTAAAAATATTAAAAAGCAAAATTAATATACATATATATATAAAAGAATAAATGTCCCTTCCTAAAACCACCCTTAAAGTTTCTAATGATCTAGAAAAAAAAAGGAAAAAAATTCGCTTTGATCGAGATTTGAACAGATTAATGCAGTTTTATTCATCTGAAGTCATTAGACAAGTTTCGTATAAAACAAAGTTCATTTTTCAGCTTTTTTCATCAATTATTTTGATATTCAAAAATCAGATATTTTGTAATTACTCGACAAAGACTGGATGAAATAAATTTTGGTTTCCTGCTAGGCCAAATAGATCAAATTTAGAAAATTTTTATCCAGCGTTTTTTTAATTTCATCGAACAGGCTCTGATATTTTTAGGATACACGAAATGACCTGGGGATCAAATTTCTCCACGAAATTTTATGATATTTCCATTTTTTGAACTGATAAACTAATAAGACACGACTTCATCTATATATTGGATATATAGGGTGATCACGCCTAAAAATATTAGAAGTGCAGATGCAATATAACAAAGTATTAGAATATTGGAAATCACTAAGTAAAGGTCTGTAAAGACCATATAAAAAGGATAAAAGATTAAAAAGAATTTTTTTTTAAATAGTCAGCAACACCTACTGCTAAGCAAGTTGCTTATATGTTAAGAAACGTTAAAAACTTTCGTGGAATACAAAAGCGCTATTGTCAACTTGGAAATGCCATTGAAGGGCTAGGTACTTATTGGGTAGCATGTAAAAAAATCAAAAAAGTAGGTAAAAAAATTACCTACTTTGACAGTTTCGGTAATTTAAAGCCATCATAGGAGTTTATTGAGTATTCGAGTACATGCATAGAAGTTGCTTCTATGAGTACGTGGTGGGCCTTAACGATACCTTATCTAGCCTAAAATGGTGAGAGAAGTGCAATGTTTCTATATATTGGATGCCAAGCATTTAGAAAGAAAATTAAAAACTGGCATCCACGCTTTTAATTTTTTCATTATCACAAAACTAGTAGTAGTAGTAGTAGTTTATTCTTGTCAAATTATATACATAATTGTTACAAGATTAAAAAAGTTAATACACCTTAAAATTTAAATTACATGAAAAATTACATAAAAAATTACATATTTTAAAATATTAAAGACTTATTATTAACGCCATCCTAAACCCAAATCTGTCGGTAAAAATTTCTTAAATGTCGGCTTTCTTTTTTAAGCTGTAGAAAAACAAAAAAAATATTTTAGGCTATAAAGAATGATTTTTTTTAGTGAATGAATCAATATGAAGCCACAAATTTTATTAGAAATGGATTGGCGACCTTTTCCAAAATGAACTCTGCTTTACCGACTCAATGTTAAAAACATAGGGGTGTACGATGGCGTTCATGACTTAAATAAGACAATATATTTATTTGTTTTTAATTAGACTCTCTCTTAGCAGCACCTTTTTCTTTCTGTTTTTTTTTCTTTGTACACTTAGCATATCTTTATATCATACATTTTAACTATTTTCTCTTTTTTCTTTTTCAATATCTTCTTATTATTATTATTATTTTTTTTTTATTTTTTTTTTACTTATCTAAATCATTTAAAATTATGTGTACAAATTTTACTAACTTTTTAATTTTTTCCTCATTTAATCTATTGCTAAAAATCATTTTCCATCTCACTATTTTCAATTTCAGGTACTAATTCATATCTATAATTGTTATATCTTTGACAATATATCATTAAGTGGAAAATGGTGTTTCTCTCTGCACATAATTCACAATACTCTTCTTCATTTAGAGGATAACTTTTTTTTTTTGTCACAATACGAGGATTGTATATATTTATTATTCTTAACTATATATAATAATAATAATAATAATTTATTTCCAATTCAAATAATATATACAATAATGTTACAATAATGTTACATATTATAGGCCTACAGTAGGTAATAACCTGTAGGTAATAACCATAGGAGGAATCAGTATATAATAAAAAAAATAATACTTAAAATTAATTATAATAATAAAACTAAAATTAGAAAAGGGTTAGAGCAACACATCTATAAATTAGTTAACAATATGATAAAATAGACTAGATTTTAGAATTGATTATCCAATTTTTGATATTATATTTAGAGCTTTTTTTGTTTATATAAACATATTTTAATCTATTTATTAGACTTAGAGTAGGCTGAATTGCACATTTGCCTTTTTTGGTAAAAACCTTACTTGCTTTATTAAGTAAGTATAAATATAAATATTCTTTCTCAAAATCTATTTTTTGGTTTTTATATAAGAGAGGAGGGAGTCTTTTGATAGAGCCATGACCCCCTTTTTGAAACTTTAAAGCTTTTGTTTTTGTAATATTTACTACTAATATATTCTTGTCAAAGTAATCTTCCAGTATTTTTACCAATCTTCTAAATAATACAAACATATCCGCGAAAAATATCATGTCGCCCACAATTAAGCTAGCTTAATTATTTCTACCATATTATTAATCGATACCCCTCTCAAACCTTTATCATTTAATAGAAATTTTTCTATATCATGCAAGAAAAGAGGAAACAATAAAGGACTTAGAGTTCCCCCTGGAAAACACCAATGCTCATTGGGCATTCATTAGAAACTCCCTCCTTACTCTTCACTACCACATTTACTTTACTATATAATGCTATTAATATATTTATTATTTTATGGCTTACTCCTATTTGACTTAACTTGTTCCATAGTATTTTATGGTTTACTGATGGAAAAGCAGATTTTAGATCAACAAAAAGGGCGTATAATCTACCTTTATTCTTATTTAATTGATTTTGAACCATAGCATTTAGGACAAAAACGTCATCATGCGTACCTCTTTGTTCCCTAAAACCATTTGGCCTAAAATTTTCAGGGAGGTTTATGTTCCCTTTTTTATATAACATTCTATTAACTATTTTCCCTCAAGAATCAAGGACTCTTTCTTCCTTTCTAATTTTATTAAATAACACATATAAATAAATGATCCAATATCCCGGTAAATTTTTGAAAAATTCATTAGTAATTTGATCCATACCAGGTGCTTTATTTATTTAATTTACACTTCTTTATAGCCTCTATTATTTCACTTAGTGTTATTTAATCATCTAGCTCTTGGCATGGGTTAACAAATAGTAATTTATTATAATTATCCATGATTCTTGGGGGAAAGAAATTCATAAAATATTCGTGCCAAATTTTGAGATCAATATTATTATTATCAAATTTATTTATAAACCTATATAAATTTAATTTTTCCCAAAATTCTTTTGGATCTTTGGCTTTACAGATCATATCAATAATATTCATATTATAATTATCATTTTTGTTTTCAATAACTTTAAATAGCTATTTTTTAATTTATTTAGTTCTATCGTTTATTTTTCAGGATATTTTAAACTTCTTACATATTTAAAAAATTTCTCTAAATTTTGTTTGAATTCAAAACACTCCTTATCAAACCATGGGTTCTTTTTATTATATTTATTTTTTTCAGTATTATATTTAATCATTCCCAAATCTCTAGCAATATCACTAATTGTAATTGCCATATTGTTAGCCATCTAATTAATATCTAAATCAATTAGACCGACATTTGGAGAATGCTGCATGCTATCACAAAAATCATTTTCCCTACTATCTTTCCATTTAATAATCTTTTCATCTTTTTTTTCTATTTTAAAATTCAACTCTATTTTAATTTCGACTATTCATTGGAAATAAGCAGGTTTAGTTATAATGTCAAGGATTTTAAAATCTACAATTAAAAATAAAGCTGAAAAATTACACAATACTAAGTCTATTACAGATATTCCTTTTGTACAAACAGATGTGAAATTTGCCGGCTGGTCCGCTGGAAATCTACCATATGTAATGTAGAGATCATTTTTTTCACAAAAATCAGGTAACTCTCGCCCTCTTTGGTTAACTTTTTTATCTAGGCTGTTCCTTTCTGCAGTAAATAACGTCATCGATGGTAATTGTACAAGATCTATTTTACCTTGATCAGCAACCCTTGCATTAAAATCACCCCCGATAATCAAGTATAAATCTTTGAATCTGATGTATAAATTATTTTTAATACCTTCTATTTCCTCTAAAATTTTTTATATTAGTTTTATCATTTATGTACGTAAGTCCTATAACTAAATTCTTATTTTTATCAGGTATTACAATAAATATATAATTGTCACTTTTAAATAAAATTTTTACATTCTTATACCTTCTTTTATTATATAAAATCATTAAACCCCCACTCCCTCTACCTCTTACAGCTATTTTCTTCAAAACATTCTCAATCATACTATACTGTTTTGGTATTGGTAAATTGTCTTTATTTGTATGTCATGTTTCACTTATACATAGTATATCGTCGTCATGTATTATATCTTTTAAATTTGAGAAGTTATAAATACCTGTCGTGTTCCAGTATAGTATACGGGTAGGAGAGTGGATTCGTTGTTATTCCACCTCTTTTTTTCTATTTTTCTCACCGTCATCAAAAATTTCTTGTATCTGCGTTTCCTGACTGAATACTTCTTTATCTTTTATTTTTTTATTAATAAAATAGTTACTTATCTTTGGTGATAAGCTTGCACGTCTTTTTTTTGGTTTATTGTTTGGGCTTAGTTTTGCTGTTTTTCCTCTACTTTGTCTTTTTTATTCTCTATCTTATCTATCATTTGCTTGTTAAAATCCTCTAATATTTTTACTGCCTCATCATAATTACACATTTTATCTCCTATTTGCAATTTTGAATTAAAAATTTTACCTTCAATATTAACTTTTTTTAATTTATGCCTTATTGTTTTTAGTTTATTAAACTTGTATTAGGCGCGCGTCACGCGCAAAATGATTTTTAGGATAGTATATTCACCATTTAATAGTTTTATTTATTACTTATTATATTATAACAATAACTGATGCTTTTTTATGAATTTATTTGCACATTTTATTATGTTTCACCCATTTGGATTAAAAAAATTTATATCCGGTTTGTGTAACTACACAACCAACGAGCATGGAACATGTTCACTCATAACGGTAATAAATCCCAAAACCGAAATTACAATAAATCCTGAAATATAAATTATCTTAAATCCAAATACTTAAAGTATTCTGTATAGTTCTTGTATTTATCAGGGCCTGACTTCCACTTCAAATTATTCTAAGTCCCTAAATCGAAAATATTCTAAGCCCCCCCCCCTTTAATAACGTTACTTCACCCCTCCCTAAGAACGTCAATATTTCACCCCCCCCCCCCACCTAAAATGTCAATATTTCACCACCCCCTCCCTAAAAACGTCAATTTTTCTACCCCCCTGCCAAGCCAAACGTTTTCAAATACCCAATCCAATGAACATGTTCCTTGTTCAAAAGAATGTATTCCTTCCATGCATTATACTTATAATATAATAAATACTTCAGTTTTATTAAAATAATTATTACAAATCTATTTCTTATTAAAATTTTAATGGGTGTACTATATGATATTAAAACCAGGTTGAAAGGTTCTTGATCCTTAGTGAAACCAATAAAAATATTAACAAATAACACCAAATGCCCTTCCTAATAAACATTTTCCATTTTAACAAAATTACAATATATATTTTACACCCCAAACGTGTAATTGACCAATTCATGAAATAGTCAAGCTCAAAAAAAAGTAAAAAATTAGATCAATTCATAGTCCATTCCCCACCCCCTAAAACGTCACTTTTTCAGCCCCCCCTGCCTGGCCAAACTTAATCAAATACTCCATCCAATGAACATGTTCCATGTTAATATCGTTTATTTTAGATAATTTATATTATGTTTTACTTTTATGTAATTTATTACTTTTCAAAAAATAATAATAAGAAAAAAATAATATAACCCTATATACTTTTTTTGGAATATCAATTTTCAACTAATTAAAAAAACATGTATTTTAATTATTACCAAAAAAAAAGATAATTTAAATTTATGTTATATATTTATTTTTTCTGTAATAAATGAAAATTACTAATACTATGAATAATCATAATAAATATACAACGATTATTATTATGAGTCGGTATTAGTAGCCAATCAGAACGCTTTTATTACGCTAACAATGTACAACAATGTACATAGCAACAATTCCTTTTTAGGATAGGACTCTAACCTCTCTGTTTTTGATATGTCACTAGCTATAGTGATATTAAATTTTTTATTAAGTTCTTCACTTTTTTTAAAAACTTTCCTCTTTAATTTTTGCGATGTTAAAGTAATGATTACTATCCGTGACCCTCTAATTTTAGATATTCTTCTTACTGTTTCTACTATATTAGTATCTATTTCAACTTCTCTGAACATTCTTAATACTCTTTGGTATACATCTTTGTTATTTTCCGACGGGTCATCTATTGTGGACTGTATAGGAAAATGTAGGTGAAAACTTATGGATTGGTGATGAATAAATTATAAGAGACTATTTGACTGTATTAATGTGCGTTTATTATAACTGAACCGTATAAGACGGCGCACAGTGGCGCCTTAAGCAATATTTTTGTTCAAACGACAGTTCCTAGGACTGGTATAATTGAAAATGATTAATTATTTTTTTAAAATCATCCTTAGTGAATAGGCTTTTATTTAAGCGGGGCGGAATTTTGAATTTCATAAATCCAAGATGTCAGATTCAATATGGCGGATAAAAAATTGTTATAAAAATCAAAAATTTCACAAAAAAAGATGTAAAATGAATAGCTAAGATAATTAATGATGATTTTCAATAAATATTGTTTCTAAAATTATCAATATTTAATTAAAATTTAAAAATTTTGTAATTCAATATGGCGGAACCTATATGGCAGATGTAATTCATCAAAATAAACATTTAGTAAATAAATTTCTAAGAAAGTTATTTTTATAGGATTTTTGGGTATGCTAATCCCAAATTTGATAGTAATATTTTATTTTTTCAAATTCCATTATGGCGGATCCAACATGGCGGCAATCAGTTTCGTCCTTGAATAGATAAAAAACATAATTTTCTCTAAAATGGTTTGTTTGAGTGCTAATTAAATTTGTTAGAATTTTTTAAGTTACTGAACAAAATTAATTTAAAAACAAAATGGAGGATTCAATATAGCAGATATAAGAATCCAAAAAATATGAATGTTTCTTCAGAAAATGATAAGTGCTTATTAGTTAAGAGTTTTTTGCTCACTGATTATGCTTGTCATGTTTAAAATTACTTTCAATATAATATAAACTCGGTAATTGGTAATATAAGATGGTGTAATCCAACTGGCGAAAATATTTGGTAAAAATCACCTTTAAGTAATTAAGTCTTTGAAAAAATTGTTATTTGGGTTATCGAGCATGCTGGATCAATATTTAATTAATATTTAATTCTGACATTTTATTTTTAAGTTAACATAAAAAGAATTTAAAATATTATACTTAATGTTTGAACAATGGATAAAAACAATATTATTTAAATTACAAAAAAATTGTTTAATAAATTTTTTCCACATTTTAATTTTAGAAATCTCCTGTTAGTCAAATATCAATTTTTTTCAAATTAAAACTTATTGCATAAGACTTAACAGAAATAACTACAGAAATAATCATAAAATATTATTTTTTTAGTGCAATGTATTTTATAAATTTTTTAAATACAACAATAACAGAATAATAATAATGAATGCTAGTACAGAATATACTCTAATAAAACTAACAAAGCAACATTAATTAGTTATAGTCTTCTTTTTTTCTAATTAAAAATACACGAATTATTTACTATTTTTCATTAACAAACATATTTTTTTACAAATTACTTCAAAATTGAAATTTTAGGAGCACATTATATTTAAATATATTCCTCTTTTTATATTTTAAAACACATTAAAACACATTATATTAATAAAAAACATAATGAATAATAATTTCCATGCTTAAAATTTTTATGACTTTTCTAAGGATTACTTTAATTTTCTTCTTCTATTAGTAAACCAGAAGCTTCTGCTAAGTGTTCTTTGCTCTTGGTTTTATTAGAGATTCTTAAGTGCGAAATATATGGATCTGATGAGACTTGAAAATAACGCATTATATCTTCATTAGTTTTTGTTGCAGAATGTTTTCGTGTATTATATTCTCGAACTCTTTAAAAATCTTTATTTTTCGCCTCTTGAGCTTCTTCTGATAACTGGCCAATGGGAATAAAATATGAACCAATAATTTCCGATCCATGAATTAGAATCGTATGACATGAGGGGGGCATGGGATACCATTTATATTCATCAACGTATATTTTAGCAGTATCATCACAGTATTTTTTAAACTCTTGAACCCGAATAGATTTTTTAGATGTAATTGTTTGCATTATTACATAAATTCTTTTAATAAAATCCTCCCGAATCTTGGTAATACTTGATACTTTACTATATTCTGAAAAAAATTTTCTGTCAACATTACCATCATTTGTTATTTTAATTCTGACCCATGAGGTTGTTTTAGGTTAAATGTTTTTAGGTATAGTTTTTTTCTTTAAACTATTACCCATGAGGTTATGTAAGGTTTAAAGTTTGTATGTATTGTTTTTATTTTAATTTTGACCCATGAGGTTATGTTAAGATTTAATGTCTTTAGTTATAGCTTTTTTCTTTGAACTGTGACCTGTTATGATACGTTTAATTTTTTTAGGTATAATTTTTTCTTTAATCTATGACCCATCAGGTTATGTTAGGTTTAATGTTTATAGGTATAGTTTTTATCTTTAAATTATTACCTATGAGATTATGTTACCTTGTATTCGCCATCTAGTATTATAAATTACAGAATTTATATTAAATTCTATGCAACTATATACTTGATAAACATAGTTAGTGAGCAAGAAACTCTTAACTAATAAACACTTATCATTTTTTGAACAATTGGATTTTTATATCTGCCATATTGAATCCTCCATCTTGTTTTTAAATTAATTGTGTTCCTTAACAAAAATAAATTCTAATAAATTTAATTAGCTCTCAAACAAACCATTTTATAGAAAATAATGTTTTTTATCTATTCAAGGACGAAACTGATTGCCGCCATGTTGGATCCGCCATAATGGAATTTAAAAAATAAAATATTACTATCAAATTTGGGATTAGCATACCCAAAAATCCTATAAAAATAACTTTCTTAAAAATTTATTTACTAAATGTTTATTTTGATGAATTACATCTGCCATATAGGTTCCGCCATATTGAATTACAAAATTTTTAAATTTTAATTAAATATTGATAATTTTAGAAACAATAATTATTAAAAATCATCATTAATTACCTTAGCTATTCATTTTACATCTTTTTTTGGGAAATTTTTGATTTTTATAACAATTTTTTATCCGCCATATTGAATCTGACATCTTGGATTTATGAAATTCAAAATTCCGCCCTGCTTAAATAAAAGCCTATTAACTAAGGATGATTTAAAATAAAAATCTAATCATTTTCAACGATACCAGTCCTAGGAACTGTCGTTTGAACAAAAATATTGCTTAAGGCGCCACTGTGCATCGTGGCTTTGTAGCCATCGTGGTTGATTTTGCTTATCTTATCATAAAATTGGTTTTTTCTATAGTCAAATTCCTAAATAAAGATAATAGAAATACTATTTATTATTTCATAACATGTTTAATCCGGTTTAATAAAAAATATTGTTTGAGCAATAATCGAGCAATAAAGTATATGTTATCAAGGTTACATAAAATATGAAGGTATATGACATGGTATATAAGAGATTTTTTAGCTATTTCTAGTGTTTATTATCTATATTAGACTGAATTATTTTATGCGCTAGCAAAATGCGTAATTACATAACTAAAAAAAAAAAATAAATGTATAAATTTCGCGTTGTATTTAGGCAACAAAACCATATCTGAAGCCCATGTCAAAACTCGTACTTTAGGAAACCTTAGGAAATTTATTTTTTTCAGTTACAATTAGGCATTTTGATTTTAGAATCCAAAATACTTTTAAAAAAATAAATAAATTTGTCTAATATCTAGTTATAATATAGATAATAAACAATTGTTTAAAAAATTAACTTAATGTGTTTTATAAATTTGGGGTATAATTACTTTTTTATGGATAAAATATATTATAAAAACCTAAAAATCTCTTATATACCAATCCCTGTTTAGTTATAAATGTAGTTTTCATTCTATGGCCACTTTTAAAACGATGATATTATTATTGGATAGCAATTTACCTTATGATATTTTTGAT
Organism: Anagrus nilaparvatae; assembly: GCA_022575985.1. Classification (NCBI taxonomy): domain Eukaryota; kingdom Metazoa; phylum Arthropoda; class Insecta; order Hymenoptera; family Mymaridae; genus Anagrus; species Anagrus nilaparvatae. The sequence goes on from JAKSXM010000007.1 coordinate 32,885,787, forward strand.
ATCTCTCCCCCTCCCCCCTCCATTTACTTTAGAAAAGTATACTGTATGGAATAGGTACATTAATGCTTTCTGATATATTTTTTAAATTTCTTGCCTTGTGAATCATACTTCAAATTCAACCTACGATTGAAATGATATCCAATAATTTTCAGTATGAAATAGCTAGGTTTTTTTCATTAATAATTATTTTAAAAATTATTTTTTCCTTATATTAATTAATTATATTTTCCTTAGCTGTTGGCTATTCCTGACGGGCCCTTTAAGAAATAATCTCAAAATAAACAAATGAATCAAAGACAATAGCCAATTAGGGATTTCATTCCGTAGTGGCTACTAATTGGGGGAAATGGGTAAGTTACCCAATAGCGAATAGCTTAAGACCCATTTACTCTGACGGATATAAATATTTTAAAACACTTACTTCAAAAAGTTCATAATATCCATAATATAAATTTTTTTCGCAAAAAAAAACACTTTTAATTCCATGCTTTTATTTTAACAGAAATGCGAAAAAAATACAAATATTTGCTAAATGTTCAATAAAATAACTTTTAGTAACGACAAAATTATTGACAAAATCACTTCTTCATAATTTATGTTAAAAATTAATTAATTAAATGATATATTTTACATTGAAACTTTTAATAACATAAATAAAACAAAAAAGGTTTTTCAACTAACATTTTTCAATGATTTCTTAAAGGGCCCGTCAGGAATAGCCAACAGCTAAGGAAAATATAATTAATTAATATAAGGAAAAAATAATTTTTAAAATAATTATTAATGAAAAAAACCTAGCTATTTCATACTGAAAATTATTGGATATCATTTCAATCGTAGGTTGAATTTGAAGTATGATTCACAAGGCAAGAAATTTAAAAAATATATCAGAAAGCATTAATGTACCTATTCCATACAGTATACTTTTCTAAAGTAAATGGAGGGGGGAGGGTTTTGAATACTATTCGGAACAATTTTTTTTTATAACTGAAATCAACAAACTTTATTTATTTCTAAACCAATATAATTAATAATTATTATAATAAATAACAAAATAATTTTTTTTAATTTTATCATATTTTTGAGATATTTAACTTTTTAATCAAATTTTCGAAAAATTTTATTTTTCCCAAAAATAGTAAAAATTGAATATCTCCATAAATACCATAGCTGAGTCGCAAAACTATGGCCTATGTCACCCGCAAATATAATAATTTTATTTTTTATTAATGCTATAATTTAAAATTTTTCATAAAATTTTAAAAATACCTCCATTTTGAAATAATATTAAGAATTTAATAGAATACGCAAAACTTGGTATCAAATTGAACACTACAAAAACGTGACAGTAAAATTTTTTGACAGTCTCAGGATATTTCAATTTTTGTTACACATTTTTAAAAATGTTATCAATTTCAAAAACAATGAAAATTGAATATCTCTAAAAGTACAATAGCTGAGATACAAAACCAAGCCCAATGTCACACGCGGACTTTTTTTCTTTATTTTCTTTATTACAGACATGCCACACTGCAAAATAAAATGAAAATAAAAATAAAATTAAAAAATTATCCATAACGAGGAAAACCGCGCTTTTAAAAGTTTTTATTTATTATTATTATTATTATTCAGTTTATTTGCCAAGACAAAATTAGTACACTCTTTCTCAATTGATATATAAGTTAATTCAATATAATAAAAATTGAAAATTTAAAAAAATATTTACATTTTATATAATTCAAATTGAAAGAAATTAAAAGTCAACAACAATCTGTCAGTAATAAATAATTAAAATTAATAAATAAATTTCATATATATAACAATTGCCATAACGTCAATAAAATTATAAGTAAATAAATAACAAGTTAATAGTATATATTTAATTAATAGTAAATAATATATAATCAATAAATTAATAAATTAATATAGTAAAACAAGTAAATTAATTAAATAAAGTAAATTAATGGTCATTTATTATCTAAGCTAAATAAATATGATTTAATACTTTTTTTGAACTGTTTGTATGAGGGGAGATCACGTATGCACGGTGGAATCATGTTCCAAAATTTGGCATATTTGACTTGAAAAGAGTTCAAACCCCAATTGTGTATTACAGAAGGTATATCCAAATCTTTACGAGGTCCGCGAGATCTGTCTCTTATATATGGCTTAAATAGTGGTAAGAGAAAAGGGGGTTGTTTCATACGTATTATTTTATACATAGTCAACGATACAACATAGTAGTATTTATGTATTAATAATAATTAATTAAAAGTAATAACTTATTAATTATTCAGGTAATTATTATATTAGTTAATTAAGTGATTTTAATAAATATTTCATTTATTACCTTAATTTTATTTGATTATCGATGAGTTTACAGTTTCTCCCTCTACTGATAATTTTTTAATTTTATTTTTATTTATTTTGTTTTTATTTTGCAGTGTGGTAAGTCTGTTATAAATTTTCAAATATATATAGTAGTAAGATAAATTATAAATAATTTTTTTTCCTAAAATTTATTTTAATATTTTCCTGCTTTTACAACTTGCAATTTACAAGAAATACACTTAACGTAAACAAATCTTTGACGCTATAACGATCATAAACATTTAAAATTTCTTCTCTATATGAAAATTTGACGTTGACCAATTTGTGAAATAAATTTTATTTTTTTGACCAATTCACGAACTGGTAAGTTTCATTATCTTAGCATTGACCAGTTCACGAATTGGTTAAATCACTTGACCAGTTCGTGAATTGGTCAATTTCACAAATGGGGTGTAACATATATCTCTATATATTATAAAGTTATAACCGCCGCCGCCGCTGTCGCATGAGCCCTTTGTGCCAATGGACCTTTTGTGCCAAAATGGACCTTTTGGGCCAAATTGGACCTTTTGTGCCAAAATGGACCTTTTGGGCCAATGTGGTCCTTTTGGGCCAAAATGGACCTTTTGGGCCAATGTGGTCCTTTTGGGCTAATCTGGTCCTTTTGGGCCAAAATGGACCTTTTGGGCCACAGTGGTCCTTTTGGGCTAAAGTGAACCTATTGGGCCAAAGTGGTCCTTTTGGGCCAATGTGGTCCTTTTGGGCCAATGTGGTCCTTTTGGGCCAATGCGGTTTTTTCTATATTTAACCAATTATTATAAAGTTGTTTTTTTTTTTGTTTTTATATAATCTATATTTTTTATACTTTTTTTAAGTTTAAAATATAAGTAAAAATAGAAAAATCAAATTTTTCATTTTTTTAAAAATATTTCGACTAAATTGCAAATGTTGACTAACACATCTTTATACTACATACAACCATCTAAAATTATACTAATACACTTTTTTTAGGTTTATTTATCATTTATGTGCATATTTTAATACAGAGTTGTACCTAAAAAATTTTTTTTTATTTTGAAACTATAAATATTTTACCTTTTTATGGTAAAAAACAGATTTTTTTTTTTCATTCAGCAGCTAAAAAAATTTAAAAAAAAATTTTTTTTTGGATTTCGGTAGCCTATTATTTTACACAAAAACGGTCATTTTCCATCCAGCAGAATTTTTTTTCATAAGAAATTGCGTTGAAGCCGATTTTTGGCCCCTTTTTTTTTTTTACTACACTGTGGTACGCCTTGCAAGTGAATATAAAAATATACTATCGCAATAAATCACTCTGCGGGGGTTGGCGCGCGTATCGCGCCAACCCACGTAGGGTGATTGTAGTATTGTGAAAATGGTTCTATGTTGGCCTGAAAGGTGTATTTTGTTCGTTTCGACCCAAATGGTTCACGTGACAGTTGATGAAGTGTTACCATTTTGGCCCCAAAGATCCTTTTTAACCCAATATGTTCACTTTGGCCCAAAAACCACATTTGCCCCTCTATTTTAACCTAATAGGTTCACTTTGGCCCAAAAACCACATTGGCCCCTCCATTTTAACCCAATAGGTTCACTTTGGGCCAAAATACCACATTGGCCCAAAAGGTCCATTTTAACCCAATTGGTTCACTTTAGCTCAAAAGCTCCACATTGGCTTAAAAGGACCACATCGGCCCAGAAGAACCACATTGGCCCAAAGTTCCCAGGCGACAGCGGCGACGTCAGCGGCAGCGGTGGCAACGTTTATAACTTTATAATATATAGAGATATATGGGCGATTATTTCTCAACTCGACCACCCCCCTCTGTCCAAAAATTATGGCAACTTAAAAAGATTTTGGTTTTCTCAATTGACTGGAAAAGGGTCTAGTTTATTATTCTCGTTGGTCTTTTCAACTGTGTAAATCTACAGTGCCCATTTTAGGCACTGAGTGGCGGCAGGTTGACATTTTAAAAACAGAAAAATTGAAATAAAAGTAGATTAGCAAGTTTTTTGAAATTTTTTTCTCTTAAAAGTTGTTATTTATTTAAATCAAAAAAAATTAGACCACTTGCGTAGTAATTGGTTGATTCCTTAAAAAGTTTTGTGGGTGCTATGTAGTTTTTAAAAATAGGTAAAAAACAGAAACTGTTACTGATGATATCTCTGAACCTACAAATCCAAAATAAAAAAGTTTTAGTGCAAACTGGTAGTCTTTGATACATTATAAAAATGTCAAATATCATAGGATTTGATCGAGTAGTTTCGGATTTAGCAATTTTAAGGGTAATTCTCAAACAAATTTTAACCCACTTTTTAAAGAGAATTAATACCCAAGTGAAACGAGCAAAACCTTAGCTTCATTCCCGTTAAAAATATTTTTTTAAAATATTTTAAAAATTAATTTAAGAATACAGATTAAAGCATGAAAGTAAATTTTGAAAACTTTTTTGTTAGTATTTGAAACCGAAATTTTGCATTTCTTGGCAAATTTTACTATAGGATCTTTTTTGAGAGAAATTTTGAAATTTAATTTGTAACTCTGAACAAATAAAAAAAAACAAAAGTAAAAAATTTTTTAATTTTTGTTATTTTATTATTTTACAAAATTTGATTGTATTTTATTTTCTTCTTTTAAAGTAAAATTTCCCGAGAAATCCAAGATTTGTATCAAAGTTTCTTTTAAGTGACAGTAAAATCAGAACATTTTTGGAAAATTCGTTTTTTGAGCTTTTAAGTACTTAAAAGACAAACATCCAACAAAAACTGCTTACCAACAGAAAGCTTATGAGAAAATAAAAACTTTTTGAACACTTAGAAGAAAAAGAATAACGTTTTTTAATTAAATTTTAATTTGAAAATTCTCTTTAGTTTCCAAATCTTCCGGGTTTTATCGTAGTTTTTCCGAAAACCGATGTTAGAATCATCTTCAGTGGGAAATTTTATATACCACTTATTTATAAAAATTATTTTTAGTTTTATTTATAGCGTAGAAAAATTTAAATCGAAAAATTAGCTCCCATTTTTCTAGCAAATTTAAAAAATTTTTAAACTGAAAGGCAGCTGCTATTTTGAAACCTTTTAATTTTAAAGCTAAAAAATGTGTATGGAATCATACTTTTAGGTACTAAACCCAGTTGATTTGGTTTTTTAAAATTTCCAGAGTTTCACCTTCTCTTTAGTTAAGTAACACTAAGGCTTACTCATATACGAAAATTACAGTTTAGACATTCCATCGGGTAGTTTATATTAACATGGAACATGTTCATTAGATGGGGTATTTGAAAAAGTTTAGCTCGGGCGGGGGGGGGTAGGTGAAAAAGTGACGTTTTTAGGGGGGGGGGGGGTAAATGGACTTAGAATATTTTCGATTTAGTGACTTAGAATAATTTGAAGTGGGAGTCAGGACCTGATCAGGCCCTAATAACGACAACAACTTAGAATACTTTAAGTTTATGGACTTAGGATAGTATATACTTCAGGATTTATTGTAATTTCGGTTTTTGGATTTATTACTATTATGAGTAAACATGTTCCATGCTCGTTGGTTGTATAGTTACACAAACCGGTTATAAATTTTTTTATTATAAATCGCAATATTATAAATACAATATGAAACAACTTACAAACAGTTTGCGAGCTCAGAAACAACAAACATGGAACATGTGTAAATTTGTACTTAAAGTCACTGCTATTATTTAGGATAATATTTGTCACCCAAATAAACTAAAGCTCCTAAAATCATTGTTATTCTAGAAACCTTTATCAAAATTATTGTAAGTACCTAAATCAAAATTATTCTAAATCCCTTAATCAAAATGATTCTAAGTCGGGTTGAACCCCCCCCCCCTGCCTATAAGCATGTTCCATTCTTGAAAAGCATTTTTGAAGCTATTTTATACGTTTAAATTAGAGATAAAATGATTTCAGAGTCAAGAGTCAATTAACATGTTTATAGCGGCATCAACCATATTGAATCACGACTCTATGTATATTTTATGGGACTCTTTTATAATGAATTTGATAATATAATTTGCTCACTTAATAATAATAAACAAGCACATCAATTGCTCCAAGATTTTGACATTACTTATGATATTATTTCTTTTTGTCACAAAAGTATAAAATTGTTTGGATCTTTAAAAAACATAACTACATAATTTTTAAATTTAAATTTAGTTTTTTTTTTACCTATATACCTAAGTAAGATATACGTCCTCAATAATTTTATAAATAATACAAGTTTTGCTTTTAACCGCATTTGGAGGCACATTTCTTGTGTAATTCAATTTATAAATAAGCTAAATAACATAACCTTTATTTATTTCAATTTTTCATAAAAACAACATTTTTGAATAATCATTAGTTTATTAATTAATATTTAAATTTTTAGAATTAATTTAAATTATGATAAATGTATATTTTCTTATCAGTAGATTGATAATGAATCCCAATTTTTATAATAAATTTAAATGTAATCGAATAATCGATTCGGCCTGAGATCTCCATCGATCTTTATTGTTTACAATACAATATTTATATATCGCGGTTTTCATTTCACATGATCGACGCTAGTCAAGCACGTGTTATTCATCAATTTGACAATTTATATAAAACATCGCGCGAATAAACCGGCTTCTTGCGACACGAGAAGCAAGTTCAGCATCTTTCTTTTAATCACGTGCCTTTTAATTCTTTTTTTATATAAACTATTGTGTCATTTTTGTTCAGATATATTATTATAATTGTTCATCAAGTTATTAAATTATGTGGCCTTCCCAATTATCTGGTGAATTACACTTTTTAATTACATTATTTCATTGTCAGTGATTTACGTTAATTAAAATAATCGCATAATCACATAATCGTGTATTATGTCCCCAAGAAGCATAAAAAACTCTTGAAGAGAACTTGACGCACACTTTAAGACTTTTTTTTTTTAATAAATCCGTTCCTCAAGAACTCTTCAGAAATTCGCGAATGCCGGTTCTGCAAGATTGCGTGAAGAACTCTTAGAGAAATCTTTCCCGCAAAATTATTTAAAAATAACTTTTTTTTTTTAATTAATTTATTTATTTATTATTTTGTTAAATTATTTTTTTATATAATTTTTTTTTGGTTAAAAAATCTGATAAAAAAACCAAAGAAAAATTTTGACTCCGACTGGGATTGAACCGAGGTCCGTGACTTCCAATGGCAGCGATATTATCCATTGTGCTAACAAGACACTTCGATTTAATAAAAAAATTTTAAGGACTGAATGTTACAGATAATAATTATCGAAATTATATACAGAGTAAATTATGCATATCCAGTAAAATGCATATTTGAAAATAGCAATTAGAACTAAAATAAATACTTTTCAGGAAATTCCATTTCTTTATTATAATAAGAACGAATAATAATATAAACAAAATCGCGACGCTGAAAGACTTGTTTTCAATATTGATAAACTTAATAACATTCTTTTAACTGATATATAAAATTAGTTGTCTCAGCTCCGCGGGGAGCTGACCATAAGGTTGAAGAAAACTTTCATTTTTTAATCTAATATATTTTCCGATTTTTCAAGATGGCGGAAAAAAAGCATGAAAAAAGGAACTTTATAGATAACAGACGGTTTTAGAGGTTGAGAAACACATTTTTATAAATGAAAATTTTTATTTTTTCACCCCAGCATATTTTCTAATTTTCCAAGATAGGGGACCAAAAAATTTTAAAAAATAAATTTTTAACTTTACAAGGGGGTTTTTTTAAGGCAAGAAAAATGAAATTTCAGTGGAGAATATTTATTTTTCAACCCAAAATATTTCCCGATTTTCCAAGATGACGGACAGGAAACTAAAAAAATGAACTTTTGGCTTTTCATTACAGAATTCATTTTTCTTGCCCTAAAAAACCCCCTTGAAAAGTTAAAAGTTTATTTAAAAAAATTTTTCGGTCTGCCGTTTTGGGAAATCGGAAAATATTTTGAGTCGAAAAACAAATATTTTGTTCCGGAAATTCATTTTTCTTGCCTTAAAAAACCCCCCTGTAAAGCTAAAAGTTAATTTTTTTTTAATTATCATCTCCTGAAGATTTCTTCACGTTCACTTGAATAACCGACATTCACGCACTCTTCAAGAACACTTTAACTTCGAAAAGGTGCTTATTGGGTTGTTAATTTACATAAATAAATCCGCCTGAAAATAATTAAAGAAATATCAAAGATAAGTGTTTACAATATATATATAGGTTATAACCTCCAAAATGATTGGTATTGGTATTGGTATTTGTTTAACCTCCATCTTGAACTATATACGGATGTTGTGACAGAGGTCACCAACAACTGCCCATGTTATCACATCCTGCACTATTTTAATTGTTCCATTTATCTATTTTAATGGGTTGAGGATGTGAAAGCACTTTTTGACAATTGTTAGTGAAGTATTATTGTATAATTGTTTGAGGGTCAGTGTAGCTGGTATGAGTGTTGAACCTATGGTCCAGGAGTTACGCGACTTCTTCCAAACCCCACGCCGGCTTATAGTGCCCTGGAACCACTTCGGACCGCGTTATCCACATAATGCTAATTTTTTTTTTAACATTAAGTGGATGCCTCAATTCTAGGACCCACGGTAGAAGAACATCAAGCATTATTCACAAAGAAAAAAACTTGATGCTGAATACCCGGGAATCGAACCGCGAACCTTCAGGTCCGAAGTCAGGTCCGAATAAAATATATAAACATTCAAATTTGTAAAGAAGCAAGTTGATTGGCTAATAAATTATCTAAAGAAGAAAATTTTAAGCGCCTCATAATAGACAAGATTTTTATCTATGTTGAAAGAAAAAATAAGCCATTACGAAAAAATAGGTTTAGAAAATAGAATTCAACCTTAGTATCCGAAAATTTACATTATTACTTATTTTAAGTAGTACTTTAATTTTATACTATTCGAATTATATTTTTTGGATGAAGTAAATAAAAAAGGATAAATAAATTAGAATTGAAAATGAAAAAGTAAAATTTGAGTTATATAATAATCGGTTTTTGTTACCTTTCTAACAATTGATCCATAATATCTTCTAAAGCCGTTACGTCTTGTTCATCACGAACTTGAGATTCTGGTGCTGGTTCTATGCTTTCAACATTTACTGACAAATCTTGTTCTGTGTTATCAGCATCATCATTAGTGTCTTCGCCAAGAGCATGTGTATTAAGAGACCTATTTGTAGCAGACTGTCCACATGTTCCTTGCTCGTCACGAGTAATCTGAGTCTTAGGTTTTGAAAATTTATTATTTATAGTTCCCGGAATTGGTTGATTTATAATTCTTGATAAAGTTTCCAGAGGTTTCAAAGCGGTATTTATTGTACTTGCCATATTGGGACTAGATAGATCTAAACTATGTGGTATTTTAGCTAAATCAGTAATAATTCCTTTTTTAGACATTATCCTAACTATATAATTGACATTAGAGAATTGGTTGGATTTTAAACCAGTTTTTGATGGTGAATGAGTTGAAGTCGGACATGAATCAATCATTGTTGAAATTAGACCGATCAACAATTGTAACTGAGAATGCTTAGCAGAATTTTCTGGTAGAGCTAACGTTCTTGTTATAGCAGATTTTACTTCCACAACTAACGTAGTTTGTGCTTCAGGTGAATGATTACATGATGCGATTGCTGCTATTAACATCCTAGCCATGTTGCTACATTGACGATCATTTGAATTCTCAGGTGTAACTACTAATAATTTATCCAATATAAATGCTAATGCACTAATATCTTCTTGTATTAATTCACTTTGACTAGCGTGATATACGTGTTCAGTGATTAAATTTGCAATAGCACCGTAAGACCTTACTGTTTCAGCTAGTATTTTTAATATTGCTGATTTTGGTAATAAAGCTTTCTTAGCTTCTTCGGATTCAATTCTTCCATTATTGCCTGAATCTGTAGCGTACATTTTCAAAGGTATAATTTGAGAAACTTGATCATCATCTAAAAATTCATTATTAAATCCAGGAGCAGCAGCATTATTTCTAAGAATGTCTCTTCTAGGATTCGAAATAGTATTTGATGAAGCTGCATTTGCGCTACCAGATAATGGAAAAGAATTTCTTTTATCTTGAGTACCGCAGACTGTCACAAAAACAGAACTGTTATCATCTATTTGTAAAATTGGCACAGGCCTAATTAAAGCATTTAATAACTCATGAATTACACTGATTGATACTTTTTCAGTCATTGGCAAAGACTGGGATAAATTTTGTGGAATTGTCTTAACAATTAATCGGTTATCAGTATCGTCACGTTTTAATGCATTAATATCAACTCGTAATATCTTGTCACAAATTTTTAGATAAGTTTCAGGGTCTCGGCATAATGCACTACTTATTTGCCGGGTCATGAATAAAATTTCTTTATACACTGGCGGAATGTTAATTTGAGTTCTTGATCTTAACACTTTTTCCATGGCCAAACCCAGCGTCAGCGGTTCTTCAAGAGTGTGACGAATCAATAAGGTACTGAGTGTTATGCTGCCTATAAAACTACTTGTTTGAGTCATATCTAATAATAATTTCACACCACCTTCTTTTGCGAAAATTTGAGCATTCTTATAATTACGAGTAAGGCGTAAGCAAACTTTCATTAAAGCATGCAGTGCATCGCGATCTATCGGAACAGCTAAAAGTTTAACGCACGTTGACACAATATTAGGGGTTAAATCTGGATCAAGACCTTTTATAATTATAATATTTGTCTTATTAGATTCTTTCATAATAGTATTTTCTTCTATATCCATAATACAATCTGGTGAAGGGATTAATGATGCAGTAGCATTCTGTGAATCTTCGCCGTTAATTAAAGAATGATTAAATGGTTTAAAACTCATAGAAATAGGTCTTCGGTTATCACTTTCTTCATTAATTTGAGTCATAGATGAAAAATTAATTAAATAACGTCTTCTACCGCAATTAATACGCACAGATTGTTCACCAGTCCAATAAGCATCATTAATTACGCGATTATTTACTGTTGAATAAGGTGTCCATTTGCCAGAGCTTAAATCAAACCATTTCCAAACTCGGTTGGTTACTGTATGCATTAAATGTTTTCTTTGTGTAAGTATAGAAACTTTTTCTAAACGATCAATTAACAAAAGTAATGGAGCAAGCCATTTTGGTGTTTTAAAAATTTTTATTTCAGATGCTTCTTGATTTTCCTTATTAATTTTGTTTTTTAATGCAGTTAATGAAACTTGACTTAAAATGAGAAGGTTTACTAATTTTTCTAATATACCACACTGTTCAACTACTTCTGCACAAGGTACACGCATTTCTTGAAAAGTCGCTTCAAAAAATAGAGTGTACAAATAAATACGCCCAGCAGCTTTATTAGCCTGTTCGCACTCAATTAAACGATGACCAGCATTTTCATTATGATCTTTAGCTATTTCCGTTAAGAACTCAATTAATTCACTAATTTCATTCATAAGTTGTTTTAACATAATTTCACGCCATATACTTCCATTACGTTTTGTTATTGTTACTAATAAATCACATATTCTATATACTGCATCTGGCATTAAATCTAATAAGTTTAAGCATTGATCTAGTGCTGTTTCCGAAAATTTATTAATGTTTTCAGTCATTGTATTTTCTCTTGGTGCTTCCTCATTAGCTGATACTTTTGCAATATTAGAATCTCCTAAAGAAATAGCTATAGCATGCATTATCTGATCATCATCAACTAGTTCAAGATCCATGATAAGCCCTTGGTTATAACCATCCGAGGATATTTCCTAAATAAAAAAATAATTATTACTACATTTTAGAATAAAATTAAATTTAAATATTTTTAACTTACAGATCTTCTTAAAGTTGCAGGGTTACTAAGAAGATAATCAGTGGCTTGTTCAACGGTTAAAGTATGAAGCAGAGCTTCAACACAATGAGCTCTACTAAAACCCATATCCATCAGTTGGCGCAAATGCTCAGAGTTAACATCAGGCTCTGGATCTTCGCGTCTTTCAGAAGTTCCAGATCTAACTGCTGAATTACTATTATTAACATTATCACTTACGACTTCCTTATTTACTTCTTTTTCTGAACGTTCCTTCATTATTTTTTCACCTTGTAAAATATGCTTTAGAATTGATAAAATAGTTTCTGGGATTCTAGGTCCATAATTCTTTAAAGATTTTTTATTCCACAATAACATTACTGCCTCAAATGCTTTCTAATAGATAAAATAATTTTTAAAATTAAACAGTAATAATTTGAATATTTTATTTATTTTAAATTTTAATTTATTTTACCTTGTGAATGTCAGAGAGATATTTAATTGGATCAAAAGTTTCATAAGCATTATACATTCCTGTTGATTTTGGTGATATTATGTGTGGTGATTCCAAAATAGCTTTAGGGTTTACCATTTTTTCTAAAAGCATTAACCAAACATCCAAAAATTCTCCAGTTCCATCAGGGAGATTAGGATTCCCAAGACCTTCTGACAGCGGAAACTGCCCACCTCCAGATAATGCCCATCGAAAAGTTCTAGAGAATTATTGTTAATTAAAAAGTAAGATTAAAAGATCAACCTAAAATTAAAATAAAATATTATAATTTATTTTTATTTACGAGAAAAATGCATTTTGGCCTTCTAATTTAACAAATTTTTGTAGCATCAGATAATAGGGGTATCTTTTATCATCAAATAACATTGGCGAAGTAAAACCAACTGAGCATATTAAAAAAGTTAGTTTAAATTTTGGAACAGGCGATGGTGGTAGTTTATCCCAGGATAAACCCCTCATTAATAAGTAATTTAAAGCTGTAGCAACACTCCTGGCAGCTTGTGATGGGACAGGAGGTATTAAAGGTAATTGCTGTCCGCGTCTTTGTCTCGTAGGTGAACCCATACATAATTTTACCAAAAGTCCAAAAAGTTCTGCTAAAGCTCGACCTAGCCTTGATGATGCTCCAAGTAATGGTTTTATGTATTTTAATTGATTATTATTTGGTGATGTGCTACCAGTAATATTACAGCTAGCAGCTGATTTATTGTCATCAACTTCCATTAATATTGGAGGAGGATTTGTACTTAAAGCTTCCATTGCTGTAGTCATTCCATTGCTGCCCATATCAGAAGTCAATACAGACGTTTCTCCTTCAACCTAAGTAAATTTTATTTTTTACAAGGTAACTTTATTTTAATTTTTATGCAGTTGTATTATAAATTATATGCAGTTATATTATAAATTATAAAATATATTGACATATTTTTATACCTGGGTGCTTTTCACTTAAACGAAACATATTAGTGCTTCACTATATAAGATACGATATTGTATTTTCGATATGTAGTTCTTATCCGATATTATAGAATCGACTTAAAAAAAAAACATAAGCGCGTCTCGGAACGCCCTTGGGAGGTGAAAACTTGAAGTCTGAAAATTTTTGTTACTATTTTACTATTAAACGTGTTTTGCACAGCATTTTAATTAAAACCAACCACATTTTTTTTGTCTTTTTATTGATCTTTATTTTTAGTACAAATTGTTTGGGCAAATTAAATTAAAATTATAATATTGTATTATCTATTGTTTTTTTTTTTTATTTTGATAATGGACCTGAAATTCCCAGTTAAATTTCTTCATACACAATACTAGTATCCATAATGGATATTATATTTATTATTTATTTATTATTTAAATTTATATGTATAATTCAAAAAAAAAAAGGTAAAAAAAAAACTATTCATACAATAAAAATAAATAAAATAAATAGACAAACTAAAAAAAAAGCATTGAAAAAAATGTGGTTATTGAAATGCCGGCGTATACACATTAAACAAATGCTTATAATCTGTGTGTATATGTATATATATGTGTCAGTAAGAATAAGAAGAATAAGCATGGGAGAGAGTTGGAGAGAGCAAAGATACACTGAGAAAACTAACATATAAAGATTACTTTATATTCTAGTAAAAATTACTGTATTTTCTAGTCACCCCTACTTACTTTATTGTAATATTTATTATTTAAATACAGTAAAAATTGCCTGTACTTCAAAGAATTAAAACTATAATATAAATTAATAAATACTGGATTAATGTAGAATTTTTGAATGTAATTTTTAATTTAGTATTTTTTTAATGCAAATTAAACACATAAAACAATTTTTTTTTTTTTTTTTTTTTTTTTTTTTTTTTTTTTCTTTTCTTGTGGTATATAGGATATTATTATTTTTTTTATTTTTGTTTTTTTTTTATGTTAAGTTTGGGGAATTGAACCGTGGACTCTGCATCGCCAGCTTATCACTTCATCCACTGTGCTATGGTTGCATACGCGTGAGAGAATCGAAGTTTGAAAACTATATGTTTTGGATATTCCTCACTTACACCCTTTCTCGCTCTTTTTTTTCTTTATATAATTCACACCTATATACCTTTATTAAACCTTTTTATTTTATTTATTTGTTCAATTTTTATTAACGCGTGTTTATTTTATATGATTAGTTTTGCTTTAAAATACCGCAGTACGGAGAAACGTGCTTGCACGTATGTTAAAACTAATTAAAAAAGAGGGGTGACAAGAAGAGAGAAAAATTACTTTATTTATGTATTAAAAATTCCTATACGCTTATTGTAATTTTTATAAACAGAATTTTTACTATACTTTATAGTAAAAACAAAGGCGCACGCAGTAATATTTCTTATATATTATATTTTTTTTTCCCTGAATTAAAGAGTGGGTGCCGCACTATTATAAAATACAGTGAAAAATACACATCGTGTTTTCTCAGTGTATAATAGCGCCAGGGTTGCAAATATTTCATTGCGCCACTTTAGAAACGTGCGTCGAGAAGGGTAAATTAACTTTACGATTATTTTTGGTGGTAAATTATGTTTTTGGGTGCGATAATTCGATTGAAAATACTTTTGAGCCCGGAAAGTCATTACTTTGGGAAATAAAAATTTTATTTTCGGCAAAAAAATTTTTTTTTTGTAAATCTTGAGAAAAAATCGAACTTAGATGTAAAAAAATGATATTAAAAAAGGTTTTATGTAATTTGACACATAATTAACGGAAGTATTACGATTAGAATATAAAAAAAATTATCTAAGCTTTGAACTTTCAGATCAGATAAATTATCCTTTATCTTAAAAATAATATTTTCGATAAGCGCTACATTCAGGCAGACGAATTTTCTTATTTACAAAGGTTATAAAACCTTAGTAAACATAATCATGTGTTTGAATATTTTTTTGGTTTTTTGTAAAAATGTGGATGAGTTTAAAGAAAAAAATTATTTGTTACAACTACGAGCGAACCGCACGTTGAGTTATTTTCAAAAAAAATACTTTGTTTTAAAAAATAACCTATTTTATTAATGCATGTGCTTCTGTGCCTGTTAATTAATTATACTCAATTAATTAATTAAAAAAGTGGAAAAAAGATTTTGTGAAGCTTTAATAAGAGTAAGGCGCAAAGAAAGTCAGCTGCTTTTATTAAAAATTAATAAATGTATTTTTTATGCAGCATTGATATTAATTTAAATAAGTTTCAGTTTGCTCTAGCCTTGCATGCCCCAAACCTTGGCTTAGAGCTACCTGCTTTAGAGGGTTACGAAATTGTTGAAAAAAAGGATCAGCATTACACACTGCTTAAAATAATTAGGGCCGGCTTTAATAGAATCGAAGTAATGTTATCTCCAAAATTGCTATTCAAAAGAATAGGTTATTTAGCAGCTAGTCAAAGTTTTCATATGGATTCTGAAATAACATATTTTTATTTTTTGTTACAATGTTAAAAATTTTGTATTGACACCAATATACATTATTTTTCAGGAATTAATGTTAACGAACAGTATGATTCGGAGAGATTTAAATAGTAATAATCAATTCGATATTGGGTTAGAATTAAGTGGTTTAGACTGTTCAAGATTTATCAAGAGATTTAGTTAATGACATCATGACTTTACTAACCACTAAAAAACCATATTAAACCTTAAATATTTAGTAAAATTGGAGATATTGAGTAAAAACGATAATTTTAGATATTTATGTACTTTCATAGAATAAAATTACGTACTGCGTCCAAACCAAAAAGAAATAATGCTGTTTTTTTATGTAAAAAATTTTGACGAAAAAAATTTGACCAAAAAATTAAGTACCAGATTCGAGATATTGAAAAAACCATATTTTCAGATATTAGTATTTTCATAGAAAAAAATTCGGTGTTGCGTCCAAAAAGAAAAAAAAGAAAAAATAGCTGTTTTTTGTATTGTTTGGTGGCAAAAATATGATACAAAACTTTTCGAAAAATTAATTATCAGAATCGATATTTTCAGTTTTAATACTTTTATAGAAATAAATGTGAAATTAAATCCAAATTAAAAAAAAAGTACGTGCAGATTTTTTGGTGAAAATAATTTTAAAAAAAAATTAGGTCTCAATACCATAATGATTGTGATATTATATTACCGGTTAAAGGCGTGCAAACACCTGTTTTTTAGCTTCCTGGGGTCTCAAAACGTGCTTATATGCAAAAAAATAAGAACTTCACCTTTAACAATGGTTCGTTTAAGGCTCACACCCAAACTCATGGGCACGAGCAAAAAGCACACGAGCACGAGCAAAAGTAGTATATAGTGGGGGTTAGAATGGAGGGGCTAAAGAGGAGAAAATAAAAATATTAATCCCACTTTATTCAATAATGTTCGTTCTCGCGTGCTTTTTTGCTCGTGCCCATGAGTTTGTGTGTGAGCCTTTATGATACACTAAAATTTGAGATAAAAAATTACGTTACTTAAAAATTATAATAATTCTCAAGAGAAGTTAAAAAATTGAAAAAATATTTAATTTTTATAGCCATTGATCAAGTTATATTTCCCTTAAAAAGTAAAAAAAAAAAAATTTTTTATTTATTGACTACAGGCGGAGAAATTAGAGTTTGAAGTTATTATTTTGAAAATTATTCCCAATTGGGCCACGCTATTATCCAATGGGCCAAACCCCACTCGCAATAGCTAAGTACATCCCCGCTTGCATTATCCAAGAGCCGAACAAGGATTATCTAAGGGCCCCGGCTTGCATTATCCAAAGGCCGCACTAGGATTATCCAAGGGGCTACCGCTTGCATTATCCAAGGACCGCACTAGGATTATCCAAGGCCCGTATTAGGATTATCCAAGGGCCGCCCTAGGATTATCCAAGGAGTCTCCGCTTGCATTAACCATTGGCTCCCGCTTGCATTATCTAAGGGTCGCCCTAGGATTATCCAAGGGCTCCCGCTTGAATACAAGGGCCGCCCTAGGATTATCCAAGGGCTCCTTGCTTTATCCAAGGGCCGCCCTAGAATTATCTAAGGTGTCTCCGCTTGCATTATCCATTGGCTCCCGCTTGCATTATCCAAGGGCGCCCTAGGATTATCCAAGGGGCTCCCGCTAGCATTATCCAAGGACCGCACTAGGATTATCCAAGAGCTCCCGCTGGCATTATCAAAGGGCTTTCGCTTGCATTATCCAAGGGCCGCACTAGGATTATCCAAGAGCTCCCGCTCGCATTATCCAAGGGCTTTCGCTTGCATTATCCAAGGGGTCTCCACTTGCATTATCCATGGGCTCCTGCTTGCATTATCCAAGGGCCGCCCTAGGATTATCCAAGGGGTCTCCGCTTGCATAATTTATCCGCTCCCGCTTGCATAATCTAAGGGCCGCCATAGGATTATCCAAGGGGTCTCCGTGTGCATTATTCATGGGCTCCCGCTTGCATTATCCAAGGGCCGCCCTAAGATTATCCAAGGGCCTCGGCTTCCATTATCCAAAGTCCGAACTAGGATTATCCAAGGGCTCCCGCTTGCATTATCCAATGGCTACCCTAGGATTATCCAAGGCCCGCACTAGTATTAGCCAAGGCCCACACTAGGATTATCCAAGGGCTTCCGCTTGCATTATCCAATGGCTGCACTAGGATTAAATAGGGTCCCTTCTTGCATTATCCAACGCCCACACTAGGATTTTCCAAGGGCTCTCGCTTGCAATAGCCAAGGGCCCCAGCTTGCAATATCCAAGGGCTGCACTAGCTTTAAATAGGGTCCCCGCTTATATTATCTTAGGGCCGAACTAGGATACACCTATAACCATAGAGCCTATTATTTATGGTACAACACTTATTATCTTTTTTTTTAATTTTTTTTTTGTAATTTTATGTCTTTCAAGGTTCAAAAGCTTAAAATTTTCAATGGTACTGCTACAAATGTAAAAATATATTCTACGTGTTATTCTTATAGGATTTTTTATTTATACGGATGGTTGTGACATTTTGAATCTAATATTAAAAAGCTCTTTCTTGAAGCTACCAAGTATGCTCATACTTTGGATACTTTATTTTTTTACAAAAACACATTATTGAACAAAATGTGTTAGGTAAAATATTGCATGCATTTGGAGAAAATAATAATCCAAGTGCGGCCATTGGATAATGCAAGCGGGGAGCCCTATTTAAAGCTAGTACGGCCCTTGGATATTGCAAGCTGGGGCCCTTGGCTAATGCAAGCGGGAGCCCTTGGAAAATCCTAGTGTGGGCGTTGGATAATGCAAGAAGGGACCCTATTTAATCCTAGTGCAGCCATTAGATAATGCAAGCGGGAGCCCTTGGATAATCCTAGTGTGGGCCTTGGCTAATCCTAGTGCGGTCCTTGGATAATGCAAGCGGGGGCCACTTGGATAATCCTAGTGCGGACTTTGGATAATGGAAGCCGAGGCCCTTGGATAATGCAAGCGGGAGCCCATGGATAATGCACACGGAGACCCCTTGGATAATCCTATGGCGGCCCTTAGATTATGCAAGCGGGAGCGGATAAATAATGCAAGCGCAGACCCCTTGGATAATCCTAGGGCGGCCCTTGGATAATGCAAGCTGGAGCCCATGGATAATGCAAGTGGAGACCCCTTGGATAATGCAAGCGAGAGCCCTTGGATAATGCGAGCGGGAGCTCTTGGATAATCCTATTGCGGCCCTTGGATAATGCAAGCGAGAGCCCTTGGATAATGCGAGCGGGAGCTCTTGGATAATCCTAGTGCGGTCCTTGGATAATGCAAGCGGGAGCCCCTTGGATAATCCTAGGGCGCCCTTGGATAATGCAAGCGGGAGCCAATGGATAATGCAAGCGGAGACATCTTAGATAATTCTAGGGCGGCCCTTGGATAAAGCAAGGAGCCCTTGGATAATCCTAGGGTGGCCCTTGTATTCAAGCGGGAGCCCTTGGATAATCCTAGGGCGACACTTAGATAATGCAAGCGGGAGCCAATGGTTAATGCAAGCGGAGACTCCTTGGATAATCCTAGGGCGGCCCTTGGATAATCCTAATACAGGCCTTGGATAATCCTAGTGCGGTCCTTGAATAATGCAAGCGGTAGCCCCTTGGATAATCCTAGTGCGGCCTTTGGATAATGCAAGCCGGGGCCCTTAGATAATCCTTGTTCGGCTCTTGGATAATGCAAGCGGGGATGTACTTAGCTAATGCGAGTGGGGTTTGGCCCATTGGATAATAGCGTGGCCCAATTGGGAATAATTTTCAAAATATCAATTTATTCGGGGAAAAATTTAGAAAATAATAACTTCAAACTCTAATTTCTCCGCCTGTAGTCAATAAATAAAAAATTTTTTTTTTTTACTTTTTAAGGGAAATATAACTTGATCAATGGCTATAAAAATTGAATATTTTTTCAATTTTTTAACTTCTCTTGAGAATTATTATAATTTTTAAGTAACGTAATTTATTATCTCAAATTTTAGTGTATCATAAAGGCTCACACACAAACTCATGGGCACGAGCAAAAAAGCACGCGAGAACGAACATTATTGAATAAAGTGGGATTAATATTTTTATTTTCTCCTCTTTAGCCCCTCCATTCTAACCCCCACTATATACTACTTTTGCTCGTGCTCGTGTGCTTTTTGCTCGTGCCCATGAGTTTGTGTGTGAGCAGGTAGCTCTAAGCCAAGGTTTGGGGCATGCAAGGCTAGAGCAAACTGAAACTTATTTAAATTAATATCAATGCTGCATAAAAAATACATTTATTAATTTTTAATAAAAGCAGCTGACTTTCTTTGCGCCTTACTCTTATTAAAGCTTCACAAAATCTTTTTTCCACTTTTTTAATTAATTAATTGAGTATAATTAATTAACAGGCACAGAAGCACATGCATTAATAAAATAGGTTATTTTTTAAAACAAAGTATTTTTTTTGAAAATAACTCAACGTGCGGTTCGCTCGTAGTTGTAACAAATAATTTTTTTCTTTAAACTCATCCACATTTTTACAAAAAACCAAAAAAATATTCAAACACATGATTATGTTTACTAAGGTTTTATAACCTTTGTAAATAAGAAAATTCGTCTGCCTGAATGTAGCGCTTATCGAAAATATTATTTTTAAGATAAAGGATAATTTATCTGATCTGAAAGTTCAAAGCTTAGATAATTTTTTTTATATTCTAATCGTAATACTTCCGTTAATTATGTGTCAAATTACATAAAACCTTTTTTAATATCATTTTTTTACATCTAAGTTCGATTTTTTCTCAAAATTTACAAAAAAAAAAATTTTTTTGCCGAAAATAAAATTTTTATTTCCCAAAGTAATGACTTTCCGGGCTCAAAAGTATTTTCAATCGAATTATCGCACCCAAAAACATAATTTACCACCAAAAATAATCGTAAAGTTAATTTACCCTTCTCGACGCACGTTTCTAAAGTGGCGCAATGAAATATTTGCAACCCTGTATAAATGTATAATATAGACCTCAGGTAATGCTCGCATCGATCGTTGTATCTACCGTTGTGTTTTTTACAGAATATTAAAAATTTTTTTTTCGACAACGTTTCTATGGAAGATTCCACTTCAAAATTAGTCTTTTGCATCTGTTTTAACCAGAAATAGAATCTATTTGTGGATCTTTAATGCATTTTTTTCTGTTTTTTCTGCGAAATAATAATCTTTTAATATTATTTAATTACTGTGAAGGATTTTATAAAAAAAAAACTTCGCTGCGATGAATCTAAAAATTCATTGCAGCGAAGGATAATTTTGTGAATACTTCAGTAACCAAACCGAGAGCGCTGTTGTCAAAAATTGGAAAGAGCGCTGCCACGGACGGCCGTTCACCGCAGCGAGTATTTTTGTTTCTCTGTGTAGGTATATTTATACTCTTATGATGACTTAGACAAAAAGAAAGAGGAAACGGAGAGAGAAAGAATTAAGACGCGAGTTGTATATTATGTGCTTGTGTTAATGAATGAAGAAAAAAATTTTTTTTTATATATAAAACTAATAATTGAGGAGGGGGTTGGCCTTCCCGAGGAGCAGTATGGGTTTCGTGAGGGGCATTCCACGGTAGACGCCATCCGGCGTGTCGTGGATACCGTAGAGGCTGAGAGGGAAAATCGGCCTGCAATTCGCAAAGACGACCTTCTTGTAACGCTGGACGTCAAAAACGCTTTCAATTCGGCCAGGTGGGATGACATGATCCGGTCTCTCGAGTACAATTTCCGGATACCCAGGTATCTGGGTAACGTACTAAAGGACTACCTACGGGACCGGAGACTGCTCTACGATACGCTCGATGGCAGGCGACAGAGGGTTCTGAGTGCGGGCATTGCCCAAGGTTCGGTTCTCGGACCGGACCTGTGGAATGCCTTTTACGATGGCCTGTTGCGCGTTCACCTCCCGGAAGGAGCTTCCCTGATCGGGTACGCGGACGACGTGGCCCTGACCATAACCGGCGGGGACATGCAGGTAACCCAGGAGAGGTTGAATCTAGTCATGAGACAGATCAACCTCTGGATGGGCGAGCACGGACTGGTAAGTGAGTTTATAATCTGCAAATATTAAAATTACAAATTTGAATTAGTAAAGTTATAAGTTACAAATCGGTAAGCGCCAGTGTACTTTGTAAACCTTAAAAATACAAATTATAATTTGTTATATTAGAAATTACAAATTTTAGACGGGAAAAGAGAATTTGTAAATTAAAATTAACAAATTAGGAATAATACAAAATAAACGCAAAGTAAAATAACCTCCATTTATTACCCTTATAATTTATCCCTGGGGATCGATTTGTACAACGGAATATTATTTTTTTCCGATTGGACCCAATAGAACCCAGGATGGACGACTTTATCAGTTGTTCTTTGCTTTATCCTGGTGGACCAATTATGTACCTTTATAGTCCATTTTTATCCCCGGGGATCCATTTGAACAACGGGATCGCATATTTTTTCTATTGGGCCCAATAGGCCCCAGGATGATCGATTGTATTCGTTGTTATTTGTTTTATCTTGCTGGCCCCATTTTTTACCCCTCAAATCGATTTTCATCCCTGGGAATCGATTTATGCATCAGGATTTCATTTTTTCCTATTTTATACGTTGTTATTTATTTTATCTTGCTGCACCCAATTTTTACTTCTAAAGTCAATTTTCATCCCTAAAGATCAATTTATACATCAGGATTTCATTTTAAACCAATTGAGCCCAATAGGCTGATGGATGGCGGATTTTATAAATTTTTATTTATTTTATTCTGCTGGAACCATTTTTTACCTCCAAAGTCCATTTTTATCCCTGGGGATCGATTTATACATCAGGTTTTGATTTTATCCTGATTGGGCCCAATATGACCCAGGATGGATGATTTTATCAGTTGTTCTTTGTTTTATCCTACTGGACCAATTTTGTACCCTTATAGATCATTTTCATCCCCGGGGATCGATTTGTACAGAAGGATCTTATTTTTTCCGATTGAGCCCAATAGGACCCAGAATGCACGACTTTATCAGTTGTTATTTATTTTATGCTGCTGTACTTATTTTTTACCTTGATAGTCTATTTTTATCCTTGGGAATCGATTTGTAGAGCAAGATCTCATTTTTTTCTAATAGGGCCCAATGGGCCCCTGGATATCTAATTCTATCTGTTGGTATTTATTTTATCATATGGGACCCATTTTTTACCTATAGAGCCCATTTTTATCCTCGGTAATCACCGTTTACATTAGTATTTTATTTTGGGCCGGATTTGTTTTATGTATGAACCTAAATTTATTAAAATTATCCTGATTATGAAATAAAATTAAAAATTACAATTAAAGATATGAAATATACATTTGACTCCAGACAAAACACGGGGGAGGGGGAGGCGTATGTTTGTGTATGTATTGTTTGTGGCCACCACCAGATTTGGTCTACTGTAGGTTTTTTGGGTTGCTGAACACGAAAATCGGGGCCTTTTCTATGAGAAATTGGCGCTAGACCTTTAAATTAGCCAAAACTACCCCTAAAATGAGTGTTTTTGCAACTTTTGCTCTATAGCCCTCCAAGATTTGGTCTAATGATTTTTGGGGTCGCTGATCACGAATATTGAAGTTATAATTATGAAAAATTAACCCTTCATCCTTAAATTGGCCAAAGCTACCCCTAAAAAGGGTGTTTTCACTACTTTCGCTCTAGCCCTCCAAGATTTGGTCTAAAAGGTCCGTAAGAAAGTTATCTTATTTATAAAATAAAGGTAAACAAATGTTTTATCATTTGAAAAATTTTTCTAAAATTAAAAAATTTTTTTTTGCATTAAAAAAATTTTTATTATCCTTTAAAATAACCCTTCAAGGGCTGTTTATTTTGATCAGTGACCTATAAACCCTATTAGACCAAATCTTAGAAGGCTAGAACGAATATAGCGAAAGTGCCCCTTTTAGGAGTAGTTTTGGCTAAATTAAGGTTGAAGAGTTACGTTATAATTGAAAAGGCATCGATTTTTGTGATTAGCGACCCAAAAAATCCTATTAGGCCAAATCTTGAAGGGCTAGAACGAGAATAGCGAAACACCCCTTTTATGGGTAGATCGAACGTAGCCGAAACGCCTTTTTAGGGGTAGTTTAGGCTAAATTAAGGATCAAGCCCCAATTTTTCATAGAAAAGACGCCAATTTTTGTGTTCAGCGACCCAAAAAACCTTTTTAGACCAAATCTTGGAAGGATAGAGCGAAAGTAATGAAAACACCCCTTTTAAGGGTAGTACTAATCAGTTCATCTTTGACTTAGTATTAACTTATATATAAATTTGAACCTTATCGGAAATTATACACTGTAAAAAATAATAAAATTTTAAGAAGTCAATATTAACTTCGTACCCCTTAAGTCCCTGAAAGTGAATAATCTCTTGATTCAAGTTAACGGGGTTAAATCAACGCATCCCAATCTTGAGTCAGCTGACGTATATTTGTTAAAATAGCTGTCTTTTAGACTCAGGTCAACTTAATATTAGGCTGAATCCGGTAACTATATATTTGTCTTACGTTTTAGTTATAACTCCCTGAAATTTCTATCATCTCCTCGAGTACCTTCGTGATGAAAGTTACGGTGAAAATCGCGCAATTCAGTTACTTTAAAAAATTTTGTTTCTGAAAATTAATATTTTTTAAAAATATTTAGAATCGCTCAGCCAGAATTTCAAAATAATTATTTAAAAATTGTTATTAAATATATTTAAAAAAAAAAAAAAAAAAAATTATTTAAAAAGCCTACATAACCTCAAAACTAAAAATATTTTTTTATGGAAAGCTTACTTGATATCATAGGTTATGTTTTCAAAATAAAAGTAAGTTCTTTTGGTGAGTTATTATAATAGAATGTTTATGTTTTTAATGTATATTTATAAAAAATTATACAAAATTATGATAAACTACCTTTAGATTTCAGGATTACACAAGATAGGACTTTGATTCAACGTAAACAATACAAGTCTTGTTAAATTAATAAAAAGTGAACCTAAAAATCCTAATGATATGAATTTGAAAAAAGTTAAATATATTCATGGTGTTCCAAAGATTTTATCTGTGAAAAATTCTGTTAAAAATTCTTCGATAAAAAATACAAGTTTTGTCAATAGTGTTAAAAATAAGAGAAAAAATATCATAAGTTGTAAAAGTGAAAAAGATAACCTGATTTTTGATAAAAATAAGTTGGATGATAGTGACATAAATAATATTAGTTTAAATAAAATTAATAATAACAATGATAATATAGATAACGTTAATATTATTAAGTTAATATTAATAAGAGAAGAACTAAAAAAGGACAAACATAAAAAAAAATATAAATAGTACGTTATTGTTTCATTAAAATTATATAAATTTACTATTTCAAATAACTGTATTAAATTAAAAAAATTTTAGTTGAAATGTATAATATTTGACTTAGTTATTTAACAATGATTATAAGATTAGTTATAAAAAAAAACTTTTTAAAGTAGATTAATATGATTTTAATTAATTTAAGATTACTTCAAATGTATATTATTAGATGTTATTTTTTTACAATAGATCTATTGTATATAAAGGGCTTTAAGCCCGTTCAACATCTTTTTCCCAAACTAACTTATAATATTATTCTATTTAAAATGAAAATGTATGTATTAAACAAATAAATAAATAATTAAATAAAATTTTGTTATTTCTTACCAGCTTTAAAAATATTTTATAAAAGGGGGGGGTGAATATTCGGCGAAATCTGCTCTGGAGAGGAGCGACTTGAGATTCTCAGGAAATGGTGCTTTTTTGGTGACAAAAAACCTCCCAAAGTCGGTTTTTAATTTTGATAACCGGTTTTAACGATATTGGCCAAAATGTGCTCCATTTAAATAACATTGGAAACGTGGTTTTTTGAAAATAGCGCGAAAATTTGGGGGGGTTACACTTTTCTAACATATACTAATCGACTCGAATATCAATTATCTTCAATCTCCATATAATAAATTGAGGGGAAATTCGTGTGCTCATACTTTTTAAAGCTGTTTTCTGAGCGGAATTTTTAGTTTTTATAATATAATAATAATAATTTATTTCCAATTCAAATAATATATACAATAATGTTACATATTATAGGCCTACAGTAGGTTAATTTTTAAAAATTCATCACGCCAAATAGAAACAACCGATTAGGACGTGCAAGGTCTCAAAAATTTTGTCAAAGGGTCTACTTTTTTGTAGTTTATTTATTTTTGACTTATCTCTGCATAACATAACCTGAAATTGCAAAAAACGACGAAAAACCCTAAAAAATGGCAGTTTTGCCATTAAAATTTTTTTATGGACAGTAGATATAAATTTTTTGAAAAAACAGGAAAAAACTACATTCAAAATCACAATTTTCTAGAAAAAGATTTTCCTATTTTTTGCTAGAAAATCACTGCTTTATCGACAGCGCAAAGTAAAAAATCTTCCTTTTTCTAACTTTGGGCTTACGCAGCTAAAAATTTTTAAATGGGACCCCCCAATTTTTTTTTTCTAGAAGTTACACATTTTTCACGTATTTTCACGTGAAAAAAGTTTTTTTTTTGATTTGGGACATCCTAACCTCCAAAACTTTAATTTTCGTTAAAAATAAATGTTTTTATTTCGAGTTTTACTCCAGCCAAAATACGGGTTTGGTTGTATTTTCACTGGCGAAAACGAGATTTGCTCTATTATAGGTTTTTCGGGTCGCTAAAGACCAAAATCGGGGTAATTTCGTAAACAAAGTGAGGGCTTCACCCTTAAATTTGCAAAAACAACCCCCAAAAAGGGGATTTTAAAACATATTTGCATTTTGAGCACTCAGATTTGCACCATACGGTTTTGGTGAGTCACTGATCAAGAATTTCGACTTCTTTTTCTTAAATAATCAATATTTCACCCTAAAAAGAGCTAAAACTACCCCTAAAATAGTTAAAACTACGTTTAAAAGGGGTGCTTTTCCTATTTTCGTACTTTTAGCATCCGGGATATGCCCATATAGGTTTTTTGGGTCGCTAATCAAGAATTATGACTTCTTTTTCATAAATAATTAACATTTTACCCCTAAACTGGCTAAAACTACCCTAAAAAATGGGACATTTGTGCTTTTTTTGTACTTTGAGCGTCCCGGATATGCCCATATAGGTTTTTTGGGACGCTAATCAAGAATTTCGAATCCTTTTTTGTGATTAAATATTGATAATTTATGAAAAAAAGTCGAAATTCTTGATTTGTGACCCAAATAACTGTGTGTGCATATCCTGGATGCTAAAATTACGAAAATAGCAAAAATACCCATTTTAGGTGTAGTTTTAGCTATTTTAGGGGTAGTTTTAGCCACTTCAAGGGTAAAATATTAATTTTTTATGGAATAGAAGTCGAAATTCTTAACCAGTGACTCACAAAACCCGTATGGTGCATCACAAAAAAAGAGTCGAAATTCTTTATAAGCGACCCAAAAAACCTATATGGGCATATCCGGGACGCCCAATGTACAAAAAAAGCATAAATGTCCCATTTTTTACGGTAGTTTTAGCCAGTTTAGGGGTAAAATGTTAATTATTTATGAAAAAGAAGTCATAATTCTTGATTAGCGACCCAAAAAACCTATATGGGCATATCCCGGATGCTAAAAGTACGAAAATAGGAAAAACACCCCTTTTAAAGGTAGTTTTAACTATTTTAGGGGTAGTTTTAGCTCTTTTTAGGGTGAAATATTGATTATTTATGAAAAAGAAGTCGAAATTCTTGATCAGTGACTCACCAAAACCGTATGGTGCAAATCTGAGTGCTCAAAATGCAAATATGTTTATTTAATAATATGTTTATTAAAATAAATTAAAAACTAAAAATTCCGCTCAGAAAACAGCTTTAAAAAGTATGAGCACACGAATTGCCCCTCAATTTATCATATTGAGATTGAAGATAATTGATATTCGAGTCGATTAGTATATGTTAGAAAAGTGTAACCCCCCCAAATTTTCGCGCTATTTTCAAAAAACCACGTTTCCAATGTTATTTAAATGGAGCACATTTTGGCCAATATCGTTAAAACCGGTTATCAAAATTAAAAACCGACTTCGGGAGGTTTTTTGTCACCAAAAAAGCACCATTTCCTGAGAATCTCAAGTCGCTCCTCTCCAGAGCAGATTTCGCCGAATATTCACCCCCCCCCCTTTTAAAGATAAAATAAAATTTTTGAATCAAAATTTAAGAGAATACGTAAAAATTGGTGCCGAATCGAATACTACTAATTTGTGACAGTAAAATTTTTCAATAATTTCGAGATATTTCAATTTTTATTTTAATTTTCAAATATTTTATCAAGTTCAAAAACAATAAAAATTAAATAACTCAAAAACTACGATTACTGAGTAGAAAATTTATGCCCTCTGTCACCCGCAGACTTTTTTTCTTTATTTTGATACCGGTTTCACGCCAATTGATTCGGCGGTTCTTGAGTTATTAGGGTACAGACAATGTTTATATAGTTATAAAGACCAGGATACTTTGATAAAAGTTTTATGAGTTCATATAGCATATTATACAAGCGAAAAAAGTTGCATCATATTTAACTCGAAAAAAATAATATTTGGGCGATTATTTCTCAACCCGGCCACCCGCCTCTGTCCAAAAATGGTGGCAACTTAAAAAGATTATGATTTTCTTAAATAGTCTGGAAAAGGGTTTAGTTTTTTATTCTCATTGGCCTTTCAACTCTGTAAGTCTACTGTGCCCATTTTAGGTACTGAGCGGTGACAGGTCGACATTTTAAAAGTAGAAAAATTGAAATAAAAGTAGATTAACGGTAAGTTTTTTGAAATTTTTTCTCTTAAAAGCTGTTATTTATTAAAACAAAAAAAAATGAGAACACTTGCGTGGTAATTGGTTGATTTCTTAAAAAGTTTTGTGAGTGCTATGTAGTTTTTAAAAATGGGTAAAAACGGCACTTTGACTGCTGATATCTCTGAACCAACATATCCCAAATAAAAAAGTTTTAGTGCAAAATGTTAGTCTTTTGATACATAATAAGTGTACCAAATATCAGAGGCAATTTAGCAATTTTAAGGATTATTCTGAAACAAATTTTGACCCATTTTTTAAATAGAATTAATACCCGAAAATTGCTAAATCCGAAACTACTCGATCAAATCCTCTGATATTTAGCACACTTATTATGTATCAAAAGACTACCATTTTGCACTAGAACTTTTTTATTTGGGATATGTAGGTTCAGAGATATCAGCAGTCAAAGTGCCGTTTTTTACCCATTTTTAAAAACTACATAGCACCCACAAAACTTTTTAAGAAATCAATCAATTACCACGCAAGTGTTCTCATTTTTTTTGTTTTAATAAATAACAACTTTTAAGAGAAAAAATTTCAAAAAACTTACCGTTAATCTACTTTTATTTCAAATTTTCTGTTCTTAAAATGTCGACCTGCCACCGTTCAGTGCCTAGAATGGGCACAGTAGATTTACAGAGTTTTAAAGGCCAATGAGAATAAAAAACTAGACCCTTTTCCAGTCAATTTGAGAAAACCAAAATCTTTTTAAGTTGCCACCATTTTTTGACAGAGGGGGGTGGCCGGGTCGAGAAATAATCGCACATTTATAAAATTATAAAAACAATTAATTTTAATCAACCTCATTTCTTCTCTCTCCCGCCCTTTTTTGTGAAAAAATTAAAAATTATTTCGTTTACATAAAATTATTTCTAAGACATAGAAAAAATATTTTTGTGTTTGATTTTTATTCAAATTAAGATAGGTATTTTTAAATGTATAGGTGTTTCGCGTTTTAATTTGTTTGTTTGTTAAATATTACAGAAAGAGCATATACAAAGATTGCGGCTAAAGTATTGGTTAGAGTAATTTAGTATAAGGATATAGTTATATTATATAGTTATATTCTTTGTTTTAATAATCTCACGAAGTAATAATTTTCATAATGAGAATATATTTAGTTACTACGATAATATTCCTTTAATTTTGGTAATAATTAATATCTGAATTTGAGTAGAATAAAAACTTAATATCTAACGAATCCTATCCTAAAATGTACCTATGATCGATAGAGTAACAGTTGTTATAGCTATTTTGTTTAAAATATTATAGCTATTTGATTGATCGATACAAATAGATTGTACCAAAAACATACAAATGCAAAAAAAAAAGGAAAAAAAATTATAAGTTCTGTGCCATTAAAAATAAAAAAATATACCTTTTCTGTGAAAAACACCCAACTATTAATAATAGCTAATAATTAGTTAAGGTATGGTATTTATTATTATTTTAAAAAAAAATTTTTTTTGAAAGAATATTACCTTTTTTTCGAAATGAATTAATTTCTCCAAATTTTCTTTATTAAAATCGCATCCAGAAGGAATCGAATCATCACTACACAATGCAAGTAACAAAGTAGATTCCCAAACTAAAGATATATATAACTCTGATAATCCCATTAATACTTTGAGGCCCAGTTCAGAACCCCAATGATTCATTGCTAAGTTCCGAATTTCGCTTTGACTAGTTCTGCAAACATGAACAAACATAACAATATAACCATGAGCTGCATTCATTGCATGCAATAGAGGAGTTGATTTAACGTTTGTAAATGCAGTTTCAAGATTTGTTGATGATGCCAATTCATGTAAGAGAACTGAACTATCAGGAGACTCCATGTGCCTGTGCAATGGAGTTAATAATTGAATTACTTGATGTAACTGAGTAAGTCCTGTTTTTAAAACAGCTGGTTCATGTGACAAATTCTAAAATTAATAAAAATAAAATTTAATAAAGCTTGCTTTTCAAAAATATGTTTGGAAATCATGCAAGTCTATTTAAGTTTTTAGTAGCTTTAGTAAAATAATAAATGAAATTGTTTTAAAAAGTAAGAAATAAAAATAATTTAGAGGAACTTACTAATATACTTTTGCAAACTGAAGCAACAGCTTGAGCAGCTTGAGCAACAGGGTAGTCTACTGGTAAATTAGGTAGCCCAATAATTGATAACAAGGCTTCCAGGCCATTTTGAGCCACAAATTCTCTACAGTGATCTTCTGTAGAATTATTACTTAATATTGCATCCAAGAATTTCATAATATTATGAACATAATCAACAAGTGCAATCGGTGTTTTTTCACGAATTTGCATCGTTAAATTTTGACTTGACACGCCAATTTGTGATGCAGAAGAAGTTGAAAGCGATGGTTGATCTTCTCTTTGTGGATGAGAGCTTGTACTAGCTTCTTCTTCATCTTCATCTTCTTCATCGCTACTGCTTCCACCACCACCGACGATTGTGCTACTGCCACTGTTATTGCTAACTATATTAACATTACTACTATTAGCATGATCTCCTGCAACACCCGCTGACTGGCCTGCAGTTTGTCTATTATTTGGATTTGAATGAGAAGGTGAATTATCTGTTTTATTAACAGCACGCCAGCAGACATATTTTGGATCACGCCCTAAAACACATAGCTCTTCAAGTAGTTTTACTATAGCAATCATGGCATTAGTTTTAAGACTTGGTTGATGTCTCATTAATTCATCCATAGCATTTCCTAAATTGGATGCTGTATCGCCTAATGGTTCTGCACTACGACGTCTACGCATTGCCGATAAGTAAGCAGGAGACAATAAAACTTTAAAGATCTTCTCAAAAGGTTTCCTTTTAGTAAAAGACGCTAGACCACGCTGATTTAAACAAAGAGCACTAAAAACATTTGGTAAGGAACCCAATACTTCTTTAGTTGCTGGAATATCTTTTTGTAACAAAGCATGCAAAATAATTTCTGTTAGCCCATTATCTTGTAATGTGGATAAAAGAGATGGTTCTTGAAATACATAGACTGTTACAATATCAATTGCTAATAAAAATAGTGATGGTCCATAGTATTCTGAGTTACTTATCATGTGTTTTAAAGCGTTTGGCAACATTCCTTCCATTATGTGCCTGATACTATCAGAAAATGTTGGATCTTGTATAGCTTTTTTCAAAAAATTTAACATAGATTTAAGTAAAGCAGCTCTCTGAGGTAAGCAAGTCTTTCCTAATTTGACAGGCCCAGTATAAACATTAATTTTTTGACAATCTGAAAAATTAGCAACTTTGTTAGCTCTTATGCATTCGTTCTCATCTACTAAATCCATAGGCTTTAATGCATTTTTTTCATCTGGTACTATAATTTTATTTTCAATGGTTGATTCATCTTCATGAGATATTAAAACGGAATCAACAGCGCTAAAATTTAATTCTGATGAAGCTGATGGCATATTCCCTAGTTGAGCGCAATTCTCTTCAGGTATAATTTCAAATGGCTGTTCTTTACGACAAATATTGATTTCCATTGAAAACCTTTTAATAAAACTCGATAAACCAGAATGTGCTTGAAACCCTTGCATGTCGCTGTTTGTTATTAAATCTATTACTCTTACAGCCCTTGTTACAAACTATCATTAAAAAAATATTTTAAAATTAGAATAATTTTATATCTTTATTTAATATATAATAGTTTTTATATTGAAAATAATTACAGTGATATGTTCTACTTCTTTCCCTGGCCAGTTTATTATTTTCAAAAGACTTTCCATCATACTGCAGCTCACAAGTGCTTCTCCGCCAGCTTCGTAACTAGCAAGATGATATAAAAAACTAAAAAGTGCTGTCGCAAGAGGTAAAGGAAATGACGGTATATCTAGTTGTGGACAAGTCAGGGCTGTAATGCAAGTTCTTATTAAAATTGGAAAAAAACCATGATATGATGAAGCACCAGTTACTTCAATAATCATGTTTAAACGGGATCCTGATTTTCTAATTACAAAGAAAAAAGCAAATTATTTCTTACTGTTAAATTACTAACTCACCTAAAAAAAATTATATGCTACAGTACGCACCCTACTGATACAAACAAGTGGTTGCCGCCTTAATGTCCGGGACCCGGTAGGGGCCCTTCTGAGGGCCGCTAGTGGGTGCATGACATTAAGGCGGAATTCACCGATTTGTTTCAGTAATACATGTAAAATTTCACTGTAGAACTGGAGAAATTTCACGACGGATTCAATCGAATGTAAGCTTAGAATGTGAGATAGAATATACAATAGAAGATTTTATTGTACATTTTTTAAATTATTATTTCAAAATAATGGATATCAGTAATATTTAAAAAATAAAGATTGAATTCATATTTATTTTGTAAATAGATAATTTATTTGCATCCTAAAATTTATTTTATGATATAATTTTTTTAACTAATCGTTACTAACTTCCATTATTGTCAAAGATTCATTTTTAATTATTATTAATTTATGTTTTTTGTTGAAAAAAAGATATTAAATGATTATACTTTGAGTTTTATAAAATGTGCAGCTCATTAACGAGCAAATAAATTTTTGTAGTTTCTTGAATTACGGTTTTTAAAAATTTCTATGATATCAAGGAATAGAAATTTCATTATCATAATTTATTATTTAAATTAAACAATGGAAATTAGAATCCTACAATATTTTATGTTTTGTCAGTACAATATTAATTTGAAGTTTAATCAATGTTGAGGTAACAATTGTAAGTCGCTTAAAATTGGTATATTTTAATTTTTAATGTTACACTTGATTTGATACAACAATTTTAGTTTACAAAGAATAATCTGTGTTACGATCTAATAAAAAGTCCCGATGTAGGTAAGTAACAAATTATATATCATAAACAATTGTTAATTATAATAATAGGAATAGAATAAATAAATAAATGTTTACAATGTTTACAATGAAGGGTTATTATATAAACATAGTTCTGGAGATTAAGTGGAGATTACCTATATAAGAATATTCATAGGTTTGAATATACACATACACATATAAACCAGAAGATAAAACGGAAAGTAATAAGTTTTATTTATTTTAATACAGAAAGGATATGACTTAATTTTAACCAAACGGGGATAAAATGCATGGTCAGGTCTTCAAATCGATGACAAAGTATTTTTTTTCCGAAAGTACAACTAAATATAAGCCTCTACGTTATTTTTTAGCTCAAAAGACTTAGTCCTCGATTTTGGCGGAAATTTTGTGGTTCCTCCTATTAACATGAAAATTTTTTTCCTCTTAGGCTCGGATAGGAAATTTTCCGAAGAAATCTGGGATCAATTTTTTTTAGCTCAAAACCCGATTTCTCAAAATAATGGGTAAAAAATTATCTAGTAAGACTTAAGTTACTTTTGACACTTCAAAATAATCATACAAACACATAATAAGTTTTCATCAGAGATGCCTACTTTTATCCCCCCCCCCCTTAAATTTTTAATTATTAATTACAGAAACGTATTTTAAAAGGTATTGGAGAGGCTATGTCTATAACCAAAGAGAATTTATTTTTTGTAGATTTTAAGTGCGTCTCCTGCACGAACAGATTCTGGCAATTTCAGTTGTTTTATTATAGTACTGTAGAGAGTTCAAGGCCTATTTATGATTCATGTGATCGGCTTGTAATTATTATATTATTAAAACTTCTTTTTATTAACTAGATACGTAATTTTTCTGACCCTTTCATTCTTAAGAATTTAAGGCCTAATAATTTTTTTTTTTTTTTTTTGTAGGAAGTGTGTGAGAAAAAAAAATTAATAAATTTAAATTTAATAAATTTAATCAAAACAATGAACAAAATAAAAAAATAACAAAATTTAATTATCTTTAATTATGTTTGATTTTATCAGGTTACTTTGTTTTTCTTTTTTTTACAGCGTCAGAGGCCTCTAAAATTTTACCCAGGAAGGATTTCAATGTGAAATTCCCCGAGGAATCCGAAAATCAAGTCAGATTTTTCGTTTTCTATAAGAAAAAGCGAGAAAATTAGAAAATTCAAAAAATGAACAATTTTTAAAATCCTTTTTTTGAGCCTAAAATGATTTAAAATCCGAAAATCAAGTCAGATTTTTTGTTTTCTATAAGAAAAAGCGAGAAAATTGGAAAATTCAAAAAATGAAAAATTTTAAAAATCCTTTTTTTGAGCCTAAAATTGATTTTTAAGTGCTTAAAGGGCAAATGTGTCAAAAAAACAGTTTACTAGCATGAAAAGTATGGGAAAACATATGTAAAAAAAATTAAAAAAAAAAAAAAAGTGACGCTTTTTGAGTAATTTGTATTTTACAGTTGCCTTTAGTTTTTCCGATTTTCCGGCATTTCCTGAGGTTTTTCCTATAAAATATGGTCAGATTCGGATTAGGCGGGAATTTTTACTACCTACCTTTATATAGAAAATATTTTTTAGGCTTATTTAAGGCGTCCAGAAAATAAAAAGCAAACGGGTGGCTGAGAATTCAAAAAAAATCGAAATTGGAAAAACAGCTGCCAAATGGCAACCAAGCCACTTAGAGCCTTAAAAATTGGCCAGTAACCATATTTTTACATTCCAAACACAGTAAAATTGGTATTTTTTAAATCCAAGACATCGACCTTAGAATTGGGTAAAAATAGCTAAGAACTACCGATAAACAGTCCAAGCTTTTGAACATTTTTTAGTGTGGGGCCATTTTTAAAATTTTAAAATAATAAAATAGAGCAATCATTTTTATGAATTTTTGAAAAATCACTTTTTTTAATATAGCGCGTTGAAAAGTCAAAATCCCAAAAAAATTTTTTGATGCATCAAAAGTACACAAGAAATGAAGTTTTTTGACCAGTAAGGTAGAAACCGATTTTTTTTTTTTTTTTTTTTTTTTATTAAGTAGATTATCGTACAAGATTGTACAAAATTTAGAATTACATATTTTTACAGAAAAGATGCGTGTGCGCATTATTTAAACCTAGAAAATACATAGAGAGTGAATATTTTACTTTGTGCAAAAGTTATAAATTAAAGTATCTTAGTTACGTTTTTTGATGTTCTAAAAACGAATTTTAAGTCAGAATTTATCCATCATCCATGGGTTTCGTCTCAGCTAGCCTATTTACCCTCTAAAGTCCACCAGAGGAAGGTTAGTTAATCGCTTTAGAATATTACAGCGATATCAGGATGGTGCTAAGAACTTTTGTTGGAAACAGTAAGCACCTACGAGCATATATGATTACGTATGTTTCGTTACTTAACCTTTCTCTGGTGGGTTTAAGAGGGTAACTGTGGTAGCTGGGACAAAAACTAAAGGTTATAGGTAAATTCTGACTTGAAATTCGTTTTTAGAACATCAAAATACGTAACCAAGGTACTTTAATTTATAACTTTTGCACAAAGTAAAATATTCAACCTCTGGGGCAGTTTAGAGGGTGACTGGGGTAGCTGGGGCAAAAACTGAGGGTGTAGGCTGAATTCTGACTTCAGATTCGGTTTAAGAACATCAAAATACATTACTAAAGTACTTTTATTTTTAACTTTTAGACATAGTAAAATATTTGATTTTTGGGGTTGTTTAGAGGGTGGCTGGGGGTAGCTGGGGGTATCTGGGGCAAAATCTGATGGTGTAGGCTAAATTCAGACTTCAGATTCGGTTTTAGGACATCAAAATACGTAACTAAAGTACTTTTATTTTTAACTTTTGGACATAGTAAAATATTTGCTTTTTGGGGTGGTTTAGAGGGTGGCTGGGGGGTAGCTGTTGCAAAATCTGAGGGTGTAGGCTACATTCTGACTTCAGATTCGGTTTTAGGACACCAAAATACGTAACTAAAGTACTTTTATTTTTAACTTTTGGACATAGTAAAATATTTGCTTTTTGGGCGGTTTAGAGGGTGGCTGGGGGTAGCTGGGGCAAAATCTGAGGGTGTAGTCTAAATTCTGACTTCAGATTCGGTTTTAGGACATAGAAAAACTTGCCTGTAGGTAGCTCTAGTTACAGGATCAGAACTTTTTTTTTTGTGCAGCTGTGTAATAGGTTTCCTTAAAATTGGGACCCTAAAAACCAATAAAATCGATTTTTTTCTACATAAAGTGGTGAAAAGCTAAAATAAATTGTTCCAACGGATTTCTGGGAAAAAAATAGACAAGTTTCTCTTGTAAATAATATACAGATAAATTTATTCAGAAAACTATAAAACTTTTAAAATTGGTCCTCTTGAAATTTGAACCCTAAAAGGCAAGGAAAATCGATTTTTCTCCTATGCATTGTGTTCAAAAGCTAAAATAAAGGGTTTCATCAGATTCCTGGGGAAAAAATACTAAGGGATATCAATTGGAACATAAACTTGACACGATTTGAATACACTAGAAAAACTGAGAGTTTTTAAATAATCCCAATTTTAAGGAGGCCAAAAAAAAAACTTTCGAGAGCTATCGTGGGCTCGAAAATCGATGTTTTGATCGAGAAACTTATTTTTTTTACTTATATTTTCGAATTCTGCCAGCACGTTAGGAAGAAGAAAATAACCAGTCTATTGTTTAAGGGGGGGGGGGGGGGGTAAATAGCCAAACGTTCGTTAAAAACATTTTTTATATTCATCTTTGGTATCCGCGTCCCAAAAAGCATTAGTATATAGTTTGATTTTTCGAGAAGAAAAAAATTTTCAGCCCTTTGGTGGACATATGGGGGGGGGTACTGGGGGTGGGGGAGAATTGAGTAGTTTTATTCATTTTCTATGACCATTCTTAATTTTAGTACCACCTAAAACTCTCATATCAGGGGATCTACCCTCCAGTAAATTACTTTTTTTGTGGGCCTGTGTAATAAAGAAATCAAAAAACTGATTTCATAATAAAAAATATTTTTTGTGATAAAAATAAACATACATGCATTTTTAATAAAATTTAATAATTAGAATAACAATAAAATTGTTATTATACATAACTGTTGGTATGTACAAAGTGTTTTTTAGTGTATAGTCAGATAGCTCAGCAGTAGATAGGCATTATTCCTTTCCTTGAATACCTGATATCCTTTATTTGGAAATATTTATTTTAAAAAAAAACTGATTTTTTTTATTTATTTTTATCTATAGAATCTTGAATAGTACCAACTCAATATAATAATATAAGACATCAGCCTCAAAAGTATGAATAAGCAATGATTCCCTTTTGTATTGTATAAAAAACTAATTATAATATTGATAGTACAATATAGGTGGCATCTACTATTGAGAATAATACGAGTCATGAGGAGTTACCTCAGCGTATATGATACCCTACAAGGGAAGAAGAGCAGAAGAGTGACAGCTGGCGCTGCTCAGGGATCAATATTAGGTCTTGATCTGTGGATCATCTCATACAATAGTATCCTGAGGTTGGAGCTGGCGGATAGCTGCTTCATGATAGGATACACGGACGACATTGCCCTTGTGATTGTCGCGCGAAACGTGCAACAGGTGCAGGATATCTTAAGTGACTGCATGCTGCAAACAAGCGCATGGATGGAAGAGCACGGATTGAGCCTGGC
This sequence comes from Anagrus nilaparvatae, assembly GCA_022575985.1. NCBI lineage: Eukaryota > Metazoa > Arthropoda > Insecta > Hymenoptera > Mymaridae > Anagrus > Anagrus nilaparvatae. Next base: position 32,924,331 of record JAKSXM010000007.1, read on the forward strand.
GGCAGCGAAGACGGAAATCGTGACGTTAATAAGGAGGCGAATCAACACCCTCATCCCAATTCATATCAATGAGGATACTATTATTGAGACGAAAGATGCTTAAAGTATCTAGGTATAACGTTGGATACCCAGCTCAGCTACTAGGAACATATTTCTCAGACGGTCAAGAAGGCAGGAAACACGACACGAGTCCTAAGCAGGCTCATGGCGAACATGAACGGTCCAAATAGCAGAAAGAGCAAACTATTAATGTCCGTAACCCACTCCATACTACAGTATGGAGCGGAAATCTGGGCGGGGGCACTAGAGAAGGTAATCTATGCAAAGGGCATGATAAGTGTTCAGAGGCAAGGTGCCTTGAGAATTGCCTGTGCGTACAGGACTGTCTCTGAAGCAGCAGTTCTTGTGATCGCAGGCATTATCCCACTTAAGCTCCTCGTTAAAAAACGTAAACTTATCCATGACAGAAAGACAGAAGGTGACGTCTACCGCATCAAAGCGGATGTGATGCTGTAGAGGCAGAGGCTCTGGGAGGACAGCGCAGACAGCAGATAGACCAAGCGTCTCATAAAAGAGGTAGCGCCGTGGATCGAAAAGGGACACGGGGAAGTCAATTACTTCCTGACCCAGTTTCTCAATGGACACGGGCTTTTTCAGTCCTATCTCTTCAGGATAGGCAAGGTCGAAAGTCCCGAATGCGTGTTCTGTCCTGGGGAACGCGATGATGCGTATCACACGTTTTTTGTCTGTGTTCACTGGGCGACCAAGAAAATAGCGATGGAATTTGAAATAGGCGACATTACGCCTGACAACATTATTGAAACGATTTGCAAAATGAAGAAAGATGAGTGCTGTTTCAAGGTACGTGGAAGAAATTCTGCGAGCCAAAAAGATATTGATGACAACCTAACCAAGAGCCGTGCACAGGAGCGGTCGACATGAGCGGCTCTTGTGCATGGTACCAAAGCCGGACGTACAAAGATACCTAAGATTATTTATTTATTTATCTATCTGTTTTTGACGACTAGAACGAAGACACAGCATACAGGAGGGCCTAGTATTCATTTTATTTTAATTTTATTCTTATAACATTAAGATTAGTTTTTTCAGCTTTTAGGCCAATTTTATTTTGGGACATTGAAGTCTCTAAAATGGAAGAAGAAATGAAAGGTTCCTCATTAAGTGAAGATACATGGCCTTGAGGGGCTGATGGGCTGACTTTCATAAAGTATGAAGGGAGTGGAGTTTTAGTGGGTATGGCACGGTATTGCCGAGTCCCACATAACCAAACAGTACGGGCTGTCAGTATCCGTAATGCATTTCTCTACTTCCTACGCAAAAAAAAACTATTGAGAGTAAAACTTGATATTTTTTTATATATAGTATATTTACATATTTAATATATTTAATATATTTTATAAATTTTATATAATTTAATTTATTTATATCATTCATTCAACCAATATTATTAATATTTTAATATGTAATAAAAATACATCCTACTTTAATTCTACGCCAATTCTCTCGTAAGAGAAATGTTAAAATACCAATTTTATTTTATTTATTAAAAATTAATTAAGTTGGCGACAAAGGTAAAAAAGTTGATTTTAGCTTTAAAATTTTTAAACTTTAATATTATTAACGTTTCGGTACATTCTCTTGTCATTTTATTCAACAAATAAACATCCTTAAATAATAACGGTTCTTGAACTCAATAATAATGGATATTCCAATTTTCCAAGATGGTGAAGTATAAACAATTAAAAAATGCACGTTTTGTATAACCAATAAATACAAAAAATACAATTTTTTGTTTGAAATTTGTTTGTCGCAAGTGGAATATTTCCATTTGCTTGCTGCATACGGAATTCCATTTGTAGCCAGCGGAATTATTTCGTCAAACGTTCACAAACGACTTGAAACAAAGAAAATTAAAAAAAAATGTTTTTTCCGGTTACTTGGGATATGCGTGTATCGGTCACACCTTGCCTCAAGACAAAAGAAGTTTGATGAAAATAAAGTAAAAATTAGCGATTATATAATGATTCTTTATCCTTTGTGAATTAAATTTTTTTTTAATTTAAAATCCTAGCTGATCCCTTTCGCTAAATACCACAAGTTTCATATTTTAACAATTATTGAGTTTCAGGATTATTAGCAATAACTGAGGAACTATAAAATCTAAATAAATTTTTAAGTACTAATTAATGGATTCAAATTTTCCTGGCTATGCACTATGTTTTCATTTTTGTAAAAATTTGCATAATTGCAAAAATTTTCAAAAATTAAAGAAAAATTTGCGAATTCCCATATCAAAAAATAAAATTTTTTTTTTCCGTACAGATATTGCTTTCACAAAATAAAAATATCAACAAAAAAATTGTATTTTTTGACCTTACAAAACCCCTGGTTATACAAAACGTACATTTTTAAATTGTTTATATTAGAAATTCATTATTATTGAGTATAAGAACCGCCTTATTATTTAATTCACCATTGTGGGAAATCTAAAAATTTTTCCGGTTTTCACAAAATGAAAATTTTACTTATTAATAAGTATAGATTTCAATGAAAGATTATTTGCCATAGAATCATACTTTTTAAATGAGGAATAACTAATTTGAAATGTTTGAATTGTTATAATGTAATTATTGTAATTATATAAATTTGGAAGGGTAAAACAAAACTAATTTTTATTTTTAATTATTAATATCGGCTGAATTTTGACAGAATATTTTTTTATTATAAGTATAACTGAGCGTGAATTATACAATCAAAAGTATTACTCCAGTCAAAATACGGGTTTGGTTGTATTTTCAATGGCGAACCCGAGATTTGCTCTACTATAGATTTTTTGGGTCGCTGAACACGAAAATCGGTGTCATTTCGTAAAGAAATAGGGGTTTCACCCTTAAATTAGCAAAAACTACCCCCAAAAAGGTTTTTTTTTTTACATATTCGCAATTTGAGCGCTCAGATTTGCACCATACAGGTTTTTTGTGTTGCTGATAAAGAATTTCGACTTCTTTTTCATAAATAATCAATATTTCACCCTTTAAATAGCTAAAACTACCCCTAAAAGGGGTGTCTTTGTTATTTTCACACTTTGAGTATCCAGGATATCCCCATGTAGGTTTTTGGATCGCTAATCAAGAATTTCGACATCTTTTTAATAAATAATTAAAATTTTACCCCTAAATTGGTTAAAACTAACCCCGAAAAGGGGGTGTTTTTAATATTTTCGTACTTTTAGCATCCAGGATATGCCCATATAGATTTTTTGGGTCGCTAATCAAGAATTTTGATTTCGTTTTCATAAGTAATCAAAATTTTATCACAAAAAAGGAATCCAAATTCTTGAATAGCGACCCAAAAAACCTATATGGGCATATCCTGTACGCTCAAAGTGCGAAAATAGCAAAAACATTCCTTTTAGGGGCAGTTTTAGCTAATTTAAGGGTTAAATATTTATTATTTATAAAAAAGAAGTCAAAATTGTTTGTCAGTGACCCAAAAAACCCGTATGGTGCAAATCTGAACGCTCAAAATGTGAATATGTAAAAATAATCCTTTTTTGGGGGTAGTTTTTGCAAATTTAAGGGCGAAGCCCCCATTTCTTTAGGAAATGACCCCGATTTTCGTGTTCAGCAACCCAAAAAATCTATAGTACAGCAAATCTCATGTTCGCCAGTGAAAATATAACCCCCCCCCCCACCCCGTAATTTGACTGGAGTATATAGATTAGATCAGTATTTACTTTAAATGGTAGATGCCGCCTACATTATATTTGCGATTGTATAATAACTAGTTTTTTTTACTATACACAAGGAAATCACGGCTTATTTATACTTTTGTGGCTGATATCTTATATTATTAGGGGGTATATATAAGCTCACAATTTAAACTTACATTCTATTTAAATTGGGCGTGAACATTTTCCGAATATAATACCTTAAAGGGTTTTAATACACGTTTGTAATAATGTAAGAATTTACCAATGACTCTCGCATATGTTTTTTTTTCAGGTTAGCAATATTTAAAAAGTAATTCAAGTATTTTACTTTGGATGATGCGGATTCCTATCCAAATGGATAATACTTGTAAGGGTTCGTAACGCTGCAGCTCTTATGTCGACAATAGGTGGATGCGAAAGCTCAAGTAATTCTACTAACTCTTCAAGTAATCCAGGGTAAAGAAGCTTGTGCGCATTCTCTTGAAGTTCATTACTGTAAACAAGTACAGATAAAGCTTGTAGCCGAGCTTGCACAAGTTGCAATCGTTTGATAGGATCCGAAAAACTACTGGCTAGTCTAATATGAGTTAAAAGAGCCATCTGAAAAAAAATTTTTTTTTAATAATTTTAAAAGTTTAGTATTTTAACCCTCTTAGTGTCGTCGCCTCTCCCCCATTCCATATAGTGCTAACTGCTTAAGATAAAAGTAGATATTCATGAAAAATAACATAAAACTCACCAATACACGACAAACTCACACACACACAATGACTGAAGACGAATTGCACTAAGAGGGTTAATTATAACTAGTGTTACCTGTTTATCCTGTGGCACGTTATATACTTTTAACAAATCATTCATTATTTGAGCTGGAGTTTTTCCAAGCTTATCAATATTTTCAATGTGTATATAAGTTATTAAGTTTGCCTGAGAAGATTTTTTGCAATTAGTTATACTGCTGCTACTTGAGACAGTATAATTTGGTGCTTCCAACAATCCCTGATTTTCAGCATAAAATTCAAAATGCAATGTAGTAGAACTTTCAGGAAAAGACTACAAATAAAGATATGTAAATTCATTTTTATTTTTCCATTTTTTCTATCAAAAAACTGTATGTATTTTTGGTAAATAATATAAGTATCTGCTGAAATACGTTCCCTAATAACATGATTTTGCACAAATTTGTTTGATATTTTAAGTAAGTTAAAAATTTATTTTTGCTCACAAACTTAAACAGTTAATATCATAATAATTTTAGTACATTTGATGTTAAATATGAGCTTATTATAAAATTTTAGATGATTAAGCTTACATAGGCAGGTAAATTTTATCAAAGAGCATTACGAGATATGTATGGGGAGGTATTTTTTATTTGTCTGAAAAAATTTAATATTTGCACACAAACAATTTGTTATATGCTTCCCGCTTACTCCGGCTATATAATATATCTCCCGGCACCTTGACGCGTTCCAGTATTGGTTCAAAAAAACTGCTAATTGTAAAAAATTAATTACACTGCTTCTGACGATGTAAATTGAATTCGCGCGGGCTTCACATCTTTGTTTCGGACTAAAGTTTATGAAAAAAAGAATAATTTTTTTAACTTTTACCATTTTAGACTAAAAAGTAAAAATTTTTGTTGCTAAAAATTACAAATTTGTTTTGCTGATTTTAAATTTAAGGTCTAATTTAAAATTAAAATATTTAACGTCTGCCAATTAAGCATCCACTAGTTGTCAAATCATCATTAAAAAGTTTACAATTAAAAAAATAATATTATTATAGTTTTTGAGATCGCTTAACTTAAATTAAAAGTCTATTATATGATTTTGACATTAACAGTTGTCAAGCAGTTGTCGAGATACTATCAAAAGGTGAAAAATTCCAAAAAATCAGATCATTTTTAGTTTTGTGGTTTCTAAATTTAAATCTGAAGTCAATTTTATGATTTTGATACTTTAGAACTAGCCCAAAGAAAAGATGACTACATAGATTTACAGATGCCGAAAACTGACGAAGATATACAAAGACAATTAAATGTGTATGCTTATTGGGAAAATATTGATGACATCACAAAATAATAAGAGAGGTGCACGAGAAATATGTTAGCACTTCCCATGGCTTTTCAGTTCCATGTAATTTGAAAAAAAAAATTTTCTAATTACTGCTTCCGAAAAAGGTTTAAAGACCGTATACCGAAAATAAACAAATTACATTCGCAAGAACAATTAGAGAAAACAAATACTAAATACAGACTACACCTATTAAATAATAATCATGAGTATACGGGCAATAAAATAAATAATACACATAAAAATTTAAAACCAATATATTTTTGCAATAAGAGAAAATTTTTAGACACACTAAAAGAATTCGATATTTATAAATACACAAAAACAGATGCTGATAAATTAATTAAGGGGGACGGGTCCTTTACAGACAAGAAGAAAAAGGGAATTTCGTTTGATTTTTTCGGGTAGAAATAATTAACTTCGACACATGAAAATTGTTGCAAATAAAAGATAATTTATTAAAGACTAGAATTTTATTATTATTTTGGTTAAAATATGGTTGCTATTCCCAAGACTTTTTTTGCTTGCGTGCAGTCGGCTGCCAAGATCATCTTAAACGCACGAAACTAAAAATTTTTATTTTTTTAATCATATATTTTTCATATAAATGGAGCAGAATTTTTATTTTTTCAAAATTTGAAAGTTTATTCAACTTCAAAGAAACAATACTGAGTATTCAGTTTTTTTTTCTTTTATTAATAAAAAAAAGTTGGAAACCAATATTCAAAATCCCTTTCATTCATATTCTTAGAAATATTATCAGTAACATTTATATAAATTTTCGTGATTATTGGTTGAGTAGATTTTGAGCTCCACTGCACGCAAGTTGGAAAGACCTTTTTTTTTCGGAAATAGCAACTTTCAGCGCCATATTTAATTTATAATTTAAATTTTTCTTGAATATTTCACTACAAATCCCAAAAATCTTTAATTTAATCAATCTTGAATTTGAATACGAAGAAATATTATTTTAAACTTGACAAAATCTAATTTTTTAAGTCAGAGAAAATGCTGAACATAAAAAATGTTACGCAACAAAAAGAAAATTTATATGGCGCACGTGTAATTTTAAAAAGAGAATATACTGCTTTCATGGAAAAATTCACATACAACCACAAAAGTTGCAACACTTTGATAAAAATAAAATACTTCACTTAGTCAGCAGAACTATAAAATCTTTTTTTAGCTAAATAAAGACACCTCTTTCAATCAAATTTTAATAAAATACTAATAAATTTTATATTCTTATTGACATTTTTGGGCCCAAATGTAATATATTCAATAGATTATGACTGATTCAAGATAAACAAACCCCATTAAAGAAACGGTAGATTTTATTTTTTTGAACTGTCCTTTACATAGTAGAAAAGGTCTGAGTAACTCAACTTACAGTAACTGAACCTTATTGAGACACTGTTACCATACTAATACGTCTAAATATATGTGTAATTATTACAATCCACACAGCTCCCTAATAAACACCTACGCCACACAGATAAAAAAAATCATGACTTGTTCCTATGTAATTTACTTAACAGCTGCTGCTTTTTTAAATTATGCATTAGGAAGTGTAAAATTATACAAGTATTGGTTAGTCTATCAATCATCAACAAAAAGACTTTTTAAATAGAGATTTAGGCACTTTCTACTATCATCCAGTATTGTCTTTCGAATGCTTTCGGACCCTTACGGATTACTTTGCATCCGATAAAAGAATACCTAATGATTGTAGAAAGTGCCTAAAATTATAATACATAGTATATTTACGGCTCGTGTCCAGAAAAGTAAAGAATGGCCCAAATTGCACGTAAATTACCTTCCGAGCCGAAGCTGAGGATGGTAAACTGTGAATTGGGGCATTATTTATTTATGGACAAGGGCCGTATAAAATTTTTCTGCGACAGCAGCGAGATATGCAGATTTCTTTGACCGCGCAGCGGCCAGGAAATCGTACTTTCTTTGTTACTGTTCAGAAAATATAAATAAATAATTTAACCTTAAGCTTGCACAAAAAACCATTGGCCCACAAATGCATGATAAAATTTTTAGAAGTTGTTTCAGGAGATATGTAATTTAGTAAAGTTATTAAGATAACTTTTGATTTAATTTCAAGTAAACCATATACGATTAAAGCACAATAGTAGTTTTTATTACTTATTGATCAAATAAAAAACATATTTACTATTCAAAGCAAGACATAAATTATTATCTAACTAACAATATATCTAATAATTGAATGCATAGCTAATTGCGAACTTGTAATAAAGTAAAGAATGAGGGCAAAATTATGTAATTTAAGCACACGTTTCAGCAGGCTTCATATTCACCGAAAATACGCACAATTTTTCAACTAAATTAAAATAAAAAACTTATATAATTACTTTATCAGACTGATTTTTGCAACAATCTGCAAGGCTAAATCCATTTTCTTTGCCTCCCCAGCTCTAGAAAATATAAATATATAGTATCGGTAAAAGAAATACACAATATTATATAACAATAATACTGTCAAATAATTTTTTTATTTTTAGAATTTGCTTTTACTTTTTGCTTTTTATTATGGAAACAAATTTTTTTCAATATAATCTTATAGCTACAATAAAAAAAAATGTACAACGTAAAAATACATTTCGTTAAAAGTATAATCATTAATAATTTCAAATTATTCACCTTGGCAATATTGTAATTACAAAAGAATTATTTTTTTTGAAATTATGAAATTCAAGGAGGATAATTTATAACATATTCTTATAAAGGCAACAAAAAAGTAGACTTAAAACTAAAAAATGAGTACATAATATACTGTTAGACAATACATAACTTTCACGAACGGGCAGTACAAATTTAAGCTGTGTTTGGGTTAATTAATAAGTTTTACTATAGTTCTTACTGATTACCCTTAACCGTTATTATTATATGTTCCAAAAATGAATTGTTATAATTGTTAAATTGATTTAAGATGAATGATCTCAAGTCACTAAATTAAAATTACTTTTCATGTCAGGGCCCCTATTTTCAGTTTTTAGGGAATGAGGGATTCGGAGAATTTCCTTCTTTTTTCCCTAGGGCTTCACGATATCCGATAAAAATATTGATTATCGTATCTACTTATTTTATTATTTTATTTTAGATTAATAGCAGCTATTCCCCGGTCTATATGGTTTAAGTCCTATTCCATGTTTCTGATTCATATTGCATCATGATCGGCGCCTGTCACGAAACGTGTATATTAATATTAGCGCGCGGTTTCTATATCTTACTTTCATATCATTATTAATAATTATATATATGTTACACCCCAAACGTGCCCACTAAACTATATACATGTAGTATACAATATCAGGCTGAATAGTATAATGAAACGTATATTTTAACATGGAACATGTTTATAGGGAGGGGGTACTTCAGAACTTTAAAATTAAGGGGGGGGGTCAAATTTGTCCTTTTTAAGGGGGGGGTCAAGTTTATCCTATCTAAGGGGGGGGGTCAAATAAGACTTAGAATAATTAGGGAAGTATATATAAATAAATAAAATACTTTTAAAAGACTTTGAAAAATCTGGGCTTAAGGACTTAGGATAATACAGGTTTATGGACTTAGAATAATATCGATTTAGGGACTTGGAATAATTCAGGTTCAGGGACTTATAATAATTCAGGTTTAGGGAATCAAAATAGTTTGGGTTTAGCATCTTAACAACTAGTAAGGTAATAATTACAAATTACAACAATAGAAAATTGTATTGTAATGTTGAGTAATATTTGTATTATATCGATCCTCCCAAGAAAGAAAGACTCAGTATAGTTTTATTTTGAATAAAGACTCAATATACATTCGCGTATAATAAAAACTCAAAACATTTTTTTTTTCAATAAAGACTCCACTTACTTTGCTTTTTAATAAACACTCAGTTCGGAAGCACACTTTTGATTTTATAAAAATCATAATTACGTCCCTGATCCTGTCGCACGAACCACGTTATAAGAGAAACAAAAATACGTAAATACATGCGTAAATACATAAAGAGACTTGTGCAGTTTAATAAAATCAGACACACTGGACTCTGATTCATCAATCGGTTCTATATACTATTAATAATACATGCGTATGTGTACGATGTCCTTTCTTTCATATTGTGCACATCGTTTTTAACTAGTAAATTATTTGATTTAGCACGTGAAAATAATGTTATGCTGTATAAGTATTTAATATTTTGTTAAAAAAAACTTTTTTTGAAAAAGAAATATTATAATAACTTTAAAATATTTTTTTCTTTTAATTTTAATGTAATTTTATTAGTTACATTTAAAAAATTTACTAAATAATTTTTCCACGTATTTTATATTAGGTTTTTATATTTTATTTAAAAAAATTAATAATTACAAAATTGTAAAAACCTAAAAAATAGGCTGTTTTATGTTAAATAAAATTTGAACGACTATTAAATTTTAAAAAATCAAAAATTTTATTTTTTTATCTGCGTAAAATTAAGACTTCAACTCTTTTTTTTTATAGGCAAAATTTGAACTACTCTTTTTTTTATTTTTGTTTAGTACGAAGTAAAAAAATGTCTGAAAATATGTGAAATTCTTGAAATATTAAATATTTTTGCTGTGTTCAAAGGAAAAAAAATTATAATTGTAACAAGATTGTATTATAGAAAAATATTAGGAAGTAAATAATTCAGTAGTGTCATATTTATTATATTATTTTATTCAAAATTTTTCATAATTATAATCTCAAAATTTATTCCAATTTTTTTTACAATTAATTTTAATTTATTATTTCTTCATTTATTGTATTACTCTCTTCATTAGATTCTTCATTCAATTTATTAGACTGTTTAGAATTATTCCTTTTTTTTTGATTCGTTAGAAATTCTTTTACCTTTTAACTTTTTTTCTGAATTTTTTTTTACATCCTTTTTCTTTTGTTTTTTTTTCAACCTTCTTTTTTTTTATACAAATTTCTTCACAATCGGCTATAAGTTCGTCATTTTCATCTCCTTCACTTTCAGATGATTCAGCTGCAGAATCAGTCTGTTCATTATTATTTTGAAGATTTTTATAAAATGCATGAAATTCGGCTGGAATAATAAATTTGTCACTAAGAATTATTAAATCTTTCATTTTAGCCGTTTTAACTTTTAAGTTGGAAGAATAAGCTTTTTTTAATTCAAATTTCTGGCATAGATCTTGATAATTTTCGCAACAATTTAGCTGCAAATAATCTTTAGATTTTAACTTTAATTTATAAAATAGAATTCCAGGAAAGTTTGCATCAACTTTTACTCTTCTAATTTTTGACCAAGGAACTTTATTATTTTTCGTATTTTTAGCCCAATTTTGATTTTTCATATTTACAAAATTTTTATAATCGTATACCATATCAGAATATACCTCAATAACTTTGTATGGGTCACTTTTTGTTTTTTTTGCGTTTCTGATGATATCATACCATTGTGATGGAACATATATTTTTTGACCCCTGCTTTTCCTTTCTATATTTTTCTTTCTTTTTTGATAATCAAAGACTGCCATACAGTAAATATCAGCATTTTCTTTTTTTTGGCACTTTTCTTTGGAAGCATCTTTAATTTTTTGAACTTCTTCTTTATTTTCGATATGATCTTTGTATATTTTATTAAATTTAAGAATAACAGCTTCATCAGTAATTGATTGTAGATTAGCGCGTATAATACAGATATCACACTGATCTTTATTTGGATGAAAAAAGCTAAGATTGAATTTGCTGTTAAAAATGTCACTATATTGTCTATAAGTTGCACTTTTATTTGGCTTTTCTTTGCAGGTACCATCTATCCATTCATGATACATATTATACATTTTCGATATACTGAGGCTTCCGTCTAAAAACTGTCTTCTTGATCATTTTCTACACCAATGACTAGGCACTCTTTTAAACATATTAATATGAGTAACAATGCTCTTAATTGTATCTTCAGGAATTAAATTTTTTCTTTTGGCATGCTTACCTCTGTTATCAGGTGAAATATCTATCCCTTTTTTTAATTTATTGACTACTGTTTTAATCCAAGAATCGCATATGGCTAAAGTTGACATGAACATAGTTTTAAAAAATTTGATTTTTTCACCTTTGATTTCAAAAAAGTAATCTTTGTATACTTTATTTTGTTTATTTGATTTTGGAGTAGAGTCGTTATTTTTTGTAATTGACAAGTCATCGGGATTTTTTTTGCTCATATGTTTATTTATAAATCCCCATTGACGATTATGGTTTCCGAGAGACCAAAATTTTGAGCATATTTCATTTCTCATTTCTTCAGTAATTTTTTTATAGCATTTGAATTTACATCCTAAACCACACGACTCTTTTGAAGAACGTTTAGGAACAATTTTACCTTTGGCATTCGTATATTCTTGACCAGTATTTATAGCCTTTTTTTTATAACAGCTAAATGTCGTTCAGGATATTTCAATCTTTTTTTTGAGATAACTGGAGGTGGAAAATATCTGCGTTTTTGTTTCTGAGTTGGCAGCTCTTTTTGAACTTCTTTCGGACTAGGAATTTCTATTTCATCAATAAATTCAAAACTGTCCGTTTGCTTTCATCCAGGAATTTTCAATTTTTTCAACGTTTTCATCGTTGTATATTAATTTCTTTTTTGCCGAAACAGCTAATTGTTTTTCGTTTATTTCCTTGCAAAGTGTCATCTCGATTGTCTGTAATCGAAAAAAAATAGTCTTAATACTGCTTTAAAATTTTTAGCACGTAAAAATAAATGTATTAAGAAAAAATTCATAAATTTTATTTTGTTTCATGAATAAATTATAAAGCTATCTTTTGGCTGGTCTTTTTAAAAAAATTTAATATGTTTAAATAAAAAAGTTCATAATAATTATAATCTATTTTTTTCTCAATTGAACTTATATTATACAAATTTTAATTTTTATTATTTACTTAGAACAGTATTTTTGGCTTTTTTCTACGAAAAATGTTTCCCTGCGACTTAACCCGGACAAGACTAAAGCTATATATTTTGGCACTAGCCATTTCGTTGACCAACTAGACAAATTAAATTTACCTGGTGTGGTTGTAAGCGAGGGAGTCACTGTACCCTTCACTAGCGAAGTTACAAGTCTGGGAGTTATTCTAGACAAAAAGATGACTTGGGAATCACACATCTCACTTGTGAGCAAAAAGGTTAACAGAGTACTTTACACATTGCTCTTCATTAGACAGTGCACAAACGAAGATCTTCGAATTAAGCTTATACAAGCATTAGTGGTTCCCCACTTAGATTATTGCTCTGTTGTATACCTAGACTGCTCGACAAACCTGAAAGACAGAATACAAAGATTGAGTAATACATGCTTAAGATACATCTATGGAATTGGCAGGGACACACATATTACTCCCTATAGAGACAAACTAGGGTGGTTAACCCAAAATAATCGTAGGTTATATTTCACATCCATCATTATATATAAAATCCTTCGTTTGCGTCAGCCTGAATACTTAACTCACATATTCAAAAAGTACGTTCCTAAAGAGACAGCCAGAGGTGAGTTAATAACACGTGAATTACACACCCCTGAACTTGAAAAATGGCATGGTGACTGCTCATTCCAAGTGCAAGGTACAAAAAGCTGGAATTCTCTCCCTTCATTAATACGATTCCTCCCTTCACCTAATTCTTTTAAGGCAGGTTTATTAAAGTACTTAAAAAGTTCTAGTCATACATACAAAGACTCAGTCTTTTAATAATGTTTTATCAGGACTGAATGCATTTGTGTTATTAGAAATCTAATATTTCCTTATTTTTTCTGTTACTATTTTCTGTTTTACTCACTGTTGCCATGATATTACTAAAATTGTTTCACTTTATTTGTTATAACTATGTTATACTATGTTATTTATAAATTATTGTATAGTTACATTTCTATTTTTATAAATTTTATAAATATACTGTTATAATTATGTATCATATTTTGTTCTGGACAAATAAATAGTATTTACATTTACATTTACATTATTTTCAAAATTGTATAATTGCTTTCTCTATCAAGTTGTTACTTCTTAAAAATGCAGAAAATAGCTCGGAAAATAGACTCTTAAAACGCATTGGAAAAAAAAATATTAGGAAAATTGGGGCCTTGTATAATATATATTAAAATAACATGTATTATTTACTCATAATAAAAAACTTTTTTTTATTTTATTTATTTTTTTTTTATTAATTTACGCGTGGACATCATAAAATAATCAATAATCAAAAATTTCTAAGAATTTCTAAGATTCTGATTTTATTAAATTATACAAGTCTCTTTATGTATTTTTACGTATTTTTGTTTCTCTTAAAACGTGTTTCGTGCGACGGGATCAGGGACGTAATTATGATTTTTATAAAATCAAAAGTGAGCTTCCGAACTGAGTGTTTATTAAAAAGCAAAGTGAGAGGAGTCTTTATTGAAAAAAAAAATGTTTTGAGTTTTTATTATACGCAAATGTATATTTAGTCTTTATTCAAAATAAAACTATACTGAGTCTTTCTTTCTTGGGAGGATCGATATCTAGTCCTCATTTGGAAGTAAACATGTTCCATGCATTTAGGTTGTGTTTACACAAACCGGTTATAAGTATTATACTTTAGAAAGAGTAATAAAGCGTTCTCTCTACCATAATAGTATAAATAAAGCTCTCTACTATAATAGTATAAAATAAACTCTTTTCTACTTTTAAAAGTATAAATAAGAGTTTTAAATACTTCACACTAAAAAACACTGCGGTGCAAGGCTTTAAATATTTGTTTATTTATTTATTATAAATTGAAATTGCTATTTTAATTTATCAATATTTATGTTCAGTACTGTAATTTATGTATGAATCATTATTCTTCAGTACTTGTTGATAATTTATCTGTTGATGAATCATCAACATCAACATAATCAACATAATATAGATTAAATACTTTATTTCATTTTTAATATACATTAAAAATCAGAAATCTTCAATTTTTTCACACGATTTGGTCAATAATTTTAGAATGAATAAAAATAACATTTAAGTACACAGAAGTCGGTATTATATTTTTTAATGTTACACAGGCCCACAAAAAAATAAGGTAAAACCCAGAAGGTAGACCTGACTAACTTTACGTTTTTTGGTGCTCTAAATCCAAATTTTCCATCCCAAATTCGATTTGATTGTCCAGTTTCCCCCCAGCACCCCTTAAAATTAAAATAATATTTATTCTAGTAACTCGTCTAATTTTAAAGAAAAAAAAAATAAAAATTTATTAGAGCCGGTACTTTAAATCTAAATATTTTTAGTTTTCCTACAAAAAAGACCAAAGAATTTACATTAGTTTTAATTTTATACTAAAATCAGTTTTTGACTCCTAGGGGGTCTAGTTACTGATACTAGGGGTGCTTTAGGGGCTAATTTGGAGTTCGAAAACAGTTCGAATAAATATTTTCAGTAATTTTACACCAGAATATCTAAGAATATGCACTAATTTTAAATTTTTATAAAAAACTTATTTTTAAACCCTCCAGGGGGGTGCTGGGGGGAAACTGGACAATCAAATCGAATTTTGGATGGAAAATTTGGATTTAGAGCACCTAAAAACGTAAAGTTAGTCAGGTCTACCTTCTGGGTTTTGACTTTTTTTTTGTGGGCCTGTGTAATTAATAATTAAAAATGCATATTAATAAAAAAATTATTACCAGTATAAATTAAAAATGATTTTTAAGTAAATAATTCATAAAACTAAAATATATAGTTAATTAGAAAATTTATTTATTTAAGTATATTTATATTTAAAATAAATACCACTATTTTTCTCACACCTGCTAACACAATTATTGATTGATTGATTGATTATTTATTTTATATATACAAAAGTTTTTTACACACATGCGGGCACATTATTTACAAATTATATTTAGAATAAAAAGAAAAAAAGGAAAAATTTTAAAAATTAACAATAGAATATTTAAATATATAAAATTTTTAAATTGAATTATTAACTATTCATAAAAATTTTGATTTAAGATAAATATTTACAAAAAAAAGAAGAATAAAAGTAAAAAAAAATTAAAAAACAAAAAAGAAAAATTGATTAAAAAACTTTAAAATGCGGATTTAGAATTTTGGTTTGAGGAAGATTAAAAATTGTGAATTTAAAGTTTAGAGCAGTAGAGTGTCGAGATTAAGGATTAGGGAAAACTCAAGGGTAGGAATTAATCAGGTGTGGAACAAGGAGAATTAAAACAAATTAAGAGACTGGTAAGGTAGAAATGTTACCGGCATTAGTTTTTTTGAAATAATTAATTTTGCTGTTAATACACAAATTAAAATTTTATTTCATCCACTTTATAATTAAATACTGCGTCGATTAAAAAAAAAATTTTGTAAATAGCTAAAAATTTACTAGAAAAAAAGTTAAATTTCTCGATTTTATTAGGCACTTTTAGAAAATCCAACTTTTTTCCTAGTAAATATTGAGCTATTTACAAATTTTTTTTTTAATCGACGCAGAATTTAATTACGGAGTGGATGAAATAAAATTCAATTAGGTATTATCTTCTCTTACTACTATATATATTAAAAAATAAATTTGTGTGGGTGTGTGTGTGTTCCATCATCAGGGTCCAACCAGTGTACGAAATACATCAAACCGGTGTCAAAATAAAGAAAAAAAATCCACGGGTTGCATAACCCATAATTTTGCGACTCACCTATCGTACTTTTGGAGATATTCAATTTTAAGTGTTTTTGAAGTTGATAACATTTTTAAAAATTTTTAGCAAAAATTGAAATATCTCGAGACTATGGACAAATTTTGTTGTCAGAAATGTGCTTGTCCAGAGTGTAGCGAGGTTATGTTGTTATAGAGGAACTGGTAAGACCCAAGTGTTCCAGTTCACTCCAGAGAACAGCAGGAGGGTTATTTGTTGATAATTTATTTCAGTAAAATTTTATTTTTTCTTCTGATATTTTTTCATTTAAAATATCTCTGAATTCTTTATAGTCATCCAAGCGAGGCTGAATACGTTTGTGTCTATAACGACGATCATCTAGCTGTTTTGATTCCTTTCTTAACTCAGGTGTTAGTCATGGAAGAGATTTTTTGGTAATTCTATAAGAGGAGCTACAGAATCGAGAACAGATATGATATTTTTAGCAGTTGTATTCCACATAAGGTCAACATCTCTACTTTTAAAAGCGAATGACCAGTCAAATTATCGAAGACGAATAGGGTTAATATTTTTGATATTTCTGAAGGAAATATTCGTTTCAAGAGAGTTGGGTGTGAAGATATCAAGAGTAACGTATCATAAGTTGTGGTTATTAATAAATAACTTTTTTTCAAAAGAAATCACCTTGTCAATTCATCAATTTTTATTAGATTAATAAAAGAATTGGAAACCGTTCCCCGTTGGGTTACACCATGAGGAATAAGGTAAAAATTATTGCCGATTATAAAGTCATAAAGTAATGGGCAAGGGATCCGATCAACACAAAATTATTCAGCACATCAATAATTCTACACAAAAAAGTTTAGCGGGATTGTTTTACACCGAAAATCCTTGTGTCGAAAAAATCAACACAAATTTTTTCGAATCGAAATATTCAACGCTCTGTGTTAAGTGATATTTACTTATGCCAGTATATGAAAGAAATAAGTTATTTAATATTTAAAATGGCGTGTTGAATACTTTGACTAAAAAAATTTGTGTTGAACTTTTCAGCACAACGATTTTTGGTGTAGAACGACTCCACAAAACTTTTTTGTGTAGAATCATTGATGTGTTGAATAATTATGTGTTGATCAGTTCCTTTGCCCAGTAAAGTAGAATGACTGAATTATATTTTATAATTTAAAAAATATTGTTTATTTAAACAAAAATTCTTAATTTTCCAGGTTCTATTCAGCCAATAAAGTACCATAATCAACTATTAATATGGTAACTATTACTCCAGCCCATGGGAACGGAACGGATCACCCTGAAAAAAACAGAAAACGCATAAAAATTTTCATTATTATAAACAGTGGGCCTTAAAGATCTGAAAAGGATATAAATAAATAAAATATATAATTTAAGATTATTTATTTAAAAACTTCGCCAATTTTCTATACCTATCATCTATGGTGTCTTTCATTTTTTACTTGATTATAACATTGTACTATTTTTTTGATTAAATTCAATAAAGTATGCATACTTTTTTAAAAATTGAGTATTTAAATTAAAAAATGTAATACAAATAATTATAAAAACAAAAAAAACAGTAGTGATTTCAGCTGTACGCGCGCGTTATTGAGGATATTACTATGCATGTTAAATATTGTATTTATTCAATTTTAATTATTGACCAAATCGTGTAAAAGAATTCAATATTTCTAACCAATTCAATAATTGGTCAAATTTTTTACTATTAATTGACCAATTCATGAAACGGGCAAGGGAATTGACCATTTCAGAAAATATTCAATTACACGTTTCGGGTATAAGATATATATATGTCGTAGGGAAGTAGAGAAATCCGTGATTTGGCCAAATTGTGCAAAGTAGACTAATGGAAGTTTCGATCGCCTACTTCCCTAAAATTTTTAGTGAAGTAGACGAAAATTATAGCTATTTGTGTGCCTGTGTTTAATGAACGAAATTACATAAAACTGATGTTAAAATAAACTTAAAATAAAAAATTTTTACAAAAAAAAATTTAATGTCGCCATTGGTATTACTTGATTCAGTCAATTCTAGAACCAAATTTAGTTTATACTACAGACCTTATAATACAGACCTGATGATGGGAATTTATTCCTGAAACTAGTCGTCTAATTATTATACAAAAACAAGTTGTAAAAAGAAGGATCAATATTTAAATTAAAATAAATATGTTTTGATTTAATTAATTAAAAATATCATTATTATTATATGTGATCACTTTCGTGATTTATTTAATTATTATTTTATTAGAGTCACGCGTTTAGTTTTTTAGGTTATATATTCTACAAATAAAAGTTACGGCATGGTATGCCAAATTATTTATACTACGTTATTAATACCTTGGCATAATGCAGCTGCCCATATTTTTGTAATAATTTTATAAAGATTATCTAGTTTATCTTTTCAAGAAAATTCATATATTTTTTATTATAACAACAACTAAAATAGCTCTATTTATTTGAATTTTGCCTAAGTTCAAAGTTACCCTTCTCCAATAATTTACAGCCTATTTTAGATAAAGAAGTATATCCGCTTTTGAAAGCCAATCATAAGCTAGTAAAATAACGTGTAAGAGAGAGACAAGTTATCTAGTTGTAAACATGATTGGTTATACAGACTCTTGTTGATCTGAAACACATAGTATACTATCTTACTACTATATATATTTCAAAATTTATTTGTGTGTGTGTGTGTGTGTGTGTGTGTGTGTGTGTGTTCCATCATCAGGGTCAAACCACTGAACATAATTACATAAAACCGGTGTCAAAATAAAGATAAAAAGTCCGCGGTTGACATAGGCTATAGATTTTCTGCTCAGCTATCGTAGTTTTTGAAATATTTAATTTTTAGTGTTTTTGAAATTGATAAAATTTTGAAAAATTTTGGAAAAAACTAAAATATTTAATTTAATTTAAGACTATTGACAAATTTTATTGTCACAAGTATGTACTATTCGATTCAGCACCAATTTTTACGTATTCTAAATTTTTATTCAAAACGGAGGTATCTTTAAAATTTTATAAAATATTTTTGAAGCTGGTTAAAAATATTTTTTTCATTTTTTTATTTTTTATGGTATTTTTAATAATTTATTTGTGTGCCTGTGTGTCTATGTGTTTCATCATGAGGCTCGAAAAAATGAAAGAAATTACATAATACCGATGTTAAAATAAAGTTAAAATAAAAAAATGTTTACTATTTTTGGGAAAAATTAAATTTTTTGAAAATTTTGTTAAAAAGTGAAATATCTGAAAAATATGATTTTAATGTCGCAATTGTTATTACTTGATTCAGTCAATTTTAGAACCATCTATATATACATATCTTGATACTATATACTATATACTGTATATATTTAAAAATTTATTTATCTGTCTGTCTGTCTGTACCCTAATGACTTAAGTGCCGCCGAACCAAAAGCTATAATTTTTCATTAATGTTTCACCTACGCAGTACGCTGCTCTGAATAGTTTGAATGTGTTTGCATAATTATAAATTTGTAGTGAAACAAAATTTTTTTAAGCAACACAAAAATATTGAAGTTAATAAGTGAACAGGAGGGACTGAGCCTCATCTGAAAAATCTGAACGTGTTTGCATAATTATAAATTTGCAGTGAAAAATGATTTTTTGAAGCAACACAAATAGAAGTCAATGCGACACAGGGGGGGCGGAGCCCCCCCTCCAACTTTTGCTAGTACAATATATTTATTTATTTATTTCATTTTTAACATGGAACATGTTTATAGGGAGGGGGTACTTCAGAACTTGAAAATTAAGGGAAGGGGGGTCAAATTTGTCCGATTTAAGAGGGATGGTCAAATTTTTCCTATTTAAGGAGGGGGGGTCAAATGAGACTTAAAATAATTAGGAGACTTTGAAAAATCTTAGGATAATACAGGTTTATGCACTTAGAATAATATCGATTTAGGGACTTGGAATAATTCAGGTTTAGGGAATCAAAATTGTTTGGATTTACAATCTTAACAACTAGTAAAGTGATAATTACAAATCATAAAATTAGAAAATTGTATTGTAATTTTGAGTAACATTTGTATTATCCTGGTTCTCAGTTGGAAGTAAACATGTTCAATGCATTTAGGTTGTGTTTACACAAACCAGTTATAAGTTTTTTTCATTATAAATTGATTAAATAATAACAAAAAATTTGACCAATTCAGGAAATGGTCAGAAACATTAATTTTTTTCACACTAATTGGTCAATAAGTAAAATAGAATAAATATATTATTTAGCATTCATAGCAATCTTCTCAATAACGCGCACGAAAAGTTGAGTTCACTGTTTTTTTTTTTTTTTTTTTAATTATTTATTTTTATTACATTCTTTAATTTAAATTTTCTCAATGTTTAAAAAAGTATGGATACTTTATTGAATATAATTAAAAAAAAGTACAATGTTGTGATTAACTGGAAAATGAAAGAAACTATAGATGTTATAGAAAATTGGCGAACAAAATTGAAAAAGGTTTCTAAAAAAATAATATTGAAATAATTAATATATTTTTTTTTTATTTATATCATGTATTTCAGATCTTTAAAAAGAATTTAAAGCATACTTTATTTCAGTAAAGAATAGTTTCTAATTCACAAGATTTACTTTTGACTCAACTTTAGGTCAAGAAAAGTTACGAGGTCAACATTTATTCCAGAAATGTTTTTGAAATATTCTAACTATGAGCCTTAATTTTGGCATAATATACGTTTTTTGGATCACGGAATCCAAATTTCAGTTAATTTTTTTTTTTTTTTTAAATACGCGATTTCATATACATTAGCAAAAACCATCCTTTAATGAAGTTTAAGCGTGTTTTTGCTATAATTTTTCGATATTTGGATTAAACGATCCAGAAAATTAAATATTATGCCAAAATTAAGGCTTACACACAAAACTCCATCGTGTAAATTTCATCAATTACATGCTATAAACATTAAAAAGAATATTTTAATGTTTGTAATATACTAAAAACATCTAATCTTAAAAAGTGAATGTTAATATTTACATTTTAATACTGTAAAGTTATAAGTTTACTTGGTGGTTAAGTTAAAATTTATATTTTACCACTAGATGGCCGGTAATAAGAACGATTTTCAGAGTATATGTATATTTATTTCTAAATAAACAGCATCTTTTCACTATAACCAAAACTTTAACTTCAAACCAAAAAAGTATCGAGGGAATTTTTAGTAGAAACAAAGTTGAAACGAGAGAAAAATCAAGAAAAACTTCAAGATTATTTATTGCAAAAATTTTTTTATTTGGAACAGTAACAATCAATATATAATTAAAATAAACAATGTGTATTATTACACGCGTCACTTCCCATGGACGATTTTCCGTAATTTGGTTTCAGCGATCCAAGAAACCTATTCTAGACCAAATCTGATGTTTGCCAGGAAATATAAAACCTCCCTCCGTAAATTGACTGGAGTAATAGGTACTATATCAACTGTTGATTATGGTACCTTATTGGCTAAATAAAATCTGGCAACAATTTTTTATAAAGTAAAATATATTTGAATTAGCAGGATTGAGAAAAATAGTGATATTATTTAAAAAATTATTTTTAATTTAGACTTGAAATGATTTTTTTATTAATATGCATTTTTAATTATTAATTACTAGCTGCGCCCGCCCCCCTGGACCGCTGCGTCTTAATTTTTCCAAAAATATGTTGTTTTAGGTTACTCAATATTTTGTAAAATAACATTTTTTTACCCGAAGTATTATCTAAAATTTACTGATTCATAAAAATTACGGGCATATGAATTTAGACGGATAATTATTGGTCAGCAATACAAAGCTTCGCTACCATTCCATAGGATCCACAACCAGTCGTTGTTTCCCTCGACTACTCGGGCTGATAATAGCTGTTCAAGCTTCTTTTAGTTACTATATTTAGTTACTACATCAGTGGCTGATAAAAATTAGAAATATGTATAATAATAGTCCTAAACTTTTATAATTCAAACCCGATTACCTTCAAAATTTAGGTGGATACGTAAACAATATACCCGAATCAAAGCAAATTCTTTTTGATCAAAAATTTTTCCTTGGTTTTCAGTTTTTTAGGTTTTTTTTAAAAAATTTGATAAAAATTTTTTTCTTGGATATTCAGTTTTTTCAACATAAAAATTTTTTATCGTTTTCAATCGAAATAAAACCTAGCCTATGTTTTGACCCGTAATGTTTCCCGTATTTTGCCGTAAACCCGATGTCTGTAGCTTTTATCTCGTTCTCGTTTATCACGTTCGGACATACATACAAACCTATATACAAACATAATTAAAGATTTATATATATATATATAGAATTAAAATTAAAGAATATCTAATCTTGTAAAAAAATTGATTATTCTGACCAATTCAGAAAATGGTCAATTATACGTTGAGGGTGTAACATATATATACCTTAATTTTCTACGTTAAATTTGGATTCAGCAGCTCAAATAACCTTCTAAATTCCATAAATATATATATGGCTCGTTTTCATTTTTTTTGAAAAAATAGCTTACAAAAAATAAAAATAAAAAATTCTTTTTTTAAAGTACAAACAAGGCTTTTTAGACTTATTTCACCAATAGTTATTTACTATTGCATAAAAGTCACCATAACGAACCCTTTATATCAATTTATTACGTTTTTTTGATATATTTAAATAAATTAAAAACCAAAATCGTTACATACGGCCTAAATATATGATTTTTTCCAGGCGTTATGTGTTTTAGAGAACAATGACATATATTTTTGAGTCATTCTTACTAATAAAACGAGTTTTGGAGGTAAATTTTAAAAATATTTAATAATTTTAACAAAAATGAGGAACGGTAAAGGCAGGAACGGTAAAGGCTTTTTTATAGAAAAATCAAAATAATTCGTAGACAAATGAACAAAAAAACTTTTCCGTTTGGAAAGTAAAGTATTTTTATGATTGAAACTTGCTAAGTTTTTTATATTTTAATTACAACGCAACGCTTCTTAATCGGAGATCCATGGGGGTACGGTAAAGGCTTTTGTTTTTGTCCCTTCGTGATTTCTGAACTTAAACTGATTTTGTTTTCCTATTTAACGACCTCTTAAAGTGCTCTTGGTGTGAGAATTTATTTTTTATGTATTTAAGTTGTCATTTATGTGATTTAGAGGTTTTAAAAATGTTTTCATGAAGAAAAATCAAATTTAATATAAATAAAATACGTTTTACGTAAAAAGTTTAACCTTATATAGTTAAAACATTAAATTATGTTGATTTTTATGGTGTACAATACAACGTTGTCGTTCTTTTTTTTTTATTTAACCTTCTACGAAAAATGACCAGCTGTATACCGTCAAAATCTTGTGACCGCTAATGTACCTTAATAAAAAATCATTAACTATTCATCTCTGGGGAGTTTTATGACATACTTTTTGGCAAAAATAATTTCTTTTTATTTTAAATTGGCAGATGGAAAATTACGAAAAATATTAGCAAAAATAAATAACCTGATGCAAATTTTTATTATTAGTTTTAATGCAATTTAAAAAAAAATTATGCATTTTAAAAAATATTCTCTAACACGCACAAGAAATAATGGAATTTTCATTAAATTTACTTTTTTTTTATGTTATTTACAATACTGATAAGCAACGTGTCAATTTTATTTAGTGTTCAGCTTTATTCCAAAATAATGGGTTTTTAGTTGACTTCATTATAAGTTTGACATCAGATTTTGAAAATGGCGACTTTTTTACGTAGGAACATAAATTTTAGTTTTAAAACTAATTGTGATTTAGGTGTGATTTTTGCATCCTATAAGACAAGGGCTTCGTTCTACAAAGACAGAAATTTCTTATATTTTGTCTACGTAAATGTTTCTTCAAAATAATTTTAGGTGAAAAATAGATATGAAATAATTTTATATATTAGTTATTTACATTACAAAAAAGTTACATATTTTTTATTAAATGATTTATTATTTTACCTCTGCTAAATAATTTAGTCTACTAAGTAAAGCTTGTCTCTTATCAGTATTTAATCTTGTGATAAAGTTACTTCTTTTGCTGAACATATATAAGAGACTCAAAACACTAAGAACAACTTGCATGTCACAACTAGAGAGCAATGTAATAAGATGTTCCATACTATTATACAAATGACGCGAAAAAGAATGTTCAATTAATAGCGTTGTAAAATGAAGAACCCATAATAACAGTTCTTTTGCTTTGTTATTTTCTGGAAGATCACAAGCAAGTTCCCAAAAATTATCAGAACTTTTGGCGGCTGCTTCTTCTAAAATAGAGTCACAAATATCTAAAACATCAATCCAATGAAATAATTCACATTTACCAAATGACCAAGCATCAATTTGTTTTAACTCTTCAATCAATTCGGTATGAGAACAAGAGCGAAGCCTATGTATTAAGGCTTTGCATTCTGCTGGCTGTAATTTAAATAATTATGAATTATTAGTTAATTGTCATAATCCTATGCATTTATAAAATTAAAAATTTGTTTTAAATTATGTTATTTTATAATTAATACTCTAGAGTAAATTAAAATATTAGTCATTATCATATTGCTTAAGTCATATATAAAAAAAAAAATTAATGTAATAAATAAATATATATTAAACTAATATCACCAAATGTTTAAAAAATATAGTTGATTACAATGATAAATAATAAATATAAATGATTACAAAAATATAGCGGTAATCATGAATAATTATTTTCAGACAAGAAAATTCGTATGCTTATAGTAGAGTTTATTATTACAAACACTAAGCACTTTTTTGGGAATGAGTAAAATCACTTGAAACTTTTTGCATTCGCTTCATTTTGACCCCAATAAAAAATGTTACATTTCAAACTTCTTTGGTCAGACCCCTGAGGGGGTTGGTTTGCCCCCGTTTGGGGGGTGAAAAAAAGAATTTAAAAAAAATAATACAAATTGATTAATTTTTTGATTCTAAGACAAAAATGTGGAATAATATTTTTCATGAAAATAAATCCATTGCCAGTTACAGTCCTTAGAAATTTTATATTTTGAAAATTAAGTTTCTTAATCGATGCGAAATTCAAAGGTTTTTAAGGTCTATAACTGACAAGGGATTCATTTTCATAAAAAATGTTATTTAACATTTTTGTCTTAGGATCAAAAAATTTATCGATTTGTAGTGTTTTTTAAAAATTTTTTTCACCCCCCAAACGGGGGTAAACCAACCCCTTCGGAGGTCTGACCAAAGAAGTTCGATATTTAACATTTTTTATTGGGGCCAAAATGAATCGAATGAAAAGAGTTTCAAGTGATTTCACTCATTCCCAAAAAAAGTGCCTAATTTCCTACAAAATCATGTAATTATAAACTCTACTATTACACAAATTGGTACAGAAAAGACACTTTTTCATCAAGATATTTAAATTATTATTCACATCACAACATTAGTCAAAAAATAGCTATAGTTTATAATATCATAGACAAATGTTTTCTTCTGTCAGACACTAGATTTCATTATCAAATATAAAATTAGCAAAGAACTTTTTAATTGCTAATAATTACCCGATTAGTTTCATCGATAAATATTTACATCAAAGAATCACACACATAAAACAAAATAAAAATAATTTTCCTAAAATCAACAATTACAATTACAACAATACAATAGTATTACCTTTCCACGAACACCTAAACCCTAATATCCAACAAATCTTAAAAAATTCTAATATTATTCTAATTAATAAAAATACTAATAAACTCAACAGTATAATCAAACTAGGCAAAGATAAAATAGACAAATTTGACATTATTAATGTAGTATTTAAAATAAAATGTTCAAATTGTGAATTTTTATACATAGGTCAAAATCTCAGAAAACTAAAAAAAAAGAATCATTGATAACTTAAAAGAGACTTTTTATTTTTAATTACAGTGTCTTGAAAAGGAATGCCAAGTTCCATTCGAAACGTTGGCTAAAATAATAAATAATTTTTATTAAATTTAAAAAAAAAACTTATTAAATTTATTTAAAATAGTTCCTAAAGATTGTATTTTTACTAAAAAAGAATCTTTTGATTTTTTTAATATAAAATTAACATACTAAGGAACGTTTTACTACATTATTAATAAGCTTTCTTATTATTAATTAAGTATAACAACATAAATCATGAATAAGGTTTCAATAATGCGATTTACAAATAATGATAATTTAAATATAGTAGTAGTAGTAATTTTATTCTTGTCAAATTATATACATAATTGTTACAAGATTGAAATAAGTTAATACAAAATTTAAAGCATAAACATAAAAATTATTTAAAGAACATGTTTTGATTATAAAGTAAAATTATATATGAACTTAAAATTAGAAAAATTATTCAGATCTATTTCTTGTATTTTCTTCAATTTTCTATTATTTTGAATTTCTTTGCTTTTTTAATTTTTGTGTTTTCAATATCTGTTGACAAAGATCACTAACAATTACATATGCTGGCACATCATCACTGCACTATCTATTTTAATTTTTTCTCAAGGAATTCCTATTAAACCGAAATTCCTTTTTCTATTTTAATGGGTTGAGGATGTGACAGCCTTTTTGCAATCGCTAGTGCTGTTTTCATGATATATCTATTTATATTGTTGTCATTTACTGTTTTAAATTGCTGTTCGCTTACAAATTCACTTCTTTTCATTGTAAATGATGTGATGAGAAATTTATAAGTTACTTACTCTGTTTTTATTTTTTCTTAATGTAAATTGCCATTTTCCCCTTTACTATTCAAAATAAATTTTTGGGATTTCTCCCTATTTTTTTTCTTCACTATTCAATATATTTTAAGCAAAAAACGGCATTTTCATCAAGACTATTTTTATTACTGTTTTCATTACCTATTATTATTTCAGCTGTTTGTATATTTTAAACTCTTGTGTTATAAATGCTATATTTGATCTATGCAAGATACATTTCTAACCTAACTTTTTCTCAACTTTTTTCTTTCTTTTAATCTTAATTTAATTTTTATGCTGGAGTTTTTATTTTATTTTCATTTATTTAATAAGTTTTATTTTGACACTTATGACCGATTTTTCTGGTATGTTTTAAACTTTTTCTGTAAATAATAACTATTTTTCACGGAGCTATTTTATAACGTGACTATGCGCTTTCGCGCCCATACCCTCTTCCTATCAAATTAGTATCTTAATTTAAATATATGTAAAATGGTCATTGTAATTACATCTATTGGTATTCGTTTAAAGTATGTGTAATGATTTTTAATAGATAAAGAAATATAAAATTATGGTAGGAGGACAAATGTTCCAAAAAAAATTTCCCAGTCCGTATTTCCCAAAAAGTTTATTTTCCCATTAACACATTTTCCCAATAGTTAATTTTTCCAATAAGCTATATTTTCCAAAAAATAATTTTTACAAAAAAAATTTTATCCACATACTGGAACTGCACAAAAAAGGCGAGAGCGAGTGCAGGGCTCGTTTGATTTTTAACCATGCTTATGGGGCTGGAGATTTAGTTGTGTTAAAAAAATGTAAGTTAGAAGACCATACTCATGCACCAAACAGAGAAGAGGTTAATGCCTTAAAATCGACTGCCGGCATTAAGCGGGCAGCCGTTGATCATCCAGAGGTGATGACTGATTTTGAGTTAGGTATACTAAACGCCGTCCAGACAGTAGTTAAAACAGACGCAAAAGCTTGTTTCTTTCATCTCCGTCAGAATATTTATCGAAGGATTCAAAAGCGCTTAGAAACCTCAATATATAATGCGGTTTCTAGATACGATAATTATGTAGAAGAAGGAGGCAATTTGCATTATCTGAAATCCATTGCTCATCACATTTCGTTTTAATTGTGTATAAAAAATTTTTTTAAGTTTGTAAAATTTTTTGGGAAATAATAAAATTTTTTTTGGAAGTTTTAATTTTTTTAAATATAATAATACGGGAAAAAAAACTTTGAGAAATTTATGCTTTGGGAAAAAAGTCCTGGGAAAAATTAATTGGGAAATTTTTTTTGGAACTTTTGACCCCCAATCAAAATTATGACTAGGTATTTTGTCATAGTAACCTACAGTTATTCTATGTAAACAATGGATGTATGTACTTTTTTATTTTATGAATTACAGATAAATAGGGTTTGAATAGACTTTGTGAATCTTCTTTTAGGTAGATAGGGTTTATTCGTGTGTTGATGTGAAGTACCTCAGAAGTATTACGTTTATGATAAGGTCTAATATAGAGATTTCGTTCAACTTAAAATTGTGTTTGGTATCAATGTAATGTTGTATGACAACTTTTTATTTATTTTCATTTATTTTTTTGGTACTATCAATAAAAATTTAATTTAAGTAAAAGTATACGATACTGATAAAATTTATAATGTTTTTAAAACTTTAATAAATTAAAGTATAATTAAAACTAAGTTAAGTCTTAAGTTAATAAGAAGTTATTACTCGTTGTAAAGTATTAATTATATTTAATTTTATTTATTATTTTTATTAATACTAATAAGATGTGGTAAAGTTGGTAAAAATGATTTTTACGAATATAAGATGTTTAAAAAATTTTATTTTTAACGACGTTTGCTTGATTAAGGTCCTTTTCAAGCTAAAATATATAAAGAATTTTTTATAAAATTATAATAAGTAATTTAATTATATGGACATAAAAATTTTCTTACTCAAATGTTTACAATTTAGATTACATACACCGGCAGAGCGCTGATACGAATGACGCGCCTCTTTAGTGCGTGCCATTCACTAAACTTTTAATGTAATAAACGCATTAAAATAATGCCTAAAAGTTACAATTCGGTCACGTGAGCCTATATTTGAAATTATAACTGCACAGACGAATACTTTTAATAATTATGATTGTTGTTAATAAATATAACAATTAATATAATTGAAATTAAAATGAATGCACGAATTTATTAGTAAATATTATTATTATTATTATTATTATCGTCTTTATTTACCAAAGCAAAATAGTTTAATACATTATTATACAATATATATATGAATATACAATATTTACAATTAAAATAATAGAAAATGAGATTTAATACAATATAACATAAAATTTATACAAAATATATGGGCGATTATTTCTCAACCCGGCCACCCCCCTCTGTCCAAAAATGGTGGCAACTTAAAAAGATTTTGGTTTTCTCAAATTGACTGGAAAAGGGTTTAGTTTTTTATTCTCATTGGCCTTTTCAACTCTGTAAATCTGCTGTGCCCATTTAAGGCACTGAGCGGCGCCAGGTCGACATTTTAAAAACAGAAAAATTGAAATAAAAGTAGATTAACGGTAAGTTTTTTGAAATTTTTTTCTCTTAAAAGTTGTTATTTATTAAAACAAAGAAAATGAGACCACTTGCGTTATAATTGGTTGATTTCTTAAAAAGTTTTGTGGGTGCTATGTAGTTTTTAAAAATGGGTAAAAAACGGCTACTTTGACTGATGATATCTCTGAACCTACATATCCAAAATAAAAATGTTTTAGTGCAAAATGGTAGTCTTTTGATTCATAATAAGTGTGCCAAATATCAGGGGATTTGATCGATTAGTTTCGGATTTAGCAATTTTCGGGTATTAATTCTCTTAAAAACATGGGTCGAAATTTGTTTCAGAATTACCCTTAAAATTGCTAAATCCGAAACTACTCTATCAAATCCTCTGATATTTGGTGCACTTATTATATATCAAAAGACTAACATTTTGCACTAAAACTTTTTTATTTTGGATATGTAGGTTCAGAGATATCATCAGTCAAAGTAGCCATTTTTTACCCATTTTTAAAAACTACATAGCACCCACAAAATTATTTAAGAAATCAACCAATTATAACGCAAGTGGTCTCATT
Source organism: Anagrus nilaparvatae (assembly GCA_022575985.1). Lineage (NCBI taxonomy): Eukaryota > Metazoa > Arthropoda > Insecta > Hymenoptera > Mymaridae > Anagrus > Anagrus nilaparvatae. The sequence continues at coordinate 32,954,725 of JAKSXM010000007.1, forward strand.
TTCTTTGTTTTAATAAATAACAACTTTTGTAATTGTAACTTTTAGGCATTACTTTAATGCGTTTAACGCATTAAAAGTTTAGTGAATGGCACACACTAAAGAGGCGCGTCATTCGTATCAGCGCTCTGCCGGTCTACTGAGAATATTGATTCTCTTGGTCAATAATTTTGTCAAAAATTAATAAATAAATAAATTTGTAGATATGTAAAAAGTATCCTATAAACATGAAATATTTTTTAATAAATTATGATAAAAATAGACTAAATTGCACTTATATTATCTTACCACAAGTCATATTATTAGAATATTTTTAATATAAACAAATGTAAAATTGTTAAAAACTAAAATATCACAGAAAAAATACTGATGTGTAGGCAATTTGTTAACTTTAATATAAATAAATTATAATAAAATAATCTTAAAATATATAAATTTATAAAAATATATATGATTGTTGTTTACAATCAACTTTTATTAACTTAAAAATTTTGGTAAGTAGCAAAAAATATTCTGCAATTAGAGCCATCTATTGTATATAAATATTAATAGGATAATGATTTATAATCGATAAGACTAGAATATTGTTTTATCGACATTAATGATAGAAAAAATTAAACGTATGATTTATGTAAACACTGATACACAGCTGTGATTATGTAAATAGTATGCAAATGGTGAAAAAGATATTTTTATGATTTGATTTTTTTCAGTTTATGAAAGATAGAGTTGTATGGAGCAAATAGATATTCGGGATCTTCAATTTTATTTATGGCTGTTGGATGAAGTTTAATATGTATTCTTTCAGAAATGGTTCTTTTGTGATATGATGGTTCTTTGTCCAATATCTTGAAATCCTTGAAATTAAAATTGTGTCCAGTGTCAATGTAGTGTTGTGTAAAAACTGGGTACCTTTTAGGTTTTTTGTTGCTCATATTTTCCTCATTACAGCTTCCATCTACTGAGGCATTATGAAGTTCTTCTTTTCTATAATCAGGGTTTTTATTAAGAAGTCTTTGACTAATTCTGGTAGGAAATTTTTGTGTGGAAGCTGTTTTTTCTTCTTCTTTTCTCTTCTTATTTTTATATGCTGTGATACCACTTTCATGTTCGCCAATTCTTACCAAGGCTTCTCTTTTGCTCTGTCCAATGTAGATTTTTTCACAATCATTATATTCAAATTTGTATACATTCAAATTTGTATTATTCTGGATGTCTTTTGAAAATTTATCTTTACCTTTAGTTATTATGTCATCCATTTTATTGACAATTTTAAGTATAGTTATGATATTGTATCTCCTTAGCATTTTAGAAATATTATAATACATTCTGCCTACATGTGGAAGACAAACTTTTGGTAGTTTTGATAAAATCCTTTTGTGGTGATCAATACCCTCATTAACACAGTTCTTATCATTATTATCAATGTTTTGAAGCAAATTCTTTCTATATTTGATGGAATTTAGTCTTTTCTTAATATAAAAATCAATAAATTTATTTGGGCATTTATTTTGCAGAAGTAATTCTTTGGCAATAGCTATATTCTCTGAGTGAAAACAATCATTGGAAAGTAAAATGGATCTGTCAACCAAATTATATATCATTCCTATTTTTTGTGCTTTTGTGTGATTCGAGTCATAATTTAAAAAACGATTGGAATTGGAAGGTTTTCTAAACCAATTGTGTAGTAAAGTGTTGTTATTTCTAATTAGAGTGACGTCTAGAAAATTAATGCTATTATTAGACTCCAATTCACAAATAAATTGTAATCTGTTGTTATATGAATTAAAAATATCAATAACATTTTGGACTTTGTCTGCAGGAACGCAATTTAAGATGTCATCAACATACCTTTTCATTGCGCGCGCGGCAGGCGAATTACAAGTTAGAAAATAGCTCCTGCTATTTTGTTGTGTTTGTGTATTAAAAAGTGTACTAAAAATCTCTACTGTGTATTAAAAATCATCAGCATATAATTACATTTATTTTAAGCTAATCATCTCAGTTCTCTGCATCTTTATAAAGCTTAAAATTGCATTTTAATCAACGCATCGTGAATAGACATCACACTGTACACACACACAAGCTCATGTACATATAAAAGACATTTACATCGTCTTTATTCGCTTGCTCGTTGCAACAACATTGTTACAACATTGTTACAAACTGTGCTAAGTCAGTTAGTTATATAGTTCTAAATATACATAAATGCAATTAAGTGCATATATAGCTTCTAAATAGCTAGAAAAATACATACATATATATATATATATACAAGTGAGACGGTATTGGTATTAGTGTTAGTGATAAACATTAAAACACAAGTCATGGCCATAGAAGATACCTGTGTTATCTGCGGCAAGCCAAGTATGAAAAGTTATCCGCTAAGAAAGTGTACTGCATGTGGCAATCTAGTACACCGACGCTGTACTCAGACATTAGCTGGTCAAGACATACTCTGCAATACATGCTTACTATCGAAAAAGAAGAAAAGTGGGAATTCAGTCAGCCCCACCTTAAAAAGGCAGTAACTAGCGACTAAGAAAGTCACGCCTACTACCAATAGAACATCTTTATTGCCAAAGCAAACGTTAAATACCACCTCACATTTATCTACACGGAGATCCAGCAGCACTCAAAATAATAACATTAAAACTAACATAAAAAATACAAGTATAACAAATAAAACTACTCGATTATCTACATATAATACTACAAGTAAACCATGTAATTGCACAGAAAATGTGAATAACTTACTAGATAAATGGGAGACGATGTTTCATAAAAAATTTGACATACTTTTTGACAAGATACAGAAAAATACTCTGGATCACTTCAACTACATTAAAAATGAAATTACATCTTTACACAATACTTTCAAGTACAATAAACAGATTGTTACATGCTCACCATCATCAATACTTCTACCTTCAGAAAAAGGTTCAGCATCAACAATAGAACTTCCTCAAGGTACATTGATCAAGAGTAACAATAATAATAATATAAATAATTTTAATAGTAATAGCAATAAATTTTTTTCTCTTTCTAATAATAATAATTTAAATTATAGTTTTTTAAATCAAAATAGTTTAAAATCAAACTTTTCTATTGACAATATTTTAAATTCAAATACTTCAACTTTTAATAATATTAATTCAAAAATACATTTTTCGCCTAAAATTATAGATAATAACTCATGTAAAAGCTATATCAATGGCAACAGTGGGGAAAGTTGCAGTAGTGTTGATACTATACACAATAAAAATCCTAATTCAAATTTAAATTTTAATTTAGATAAAAAAAGATCAAGTCAACTCATAGCTTATAATAATAATAATAATAATATTTTTTTTTTTTTTTTTTTTTTTTTGCACTCGGGGCAGGGGGGTGAGAAGGCACTTACGCCCGAACAGAACCGGTATCTGAACAGTGTCGGACTCCAAGGGGCAAGGCACTCTGCAAAAGACAGATGCCTTGCCCAAAGCATACCGACAAAACTCACCCCCATTCTCACCCCCTTTCTATTATATAAGTCACACCCGGAACCGTTTATCACATTACATCGGGTTGACTTAGGCCATGTATCCTCTTTAATGAAGATCCTTTCTTTCTTTTGTCCTCTCATCCTGAAGGTTCCTTATTTCTCCTTCTTGTTATTTCGCAATGTCGTCAAATAGATATATACATAGGTTTATAAATTAATAAATATATAAATAAATAAATAAATTAATATCCTTGTACGTCCTCCATTATCCCCCCATTGGTGCCGCGTGCAAGAACCGTCTATTTTGACTGCTCCTACACGCGGCTCCTAGTTAGGGTGTCGTCAATAACTTTTTTGTACGCAAAATCTCCTCCACGTACCTTGCCACGACGCTCCATGATTCCTCATTCTGGAGCATTTTTCCGACTATGTTATCGGGTGTGACTTCTTCAACCTCTGCTTCCAGCGCTCTCCTTTTAGTTATCCAGCGGTCACACTCGAAAAACGTGTGACGCGCGTCATCTCGTTTGTCGGGACAGAATACACATTCAGGGCTCACGACCTTTCCCATCCTGAAGAGATAAGATTGGAAAAGCCCATGGCCACTGAGGAACTGTGTCAAGAAGTAGTTTACCTCTCCGTGCCCTCTCTGAGTCCAGGGCGCGACCTCTTTTATGAGGCGCCTGGTCCATGCACTGTCCACGCGGTTCTTCCAGATTGTTTGCCACTCCAACATTGTAGCTCTCCTAACATCCGCTTTAATATATTCTAGGTCTCCCTCATTTTTCCTTTCGTATGTAAGCTTGCGCTCTTGGGCAAGTAGCTGAATAGGAATAATTCCTGCGATGACAAGAACTGCCACTTCCGAGACAGTCCTGTATGCGCAAGAAACCCTCAGAGCACCCTGCCTCTGCACTCTTATCATACCTTTCGAATATATATCCTTATCCAGTGCCTCACTCCAAATCTCCGCTCCGTACAATAGAATGGAGTGAGTTACGGACATTAGCAGCTTTCTCCTGCTGGACTTTGGTCCACTCATGTTCAACATCAGGCTGCTCAGGGCTAACGTCGTGGTACCTGCCTTCTTGACCCTTTGAGAAATATGTTCGAAATAGGTCCGCTTCATATCCAAAACTATTCCCAGATATTTGGCGAACCTTTTCGTCTCTATAATGGTATCCTCGTCAACCCGTATTGGAATAACGGTATTGATTTGCTTCCCCGTGAACATCACGATCTCGGTCTTAGCGACTGCCAGACTTAATCCGTGCTCTTCCATCCATGCGTTTGTCTTTAACATGCAGACGCTCAAGCTATCCTGTGCTTGTTGCACGTTCCTTGCTATGATCACGAGGGCAATATCATCCGCATAGCCTATCATAAAGCAGCCATCCGCTAGCTCCATCCTCAGGATACCATCATAAGAGATGTTCCATAGGTCAGGTCCCAATATGGAGCCCTGAGCTGCGCCAGCTGTCACTTTCCTACTTCTCTTCCCTTGAAGAGTCTCGTACAATAGTACTCTGTCACTTAGGTAACTCTTCATTACCCGCATCAAATAATTTGGTACTGCAAAATCATTTAGTCCTTGAAGGAACTTTGTCCACTTTGCAGAATTGAATGCGTTCTTGACGTCCAGGGTGACCAAAAGAGTAATTTTACGTGAGTAATGATTACCCGTTTGGGCCCTAGTTATCGCGTCAACGACCTCCTTCACAGCCCCGATCGTAGACCTCCCCCGTCTAAATCCGTATTGCCGAGGAGATAAATCCCCTGCTGCTTCTACTGCGTTTAAGATACGCGGTTGTAGCATTTTTTCGAAGCCCTTTCCAGCTGTATCCAGCAGTCCTAGTGGTCGCCAGTAGGACGAGAGTGTGGGATCTCCTTTTCCTTTACTGATAAGGACCAACAGTCCCTTTTTCCATCGCCTACTGAATACTCCAGCTCGTAGGCACGAGTTGTACATCATTAACATCAATGACGGACACTCGTGCGCAGCGATTCTTATAATTTCGGCTGGTATGCTGTCTGGGCCGGGGGCTTTCTTATTTCTGAGAGAGTCTATGGCAGCAAACAGCTCTTCTTGCGTGAAGTCCGGGATTTTGTTTACCCTAATAATAATAATATTAATAATAATAATAATGATAATAATAGTAATTATAATATCCGGCGTGTCGTGGATACCGTAGAGGCTGAGAGGGAAAAGCGGCCTGCAATCCGCAAAGACGTCCTTCTTGTAACGCTGGACGTCAAAAACGCTTTCAATTCGGCCAGGTGAGATGACATGATCCGGTCTCTCGAGTACGATTTCCGGATACCCAGGTATCTGGGTAACGTAATAAAGGACTACCTACGGGACCGGAGACTGCTCTACGACACGCTCGATGGCAGGCGACAGAGGGTTCTGAGTGCGGGCATTGCCCAAGGTTCGGTTCTCGGACCGGACCTGTGGAATGCCTTTTACGATGGCCTGTTGCGCGTTTACCTCCCGGAAGGAGCTTCTCTGATCGGGTACGCGGACGACGTGGCTCTGACCATCACCGGCAGGGACACGCAGGTAACCCAGGAGAGGTTGAATCTAGTCATGAGACAGATCAATCTCTGGATGGGCGAGCACGGGCTCCAGCTCGCGATCCCAAAAACGGAGATCGTACTGCTGACCCGTCGAACAACAATTTCCACGGACATCGATGTAAATGTCGATGATGGTGGAAACCCTCACACGATCCAAGCCAAGACATCGGTTAAGTACCTGGGAGTTCTGCTTGATAACAAGCTGAACTTCTGGGAACAATTTCAGAGGTCAAGTGAGAAGGCCGCGTCAATCGCATCCTCCTTGTCAAGGCTCATGGCCAACATAGGAGGGCCCAAACCCGGGAAGCGAAGATTGTTGATGTCCGTTGTCAACTCTGTCCTGCTTTATGGATCTGAGATCTGGGCGGATATCACCAAATTTGCCAAGTACAGACATAAATTATCGTCTGTGCAGCGGCAAGCGGCCCTGAGGATCGCCTGCGCGTACCATACGGTATCGCTCGAGGCGATCCAGGTAGTAGCATCGGTCATACCCATCGACCTGCTAGCGTTGGAGCGGAAATACATTTACGATAGTGTAGAGGACTGCGAAGTGTCATCCACTCGCGCCCGCTCCAGCTCTATGGAAAAATGGCAGAAACGGTGGAAAAAGGACGAAGAGGGAAATGCCCGATGGACGCGCAGACTGATTTCAGATCTGCAGACATGGACTGGACGACAACATGGGGAGGTGGATTTTTACCTCACCCAATTTTTTAACTGGACACGGGTACTATCGTGAAATGTTAAAACATTGGCATAAGGTGGCAACAGAGGAGTGCTTGCACTGCCCAGGCGAGAAGGATACAGTGGAGCACACTTTCTTTGAATGTGTGCGCTACGTGGAAGGGCGCCCGCCCTTCCCGATTTGGAGGCCAGAGAAGGTGGTTCCGGAAATGCTACGGAGTTCTGAAAATTATAACAAAGTAGCAGAGTACGTAAGGGTCACCTTGTTGAAGAAAAAGGAGGAGGGCTTTCTATCGTAGATTGCTTTCCTGTCACTAGGCTGGGGGAAGGCAGCGGCCAGTTGCCTAGGCTGCGCGTCCCAAACTGAAGTTATACCTGAAAAGGGAGTTCTGGTTTGGGACAAACAAGCGCGGGGGGTTTAAAGTGTGTTTATCCAGTAAGAATCTGGGGCGTAGCCGGCGACCGCGTTCGTCAGTGGTCTCCCAGTTGTGCACTTTGTGCAACTGGGCGGTCATGGAAATTTGCGGGTCTTTAAGGCCCGCAAACACTCCATGGCTGATGTAAGATTCACATATTTCCCATAAAAAAAAAAAAAAAAAAAAAAAATAGTAATTATAATAGTAATAATAATAATTATAATTTTAATCACATTGATATAGACAGCACTAAAATCATTTCATCTGCAAATGCTTTCAATCTTGATAAATCTGATAACAGATACAATAACTCAATAGCTTCAACATCTCCTCTCCCTCCAAAAATCCACTATAACAATGAGCTTTGTACTGAAGATCAGGAGCTTTTCATAAGTGGATTCACTAAGTTAACCAGTGAAGATGATCTTCCAACTCTCGCCTTAGCCATTTTTCGCGGTCTTGGTCCCCTAATTCACAGGGATGACATCATAAACGTTCGCTTAGTCCACACTCGAGACGAAAATGCTTCTGCTGTATTAAAATTTTCCTCCTTAATAGTCAGGCTTACATCCTTAAATCTAGTTCAACACATAATGTCATTAAAGCGTAGTAGGAGCTATTTCAGCACGAATGACATTAATCACACTCTTTTAATTAATACCCGTTTCTCTAGTTTACCCCCTACAAAAATAATAATAAATAGTGTTCTATCATCAGTAGAATATAAGCATTTCTCTTCTCTAAAAGTTGTTGCTCGTAACCTTGGTTTTAAATACGTATGGCACAAGGATGGGAGATTCCTAGTAAAGAGTGGCGACCGCGCTCATTATGTTACCTCGGCTACTGAACTCAGAGCCATAAGAGCGTGCTACATGGACAAAGAAGACTCAGTAACTAAACTTACTCTACCAGCAACTGAAATACTGGACAACATCGCACCAGATACAAACACAGGCACTAATAACGCCTGACTAGCGGACTCACATAACGAAGCGTTTAAGATAGGATTCGTTAATGCAGCGTCGCTTAAGCGTCATTTTAAGCAATTTAAACAGCTACTGGAAGATGATCCTTCATATCATGTGATGAGGGTAGCCGAATCGCGCTTTGGTGTCGCTGTGGACGACAAGATAACATCAATCAAAGGGTACAGCTCAATAAGGCAAGATCGCAATACTCAGGGTGGTGGAGTCGCTCTGTTTATTAAAAACAACTTAAGGGCCACAGTCTTAGCACGATCTAACACAATGAAAAATGGCAAGCCAGATTGCTTTGAATATCTTATGTACTGCATTTCAGGCAAAGAAACACCTCCTATTTTTGTTTGTCTAATATATCGCCCACCCTATATACCTTTTGATGCTGATCCTCAGTTCCTATCTAACCTGCGTGAATTATGCTCAAATTACAGTCACAAGATTATTATGGGTGACTTAAACACTGACATGTTAACTGAGAGTAGTAATACCACTTTTATGAAGGACCTACTCAATGAATTATACTTGCAAGTAATTAATCACGGCGCAACACGTCGTCCCCCTGGTTCTAGCGCTTGCAAGACCTGGTTAGACGTTATGTGCGCAGACAATAATGATAAAGTCATTAGTCACCATAATAAAATCCCGCCTTTCCTAAGTGATCACAATCTCATAGAAGCAGAAATAAAAATATTTATGCCTAAAATTCCTAAGGAAAGTTTCTCTTACAGGAAACTCAATGACATAACTCCTGAAGCCATGAATGATATTCTTATTCAGCATGATTGGACGGAATTTGACGCAACTGACTTAGACTTGGACTCTGCTGTTACCAGACTCAGCAGGAACCTACAGATTGCGATTGACAGTCTAGCACCTCTTAAAACTATCAATCCTTAAAAATCTAAACATCCTTGGATTGATAATAAATTAAATTTTATGATAACGAAGCGCAAATTCATCGAAAGTCGGTACCTTAATTCAAAAAACTCCTCTCTCTTAGATGAACTACTACAGCTCACCAACGAAATAGAGGCGCTCTCTGAAACTGCTCACAACACATTCATACGTGCAAGACTGGAAGAAGCAATAGATAATAATCACGATATATGGCGTGAGATGAAAAACTTGGGACTACTGCCCATTCCGCGCAGTGACCTTCATGGTTTTTCCCCAGATAACCTTAACAGATTCTTCGCCTCTGTCTCAACTTCACCTACAGAGAATATTGACGAAACCTGTGAGCTGATAAACTCAGCATCCAATGATGGCTTTTGTTTTGTCGAGGTCACTTTGAATGATGTCATCCTGGCAGTAGCCCATTTTTTATCCCAAGCTATGGGTTCTGACGGTATACCTCATAAAATAATAGCAAAATCACTCCCCACCCTTGGCCCTTATTTAGTAAAACTTTTTAATGCATCCCTCTTAGGTGGAGCATTTCCTAGAGCTTGGAAAAAATCCTTACTAGTAGCTATTAAGAAGACTTCCATTCCTTCCTCAGCTTCTGATTTCCGTCCTGTTGCTCTTCTATGCTTCCTTTAAAAGGTGCTAGAGAAGCTGGCACATGATCAGATTAGTAGCTACATAAGACAGAACAAGATATTAGACCCGCTACAGACTGGCTTTAGACCTTACAGCAGCACTGAAACAGCCTTACTTAAATTAACAGAGGACATACGGTTTGGCAAAAGCAAACGACTAATGACATTTTTGCTGCAGTTTGACTTTAGCAAGGCCTTTGATTCAATAGCACCATCTAAGTTAATAATTAAACTAAAATCCATGGGATTTTCAAAAAGCGCCTTGCTATGGATCAAATCTTACCTCCAAGACAGACAATTACAAGTTACCACGAAAACATCTTCCTCTGACCCACGTGGAGTTAACCTTGGTGTCCCGCAGAGGTCTGTACTTGGTCCCCTCTTGTTCTGCCTTTATATAAATGACGTTAAAGATTACCTTGACGCAGACGTTTTTAACCTACTGTACGCAGACGACTTACAAATCTACGTCCAAGCTTCACCTGAGAGCGTGAGTGAGGCAATTGAGAAACTTTCAAAAGCGGCTCACAACATCAACATTTGGGCCCAAAAGGTATCTTTGAGACTGAACCCAGACAAGACGCAAGCAATATTTTTCGGTACCAACTACTTTGTAGACCAACTTGATAGACTGAACTTACCTGGAGTGATTGTAAGTGAAGGCGTGACTGTGCCTTTTGTAAAAGAGGTTAAGAGCCTAGGAGTAATCCTAGATAATAAACTATCATGGGAATCGCATGTTACATCTATAGGAAAAAAGGTTAACAGAGTCCTTTACACACTAAGGTTTATCAGACAATGTACAACTGAGGCTCTTCGAATCAAACTTGTGCAAGCCCTAATGGTCCCTCATCTAGACTATTGCTCGGTTGTATATTTAGATTGCTCAAAGAACTTAAAAGACAGAATACAACGGATGAGCAATACATGTCTGAGATATGTATTTGGTATCAGTAGAGATACACATATTACTCCTTATAGGGAAACACTAGGGTGGTTAACATGTAACGCACGTAGGCTGTACTTTACATCTATTATTATGTATAAAATCCTCCGTTTACACCAGCCAGATTATTTAACTTCAAACTTTGTTAAATACAACCCCAAAGAAACAGCTAGAGGGGATTTAGCAACAAGGGAGTTAAGTATGCCTGATCTTGAAGAGTTGCATGGTGATCTCTCTTTTCAAGTGCAAGGTGCAAAGAGCTGGAACTCACTTCCTTCGGAAATAAGATTCCTCTCATCTATTAATTCTTTTAAAACAGGCCTTTTAAATTACCTAAGAGAATCGAATCATACATATGATGACTCTGCCTTTTAAAATCCTAAACTACCGAATAAGTTGTTATATTTACCTATTTATCAAGATTGAATTGTATTAAAGTTACCAATAAACAAATAATAAATGTTATTTACTCTATTACTGTGAATTGACTGTGATATTTTCTTATCGTATTTGCTTAACCAAAATATTAGATTATTAGCTACTTAGTACTGCTGCCCATTAACTACTGTTGCTATTACGTTGCTTATTTTTTAAAATTAATTCTTTTTTTCTTTTTTTTTTTTATATATATACATACAGTTTATATTCACAAATTATGTATGTTATGTTATATTAAAATTGTTACTAATCGCTATTACTATTCATGTAACTTATGTATCAAATTTTTGTGAAACAAAATAAAAGACTATTTACATTTACATTTACATTTACTTTTTATAAATTGGAGGTGTAAAATCCAATTGGCTCAGACAATATTCTTCAAGATCATCTAACACTATGTCTGCAAATATTGACAATATAGGTGATCCCATAGGACATACTTATTATAATTTTATAAAAAATTCTTTATATATTTTAGCTTGAAAAGGATTTTAATCGATCGAAACGTCGTTAAAAATAAAATTTTTTAAACATCTTATACTCGTAAAAATCATTATTACCAACTTTACCAAATCTTAAGTTTAGTCTTGTTATTTCATAATCACAAATTCATTTGGATTTGAAGTTTTTGGGTCCAGAAAATAAGGGTTTTGAGATTAAAATTTATTTGATTTCGTTACTATATTCCTAATGGATTTACTTTTAATATATAATTAAACTTTCGGTCCATAAATGTTGTGATATGAAATTTTATCAGCAAAGAAACGGATCAACCTCAGTGAAATACTGGGTGCATCACAATTACTACGGATTTTCACATTGCTAGTATATATTAAGACAATGTTAATGTCCACCTTGCATATGTATTTTTTACAACGCTATTCGAATATGTATCGTTTATAGACGGTCCGTAGTATATGAAATAAAGGTACTTTATCGCAAGAGGGCTTCTACTCTTACGATATAGAGTCTACTCGTACGTATAAAAGTATTATCGTAATAGTAGAGACCGAAGTAGAGACTGCGCATGATCAAAGTTCGATGAAGAACCGAATAAAATTTAGTTGTAACGTGGCCGTTGTATAGAACGCATGAGCGTGTTTTTGTTTAAAAAATAAAATATTGGAAAATAATGTTAAAGACGAAGATGAAAATTTATTAATAGACGAGAATAATAATATAGATGCCGAAATAAATAATCAGAAATAAATGTAATTTTTTCTAACTTATTAAAAATGAATGTATATATGTGCAAATAAATAAAGTGTATAAAAAAAAAGTTTTGTTTTTTAGTAATATTTATTTTTTTGTCTAAAAAACGATGAATATTCGAATATTGTTGAAAAAAAAATATATCGCAACTCGTGACGATATATACTATTTTGTCACTAAAACCGATTTTGAAGGTTTCATCCATTTACCGATGTCCAATTTTGTGTATTAAACGCTATATCTTAAAAAATCGTGAAAAAATTTTCAAGGTTGGTAGATTCCTGAAAACAATTACTGAATGGCCCTATTATTGGTACCTTAATTAGGTTTTCCGGGTCACTGATCACGATTTTTTAAAACTCAAAATAGCGTTCTTAAAATGATGGATTTCTAAAATTCAAATTGGCATTAAAAGCTATTTTAAACATTTTAGCGTGTTTTTTTTAAGCCAACAAAACATTTTAAGGTTAGAATACAATAATATTGATTTTTAAAGTTATTAAATCAGGCTCGTAATCAGAGGACCCAAAAACTTACTCAGAAACTATAAAATGCTTCAAATATCACTCATTACTAATTGAAGTTAAAATACTGCCATTTTGACAAATGAACTAGGTATTAATATCTCAAAATCTCAAGTTATTAGCTTTTTTAAAAATTCAATTACATTTAGTTACCGATTAAATGGATTTACCTTACCTAGAGTATCAAAATTGGAGATCATGGGATAATACTTGATGAAAATTGGTCTTTTAGACATCACTTAGATCATGTAATATCAACTTCATCTAGAAAGATTGGTCTTATAGCCCTTGAGCCCGTAACACAAAAAAATGTTATGATCGATTACCGCTTGTAAGGAAATGAATTAAGCTATTTTGTACCTATAGAACCTGAATTTAATAATGCCGACCAAATTATTTGGTTACTAAGGGCTTTTCCAGCCTAATTAAATTATATTAAAAAACCGATTTTCCGGATAAATTTAATCTGGTCGGCATATGCCTAGATATACTTTAAATTTAAAAAAAATCCATCGGAAAACAAACGCCGACCACGTAGCATGGATAGAAAATGCAGAAAAATCAAATACTTTTGCTAATTTTCCGAAGGGAAGTCATTTATTTTTGGTCGGCTTTTTACTTAGTCATTCATTAACTATTTAAATTCAACATTTTTAATTACGCCGTCCTTTTTTGAAAGTTTTACTAATCCTTATGCACATGCACTTTTGTAAAATGCATTCATGAGAAATCAAGCTGTTTTTTTTTGGTCGGCAATTTTTTTTTCATAATTAATAAAGTAATATTATATATTTAAAATGTAGGCCGAACAAATAAATTAGTTATAATTTTCTTAATCTCACAACAATTTTTTACAAAAATAGAAAAGTTTTAAAAAATTTTATTTTTTGCAAAAATTTTTTTTATTTGGTTGGCACTTTCTTTTCTTACTAATTATGATATAACTATATAGTAAAAAATATATGCCGTAAAAAAATTATGGATAAAATGATAAAAAATTGGATATTTTAACATTTTAAATTTATGTTGCAATTTCTATGGTAACGCGTAATTTAAAGTTGCCTTTTTAATAATTTATTGAGTAAAAATGTTCAAATTTATAATTTCGTATTACTATTTAACCCTTACGAAATAAAAATTTTTACAAGCCGACCATTTTTTTTTTTTACTGATGGAGTTGCAAGTACGCCATTTTGTGCATATTTGACATAATTTGCAAACCATTATTTTCTGTCCGGCATGTATTTAAAATATTTTGGTGCGTTGCAAAAAACGTTAAAATAAAGTTGCCGAACAAAATTATTGTCTACAAAAGGTATAAATAAAAATTATTATGAATATATAGAAAATGGCATGCCTATTAATCTTAGTAAATCTAATTTTATTTCCATTTCTAGGTCTAAATACCCCATCGGTACTAATTATACGGTTAATGGTTTGGATTTGCGCGTCCCAAACTGAAGTTATACCTGAAAAGGGAGTTCCGGTTTGGAACAAACAAGCGCGGGGGGTTTAAAGTGTGTTTATCCAGTAAGAATCTGGGGCGTAGCCGGCGACCGCGGTCGCCGGTGGTCTCCCAGTTGTACACTTTGTACAACTGGGCGGTCATGGAAATTTGCGGGCCTTTAAGGCTTAAGAAAACACTCCATGGCTGATGTAAGATTCACATATTTCCCTTAAAAAAAAAAAAAAAAAAAAAATGGTTTGGATTTAACTAAAGTATCGCGCATCATTATTGATGACAAGTGGTGCTTTTCGGAGCACAGGGGGTTTATACTGTCTAAGGCTCTCCAGATCCTTGGTTTCATAAAAAGAAGTACTTTGGATTTCAGATCTCCATTTATTGTAGCTAACCTTATTAAGGTTTTTGTGATTCCGCATTTAACATACGGATCTGTAATCTGGAGACTTTGGACCAGTGTGGACTACCGTTCTCTGGAGGGCATCATCCATAAGGGTCTTCGTTATGTTTCATATAAAACAAATTCTCCAATGTCTCCTCTCGAGCACGACTTCTCAAATATTTCTAAATTAGCTAATATTTCTTCCATCAAATCATTGCATAATGCATATGATCTTATGTCTATGAATAAGGCATTATCAGATCCATGTTTTCCTGAAAATTTGAGGAACGTGTTCGAGAGTAGATCACTGGAATACAATTTACGTCAACCTAGAATTTTAAAAGAAGCTAGTGCTAAAAGTGATTTGTTATATCATTCCCCTTACCTCAGGTTAAAAAGGCAGTGGAACTCTTTGCCACAGAGTCTTAAAAGTTTATTAGGTCAAGACTGTTTTAAAACTAATGTATATAGGTTCTGTTTAAATTATTTTGACTCAAATTAGTCTTTTTTACATTATGATTATTATTTTAATAAAAGAAGTATATTTTGCGCAATTCACTTTGGTCTCTATTGGGATGGCTTGGTTTTGGTTGCCAACTATGGTCATTTGTGTCTGTCGATGCAATAACAGCGTATAAAACTCTATAAGAGAAGGGGATACCATTTAAAATACATAGTACTCCCCTCCACTCGCCGATCTTTATACGCTCTTATTGCATCGACAGCTTCATTTATTCTAGTCATATAGACAAAAATTAAATTAAGATTAGACATTTAGACTAATGGTGTTTTAATTATTGTATCCGAATTATATTTGATTATTAATGCATATTATTTATAGGACTTGAATTATTAGATGTAAAATTAAATATTTTAAAATTGTAAGTTAGTTAAATTTTTCTTAATCAGAGTAATAATTTTCTTTAATTAATGAAAATGTATAAATTATTTTTTATATGTACAATTTATTTTTAAAAAGCATGTATTGGGTGTATAGCCTGTTATTTATATATAATAAAGAAATATAAAGAAATATAAACTTAAAATTTAGTGCAAAAATGATAAAAATATTTATAAAATATTTAAGTGATTTACATGACCAAAGTTTACTGTTCGACGACTACTTATTTCATACTTTTTTATCGGTAAAATTGCAACAATGGTATTGTCGAACTAATTTAATCCTTTGAATCAAAATCGTCTTAAAACGTTTAAGGGCCGTTTTAGCAAGTATAAAAATGCATAAATTTGTTACTGACTCTAGACTATAGTGTATTCAATTTTTTACATTCAATTACATCAATTATATTTTACTCACTAATATTAACCTATAAAATAATATATAATAATCTACCAATTATCTTTATTTCTAAGAAAGGGGAAAAGGAAAGGTGAATTAATGTCACACGGTTAATAAGAATAAATTACATTCAAATGCACAAACTACTATGTAATTTTAATTTTATATTATAGTTTATTTGACGTTTATTGCAAAAAGAAATTCACCTTATGCCTAGAAATTTTTCATTTTTCTGAACAATATTTTAAGAAAATAATTAAATGAATTGCTTTTTGTGAATTTTGGTTTAAATCGGAAGACTATTGGTATCATAAATAAATCGTTTTTTTTTCTTTATTGGCAAATTTTAGTTTCTGGAATTATCCAATAATATTTATAAAATGGGTTGCTTTGCTATAAAATAATAATATCAATGATAAACATTTTTTTAAATAAATGAATATTTTTTATGAAAACTATTTTTTTTCAAACAAAATATTTTACACATTTTCTTAAAAAAAGCTTTTTTTAAAACTTGAAGAATTCAGCTCTTAACAATCTTCTTCACTGCTGCTATCGGAATCTACTAAATTCAAAGTTTACGGTTTCAACGTAGCGATCAAAGTTATCATACGCAAATCCAGTTCCCCGATTAGGAAGTAATTTAATTTCAGAAGGGCATATATTTTTTTGTTCGCTTAAAGAATAAGTCACTTCTGTTTCAAGTTCTTCGATTCCACTATAAGATATACAGTGACCGTAAGAATTAATCATACGAATAACGTTATAATTATTTGTTAAACTTTTTAATGTTATTCCTAAAGTAATGTGTTTTGAAGTTTTAATACGCCCATTTGTTACATTGTAAATAGCACTCTGCGAAAGTGATTTGATAACCTTTTTGTTTTAAGGCTACTTTTACGTCGAGAATTCCCAGCAGTTAACAAAATAGAATAAAAATCTTTTAAACATTTAGGGATTTCACATTCTCCATTAATTAAATCATGATGCTTTAACTTATTTGGTAATTTTTTGTCTTAACAGAAGTGCTGCAGAATTTATAAGTGTTTCATCATCTAATTGAACGTAATTAAGATCTTCTAATTGAGCATCAATTGGAACTATTTCTTTTCTACTTCCCATTGTTAATATTACTTTAATCTTTCCTTTAAAATTCTCCTTCAGTTTATTTTCTAAATGAGCTACAGAAAAGTTTTCCGGCAATATATTTTGTGTATTATTAAATTCTTCATGTAAAAATTGAATGAACATTTTTTTCAGAAAAGTCAAATAAAAAAAACGCCGTTTCTGGATTATATTTGTTTCTATAAATTTACACATATGAATACGCAGTTTTATGATAATTTCGTTTTGTGTGCCACGAAGAAAAATTATCTTCATCAGATTTATTGGATGATAAGAAATTTTTTGTTGATAAGAAATTTTACACGCTTTATGATAAGGTAATGGTTTATGTTCTCTCAAGATATCAGATAATTTTTCTAACAAAGTAATATCGTCGGTTTCCGTGGCTACGGCTCGAATGTTCTCAAATAATGCAAAATTATTATCATTTTGAGCATAGCTTACATCAAAGTATCTATTTTTAATTTTTTTGGTTCCTCAAAGAGGAACCATTGTGATAGGTCAAATTTCGATTTTTGATTTTTTGGCATATAAGCACGTTTTGAGACCCCAGGAAGCTAAAAAACCGGTTTTTAAAAAAAGTATGTGTGTGTGTGTGTGTATATATATGTGTGTGTGTATGTATGTGATTGGTGATATTTCACAAACATTATGGAGTTAAGACCTAATTTTTTTTCCAAAAATTTTTTTATCAAAAAAGTTCGAGGTACTTTTTTTTTTTTAATTTAGATGTAATATCTCATTTATTTCCACCAAAGTACTTATATTTGAAAGTATGGTTTTTACTCTATATCACGAATCTGATACTTAATTTTTTTTAAATTTTTTTCCCAAAATTTTTTTCACGAAAAAATACAAAAAAAAACTAATTTTTTTTTCTTTTTGGACGTAGTACCTAATTTATTTCTATAAAAGTACTAGTTTTAGAAAGTTTTTTATAGTCATTTTTTGGATTTGATACCGAATTTTTTTTAAATTTTTTTCTCAAAATTAAAAAAAAAAAAAAATTTTAAAACCTGCAATATTTTTTTTTTTTTTGGTGTAATACCTAATTTAATTTCATGAAAGTACTAATATCTGAAAATATTGCGACCGGCGATATTTTACAACTGTTATGAAATTAAGACCTAATTTTTTTATTAAAAAAATCTCAAAATACTTTTTTTTTTTTAATTTGGATGTAATACCTCATTCATTTCCATGAAATTACTTATATTTGAAATTATGATTTTTACTCGATATCTTGAATCTGATAATTAATTTTTTTAAAATTTTTTTCTCCAAAATCTTCGTCACAAAAAAATACATAAAACACCAAATTTATTTTTCGTTTTGGACATATCTAATTTATTTTAATGAGAGTACAAGTTTTAAAAATTTAGTTTATAGTAATTTTTTGTATACGATCACAATTTTTTTTTTTTATTTTGATATAAATTATAACACACAAGAAAGAGTGATGGAAATCTTGCCTCTTTTTGACTTCCTTGGATTATTTTGCTCGTTGCTATGTTTATTTATGTATGCAGCTTAATGAAATTATAAACAATAATAAAAAGCCTAAAAATATTAAATGGTTATGTTTGCATTTTAAAATTAAGATTTAAAAGTTATATTGGCATTTTTTAAAGAATCAAACAATTTTAAGAATTAAATAATTTATTATTTTGTGATTAATAGAAATAATATAAATAATGTTAACATCTTGAAGCAATTAATGTGGTTATTTTTTTTATTACAAAATATTATTATTATTATTATTATCATTGTTGCGGAAGATTGGTCAAATGCAAGAAGTACACTGAGAAAATAAATTATAAGAAATTATTATAAATTCTGGTAAAAACTCCTATCTTTTTATATAATAATTGAGCGAATATTTGTAATTTTCGCATCGTTACCAACCATTTCTTTGACAAAACAAAAAAATCATGTTACCCAATATTTTAATTATTAAGGGATAATTATATATTCTAATAAAATAAAATTTTATAAAAAAAAATAAAATTAGCTTTTTTTAGATTTGTCTCTTTTTAATTATGCAAAAATGATTTAAAATCCATTAACGCCGGCGCGACCAATCCATGGACGCTAGAATTTTCACTTTAATAACAAAATGATCTTAATAATCTACTTTACCAGCTATTAAAACCAATTAAGTAAAATAAATTAAGTAAATTAAGATTACAGCCCATTGTTTTAGGAACCTCAGTGCCAGCTAGTTGGCAGGGTATTTTATTTTGATCACAAAAAACATACAAATCTTTGTCATTACTAGTTGATGTATCGATTTCATGCTCTGAAAATTCATCATCTACCCTTTCTTGATCATTAGTTGCATGACTGCTGTTATATAAAAGCAATAAAAAATTGTATATTTTAAAAGATACATTTTTAAATAAAAGTTTTAATAAATTTAAAGTAAGTGATATAGATTCACATCAACTAGATCAACTATGCACATAAAAAATTATTTACGTCTACAGACCTAAAAAAAGTAAGTAAGATATAAATCATGGAAAATTTACAAAATAAACAATTTTAAAATTTTTTATTGCGCAAAATTTAACCTGTCTGTTCTTATCAAGGGTAACAGAACCATTTTTGGTTAAAGTTAATATTATATTTTGCTAGTAGCGTCAATTTGTTTTCATAGAATTAAAAAACACAAATCAGTAAAAATAAGTGACTACGTAATAAGGATCTATTCCTTCAATATAAAAGGATTCAATGTTTATTTGGGAAATAAAAAATATTCAAAAATATTTTCTTTGCAATTTTTTGTTTTACGCATGGAATAAAATTCCAAAAAATTTTATTTAATTAAAAAAAAGTATTTTATGAATTACAATTTCTTTCATACTAAAAAAATATTTTTTTTTTATTTGCTTTAGCCTTCCCGTATTTCCTGGATTTATCCAAGACTAAATAATTCACCAATATGTGCTTTAAAAAAGTTTGAACTTAAAAAAAAATTTCATAAATTTTTTTTAATTTAAACTCATGATTAATGATGATTATAAATCTATATCACTTTCAATACTTTTGCAGAGTAAATGTATCACAAAATACGAATGAATAATCTAAATGCAGTTTTTTTTTGTTTTACGCGCCAAAAATTTTACATATACCTCTCAAGATTTCAAAAAATAACTATGTTTAAATTCGATAATTGAAGTTTCCAGATGAAATTTCTGATAGAATTTTTGAATTCTTCAGGAAATTTTACGAAAGAACCTATATTTAAAAAAATTTTGAGAAATTCTAAAACACTAAGGTACCGGTATCAGTACATAAACGGTTAAGAATTTTCGTTCATTAAAATTCAAATATTTAATAAATAATTTAACTTATGGTAAAAGTTTTGTATTTAATAATAAATTTCATCCCTTAATAATGCATTGACATAAAAATTTTATCCTTGATAGTTTCTTATTTCGTAAAATTAAATGATATTCACGAGTTTATTGCACTAGTATATGAACAACCGAATTTTAAATGGAAAAACCGCATATAAGAAAATACTCCAGTACATGAACGACCTAAAATTTCATGACGAATGACCGATGCTTCCGCGTATTGGACAATCCTACCTAAATTCAAGTACCTGGGCAGTTACTAATTAGTTTATATAATATACCCGCAACTGCCCTAAATCCAGTTTCTCCTGTCAATTCCTCTTAGTTACTCTTACATCCTCCCATAATAACTGACCTATTAAGATCAGGTCCAGTTTAGGAGATTCGATTAGAACAGACTTCTCAGTAAAATTAACACTTAGTCTTATTGACTTAGACGCTTTTTCATATTAACTTATAATAAAGTCAGTAAATTAAACTAAAGTATCCAGTGTATATATTTAATAGAGATATATCCTTCTATAATCTCGAACTTAAGTTTAACCAGCTCTAGTACCCGAGGTCATCAACATATTTATACATTCATCAACATATATCAACTTTAATCCTATATAAGTATAAAATACCTGGGGCTTTCAATATCCCCAGGATAAAACTTATTTATATTTATTTATATATTACGTATCCCGAATTAAATCTCAGAATATGTAACACTCATATTACATAAAAAAATAAATCGTAAAATATTTATTAATTATATATATATATATATACTAGCTGCCTCCGGCTCGCTTCGCTCACCTCGGCAACCGCCAAGGGGGCTGCGCCCCTCTGGACCCCTGCAACTTGATTTTTCCAAAGATATGTTGTTTTAGGTTACTCAATATTTTGTATAATAACCTTTTTAAACGGAATTATTATCTAAAATTTACTATATCATAAAAATTACGAACATTGGAACTCATGCAGATAATTCAGCTATACAAAGCTGATTACCTACCCTAGGATCCGCAAGTGGCAGTTGCTTCCCTCAATTACCAATTTTAGGATTATCCCTGATAATAGCTGTAAAAGCTTCTTTTAGTTACTCTATTGCGCTACTAAATTAGTAGCCGATAAGAATTAAAAATATATATAATATTAGTCCTAAATTTTTATAATTTTTGAAAAATGATTGTAACTTTTGACAGATCGAACTGATTACCTTGAAAATTTAGGTGGATACGTAAAAAATATGCCCGAATCAAATGAAATTCTTTTGATACAAAAATTTTTCCTCGGTTTTCAGTTTTTTTGGTTTTTTTTGAAAAATTGATAAAAATTTTTTTCTTGGAAATCCAGTTTTTTCAACATAAAAATTTTTTGTCGTTATCAATCGAAATAAAACCTAGCCTATGTTTTGACCCGTAATTTTTGCCGTCTTTTGCCGTAAACCCGATGTCTGTAAATTTATTTTATCGTGTTCTCGTTTATCGCGATCGGACATACACATACACATAATTAAAGATTTATATATATATAGGATAGGATAGGATAGGATATAGGATATATGGGTCAATATTTGTGAACTGTATATGACTTTGCATGGGTGGGTCTCGAAATGTACTCCAAAGTATGTTTGGTCGAAAGTATATATAAAAAAAATAATTTTCCCCAATTTTTAGCTTTTTAGATCCAATCCTCTATTTTTTACAGCGATTTTTGTTTTTTTCAATTTTTTGAAATTTTTAATTTTTGAGAAATTGATGTTCATTAATTTTTCTCGCAAACGCGCACTTTACAATAAAATTTTTTTCCCTTATAGTATCCCATAGGAAATTTCCCGTAGAATTCGATTCTGGGGTCCAAATTTTTTTTTGAACTGCGCATGCGCGAGAAAATCAACTTTCTTGCTTTGCCTTTTCTAGCTTATATGCCTCAGCTGCAGACAGCTCAATTTTCATCCTGTTGGTCTCAAATTGTAGGTTTTTTCATATACTTTCAGCATATGAAATCATTTTTTTGGGTAAATTTAATTTAAAAGCACTAAAATTGAAAAATAGCGATTTTTAAAAAATCATTTTTCACAAATTTTGAATTTTCCGCCAAGTCACGTGACCAAATGAAAATCTGACTGAAATTTCGGATTCAGAGGAAAATTTTACATAAGCATACCAATTTTCGTCTTATTTCATTAAAAAGTTTCTAAAATATCCCATTTTAAAGATAAAGATTAAAATTGACTTTTTTTAAAAAACCCTAAAAATGGGACTCTGACTTTAATTATCATATCTGTTAAACAAATAATTATAAAAAGACGAGTAAAAATTTTTTGGAAACTAAGGGCTTGTAAAAAATTTTTGAGGCCTATAGAATTCGTTTCTTTTAAAAATTAGAATTTTGGCAGCAATTTCAAAATTGGTCATTTTTGGGTAAGAATAGGGATTTGGTTTATTGACTATCGCCATGAGAGAATTAACAACAAATAAATGTGGTGTACGGTAAATAAATGTTGATACGTATACCGAAAAAATGAGACCAATTGGAAGTATTTTGGTTAGCTGGCGAGGTTGCAGCTTTGTATTAAAGATTATGAAAAAAATCCTATTTTATAACATTGTCGTATTTTGTAGCTATTCTATATTATTCTCAATTTTCCGAATTTTCTAGTTACCTAATGAAAATTTTGACAAAATTTTCGGATTCCTCGAGAAATTTTACAAAAGACCCTCTTTTTGGAAAAGTTTTGGAACTTTCCGTAACGTTATAGAAATAAAAGAAATTGCAAAATACTAAATAACTACAAAATACCACAATGTTATCAAATAGAATTTTTTTGTAATCTTTAATACAAAGTTGCAAACTTGTCAGTTAACCAAAATAATTCCAATTGGTCTCATTTTTTTGGTATAAGTGTCACCATTCAGTTACCGCACACTGCAATTATTTGTCGCTAAATCTCTCATGCCGATAGTCAATAAACCAAATGCCTATTCTTACCCCAAAATGACCAATTTTGAAATTGCTGCCAAAATTCTAATTTTTAAAAGAAACGAGTTCTATAGGCCTCAAAAATTTTTTACAAGCCCTTAGTTTCCAAAAAATTTTTACTCGTCTTTTTATAATTATTTGTTTAACAGATATGATAATTAAAGTCAGATTCCCATTTTTAGGGTTTTTTAAAAAAAGTCAATTTTAATCTTTATCTTTAAAATGGGATATCTTAGAAACTATTTAATTAAATAAGACGAAAATTGGTATGTTTATGTAAAATTTTTCGCTAAATCCGAATTTTCAGTCAGATTTTAATTTGGTCACGTGACTTGGCGGAAAATTCAAAATTTGTGAAAGATGATTTTTTAAAAATCGCTATTTTTCAATTTTAGTGCTTTTAAAATAAATTTACCCAAAAAAATGATTTCATATGCTGAAAGTATATGAAAAAACCTACAATTTGAGACCAACAGGATGAAAATTGAGCTGTCTGCAGCTGAGGCATATAAGCTAGAAAAGGCAAAGCAAGAAAGTTGATTTTCTCGCGCATGCGCAGTTCAAAAAAAAATTTGGACCCCAGAATCGAATTCTACGGGAAATTTCCTGTGGGGTACTATAAGGAAAAAAAATTTTATTGTAAAGTGCGCGTTTGCGAGAAAAATTAATGAACATAAATTTCTCAAAAATTAAAAATTTCAAAAAATTGAAAAAAACAAAAATCGCTGTAAAAAATAGAGGATTGGATCTAAAAAGCTAAAAATTGGGGAAAATTATATTTTTTATATATACTTTCGACCAAACATACTTTGGAGTACATTCTGAGACTTGAAAATCCAAACTGTATACACTTCACAAATATTGACCCATATAGAAGTCTTAGAAAAAATAAAATAACAAAAAAGAAACGGCTCAAATCTAGTTCTTAGAATTCATTCATGGACACTTTTATGGCTAAATATTTTCACTATATTTAAATTTAATATTGGTACATTTTACTAAAAGATTTAATTACACATAAATGAATAAAAGTTATGAAACTTATTCACAAAACAATCAAAAAAATTATTTTAGTACAAATTTTACAAAAATATTTTATTCAAATTAAAACGCATAAAAGGAGCGAAAAATTGCAAAATAATCATAATCTGAAGGAATTACTGATAAAAATCTAAATTAACCGCGTATAATAAGGAAAATTAAAAATAAAAATAAATCATAAAAATGCTCATTTATTGAATAATAACCCAGGCCAGGGTTGCTTTGATTGATTACAGCTATAGTAACCCTAATTTATATTTAAAATCATGCCCCTATTGTATAACACCCTCAAAATTTATTTGTATTATTTTTGCAGAGTTTAAAAATTTTCTTAAAAAATACACTCAAGTTTTCATAGATATTTTTAGTAATTTGATAGCTACTTTTTAATATTACTTTTATTTGACGTACATAGGCTTAATTAATGATGCATCAATTTTTTGAGACTCTGATCTTGGTACACATTTACGTAAAAGAACTATCGAGCTTCCAGAACCAAAAATTTGCCAGGAACAAACATCAAGTGTCCATTTTTTTTTATGGGCGATGGAATTTTCGCTTTGCAAAAATACTTTATGATACTCCGATAAATCGCAGAAGAAACATGGAAATTTCTGAAAAAGTTTATAATTAGAGGCTTCCTAGAGCGTGAAGACTTATTGAAAGTTCATTTGTAGTTTTAACAAAAAAATGGACAATTTTGCAAAGAGCTTTAGGTCAAAAAAACGAAAATGTTGACTATATTTTTATGGCGTTAGTATGTCTTCATAATTTTTAACTTCATAATAAAGACATATAAAATGCAAGTACCTGCAGAATTGCGGAGATACGAAGATACTGAAGTTTATGATGACGGAGAAGATGAAAATGAAGATGAAAACCAAGATGGGCAAGCAGTAAGAAATATTCTTATAGACTATTTTTCATCACCAGAAGGCCTAATAGATCATCAATGAGACAGAATTTCAAAGTTAAAAAAAAAAACAATTTTAATATTTGAGTGATTCTTAGTGAATTCAGCAAAAGTTTCCAGGTTGGGTCGCTGAAACCGGCTAAAAAGTTTTTTTTGCCAATTACCTATCCAAAATGGACTATGTCCCCAAATTTTAGCCCTTAATATTGAAAACTAAGCCCAGGGCAAATTTTTGAAAAAAAACTGTTTTTCATCTTTCCTCAGCCACTCATTCTTCTTTTAGATGCCATTCCTTCTGGGAACGATTAAATTTTTCTCAATTTTCCTCATTTTTTTTCAGTTTTTTGTATTTTCCCTCTCTAAACGACTCCGAATGATTTAAATAAGGTAAAATTCAGATTCCCAGGGAAATTTTACATACTTTCTTTGTTTAATATATTTTCTAGGCTTTGATGTAAACGAGCTCACACCAAATGCCTCAAATGTAAAAGTCGGATTTTCATCATTTTCAACAGTCTTTCTGAATTTTCCCGCACTAAATGACCTCGTACGAGTCAAATAAGTTTAGATTTGGATTCTCCAGGAAATTTCATATAATTTCTATACTACGAAAAGCTTTAGACTTTAGTATAAACGAGTTCATAGCAATGGATTTAAAAAATTCTGCTTTTCCTTGTTTTTTTACATTTTTTTGTATTTATACTAAACGCGTTTATACTAAAGCCTAAAGATTTTCATAGTATAGAAGTTATATATGAAATTTCCTGGAGAATCCAAATCTAAACTTATTTGACTCGTACGAAGTCATTTAGTGCGGGAAAATTCAGAAAAACCGTTGAAAATGATGAAAATCCGACTTTTGTATTTGAGGCATTTGGCGTGAGCTCGTTTACATCAAAACCTAAAAAATATATTAAACAAAGAAAGTATGTAAAATTTCCCTGGAAATCTGAATTTTTCCTTATTTAAATCATTCGGAATCGTTTAGAGCGGGAAAATTCAAAAAACTGAAAAAAAATTAGAAAAATTGAGGAAAATTTACGATTTTTCGATTATTTTAGGGTCTAGGAAGTTCGATCTAATCTAGGTTGATATGGATCCGAAAATATATATAAAAACACGCTTTTTCTGAGAACCTTAATAAAAAACTCGGATATACAATTTATCTGTAGCTTCTGTAAAATACCCTGAGAATTTATCGATTTTCCGGCTCCCCGTGTAGGAATTTTCAAAAACTAATGGCAGGACTGGATTCCTGAGGAAATGTTACTATAATATCTCTTTTTTCATAATTTTTAATCGTTCCCAGAAGGAATGGCATATAATAGAAGAATGAGTGGCTGAGGAAAGATAACACAAAACCCGTATGGTGCAAATCTGAGCGCACAAAATGCAAATATGTTTAAAAAAACCCCTTTTTAGGGGTTGTTTTTGCAAATTTAAGGGTAAAGCCCCCACTTTGTTTACGAAATGACCCCGATTTTGGTCTTCAGCGACCCAAAAAACCTATAATAGAGCAAATCTCGTGTTCGCCAGTGAAACTACAACCAAACCCGTATTTTGGCTGGAGTAAAACTCGAAAAAAAAACATTTATTTTTAACGAAAATTAATGTTTTGGAGGTTAGGATGTCCCACATCAAAAAAAAACTTTTTTCACGTGATAGTACGTGAAAAATGTGTAACTTCTAGAAAAAAAAAATTGGGGAGTCCCATTTAAAAATTTTTAGCTGCGTAAGCCCAAAGTTAGAAAAAGGAAGATTTTTTACTTTGCGCTGTCGATAAAGCAGTGATTTTTAGCAAAAAATAGGAAAATCTTTTTCTAAAAAATTGTGATTTTGCATGTAGTTTTTTCCTGTTTTTTCAAAAAATTTATATCTACTGTCCATAAAAAAATTTTAATGGCAAAACTGTCATTTTTTAGGGTTTTTCGTCGTTTTTTGCAATTTTAGGTTATTTTATGCAGAGGTGAGTCAAAAATAAATAAACCACAAAATAGTAGACCCTTTGACAAAATTTTTGAGACCTTGCACGTCCAAATCGGTTGTTTCTATTTGGCGTGATGAATTTTTAAAAATTAAAAACTAAAAATTCCGCTCAGAAAACAGCTTTAAAAAGTATGAGCACACGAATTGCCCCTCAATTTATCATATGGAGATTGAAGATAATTGATATTCGAGTCGATTAGTATATGTTAGAAAAGTGTAACCCCCCCAAATTTTCGCGCTATTTTCAAAAAACCACGTTTCCAATGTTATTTAAATGGAGCACATTTTGGCCAATATCGTCAAAACCGGTTATCAAAATAAAAACCGACTTCGGGAGGTTTTTTGTCACCAAAAAAGCACCATTTCCTGAGAATCTCAAGTCGCTTCTCTCCAGAGCAGATTTCGCCGAATATTCACCCCCCCCCCCTTTGTTTTACAATTAATGAGAAAATAAATAAATAAATTGATAACAATTTTACAAATGATTTAAAATGAGATATAAAACACATAAAAGTATTCAAAAGACCCGATTATTTTTAATATTGCGATCATTACATTGTCAAAACATGTAAATACAAAACTGAATTTACGTATTTAAATATAACAGTAAAAATTTTAATATTTAAAAAACCATACAAATCCATACAACGAAAAGGTTTGATTGAATCACAAATGACTAGTATTATCAAAAAAAGAAAAGTTAACTCCAACTTTGAAGTTGCGTGGTAATATTAAAAAAAAGAAAAGTATAAAATATAAACAAATGACCAGTATTAAAACGTCAACCTCAGCTCTTAAAAAAATGTTTGCATAACACATTTCATGGTGAAATAAAGCTTATTGGTTTATTTATAAAATATAATTTAAAAATTTAATTTATAAAAGAATAATAAATGTGTGAAAATATTAATGAATTAACACACATCAAAAATTTTTAATTTTAGTGAAATTTATTGTAAAAGAAAATTTTAAATGTTATTAAAAATTATAACTTTATTTCACCATCACAAATCTTACTTTACTTTAAAATTTGTTGTCTGCTTCCCTCTCGCGAAGAAGAGATGAATTAAATATGGTGTGATGATAATAAATGATGATAAATTTGAGTAAGCTCCCTCTCTTTGAACAGGAAAAAAGGAAGTATTTTCAATATCACGAGGTTTTGCTTCTTCTTGAGATTATATTGAAAATATTCTTCTGCTTCTTCCCCCTCTTTATATGATTAAGA
Source organism: Anagrus nilaparvatae (assembly GCA_022575985.1). Classification (NCBI taxonomy): domain Eukaryota; kingdom Metazoa; phylum Arthropoda; class Insecta; order Hymenoptera; family Mymaridae; genus Anagrus; species Anagrus nilaparvatae. The sequence goes on from JAKSXM010000007.1 coordinate 32,983,296, forward strand.
TTAATGCCGGGATGAAAGCGTCCATTTTGTTTTTTTTTTTGATACGAAAATTATATGAATAATTTTTGCACAACAAATTTTTGGATAATTTTTACAAAGTTAAATAATTTTTAAAAAACAAATGTTTTGAATAATTTTGAGATTTGCACACCCACTAACATAAAAAACAAATTTGTTTATTTTTTTTTTTTATGACTTTCGCCACTTTTAACTTTTTTTGAAAAACAATTTTTAAAAATTGTTAATTATTGAAAATTATAAAAAATTGGTTTGAACTCCAAAAAACTCCTTCAAAATAAAAGGACCCCGCACAAACCTTATGGGATTCGGGTTTCGGCGGAATTGGCTGAATTTTTGGTATGTTGTACATTTCGTCATCCTGAGCAAAAGTCTCAATGGGCACGAAGCTCCAAAATGCTTTCTTCGGCTCCCACAAAGCTCCAAAGCTCCACAGATCCAATATTATTTACTACTGAAAAAGGTCATATTTTATTTTTTAATGCATCTTTAGATAAATAAAAGTATATAGTCTTACGTTTTCGAGGTCGCTAAATTCAAATCTGATGTCAGAAAAATGATATTGACAGTTGACAGCTGTCAACTAGCTGTCAAACGGTAATTTATAATCGGGATTTATGAAACTAACACACATATATATGTTTTTTTTGTCGCTGAATTCAAATCTGATGTCAGAAAAATGATATTGACAGTTGACAGCTGTCAACTAGCTGTCAAACGTTAATTTATAATCGGGATTTATGAAACCAACACACATATATATGTTTTTTTTGTCGCTGAATTCAAATCCGATGTCAGAAAAATGATATTGACAGTTGACAGCTGTCAACTAGCTGTCAAACGGTAATTTACAATCGGGATTTATGAAACTAACACACATATATATGTTTTTTTTTGTCGCTGAATTCAAATCTGATGTCAGAAAAATGATATTGACAGTTGACAGCTGTCAACTAGCTGTCAAACGTTAATTTATAATCGGGATTTATGAAACCAACACACATATATATGTTTTTTTTGTCGCTGAATTTAAATCCGATGTCTGAAAAGTGATATTGACAGTTGACAACTGTCAAACGGTAATTTATAATCGGGATTTATGAAACTAGCACACATATATATGTTTTTTTGTCGCTTAATTCAAATCTAATGTCAGAAAAATGATATTGACAGCTGTCAACTAGAAAGTAATCGGAATTTAAAAAATGTCGTTACTGAATTCAAATCTGCTGAAAAAAATTGATATTTAATGTTGACAGCTGTCAACTAGCTGTAAATCAGTAATAAGTAATCGGGATTTAAAAAATCCGTACATATATATATATGTATATACATATATATATATACAAAAAAAACATATATATGTGTGTTGGTTTCATAAATCCCGATTATAAATTAACGTTTGACAGCTAGTTGACAGCTGTCAACTGTCAATATCATTTTTCTGACATCAGATTTGAATTCAGCGACAAAAAAAAACATATATATGTGTGTTAGTTTCATAAATCCCGATTATAAATTACCGTTTGACAGCTAGTTGACAGCTGTCAACTGTCAATATCATTTTTCTGACATCAGATTTGAATTTAGCGACCTCGAAAACGTAAGACTATATACTTTTATTTATCTAAAGATGCATTAAAAAATAAAATATGACCTTTTTCAGTAGTAAATAATATTGGATCTGTGGAGCTTTGGAGCTTTGTGGGAGCCGAAGAAAGCATTTTGGAGCTTCGTGCCCATTGAGACTTTTGCTCAGGATGACGAAATGTACAACATACCAAAAATTCAGCCAATTCCGCCGAAACCCGAATCCCATAAGCTTTGTGCGGGGTCCTTTAGCAGCCGGCAAAAACGTTGACTTAAGAAACACAGAAAATGGGCACAATGTCTTGTATTTTTTTTTATAACTTGTAGTCACATGGCGCGCACAAAAGTTAAAAGAATTTTTCGTGTTCACTTTGTCCCTTTTTTGTTTTTAATTTATTTTTTGTTTATAACTGGATTTTACAACGGATGCCATAAATGTATAAACTTGAGGGTTTTAATTAAATAAATTATAAAAGATTAATGATGTTTGAAATATATTTATTGATATATTTCTCGCCAATGTGCTGCATGGCGGATGCGGCGGCGAACAGAAGTGTAACGTCGGTTAGCTGAGATTGCGCTGCGTATCACACAACACACATATACAAATATACACACATACTATCCAATTTCTAACAATTGCAAAATTCAAAGTGAAATTGGTAATATAAATGTATATGAATTCCATAATTGATTAATTTAATTTTTATAAATTAGCTAAAGTTTATCCGCATAGTTTACTAACATAATATTTAATATTTATTATTACTAATTATTAATAATTATTTTTAATAATAATTAAAAAATAATTATGCCCACGGAATAATTATCCATTGCAAGTCTTAAGCATTCTTCGAGGGGTTGGCAACTCAGAAGTACAGAGTACTTCTGGTACTTCTGCGTTCTTCTACCAAAAGAAAAACATTAAAAAAAAGGTTTTGAGAGTGTATCTGAGGGTTTTTGGGTGTGCTAAAACCGAATCTGGATTCAAAATTTCGAAATTCAAAACGGCGGACAGGAAATTGGTCAATTTTCGAAATGAAAAGTTATTAACTGAAAACAAAAAACTGAATTTTTTAACTTGAAAACATGCAAAGATTAAAATATTAATTTGAAATATTACTATTACAACATATTACTCGAAAAATTAGATTAAAGTTTATTTTAAAGCAAAAAAATATTCAAGTTTGTTCATTTATAGATATGGTATTTGTTACAATATATTATGTCTCCAATTTTTATATACGAATGTTTCTAATTAAAAACAAGAAGAACTTAAGAGATATTCTAATTTTTCTATTTCAATAAATATTTTTATTTCGCGTACGGAAATAATACTTGTAGGATATTAAAAAAAAAAAATAACATTCTTAAGCCAAGTCTCCTACTTAATAATTTATTTTATTTAAACATTAGTGAAATGAAAATAAATAAATCGTTTTTTAAAGAAATGCTTTTTATTTAAAATGAATTACAGAATAGAGGTTTAAATTACAAAATTTTAATTTTTTCAAAGTACTTTACCATCTTCTGTTTGTTTATGTTTCTTTATCTCCCACATTATCAACTTTATTTGCTTCAATTCATTATATTTTCAACCTTATTTAAACTAATTTTACTTCATTTTTAATTGAATCTTATATATTATCAGAAATTATGGCTCTCTTACCATCGATTATTTTAGGAATTGGAATTGTTTTCCGGTAATTAGAAATCAAAATATAGCCAACTCCAGGATTGTATACTTTTAGCTCTTTATCACTAGAAGTCACTGTGAACCATGTCGCTAAAAAACCTACTTTCTGTTTGTTAATTGTTGTTAATTCAACACTCTGTTTTTTGTAAGTGGTTTTTTTCCAATTATCTTGATTCCTGTTAGCGAAACTCTTTATTAATCCAATCAATAAATATGGCTTATCTGGTATCTTACAAAGGCAATAGTCTCCTATAAATATAATTGCATGTTCTTTGATAATATCAGTAGCTACAGAAATGTTTCCATCACGACTAGGAGGAATAAATTCAGCTTCTCTCACCCTTATATTTCTATCATTACTCAATTTCTGGTGGTTATTAAAAAACCAGCATAGTGAAGATTTTTTAACCACAATTATATTTTCAGTACGAAGTTGCTTAATAGCAACTACATCGTCTTTTGGGGAAATGTGTTGATATTCTTCAAGAGAAACTGGGAATTGAGCATCCTCATGAGGTCTAGAAATTTGCTAATTCAGCTGGACTAATTGGATCTATAAACTTATCGTCATCTTCGTTATCAAAGTCTAAAATCTCAATCTCAGAATCTTCATTTTCATCATCTCCACTATTTGCTTCTTGTGAGAAATCTGCTTGAATATTATCGGCTTCTGCTAAATCAACTATCATATTTAATGAAATACATTCATCAAATGCGTCTTGTCTTTCTTGTTTTATGACTTCTTTTATAGAATCTAAATTTAAAATATCATTAAATTGTTTGATTTCTTGGTATTCTTCTGTTAGTTTTTTGAGAAAAATGTTTAAAATAGTTTATAATTTTTGCTATCATTTCAATGCGTCTCATTTTTTGGCATACTTCTAGTATAGAAAAGGTTACTTTTATTGATAGTATGGTTGCCAATGACCTCAAATTTTTAAAATAACCTTCACATGACTGGCTAGAATACAGCCAAGGAAAAAATTGTTCAAAGTTATTATCTTCTAAACACTTTAGCACTAAATAGTATTTTACTTTTATCGGTCTTTACGGACTATTATTATTATTTATCAATACAAATGAATGTAATTGATAAATAATATTTAAACTGCTTTATTGTTAATGATCGCCAATAGCGTGTATCCATTAACAGCAGTTTAATAAATTTTTCTAAATTAAAAATAAATTTTTAATTTAATTTTTTTATTTTGTTTCTTAGATGTTAAGAAAAAAATCTTTGAGAAAAAATAAACGTCTCATCAGTGCCAACGAGAATCGAACTCGTGATCTTCTATTTGCCGGATAGACGCTTTAACCAATAATAATAGTCCGTAAAGACCGATAAAAGTAAAATACTATTTATCATATTTCAATTATCATCGGACGATAAAATATTATTATAATAATATATACTTTAGCACTAAGTTCAGTAAACTATGTGCATTTAATTACATACAAGTATATAAGTTTATGATTATGCAATTATCACGCAAGTCTATTTTTTAATTTATTTATTAAATGCACTACATCTAGGTAAGCACAGTTGTCTCGGGAATAATTACGCACGAAAACAAGTCATATCAGAATACTTTTAATCCTCATATGGTGATTCTTTTCCCAGCGTGTAAACGCATCGCTTTTAATGCACTTGAATCAACGTCAGCTGAATATCCTAGTACTTCAATGCCCTCATTTTTGAGTGCAGCTGTTATACATTTCCATCTTTTTCTAACATCTTCAAAAGTCATGCATTTTTTTCGAGTGCCAAAAAAAAGTAAACAAAATGCTGAAGACTCTGAGGACTCTAGGTATATAGCATTGTTGAAACCGTGTTTTTCATAAAATTTTCTTCAATTACCTTAGCAGAAGTTGCACGGAATTAGTTCTATATTGGCATAGATGTTTCCTCGTGTTGAAGTAAAAAAAACCCAACAAAATTATTTGTATACGTATCATACTGAACTCTATTTACTATCCCGGTTGCATCTTCTGCCAACCACACTTTTTTGGTATAACCGCTTTCTTCCAAAAACTTTATAAGGGGTTTTACTCGAAGTTGTCCTTCAATTATATACTCTTCTTTTCCCCAAAAGTGATCACTTATGAATGTATTTAATGTATTAAAAGTTGGAATTATTAAATTTTGCTGTAAAAAATTATATAAAAGACTTCCACCTATTGAGAATAGATAGCAACAAATCATTTTAAGAGAATCTTCGTACCTGTCACCTCTTTTGTCTGCATACTCTACTTCACAATCTGCAGTATTACTTTCATGAGGATCTTTGATCATATCTAATAGATTTGATTTTTTTCTTAGAAATTTTTTTTTCTTGGCTGGGGGACTATTCTGTTTTTCTTCCCAAAATGAATCCCCTTTTCCTTTTACAAAATCTCTCATTTGATATATAAATTTTTTATCTTCGTTTGAAAATCGAATTGTTTATAATCTCCTTGAAAGGTACCTTAATACTCATTAATATTTTCATCTGGCGGTATTTTATTACAATAAATATTTGATCTCATGAAGCTTTCAATTTGATTTATGACGTCATCATTTAGTTTAGATATTATTTGTGGGGAATACATTCTTTGCAATGTCAATAGAAAAATTATATGTTTTGTAATAGGTAAAAATGCTGCTTGTAATCTATCCGAAATTTCATTATTTATAATAAGTAATCTTTCTGCAATTCTTTATAATCACACGTATTAGTTGTATTTTTTTTTTCTAAAAATTTATATTTGAAAATTAATATTATACATAATCAATAAGAATTTATTAAAAATAATGTATTAAAGATTTATTTTCTTATAGTTCGTTTACCGTAACAAGATCGCCAAAATAAATAACTGTATTAAAATGTTATTAAAAATATTTGCTTCCATTCAGGGATTCATTGAACTACTGTCAGACGAAAAACAATTGTTTTATCAGAAACCTCGTCAGAAACTGTGACGTTAATAAAGCAAGCACGTGCAAAATCAATAACTAAATTTTTTCTTAATTAAATTCCATAATCTTTTTTAATTAAATTTGTTTCATTTACTTTTGTTAATAATTATTCGTAATTTCACTAAAAAACACTATATTTATGCAATTGAATTTAGTAAGATATAACATTGAGTTTTGAATACACGGATAAAAAAGAATTAGAAACAACTACAGATTTTTTGTAATGCTTCTGAAGGATACAAACCGTTAATATTAACAATATTCAACAACATTCACATCATTTGAAAAACATTTATCTTTTTCAAATTTAAATTCACCAATAAAAGATAGACTCAAAAAGTAATTGATTTCTATTAGTTACTCTTAAAAGTAAACAATAAGTCTCAAAAAGTGTATACCTACATATAGTTTATTTTGAAATTACTCTATAATTTTACCGGTTTTCTATCAACACAAAAGATTCATAAAAACATTATCCATCCTTGAAAATGTATTGTTTATATTACTTAATTTAACGAGGAATTTTACCAATTTTAAGCTAGCTATATTTATTTATAAAATATATTGAATATGTTCAAATACCTTAATAAAGATGAAACAAATAAGAATTTAATTATTGTATTGCACTGTCAAATTTCTTGTCTCGTTAATAACTATACGGTTGGTAAATTTATTACCGAACAGTAATTACCCGGACAAGAATTTTTACAGTGTGGGTTATTGTGGAAATATCTAAAAAATGAAAAATAAATTTACATATTAATATTATTATTTTTTTCGAGTTTTATCTGGATTTTTTTTTATTCTTTTTGCTTTTACTTCTAGTTAATATATTTTATAATTTTTTAAATTTGTTAATATAAATTAAGATATAAAATAGAATTTATTTTCAATAGTATAATTTTAACAGAATTAGGTTTAATATATATCAGATATTACAAAGAGTAAATTTTTAATATTATTTAGCTTTAAAATTCAGCACCTTAAAAAAAGGAATATGGCGAATTTGCCTATACTAAAATTTTTTTAACTCGATCTCCCTTCTCGTGCTACCTGTGGAACCACAATATATATTCCTTGATCGAAAGTACGTTTTTTTTCCAAACGGGCTACACCCAGAACTTAGCTGTACAATTCATCTTCCGTACCATAGGGTTGTTGCATGAAAAAAATTTTGAAATTCTATTTGGTTGGTATTGTAGTTTATAAAAAAATATTAGACACGAACTTTTTTATTTTTTATTTAAACAATTTTTAACCGGTAAAATAAAGAGTTAAATAAATTACGCGTGACGTCACAATCCAGATTCCCTATACTTTTAACATTGCGTTTCATGGACTGTGACGTAATGCTTCCCCCTCCACCAGTATTTTAGCTACTTTAATTAATAACTACTCCGTCATTTTTAATTTTTATGAAAAATTAAAAAAATACGTGTCGAATATTTTCTTATATATTTTCAGAATATCAAAAAATCTCGATAGCGTTAGGCAACCCTATTAGGTTGTGTGTACACAAAACGGTAATACGTTTATTTTTTCAGTAGACTATTAGTGGTAATCGTTAGTAAATTAGAAATATCGATTTTCATTAAAATTAATTTCGAACAAATTAAATAACGAATACGCGAATCTAGATTTGCCAAAGGGTTAATTACCTTATATACCAGTATGCAAAAAAAAAAAATTTAGCTTTGATTCATTTCAAATATGATCTTTTTTAAATCAAAGAATTTGCGTTTTACCAATAAATAGGTCTGTTTTTTTTTCCCAAAAAAGTTAACCTGGAGCAAAACTGGGGTAAAACTAAACAAACTTTCATGGTGGTAATTCTAAAAGCAAAACGTTTTTTGGAATAAAATTCTTTTACTAAAAATTAAATGTCAAAACGTGTTTAATATAGATTTTTATCGATAGCAGTAAAAAATCTAATATTTAAAATAAAAAAAATTAATAAAAATTTAAATAAAATACAATCTAACCTACAAAATGTTTGAAATAAGCGCGTATTTTTTTTCTCTGTTTAACTCCAGTTCTACTTTTTCGGGAAAAAAAGAACAGACCTAATTATCAAATTTTCATCGTAAGTAGTTTACAGTAACAAAAATTAATAAGAATTTATTAAAATTAAAAAGAAAATATAAAAAATGAATTGGATACATACCACTTCAGAAGTACACTTTTTTAATCGACTTTTGTCAATTTTCATTTTGTTGGTTTGTTTTTTCTTCTTAGTTTGATATTAAGACCTAAAATATATAAATTATAATTATTTAGAACAATTAATGTCAGTGATCATGGCAAGAACAAAAATTTATTCATCAATTAAATTAAAGTTATACCAGTGTAACTAATAATGATAACAGAATAACTGGTTTGTATAAATACAATAACAACTTGCATGGAACATGTATATGTTGAATGACTACGTTTCTATTACAAATATTCTAGCATCCAAATTAAGTTATTTTAAATCCCTAATCGAAACTATTTTAAGTCCTATTAAACCCTCGCCCCTCGATTTTTAGGTCTTCTAAACTCTAGTTTATCCTTGAATATAAACTTGTTCCATGTAAAAGAATCAAAAAGTTAAAACAACTTCCTGAAATATTCAAAAATACTTGTGAAAGTACTACTAAAGCATTTTTCTGTATTTTTAAGATTTTTCACCATTTCATGAATTGGTAAGAAATCTTCAATTTTTTTACATGATTTGATCAATAATTTTATAATGAATAAAAATAACTTTCACGTATACAAAAGTCGGTATTATATTCTTTAATTTTAATAATTAATAATTATTTTATTTGTATTTTATATTATAATATTATTCTATTATTTTTATCATATTATACTTTGATTTGTATCATATTTTATTTTTAATAGATAGTGTTTAGGTAAATTAAAAAAAAGTAAATAATAATTAAATAGAAAAAAAAATATATAATACACATTATAGTATTATCTTATCATACTACTATATATATTTCAAAATTTATTTGTATGCTGTGTGTGTGTGTGTGTGTGTATGTATTATCATCAGGGTCAAAACAGTGAACGAAATTATATAAAACCGATGTCAAATTAAAGAAAAAATGTCCACGAGTGACACAGGCCTAAGTTTTGCGATTCAGCTATCGTACTTTTAGAGATATTCAATTTTTGTGTTTTTGAACTTGATAAAATTTTTAAAAATTTTTAACAAAAATTAAAATATCTTGAGACAATTGAAAAATTTTAGTGTTATACTTTATATTTGATTTGGCACCAATTCTTGCTTATTCTCCTAAATTTTTATTCAAACGGAGGTATCTTTAAAATTTTATAAAATATTTTTGAAGCTGGTTAAAAACATTTTTTTAATTTTTTTATTTTTTGTGGTATTTATAATCATCTATTTGTGGGTCTGTGTATATATGTGTTTCATCATCAGAGTCGAATCAATGTAAAAATGAAGTGCCAGAATATAGAAAAAAAAAGTCTGTGGGTGGGTGACATAGGCCATAGTTTTGCAACTCAGCTACCGTACTTTTGGAGATATTCAATCTTTACTATTTTTGTAAAAAATAAAACTTTTTGAAAATTTGATTAAAAAGTGAAATAAATTCTAAATATGATAAAATTTTAATGTCGCAATTGGTTTTACTCGATTCGGCACTAATTTATACGTAGTCAGATAAATTTGCATAAAAAACGGACGCACAGTAAAAAAAAGTGGCCAAAAATCGGCTTTAACGCTTATTCATAAAAAGGTAAAATATTTATAGTTTTAAAATTAAAAAAAAAATTTTTTTTAGGTACAGCTCGATATTAAAATATGTACATAAATGATAAATACATAAACCTAAAAAAAGTGTATTAGTACAATTATACATGGTTGTATACATTACAAAGTTGTGTTAGTCAACATTTGCTATTTACTCAAAAAATTAAAAAAAAATGAAAATATTGATTTTTCTATTTTTACTTATATTTTAACCTAAATAAAATATAAAAAATATAAATCATATATAAACATTTAAAAAAATACTTTATTTAAGTTTAAAATATAAGTAAAAATAGAAAAATCAAATTTTTTATTTTTCTTTTAATTTTTTGACTAAATTGCAAATGCTGACTAACACATCTTTATACTGCATACAACCATGTATAATTATACTAATAACCTTTTTTGAGGTTTATTTATCATTTCTCTACATATTTTAACACAGAACTGTACCTAAAAAAATTTTTTTTTCATTTTAAAACTAAATATTTTACCTTTTTATGGTAAAAAATAGATTTTTTTTTTCATTCAGCAGCTAAAAAAATTTAAAAAAAAAAAATATTTGATCTCGGGTGCCTATCATTTAGTATACACAAAAACGGTCATTTTCCATCAAGCAGAATATTTTTTCCCAAGAAATAGCGTTGAAGCCGATTTGTGGCCACTTTTTTTTTTTAATACACTGTGGGACGTTTCTTTAAAAATTTCTAAAATTTTTTTGGAGTCATAATTTTTTTGATTTTTCAAAAAAAATTTTTGATAATTGTCAGTCAAATTAAAAAAACAAAAGAAAAATTCAAGAAATTTTATAGATTTTTTACTATTCAGAAAACAAAAATATGATTGTTGTATCATAAATTAATTTTTTTACAAATTAGTTAATCGAGATTATCATTAACGAAAAATTAGGGCCCTATGAAAAACTAGATTTTGCATATCCAGGAGTCAAATGCACGATTTTTTATTTAATAATGACTGTATTATTTTCAATTTATATTGTTTACGCTACAAACTATTAGGACTTTGAAGATGCCCCTCTAAAAATTATTTGATAATTTGATTTGATTTGAGGCCTTAAATTCTCTAGATCAAAAAATACCGAAAAAATTACATATCTAGTTAATAACACGAAGTTTAAATTATGAAATCACTAGCCGACTTACAAGATTCATAATAGATCTTGAAGTTTCTAAGTCTATAGTATACCAAAATATTACGAGAGATATTAATACTGAGATCCTAGATTTTGTTCGTGCGGGAGAAACATGTCGATTCCATAAGAAATAAATTATCTTCGGGATCAGAAGTAGTGTCTCCAATACCTTTTCAAATATGTTTCTGTAATTAATAATCATAACTTTACTGGGGACAAAACTAGGCTCCTTTGAAAACTCATAATGTGCTTGCATAATTATAAATATGCAGTGAAACATGATTTTTTTAAGCAACAGAAACAGAAGTAAATGCAATACAGGGGGGGCGGAACCCCCCCTTCAACTTTTGCTATTAATATAATAAATAGTATTATAATATAAAATACATTTTTAGCTTAGACTTGTAATAATTTTTTTATTAATATGCATTATTAATTATTAAAATTAAAGAATACCGGCTTATGTATACTTAAATGTTATTTTTATTCATTCTAAAATTATTTATCAAATCATGTAAAAAAATTACCAACTCATTAAATGGTCAAAAATCTTGAATTACACGTTTGGGGTGTAACATATATATTCATTAGTTTTTTATTTGAGTGTGTCTGTGTAATTATGAATTACAAGTATTTATTTGAAATAACAGTTCTAAGCAATCGGTAATTTCCTAAATGCTAAGCAATCAGGGACTTTCTGAATGCAAAATAATCAGGGTTTACTTGCATGCTAAACCATCGGAAATTCCCTGCCAAAAAAACATACAAAAAGGAAACTTTTTATACTACCTGAGGATTTTCAAGGTTGAGAGAAACGTATTTTTGGCTGAAATGTTCATTTTTTCACCCGGATAAATTTTTCGATATTCCAATGCATTGATTTTTCAATTTTCCAATGCGTTATTTAAGAAAATGTAAAATTATATGTAACAAGAGTTGCGAAGAAAAATTCTAAAAGGTTTTTTTAGATACTAATTATCCGGGATTTTTCTGAACGCTACCAACGCACTTTTGAAACGTATCGACCAATTATGCGCCGAAGTTCGGGCGACGTTTAACAAAATGCTCTGCCAAAATTTGGCACAAGTATATAGCATAGATCCTTTGGTACACGGCTTCGCAACATATGGCACATACTTTAGCCCACTCATGGCAGAAGATTGTTATTTTCATTTACTTGGTTCGGGATTTAAACTCAAAACACTCTTTAAAATTTTAAAGATTATACGAACGCGGCCAAAACTTGTATTTGAAATTGATGGTATAGAGCCTGAAAATCTCCTACTATCTTCAAAAACTGTGGCGCTCCAAATGGTTAAGTTAAAAACTTTATAGCTCACCGTGCAAATGAAATAATGAAACGATGCATTAATATACATATAAGACTCTCAATATATAGTAAGCGTTATAAGTGACAAAAAAATTTTTAAATAATTTTAAAAAGTGTTACAAATATAAATTATTGTTTAAAAAAATGGTGGGTAAATATTATTTATTTAAGTTATATAATTATATACTTATTTAATATATGTTCTATGCACAAAATGAATAAAATATGTATTATTTATATTTATTTTAGCTCAAAAAAAAGTATTCATACACGCGGTTGTTGTATTAAAACCTGGGTTAACAATAAAATAAAAAATATCAAGGAGAAAACGATTTTTTATAGCTTTCTAATATCTAACAAAGCATTTCCTCATAAAGCAGAAAGAAGACAAGTCTGGATTCAATGGACAGGTTTAAAAAAGTATGTAAAGTGATTAATTTTTTTATTTGTTTTTGAAAAATATTATATATAACACTTGCTTTTTTTGTGGCAAAGATGGTAGTATTTGGAATCCAAAAAAAAGTAAAATATGTAATTTATATTTTATTGGAAATAAAAAATCTGATGATCCTCGCAGTCCTAGTTATCATCCTACAATATTAGAATTTTCTTTATCAGAAGTTTCTTTAAATATTGATGAAATTCAAGAACCAGATGCTTTGTTAAAAAATAAGTATAGTAGTATGCTACAAAAAATGCGAGGTAAAACTTTTTTGAAAACTCGTGGAAATCTAAGAACTGACAAAAAAGAATTGAAACATTGTTTTGATCAGCTGATGACAATGAGTAAACATGTTCAGTTAGATGAAAATCTTATGTCAGAAGCTTTATCTAATAGCTTAAGTTTAAAAGTATCATTACCTAGATCAGTTATTTCAAATGATACTAATTCTGAAGTGTCGTCAGCTGATGCTGATCCAGAGTGTAGTTTTAAAAAAATCCAGAATGCTAAATGATAAAGAGGAAGATGACAGATGGATAAATGAATTTTTATTGGAAAAATATACAGTAGATGAAAAAAATAATTACAAAGAAATTCAAGTAATTGATGAAACTAAATCAAAAGTTGAAAAAGAGAGTATTATTTTACTATGCAATAGACTTCAAGTTATAAATTTAAATTCTTCTGTTTGCCATGCAGAAACTCAAACTGAAATTAATATACCAATCAAAAAAATATGTTTTGATGAATTATATGATAAAAGTTCATATAGTTTTCAAGAATTCAAAAACGTAAAAAATGATGAAGAAGCAATAAAAGATCTTTGTGGGGTTAGTAATAAGACATTCAAACTTTTATTAAAATTGTCCTTTTGATCCTCATATGAAAGTTAACCCTGAAAATAGATTGATGATTTTTTTTAAGGAGGATAAGATTAGCTCTAAAATATAAATCATTAGCCATTTTTTTTTGGAGTCCACAGAACAACCGTTTCGCGAATTTTTCAAGAAATTTTAGAAACATTAACTATTAAATGTAAAAAGTTAATAATGTGGCCGTCTCGAATTTTAATTGACGCTGCGATGCCTGAAGTGTTTAAGCCACTATATAAAAGAACTAGAGTAATAATTGACTGCACAGAATTCAGAATGGAAGAGCCAAATGGTATCCGTCAGTGTGTATTTTATTATTCTCATTACAAAAAACGGTTTCGGATAAAAGTTTTATTTGGATGCACTCCAGATGTTCACATATCTTTTGTGTCACCATGTTTTGGAATAAGGACAACCGATTCACAAATAACAGTGCAATCTAAACTTTTAGATGATTTGGAACCAGGCGATGCTGTATTAGCAGATAAAGGGTTTCCTGAAAGAAAATCAATTATCGATGCAAAAAATCAGAACATTCTTTTACACTGAGAAAACTAACATATAAATATTCCTATATATTCAAGTAAAAATTTCTGTATTTTATAGTAATTGGCTACCCTGGTTAAATTTATTGTAATATTTATTATTTAGTATACAGTAAAAATTGCATGTACTTTAAAGAAATATAACTATAATATAAATTAATAATTACTGGATTAATTTAGAATTTTTACTATACAAGGAATATAATTTTTATTTCAGTATTTTTTTAATGCAAATTAAAAACATATTAAAAAATAATTTTATTATTTTTTTTTGTGATATATTTATTATTATTTTCTTTTTATTTTTTTATTTTTTTTTTTTTTTAAGTCAGTTAGGGGAATTGAACGCGGGTCCTCAGCATTGCCGGCTTATTACTTCGTCCACTAGGTTACAGTTGCTTACGCGTGTAAGAATCGAAGTTTGAAAACTATATGTTTTGGATATTACTCACTTACGCCCGCTATTTAATAAATAGATATTTTATTCTCACTTTTTTCTTTCTTTATTTAATTCACATCTACACCTTTATTAAACTTTTTTATTTTATTTATTTGTTCTATTTTTATTAATACGTGTTTATTTTGTATGATTAGTTTTGCTTTAAAATACCTTAGTACGGAGAAATGTGCTTGCACGTATGTTAAAACTAATTAAAAAGAGGGGTGACAAGAAGAGAGAAAAATTACTTTATTTATGTATTAAAAATTCCTATACGCGTACTGGAATTTTTATAAACATAATTTTTACTATATTTTATAGTAAAAACAAAGGCGCGCGCAGTAATCGACAAGCACAGTCGTGCGCCGTTTTTGGCGACAGTTCAAAACACACACCGTGTATAAAGTCAACAAACACCGTGTATAAAGTCAAAGCGCACGACGTGCTTATTATACTTTAAAGTCCCATAAAAATTTTTTTAAGGTTGTAGATCGGATCTCAAAACAAAAAAAAACGACTTTTGTTTTATTTTATTTCTCAGCTGTTTTATTATGAATGACTTTAAAAATTTTTTTACTTAATTATTAATAATTAAACTTTTAAAAAAACCAGCCAAAAATTTAGTATCATGATTAGTACCATTTATAGAGGGCAGCAAAATAGAGGCCTGAAAAGCATGGCCGCTAGGTGATCTCGGAAAGGGCATTCTGAAAAAAAAATACCAAAAAGATTCTTAAAAAGGAAGGTCTCTTACACAAGACTTAACCACCTTCCTTACGTGATCTCTTACGTGACAATTTACCACTTTTTGAAAAAAATATGATAAAATAAAAAAATGGGAGCGCCTGAAAAAAAAAGTACGAAAATAGAGCCTGTTTTTTACCCTTCAACATCCCCTAAAGCATGCAAAGAATATTTTTTTAAATGAAAAAGTGGTTAAGTCTTGTGTAATATATCTAGACGAATAAAACCCACCAACTTTTTTTGAAATCGGACCAGCCAATCCTGAGATCATCTAGCGGCCATTTGAAAAAAAGTGGTTTCGAGAAAAACGCATTTAAAGTTTTTTGTGTTAGGTCAAAATTTGATTTTCTATTTTTTGGCATATAAGCACGTTTTGGGACCCCAGGAAGCTAAAAAACCGGTTTTTAAAAAAAGTCTGTATGTGTGTGTGTGTGTGTGTGTGTGTGTGTGTGTATGTGTGTGTGTGTGTGTGTGTGTGTGTGTACGTATGTATGTAATCGGTGATATTTCACAAACATTATGGAATTAAGACCTAATTTTTCTTTCAAAAATTTTTTTATCAAAAAATCTCGAGGTACTTTTTTTTTTTTTTAGTTTGGATGTAATACCTCATTTATTTCCACGAAAGTACTTATATTTGAAAGTATGGTTTTTACTCGATATCTCGAATCTGATACTTAATTTTTTGAAAATTTTTTTTCCAAAATTTTTTTCACGAAAAAATACAAAAAACGACAATATTTTTTTTCTTTTTGGACGTAGTACCTAATTTATTTCTATGAAAGTACTAGTTTTAGAAAGTTTGTTTATAGTCATTTTTTGGATCTGATACCGAATTTTTTAAAAAATTTTTTTTCAAAATTAAAAAAACAAAAAAATTAAAAAACCTGCAATATTTTTTTTTTTTTTGGGTGTAATACCTCATTTAATTCCATAAAAGTACTTATATTTGAAATTATGGTTTTTACTCGATATCTCGAATCTGATACTTAATTTTTTGAAAATTTTTTTCCCAAAATTTTTTTCACGAAAAAATACAAAAAACAACAATTTTTTTTTTCTTTTTGGACGTAGTACCTAATTTATTTCTATAAAAGTACTAGTTTTAGAAAGTTTGTTTATAGTCATTTTTTGGAACTGATACCGAATTTTTAAAAAAATTTTTTTTCAAAATTAAAAAAACAAAAAAATTAAAAAACCTGCAATATTTTTTTTTTTTTTTGTGTAATACCTCATTTAATTCCATAAAAGTACTTATATTTGAAATTATGGTTTTTACTCGATATCTCGAATCTGATACTTAATTTTTTGAAAATTTTTTTCCCAAAATTTTTTTTACGAAAAAATACAAAAAACAACAATTTTTTTTTTCTTTTTGGACGTAGTACTTAATTTATATCTGTGAAAGTACTAGTTTTAGAAAGTTTGTCTATAGTCATTTTTTGGATCTGATACCGAATTTCTAAAATTTTTTTTTTCAAAATTGAAAAAACAAAAAAATTAAAAAACCTGCAATATTTTTTTTTTTTGAGGTGTAATACCTCATTTAATTCCATGAAAGTACTAATACCTGAAAATATTGCGACCGGCGATATTTCAAAACCGTTATGAAATTAAGACCTAACTTTTTTTTCAAAAATTTTTTCACCAAAAAAGCTCTCACGCCTAGCTAGAAAGACCGGATTATGAAAAGGTCAGGCACTTCGGATTTTATAGCGGAAAATGAATGTTCAGATACTCAGGAAATAGTACCTTTTCGGTTTTAAATGTTACACCTACATCTCGGCGAGTTATTTGATAAAACGTGTCTCTGGGGGGAGCTGAAAATGAGCAAAAATTAGAACTGCTTGGATCAGGCTGAAATTTTCAGGAAAGGTTGATTTTTTGGTCCCCAGAAACATGTTGAAACCCGTTTTTGAAAATCAGTAATTCTCTTCGAGATATTTATCAATATGTCTCCCATTTAAAATACATGGGAAAACCCATTTTTTAGCGATTTTTCTGATTTTGCTTCACAATTTTAGTTTGAATAAGCACCAAACCAACGAGAAAAGTTTGGTTTAACATTCATTCAAATGTCTGCTTTATTATAAAGAGGATTGGTGTTTGGCCAACGTGGCAAAACGCCTCTATGTCTGAAAAATCGCGTTTAAAATTGAAAAAATAACGTTTTTTAAAAATTGCGTAAATTAAATTATTTATATGTATATAATGTATATAAATTATGTATAGTTTATGTATAATATGTATATATGTATATATGTGTGTATAAATAAATATATATGTATGTAGGTATTATATATTTATATGGGTGTCTTTCATAAATTATGAGCTTTTTTTATAAATTTAAATGAAAAATTAGTATAAATACACATATACACACATGCATACATATAAACATATTATACATATACTCTGCATAAGCTATGTGTATTATTATATACATATAAATAATTTTTTATACTAATTTTTCATTTAAATTTATAAAAAAAGCTCATAATTTATGAAAGACACCCATATAAATATATAATACCTACATACATATATATTTATTTATACACACATATATACATATATACATATTATACATAAACTATACATAATTTATATACATTATATACATATAAATAATTTAATTTACGCAATTTTTAAAAAACGTTATTTTTTCAATTTTAAACGCGATTTTTCAGACATAGAGGCGTTTTGCCACGTTGGCCAAACACCAATCCTCTTTATAATAAAGCAGACATTTGAATGAATGTTAAACCAAACTTTTCTCGTTGGTTTGGTGCTTATTCAAACTAAAATTGTGAAGCAAAATCAGAAAAATCGCTAAAAAATGGGTTTTCCCATGTATTTTAAATGGGAGACATATTGATAAATATCTCGAAGAGAATTACTGATTTTCAAAAACGGGTTTCAACATGTTTCTGGGGACCAAAAAATCAACCTTTCCTGAAAATTTCAGCCTGATCCAAGCAGTTCTAATTTTTGCTCATTTTCAGCTCCCCCCAGAGACACGTTTTATCAAATAACTCGCCGAGATGTAGGTGTAACATTTAAAACCGAAAAGGTACTATTTCCTGAGTATCTGAACATTCATTTTCCGCTATAAAATCCGAAGTGCCTGACCTTTTCATAATCCGGTCTTTCTAGCTAGGCGTGCTCTAGGTACTTTTTTTTTTTTTTAATTTGGATGTAATACCTCATTTATTTCCATGAAAGTACTTATATTTGAAAGTATAGTTTTTACTCTCTAACTCGAATCTGATACTTAATTAAAAAAAAAATTTTTTCCTTAATTTTTTTTCACAAAAAAATACAAAAAACACCAAATTTTTTTTTCTTTTTGTATGTAGTACCTAATTTATTTCTATGAGAGTACTAATTTTAGACAGTTCATTTATAGTAATTTTTTGGATTTGATACCGAATTTTTCCAAAATTTATTTCTCAAAATTAAAAAAGTTTTTTCTCATTGTTTGAGGAACCTTAGTGCCAGCTAGTTGGCAGGGTATTTTTTACTGTATAACACATACGAACCGCGCTCGATAAAACTCACTTTTTACCGTTAAAATTTTCGAATTTTATTAATATATTTTAATAGGTGATTTTTAAAGATATAAGGAGTTGAAAAAAAAATTAAAAAAAAAATCGATTATTTTTTTTGGAGATCCGATCTACAACCTTAAATTGATTTTATTAAAAAAGAAAATATTATGGCAGTTAAAGCATTTAATGAATTTTGCCCTTAATTCCTTTAAAAAATACCTGATATAAAACAAAAAAGACTTTAAAAAAGTAAAAGGTATTTTTGGTATTTTTTTTCATATTCTGAGATGGTCACTACGCACTCCTGTAATTATTTAATTTAATTTTATGTAAATTTTGTAAATAATAAACCATTCCCATTTATGTACCTAGCCCTAGCTTAACTTATTCAAAAGCGTGTAACATACTCTTAGGGGCACTTACGTAATAGTTAAGTCGATGACATTTTTTAATTTAATTTAGTGATTAATTAATAATAATCAATTGGATTTGTATATAATAATTTAATTTAGTTTTTTCATTCATATTTTATAATTTTTAGTTATTAAAAATATTTTGTTTTGTTAATCACAAGCTCCAAACTTTTCGTATAATTTCGTCTTTACCGACAACTATAATATAATATCTATCGCGCTCTTTCTATCTTATGTAAATCATAGGGCGAAAAGGGTATAAATACCGTGAACTAAATACATAAAGTAAGCATTCGTGCATTATACACAGTATTGTGTAGAAGGTCCAAAAGGTCCCGGTGGACATTTCTCTACTCCATGTAAGTAAGGTATATTTCTCATTATTTCTTTTATGATTTTTTATTATTATTCGTGAAATCCCCCTACGTGAAGTCGACATTCCACGTTTAAGGGAGAATTATTAAATATTTAAGTTCCTTATGTGAGATGCCATACCACATGAGAGTCGGGATGTCCAGGTGATGACGAACTACCACCGGACCGCGTATATTTTAATTTTGTTATTGTAAATATTTTTAATTATTATTTTTTCTTAATTAAATATGGCCGCGTATATGTTAATTGTGAGCTTTGATTAAAACCGCTGAAATGTATGCGCGACAATTATTTTTATTTTTCATTTATAGTAAAAGCGCGGGTAAACGGCTAATTCCTTCTTAAGAGGCTGTCGTTGATTTTCATATCAAGCGCGGGTAAACGGATGTTACACCTTTACTCATACATTTACACTCACATTCATTTCTATAGGCATATTATCTTTATATTTGTATTTAATCCATATTTGTATATAAAATTTCAAGTAAATAATATTTTTTATGTCTATAATGTTATAATTAAAATTTTAAGTAATTATATAACACAACGTAGTAAACTCATGTAAATTTTTTTAAAATTAATAAATTGAAATTGTTTTCTTTATATTTCTTAATATAAATCACTGAGTTGTTATTTTTAAACCCATCCTGGTATCCTGTATTTTTATAATATAAGTGAAAGAACCAGATGCCTACCACCCCCCGGGTGTAGCCATCTCAATCCATATTCCATATTTTTTCATATATGGAATCCATATTATGGCAATTTTTTTTCCATATAAATATGGAGAAAAAAAAATGATCATATTCGGATTTCATATTAACTAGAAACAACTGCGCTTCGCGCAGAGAATGACTGCCTTCTATTCATTATCAAATAATTATTTATTAAAAATATTTTAAATTATTATTTGAAAAGAGATAAAATATTGTAAATGATAAATTCTAATTTAATAAATGACCCTAATTTTTTGCGGTGACATTTAATTATTATATTCAATAATTTCATTTGCTTAGTAAAAAGTATAAAACTAATTAATTTTTGTCCAAAAAGTAAGTTATAATTGTTTGAAATTGGATTCTTTTAAATGAACTTTTGCACACAAAAAAACAAATTTAATCGTTCAAACCATTTGAACTAAAAATTGGTATGGAAACTTATCATTAGTTGTGCTTTTGGGAAAAAATAGTTTGAACCCATTTCTGAGACCCTTCATTTCAACTTGGGCCCAATTGGCGTGGAATCCCTCATATAGTTGTTTTAACATGGAACATGTTTATAGGGAGGGGGTACTTCAGAACTGGAAAATTAAGGGGGGGGGGTCAAATTTGTCCTTTTTAGGAGGGGGTCAAATATGTCCTTTTTAAGGGGGGGGTCAAATTTGTCCTTTTTAAGGGGGGGGGGGTCAAATGGGACTTAGAATATTTTCGATTTAGGAACCTTTGGTGCAGAAGTACTTAGGGAGCATTGGTGCAGAAGTACCTAGGAACCTATGGTGCAGAAGTCTCTAAAGACCTTTGGTGCAGAAGTACTTAGGGAGCGTTGCACAGTGATCTAGAAAAAAAAAAAGAGGAAAATAATTTGCTTTGATCGAGAATTTAGCCAATTTTAATGCGGTTTGCGGCATTTTTCTACTAAAGCCCTCTATTTTATGAAAAAAACGTCGACAAAATTATTTGGCTTCTTTTTTCACCCCTAAATCGCTAAAATCCACCCCTAAATATGAAATATGAAATATTATATTAAAATTATATATTTGTGCATATAAAAAAAAATAAATTTATAAAATGAGGCAAAAATGAAAAATTTATCAAAAAATAACATATTTTCTTTTTTTTTTAATAAAAAACTACCCTTAGGAAAACTCCTAATACTCTTTTAACAATCCTAAATTTAAATAAAATTTTTTTCTAAATAATTAATCAAGGATTGTTAAAAGAGAATTAGGAGTTTTCCTAAGGGTAGTTTTTTATTAAAAAAAATATGTTATTTTTTGATAAATTTTTCATTTTTGCCTCATTTTATAAATTTATTTTTTTTATATGCACAAATATATAATTTTAATATAATATTTCATATTTCATATTTAGGGGTGGATTTTAGCGATTTAGGGGTGAAAAAAGAAGCCAAATAATTTTGTCGACGTTCTTTTCATAAAATAGAGGGCTTTAGTAGAAAAATGCCGCAAACCGCATTGAAATTGGCTAAATTCTCGATCAAAGCAAATTTTTTTCCTCTTTTTTTTTTCTAGATCACTGTGCGTTGGTGCAGAAATCCCTAAAGACCTTTGGTGCAGAAGTACCTAGGGTGCAGAAGTCTCTAAAGACCTTTGGTGCAGAAGTACTTAGGGACCTATGGTGCAGAAGTCCCTAAAGACCTTTGGTGCAGAAGTCTCTAAAGACCTTTGGTGCAGAAGTACTTAGGGACCTATGGTGCAGAAGTCCTTAAAGACCTTTGGTGCAGAAGTCCCTAAAGACCTTTGGTGCAGAAGTACCTAGGGTGCAGAAGTCTCTAAAGACCTTTGGTGCAGAAGTCCCTAAAGACCTTTGGTGCAGAAGTACCTAGGGTGCAGAAGTCTCTAAAGACCTTTGGTGCAGAAGTACCTAGGGAGCATTGGTGCAGAAGTACCTAGGGACCTATGGTGCAGAAGTCCCTAAAGACCTTTGGTGCAGAAGTACCTAGGGTGCAGAAGTCCCTAAAGACCTTTGGTGCAGAAGTACCTAGGGACCATTGCTGCAGAAGTCTCTAAAGAACTTTAGTGCAGAAATACTTGGATATAAATATTGATATTATGAACAGAATAGATACTTTATTATCAGTGTTAGTTATTAGTGAACATGTTCCATGCTCGTTGGTTGTGTAGTTACACAAACCGGTCATAAGTTTTTAATTTAGTTTTTAGTTATTTATATTTAAAAACTTACAACTGGTTTGCGTTCTCACATAACCAACGATCATGGAATATGTTCTTTTATAAAAGTCTTAACGTATACTCCTACTTTTATAAGTAGTACTATAACTCCTAATTTTTATAAGTCCTAAAACAAAAATTACAACAAATCCCGAAATATAAGTAATCCTACGTTCATAAAACTAAAGTATTCTAAGGTCTTGTTTTTATCAGAGCTTGATCAGGCCCTGACTCCCACTTCAAATTATTCTAAGTCCCTAAATCGAAAATATTCTAAGTCCATTTCACCCCTCTCCCTAAAAACATGAATATTTCGACCCCTCCTGCCGAGCTGGACTTTTTCAAATACTTCATCCAATGAACATGTTCCATGTTAATAAATTAATGTGATAAAAGTGTATAAGAGTAGTTAAACGAAATTAGTATATTCAGAAAAAATAGCTTTCTCCAGTAAATAAAATTTACTTGATCAGTAAAAAAGCTACTTCACACACTGAAAATCTTTTTAGTTCTCAAATTTGGGGCTATACGCCCCAAAAAATTTGTAGTGAAGCAAGCTAAGGATTTGGAGCTTTGACGCACTATCCAAGTGATCAGAAAGCCAAAAAGAATTTCAGCGCAGTGATCAGAGAAGTCTGTTAAAGATAATTAATTTTTATTCTAAGAATTTTAATATTATCACAAAAAAATAGTCATTTTTACTCTTTCGTACTGATTATTATAATTTTAGCTAGTTATATTTATCTTCAAAGCTACATTTACTTATTTTATCATTCATGAAACTGCCTTTCTGCTTTTACCCTACAGGTGTTTTTAAACCACCAAATTTTAGTCTTAGTTCAAAAACCTATTTTTATTCATTTAGCTTTCATGAATCTCTTAAACAATCACCAATTATTTTTCCATGGCCGAACCATTATTTTCGGTATAAAACACAGGGTTCAATTATTCGATGCTTGTTTTCACCGTCATGGAAAGTTAAATAGACCTATATTTTTTACACGTTTAATAAATAAACATTTTTTGCTTTTTCAGAATTTCTATTCAACCAAAATAATTTTTACTAATCTAATTTTGCAACCGAAAATCCATTTAGGTCTTTTTTCTTTACACAATTTGTCTACATTTTTGTAGGTATAATCTATCTTATCAAATTAGAGATTGACCCCGAAAATTTTTGAATAAAAATTACTCATACATGCTCAAGTAAAAAATATTCTAAACCGGGAAATAATTTACTGGTTCCTGGAAGGGGTAAGCAAATTTTTATTAATGATTTGTTTATATGTAAGTGCATTTTGAGACGCTCAGATGCTAAAAAACCGATTTTTAAAAAAATCCGTATTGTGTGTATTTTTTGGGGATCTTGTTACGGACTAAAACAAAATTTTAGCTTTAAAAAGTACTGAAGCTACCCTTTTTTATTCCTAATTTTTTTTATTAAAGCTTTAGATTCCAAAAATTCTATTATAAATCCGATACCTGAAATTTTGAAAATTTTAGTTATCATTTTTGTAGACAAAAAATACAAAAATAATATCCCTTTCTTTTTCTATGAAAGTTATAATTTTAGGAAATTTATTAAAACCATAGCAGTTAAGGTTAAAACATTACATTTTAAACCAATTCAGCTATTGGAAGATAATTAATTATTAATTATTAAATAATTAATTAATTATTTATCTTTTTCGAGTATCATAACCTATAGTACCAATAAATTGGTGATTTATTAATTATATTTTAAAACGGTTTTTTAAAGTACCCTATAAATAAACATAGAACCTAATTTAATTTTTATATTTTATGCAAACTATTTTATTTGGTATAATAAATTTAGAAGGATCTGATTTTTTAATTTTTTTTAATTAACCGCACATTTTTTGTATAAAAAAAAAGTTTTATTATTAAAACATTTAAAAATTATTTTTGGTATTTATACTAAAACATATATTAAAAAAGACTAAAAATTTTGAGGTTTTATATTTAAAATTTTGTTTTTATCACAATAGTCATGCTATAACCTAACTTCATAAAATTATAAATAAATTTTCAAATTTAAAATAAAAACATTTGAGCAATGCATTTTTATTAACCAATCAAGAGTGGTTTTTAGCTATAACAATGTACATAGTTACTGTATCGAAGACATGTACTTTTTAGGATAGGATATGATATGGATATGAAAAAAATATGGAAAAAAAATATGGAAACAATATGAAAACAATATGGAAACAATATAGATGTCATATTAATATGAAAAAAATATGAAACCCAATATGGAAAAAATATGTATGTCATATTAGGGCCATATTAATATGAAATAAATGTGAAAAAAATATGGAAACCAATATGGAAACAATATGGATGCCATATGGACATTATATTAGGGCCCTTATTAATATGGATGCCATATGGTCATCATATAAGGACCATATTAATATGGAAAAAATATGGAAACGATATTTTTTTCTGTGCAAGTATTAATTTTATAAATACCATTTTCACTCGATATATGGATCTGATACATTGACAGTAGTAGGGGAAGGAATCATTCCCTCGGTTAAGGCAACAGACTTCTCAAGCTTTTAGGGTGGAATATTTCTTATTTTGGGAAAGAATCCTCCCCAAATTTTTTACTAATAGAATTAGAGTAGTAAAAACTACAATCGGCGGAAGATATTTTGGGAGGTATTTTTCTTATTTTGAGATAACAGCGCTCCAAAAACATAAGAAAGATTTTATACAAATTTAGGGGAAGATTCTTTCCAGAATGGGATATCTGCTTCCCCGTACTACTGTCAGTGTACGATTTTTGGACAATTTTTTTCAGGTTTCTTAAAACTTTTTATATTAAGGGTACATTCTCCCAGTTTTGAGTAAAAATAACGTTATTTTTTCTGATTAGTTTTCTCAAAAAGTTTATTGCAAAATAAAAAGATTTTTTTTACAGCTATTTTATATACTTATAATGAACACAAAAAAAAATATTTTTTTTTATTTTCTCTTTTTTTACATATGATGAGATGGCGCTGAAGTTGGTGCCTGAAAAAAAAAGTTGCAAATCGGCCCACATCACAACTCGGTTTAGAATCGTCTGAAATAAAAAAAAAAAAACACCATAAAGTACATGAGTTTTTGCTTGGAATGACCTATAATCAATGAAAAATATTAAAAATTAAAAAAGTTATGAAGATAAATAGAAAAAAGTCGAAAGTCAAATTACGAATTTTTTCTATTTACCTTCATAACTTTTTTAATTTTTAATATTTTTCATTGATTATAGGTCATTCCAAGCAAAAACTCATGTACTTTATGGTGTTTTTTTTTTTTATTTCAGACGATTCTAAACCGAGTTGTGATGTGGGCCGATTTGCAACTTTTTTTTCAGGCACCAACTTCAGCGCCATCTTATCATATGTAAAAAAATAGAAAATAAAAAAAAATATTTTTTTTTTGTGTTCATTATAAGTATATAAAATAGCTGTAAAAAAATCTTTTTATTTTGCAATAAACTTTTTGAGAAAACTAATCTGAAAAAAAAACGTTATTTTTACTCAAAACTGGGAGAATGTACCCTTAAGGAATAAAAAAAACACTAATTTTTTTTTTTGATTGACATAATACATAAATTTTTTCACGGGAGTCCTGATTCATTATAACTGGATTTTAAGAATTAAATACCTAATTTTTCTACGATTTTCCAAAAATCAGTAATCACGTAGATAAAAATGCTGATATCTGAGAAATAAGGTAACACCAAATTTATAAAAACTCTCATGCGTAAAAAAATAGGCATTGTGGCTACAAAATATGGAGATTTTTTACTTTTTTGAGAAAGAAATTTAAATTAAAAAAATGCGGGATATTGAGAATTAATCATTTCTTAAAACTAGAACTTCTGTGGGAAAAAATTAGGTATTGCTTTCAAAATAAAAAAAATAAAATTATTTTTTTTTTTATTTTTTGATACAGAAAATTTATGGAGAAAATTTTTTATAAAATTAGGTATTAATTTCATAAAATCCAGTTATAATGAATCATCTTAAACTAGGACTTCCGTTAAAAAGTTTAGATATTACGTAATCAAAAGAAAAAAAATTTGGGGTTTTTTTATTCTTTAACATAAAAAGTTTTATGAAAAATTGTAAGAGTATCAAGTAACCGATCCAAGTAATCGAGCGAAAACGATATTTATAAAATTAATACCTTTTCCATATTTTTTTATATCAATATGGCCCTAACATGACATCCATATAGTTTCCATATTTTTTTCATATCAATATGGCCCTAATATAATGTCCATATGGCATCCATATTGTTTCCATATTCTTTCCATATTTTTTTCATATTAATATGGCCCTAATATGACATCCATATCGTTTCCATCTTTTTTTCATATCATTATGGCCCTAATATGACATCCATATTACATCCATATCGTTTCCATATTTTTTTCATATCAATATGGCCCTAATATAATGTCCGTATGGCATTCATATTGTTTCCATATTGGTTTCCATATTTTTTAATATCAATATGGCCCTAATATGACATCCATATTACATCCATATCGTTTTCATATTTTTCCATATTAATATGGCCCTAATATAATGTAGGGCCATATATTATGGCCCATATGGTCCATATGGCATCCATATTGTTTCCATATTGGTTTCCATATTTTTTTCATATTAATATGACATCCATAATGTTTCCATAATGTTTTCATATTGTTTCCATATTTTTTTCATATCCATATCATAATAATATGGATTCCATATCATATTAAGATGAAATCCAAATATGCTCATTTTGTTTTTCCATATTAATATGGGTACCATAATATGGATTCCATATTTATATGGAAAAAAAAATTGCCATAATATGAATTCCATATATGAAAAAATATGGAATATGGATATGGAAAAAAAATTTATTTCTGTCATATTTGCCCAACTCTGGTTATAACTCTCTGAGCCAGAGAGTAGTACTACTGGTTATTTTTGTTAGAGTAACCGCACAAATACAAAAAAATGTAAAAAAACAAGGAAAATCAGAATTTTTTAAGTCCATTGCTATGAACTCGTTTATACTAAAGCCTAAAGATTTTCATAGTATAGAAGTTATATGAAATTTCTTGGAGAATCCAAATCTAAACTTATTTGACTCGTACGAGGTCGTTAGTGCGGGAAAATTCAGAAAAACTGTTGAAAATGATGAAAATCCGACTTTTGTATTTGAGGTATTTGGTGTGAGCTCGTTTATATCAAAGCCTAAAAAATATTTAAAAAAAGAAAGTATGCAAAATTTCCCTGGGAATCCTGAGTCGTTTAGAGCGGGAAAATTCAAAAAACTGAAAAAAAATGAGAAAAATTGAGGAAAATTTACGATTTTTCGATTATTTTAGGGTCTAGGAAGTTCGATCGCATCTAGGTTGATATGGCATCCGAAAATATATATAAAAAGAACCTTAATAAAAAACCGGGAAATACAATTTTTCTGTACACGTAAAAAAAATATAAGACAAACTAAACGTATTACGTTACTGAAATATGATTAGTATTGTAAGTTTGTTGAATGGAAAGATTAAACGTTGAATTGTCAAATAAAAACATTAAACCAACAAATGCTTTGTTGATTCAAGCAAAATTAAAATTGTTAAGTTAACCACTTAAATCTTTGTTGAATCAACATAGTGTTAGATAAACCAACAACCTACAACATTAATATGATTAATTTTAATAGTTAGGTCAATGCTTTTTCTTTTATATTAAAATATTTATTCATTCTTTCTCTTTCTATCCTATTATGCTCTTCTCTTTCAGAAGCGCGCTTTTGTTTATATTATTATTCAATAAAGAAATGGAATTTCCTAAAAATTTTTAATGATAGTTTTAAGTATTATTTTTAAATATAAATTTCACTGCGGGTATGCATAATTTACTTTTGCTTATATTATCATTCATTATTATTATAATATAGAAATGGGATTTCCTACACTGAAAAACCAGTACCATTGAAACAATGACTTAGAAGCAATTGATATATGCCAATGACGGATATCATAAATTCAATGGCGAGATTGAAATTATTTCAAATATTTAAAGCTATTGAAATGATTATGAATACATATCATTTCAATGTATAATAAACAGAAAATAAGTAAAAATTTATTTTTTTTTTCTTTTTTTTTTTTACATTTATTATTTTATTTTAATGTTTACTTATTTAATTATTCCTCGCTTGTTTATTTTTTTTTAAGGCGGTATATTGTTAATTTGTTATATTATTTTTCGATTTTTTTTATTAATTATTTTTTTTTTAAATTATTATTACATTATTATACATTTATGAATTTAATTTTTTTTTTAATTTATAATCAAATAAAAAAACTGCGACTTCATCCGGGATCGAACTGGATACCGTTGTGAACCGTGTTGATCAGTAAGCAGCGACCTTATCCATTACGCCAGCAGGACTCTTTGTGTTTATAAAAAAATTTTGAAGACTATATGTTACAGATAATAATTTTCCCACTCCTTTTTTTAATATTCAGAGTAATTTATGCATATCTAGCGAAATGCATGATTAAAAATAATAATTAAATTTATAATAAATGATTTTCAGGTAATTCCATTTCTTTATAAGAGTAATAATGAATAGCAATAATATAAACAAAAACACCGCGCGCGCCAAGTCTGAGTAAACAATAAATACGCAGAAGGATAGAAAGAGAAAGAATAGTATACCTACACTGAGAAAAAATGTAGAGGAAAATGTACATTTGCAGCTGGAAGATTTTACTATTAATTTTAGTAAAGTTATCCAAAGAATTGAAAATAGTACATTTTACTATAATTAAGGGTAATTTTTCTTGAGTAAGATTTTCTACAAAATATTATTATACTCTCACTCTCTCACATGTGTATAACTTTTATTTTTTTTTTTTTTTTTTTTTAATTTTTTTTAATTGTTTTTTTTTTTTTTTTTTTTTTTTAATTTTTTTTTATAATTTATATTTTATAATTTATACAATTTTCATTCCTTATATAGTATCTGAAATCAAATTTTGTCACTTGCGAGAAAAAATATGTAAAATAAATTCTACTAAAATTAAGGGTAATTTTTTTTTCCTTTACGGGTAGTTTATAAAATACATGTTGGTAAAAAATAACATAAAACGCCATTTTGACAACTTCAAATTATTTTACTAATCAAAAGGGTAATTTTTACCAATACAATTTTGTGAGTGTAGACATATGCACAATACGTAATTTGTTTTGTTATTATTAATATTATTGAACTAAAATCAATTTCTATTGATTGAATGTTTTTAAACGTTAAATCAAAATATTAAAAACAATTATTTTGATTGTATGCTCTCTATTAATTCAATCTTATATTTCTTTTATTTTGACGAAAATTTACATCAAAACAATGACTGCCATATTAATGGCGAGAAGCTATTCGTTTAATAGCGGCGCCATCAAATCAATGATATATTCTATTGGCATATTTCAATCGCTTCTAAGTCATTGCTTCAATGGTTGCGGTTTTTCAGTGTAAAAATTATTTATGATAGTTTTAACTATTATTTTTAAATATGCATTTCGCTGGGTATGTATAATTTACTCTGCATATAATTTCTAAAATTATTATCTGTAACATATAGTACTTAAAATTTTTTTATTAAATACAAGTGTCCTGTTAGCAGAATGGATAATCACGCAGTCTCGGAAGCCGCAGTACTCAGTTCGATCCCAGTAGCAGTCAAAATTTTTCTTCGGTTTTTTTAACAGATTTTAAATTAATAAATATATACCTATAAGTACATAAATAAATATAAAAAAATAATTATAAAAAAAAAATAATTAATTTAAAAAAAATAAAAAAAATAAAAAAAAAAAATAAAAAAATAATTTTTTTTAAATAAAATTTTCACTCTGTTTGAATCAACTAAGTAACTATGACAATTCAACAAATACTTTGTTGGCATATTTCAACAAAGTTATTTGTCAATACAACTTAGAATTTTTTTCCGTGTAGCTTCCATAAAATACCCTAAGAATTTATTGATTTTCCGGCTCCCCGTATAGGAATTTTCAAAAACTAATGGCAGGACTGGATTCCTGAGAAAATTTTACTATCGTATCTCTTTTTTCATAATTTTTAATCGTTCCCAGAAGGAATGGCGTATAAAAGAAGAATGAGCGGCTGAGGAAAGATGAAAACGTGTTTTTTTTCAAAAATTCGCCCTGGGCTTAGTTTTCAATATTAAGGGCTAAAATTTGGGGACATAGTCCATTTTGTATAGGTAATTGGAAAAAAAAACTTTTTAGCGGGTTTCAGCGACCCGACCTGGAAACTTTTGCTGAATTCACTAAATTATTCATTATTAAAAAAATTATTTATTTTTTTTCAAAAATTGCAATTTTATTTACATCTTTTTTTACAACATAAAAAAATTGAAACATTTTTCTGAAAAACAATTTCATCAACCCAGAAGAAAATTTTATTTTAAAAGTGTAGCCGAAAAATTGGGAAGATATCTTAATTATTTTTTGATTTATCGTGCTCACCAATTCAAAAAACGTTGTTTTGAGAAAAACGCGTTTAAAGTTTCGGTGAAACGTATTACGTCTCCCGCGGTGTCTCGCTTAATCTTCTATAACTTCCTTATTATTCAAGATATAACTAAAAATAGTATATTTTTGTACTGCGGCCCGAAAGTACATATTTCCCGGACGCTACACGTCCGGCAAAGACGTATTTTCTCGCCACAGTCGCAAAAAAATTTTGTACTATCCTCGGCCATAAACAAAGAATGACCCAAATCGCAGTTTACCATCCTTGGCTTCGCCTCGGAAGGTAATTTACGTGCGATTTGGGCCATTCTTTATTTTTCTGGCCTAGGACCGTAATATACTATTACGATCCCGTGTCCAGAAGAGTAAAGAATGGCCCAAATCCCATGTAAATGACTTAGTAAACTGCGATTTGGGTCATTCTTTATTTATGGACAAGGGTCGTATACAATTTTTCTTCGTCAGTGGCGAGAAAACACGATTTTTCCGGTCACGCAACGGCCGGGAAATAAGTGCTTTCTGGCCGCTGAAAAGAAAATTTTTTTTTCCATATTCTTAAGATGTTTTTAAACCCAAAAAAATAACAAACAAAAAATCGATTATTTTTCAAATCAATTGTGTCTACCACCTTAAAGGCCTTAAAAATTAAATAAAGTATAAAATCATTTTTTGGTCAATTCTAAGATATGTTGTGGTAAGCTATTAATGAGAGATTTAAGTCTAACACATTTTTTTACTGTTTTATTATTTAATCTCTTTTGAACTAGATTTTTTATTAATTTTACTCTTTAGTGTGTAGAAGGTAAAGTTTTCACTCGTTGCAAGTAAACCTATAGTCTACACACAAACTCATGGGAATGAATAAAAAAGCACACAAGCATGAGCAATACTGAACAAAGTTGGAATAATAAATTATAATTTATTCCCTTTAGCTCCCCCAATCTAACTATCATTATATACTACTTTTACTCTTTAATTTTTGGTAGAAGATAACATTAGTTATCTTTTACTCTTGCTTGTGTGCTTTTGCTTGTGCCCATGAGTTTGTGTATAGAATAAGTCTTAAGAATTTAGCCCCTCCCACAACTGAATCTCCTTTAAACAATTGCAATCTGAGTTATAGGCTATACAAAAAATTTTAATTTTCGATTATTTCATAAAAGCAAATAAATTCTGCATTATTTGAATAGCTAGGAAAATTTTAGATATAGTATTTAAAAGTTATTTAAGGTGGCTCACGGAGTTTATAAAAAACGAATAATATGAACTAAAATTTAGTGGAGATGAAGATAATAAAAAAACAAATCCATTGATCCCAAACAATACCCAGGTTCCCGATTAATTAAGAAAGAAATAAGCAAATGAAAATTTTTAAGGTTAACACGCGTTCTAATGGGAGTTGATATTGTTTTACTTCCTACTAATTAAAAAACGAATCTTTTTAGATAAAATTCTACACACGCGTTATTTAACAAAAATTGAAACTTTTCCAAGAAAAAAATACAATAGTTGACGATCAAATTATAAAAGCATAATTTTAGTCGCAGGCCCCGTTTAATAAAAGGTTTGTTATTTTAAAATTTTGTTTTCACCGCACTCACTATATAAAAAAATGCATTATTATTAATAATAACTTTTAAATATTCATGTATCTATAAAATAAATCATAAAATTTAATTGATTAGTTATGACCCCCTCTAATGCCACCCTAAAATATACAGACCTAAAACTGTGATCCACCTTAAAATAGAATTGAAGATATTTTAGAAAAAAGAAAATCCACTATCCGAAAAACCAACATAGTAGATTTTTCAGTGAATGGGATATATTAATTTAGATGTTGAAAGTGTTATAAATCATTTATAAACTATTTAACTTTTGAAAATAGTTCTTAAATAAAAAAAAAAAAAATAAAAATTTTACATTAATATGCAATTGTAGGACTGTCTTTCAGCATTTACTAACACAACTTACATACAAAAAGTTTTCTTAGTTAAGCAAGTTAAATAAACTAAACTAAACTACAAAAAGTTTTCTGTTTTTTTTGTGTTAAAATAAAACAAAATTTTGCAATAAAAAATTTAAATTATAACATTTTATAAAGTTAAATGAATAAAATTACAAGATTTTAAGTGCAGTATTTCAAAAAAGGTTTAAAAAATATTTCAGATCTACAAGTTTTCTACAAGGTTGTAACATAATTGATATTAACCTAAATTTAATTTTAAACAGTTATTTTATTTTCTTTAAATCCAAATGAAAAAATACAAAGTTACATATTCAATTCTTCATTCTATAAAATAATAGCTAACTACCATAAAAAATCGAGAATTTTATGGGATCAAGTTTAAAATTATTAGTATGATCTCTTTGGAAAAAAGTTCTAGTAAGGTAAGAATTTCACAAAGTGAAAATTTTCCTAATAGTCAAGTTTTCAAGATATTTTTCGATCTAAAAAAATTTTAATATCTATTTGTAAAGAATCATTTTAATTAATAAATATATTTATAGCTTGAAAATTAATATTAAACGTAGAGCAATATTTGTACAAAAGTACTTTATAAAGTTTTTTTTTTTAAACTTACCATACAGTGTAAAATATGATTAAGTTTTTTAACAGCGCCTGTGGTAAATCAATTGCTGTAAAATGCTCACTTTTAGATTTAAGAATAATATTAATAGTATTTTCAGTTAACATACATAAAAAAGTATTTTTTATCAGGGACATGTCGGTCCACGAACTTGTGGACTAAAAAAACGGCCAAGTTTATTTCCTGCACTAATATTTGATTTTATTGAAATATTAAAGTTCATTTACATATTTCCTAAAAAAAAAAATAAGCTTAAAATTTTTAAAGAATTATTTTGGTAAACTAACGGAAAAGACACAATATTATTGCAACGGAAAGTATTGTTACATATAATTTAACGCAACACCTTCAATCTTCATTCAAGCTTTATACACAGTCAATTAAATAATGTAAAGTGTAAACTCAAACTAGAAATTATTTGAGAATACTCAAATGATAATTAGCATTTAAAACACAATTTAGCTATAACATGTTGGCATACTTCAATGAAAAACATAAGACACGCAGTGCTAAAAAAAGATAGAGATAGAGGAAGAAATTGATAATCTCGTATACATCCACGTAATTGCAGACGTGGTAATTTGCGCGGCGCTGGCGGCCCCTAAAAATACACTTTGCGAACTAATTGCACTTTTTATTAACCGCTATTAAAAATAATAATTTTTGATACTCAACAATATTTTTTAAAACAATTGAATTTTTATCGACCTTTTTTCGAATTAATGATATCAAATAAATTTACAAATTCATCACCCCCACTTTTCATATGCGGATGCTAATTGTCAACTCTTTTTTTATTAAAGCATACAAAGCGGTGATATTAGATACATTTTTACTTATTTAAAAATTAAAATTTCCGCGGATTTTTTAATGTCGGTACAGAAGGTACCTAGCGTTTCGATCAACACTAACACATAGATCTCATCAGTATGGCTGTATGTGTTAGTGCATGTGCCACAGACACTGATGTAAACACGTCCTTATTTTTCTTATATAGTCAACAAATGGCGATTTTAGCACTTGTGAAGACGGCTCACATTGCTTCAGCCATCTGTTCTGTATGTAGGAAATGAAGTTAATATATATTTTATTAAATGAGTTGAATGTTAAAACTCAGAGCGTTATTAGGTCCAAGCTCTATATGAAAGTTAATAATAATTTTTGATACTCGACAGTATTTTTTAAAACAATAGAATTTTAATCAACCTTTTTTCGAGTATATGATATCAAATAAATATACAAATTCATCCGCATATGAAAAGTGGGGGTGATGAATTTGTAAATTTATTTGATATCATTTACTCGAAAAAAGGTCGATAAAAATTAAACTGCTTATTATTTAATATTATTGATTAAAATGATTATTACTAGCAAAAAAATTTAATAATTTAAATTCAGGCTAGCCGTGGGGCTCTCAAAAATCAATATCTCATCGAAATTATTTTCACCAAAAAATGTAAAATTTAAAAAGGTAAAATAATTTTTAAAAGCAAAATTTAAGCCTAGATAGAAAATTTTCATTAATAGGCATTTGAGAAATTTAAATTTGAAAAACAGCAGCATATTTCAGCAATTGCTCGCGCATACGCAGCTCAAAAAAATTTTATTATTTGGAAATTTTTATTTTTTTTACCAAAAATATTTTACAATTTTCCAAGATGGCGGACCAAAAATATATCGGAATAAACATTTTACATTGCCTAAGGGGTTTCAGGTTGAGAAAAACGTTTTTCTGAATAAAAATTTTCATTTTTTTGACCCAGTATATTTTCCGATTTTCCAAGATGGCAGATCAAAAAAAATATCAATTTCTCAAGATGGCGGAACAAAAAACATGATAAAGAAACTTTATTATTATTATTATTATTATTATTTGATTTATTTATTAATATACAAAATAGTGCACTCTTGTTTTACAAAGTCAATTAATTAATTAAATGTAAATAATATAAATAAAATAAGATATTTTAATAAATTAAAACTAGTCAACATCAGTAAATATATTTCAGTATATACAATAATTAAAAAAAAAAATAATAATAAATTTTTAGTAAATATAATACAGTAAAAATAGTAAATATAGTTCATTTATTTATAGTAAATATATGTATGTACAAGATTAGATAGTATATATATATATATAAGTTTAGCGATAATAATACTGTTGCAGAAATTAAAATAGTATAATGAAATAAGCAATAAATACAGCTTCACCTTAAAGTACTTATTGTCAATCTAAGTTTGAAAAATATGATTTAATACTTTTTTTAAATTGGGAAAATGATGGAAGGTAACGTATACAGGGCGGGATGGAATTCCAAAGATTAGCATACTTAACTTGGTAAGATAAAAGTCCAGAATCAGAGGATACTATGGGGATCGCTAGGTCTTTACGAGGTCCTCTCTGTGGCCTGTCACTGAGATATGGTTTAAAAAAAGGGAGAAGGAAAGGAGGTTCTTTCATCCTTACAATCCTATACATGATTAGCATGGCAAAGTATAGTCACGACGAGAGTCGTTACTAAGCCATTTTAGGTTTTTTCTGAATGGAGTGAAACTTTCTACATTATCTGGGAGTTTTCAAGGTTGAGAAAAACGTTTTCTTTAATAAAAATTTTAATATTATCGCCCAAGCATAATTTCCAATTTTCCAAGATGGCGGACTAAATATCATGTCAGAATAAGCTTTTTACATTGCCTAGGGGTTTTCGAGGTTGTGAAAAACGATTTTATTAATGAAAATTTTCATTATTTATCCCCAGCATATTTTCTAATTTTCGAAAATGGCGGTCCAAAAAACATGTCAGAATAAACTTTTTACATTGCCTAGGGGTTTTCGCGGTTGAGAAAAACATTTTCATTTATGAAAACTTTTATTTTTTCACCCAAGCTTATTTCCAGAATTTTCCAATATGGCGAAACAGAAAATATGAATCACAGAAATATCTATATTAGCTGGTATTTTTCGAAGTAGAGGAAAACGTTTTTACGAAATTTTTTATTTTTTGGCCTTATCATATTTTCCAACATGGTGGAACAAAAAACATAAAATAGGAAATTTCTACATTACCTGAAGGTTTCCAAGGTTAAGAGAAACTTTTTCGTTGATAAAATTTTTAATTTTTCCGCCCCAACATATTTTTCAGCTTTCCAAAACATTCCAGAATAAGCTTTTTATATTGGCTGGGGGTGTGCAATGTTGAAAAAAACGTTTTCAACGATGAAAGGTCATAATTCAAAACGTTCTTCTCAGTCTCTGGAATCCCCAAGAAATATAGAAATTTCCTTTTTTCATGTTTTTTGTTCAGCCAGATTGGAAAATCGGAAAATAAGATACGGTAAAAAATAAAAGTTTTTAGCAATAAAAATGTTTTTTTCACCCTCGAAAACACCCAGGCAAATTAAAAATTTTATTATGCAAGTTTTTTTGGTCCACCATCTTGGAAAACTAGAAAATATGCTAGTGTGAAAAAATTAAAATTTTTATTAAGGAAAACGTTTTTCTCCCAGGTAATGTAAAAAGTTTCTATTTTCATGTTTTTTGTTCCGCCATCTTGGAAAATTGGAAAATAATGAAAAATTTGAATAATAAAATCGTTTTTCTCGACCTCGAAAACCCTCAGACAATGTAAAAAACTTATTCTGAAATGTTTTTCATATTGGAAATTCAGAAAATATGCAATGGCGAAAAAATTAAAATTTTTATTCATAAAAACGATTTTCTCAATCTCTAAAACCCTTAGGTAATGTAAAAATTTTCTATTTTCATTTTTTTGGTCCACCATATTGGAAAGTTGGAAAATATACTGGGGCCAAAGAAAGAAAAATTTCATTAATTAAATTATCATGAATAGTATTCAATATATCACTCACATTTAGTTTAATATTAAAAAGATATTGTGTCAACAATATGACGCATATATTTTTTTTTTATCTTTTTCATTGTTAAAAATTTCGGAGAACTGCAATAAAATGATTTCGCTAAGTATACAAATGTAGGAGATTTAAATTTATTTATTGATTAAGAATAAAAATTTTTTATTCTTAAATGTTTTTTTCGTCACTTTTTATCACTTTTAGTTAAAGTTTATAATTCATAATAGTTATCCCTTATAAGAGCAAAATCATTTATAAAAGATTAAATAAAAAATTTTTAGTGTTGGGGAAAAGAGTTCTTTTAATTTTTAAGCAAAAAGTTTGAGACAAAATTTTTACATATTCAAAATATCAAACTTGAAACTTATAGAAAAATTTTGAGGCCTATAAGACCCATTTTCATGAATAATTAGACTTTTGGTACTAATTTAAGGTGGCTCACGAAGTTTATGAAAAACGAATAATATGAAGTAAAATTTACTGGAAATAAAGATAATTAAAAAACAAATCCATTGATCCCAAAAAATACTCAGGTTCCCGATCAATTAAGAAAGAAATAAGTAACTGAAAATTTTTAAGGTTAACACCGCGTTATTATGGGAGTTGATATTGTTTTACTCCGTACTAATTCAATAATGAATCTTTTTAGATAAAATTGTACACACGTGTTATTTAATAATAAAAGAAACTTTTCCAAGAATAAAATACAATAGTTGCCGATCAAATTATAAACGCATAATTTTAGTCGCGGGCCCCATTCAATAAAATATTTTGTATTTTAAAAATTTTGTTTACATCGCACTCATTATATAAGAAATCCCAATCGGCACAAACAATACGAGGCGAATCCGAGATGAATCCGAGCGTACTCGTGTCGTATACGAAACGAATACGAGTAGAATACGAAATGGAACAAATATTTGGATAAATATCGAATTCCTATCGTATTCTAATCGTATTCTTGCGAAAAAATATTTAAAATTTTTAAATTAACTACAAAATTAACTGATACATATAATAAACAAGAATAAAAAAGAAAAAATTGTTTAGTTTTGTGAAAAATAAAATTTTCAAGCAGTATCTTTTTAAATTAAATTATTTTATTAGTAAAATACTTAATTTAAACAAAAATATTTATATTAATGATTAAGTTTACAGTGTATTTTCTTTAAACCCTCAACCAACTAAAAACTCTGCATAGATTTGCAACCCTCACGGAACAATACGGTTCAAATCGGTTAAAAAGGTTATCGCATTTAACCGTACAAAATTAAAAATACAAATTTAAATGTACAAAATGTTGACGATTGAAAACGATTAAATTTAACCGTTTTTAATCGTTCTTAATAATTTTAATAGTTTTTAATCGTATTGAAATATTCCGACCAAGTAAAAGTCATTTTCTTTTTATTATTCGGTTTTAGTGATAAACAATATAAAGTATTTTAGAGAAAAAATGCTATTTTTCAAATTTGAAAATATTTGATCATTTATCCAAGATGGCGGAATAAATTTAAAAAGGGTTGAATAATTAAAAGTCGTCAAACCTCATATTTTACGGGTTTCATGAAGTAAAATTTGAGTGAAAAATCATACGCATACTGCCTGAAAAATTTTCCGGGTTTTCCAAAATGGCGGCTATTCCAGATTGTGTATTTAATGAGCGTTCAAACAATACGAAAACATTATTTATGATAAAAAAATTTCGGAATAAAGAAATATGAATAAGTTTTGATACCTGTATCATCAGAAAATTTGTCGGTTTTTCTAAGATGGCGGACATGAAATTCTGAAAACCTTTTCAATTTTTGACATTTAAATTAACTCTGATGGGGTTTTAAGAAGGAGAAAAAAAGTATTTTTGTTAACATTTTTATTTTGTCAAAAGCGGAAAATTTTTTCGACTTTCCAAAATGCCGGATTAAAAAAATAAACAAAAAATTAGTTTTACGCATAATTCTTGAGCTTAACAACAATGAATTTTCGATAAAAAATTTCAAATTTTCAACCTTAAATAATTTTCCGTTTTTCCAAGATGGCTGGTTAAAGATCAATGATAATAAAATTTTTTTTCGATTTCTCAAGATAGTGGTGGAAGAATTACTTAAACTACGTTTTAAACATTACAGGGGGTTCTTAAGCCCAATAATGACTTATTTTTGAAAAAAAATTTCTAATTTCCACCCTTCGATTTTCCAAGATGTCGGACATAAAATTTGAAACAACGTTAAAAAAATGAAAATTTATTCTTGTAAGTAGGAATCCGGATTTGGTTAAAAATAATTATATTAAAAATAACATCGAAAAAATGATTTGCAAAGAAAATTCGTCGGTTTTTCCAAAATAGCGGACATGAAATTCTGAAAACCTTTTCAATTTTTGACATTTAAATTAAGTTTTGGGGTTTTAAGGAAATCACGATTAATTGAAATAAAAAGCAACTAGATTGAAATCCGATCATTTTAGTCATAATTAAATCTAATTTTTAAATATTAAAATTGATTCCAATTAAATACAATTAAAATTTAATTCGATAAAATTCAATTGGAATTTCTCCATTTATTTTAACATCGAACATGTTTATAGAGAGGGGTACCCTGGAAATCTGAAAATCAAGAGAGGGGGTTCAAAAGTATACGATTCAAGGGGGGGGGGTCAAATGGGACTTAGAACAATTACTTATAATAATCCGGGTTTAGAGACTTAAAATTTTTTCGATTTAGGGACCTAGAATAATACACGTTTAGGGAATCAAAATAGTTTGGGTTTAGAATCTTAACACCTACTATAGGTGATAATTACAAAATATAAGAATAGCAAATTGTAAAGTAATGTTGCATGATCTTTATGCATCATGCCTAGCCTTCAGCTGTAGGAATACATGTTCGGTAAATCTGTATGTGTAAGTGTTTTTTTTTTTTTTTTTAATTTTTTTTCACCAAAAAATACAAAAAATACCAAATTTTTTTTCTATTTTGAAGTAGTACCAAATTTTTTTCTATCTACTAGTAGATAGAAAAGTCTCTGAGTACTAGTTTTAGAAATATAGTTTATGGTCAATTTTTGGATCTCATATGTAATTTTTTGGAAATTTTTTCTCAAAAATTTTTTTGCATTAAAAAGTAAAAAAACATCCATTTTTTTTTTCTTCTTGGACGTATTACTTAATTTTTTTCTATGAAAGTACTAATATCATATCTAGAATTATCGTTTTTACTCGTTATCTCCAATCCAAAAAAATTTTCATAAACTTAATTATCAGGTTCGAGCAATCGAGTAAAAACCATTATTTCAAATATAAGTACTTTCATAGAAATAAATGAGGTATTAAATACAAATTTAAAAAAAAAAAAGTAGTTTAAGATTTTTTGTCTAAAAAAATAAAAAAAAAAAAAAAAAATTAGGTCTTAATATCATAATGGTTGCAATAAAATGTGAAATATCGCCGTTTACAGACGTACATACGTACATACATACATACACACTAGCGTGTGTCTTATTTTCTTTTTATCAAGATTTTTTTGCTCGATCCCCCGATTATTTTCGATTTAGGGGCTGTGGCAACCTGTAATATCGACATAGCAACATACTTTATACTTAACACTGTATTATATATAACACAATATTATATTATATCATTTAATATAAGTTGTACTCCTACAATAATGATGTATATTAAGACCTAATAAAGATATATATATATAGATAACACATGGCGCAGTCGGTAGAAAAATCCAAATGGATGGTGCAACCGTATTAAAAATTTTAAAAGAAGAAGATTTAAGTGACAGTGAAAAAGAAAATTCAGAGAGTGAAAATAAAGAAATAAAAATTTTAAAAGAAGAAAATTTAAGTGTCAGTGAGAGAGAAAATTCAGAAAGTGAAAATAAAGAAAATTTAAATGAGAAAATAAAAGAAAGTGAGGAAAATAAAAATCTAAGTGATAAAAATAAGAAACAAAAGTCAAAAATGGAAAATTTAAACAAGCCTGCCCCATTCTCATTAGAGGGAAATGTAGAAGAAAATTGGAGGAAATTCAAAAGGCAATATAAAAATTTCATGCTAGCATCAGGAAAAACAGAAGAAAGTAAGAAAGTCCAAGCAGCAATATTACAAAATCTAGTTGGTCCAGAAGCCATAGAATTACTGGACACATTTGATTTAACAGATGAGAACCTAGAGGATCCGGAGAAAATATTGGAGGCTTTTGAAAAAAATTGCAAGAAAGAAATAAATGAAACATTTGAAAGGTTCGTTTTTGCTAATAGAAT
This sequence comes from Anagrus nilaparvatae, assembly GCA_022575985.1. Lineage (NCBI taxonomy): Eukaryota > Metazoa > Arthropoda > Insecta > Hymenoptera > Mymaridae > Anagrus > Anagrus nilaparvatae. The sequence continues at coordinate 33,025,420 of JAKSXM010000007.1, forward strand.
AAGAAAAGATGATGAAACCATTGAAAGTTACGTTAAGGAATTGAAAAAACTAGTTAAAACATGTGGCTATGACTCATTGGAAGACAGTATGATACGTGACAACATAATTCGAACGATGAAGGATACCAGACTCCAACAAAGTATTCTAAAAATAAATAAACTAACTCTTGAGAATTTGATAAAAAATATAAAAACGAATGAAGCAAGCAAAGAACAGTCGAGAAAAATACAAGAGCAGACCAAAACAGCTTCATCGGTTGATGCAATACACACAAGAAGAGGGAAAACAACAAAATACGAAAATAGAAGTGAGCGCGCGCAGTATCCCGTGAGGGAGAGGAAAAGAAGCGAGACAAGGAGAACATCAAAACCAACAGAAGGCGGGTACGGATACAAAGAATTCAACTGCGGAAGGTGTAACGGGCGACACCTACCGAGGCAGTGCCCAGCATATGATAAGAAATGCTACAGATGCAATAAGGTAGGTCACTATGCAGTTGCCTGTAATACCAACAGTAGAAGAGTCGATAACATAGAGTCCGCAAGTGACTTATCGGAAGAAGATGATACCTCAAGTGAAGAAAACTTCGTTATCAACACACTGACGGTAAATTCAATGGATAAAGAAAGTAACCTTAAGAAAAAGAGTACTTGGATAGAAAGAATAATAGTAGGAGACAAGAAGATTAAATTTAAAATTGACACTGGAGCTGATGTCAACGTACTACCAAAGAAAATATACGACAAAATCAAATATAATAGTAAAATAAAAGAATCAAAAAAGAAGATAACAGCTTACGGAGGATTTGAAATAAAAATCCTAGGTGAAGTCGCAAGATGCCATGCAACTTTAAAAATAGGATGAGCAACCACAAATTCGTAATAACGGAAGTGGACAAAATCCCAATCATGGGATTAGAATCTTGTGAAGAACTGGGAATCGTCAAAAGGGTCAACAATATCAAACAGACTCAAAAGGTAAATGAAGAAAAAGAAATATTTATCAAAAAATACAAAGAATGTTTTACAGGAACAGGAAGATTCCCAGAGAAAGTCAAACTAACCATCAATAGAGAAGCGAAACCAACAGCATATCCTCCAAAAAGAGTAGCTGTACATACAAGAGAAAAACTAAAGAACCAACTAGTCCAACTAGAAAGAGAAGAGATAATAGAGAAAGTAAAATATCCAAAGTCATGGGTGAGCAATTTAGTAATAAGAGAAAAAGATGATGGATCATTAAGACTTTGCATAGACCCACAGGAGTTAAATCAAAATATCAGCAGAAGTTTTTATGAAATACCATCAATAGATGAAATAGCCGCCAAATTGGAAAATGCAGAATACTTTAATGTGTTAGATTTGAAACAAGGATTCTGGCATATAGAGCTAGATGATGAATCGAGTGAAGCTTGCACATTCTCATCTCCATTTGGATGCTACAAATTCAAAAGATTGCCATATGGAATCAATACGGCATCAGAAATATTTCAAGAAGAAAATGAGAGAATATTCAAAGGTCTAAATGGTTTAAATATTTATATAGATGATTACGTAATATCAGGCAGAACTGAAGAAGAACATGACAGAAACTTAAAAGCATTTATGGAAAGAGCAAAACAAGTGAATGTAAAATTTAAAAAAGCAAAAGTACAATACAAACAGAAAAGTGTAAAACTTTTAGGCTACATATTTTCCAAAGAAGGAAGGAAAATAGATGAAGACAGAATCAAGTCAGTAATAGCACTACAACCACCAAGAACGAAACAAGAATTGCAACGATTCTTAGGTATGGTTAACTACATGCAAGATTATATACCTAATTTACCCAACAAAACTTTAAATATGAGACAGTTACTAAAAAAAGATTTTGAATGGGAATGGAATGAAAATCATACCAAAGAGTTTGATCAATTGAAGAAATCATTAACAACGGCACCAACGCTACAAGGGTATATGGAAAGAAAGAAATAACCATTCAGGCAGATGCCTCAAAAGATGGCATTGGATGTTGTTTACTTCAAGAGAAAAGGCCAGTATTTTTTGCGTCAAGATGTCTAACAGATACAGAACAAAGATACGCCCAGATAGAGAAAGAGATGCTGGCAATAGCATATTCAACAAAGAAATTTCACAAGTTTATATATGGAAGGGATGTAAATGTACAAACTGACCACGAACCACTTGTCAAAATATTCAAAAAACCAATCTCAAGAATACCATCAGTTAGATTACAAGCACTACGAATGAAAACTGCAAAATACAGGCTAGAGGTCAAGTATATCAGAGGCAAATATATGTACATAGCAGATACATTGTCAAGAGACTCAAAAATAGATACTGGAGAAAAAGAATTTAAATTGGACAAGTACATCCATAGCATAGTAAACCAGATGGCAATATCAGAAGAAAAGAAAGAAGAATTAAAAAGAGAAACAGAGAAAGACAGCACGCTAAAAAGAGTAATAGAATACTGTAGGACTGAGTGGCCAATACATATCAAAAAACTAACAGAAGATGTAAAGCCTTACTGGAAAATGAAAGACGACTTACATGTAAGTGAAGATCTATTGTTCAACATGGATAACGTAAAAATACCACTAACGTTAAGAAAACTAATGTTGGAAAAACTACACGAGGGACATGTAGGTGTCACAAAAATGAAAGCTAGAGCCAGAAAGCTGATGTACTGGCCAGGTATAACGACAGAGATAGAAGAAAAAGTAAAAGGATGTAATAAATGTATGGAACATTCTAATATCAACAAAAAATTACCACTAATACCACATGAAGTACCAAAGGAAAGGTTCCAGAACATATCTGCTGACGTACTAGAATATAATTCAGAAAATTACTTAGTGATAATGGATGCGTTTTCAAAATGGCTTGAAATTATCAAAATGAAAAGTAAAACAGCAGGTGAAATCATAAATAAATTAACAGCGGTATTTGCGGTACATGGAATACCAGAAAAGTTAACAGCTGACAATATCCCCGGTGCATAAGTTAACGTTAAAATTAACGTTAAAAATTAACGTTAAATTTTAACGTTAATTTTAACGTTAATTTAGGGTAACTTTAACGTTAATTTAGGGTAGATTTAACGTTAATTTAATGTTAACTTTAACGTTAAATTTAACGTTAAAATTATCGCGGAAAATTGAAAAAAAAAATCTTTATAATTTTGTATTTTTTAATTTTGATAATCCAATTGTAGTCATTATGAAAAATTCCCAGATACTTTTAAAATTAAGCATCATTGCTATTTATTAATCAATTTTCATTAATTTTCACAACTAATTTTTTTGATCAAATCTTCGTTCTAATATTATAAATTTAGCATTAAATTTATTATTAAATTTAATGCTAAAATTTAACATTGAATTTAACGTTAAAATTAAACATTAAATTTAACGTTAAAATTAACATTAAATTTAACGTTAAAATTTCATGTTAAATTTAACGTAAAAAAATGCGTCACTCATAGCAATCAAAGTTTTAGAAACGTTTTCGAAATAAGTCTTTAAAATGTTTCAAATGTCCACAGGAAAACGACGTTTCATCGGCTCGAGACGCCGCATAGCATTGGACTGCGCCATGCAGTGCGGTTATGTAGACTATAGGCCTTAATATTTCAGGACGTGTCATCGGTTCCAACTTTTTTTCCCTAAAAAATTGCTTTTTGGCGTATTTACTGACATATGATGTAAAAAAAAAAAAAAAAATAGCATTTTCTTATTTTATTTTTTTATTTTATTAACAGATCAATGAAATATTCACACAAAAATTTATTAAAACTTTGTTTCAATCAATAAGCAACAGCTGGTTTAGTAACATCATTAGAAATTTCTGTAAATAAAAGAAAATATAAATGTTTTAACTATTATTTTCTATTTAAGTTTTAATCTGAATAATTTGCATTACCTATTTGTTTATTCAATTATATTGAATGATCGTTTTAATTTTATGAAGATTTTGTGCGAACCTCAAAAGTCAACTATTATTAACTGAAGATGTGTAAATATCAATTACAGAGTTTTGAGCAGAACTCCGTCTTTTCGAAAAAAAAGTTTTGTACCAGATTACTAATCATGGAAGTTTCCAATCTCTGAAGAGCAAAAAAAGTAAAAATATAGTTTTTCATACTGTCAGATTGCTACGCTTAAATTTTTCTTAAAAATTAAACAAATTCTTAAAAACGGGTAATTTAAGGGACATTAATTGTGGTAAATGTTTTTTTGAAAATCGAATTTTTTGTGTGGGCATAAATCACATTATATACACTGTAAAAATTCTTATCTGGGTAATTACTATCTAGGTAGTAAATTTATACTACCGGGATAGTAAACTCACTATTTATAAAGTAATTACCCGAAAATGAATTTTTGCAGTAGTGTGTGTATCAAGATTATCAAGTACTAGCAACAGTTGGAGCGGAGGCTCCACCTTCCCCCCCTTAATCGTAATTAGTTCTGTTTCTGTTGCTTAACAAAATCATGTTTCACTGCAAATTTATATAATTATGCAAACACATTCAGAGTTTTCACAGGAACCTAGTTCTGTCCCCAGTAAAGTTATAATTATTAATTACAGAAACGTAAAAAAGGTATTGGAGAGGCTATGTCCTATCCCGAAGATAACTTATTTCTTATGGAGTCGACACGTATCTCCCGCACGAACAGAATCTAGCATTTTAGTATTAGTCTTTTTTTGAATATTTTAGTACTGTAGACTTAGCGACTACAGTATGAATCATGTTATTCGGCTAGTGATTTCTTATAAGTATGTGTAAAAAAATTTTTTTTTTTCGAAATCTTTTCTCTAATTTTTTAACGCAATCTTCTCGAAACAGGCTTTCTTGAACTGACGTGCAAGTTTGGGCGATAAAAATTATTTTTATTTTTGTAAAACATTTTGAAAAAAAAAAAAATTTCCAAAAATTAAGTTTCAGATCCAAAAAATTGACTATAAAAAATATTTCTAAAACTAGTATTCCAGTAGAAAAATATGAGGTACTAAAAACATTCAAAAAGGAAAAAAAATATTGTTGTTTTTTTTTATTTCTTTTATGCAAAAAGTTTTGAGAAAAAAAGTTCAAAAAATAAAGTGTCAGATTGGAGATATCGAGTGATAACCATATATTTAAATATCGGTACTTTCATAGGAAAAAATTAGGTACAACATTCAAAAAGAAAAAAAATATTGCTTTTTTTTTTATTTTTTATGCAAAAAATTTTGAGAAAAATATTTTCGAAAAATTAAGTATCTGATTCGAGATATCGAGTAATAACCATGTTTTCAGGTATTACTACTTTCGTAGAATTAAATGAGGATTACATAAAAAAAACAAAAAATAGTGCAGTTTTTTTTTTTAATTTTAAAAAAAGAATTTTGAAAAAATTAAGTAACAGATCCAAAAAATTACTATAAACGTGGTTCCTAAAACTAGTACTTCTAAAGAAATAAATTAGATACTACGTCCAAAGAGAATAAAAATTTGGCGTTTTTTGTATTTTAAGTGTCAAAAATTATGGGCAAAAAATTTTCAAAAAATTAATTATTCGATTCGAGATATCGAGTAAAAAACATTATTTCAAATATAAGTACTTTCATGGAAATAAATGAGGTATTACATCCAAATTAAAAAAAAAAAGTAGTTTGAGATTTTTTAATAAAAAAATTTTTGAAAAAAAAATTAGGTCTTAATACCACAATGGTTGTGGAATATCACCGGTTACCTACATACATACGTACATACACACACATACAGACTTTTTAAAAACCGGTTTTTCAGCTTCCTGGGGTCTCAAAATGTGCTTATTTGTCAAAATATCGAAAATCGAAATTTCACCTATCACAATGGTTCCTCTATGAAGAACCAATATATTTTTTATCTGCTGACTTCGAATTTCTGTTTAAAAAAGTTCTCAAAAAGTTTTTACAGCCTAGGCCCGAATTTAACCAAATTTATCCCTGAATCAAAAATAATCTGTAGCCCTTGAAGAACGCTCTGGCCAATGAATTTCCGGATAATAGTATATAAAGTTTTTTAGAGGTATGTATCGGGAATCCAATCGTGTGCGTCTTTTAATCGATAATTGAACAAAATTTAAAAATATTTGTGCAAAAAATTGCAAAACTTACCACGGATTCTTGTAGTAGGAAAAGTTTCTTGAGTTTTATTCTTTAATAATCGCAAGCGGCATGCTATATGTATATGTTGTCGTGATACCATGCGTTCCTCATAAGAGCCCGTGTTAAGGCCTTTTTTTCAGTTTTCGATCAATCAGAGACTAGGTAAAATATTAATTTGGCCACAAAAATATGGCTTTAATTTTCAATTCAATTGAAAAAAAAAATTGCTAAATTAATCTGCATAAAATGAAAAATGTGACTCTGCTCTACCTAAACTTGAGAAAATTTTCTTTCTCATTTAAAAAATGAACGAAAAGTTGCAGTACATTCTAACCAAAGAAATTGAGGATGCAATTGAAGTTGCAATTTCATTTAATTTTTTGAACAGAATGGAAATTTTCTCAAACCTAGGAAAAGCAGAGACACATTTTTCATTTTATGTAGATTAATTTGGCAATTTTCTCTTTATTAATTTAATTGAAAATTAAAGCCGTATTTTGATGGTGTAACGTCCTCAACCGCTGAGAATGTTTTTCCGTGTATGTAGAAAAAACGGTATATAAAATTTTTTCCGTGTATACAAATTCGAATTTGTTGAATTTAAAATTTTCACGGAAAATTTAAAGACAATCTTTTTCAGTTATTCAAGCTAAATTTTCTATTGCGAGAAAAACGATTTTGCCTTTAGTTCCATGGAATAACTGGAAAAACCTTAGTCAAGGCCATTATTTCACTTTCGAGTTTTTATTTTTTTATTCTACTTTAGAAACTAAATTTAGATTTAAGGAAAACTCAAGGGATGAAATTATTAGCCTGGAACTACGTAAATTAAGCATAATTTTAAGCTACCTTTATAAAAATTTACGTTTAGCATAATAAATTTTAGGTTTAATTCTCGTAAATGAATTGCTCTAAAAAGCCCATAATTAGCTTAAATTAAAAGAAAAAGGGTTCAAAAGTAATTTATTTATGAAAAACAAAGAAAATTAAGTTCAAGTAAAACAATGGGTTTACTTAATGACTTAACGAAATTTTATTTTGATAAAGTCAGACAAAGACAAAAGTATTCCTATAAATATCTTATGTAAAACCCATTGTTTTGAAATATCACGTTTTGTCGACTCATTAAAAATTTAGATAAGAAAAATAACATCCGATCTATGCGTGATAATGAGTCGACAAAAGAATTCCCCTCTTAGACAAACTCTAGGAGTAGTATCTTAGATAAGACCCTCAACCCACTCTTGATTTTTATCAAGTGGGGAAGTCGGTCTTATCAAAGATTTCGGTGCTTAAATACTGGAGTTTTTGCCTGAGAAAGGCCTTCTCGAAGTTCTTCTGAAGCGGTTCAGAACTTGGCTCGCGTTAAAAATGAATAAAAAAAGAAAAAAAAAATAACTTTGAACTTAATTTTATTTTAAATTAACATTATTATTTAAAAGTGTTCGTAACTTTTAACTTCCTCAACTTAATTTAATTTTTAAAAATTTAAAAGTTTCTCTTTTTAAATAAAACAAACTTAAAAAAAAAATACTTAAAATAAACTCAGTTTTATTTATTGAAACCCAGTTAATATTCATTCAACTTTATTTTGGACATCCAATTGAAATAAAAAAAAGTAAGTACATATTTTATCTTTTACAAGAAAAAGTTAATTCAATTCACTATTTTGAGTAACTTTTTCTGAACACCAAGCTAATTAACAATCCCTGGAAGGCCTGGACAACCTTCCTAAAATCAATTTAAATAGTACTAATCAGCTTAAAACCTGATTGTTACATGGCATCCCTGGTGGGCGAGTGTTAATTAGCTAAAATTTCAGAAAATTGCCCAAAATAAAAGTAATTTTATTTTTCATTTTTCTTCAATTTTATTTTTCTTCAATTTTTTTTTTATACATAAAAATAGTGCGAAACTATAGTTTTTCAATCAGATTCACTTAATTAGTGAGCTAAAGAATTAACAAGTTTATGCACATTTTATTTCTATCTTCCACTTTACTTTTGCATGACTAATAAAAATTTCAAGCCGTTCAAGTTTTTCCAAAAATATCTGTAAAAATATACGAAATTAATTAAGTTCAACAAACAAAACATAATTAAATAACTAAGTTAAAGTCTTCAAAGAATGTTTATCCAGTTCTTTGACAGTAAAGTACGGATATTATTTTAGTGAAATTTACATTTTATTTTGAAATTTTAAGGGCTCTTTCCCTTTAACATTGGGCTCCTTCCCAATTAAAATTTATATTTTGAAATTTTAAGGGCTCTTTCCCTTTAACATTGGGCTCCTTCCCAATTAAAAATTATTTATTTTGAAATTTTAAGGGCTCTTTCCCTTTAACATTGGGCTCCTTCCCAATTAAAATTTATATTTTGAAATTTTAAGGGCTCTTTCCCTTTAACATTGGGCTCCTTCCCAATTAAAAATTATTTATTTTGAAATTTTAAGGGCTCTTTCCCTTTAACATTGGGCTCCTTCCCAATTAAAAATTATTTATTTTGAAATTTTAAGGGCTGTTTCCCTTTAACATTGGGCTCCTTCCCAATTAAAATTTATTTTTTGAAATTTTAAGGGCTCTTTCCCTTTAACATTGGGCTCATTCCCAATTAAAATTTATTTTTTTTGAAATTTTAAGGGCTCTTTCCCTTTAATTTTAAGCGGATCCAATTAGAATAAGAAATAACTAATATTCTGACAATTATCGCTTTGAACCAAGAGTTACTCCGGTTTGAGCAATAAATTGTCAAAAATATTATAAAAAAAAAATATACAAAATAAAAACTCTTGCAAGTCGTGGGAAATAAAAATTATAAAAAGATCTTGAGAAATAAAGTCATAAAAAAATATAAAAACTCTTGCAAGTCTTAGGAAATAAAAAAATAAATATTTGACAGATAAAGTCATAAAAACTTGTATACTTATCTTTTAAAACTTTCCCAGGGTATACTAATTACAAAATAGAGTCATTTGTACAAATTCATCATTAGTTTTATTTTTTTTTAATTATTAGCCTTTATAAACATATCATTTAATTTAATCTTATTCAATATAGTTTATTTGAATTCAGTAAAATTATTAATTTTTACACAAATAAAATAAATAGATTTTAGAATAAAATAGCTAATGATTAATTATTTTTAATCTTTATTTATAAGTTTGCAAGTAAAAACAATACTCTTGCATACATACAAATTGATTACAGCTAATCTAAGCAAGATAAAATATAATAATATCTTGTCTTATCAAGTTTTTATGGATGATTCCCACGCTTTTAATTAGGAAATATAGCCCATGAAATAAAACCAAGATAAAAGGAGTTAGGGTACTGACGAATTAGTAAAACATTATTCCCAAATTAAAACTTTTATTATTTTCAGTATCGTCGAAAAGAAACTTTACAAAATCTTTACTAAGTATTTGACGGAAGACCCATAAGATCAACCTACAACAATATAACTTATAATTTAACACTCAATGAAATATAATTCACAATATTAAATTTAAAACTCACACATATTATATTTTTATTAATAATTCAAAATTTAGCTTCAATATTTCATAAATTAAATAATTAAAAACGTCAAACACTTTCACTAAACTATTTACCTTTAGTAAAGAACGCTAATTTTAAATTCACTATACACTTTACAAACCTTATTTTCTTAATTAATAAAAATAAACTTTTTCACTTAATTTTTACATTTTTAAAACAATAACTAAATTCCAAATAACGCAAGCACAGTTTTTCTTAAAGTTCATCTTCAAATTGTTTTTACAAGCAAAATAACGTCAATATCTTGAGATACTCCACTCTGTAGATTATAATATAGTCAAATATCATTATTCTATGTATTAATTGCTAATAATCTCAAATTTTACCTAGCGGAAGAAAAGACGTAATAGCAAAAAGTAATAGCAATTCTTGAATTTACAAAGCATAAAGATCTAAATAAAGGTCTACCAAACCTAAAAATAGAATTAAAAGGTAGAAACAAAAATTTAATATCATAATTAGCAATAATAGAGCAAAAGAATTAAAATATACATACCACATTTTAGTTTTCAGTCCTATAAACTCCATATTTAGGACATAAGGGTTTTGCCGTTTCCAAAATACAGCACCCCAAGTTTTAAAAAGGCTCGACAAAACTTTAAACTCCTTGATACTGTAATAAATAATAAAAATATAGTTTATAAATTAGAAATTTGATAAATTAAGCCATATATTTAAAAATAAAATACCTGGTTTCATATTTTCACTTATACATTTTTAAGATTTTGCTCCATCCGCATCATAGTCAAACCAATTCTCCAAAAACATTAACTAACAAACAAATATAATAACTGTAAATAAATATAAATAATATAAATAAAATTAAATAATTTTAATAAACAAATTACATTACCTGAGATACTGTATATATAAAAATAGTAGAAAACACCAAGTGTTATTTCTAATCTCACTTATTTTTAGATTTTTAAAAAATTTTTAGATTAACTTTACTTTAATTATAAATAAATTTAAATTAATTATAAGATTGACTTTATAAATAAACATTATTAAACAATTGTTGATAAAAATTGACTAAGTCAGCAAAATTATACTATTGACATCACAAAAAGAATTCAACGATTTAAAGCATCACAGGTTGACACATCGTTGTAAGGCAATGCCAAAGGAGAAAAATTGGGGGCAGAAGTTAGAAATACGCTAGCGCCACAAAGTTATACTCAAATTAAACACAATTTTATCGTTGTTACGGGCGAAAAAAGTGGAACACCTCTGCACCACAAAAGACTTTAAAATTCTCTAAAAACAAAGTGCCGCCAAAAAAAAAAAAAAAACCTAGCTTTGAGAAGACGCAGTGGCGTCTCTACAATCACTGCATATGAAAAATCAAAGTGGGGAGGGATTTTACGCAAGTGATACTGCAAGATTTTTGGGTTCTAGTGACTACACCCCAGAAAATCCTGACAGAGCTATCATCTTTTTTTTTTGAATCTATGCTAGACCATACGAATATAATAACAATTTTAAATGCTTTGGGAAAGGTACTAACAATTTATGATAAACGCTTATTAATACTTTCATCCTTAGATAGCATGCATTTTACAAACTTTTAAACTCTATTCACAAAAAAAAAAAAAAAAAAAAAAAAAAAATATCACTAATACTATTTTTCTTACAGATCAAAACTGGAAAAATATCAAAATTGAACTAACAATTATACATTTTTTTTAATCTTTAATAATCTAAGGTCAATTAGACCCATACTTCATAAAATTTTAATTATGTATCGGTATTTGATGATTGAATAAGTATCATATCTATCTTTCACTTTTTACGAACTTAATGGTTTTTATATTGCAACAAATGAAAATTTCTGTGTAAATTTGCTGTAATCTAAAAATATAAAAGTTAACAGAAATAAAACGATAACTCATGATTTTAATTTTGCTTCATAACTAAAACCCATTTAGCATAAAGTATTCATAAACTGTTTATATAAAATAAATAAAATAAATTAAGCTTATACATAGTATCTAAATAACATTAAGAACAAGTAAAAGAGTTTAGGTCATGATGAGTTGATGAATTACATGTACAAAAAAACACGCTAAACAAGACTACTTATGAAAAGGCCCATATATAATATAAGAAAACTTAAGCTTTTTTTTCTTTTCTGGAATTCTTGACTTCATAAAAAAAAAATTCATATTTAAAAAAAAAATTATTTTTTTTAATAATAATAAAGATATTTATGTTTCTGACTTGTGAAAATTATTTTTCTTATGTACTCTTTTTCTTTTATAATAATAAAAAAATAATAATAAAAAAAAAAAAAAAAAAAAAAAAAATTTTTTGTGGTAAAATCACTAGTACGAGTGAGAATATGAAAAATCAAATTTAAAGAATGAAGCTATATGAATCTAAAAGGTAGCAACATTATTTGGACATCTAAATGAAGTTCTAAATTCTTCAAAATGAGACTAAGAAATTTTAAGATGTAGAATCATTTCTTTTACTTCACTTTTACTTCAGTTATTCAAAATTAGTTCAGAAAATAGAATGAATAAATATAAATAACAGAATAGTATTGAAGAATGAATGTGAAGAAAATTATATCTTTATGATAAATTAATGGTATTGAGTAAACAGCTATATAAATGCGGACAAAAGAAATTTTGTATACATCAAAAAAATAATAACAATAAAAAAAAAAAAAAAAAAAAAAACCAAATAGAAGAAAACAAATTAAGTATACTCAGATTACAGAAAATCCAAATATTCACAAGTTCAACCATTCGAATATTTTCGTTATTTGAATATCGATAACGACTTATTAAAAATGTCAAAGGATAAAATGAACACTAATAATCAAACTTTCCAATTCCCAATCTTGCTATCTGAACTTTTCACATCCAATCCTTATTCATGAATAGTTTTCACAAGTCAAATTTAAAACAAATAACTCAAGATAAAAATTAATAAGTGATAAAAGAATTTTTAGAAGGAAAAAAGTTTTTTTCTGTTTTTACAGGATTATTATGGTATATGGAGTTTTCCTTTTCTCTTTATTTCATGAACAAATCAAATCTACATTTTTTTTTATTCAGTAGCTACTAATTTTCCATCAAAAACAAGTGTTCAGAAATTTTGTAGTTCATCTTCTTAAAATCAGTAATCTTAAGAGAAGTAAACAATAGAAAAATATTATGCAAGTTAATTTAAAAAAAAAAAAGTCGTTAATTTTTTTGTCTACTTCCTGTTATTAAATTTTAATCTCTAAATAAAAATTGAACATTGTTAATTTATTTTTAAAACATTGTATTAAATATTTTATCGTTTAATACATAGTACATGAGCAAAATTAAAATCTTTTCTATATAAGTAATAGATTACTTTAAAAAATGTAAGCATTGAAAATTATAATAATAATTATCAAAATTTATTCCAATTAAATTAAATAAGCTACCAGAAATAAGCCAAGTTTACAGCAAATTTTGTTTGAGGTTCCGGTTTATACTTTCATGCAGGTTGTGCTAATTGGAAAGGGCCCTTCCAGTTATCACAAGTTTGTGTGGAAATAAACAGGAACCAAATAAAGTAGGCTTTGAAACAAAAGTACAAAAATAATTATTATTGATTCAATTTTCAATGATATTAGACCATAAGATGTAATAACTTAGTTAAAATAAGCTAAGATATTTTCGTAGATTTAACCAAACTCGTAACATCTTACTAAGCCATTAGAAAGCAATGATCTTGAAAGGAACTCTAAACACTTAGACATCGACACCGAGGAGAAAGAAATATCACATAGTATATATTTTCTTCAAAAACAACAATACCTTACTATGAAGAAGATGATCAGATTCTATCAAAAGGATTGAATAACGAAAGCCTGGAATCCTAACATAGAGTCTCAATACATTTTTCTGCGAAAGTTTAAATCAGTATCTATTGCCGTGAGTAATGGGTGGGAGAGATTCAGACAGAATTGTGGTAATGTCGACTCTGAATAGCCAAGAAAATAAGCAAATAATGATGAGGCAACAAGTATGGGATATTGTTCGAACAATTGGCTGGTGTAGTGTTTATTGTATATAGTGTTAGTGCAGTGAAAAAAAAAAAAATTATTTTTGTAAATAATTTTTGTGTGTGTGTGATTTAAAAGTATAAAATATTATGTATATTTAACATATTTTAAATGGACATGATTAGAGACACTTTAAGTAATGTTGTAAATCTAGAGTTTAATTAAGTTAAGTGAGGAAATAGTTTTAAGCATTAAATTGTTACACAAGTAAGTTTAGATTTATGTTTAACGTTGGTAAAGCATCTTTGGAAGCATTACCAACATTCTAAGTGGGGAGGTGTAACGTCCTCAACCGCTGAGAATGTTTTTCCGTGTATGTAGAAAAAACGGTATATAAAATTTTTTCCGTGTATACAAATTCGAATTTGTTGAATTTAAAATTTTCACGGAAAATTTAAAGACAATCTTTTTCAGTTATTCAAGCTAAATTTTCTATTGCGAGAAAAACGATTTTGCCTTTAGTTCCATGGAATAACTGGAAAAACCTTAGTCAAGGCCATTATTTCACTTTCGAGTTTTTATTTTTTTATTCTACTTTAGAAACTAAATTTAGATTTAAGGAAAACTCAAGGGATGAAATTATTAGCCTGGAACTACGTAAATTAAGCATAATTTTAAGCTACCTTTATAAAAATTTACGTTTAGCATAATAAATTTTAGGTTTAATTCTCGTAAATAAATTGCTCTAAAAAGCCCATAATTAGCTTAAATTAAAAGAAAAAGGGTTCAAAAGTAATTTATTTATGAAAAACAAAGAAAATTAAGTTCAAGTAAAACAATGGGTTTACTTAATGACTTAACGAAATTTTATTTTGATAAAGTCAGACAAAGACAAAAGTATTCCTATAAATATCTTATGTAAAACCCATTGTTTTGAAATATCACGTTTTGTCGACTCATTAAAAATTTAGATAAGAAAAATAACATCCGATCTATGCGTGATAATGAGTCGACAAAAGAATTCCCCTCTTAGACAAACTCTAGGAGTAGTATCTTAGATAAGACCCTCAACCCACTCTTGATTTTTATCAAGTGGGGAAGTCGGTCTTGTCAAAGATTTCGGTGCTTAAATACTGGAGTTTTTGCCTGAGAAAGGCCTTCTCGAAGTTCTTCTGAAGCGGTTCAGAACTTGGCTCGCGTTAAAAATGAATAAAAAAAGAAAAAAAAAAATAACTTTGAACTTAATTTTATTTTAAATTAACATTATTATTTAAAAGTGTTCGTAACTTTTAACTTCCTCAACTTAATTTAATTTTTAAAAATTTAAAAGTTTCTCTTTTTAAATAAAACAAACTTAAAAAAAAAATACTTAAAATAAACTCAGTTTTATTTATTGAAACCCAGTTAATATTCATTCAACTTTATTTTGGACATCCAATTGAAATAAAAAAAAGTAAGTACATATTTTACAAGAAAAAGTTAATTCAATTCACTATTTTGAGTAACTTTTTCTGAACACCAAGCTAATTAACAATCCCTGGAAGGCCTGGACAACCTTCCTAAAATCAATTTAAATAGTACTAATCAGCTTAAAACCTGATTGTTACAATGGCCAAAATTAAAATTTTACCTCGTCTCTGATTGGTCGAGAGCTGAAAAACCAGCCCTCTTAAATTTTGCATTTTTGTGTAAAAATATCTCAAAATTTCGCACGATTACCAAATAAAAGACCCACACCATTAGATATCTGAGACTTTCTAAAAACTGTGAATACCAGAAAAAAGAATTATTTATTTTATATTAATTAAAATTTTAAATATAGATAAGTTAAAATGAGATTATAATTAAAATTTTTTATTTACGTAAATTTTGTTAGTAGATTTTCAAGGGGGTGTCCACTGTTTATAAAGCCAATTTTTCTCTAACGTTCGCGACAGGTTGAGTTACTTGAAAACATCCGGAATACCTTCAAACTACCTAAATAGACCTCCAAAGTCTAGAAATCCAGGGGTCCATGCTATAAGATCAGAACCAATATTTTTTGACACATCTAGATTTGATAGTATAGAATTTTAAAACGTAATAAAAGTATGCATAAAGATTTTTAAATTAAACTTACGTTACGAGATAATAAATGCTTTGATCTCAGAAAAAAATAATATTTTGAAATGGATAAAAAAGTTGTAATTTTACCACAACAGCAATCCATCCTTATCTTTATTCCGAAGTCACCAATATTTGATCAATACAAAAAATTCTCTTATTCCACTATAAAAATCTTCATTAATTGAATCTCTGAAAAAAAAATCACAAAAATATATATTTTTTTAATTTAGTACTTATTAATTTTTAACTAAATATAATTTTTTGTACTTTTAATTTTTTTTTGTTGATTAAAAAATGCAATTTACTTTTTTGGTTAAGTTTATTTATGAACATAGTTCATATCATGCTAATGAACTTGAACTTTGATATAAACAAACTTAACCAAAAAGATAATTGCATTTTTATCAGTAAAAAATATTTAAATGTATACAAAAAAATTTTATTATAATTTAGCTGAAAATTAATAGGTACAATATTAAAAATTATATATTTTTTTGTGATTTTATTTCAGAGATTCGATTAATGAAGATTTTTATAGAATAAGAGAATTTGTTATATTGACCAAATATTGGTGACTTCTGAATAAAGATAAGGATGGATTACTGTTGTGGTGAAATTATAACTCTTTTATCCATTTCAAAATATTATTTTTTTCTGAGATCTAAAGCATTTATTATCTCGTAACGTAAGATTTAATTTAAAAATCTTTATGCATACTTTTGTTACGTTTTAAAATTCTATATACTATCAAATCTAGATGTGTCAAAAAATATTGGCTCTGATCTTGTAGCATGGGTCACTGGATTTCTAGACTTTGGAGATCTATTTAGATAATTTGAAGGTATTCCGGATGTTTTCAATTAACTCAACCTTTCGCGAACGTTAGAGAAAAATTGGCTTCATAAACAGTGGACACCCCCTTGAAAATCTACTAACAAAATTTACGTAAATAAAAAATTTTAATTATAATCTCATTTTTTCAATATTTAAAATTGATTTAAACTTATCTATATTTAAAATTTTAATTAATATTATAAAATAATTAATTCTTTTTTCTGGTATTTACAGTTTTTAGAAAGTCTCAGATATCTAATGGCGTGGGTCTTTTATTTGGTAATCGTGCGAAATTTTGAGATATTTTTACACAAAAATGCAAAATTTAAGAGGGCTGGTTTTTCAGCTCTCGACCAATCAGAGTAAAATTGTAATTTTGGCCACCAAAATACGGCTTTAATTTTCAATTAAATTAATAAAGAGAAAATTGCCAAATTAATCTACATAAAATGAAAAATTTGTCTCTGCTTTTCCTAGGTTTGAGAAAATTTCCATTCTGTTCAAAAGATTAAATGAAATTGCAAGATCAATTGCATCCTCAATTTCTTTAGTTAGACTACTGCAGCTTTTCGTTCATTTTTTAATGAGAAAGAAAATTTTCTAAAGTCTAGGTAGAAACAGAGTCACATTTTTCATTTTATGCAGATTAATTTGGCAATTTTTTTTTTCAATTGAATTGAAAATTAAAGCCATATTTTGGTAGCCAAAATTAAAATTTTACCTAATCTCTGATTAGCTCTTATGAGGAACGCATGGTATCACGACATCAGATACATATAGCATGCGGCTTGCGATTATTAAAGAATAAAACTCAACAAACCTTTCCTACCACAAGAATCCGTGGTAAGTTTTGCAATTTTTTGCACAAATATTTTTAAATTTTGTTCAAGTACCGACTTAAAGACCCACACCATTGGATTCCCGAGACATACCTCTAAAAAACTGTACATACTATTATCCAGAAATTCATTGGCCAGAGCGTCCTTGAGAGGGCTACAAATTATTTTTGATTCAGAGATAAATTTGGCTAAATTCGGTCCTAGGCTGTAAAAACTTTTTAAGAACTTTTTGAAGAAAAAAAATTCGAAATCAGCCCATAAAAAATATATTTTTTTAACTACGTTTCAAACCTGTAGTAAATCCGTAAAATATTTATTGCCCAAACTTGCACGTCAATTTAAGAAAGCCTGTTTCGAGAAGATTGCGTTTAAAAATTAGAGGGTAGATTTCAAAACAAAAAAATTTTTACACATATTTACACTATTACTACTATATATATTTGAAAATGTATTTGTGTGTTCCATCATCAGGGTCAAACCAGTAAACGAAATTACTTAAAACCAGTGTCAAAATAAAGAAAAAAATTTTGTCACCGGTTTTAAGTAATTTCCCTGAGGTAACTATACTATAGAAAACTATAGACGTGGTATACGATAGAAAACCATAGACCATTGAATACTATAGAAATTTGAAAAATTACAAACGAACTGACAGATTTATTGATTAAAAATTAAAAAAATAAAAATTCGCGGATTTTAATTTTTTTTTTTGGCTATTGATAGAAAAATATATTTTGGTCGTGATAGCGAAATCAAAAATAAAAAAAAAAAAAATTCTTTAATTGTTATTAACAAATTACTAATTATTTTTCCAATTTTCGAAACCGCTCAATTTAAAAAAATTTCTTGCTCTATCTCAACTAATCTAAATCAGTTTTTAACTCTTTTGAAAAATTTTTGGCTATAATTTTTTTCAAACATTACTTTAAAACATAGGCAAAAAAAAAATTAATTTAAAAAAAGTTTGGGGCTAAAATATATTAATTAGCAAATGTTTTCGGAAATATTTTTACTATAACCAAAACTTTAACTTCAAATCAAAAAAGTATCGAGGGAATTTCGAGTAGGAAAAAACTTGAAGTGAGGGAAAAATCGAGAAAGACCTTAAGATTATTTTTACATAAAAATTTTTTTAATTGAAACAATAACAAACAATATACAATTAAAATAAACAATGCGTAAATTAACCGCGCGCGCCAAAGAAACACATAAAGTAGGAATCTTTATCACTCAAGTCAAATCACGGCGGGGGGGGGGGGGGGGGGCGGTATTGTTTGTGGCCGCCACCAGATGTGGTCTACTATAGGTTTTTTGGGTCGCTAAACACGAAAATCGGGGTCTTTTCTATGAGCAATTGGGGCTTGACCCATAAATTAGCCAAAACTACCCCTAAAAGGGGTGTTTTTGCAACTTTTGCTCTAGCCCTCCAAGATTTGGTCTAATAAGGGTTTTTGGGGTCGCTGATCACGAATATTGAAGTTATAAATATGAAAAATTACCCCTTCACCCTTAAATTGTCCAAAACTAACCCTCAAAGGGGTGTTTTCGCTACTTTTGCTCTAGCCCTCCAAGATTCGATCTAATAGGGTTTTTTGGGTCACTAATCACAAAAATTGATGTCTTTTCAATTAAAGCTTAACTTTTCACCCTTAAATTAGCCAAAACTACCCCTGAAAAGGGTCTTTTTGCAACTTTCACTCTAGCCCTCCAAGATTTGGTCTAATAGGGTTTTTTGGGTTGCTGATCACAAAAATCGATGTATATTAAATTAAAACTTAACTCTTCAACCTTAAATTAGCAAAAAATTACACCTAAAAGGGGTGTTTTGGCTACTTTCGTTCTAGCCCTCTAAGATTTGGTCTAATAGGGTTTTTGGGTCGCTGATCACAAAAATCGATGTCTTTTCAATTAAAGCTTAACTCTTCACCCTTAAATTAGCCAAAACTACCCCTGAAAGGGGTCTTTTTGCAACATTCACTCTAGCCCTCCAAGATTTGGTCTAATAGGGTTTTTTGGGTCGCTGATCACAAAAATCGATGTATATTAAATTAAAACTTAACTCTTCACCCTTAAATTAGCCAAAACTACACCTAAAAGGGGTGCTTTTGCAACTTTCGCTCTATCCCTCCAAGATTTGGTCTAAAAGGGTTTTTTAGATCGCTGATCACGAAAATCACGGTTTTATCAATTAAAAATTAGTTCTTTACCCTTAACTTTGCTAAAACTACTTCTAAAAGTTTTAAAAGGTATAAATAAATGAATCATAAATTTTTAAGTAATTATATTTTATATTTTCTATTAAACATTACAAATTCTTCTAAAAAAAGTACAAAAGCGTACAAAAAAAAATAATTTTTGAAACATTTTTCAAAATTTATACAATACATACGATCAATCATACTCCACACCGTGCTTGAACCTACCGGAAAGTTGACCTAAAATGACGACAAAATCGGCTTGGGCAGAGTTTTAATATATATTTTTTTACGTCGATTCCTTCCTACTAGAAAATCCGAGCTGCTCGTCTGCCCGACTTTCATGGGACCTATAATTGCGTATTTTAAGTTTTTTTAAATTAATGACTTAAATTGCAGCCAAAATTTTATTTCTTCATAAAAATAACTTTTATAGGTCTCGAAAATTTTTTACAAGCCTCACGCTTCCATTAATTCCTTACTCGTCTCTTTTCATTGATCTGTTTTCAAAATATGATAATTTAAAGTCAGAGTCCCAATTTAAGAATTTTTAAAAAAAGTCATTTTTATCATTATCTTTGTAAAAGTATATCTCGGAAACTATTCAATGAAAAGAGCCGAGTAAAAATTTGTTAAGAGATTTAAGCTTATAGAAAATTTTTGAGACCTATAAAATAAATTTTTATGGATAATTATAATTTTAGCAATAATTTAAAAATTGGTCATTTTAGGCTAAAAATGGGCCTTTAGTTTATTTACTATAGCGATGAAAGAATTAGTGTTAGAAAATTGCGGTTTACGGGGCTTGAAAAGTTACACTTACACGAAAAAAATAAAACTAACCAGAAGTTTTTTTTGCTGTTGAACCAATGAAAGCCCCTGTGTAATAATGTTCTACTTGCAATGACTTCAAATATTAGAATAGGTTTTCCATAAATAAAATATTAATTTATTGTAATATATAATTTCATTTAGAAAAATTTATTATTATTAATATAGTAAAAATTTTATTTGCCTTTGATGATATATAAAATAATTTCGTATTTACAAATAAAAGTAATTTTTAATTTTATTAACAAAAAAATATTACATTTTACTTTATCTTTTATTAATTTTATTATTCAATAAACTTGTAAGATTTTTGACCTATACACATATTTTTTAAAAGTTTTTTTATTTTTTTAAAAATATATTTAATATAGAAAAAGTATTATAGACGCTTCAATTGTTTTACATAATATTTTTCAAAGGGTACTAAAATACTTTAAATTATTACTATTTTTTATAAAGACAAATTTATTTTATATATCATCAAAGGCAAATAAAATTTTTACTATATTAATAATAATAAATTTTTCTAAATGAAATTATATATTACAATAAATTAATATTTTATTTATGGAAAACCTATTCTAATATTTGAAGTCATTGCAAGTAGAACATTATTACACAGGGGCTTTCATTGGTTCAACAGCAAAAAAAACTTCTTGTTAGTTTTATTTTTTTCGTGTAAGTGTAACTTTTCAAGCCCCGTAAACCGCAATTTTCTAACACTAATTAATAACTTTCATCGCTATAGTAAATAAACTAAAGGCCCATTTTTAGCCTAAAATGACCAATTTTTAAATTATTGCTAAAATTATAATTATCCATAAAAATTTGTTTTATAGGTCTCAAAAATTTTCTATAAGCTTAAATCTCTTAAAAAATTTTTACTCGGCTCTTTTCATTGAATAGTTTCCGAGATATAGTTTTACAAAGATAATGATAAAAATGACTTTTTTTAAAAATTCTTAAATTGGGACTCTGACTTTAAATTATCATATTTTGAAAAGAGATCAATGAAAAGAGACGAGTAAGGAATTGTTGGAAGCGTGAGGCTTGTAAAAAATTTTCGAGACCTATAGAAGTTATTTTTATGAAGAAATAAAATTTTGGTGGCCATTTAAGTCATTAATTAAAAAAAACTTAAAATATGCAATTATAGGTCCCATGAAAGTCGGGCAGACGAGCAGCTTGGATTTTCTAGTAGAAAGGAATCGACGTAAAAAAATATATATTAAAATTCTGCCCAAGCCGATTTTGTCGTCATTTTAGGTCAAGTTTCCGGTACGTTCAAGCACGGTGTGACTCCATACTCTGGACCGAGTGCACTTCAGTTGTATCGTCCATATTATAATAGTTATTGTCATAAATACAGTCAACACTAAAATTTTTATTATGCTTCAATATAACCCTTCAAAGGCTGTTTATTGTGATCAGCGACCTAAAAAACCCTATTAGACCAAATCTTAGAAGGCTAGAACGAAAGTAGCCAAAACACCCCTTTTAGGTGTAGTTTTGGCTAATTTAAGGTTGAAGAGTTAAGTTTTAATTATTAATATACATCGATTTTTGTGATCAGCAACCCAAAAAACCCTATTAGACCAAATCTTGGAGGGCTAGAGTGAAAGTTGCAAAAAGGCCCTTTTCAGGGGTAGTTTTGGCTAATTTAAGGGTGAAAAGTTAAGCTTTAATTGAAAAGACATCAATTTTTGTGATTAGTGACCCAAAAAACCCTATTAGATCGAATCTTGGAGGGCTAGAGTAAAAGTAGCGAAAACACCCCTTTGAGGGTTAGTTTTGGACAATTTAAGGGTGAAGGGGTAATTTTTCATATTTATAACTTCAATATTCGTGATCAGCGACCCCAAAAACCCTTATTAGACCAAATCTTGGAGGGCTAGAGCAAAAGTTGCAAAAACACCCCTTTTAGGGGTAGTTTTGGCTAATTTATGGGTCAAGCCCCAATTGCTCATAGAAAAGACCCCGATTTTCGTGTTTAGCGACCCAAAAAACCTATAGTAGACCACATCTGGTGGCGGCCACAAACAATACCGCCCCCCCCCCCCGCCGTGATTTGACTTGAGTGATAAAGGTTCCAACTTTATGTGTTTCTTTGGCGCGCGCGGTTAATTTACGCATTGTTTATTTTAATTGTATATTGTTTGTTATTGTTTCAATTAAAAAAATTTTTATGTAAAAATAATCTTAAGGTCTTTCTCGATTTTTCCCTCACTTCAAGTTTTTTCCTACTCGAAATTCCCTCGATACTTTTTTGATTTGAAGTTAAAGTTTTGGTTATAGTAAAAATATTTCCGAAAAAATTTGCTAATTAATATATTTTAGCCCCAAACTTTTTTTAAATTAATTTTTTTTTTGCCTATGTTTTAAAGTAATGTTTGAAAAAAATTATAGCCAAAAATTTTTCAAAAAAGTTAAAAACTGATTTAGATTAGCTGAGATAGAGCAAGAAATTTTTTTAAATTGGGCGGTTTCGAAAATTGGAAAAATAATTAGTAATTTGTTAATAACAATTAGAGAATTTTTTTTTTTTTATTTTTGATTTCGCTATCACGACCAAAATATATTTTTCTATCAATAGCCAAAAAAAAAAAAATTAAAATCCGCGAATTTTTATTTTTTTAATTTTTAATCAATAATTCTGTCAGTACGTTTGTAATTTTTCAAATTTCTATAGTATTCAATGGTCTATGGTTTTCTATCGTATACCACGTCTATAGTTTTCTATAGTATAGTTCCGTCAGGGTTCGTTTATAAAATTTATAACCGGTTTGTGTAACTACACAACCAACGAGTATAGAACATGTTCACTTATAACACTCATAATAAAGTATCTATTGTGTTCTTAATATCAATATTTATATCCAAATATTTATATTTAAATTTTTATTATAAAAATCATGCTGCTTAGACATCAATGTGAACAAAATTAATTACATTTTCAAATTATTATTGTTTTTTAAACAATAATTTTTATTAATATTTACAATAAATTAGTTAAAAATTCTGCACCAATGATCCCTAGTCACGCGAGACGAGAGAGACGAGATTTGCCCTGATCTCGTCTCGGTCTCGAAAAATCTCATTTTTTGTAAGTCTCGTCTCGTCTCGTCTCATCTCGATCTCGGTCTCGTCTCGCCTCGTCTCGAAAGTCTCGAAAGTCTCGAAATCTCGCCTCACAAAAATAAAAAAATTTTTTTCTGTACAGTAGCCACGAAATCACGATTTCAAATCGAATTTTCTTGCTACTGTCGCAGAGAAATTTTATACGACCCTTGTCCATAAATAAAGGATGCCCCAAATCGCAGTTTACCATCCTCGGCTTCGCCTCGGAAGGTAATTGACGTGCGATTTGGGCCATTCTTTACTTTTCTGGACACAAGCCGTAAATATACTATTTTTCCTTATACTTGGTGATACTGATCTATTTTCTATCTTTCGGTGATTATTATTTTCACTTATAATGAAAAAACTTATAACCGGTTTGTGTAAACACAACCTAAATGCATGGAACATGTTTACTTCCAGCTGAGGACTAGCTATAATGCAAATGTTACTCAACATTACAATACAATTTTATAATTTTATAATTTGTAATTATCACCTTACCAGATGTTAAGATTCTAAACCCAAATTATTTTAATCCCCTAAATGCAAATTATTCTAGCTCCCTAAATCAAAATTATTCCAAGTCCCTAAACCTGAATTATTCCAAGTCTCTAAATCGATATTATTCTAAATTCTTAAACCTATATTATTCAAAGTCCCTAAGCCCAGATTTTTCAAAGTCCCTAAATTGAAATTATTCTACCTTATTTGACTCACCCCCCCTTAAATAGGACAAATTTGACCAATTAATCGAAATTACAATCTTAAGTGAATGAAATCCATATAAAAACTATATGTGAACTTGAAAACTTTTAATTATTTACTTATTGATAACAAAAATTTAAATGGATTTAATAGTGCTCTCTGTATTAGTCCTGTCGCCAGCAATGCTATTTAATGCCATAAAATGCCATAAAAGTTCCATGGAAAAAAATGGGTGTTATTTATGTTTTTTGACCTGCTAAACACGAATCCGGGGTCTATTTCGCAAAATTCGTGGTCAATTTTTTGTTATCAACAAATTATTGGCCAATTTTGCAATAATTTGTTAATAAAAAAAAATTGACCACGAATTTCGCAAAATAGACCTCGGATTCGTGTTTAGCGGGCCAAAAAACATAAATACCACCCATTTTTTTCCATGGAACTTTTATGCTATTTTAGGATTTTATGGCATTAAATAGCATTGCTGGCGACAGGACTATATACATTTTTGATGTACAATTTTTGTATATTAATCATGGATCACATATTAATTGATTTGAATTTTATACTACCGGTAATAAAACAAGAGTTTTTTTCCAGTTATTAAAGAATATGGTATCATAAAAACCTTTATAAAAAACCATTATTTAATATTTAAAATGTATATGTATTTGTGTAGTTATTTATTATGTTACACAAGTCACAAAACTTTTATTATTATTTCTTGTAAATTAAAAATAAAATCAATTTAAAAAAAAAGAATATTTTAAGGATTCAATTGAAAAAAATATTGGATACCTTTATTTAAATTTTTTTATAATGCCCTCAATCTACTCTAGTCTTTTTTTGTAGGAAGCTACAGGGTTGTAAATATCTGATGATTATAATAATAATATTTATTTAAATTTTATTTTACGAATTTATGGTTTTTATTTAATTTTATAAAGCTATACCTATAAATTTAAATTAATATTCTTAAAAAAAAAACTTATATGGTTTCGACAATACATGTTTTTATTTCTATATAACAACTTAAATTAAAGATTCCAAAAATTTTCATTTTTAAAGAAGTTGCTAATTGGAAAAAAAAGTTTTTATTTAAATTATTTATTCTACGAGATATTTTCGAGACTTCGAGATTTCTCGTCGAGACTTTTTTAAGTCTCGGTCTCGTCTCGTAATTTTTATTGGCAGATCTCGTCTCGATCTCGTCTCGCTTTTCGAGACGAGACCGAGACGAGACCAAAATAATCTCGGTCTCGCGAGGTCCCTAGGTACTTCTGCACCAGAGGTCTTTAAGGAATTCTGAACCATAGGTCCCTAGGGACTTCTGCACCAATGGACCCTAGGTACTTCTGCACCAAAGATCCCATTTCACCCCCCCCCCTAAAAAACGTCAATTTTTGACCCCCCCCCCCACTAAAAACGTCACTTTTTCACACCCCCCCCCCCTGCCGAGCCGGACTTTTTCAAATACCCCATCCAATGAATATGTTCCATGTTAATAAAGAAAAAAAGTCCGTGTGTGACATTGGCCATAGTTTTGCGACTCAGCTATTGTACTTTTGGAAATATTCAATTTTTACTTTTTTTGGAATAAATAAAATTTTTTGAAAATTTTATTACAAAGAGAAATATTTTATAAATATGATAAAATTTTACTGTTGCAATTGGTATTACTCGATATGGTTCTAATTTATACGTACTCTGTTAAATTTTTTATTAAAAACGGTTGTTTCTTTAAAAATGTGTAAAATTTTTTTGCAGTCAGAAAAATTTTTCGGTAATTTGTGGTAAAAATAAGAAAACTATAGAAAACTTCAAGAAAGTCTCTAAATTCTTTACTATTCAGAAAACAAAAACATGATTATTGTCATAAATTAATTTTTTTACAAAGTAGTTTATCAAGATTATCATGTTCATAAAACTAGGACCCTCTAAAAACTAGATTTTGTATATCCAGGAGTCAAGCGAAGTTTAAATTATAAGAAATCACTAGCCGAATAACATGATTCATACTGTAGTCGCTAAGTCTACAGTACTAAAATATTCAAAAAAAGACTAATACTAAAATGCTAGATTCTGTTCGTGCGGGAGATACGTGTCGACTCCATAAGAAATAAGTTATCTTCGGGATAGGAAATAGCCTCTCCAATACCTTTTTTACGTTTCTGTAATTAATAATTATAACTTTACTGGGGACAGAACTAGGTTCCTGTGAAAACTCTGAATGTGTTTGCATAATTATATAAATTTGCAGTGAAACATGATTTTGTTAAGCAACAGAAACAGAACTAATTACGATTAAGGGGGGGAAGGTGGAGCCTCCGCTCCAACTGTTGCTAGTACTTGATAATCTTGATACACACACTACTGCAAAAATTCATTTTCGGGTAATTACTTTATAAATAGTGAGTTTACTATCCCGGTAGTATAAATTTACTACCTAGATAGTAATTACCCAGATAAGAATTTTTACAGTGTATATAATGTGATTTATGCCCACACAAAAAATTCGATTTTCAAAAAAACATTTACCACAATTAATGTCCCTTAAATTACCCGTTTTTAAGAATTTGTTTAATTTTTAAGAAAAATTTAAGCGTAGCAATCTAACAGTATGAAAAACTATATTTTTACTTTTTTTGCTCTTCAGAGATTGGAAACTTTCATGATTAGTAATCTGGTACAAAACTTTTTTTTCGAAAAGACGGAGTTCTGCTCAAAACTCTGTAATTGATATTTACACATCTTCAGTTAATAATAGTTGACTTTTGAGGTTCGCACAAAATCTTCATAAAATTAAAACGATCATTCAATATAATTGAATAAACAAATAGGTAATGCAAATTATTCAGATTAAAACTTAAATAGAAAATAATAGTTAAAACATTTATATTTTCTTTTATTTACAGAAATTTCTAATGATGTTACTAAACCAGCTGTTGCTTATTGATTGAAACAAAGTTTTAATAAATTTTTGTGTGAATATTTCATTAATCTGTTAATAAAATAAAAAAATAAAATAAGAAAATGCTATTTTTTTTTTTTTTTTTTTACATCATATGTCAGTAAATACGCCAAAAAGCAATTTTTTAGGGAAAAAAAGTTGGAACCGATGACACGTCCTGAAATATTAAGGCCTATAGTCTACATAACCGCACTGCATGGCGCAGTCCAATGCTATGCGGCGTCTCGAGCCGATGAAACGTCGTTTTCCTGTGGACATTTGAAACATTTTAAAGACTTATTTCGAAAACGTTTCTAAAACTTTGATTGCTATGAGGGACGCATTTTTTTACGTTAAAAACATGAAATTTTAACGTTAAATTTAATGTTAATTTTAACGTTAAATTTAATGTTTAATTTTAACGTTAAATTCAATGTTAAATTTTAGCATTAAATTTAATAATAAATTTAATGCTAAATTTATAATATTAGAACGAAGATTTGATCAAAAAAATTAGTTGTGAAAATTAATGAAAATTGATTAATAAATAGCAATGATGCTTAATTTTAAAAGTATCTGGGAATTTTTCATAATGACTACAATTGGATTATCAAAATTAAAAAATACAAAATTATAAAGATTTTTTTTTTCAATTTTCCGCGATAATTTTAACGTTAAAGTTAACATTAAATTAACGTTAAATCTACCCTAAATTAACGTTAAAGTTACCCTAAATTAACGTTAACTTATGCACCGGGGTATGCCTTTTTCATCAAGAGAATTCCAGGAGTTTTCAAAGAAATGGGAATTTAAGATAACAACGACCAGTCCAAAACACTCTCAATCGAATGGACTAGCAGAGAAAGCAGTTGGAATAGCAAAGAGTATCCTAAAGAAGTCTGGGACAACAACCGAAGAAATACAAAAAGCATTGTTACATTATAGAAATACTCCAGTAGCAGGCTTAAAGATATCTCCATCCCAAATACTATTTAGCAGGCAAACAAGGACTTTATTACCAATATCAAGAGAAAAATTAAAACCAGAAATACAAACGGACATCAGGGATTTGTTAAAACAAAACCAAATAAAGAAAAAGAGAGACTATGATAAAACAGCAACCAAAGACAAAGAAATATCATATAACACCTCAGATGACATATATATTTATAGAGAAGGAAAATGGCAGCCAGGAACAATCATAGCTAGTCACGAAACACCAAGATCCTATATGGTCCAACCAGAAGGTGGGCAAGTTATAAGAAGAAACACAAAGTACATTAAAGAGAGACAAAGTCTCCCAGAAGATAAAACAACACCAGATAGCTCAAAGCATTCAAAAAAAACAACAGCTACTGATAACAACCAGCAAGAAGAAAACCAAAAATTAAGCCAAAACAAAGAGAAAGAGAAGGAGGACAACCAAAAAAGAGGACTAAGAGATACCCACATAGCACCAAACGTTTTTCAAACGTTTCTGAAACGTTTTCAATAAAGTTTCAAAAAGTTTTGAAACGTTTTAGAAACGATATAAAACCTTTTAGAAATGTTTTGGAACGTTTTTAAAACGTTTATAAAACATTTTAAATGTCCGCAGAAAAACGTTTCATAAATATTTTAGAAACGTTTCAAAACATTTATAAAACGTTTCCAAACGTTTTGAAAAAGTGTCAAGACGTTTCATCGGTTTCGACTTTTTTTTCTCAAAAAAATTGCTTTTTGACGTATTTGGAGTTATTTGGCGTATAAAAGAATAAAAGAAATTTAGTATTTTTTTCATATTATTTATTTTTTATCATATCATTAAAGAATAAATATACAAAATAGTTATAAAACGTTTTCAAACCAGCAAGTAAATTGACAATTGATTAAAAAATCACAAATTTTATTGCACCATGAATCTGATATACTGGCCCTTGGGATCATCATTAAGAATTTCTGTAACAAAAAAAATATAAATTATTATTCAGCTTAAGTTATTATTTTCTATTCAGTTAAAATCTGAAAAAATGATTATTGTATAACCATTTGTTTAATAAATTATTTAGAGAGACCGTCTTTATTTTTGGGAGATAGTCTACCTCAAAAGTCAACCATTATTATCTGTAGATGTAAAATTTTCTATTCAAAAACTTGCAATTCAATTCTTAAAAGTAAAGTATGGCCCTAGCTTCTATCAGGGATCCATTTTTAACCTAAATAAGAACTTTACTTTTGGAAAAAAAAAGTTTAGTATCAGATCTCCAATAAGACTCTCAAGAACATTTTATTTCAAACCCTGAGGATCAGCTTAAATAAATCTATTTTTACATTTAATAAAATTTTTCACACTGTCAGATTGCTGCGCTTGAAATTGGCTTAAAAAAGCAAAACTTAAAAATGGTAATTAATAATATTTTGCTTGAAAATCCAAGTAGTTTGCTTGAAAATTATAGTCATTTTTTTCACAAAATTTTGCTGGAAATGGTTGAGAGTTCAAGTAAATAAGTTGATTATTTTATTAGCAAGTAATTGAATATTCAAGCTTTTTAAGCAAAATTCAACCGCAGTAGCCTGAGAGTCAACTTTATGATTATAATATTAGAAAAGAAAAGTTTCTACCCTCAAATATCTGCGTTTGCCACTCACTTTATTAAACAGATTTTTCTTGAATACTACACAGAAAAACTTTAGCAGTGTAAAGATGCTCAAACAAACTGTTGCAACGAGCACAAATTCTGCAAATATAACACTTGCATAGATTATAAATTATAGGTCATTTATACAGCCAATATAAGGGGTATCACCTTCATGACCGCCTTGTTATTTGCAACATTACAATTGCCGTGGATGTAAAATCTGCAGAATGAGAGAGTTGCAACCGCATGACGCTACTCATGTTGCACCACAGCTAATTTGCTTATTGCTCCAGTCAAAATACGGGGGGGGGGGGTTGTATTTTTACTGGCGAACATGAGATTTGCTTTGCTATATGTTTTTTGGGTCGCTGAACACGAAAATCAGGGTCAGGTTTTTGTAAAGGAATGGGGGCTTTACCCCTAAATTTGCAAAAAACTACCCCAAAATGGGGTCCAGGATATGCCCATATACCTTTTTTGGGTCGCTATTCAAGAACTTCGACTATTTTGTTGTGGTGAAATATTGAATACTTATAAAAAATAAGTCGAAATTATTGATTAGCGACCCAAAAAACCTATATGGATATATCCTGGTTGCTCAAAGTGCGAAAATAGCAAAAATAACCCCTTTTCGGGGGTAATTTTATCCAATTTAGGGGTGAAATTTTAATTATTGAAGAAAAATAAGTCGAAATTCATGATCAGCGACCCAAAAAACCCGTATAGTGCGAATCTGAGCGCTCAAAGTGCAACTATGTAAAAGCGCCCCATTTTAGGGTAATTTTTTGCAAATTTAGGGGTGAAGCCCCCATTTCTTTACGAAATGACCCCTATTTTCGTGTTCAGCGACTCAAAAAATATATAGTAAAGCAAATCTCATATTCGCCAGTAAAATACAACAAAACCAGTATATTGACTGGAGTATATTACAAATAAGGATCTAAAGTAAGCAGGTGTTTTTCCGTGTACATCTATCAAAAGTGATAATTGCAAATTATAAAAATAGCAATTTGTATTGTAACTTTTATGCATTGTACCTATCCCTCAGCTGTAAGTAAAGAGTGACGTACCACGTATCTAGGTTGTGTTTACAGAAACTGGTTATAAGTTTTTTATTCCAGGAATTAATTTTAGCCTGTAAAAGATGTAACAAATCAAATAATTTTACTTTAATTTTTTAATTTTTTAAATAAATTTTTAACCATAATGTTAAATTTTACTTGTGAGCGAGTTTAACCTTGAAAACTGATTTCACATTTAAAAATCTTATTTTTTTAATAAATCCATTTTTAGAGCTGCAAATAAATAAAACTGAAAATTAAAGTTTTAAAAAATCTTTTATGTTCTGTATTACTTATATTGAGTTCAATTTAAATTCCGGATAATCATCCTTCTTATGTCATGTTTTACAAAATAGCCAAGGTTTTTCTCGTTTAGAAAACCAATATCGTTTGACATATCTAGATTTAAACAAATTTTAAAACTAATTAAAAGATAGCTAAAAAGTTATTTATTTAATCTTACGTTACAGAAATACAGATTGATTAGATCCACGAGTAAAATAAGATTTGCAAATTAAAAAAAGCAGTCTTTCAGCATAACTGAGCAACCCATTCTTCGCTTTATTCATAAATAATCGACAATTCACCAATAATAATAAATTTTCTCTTATACCACCAGAAAAGCTTCTTTGATTTTAAGTGGCTTTGATTTAATAACTGAAAAATTTCACCGCA
Source organism: Anagrus nilaparvatae (assembly GCA_022575985.1). Classification (NCBI taxonomy): domain Eukaryota; kingdom Metazoa; phylum Arthropoda; class Insecta; order Hymenoptera; family Mymaridae; genus Anagrus; species Anagrus nilaparvatae. The sequence continues at coordinate 33,057,033 of JAKSXM010000007.1, forward strand.
AGAAAATAAATATTTTTTAACGAGCTATTATTAATTTTAATAAAAGATTTTTTAAAGCTTTAATTTTCAGTTTTATTTATTTGCAGCTGTAAAAATGGATTTATTAAAAAAATAAGATTTTTAAATGTGAAATCAGTTTTCAAGGTTAAACTCGCTCACAAGTAAAATTGAACCTTTTGGTAAAAAATCTATTTAAAATATTTAAAATTTAAAGTAAAATTATTTGATTTGTTACATCTTTTACAGACTAAAATTAATTCCTGGAATAAAAAACTTATAACCAGTTTCTGTAAACACAACCTAAATACGTGGTACGTCACTCTTTACTTACAGCTGAGGGATAGGTACAATGCATAAAAGTTACAATACAAATTGCTATTTTTATAATTTGCAATTATCACTTTTGATAGATGTACACGGAAAAACACCTGCTTACTTTAGATCCTTATTTGTAATATACTCCAGTCAATATACTGGTTTGGTTGTATTTTACTGGCGAATATGAGATTTGCTTTACTATATATTTTTTGAGTCGCTGAACACGAAAATCGGGGTCATTTCGTAAAGAAATGGGGGCTTCACCCCTAAATTTGCAAAAAATTACTCTAAAATGGGGCGTTTTTTACATAGTTGCACTTTGAGCGCTCAGATTCGCACTATACGGGTTTTTTGGGTCGCTGATCATGAATTTCGACTTATTTTTCTTCAATAATTAAAATTTCACCCCTAAATTGGATAAAATTACCCCCGAAAAGGGGTTATTTTTGCTATTTTCGCACTTTGAGCAACCAGGATATATCCATATAGGTTTTTTGGGTCGCTAATCAATAATTTCGACTTATTTTTTATAAGTATTCAATATTTCACCACAACAAAATAGTCGAAGTTCTTGAATAGCGACCCAAAAAAGGTATATGGGCATATCCTGGACCCCATTTTGGGGTAGTTTTTTGCAAATTTAGGGGTAAAGCCCCCATTCCTTTACAAAAACCTGACCCTGATTTTCGTGTTCAGCGACCCAAAAAACATATAGCAAAGCAAATCTCATGTTCGCCAGTAAAAATACAACCCCCCCCCCCCCGTATTTTGACTGGAGCAATAAGCAAATTAGCTGTGGTGCAACATGAGTAGCGTCATGCGGTTGCAACTCTCTCATTCTGCAGATTTTACATCCACGGCAATTGTAATGTTGCAAATAACAAGGCGGTCATGAAGGTGATACCCCTTATATTGGCTGTATAAATGACCTATAATTTAAAATCTATGCAAGTGTTATATTTGCAGAATTTGTGCTCGTTGCAACAGTTTGTTTGAGCATCTTTACACTGCTAAAGTTTTTCTGTGTAGTATTCAAGAAAAATCTGTTTAATAAAGTGAGTGGCAAACGCAGATATTTGAGGGTAGAAACTTTTCTTTTCTAATATTATAATCATAAAGTTGACTCTCAGGCTACTGCGGTTGAATTTTGCTTAAAAAGCTTGAATATTCAATTACTTGTCAGAATTATACAATAATATATATATATATATATATACATAACACTATGTATACTATAAGCTATTCATATGCTAATGTTTCTTTTATTTAATCGTAGATGTCTCTACACTAATTATACGAATCATTAATTATGCTATCTCTACTTTCTCCCACGCAATCCCTTTTAGTTCCTTCTAAGCCTCCGACAATCCTTTTGTACCGTTACAATAAATATTACATAATACAAAGTATCTCTGTCTCACTTTATTTAGTTAACCAATTATTATTAACATTCTGACAGGTTATTGGCCCAGATTCACGCATTGTTTATAATATTTTAACAAAATTTTTAAATAAATTTAAAAATTTTTACAAAAAAAAAATAATTGGTGATAAAGTGTTAAAGTGTTGTTCAAGTGAAGTCAAAAAGTTAAAAAGTCGAAAATGGAAGCCAAAATTGAATCTACTTCACTATTAAGCGTACCCGTGCTAACAGGTGTAAACTACTCAGCGTGGTTATTTAAAATACATTTGTATTTAGAAAAGTTGGGATCGATCGAAGCAATCAATAAACCTCAAGCGGAAATCGATGCGCTAACGGGCGACGCCCTAACGGCCTACAAGGCTAAAGACGCAAGTGCCAGATGCGTCATCGTGCAATGTGTAACAGATAAGCACATTGACTATCTAAGGGAATCAAGAACGGCAAAGGAAATGATGGAGGCTCTAAAGTCAGTATTTGAAAGAAAGAGCGCACTTTCGAAAATGTATGTAATGAAAAAGCTCTTAAAAATGAAATTTAAAGATGGCGAAAGTTTACAAGAGCATTTTGTAAAAGTAGAAGTGCTGCTAAGGGAACTAGAGTCCCTACAAAAGTCAAAACTAGAGGACTCTGACAAGATATGTTTTCTCTTACTATCGATGCCTGAGTCATATGACGGTATAATAACGGCAATTGAAACGTTGAGCGAAGATAAGCTAACGTTCAGTTTCGTAAAGGGGCGTCTGCTAGATGCAGAACTAAAACGGCTGGAAAATAGCAAAGAGCAAAAATTGGAAAATACAAAAGAAAGCTCCTTTTCAGCAACAAGAGAAAATAAGTGTTATGAATGTGGAAACCCTCGCCATTACAAATACGACTGTCCCAGATTACAAGGGAGAAATGAAGGAAGTGAAAGAAGAGAAACAACATATCGAGGAAGAAGCAGAGGCAGATATCAGCGTGGTGGAAGACACGCCAGAGGCGGCAGAGGTCGCGGCTCTCAACGACAAGCTCACACAGCAGATGTTAATATAAATAATGCAGCTGCCGGTAATGAAGAAAGTATAATTTTTGTGGCAGTCGATAATACAGTTCTCTGTACAGCAGATGAAGGTAACGATAAAATAAACTTTATTTTAGATAGTGGCGCTACTGATCACTTAGTATCTGGTAAGGAAAAGCACAATATAGTAAACATTAAAAAACTAGAACAGAAAAGGATCATAAAAGTAGCAAACGGGGAGTTAATGTTTGCATATGAAAATGGGAGTCTCAGCCTGCATGATACCAAAACCAAAAAACAAATAAATATAACAGTACTGATAGTAGAAAAACTAACATTTAATCTACTATCAGTAAAGAAGCTGACAGCGACAGGCAACTCCGTGACGTTCTCAGCAAAAAGATCCTACATCGAGAACAAAAATAAAAACTTTATTCTAGATTGCCAAGACAAAGGAAACCTCTATATTGTCACTTTAAGTATTTCCAGATCACATTGCAATGCAGCGGTACAAGGCAAAGGGCCAAATTTGTGGCATCAAAGGTTAGGGCATCTGAATCACGCAAGCTTAAGGCGGTTGGGTCTACCAACATCCGCAGAAGTTTGCAGTCCATGTCGCAAAGGAAAGGCCAAAAGAATACCGTTCAAAGAGGTTCCTCGACCCAGGTCAAAAAGAATAGGAGAATTATTGCACACAGACATTGGAGGTCCAGTAAGCACACCGACCTCAAATGGAGAAGTTTATTATCAGACGATTATCGATGACTTCTCGCATTTCACCACGGTTTATCTCCTGGAAACAAAGGATCAGGCAAGTGAAAACCTAATGGATTATGTAAGAATGCTAAGCGCACAAGGATATAAATGTTCAAAAATTAGGTCAGACCGTGGAGGAGAATTCAACTCAAACAAGCTGCTAGATTTTTGCAAATCAAGAGGTATAGCAGTAGAGCATACACAACCCTATACGCCACAACAAAATGGGGTAAGTGAAAGGGTTAATTTCACTCTTTTAAGTAAGGTTAGGACATTATTAGAAGAAACCAAGTTGCCAAAACACCTTTGGGGCGAAGCAATAAGGTGTGCAGCGTACCTGTTAAACAGATCTCCAACAAAAGTTTTGAATGGTGAAATACCGGCTGAAATATTTCATGGCAAAATAGATCTGAAAAACTTGAAAGTTTTTGGAGCAAAGGCATGGGCTTATATATTGCCTACTCCACAAGATAAACTGGATCCAAGAGCAGAAGAGTGTATAATGGTTGGATATGGTAAAAATGGATACCGTCTATGGGTTCCTGAAACAGATGATGTCATCATATCTAGAGATGTGACGTTTGACGAGCAAAACTTTATATACGATCCAAGCCAGAAAGAGAAAAACGTAAATGAAACAAGAATTCAAGAGTTCATTATAAACCACAAAAATAAGGACAACCAAGAAGTAACGCTGGATCAACTTAGAGAAGAAAATTCAGATACGGAAAGCGAAAACAGCGATACTGGCGAACAAGAATTCTTCAGTCCAGATAGCTCATCAGAAGACGAAGCAAATAGTAAGGCAAGTACACAAGAAGTTACAAAAACTAGAAGTGGAAGAGCGGTAAAACTTCCTAAAAAGCTCACCGACTATGAGACTTACACAGCGTATTGTCTAAGCGCTGGTGATCCAGAAAGTTATAACGAAGCAATAAAAGACCCAGAGTGGCATGGTCCAATCCAGAAAGAAATAAAAGCACTTATTCAGCATAAAACATGGATATCAACAGTTCTACCAAATGGCCAAAAAGCTCTAGGAACTCGTTGGGTTTTCAGAACAAAACCAGATGGGACCAAGAAAGCAAGGTTAGTTGTAAAAGGCTATGAAGAAGATTTAACCTCAAATATATACTCTCCAGTCGCAAGAATGCCAACTGTAAGGTTAATTTTATCAAATGCACTTCAAAACGATTGGGAAATTCTACAACTGGATATCCCATCAGCATTTCTAAATGGCAAAGTCAAGAAAGATACATACATCAAAATACCAAAAGGGGTCAAAAATGAAGAAGGCAAAGTATTAAAATTAAACAAAAGTCTTTATGGTCTCAAAAGTGCTCCAAGGGACTGGAACGAGACCTTAAATGATTTCGCACAAGAAAATGGCATGAAAAGATCCAAGAGTGACTTCTGCCTATACAAAGGCAAGGATGTATGGATGCTAGTATGGGTGGATGACTTCTTAGTAACTGGTAAAATTGAAGCCATCAAAAAGTTTACAGAAAAACTAAAAATGAAATTCAAAGCGAAAGTACTAGGTTCAGTAAGTAACTATCTTGGACTTGAAGTCACAAGAACAGGAAATGAAATCAGAATATCTCAAAGCAAATTCATTGAAAAAATGCTCAAAAAGTTCAACATGGAAAACTGCAATGGTCACAAAGTGAGTACTCCAATGGTACCAAATTTTCAAGTAAACAAGGACGATGTAATAGATGAAAGTATACCATACAGACAGCTAGTGGGATCACTCATATACATTTCATCAATTTCACGACCAGACATAACATATGCTACATCCTTTTTGAGCAGATACTTGCATAAACCATCACAACATTTATGGACAGCAGCAAAACGCATTTTGCGTTATTTAAAAGCAACGAAAGATTTGTCACTCACATACACCAGGTCAAATCATAATAATATTGTAGCATACTCAGATGCTGACTGGGCAGCAGACAAAGTAGACAGAAAAAGTGTAAGCGGCTCACTTATTTTTCATTCAGGAAATGTCATAATGTGGTCATCTCGAAAGCAAAATACAGTCGCCTTATCAACAGCAGAAGCAGAATATGTAGCAGGAGCTCAAACCTCGGCTGACATATTATACTTAAAAAATGTCTCCAAGGACCTGACAGCCAACAAGAGACCAACAAGCAAACCAAATTTACTAGTGGACAACCAAAGTGCAATCAGCATGGTAGACAGCTATGACAACAGCAGCAGGTCCAGACACATCGACATAAAATATCATTTTATTAAAGACTTAGTTTCTAAGAAACAGTTGAATATTAACTATGTAAGCTCAGATGAAAATATAGCTGACACTCTTACTAAATCACTAGCTGAAATTAAATTTGTAAATTTTAGAAATAAATTAAAAATAAAATAAAAATATGTATATTCTAACTTTCTAAATTTTCAGTTTGCTTTTTATATATGTATCAAATAAAAATTATATTGTAAATTCTTGTCAAGTAAAAATTAGCTCTTTTATACTTATATATTCAAATCAAAGAAATTTTAACTTGAGAGGGAGTGTCAGAATTATACAATAATATATATATATATATATACATAACACTATGTATACTATAAGCTATTCATATGCTAATGTTTCTTTTATTTAATCGTAGATGTCTCTACACTAATTATACGAATCATTAATTATGCTATCTCTACTTTCTCCCACGCAATCCCTTTTAGTTCCTTCTAAGCCTCCGACAATCCTTTTGTACCGTTACAATAAATATTACATAATACAAAGTATCTCTGTCTCACTTTATTTAGTTAACCAATTATTATTAACATTCTGACATTACTTGCTAATAAAATAATCAACTTATTTACTTGAACTCTCAACCATTTCCAGCAAAATTTTGTGAAAAAAATGACTATAATTTTCAAGCAAACTACTTGGATTTTCAAGCAAAATATTATTAATTACCATTTTTAAGTTTTGCTTTTTTAAGCCAATTTCAAGCGCAGCAATCTGACAGTGTGAAAAATTTTTTTAAATGTAAAAATAGATTTATTTAAGCTGATCCTCAGGGTTTGAAATAAAATGTTCTTGAGAGTCTTATTGGAGATCTGATACTAAACTTTTTTTTTCCAAAAGTAAAGTTCTTATTTAGGTTAAAAATGGATCCCTGATAGAATCTAGGGCCATACTTTACTTTTAAGAATTGAATTGCAAGTTTTTGAATAGAAAATTTTACATCTACAGATAATAATGGTTGACTTTTGAGGTAGACTATCTCCCAAAAATAAAAACGGTCTCTCTAAATAATTTATTAAACAAATGGTTATACAATAATCATTTTTTCAGATTTTAACTGAATAGAAAATAATAACTTAAGCTGAATAATAATTTATATTTTTTTTGTTACAGAAATTCTTAATGATGATCCCAAGGGCCAGTATATCAGATTCATGGTGCAATAAAATTTGTGATTTTTTAATCAATTGTCAATTTACTTGCTGGTTTGAAAACGTTTTATAACTATTTTGTATATTTATTCTTTAATGATATGATAAAAAATAAATAATATGAAAAAAATACTAAATTTCTTTTATTCTTTTATACGCCAAATAACTCCAAATACGTCAAAAAGCAATTTTTTTGAGAAAAAAAAGTCGAAACCGATGAAACGTCTTGACACTTTTTCAAAACGTTTGGAAACGTTTTATAAATGTTTTGAAACGTTTCTAAAATATTTATGAAACGTTTTTCTGCGGACATTTAAAATGTTTTATAAACGTTTTAAAAAGGTTCCAAAACGTTTCTAAAAGGTTTTATATGGTTTCTAAAACGTTTCAAAACTTTTTGAAACTTTATTGAAAACGTTTCAAAAACATTTCTAAAACGTTTGGTGCTATGTGGGTAGAACCAAAATAATCAAACGAAGAAGATATATATAAAAAATTAATATCATACTTATAACTTAAAGAAGGGAGATGTGGCAACCTGTAATATCGACATAGCAACATACTTTATACTTAACACTGTATTATATATAACACAATATTATATTATATCATTTAGTATATAAGTTGTACTCCTACAATAATGATGTATATTAAGACCTAATAAAGATATATATATAAAGATAACACAGGGGCCTATAAAATAATACACGTTTAGGGAATCGGAACAGTTTGAGTTTAGGATCTTAACACCTATCATAGGTGATAATTACAAGATATGAAAATAGCAAATTGTATGCAATATATCAATATGCTAATAGAAATAATCAATTATATGAAACAATAACTGGTTCCTCTTAAAGGTACCACACTGAGAAAAACGTTTCTTTGATTCAATGGTATATATCATTAATTTGATAAACTGATTTCATTGAAATGTAGCAATGAAATATTTCATTAATTTAATGACATATATTATTAAAATTATTTTAATGAAATATAACTTTAGTTTAATGACTTATTATTTTTTTTTTAAAGAAAATAAAATATTAAGTTTTTTAACCATGTGGGTCAGTTATTTTTTTATTTAATATTTTAAACGCTGTTTTTATCGACTGAAGTTACGATGACCGCATATGTGTATTATTTAGTTTTTAATTTGTATCCCCCGTGTATTCGCTTATTATAGTTTCGCTATATTATATATTCGCACGCGCGCTTCGTATATCATGTAATAAAATTTTGATCCTTATATAGTAAAAGAAAGTCAATTTTATGACTTGCGAGAGTGATATTCCTAGAGCGACATCTGCTTATAACAATTATATCAAAATTTTAAAGTAAATAATTAAATTTAAATAATTGAATATCATTTTTTTAATTAGTTTTAATATTTTTCAAATTTTGTTTAAAAAAAGAAATTAGTAAAAAAGTATAGGCGAATATAAAATTTGTGAAAAAAAAATATATAATTAAATAAAAAAATTACAAACAGTTAATTTTTTTTAATAATTAATTTATTTATTTTTTTATGTATCAAAGATTAAATTAAATGGAAAGAAAATCATAATTATCAACATTCTAAATCTATGAATGACAAGATACATATCGTCAACTCTCTCTATAGACACACTCTCTCTGTATATAAATAAAGTATACCGTGGCGCCGTCTCTCTCAGTGAATTCCGAGTTGCGCAGTACAGTTTAAAATTACTGAATTTAAAATATTATTAATTTAATGAAATATTTCATTGATTCAATAACTATACTATAAATTTAATAGAATATTTCGTTGCTATATTTCAATGAAATCAAACCTATTAAACTAATGGAATATTTGTCTCAGTGCATGATTTTAGGTGAAATTTTTATTTCTGATTTTTTGGCATCTAACTGTTCAAGTTCAATACATTTGGAACACCAATTTACACCATATGGTTATGAATGAGTTTTTCATATTAAAAAACATTCCGACTACTGTTATTTCATTCCAATGGGCCTTCTGGGCCTAGAAACGTAGGGCTCAATGTTATGAAATTGGGTTTTTCGGTAATTTTCAATGAAACGCCAAAACTTTGCAAGTTAACCAAAACATTTCTAGTTAATCCCATTTTTTTATTGTAAGTAGCACCTTTCAAACGCCGTAAACCGCAATTTATTATCACTAATTCTCTCATCACTATAGCCAATTAACCAAATGGACATTTTTGGCTAAAAATGACCAATTTTTAAATTGCTGCCAAATTTTGCAGTTTCTGACGGAAATGGGTTTTATAGGTCTCAAAAAATTTGTGCAAGCTTCAAATTTCCAAAACTTTTTTACTTTACCCTTTTCAATAATTTGTTAACCAGATATGATAATTTGAAGCCGCAGTCCCAATTTTACGATTTTTTAAAAAAGCTCGTTTTTAATGTTAACTTTGAAGAGCCATTTCTTAAAAACGACTCAAGGAAATGAGACGAGTAAAAAATTGTTGGAAACTTGAAGCTTGTGGAAATTTTATGAGACTAATAAAACCTAATTTCCTCAAAAATTACAAATTTGGCAGCAATTTAAAAATTAGTCATTTATAGCAAAAAATTAGTTAATTGGCTAGAGTGATGAGAGAATTAATGATGAAAAATTGCGGTTTATGGCGTACAAAAGGTGACACTTAAACCAAAAAAATGAAACAAACCAGATGTGTTTTGGTTAACATGGGAAGTTGTAGCGTTTTATTGAAAATTATAAAAAAACCCTATTTTAGACACTGTAAATAAATGTTGAGTGGAAATCATTTTTAAAACGATGAGATTGGTTATTTTTATTTATTTTTGACGGATTCAGAGTAATGGACCAAATATTGTAGCTTGATTTTCCAAATTTAGCATTTTTTTGAGTTAAATGACTGTCAAGCGTACAGAGAACTTTTCTGAACCACTAAAAAGGTAAATTATCATATTTTTGTACTTTTCTAACTAGCGCAGAATTAATTGCTTAGATTCTTTTTAAGGGTGCTAGTACGACAATTACATAAAATATGGTTTTTAGGCAATTTTCCAAATAATACTGTCATCTTGCAATTTAACCAAAATACATCCAGTAGGTCTCATTTTTTTTGTATAAATTACACCTTTTAATTCTCGTTACTCGCAATTTTTCATCACCGATTCTCTCATCGTAATAGTTAATTTAAAAATTGGTCATTTAGGGCCAAAAATGGGCCTTAGGTTTATTAACTATTACGTTGAGAGAATCAGTGTGAAAAATTGCGGATAACAAGGATTAAAAGGTGTAATTTATACAAAAAAAATGAGACCAACTGGAAATATTTTGGTTGAATTTCAAGATGACATCATTATTTGGAAAATTGCCTAAAAATCATATTTTATGACATTGTGGTAACAGTGAACTAAGCTAGCAGCCTAAAAAAAAATCTAAGCAATTAATTCTGCGCTAGTTAGAAAAATACAAAAATATGATAATTTACCTTTTTAGTGGTTCAGAAAAGTTCTCTGTACGCTTGTCAGTCATTTAACTCAAAAAAATGCTAAATTTGGAAAATCAAGACACAATATTTGGCACATTACTCTGAATCCTTCAAAAATAAATAAAAATAACCAATTTCATCGTTTTTAGTGACCCAAAAAACATGCGGAATTCCCTTTTAAAATAATTTCTATAAATTTTTTAGTGCGCAGCAAGTTTTTGACGTCAAAAACTGTGCAATTTTTGATATTTTTACCACTGAAATTAGCTCATAACTTTTTGCCTTAAAAAAATAATTCAAAATAAATTATTACATCGTTTTTAGCGACCAAAAAAACTATGATATACCCCCCGAAATTTTAATTTTATGTTGCCTTTTAAATTTAGTAGCTTTAGTCCCACCCGACGTTCCTGGGCCCATTTTCAAAAATCGAAAATGCTTTGGCGCTGTCCAAAGACTAAATATTTTTAGATGCGGTTTACGTAGAACTTATTTTTTCATTAAATGACACCAAAAAATGATTGAGCACCTTAAAAAATCAAAAATTCGTTTTTTTTTTTGGCATTCTAATAACCATTTGGTGTAATTTGGTGTTCCAAATGTGTTGAACTCTCCTTGTATGCATATTTTGAGACCTAAAATTTGTGACTTTTGAAACATCGTTTATACTCAATTTCTGGAATTTGATATCAGAAATTGAGTTAATTTTTTGAAAATTTTTAACATGGATCATGTTTATAAGGAGGGGGTACTTCAGAACTTGAAAATTAAGGGGTGGGGTCAAATTTGTCATATTTAAGGGGGGTGGGGTAAAATTTGTCCTTTTTAAGGGGGGGGGGGTCAAATTTGTCCTATTTAAGGGGAGGGGGTCAAATAAGACTTAGAATAATTAGGTAAGTATATATTTAAATAAAAAAAATATATAAATAAATAAAATATTTTTAAAAGACTTTAAAAAATCTGGGCTTAAGGACTTAGGATAATTCAGGTTTATGGACTTTGAATAATATCGGTTTAGGGACTTGGAATAATTCAGGTTCAAGGATTTGGAATAATTCAGGTTTAGGGATTTGGAATAATATCGATTAAGGGACTTAGAATAATTCAGGTTTAGGGAATCAAAATAGTTTGGGTTTAAAATCTTAACAGCTAGTGAGGTGATAATTACAAATTAGAAAATTAGAAAATTGTATTGTAATGTTGAGTAACATTTGTATTATACCTAGTCCTCATCTGGAAGTAAACATGTTCCATGCATTTAGTTTGTGTTTACACAAACCAGTTATAAGTTTTTTTTCTCAAAATTTTTTAAAGAAGAAAATAAAAAAGTTATGGAAATGTCATTATGTACGGTAAAATTCATACGGATGCCGTATGAATTTTACCGTATGTACGGGTAAATTCATACGGATGCCTTATGAGTTTTACCGTACATACGGGTAATTTCATACGGATGCCTTATGAGTTTTGCCGTACACACGGGTGAATTCATACGGATACCGTACGAAATTTTGCCGTATAAAAAATCATACGGCTAAGGAGGCATACGGTTCAATAATATTTTACCCTTATATAAGGTAAAATTCATAAGGCAACCGTATAAAATTACCCGTATGTACGGCAAAACTCATAAGGCATCCGTAGGCTGAGTCTACGTAAGCGTTTGTATACGAATTCGCATGCAAATATTTGCATCGTGCCAACCTATGCTTATTTTAATAATACTTTTGCTGCTCCCTCTAGTGCGATAATTAAAGCGCGAAAATTCAAAATTTAAATAAATCTAAAAAGCTAAATGGTTAAAATTATTAAATTTTTAAAAAATTTATTTAAAAATAAACTTAAAATAAAGTAAAATGGTTTTATAAACAATAATTTTTTAAAAATTAAACTATTTAATAAATTTATTACCTTTCGTTTTATTTAAAATTTGAATTTTCGCGCCATTCATCGCGGACTATAATTATTTTTTTTCTCTGCATAGGTTGGCACTATGCAAATATTTGCATGCGTATACGTATACAAACACTTACGTAGATTGCGCCGTATGAAATTACCCGTGCATACGGTAAAATTCATACGGCATCCGTATGAAAATATCCTTATATAAGGATATTTTCATACGGATGCCGTATGAATTTTACCGTACGTAATGACATTTCCATACGGATGCCTTATGAGTTTTGCCTTACATACGGTTAATTTCATACGGATGCCGTATGAATTTTACCTTATATAAGGATAAAATATCATTGAACCGTATGCCGTATACCGTATATAAGGATTTTAGCGTGCAGCCGTTGCCCAGCTCTGCTTTTATGCATTTAAAAAAAAAAATTCAATTTACTTATGAAGCGTTGTTAAAATATTGTTTTAATATTTTCTATAGTTTCTGCTGTTTCCGGTTCGCAAAACAGCTGATTTTACGCAACTAGTCAAAATATAAGCAGACAAAACTAATAACATCAAAGTTGGTTATGTCATAATATTTTTTGTTGTTCAAATTAATTTGTGCAGTTTATTTTTTATTTAAGGCCACTGTCTCTTTTTTGTGACGATTTTCAAAGGATTTTTTTTTCTCAGCTGTTTTATAATAAAAGTTTACAAATTTATTTTTAAATAATTACAAAACTATTCTAGATGACATAAAAAATTTTTGTTTCATATGCTTTTTTTTTACAGTTTGTAGATGGCGTGAAAGTAGAGGCTCGAAAAAAAAAATGAAAAACGGTTCCCATCATAGCGCCTATTGTAGGCATCAAAACAAAAAAATAAAAAGTCATATTAATCTCTATAGTTTCCTCTTGTATGTGAACCAACATTTAGCAAAAAATACAAAAAATTGACCATTTGGTGAACCAAAAACGAAAAATGCAGTTTTTGACGTTAAAAAATGCGCCTAAAACGACAATAAAAAATTTTCTGATGCATAAAAAGCTAATATTGTTGGTTCACATACTAGGTATTGCAATAACGAAAAAAATGAAACAAGATTCATGTCGATAGCTCAATTAGTTTTTGAGCTAGCGTGGGAACCGATTTCAAAAAAGTAGTTTTGAGAAAAACGCGTTTAAAGTTTTTAAATGCGTATGTTTTCATATGACTACGACCCATAAAAATCGAAATATCTAAAAAACATATTTTTTTTTTTGCTTGAAATTTGTTTTTTAGATTCTTGAAATGTTTTAACATAAGATAATGAATTAAAAAAAAAATGAAAAAAAAAATCCCAATAAAGAGACAGTGGCCTTAAACTTTATTTCTAAATTATTTTAAGATAAAAATTAAAAGTAGCATCATTTGAAAATTTTTTTAAACAGGTTAAAATGAAAAAGGAAATATTTAAAATTTTTTAATTTTTACTATTTATATTTTGAATGAATAATATAATTTATTTAAACACCCGATGTAAATTTTTCAATGTGTTTCATATTATTATCGAAAAAGTAATGTTCTTTGTAAGAGCGACAAAAACAGAAAAACTATGAAATATTTAAAGTGAAAGTGGAACAAGGACAGAATATTTATGAGTATTTTTTCTCCAATTATTTGTTTATGCTATGATTGAGACTTTACATTTCGCACGCGAAGAGTCGCGTGTATCATGAAAATTGAGATCTTTTTTTTTTTTGCGAAATGCCCTCGCAAGAGAAGATTGCCTTATGCTGGTTATACAAACGAAGTTAATGGGGGGTCGCAACCGCTTTTTGCGTTGCGACTACGCTCGCGGTTGTAATTTGATGGTTCTCAGTCGCAGTTACTTAAGCAGTTTCAAAAAATTTTAATTTTCTTTTTCTGTACTGCGACCCGAATATACGCATTTCCCGCATTGTCCGGCAAAGACGGATTTTCCCGCCACAGTTGCAGAAAAATTTTTGACAATCCTCGTCCATAAACAAGGAATGACCAAAATCGCAGTTAACCATCCTCGGATTCGCCTCCGAAGGTAATTTACGTGTAATTTGGGCCATTCTTTATTTTTTCTGGCCTAACAAAAAAAAACTTGATCAGCAACCATGATCATCAAACTTGACCATCAATCTTGATCAGCAACCTAGAGCATCAAATTTGATCAACAACCATGATCATCAAACTTGATCAACAACCTTGATCAACAAACTTGATGATCAAACTTGATAAACAAACTTGATCAGCAACATTCATCATCAAAATTGATCAACAAACCTGATCAGCAAATTTTATCTGCAAGCTTGATCATCAAACTTGAGCTACAAGCTTAATCATCAAACTTGATCATCAAACTTGATCAACAAACTTGATCAACAACTTTGATCATCAAACAAACTTGATAATCAAACTTGATAATCACACTTGATCAACAAACTTGATCAGCAACCTTGATCATCGAACTTGATCAACAATATTGATCAACAAACTTGATCAACAACCTTGATCAACAAACTTGATCACCAAACTTGATAATCAAACTTGATAATCACACTTGATCAACAAACTTGATCAGCAACCTTGATCATCGAACTTGATCAACAAACTTGATCATCAAACTTGATCACCAAACTTGAGCTACAAGCTTGATCATCAACCTTGATCATCAAACTTGATCAGCAACCTTGATCATCAAACTTGATCAACAAACTTGATCATCAAACTTGATCAACAACCTTGATCAATAAACTTGATCAGCAAACTTGATCATCGAACTTGATCAACAAACTTGATCAACAAACTTGATCAACAACCTTGATCAACAAACTTGATCACCAAACTTGATCAGCAACCTTGATCATCAAACTTGATCATCAAACTTCATCAAAAAACTTGATCAACAAGCTTGAAAACATACTTAAAATTTAATATGCCAACTGCAAATTCAAAAACTAACGTCTTATTCTGTTAAGACTAAGTCAATAATTTTTGAACAGACCGTGATATTTGAAAGAAATGCTATGAACATTCCTAAAACGAGTAAAATTGAATCAACATGACAGTACTTTGATTGTATTCAGTTTCTTGATAAACTTATTTAAATCTCTGATGAATTTTCCTGAATAGGTTTTTATTCTGTTATTACTAGCCGAAAATTATTAGATATTATGCTGCTGATGATCCATACTTAAAATTTAATATGCCAACTGCATAATTAAAAAATAACGTCTGATTCTGTTAAGAATATTCGAACATACCCTGACATTTGAAAGTACTGCTATGAACTTTCCTAAAACGAATAAAATTGAATCAACATTACAGTACTTTGGCTTTATTCAGTTTCTTGATAAACTGATTAAAACTCCTGATGAATTTCCCTCAATAGATTTTTATTCTGGTATTAATAGCCGAAAATTATTAGAAAATATGCTGCTGATAAAGCATGCTTAACATTTAATAGGCCAATTGCAAAATAAAAAAATAACGACATATTTTGTTACGAATAAGTCAACAGTTTTCAAAGAGACCATGATATTTAAAAGTACTGCTATGAACTTTCCTAAAACGAATAAATTTGAACCAACATGACAGTACTTTGACTTTACTCAGTTTCTTGATAAAATTATTAAAATTACTGACGAATTTCTCTCAATAGATTTTTATTCTGTTAATAATAGCCGAAAATTATTAGATATTATGCTGCTGAAGAAGCATACTTAAAGTTCAATAAGCCAATTGCAAAATAAAAAAATGAAAACATATTCTGTTACGAGTAAGTCAATAATTTTCGAAGAGAAAATCTATTGAGGGAAATTCATCAGAAATTTTAATAATTTTATCAAAAAAACTGAATAAAGTCAATGTACTCTCATGTTGATTCAATTTTGTTCGTTTTAGAAAAGTTCATAGCAGTACTTTCGAATGTCAGGGCCCAATAGGCCACAGGAATTCGTTTAGAATTCGTTTCGAATTCGGTCGAATTCTAAACGAGTTAAGAAAACAATATTTATAGAATTCGAATAGAATTCTAAAAATGAGCCTAAAATAGAATTCTATTCGAATTCGTAAAGAATTCAAATTGAATTATTTTTATAAAAAATTTTTTTTACATTTTTAGCTAGATTTATCAATATTTTTTTGTTTTGATTAACTTTTATAATATAAGATAATAAATTTTAAATAACTGAAATGGTAAAATGAAAAAATATTTTATTTTACTTAAACAAAACTATATTTATTTAATAATCTTCAATTTTTATATAGTACAAAAACAAATTAAGAATAGGAAAAAGGAGTTTCAAGCAAAAAAGTTTAAAAATAATTTTCACTTTCAAAAAAATAAACGAAAATCTGCATATTATAGTAAATTAAGAACTTTTTTTTTTTTGTCAAAACCTGAACGTAAACATAAGTAACACTTGGACTGATGATCAGAAAAAAACAAAAATAACAAACTAAATTAACATTTAAAAATATTAAAAAATATACATTGAAAAATTTAGTTTTCTAATGTTTAAGAGTTCAGTTCTGCATGGACGCCGTTACTATTTGTGTAAACGAATCAGAGTACTGAGATCTTCTTACCACCTCATTGCCTTCATTTTAATTAAAATAAAAAAAGAAAAGCAAAAAAATAATATCCGAAAAATTTTGAAGATGGGCCAAATTTGCCAGGTTACGGAAAATTGTCCTTAAACATAATAAATCAAAGAAAATTTTTTATTAAAAAATCGTCTGCTCCGCGCGCAAAGACAGATTTTTTATTTTAATTAAAATTAACTTAATGGGGTAGTGAGAAGATCTCAGTGCTCTGATTAGTTTACACACATAGTAATGGCGTCCATTAAATACATCTTTGAATGAATGTTAGTTACTAAAATTTAAGCTGATAATTCTAAAAATATAGGATTTTTTTTGTTACATTAAAATTTACATGTTACTTAAAAAATTTAATGAAAGTGACGTTTTATTTTAAAACTTAGAACAGCGTATTAAAGCTCAGGGGCAGCCCCGGGTTCAGGCCTATCCCTAGGTGCTGCCGCCTCATTCTCATTCTCCTGCTGAATATTCCGAATTGTGAAATCATAGTATTCTTCGTCACTTTTTTTATCTTTTATATGCTGGATGTAAAGTTTTGCATATCTTTCTAGAACTGCCTTGGTTTTGCGTCCGTGCAAATCTGATACTTGACTGTCATCCAGAGCTATTCCTGTGAAACATAATTTTATTAATATTAATAAATTTAATTATTTAAAACTAAAACGAAAATGAATATATTTTTTACTTATGATTCTCTTCATAATTTCGGAATCTTTTAAACTCCGTTTCATCACACCCATTCTCATTCCTCCAGTCCATGAATAATGATTTAATAAAATACTTTTGGTAAGAGCTATCCTTATAGCTCTGTTAACGTAATCCTGTGCATTTTTTCCTCCTTCTTCTTGTACTTTAGATTTCTGGAAAATAAAAATTAGTATATATTATATTAAAAAAAATAGTATATTACTGCAGAATTAAGTTTAATAAATTTTTAGAAATTTTTTTTTTATTTACATAATATAAATAAATTTACATAATAAAAAAAACTTCTAATATTTATTAGAAGTCTATTTAATTTAATCATTATTAAATATTTAAACGCAAATTACTCATTATTAAGTACCTATTAACCTTATACAGTATTTCAACTTACAAATTGTGTCCTCACTTCTTCATCACGCACAAGATCCCTTTCAAACCTGTCTACTTCTGCTAATGAAATTAATGGTAATTCACTTAATCTGTCATATCTTGGCTCGTCGATTGGCTGATTTGGCCGGTTTCTTGCATTCACGGCATATTGCAAGGTGTTAAATTTATTTAACAGCATTCGAAACTGTAATTCAGTCCTACTTTTTGCAACTGCTTTGTTTTTTACTTTGTGTGATCCTTAAAAAAATGAGGTATAATTTATGAGAGTGTCATAAAAAAGTAATTTGCATATTAATTATTATTTGATTATTTGAAGTTTATAATTATACAATATCTTTTAATAATTATATTTTTTATAATTATATTTGTATTAATAATGTTCCATGTAATTGACGTTTACTATTATACTGATTCATTATTTGAAAAAAAAGTAGCTTACTTCTTTTATTTAAATTTTCCTTTGAAGTTGATGCTTTAGATTTTTCAACATTTTTTGTTTTCACAGCTTGACTGTCTCTCTCCTTTGGAGTATCTTTTTTATTTGTATCTGTAAAAAATTGAAAGTTAATATTAGCAAATATTACTGTACTTATTTCAAGACTTATTTGCACTTAGAAATTAGGTAATACTTAAAATTTTACGCTTTCTTAAACTAAATTTTTATTATTTTTACAATTAAGGTTATATCAAATAGACTATTTTTTTAAATAAAAGGCTCAACAAAAATTAAAAATGACATTTGATTGTAAATAATGAAATCAAAAATTTATTACCAGATTTAATCTAAAGCGACATCTTATAATTCACATTGGTGAAAGACCATACAAATGTTAATTTTCAAGAAATATTTTCTGAGAAAACCTAATCTTAGTCACCACCCGATCGGGGAAGTTACTTTTGTATTACGCGTATTTCAATCGTGACTTCACTTTTGGCTCATTTATTAATTTATAAAAATTTTTTAAGAAAAATCAAAAACATATCTTTCAATGACAGTATCTGCTTTATCTAAATATAGAATTTGAAGTCATTTTGATTGGGTTCAAATTTTTTTGATTCAACATATTTTATGACTCTGACAATTGAAAAAGCAAAAGTTTCAATAAAAATTTGTTTGTAATTTTTTTCTTTATTTTTTAAGGTTTTGGGGTAGATTTTAATTATTTTTAAGCCTCTATAGGGTGTTATTGAGTTATATAATGGTTTGATATTGATAAAATATTGTAATCGACTTGATTAAAAAAAAAGTAACGAAAAAAAACTAACATCATGATTTTTCAATCTGTTCTTATTTTGGGAGTATTTATTAGCCCCTCTAGTTATCAATTTATTATCAATTATTATCAATTTTCTATAAACTATAAATTTTTTTAATGATTCTCAAAAGTTTGGCATTTATTTTATTATAATAGCATTGGTTCCAAAATATTGCAAAAAAACCCTTAAAAGGCCTAGTTTTTGCCCATTTAAGGGTGTTCCCCTACAGTAGACCTTTTCTCTACCCGGTTGTCGTTTTCAGCCCCTCACCCCGCCTTCCGAATTTGACTGGAGTATCTCATGATAGAAAAAAATTCCACTGCGATGAATGTGGCAAGAGCTTTATTATAAAATTTAATGTAAAACAACACGAAAGATTTAACATTGGTGGAAAACCATATTAATGTCAGTTTTGTAAGAAAATTTTTTGACAAAATCTAATCATAGTAGCCATTAACAAATTCACTCTGGTAAAAAAGACTTCCAGTACGATAAATTTGGCAAGAGTTTTAGTTCAAAATCTAATGTATACTTTTTTATCTATAATATACTTGCCACAGGATAAATAACACAGACAAAAGATTTTCAATTTTAATATTCAATACACGAGCCATTAATTTTATATATATTTCTTGTAATTGAATAGCTTCATAAGTCATTTTTATTAATTTTCTTCTAAGTGGGTCAAATACTATATTAAGTACCAAGGGCATAAAAGTTTTGGCACTAGCGTGAGCACTAGTACGAGTGCAAAGCTGGGCACGAGTGATATGTGGTCACGCTAGTATTTTTTGCCTAACTAGGCGTAGAACGAGTGCAGAAAATTCATTACGCACGAGTTTTTACGCCCAGGAGGGCAAAAAACACTTTAACATATCTAGGGAAAAAAATACCTATTTTCTACCCTAGGGCGACGGCTTCTTTGCCTGTTATAAGTAAAACTATGTTTTAAATCACGAGAAAAAATAGCTATTTTAGACCCGCAACGATGTCGAAAAAAACGCGTTTTCTCTCCACAGGGAAAGATATATTTCGTTTTGTCCATAACAGCAAAACAAGAATGCCCCAGATTGCAGTTTACCATCAACGTGATCTGAGCCATTCTTTTTTTTACTCCCTTGGTTAAAAATGTACTATTTTGATCCTTTTTTTGAAAAAACAGATTTTTAATTGGTCACGTGACTTTGGCGGGAAATTTAAAATTTGTAAAAATTACCTTTTTAGAGCTTCTATATTTTGATCTGGAACTCTAAAAACG
Source organism: Anagrus nilaparvatae (assembly GCA_022575985.1). Classification (NCBI taxonomy): domain Eukaryota; kingdom Metazoa; phylum Arthropoda; class Insecta; order Hymenoptera; family Mymaridae; genus Anagrus; species Anagrus nilaparvatae. The sequence continues at coordinate 33,077,546 of JAKSXM010000007.1, forward strand.
CAATACGCAAACGCATCAGTATTTTCAGCCTTAGTAGAGGATTCTTTATTTATATATTTTTGAGAAATTTAAATTCAAAAATAAACGCGATTTTAGCGATATTTTAGCGATTTCTCGCGCATGCGCTACTTTAAATAAACTTTGACCCTGGCCTAATAGAAGCAAATTTTTTATGTGAATGTAAATTTTTAACAGAAAAAATAAGAAAAATTATAGGCTGAACCTTATGAGCTACAAATTGACGTGGAAGCTTATTTTTATTATTACTTTCGGGAAAAAATACTTTGGAACCGATTGGAATATCCAACCATGCATCTTATCCAGCTTTGGTTTAAAATGAGCCATATAAGATTCATTAAAATACTGTCTGAAGTCTAAATAATATAGATCTTTTGTCTTTAGTTTTTGTCTTAAAAACAGTTAATTAAATAATTTTTATCGTATGATTTTTTCGCTCAAGAAAAGTTGAAAGTTTATTTAAAAAAAAAATAATTAACAAATTTATTTAACGAGGTTTAATGAAGTATCACGCTTTCGAAAAAACTCGAGAAAAAACTTATAACCGGTTTGTGTTAACACAACATAAATTCAAAGAGCTGGGCATAATGCATATATGTTACGCAACATAACAATACAATTTGCTATTCTTATAATTTGAAATTATCGCCTTTACTAGATAACGGGCTGTGCAGGTTAAAATCCTACTTTTTTTAAAATCCTAATTTTCAGAAAATGTTAGCAAAAAATTGAAAATCTAAGAAAAGAGTTACATTGCCAAGGCTTTGGCGGATTCAAAACTGTGGGTTTGGGTCTTTTTATAGTATGTTTGTTTGGAGAAATTTTGTTTGAAAATTTACTCTAAAAAATTGAGGATAAATTCTCAAACTTTTTCTTTCTTATTATAAAAATTATTTTTTTCATCGTATGGGCGCATACCCTAATTAAATGAAATAGTATATTAAGTTTCAAAGTCGTAAAACTTTACGGCTAGTGTAAGCACTAAAAGTTATTCTTCTAAACTTATTCGCCCATGGTGCTAACGATATTTTTTACCTAGCTAGGCGTACAACGAGAGCAGAAAATTCCGTGAAAAGTTTTACACACATTAACGTAAGTTTACATAAATGTACAACTGCAACAATACCCATTTTAGAGTGTTCGAAAATTTCCGGTGACTATCTGGTCCTACATTTTTTAACAAGAGCGGTTGAAATAATTATTCAGAGATTACCACTAATAAATAACAAATTGTAGGTAATTAAGCATTTTTAAAGGGGTAATTTATGTGTCTTGACGACATCGTCATAATGGATGATCCAGCACGAAATAAAAAAAAAGAGTTTCGACAGACAGAGGTATTACAGAGGCTTAAGAACACAGTACAAAAATTTGATACAACCTTTTGTAGTTGGTTTCTTATATTCAAATGGATTTTAAAATTTATTTAAATGAATATAAAATTGAACTATTACTAAGAATGTAATTGAAAAATTTTTTATTCATTTAAAAAAAAAACGGTTAGCGGAATTTTTGTTCTTTTTTAAGCAATCGCAAATGACTTGAAACGCAAATAAAATTAAAAAATAATTCCTCGTCTTTAGATGACAAAACTTTGTTTTAATTTTCTTTAAGTTTAAATGGCTAGAGTAATTTTTTTTTCAGTGTTATTAATAAAATGAAGAGAAAATTTTATACCAGGTGTTGTTATAGGATTTAACTTAATTCGATCATCTTCTGAATCAGAACTCCCTTCTTCTTCACTGCTAGATTCACTTGTTGAACTCATAACTTTTCTGCTGTTCCTTTTGACCCTGCCTTTACAATTCTTTACCCTTTTAAGATTCTTCGGCTTTGTTTGCTTTTTATTTTTTTTAAGGTCAACCTCTGCATCATTTTCCCCTTCACTTTCCTCATTAATTTCAACGTCTGCTTCCTCTACATCCTCTAAATCTAGCTCAACTTCATTATTTTTTTCTGTATCTTCTTTGTCTTTAGCGCATGATTTTTTACTGATACCTGTAAAAATTTCTTAATGAATAATAATTCAAAAATTTTGTTTGGTACAAATATTTATTGGAAATAAATTTTGAAAAGTTTTTGCAATAGTTTTTTAATGCAATCTAAACAAATTTATTACATAGCCAAACATACAATTTTTTTTTGCAGTTAAGGTACTCGTACCAGTACATGAACGATGACCAGTAACTGAACTATCGTTCAGGATTTGATTTTTTTCATACTATTTTTGTTAATTTTGAATTTAAAAAATGTATCGCTGCATAGTTAAAAAAAATTTTAAACCATTATCTTTAGAATCAACAGAGAAAGAAAGAATTGAAAACTTTAGGTCGTTGAGGTACTGGAGCAATTTCTTATACACGGTTTTACCATTTAAAATTCGATCGTTCATGTACTGGTGCAAAAACATGTCATGAATGTCACTTAAGTTTACAAAATACAATGCTAATTGAGAAAAAATTTTTGTGTTATTGTATTAGTAAGGAATCATAGAAACCATTAAAAACAAAACTTTTAGCGTTGATAATATTATTTATTAAATAGTTCACATTTAATAAACAAAAATCCTTAACCGTTCATGCACTAGTACGAGTACCTAACATATTTCTTTTAATTTTTTCTACTTATTAAAGTCAAATATTTTTAAATTTCTTGTTTGAATATTGCACTAACGCCTTTTATTTATTCTTGGATTTATTATAAGTATTGCTTGATTTATTTTATCCATACAAAAAACAATAATTATTAAATTAAAAAATTGTTTCTTCGTAAATTTTAGATATTTTAGCCCATCGTAAACCTAAGGATAAGATTTAAGAGGTGGACCTAACAAGTGGTGACTAATGACCATTCACGATTTTTGCCACGTATTATTTATTTAATATTTTTCCAGACATTTTAATCCAAATCCCTGACTTTCTCTGACATTCCATAGTCCAAAATAAAATCCCTGACTATCCAGTTTTCTAGACCGATTGGCAACTAAATAATAATATCTATAATAATAGTAACACCAAATTTCCTAAAACTAAAATTTGCAAAGAAACCAATCAAATATTTAAGGGCAGACTTCCTAAAAAATTTCCGTATAAATTAAGAGATATTTAAAACTTTAAAAGACCCTCGAAAGACCCCATATGGTGTGAGTTTTTTATTCAGTTATCCTACAAAATTTAGAGAAATTTTTGTAACAATGTGCGATGGATTCTTATGGTATGTATCCCCTACAAAATAAATGTTCATTTTTACAATTACAATATCTCTACATTTACTACTAACGACAACCAACTTGCTTAAAGAACAACACCATTGGATTCCTGAGAATTTTTCCTACAACTGTATATTTGATTATAGGCAAAGAAACTAAAAAAGAAAATAGTTTTTATCTTTTTTTTTTAAATAATTTGGAACGTAAATTAAAACTGTGCTTGTTGGTTCTGTTGAACCACAAACCAGCTACAAGTTTGTTTGCGTGCATATACAATTTTATAGAATACTTTCAAAACCATTTTCAGATTTACCTTTACTAGAATTCTTCGTTTTTTTAAAGTAGACATAGTCCTTATCCTCATTAGATTTTCTTTTTCGAATAGAAGTTCCAACACCTCCTTTTGCAGCTCGCGTTGTTGTATCAGTATCCAAATTTGTCTCGATGTTGGAGCTTGCTTTTAAGCAATCTATGGCCTTTTCATATGTGTCTATAAAATTTTTTTAAATTTAATAACATACATAAGAAAGCAAATTTAAATTCACAAAATTTTTATTTTTATTATATTAAGCACATTCACACGTACATTAATAACTCAAAGCAGCTCAAAGGAACAAAAACTCACTAACCTCATAACCTCATAATTTCAAATGCAATGGAAGAAAACTTTTGTACCAAAATTTAATCATAAGCTGTGAAATTCATAATTTTAATTAAAATTTGAAAACATTGGACAAAAAATCCTTTTTACGCATTTAACGCTTAATTTTGGAACTTAAAGTTAATTTTAAATTATATAAAAAAAATAAGCTAGCCCATTAATTTAATTTGTTGAAAAAAAATCGGATTTAACTTATTTAAAAGCAATTTTCTAGATAATTAAAACATTCATACAATATTAAAAATAATTAACCGTTCAGTTTTTTCAACTAGTGTATGTTTTATTTCATTACTTTCATAAAAGAATCCTACTCACCGAAAGATCCAACAATTTCATGCAATGTGTACTCAAATTTTTTTATTGAGGGGTCTGAGAAGTTAACGTTCAAGTGTTTTTCAAGACTCTTTTTACTTTTTTTATATTTCTTTGGATACAGTATCTTCTTGGTTCCCAAATTAATCCACGTTGTTGCCACCACTTCTTTGAAATCTACACCATCCTCATCTTCAAAGAAGGCTACGCTGAATGGACCGTCTACAAAAATGTGTTAATCCATGTATAAATAAATATTCGATATTCTTGCTTGGAAGATTTGTCAAAAATAGAGAGAGAACCCTCAATTTCCTATATATATTAGTGCTTCTAAGTTTAGAGGCTTAACTTAGTCGCGCGTCCTAAACGGGCGCCGTAATATTTAACCTATAGCTGTCTTATACGCTATACATACACAATACTCAGGGGCGTATCCAGGAATAGTCTTTGGAGGGGGCGATTCAGAAATTTTCTCCAGGCGCCCCTCATCAGGGCATCTTGCGCCTTTTTTTTTAAATATTTTCATTGAAATTTTTCTTTTATAATATTTACACTATATTCTTTGGTAGTATATGAGCAATTATTTTAAAATTGATACTTAATTCGAGCCTGGAATCGTAAATTTTTTTTTTGAGGGCACATCGATATGACCCGTGTTTTCAGATAGTTTGAACCTTCAGAAAACCGAAAAAAATCGTGAACAAGAAATCGGCGATAGGTGCCAAAAAGATTTTTTCACTTTTATGTCAAAAACCGTGTTTTTCGTATCTGAGCTACCCTAAATTTTTAAAATAACTTTTTAGGTAAAAAAACTTTTTTAAAATAGATAAGAAAATCTGATTGCCAGGGAAAAATCACTCCAGAAGAAAAAAAAACTTATCTTTTTCGGATGAAATTTAGCCAAGTTATCGTCAATTTAAGATTTTGCTCAAATTCGTCTTAAAAAAGATTGAAATTTTATTGAAAAAAGCCTGTTTCTGAACTTTAAACATGCATTACTCGCTTGATTTTCATCGTTAAATAATAATTTTTTTTTTTAAATCGATTAATTTTTTCCTGGAAATTCATTTCTCTAAGAAAAAAATTATTTTTATTGACAAAATTTTAATTTTTAGATCAAAAACTGTGTTAAGTAAATCTTGCTACTTATAGTTTTCAAAGGCTTTTGACCTAAAAATTGAAATTTGGTCAATAAAAATAATTTTTTTCTTAGAGAAATGAATTGCCAGGAAAAAATTAATCGATTTTAAAAAAAAAATTATTATTTTACGATGAAAATCAAGCGAGTAATGCATGTTTAAAGTTCAGAAACAGGCTTTTTTCAATAAAATTTCAATCTTTTTTAAGACGAATTTGAGCAAAATCTTAAATTGACGATAACTTGGCTAAATTTCATCCGAAAAAGATAAGTTTTTTTTTCTTCTGGAGTGGTTTTTCCCTGGCAATCAGATTTTCTTATCTATTTTAAAAAAGTTTTTTTACCTAAAAAGTTATTTTAAAAATTTAGGGTAGCTCAGATACGAAAAACACGGTTTTTGACATAAAAGTGAAAAAATCTTTTTGGCACCTATCGCCGATTTCTTGTTCACGATTTTTTTCGGTTTTCTGAAGGTTCAAACTATCTGAAAACACGGGTCATATCGATGTGCCCTCAAAAAAAAAAATTTACGATTCCAGGCTCGAATTAAGTATCAATTTTAAAATAATTGCTCATATGTATAATATACTATATATAATGGTGTACACTTGGCTCAATTAATGGCGTCTCCATAAATTTTTAAATAATTATGTGCTTTAATATAGGGTAAGACATTTTTTAAGTATTTTTTTTTCTTATTAACATATTAAACATGTTCATTGGATGGGGTATTTGAAAAAGTCCGGTTCAGCAGGGGGGGGGGGTGAAAAATTCGAGAACAAATTAAAAGATTTGGTCTCATCTTTAAAAGAAAGTTCCAGAACAAATTAAAAGATTTGGTCTGAACTTTAGGAAAAAATTAAAAATTACAGAAGATTTTTAACTAATAGGCATTCGACAAATCGACTTTTGAAAAAAAAACAGAATATCTTGGCAATTTCTCGCGCATGCGCTGCTCAAAAAAATGCTTTGACCCCGGAATCAGATACACAGGGAAATTTCCTACCCGGAATTAAGAGGAAATAATTTTTCATGTTAATAAGAGTTTTTAACAGAAAAAATAAGAAAAATTATCCCTAATTTTTCTGACTTTTTTTTATAAAAGTCCAAAACACAAAATAGTCTGCCAAAAATCAAGATTTTGCTCTAGGAGGCTAAAAATTGGGTTGCTGACTTATTTTTGGTAGCACTTTCAGAAAAAAATTGTTGGCGTAGTTTTGAAGACCCGACCATATATCTGTGGCCGCGAGGAAAAAACGCACAAGTCACAAATTTTGAAAAACTAATTTTTTTTTATTTTCATATTTTTTAAGGTCATATCCTTCATATGAATTCAATTTTTAGCCCTTAAATCAAAAATTTAGGTCTTAAAATTAGAAATAAAAAAACGTAAAACTATTAAGTTTCAAGGAAAAAAAAATCTTTAAATGCATTTATCTCAAAAACATAAATATGTGACTTGTGCGTTTTTTCCTCGCGGCCACAGATATTTCATACACACTTAATTTAAATCTACCCATATATTAAATTATTTTTATTACTATATAATATATAGTTCATAATAATCTATATACATAATTGTCAATTAATTATTTTATTTACTATTGTTAATTTATGTTAATAAAATTAAAAAAAAAAAAAGAAACAAAAATTTAATTTAATAATTTTTTTAATTTTTACTGTTTTAATTATAAACCTCGTTTTTATGTTTTAATGGACTTTAGGAAGAAGATGTGGCCTTTTTACACCTGCTACGGGCCTTGAAGGGGTATAAATGATGATTTATACAATAAAAACAAAAAAAACTTTTTTTATAAATTATAATCAAACGTCAACCAGATGGCCATAATATGACCATAATTTATGGCCATAAGCCCAACCATCACCATAAATTATGACCATTTTATGGTCATAATTTTTCACAGGGTAAATAAATTAATTAAAGGTATATATTTTTGAGGTAAAAACACGTGTTATTTTTCTTATTTTAATAAAATATCATTTTTTAAATTTATTAATCAAAATTAGGCTTGATTAAAAGAGAAAAATTTGCTGATTCAGTGCGAATTCGATTTTTAAAAAACGATCAAGCATATCAGGAGCTAATGACAATTAAAGTTTATCAAAATGAAATTTTTTCTGAATAATATTATAATAATCAAAAATTAAATTCTATTCTAAAAGAAAGAAAATTAAAACAAAAGAAATTAATATATTCAAGTAACAGAATTTATTTTTGATTGTAATTATTATATTCAGAAAAAATTTCATTTCGATAAACTTTAATTGTCAATAGCTCCTAATATAATTAATCGTCTTTTAAAAATCGAATTCGCACTGAATCAGCAAATTTGTATCTTTCAATCAAGCCTAATTTTGATTAATAAATTTAAAAATGATATTTTATTAAAATTATAAAATAAATACCTGTTTTTACCTTGAAAATAAGAAAAAGAAATACTAAAAAAATGTCAATCCTTATATTAAAGCATATAATTATTTAAAAATTTTTGGGGACGCCATTATTTGAGCCGAGTGCACTATATTCTCGTATACTGTTTTTACTTGTGATAAAACTATACTTTTTATGAGTATATGTATGCTACCAAAAAATATACAACTGTATACTCTTTGCTTATACCATAGCGCTTATACTTAGTATAAACTAGAGCTCGAACTAGTATACTATTTAAGTTGTTCGCAGTGTTACTTGAAATAAACCTCAGGGAATAAACAATAATGCAAATTCTTCTACAATTCAGAAAATATTTTATTTGAGTAAACCTTTGAAAAATTACGTTCATTCAAAATATTTACAAAGATTGGAAACTACATTTGGTTTTTTATTGTGACAATTAAACAATTTTATTGAGATTTAAAAAGTAAATAAATCACACTCTTGGACCACGTGTATACCAATTTTTTATAAATACAATATTTATATTCACAGGTATGAATGTATTTAGAACATTCTATGTTTATTATTATAAATATGTGCATTTTTTTAGGTTTTATTAAGGATTTTAATTTTTAATAAAATTAATTTATAAATATTTAAATCACAAGAAAATAACTAAAATTTATACAGTCTAAAATTATTTCCTGGATTACAATTATATTAGACTGGCTAGAAGGTCATAGCCTGTTATTTTTCTTATGTTTTAGAAGATAAGGAATCTAAAATAAGGTAAGACTTTAAATAAATTCATTTTATACTAACAGTAACTTCTGTTATTTAAATATATGTATATTAGAATCGGGCACGTAACATGAGGGGTTGGGGGGGGGGGGGCGGTTAGCATGGCCTCCCGCAAAATGAAAGATTATTGAAAAAAATCAAAACTTTTACTCTTATTTCAACATTTGCAACCTAATTTGTACACAGGAAAAAAAGTCAAAACGATGTAGCTAAAAAATTTACTTTTAATATGCTTTTATATAGTAAATTCTTTCATTAATGAAAGTAAATCAGCATATTAATAAATTGAACTTAATCGCTTTATCTCATTCTTGTAGCGATTTGTCACAATTACCGATAATATATTAAAATATGACACGCATAGCCAAAACAAAAGATACATATATCTATATGGGCACGTCCAGGATAAAACCACCAGCCGAAATATAAAAAATAAAAATTTTTTTTTGTGGGTGTCACTTTTTACCTGAGATTTGTGAAATCACTCCTACTTTACACTTCCTGATACATCATTTTGAGATACAGCTGCTCCAAAGTTCGATTTTTTTAATTTTTTGATTTCAGCTGCCGAGTTTAACCTGAAATAACTCAAAACCATGAAACTTTTAATGCATACATATGATAGGGAAAAAATTTTATTTTTACCTAGGCTACCCGAAAAAAATTGTTTTTTTCTTTTTGAGCCTCTTCCGGTTTCATTTTTAACTTAAAAATTTTTTAAATTCACCGGAAGTCAAGTTCGCCATAATTATTTTTGCTCAAATTTTCCCAAACTGTTGGCATATGTTTCAGTTTAACCCCAAAAATTTTTTGATATGTGATATTCAAATGAGCGCCTTTAATCATTATTTTAGTCTACCAAAATCAGCCAAAATTCGCTAAAACAGAGGGCGGAATCTGATTTTTCTCTTCAAAGGCGCTCATTTGAATATCATATGTCAAAAATATTTTTTGGGACAAACTGACACATATGCCAACATTTTGGGAAAATTTGAGCAAAATTAATTATGGCGAACTTGACTTCCGGTGAATTTGAAAAATTGTAAAGTTAAAAATGAAACCGGAAGTGGCTCAAAAAGAAAATAGTATATTTACGGCTCGAGTCCAGAAATGTAAAGAATGGCCCAAATCTCACGTAAATTACCTTCCGAGGCGAAGCCGAGGATGGTAAACTGCGATTTGGGTCATTCCTTATTTATGGACAAGGGTCGTATAACATTTTTCTGTGTCTGTGGCGAGAAAACACGTCTTTGCCGGACGCGTAGCGTAAAGTAAATCTTATAGTCCTGTCGCCAGAAATGCTATTTAATGCCATAAAATCCTAAAATACCATAAAAGCTCCATGGAAAAAAATGGGTGGTATTTATGTTTCTTGACCCGCTAAACATAAATACCACCTATTTTTTTCCATGGAGCTTTTATGGCATTTTAGGGCATTAAATAGCATTGCTGGCGACCGACAGGACTATTACATGAGCAATTCTACGAGAAAATGTGTTTTATGAGCACCAAAAATAAAAAAAAATAAAAAAAAATTGATGAGGCCAAGACTACCACAATGATTCTCTGGTAGTTTGGACTCTATAGAATGCAAAAAAAAAAACGCGAACACGAAATCGGCGATGGATGACAAACAGGTTTTGCCACTTTTATGTCAAAAACCGCGTTTTTCGTATCTTACCTACTCCAAATTATCAAAATAACTTTTTTGGTAAATAAAATATGAGCAAATTTTGCCTTCAAAATGATTGGAACGATAAAAATGATTTTTGACATAAAATTGGAAAAATCTTTTTGGCATCTGTCGCCGATTTCGTGTTCACGTTTTTTTTTTTGCATTCTATAGGAACCAAACTACCAGAAAATCATGGTGGTAGTCGCGGCCTCGTAAATTTTTGTATTTTTTTTTATTTTTGGCGCTCAAAACGTATAAAACGTATTTTCTCGTAGAAATGCACACAAAAGATTGTATCAAATCTCGTTCCCCCTAAGTAAGAAAAGATAAGAAAATTCCTCCCTCTTTTATGCCTTACGTTGTACGTAATATATTGATAGCCCCGATAGCCCCTAATATTATGTTTTAATGATTCTTTCCGGTTTTCAGGGATTTTTTTAACTCCAAAAATTAAAAAGGTGTATTTAATGGTAAATTATTGAGAAAAAGTGTATTTAGGAAAATTTCGTCAAAATAGTGTAAAATAGGCTCAAAATAAAAAAAATGGCAAAAAAAGGCAAAAAGGGCGTCGCTAGGATGCCTGCAATCATATGTATACATTTAAAGTTTCATGGTTTTGAGTTATTTGAGGTTGAACTCGGCAGCTGAAATCAAAAAATTGAAAAAATCTAACTTAGGAGCAACTGTATATCAAAATGATGCATCAGAAAGTATTAAATAGGAGTGGTTTCACAAATCCCAGGTAAAAAGTGACAGAAGAAAAAATTTTTTTTACTTTTTATTTTTCTGCTGGTCGTTCTATCCTGGTTAATATTATTAGGTTCTGGCCTTCCCTGAAATATTTTGGCCCCTTTCGAAAACATTTTCTGGACACTTGCCTGTTAGAATTAACATTGCACCATTTTAACTTTTTAAAGTAGATCTTTTTTGCAGCGTAAAATGAAAAATATTTATGTAACTTGTTAAAAAAAAAAATTGATTTTAAAACTTTTTAAAGACTCAGAAGATTTACTCAAGTTTATATTCAGGGGGTTGAAAATCATCAAGTGGGTTAAAAAAAGGTCTGCTATATGTTGTTCGTATCGCCCGATCTGAAGTTCAAAATAGTTTGGAAATAGGGAACCACCCTTAAACCAGTAAAAGTACTCTTTTTGAGGTCGTTTTTGTAAAATTTTAAATGAAAAGCTAAAATTATCTTATAAAAGTTATTTTTAATGATAAGATAAGTAAACGCTCAAATCTTTTTATTGTAGACCAAAATTATGATATAAGGGCGACCATGGGGGGGGGGGGGGGTAAAGAAAGTACCCTCAAAATAAGAAAGAAATGATCTAATATGATATAATTGTTATTTTTGAAACAAGGGACAAAATATTGCTTTTGACTTTGTATGCAGTTGTATTCACGAGCGAGTGCAGACAGCATCTCGGACAGCATGCAAAAGTTGAACCCTATATTTTTTTTCCTGATTTAAACATACAACGGGCAAAAAAGCCGCCTCCCTAAAGTAGAAAATAGCGTTTTTTGCCCTACGTATGTAAAAACGAGTGTAAAAATATTTTCCTTCAATTTTTTTATAATTTCTGTTACTGTGGATCGTTTCCAAACGTTTTCTGGGATACTTAGCTATGTGCAAGCGAGTTTATGTATATTAATTTTTCTTTACTATCCATTTCGCTCTTATGCGATTGCTTCTTTTTAGAGTAGGGTCTTCTACAATAACAGGGTAAAATTAAGTATTTGGTATCGCTCTTCTTCAACACAAAAAGATTTGTACACAGAAATTTAATCACGCAAAACTCAACGTGCATTATTTTTTTACACTTTTTGTTGCACACCTATTAAATCCAACACAACATTTTTCAACAAGTTTTATTTGATACAAAAATTGAATTGTTTATGCAAATCGTGTAAAAATTAATTAAATTTCAGTTTTTTGTGTTATATTTGTGTTAAATAAAATGTATTAAAAAATTTTTTGTTGAATTTACATTGTGTGAAACAATTAGTGTTAAAAATATTGTGGTTGAGTCTTATGGTGTTAAAAATTGATTTTTTTTGTCGTATAAGATCGCTACCGCAAGAATGTTAATATTTTAATATTGTGTATAATTTTGATCATATTTTATAATTAATAAGAAAAATTAAAAGAACCTTACATTTGTTTAATTCATAATAGTCAAAACTACCCAAAAATGTAAGTAAAATAAAAATACTAACTGAACAATTTTTTTTCAAAATGTTTGCTAAACAAAAAAGAAAAAGAAAACAAATGTATAGTTACAAAAATTGTTCCATATCCCAAAAGGTGCAAAAAAACTACAAAAAATTATGATAGAAAAGCTAATCACGTGGGGTGAAAGCTTCCCGCAAACAATTTACTTAGTCTAAGGAATATATAATGTATGAACTATAATGTATACAAATATCTCTTATATGTATTATATTATTATTTTACCGTTAAATTCGGCTTTCCCAATAAAGATAGCTTTTTAGAGAAATATAAACTACGCTAGGGTCTTCCCTTGACGCTTGCTCAACTTAAAGAGCTTTTAATTATAGCTTGTTTTTAAAGAGTTCATAGAAATCTATTTTATTTTGACAAATGCAAATAAGTATAGTTTTTTTTTTTAATAAGCCTTTTCCTTACCCTGTGTACATATAAGGCTTTTGATCAGATCTGCTTTTGATATTGTTTTCTCTTACGTACGAGCTTATGCATCTCATTCTTTGTTTATGCGAGGTAATTTTTGAGTAAAGTCCTTTTTATATTTCACTTCCTTAGTATATTCTGTGGGTGTAAGGATTTTAAAAAATTTTATTTTTTTTTTTTATATGCTATTTCCTAAGTTTATTTTGATGTGCTTATAAATAAAAAAAACGATCAAAATATGTATAAACAAATATTTAATTATCAATCAAGAAAAAATTGAGAAAAACATTTGTATATCACGTTTGTCCATATTTTTCATATTTTTGGGGAACTTTTTAAAGATAATTTTAGCTTTACATTTAAAAAATTGCAAAAAAAACCTCAAATAAGGGTACTTTTGCTCATTTAAGGCCAGATTTAGATTTGGCGAACCAAAAAACTTATAGCAGACCCTAATTTTTTTGTATTTTCTACAAATTTTTATTTACTTTTTTTAGACTATATTAAACTTATATCTCAATTTTGAGGTTGTTTTTCAAAAAATAAAATTATAAAAAAAATAAAATTGACTATTTGGAGAGATATGCCCATACAAGAAAGTGAAAATATTAATATTATACCCTCATAAATCATTAATAATTTTTCATACGTTTTATCTTATCGTATCTTAGTATCTTTTTGCGAGAAAAAATTTCTAAAATAGTGAAAATTGTCTTCTAAAACTTTTTGAATACCTCCTTTTTGCCCGAACCTTGTTATTAGCCACCCAGAGAGTGAGCATATAAGTTAATCAGCTGACAAGCGTACTGCCGTGCAATCTTAAAAAACACGTAACACAAAAATTTACGTTTTTCAGGAGAGCACATTTAAAGATTTTTGTCTTTTTCTGTAATCTTTTATAATCCTTTATTTCAATAGAATTACGTGTTTTTTAGTTTTCAAAATCTAATTTTAGTACACTGAAAAAAAAATCCGCTTACCGCAAGCGGAATTCCGCTTGTAGCAAGCGGATTTTTTTTTCTCGTCAACCGATTGCAAATGACTTGAAACGTAAAGAAAATTAAAAAAAAAATTTTTTCCCGCTTACTTGGGATATGCGTATTTCGGTATGACGAGATTTGAGAAAATTTTGGAAAAAGAAAAGAAAAAATGTTTTTTTTTTAAATTTTCTTTACGTTTCAAGTCATTTGCAATTGTTTGCAAAGAAAAAAAAATTCCGCTAGCTACAAGCGGAATTCCGCTTGCCGTAAGCGGATTTTTTTTTCAGTGTATAAGATACGTGTTTTTTCAAATTCATAACTTCGTCAAAAATACGATTTGCAAATTTATTTTTTTTAAATTAGAATCTACTCATCAACAGCTTTCCAAATATGTAAAAATCTCAAAAACGTCAATTTTTGTGTTACGTGTTTTTTAAGATTGCACGGCAGCGTACGCCTCAATTTCTCACTCACTCACATAAGAGTATATGAGCATTATTATTTACATGATCTTATATTAATTAATCAACAAAATTAAACTTTTGAATATGTAATATGATTATTTTGATATTATTTTATTAAAATCAAATACTTTTTTGATAAAAAATTAATATTTTTTATTAAATAATAGTCATTTAATTTTGAAAGATTTTGAATTCCCACTGAAACGGAGCATGTCTCAGTAACGCCCTCAAACTACGGAAAAGACCCCATTGACTTTATTTTTTAAGCGAATGTTACTATTTGAAGGTTAATTTTTATAACTAGAAGTAGTAAATATATACACTAAAAGGTACTTACAGTCACTTTTTTGCTAACTGTTAGGATAATTTTTACTCTACATTAACATAACAGTAATAGATACCAAGCAAAATTATTTGGTCTAAATTGCTATTTTCAGTCAAAATTTTTAAATTTTGAAATCATTAAGTACCGTGTGCGATATGATATTTTGTAATTATTTATTCTTTTCCTTTTCAAAAACATTTAATTTTATTTATAATAACAGGATGTCTGGAAGACAATTTAATACGTTCCATAAAAGCCATCAAAAAAGATTAGTAAAAGCTAAAACTGACGAAGATCTTCAAAAACTCGAAGAAGATTTGTATAATGAAAGTTCTGAAGAAGAAAGTTCCGAAGAAGAAAGTTCCGAAGAAGAAACTTCCGAAACAGAAACTTCTGAAGACGTAAGTTCAGAAAAAGAAGAAATAGAGGATGATGTTAAAGAAAAACATAACACTGAAAATATTGATTTTCAAGGTCGCAATGTACAAAATATGGAATATGCGCCTGAATCATTTGATGCAGACAACCCAGAATTTCCAAAAAATGATGAATTAACTGCAATTTTGAATACATTATTGAATAATTTTCTAGATTGTGAGGAAGATATTTGCGACAGCGACTTTTATGAAGAGTATTATTCAAGTGATAGTGATGCAAGTTATTACAGTGATATTGATAGCGATGCAAGTAATCAATCGGATAATGATGATAATACAAATAAAAATGTAGAAGAAATGGAAACAGAAGATGAATCCGTCATTACCGAAGAATGTTTAATTTCTAAAAATTGTCCTCTGAAATCAAAGCTTAAACCTCTTGCAAATAAACTCACTAGGGAAGATACAGCTGAGCTTTTAAAAATTTTGTATGATATAGGACATCATGAACTTCCTGCAGATAGACGCAGTTTGCTAGGTACTCCAAGAGTAACGAAAATTATTCCTTGCGAAGAAGGTGAATATTTCCATTACGGACTAAAAGAAGGCATTTTAGATATTTTAAAAAGATTTAAAAATTTGAAAAGAAAATTAAAAATTGATATTGGAATCGACGGGCTACCATTGAGCAGTAGTTCCAATCAAAAGTTATGGCCGATTCTCGGCAAAATTAAAGGAGTGAATAAAATACCACCTTTTTTGATCGGTGCATATTTCGGTTCTACGGAACCTGAAAAAGCATCACCATTTCTAGATTCCTTAATAAATGAATATGAAAAGTTAAAAAAAGATAATATTACATATGATGGTAATATTTATGAGGTTCAGATAAATGTTATTATTTGCGACATTCCCGCAGCATGCAAAGTTACATGCACAAAGTATTATACGGGATATTATGGATGTAGAAAGTGCATGGTGAAAGGTAAACGTTATAAGAAAAAAACTATCTTTTTAAGGCAAAATAAACCTTTAAGAACTGATGAAAATTTCCGCAATAGGGAACAAAAAAAACATCATGCAGGAACTTCTCCTTTTGAAAAAACAGAAATTAACATGGTTAAATCAATTCCTATCGATTATATGCATGCAGTATGCATTGGAGTAATGAAGCTATTACTAAAAATTTGGTTTCGGGGTGATTTTAAAAAGAAAGTTAAACCGATGTTTAATCTAAAGATTATGGAAAAAGTTTCAAACTTATTTTTAAGTTTTGGCAAGTTTATGCCTAAGGAATTTAATAGAAAACCTCAATCTTTAAGTGAACTTGGTAGATGGAAAGCAACAGTATTACGGTATTTTTTGTTATATGCAGGTCCAGTTATACTTAAAGATATCCTGCCTAAAGACCTTTATGAACACTTTTGTTTATTCAGTTGCGCGATAAGACTCTTATGCGACCCAATTCACTGTAAAACAAATAATGAACATGCCAATAAATTACTTAGGAAATTCGTGAAACAATTTGAGAGCAAATATGGAAAACAGTATATAACTATTAATGTGCACAGTCTTATTCACTTAGCACAAGAAGTTATTAATAATGATGGACCACTCGATACATTTTCTGCTTTTGAATTTGAAAATCATATGCAATTTTTAAAAAAAATACTTCGGAAACGTAGACAACCATTACAGCAAATACACCGAAGACTGAAGGAAGGACGATGTCCAAAAAAACAACAGAGAGTAGAAACTGCTACGTTAAAAACTCCGTTAAAACGAATATTGGCATTTAATTGCGTTCAGTCTCATAAAAGATTAGCTTTACCCACAGTTGAATTCAGCATTGATTCGCCAAATAATTGCTGCATATTGAAGGATAATATTTATATTATTATTACAAAAATAGGTAACAATTAAATTAACATATCGTATTGTAAGAATAATATATTAACTTATTAACGCTTAATCGACACATTCAAGCCATTTGAATTTTGTTTAATGAAAAAATCTATATTTTGAGCTAAAAATGTTACCTAGTAGGTAATCGGGGCTGCTATTTTCATTTCCAAAGTCCGGTTTAACGTGCAACCCCTAGAAAATGTGATATCATCCCCTAAAAGTGGGGTGATATTTTTATAATTTTTATACGTTATTTAAATTAGTGCAATGCACACAAAAAATATTTTATGGCATTGCAAACTCAATGTAGGACTACTGGAACATAAAAAAAATAAATTTATACCAATTTATTATCTTCAACCCCTTGAATGGGGTAAGGGGTGGATTTGTTGCATAAAAGAAAAAATGAATATTTTGGGCTAAAATTGTCATCCAGTAGGTATTTTTGCCCACTATTTTCATTTCTGAAGTCAGTTTTTACATTTGACCCCTAGAAAATAAGATATCACCCCCTTTTACATAGAAAAAATAATGTAATATTTACCTTATCTTTAGGGGATGATATCTTATTTTCTAGAGGTCAAATGTAAAAACCGACTTCAGAAATGAAAATAGTGGGCAAAAATACCTACTGGATGACAATTTTAGCCCAAAATATTCATTTTTTCTTTTATGCATCAAATCCACCCCTTACCCCATTCAAGGGGTTGAAGATAATAAATTGGTATAAATTTATTTTTTTTATGTTCCAGTAGTCCTACATTGAGTTTGCAATGTCATAAAATATTTTTTGTGCGCATTATAATAATTTAAATAACGTCTAAAAATTATAAAAAAATTACCCCACTTTTAGGGGATGATATAACATTTTCTAGGGTTTGAACGTTAAAATGGACTTTGGAAATGAAAAGAGCAGCCCCGTTTACCTACTGGGTAACATTTTTAGCTCAAAATATCGATTTTTTCATAAAAAAAATTCAAATGGTTTGAATGTGTCGATTAGGCGTTAATGGGTTAACCCATCAGCGCCGGCGCGGCGCGACCAATCCACTGAAGCTCGGATTTTCGCTTAGAAAACGGGTTAAAAAATGATTTTTTTAAAAACTAAAATCTTCCTTTACTAAACAGGGATTTGATTTACAGCATTCTGTGTTCAGATTTTTAACTTAGTATCGATAATCGATTTTTTGTCTTTTTTGAGCCTCCATATTTAATTAAAGGTCAATAAAATTGTAAAATTAATAAAAATTAATAAAATTTAATAAAAATAATAAAATTTACTTTTTAAAATAATAAATCAATAAAATTTCAATTAAAAATCTAACCCCAGAATCTTGTAAAGCATGTTCTTTTAAGAAAAGGAAGACATTAAATTAAATAAAAAATCATTTTTTACCCGTTTTCTAAGCGAAAATCCGAACGTCAGTGGATTGGTCGCGCCGGCACTAATGGGTTGAATAATTGTAAAACATTTGTTTTAGGTAAACTGGATGGAAAACCTGTTTTGATTGGCAAAAAATTCAACAAAGTTGAAGATTTAGAAGGTTATCCTGTAAGATCTAGCGAAATAAATACGTGTATTATTAGTGATTTATCTAATAATGAAGAAGTTTTTCCATCTGATAGAATTGTTGCAAAAGCTTGCCTTTTCTTACACAATAATCATTGTTACGCAACAAAACTGCTACATTCTTAATAAAATTGTTAAAGCATTTTCCTATACCAAAAAATTGATAGTATGGTTAATTTGTCATTGATTTTACCTAATGTATTGATCCAATCGCGCGCGTGCTGCAGTGTTAGCAACGCGCTAAATAAAAATTTATAATATTAATTTAAAATATTAATTTAGTAAATTGTTATAAAATAATTAAATAATTGAAAAAAATTATTATTAATTTGATTAAATACTATAGTAAAAATCTGACATATAAAAATCATGTGATCCATGAAAACTTATTTCGGTATTTCATCAGCTTTATTTAGGTTCAATAATCAAATAAAAATTAATTCTACAAAACTAAATTTTCCTCGAAATTTTCTGCTAAATATTTGTGAGGGTAATAGTAACAAGTTTATTTCATGAATAAGAAAGTTAATGACCTAATTTTTAAATATTGTTTTTTTGAATGATCTATCGCAAAATAAAATTTATAAATTATTTAATTATATAAAAAATTTTAAAATTTTAAATACTGCTGGATACGTTTAAGGGGTATCACTGATTTCTTGAAATTTTTTTTTGAAATTTATTTTTTTCTTTTTTATTGTTTATAAACCTCTTCAGAATTCACACACAAAATTTTGGGAAACAAAAAATATGGTTTTTGAGATATTCAGTTATTAATAATTTTATATTAATATTTTTTTATATTTTTTTTTTTCAAATTTAATTTTTTTATGGATAATAATAAAAATAAAAAACGATATAAATAAATAAATAAAAAAAAAATTAAAAAACGCTATCAAACGCGACTCTAAACGTACTCGTCTAGCGAAAAGCCAAGAAAAGCAGCTACAAAAGAGGCTCGTATGGGCAAAAAGCAGGCCTTTCAAGAACAAAATCAAGCTTATTTGGATTTTAAAGAACTTTTATATTGTCCAAGGACTGATTACTAGTTATTTGCAAGTATTATAGACCTTAAAAATTAAAATATTTTAATTAAAACTAAAAAAAAAACTTTAAACGCGTTTTTCTCAAAATGACTTTTTGAAAACGGTTCCCACGATATCTCTAAAACTAAGTGAGCAATTGACACAAAGCTTGGTGAATTTTCTTTATTAAAGTTATAGCTAGAGTTGGTACCTCGGACTAAGCTTTATATGCACCAGAAATCAGTTTATGGCCGATTTTCGGGCCATTATTAGCTCAAAAATCGCACTTTTTTTAAAATGCCCATTAAATGATCAATTTAAAAAATTTTTTCCTCATTCTGGTACCAACTCCAGAGAATACTCTATAGAACATAATTCTATTCTGTTTTTTAGTTTCAGCTGTCCTAAAGGGGCGCAAATCATGGGAACCGTTTTTTTTTCAGACTATACTTTGACGCCCTCTATAATATGAACAAAATGACAAATATAATTTTTTTTTCTTTTTTCTTAATGTTTAACAATAGTGTAAGGAATTAAAACAAACATTTGTTAATTTTAATAATAAAATAAGTGAAAAAAAATTATTTGAAAATTTTTTAAAAGTTGATAAAAAAATAGGTGATACCCCTTAAGCGAGCTTTTAAATAAATTAAAGATATCCAGGCATTGCATCCACGTATCATGTCAAGTTTAATAAATCAAGTATAAATCATTGATTTATTTAATTAGCTAAAATAATTTTTTTTTTCTTTTAGTACTACAATACTTGCAAATTTTAAAATAAAACATTTGGGAAACAATTATTTATAAGAAGTAGAATTTTAATTAACAATAGATTAAGAAAAAATTTGTTAAATTTACCTTCTTTTTGGTCTTTTTTAGAGGCGCATTCCATGCACCGCCTTTTTTGTCCATAACCCTCGTCGTTTTCCGAATTTTCTAAGGAAACAGAACATCCTTTTAAAACATGTATAAACTTTTTGCAAAGGTCACACTTGTGTGCCCCAGTTGGAGCATCGCCATTTGCACAGACTGGACAATTAGCCATACTGAAAATGAAATATTTTTTACATATTATAAAAAATTGCTATTGCAAATTTAATACATTATAGTACAATATGATATATGGGTAAATTTAAATGAAGTGAGAGTGTAACTCATGGCCGGGTCTTTAAAACTACTCCAAAATATTTTTCCCTGAAAGTGCTACCAATAATAAGTTACCAGCCCAATTTTTAGCTACCTAAAGCAAAATATCCTCGAAAATATCGATTGATGGCAGCCATTTTTGTGTTTTGGCCTCTTGTGAAAAAAGGAAGAAAAATAAAGAGATAATTTTTCTTATTTTTTCTGTACAAACGTGTACAAAAATCACATTAACATGAAAAATTTATTCTTCTTTGGACCGGATAGGAAATTTTCCTGGCTATCTGATTCCGTGGTCAAAATTTTTTTTTGAGCTGCGCATGCGCGAGAAATCGAAAAAAATACGTTGATTATTATCAAATTTGAATTTCTGAAATGCATATACCTAAATGAAATTTTCCAACAAGGCTTAAATTTTTTCTTGAACTTCATATTTCATGTAAAATTTTCCGCGGAATTCAAATTTTTTATCACATTTTGAATTGCTCACGTGACTTGGCGGCATATTTCAAATTTTTAAAAAATGAACTTTTAAAAGCTGCTACTTTTTAATCTCGAGCTTTCAAAAAGCAGTATCCCATCAAAACTTTTTTTTCGACAAAAAATATGAAATTCAAGAAAAACTTGAAGCCTGGTTGGAAGATTTTTTATTGATATGCATCGGATAGACAAGAAAATTTCCTATCTGGACATAAGAGGAATTAATTTTTGCTCTAGGAGGCTAAAAATTGGGCTGGTGACCCATTTTCGATTGTACTTTCAGGGAAAAATTCTTTGCAGCAGTTTTGAAGACCCGACCATCAGTTTCACTCTCACTTTATTTAAATTTACCCATGTAGTTAATTACAACAAAAATAATATTTTTGTGTATTTTAATGATTCTTTTCATTAGAAAAGAAAAAAACATAAATTCTAGATGGCGGAATTTTCAAATTATTATAACACTGATAAAAAAAAAAATTATCGATAAAATCATTTTTGAATTTTTACAAGTAGATGCGTATTGTATTTAGTCATCCTATTGTAAAATTTCGCCATCCGGGACAAAAGAAAAATTTATTTCGAGGGATAGTAATCAGTATTTGCATTCAGATGCGATATTAAATATTTTTTTCTTCAGGTAAATTTCTATCTCTAAAAAACTCATGTGACAAAATTTTTCCTTTTATTTATTCGTGTTGTGATTGGTTGCGCTGATTTTTTCATTATTTATTTCATTAGTTCTAATTTTTATTATCTTTTAAAATACTTGATTGTTAATAAAATTTTGTGTAAAAAATACAAAAATAAGAAATACAATAATTATTTTATTATCGAGTTTATTATACAATCTCAAAAAAATTTCTTCGTCTTTATCTAATTGGTCGTTTTATTGATGCTCTGTAATTAATTTTATATTAATTTTTTAATTTACAATAATATAAATAAACTGTAAAAATAATTATAAATTTTAATGAAAACTGTTTAAACTAATAGAAAATTAATTACATTCGTAGATTCAACACATTAATATGAAAATTTATTCGAGTATTTCTTCATCATATTAAAAAATTTTGCCGTCCAAAACAAAAGAAAAATGTATTTTCAGGGGTGAAGAGGGTTCTGGCCCGAGGTGCGTAGCACCGATGGAAAATAATGCAACATTTTTTTCTTGAGATAAATTTTGAAAATAAAAATGATAATGGTTTATTAAAATTTTGAAAAAAGTTCATTATTTGAAATTGACATCTTACTGTACAATTGTTTTTATTTATGAATTAAGCCATGGTTTTATTTCGATTAAACATGAAATATGATCTGAGGGGGTTGGCGCGCTGCAGCGCGCAGGTAGCTTGCTCCCTAGTTTATTAAAATTATGGGAAAAGTTTTTTGTTTGCAATTCACATAACTATATTTAGTCGTATAAATATTTTTATTTATCAATTAAGTCACAGTTTTATTGTGATCGATAGTGATTAAACATGAAATATTATTTTGAGGGAGTTGGCGCACCTCAACTGGGGCTTTTCCCCTAGTGTAATAAAGAAAGTGCTGATGAAATGGGCAAACAGGACTTTTTTGGCGATTTTTATTTTGGCCAAAATCGAAAGGAGTTAATACGGAACATTGACAAATTTTTTTTTCTTAAATTCTTCTTTGCTTTGTACTGAAAAAAGTTTCAAATAGTTAAAAACTTTAATCAATATGGTTTACTGGGCCAGAATGCTCAAAAGAAGCCGATAAAAATGGATTTAAGTAAATTTTAAATTTTTCGATTTTTACAAATTCTGGTTTTATTCGTATAAAACCTTTTGAATTGTTTAAAAGTACTTAAGAACCAAGTTTTCTAATAAAGAAGTGCCGATGAAATGGGCAAACTGGATTTCTTTGCCAATTTTTATTTTGACCAAAATCGAAAGGTGTTTATATGGAAAAATTTCAGATTCTATTTTAAAACTTTTTTCGTTGTTTTGTACTGAAAAGGGCTTGAAATAGTTTAAAGCTTAAATCAATATGGTTCCCTGGGCCAGAGGGCTCAAAAAACCTGTTACAAATGGATTAAGTGAATTTAAAAAGTTTTGGATATTTAGAAATTACGGCTTCCTTCGCATAAAACCATTTGAATTGGTTAAAATTCCTTATAAACCAAGTTTTCTAATAAAAAAAGAGCTGATTAAACAGAGGAACTGAATTTTATTGACAATTTTTATTTAGCCCAAAATGGAAAGGGGTATATCTTGCTAAACTGGAAATTATTATAAGCAATACTTCATTCACAGTCTTCCAGTAGTACTTGAGTTCTCGAACTAGGAGAGCGTTCAGAACACATTATATGGATTATATGAAAACTGTTACTCGGAATGATTTCTAATTTTGCAAGATGCTTTAGTTCAGTATTCCAAAGAAAATCCTTTTTATATTAATAATTTTTTAAGTGTATTTGCTTCCTACTAAATTACTTAGGTTTTGAACAATTTACTTTTATTGCTTGAAAAAACAAATAATCAAATACTAAAAGGAATTATTCTTTAAAATACTGAACTAAAGCATCTTGCAAAATTAGAAATCATTCCGAGTAACAATTTTCATATAATCCATATAATGAGTTCTTAACGCTCTCTTAGTTCGAGTACTCAAACACTACTGGAAGACTGTGAATGAAGTATTGCTTATAATAATTTCCAGTTTGGCAAGATACTTTATTTAAGTATTCCAAAGAATAAATAATTATAATATTAATAATTTTTTAATTGTATTTGTTTCCTACTCAATTACTTAGGTTTTGAACAATTTACATTTATTGCTTGAAAAAACAAATAATCAAATGCCAAAAGCATTTCTACTTTAGAATTCAATGAATCCATTTTTATAAGATTTTTTCAGCTCTTAAGTAATTGAGTAGGAAGCAAATACACTTAAAAAATTATTAATATTATAATTATTTATTCTTTGGAATACTTAAATAAAGTATCTTGCCAAACTGGAAATTATTATAAGCAATACTTCATTCACAGTCTTCCAGTAGTACTTGAGTACTCGAACTAGGAGAGCGTTCAGAACACATTATATGGATTATATGAAAACTGTTACTCGGAATGATTTCTAATTTTGCAAGATGCTTTAGTTCAGTATTCCAAAGAAAATCCTTTTTATATTAATAATTTTTTAAGTGTATTTGCTTCCTACTAAATTACTTAGGTTTTGAACAATTTACTTTTATTGCTTGAAAAAACAAATAATCAAATACTAAAAGGAATTATTCTTTAAAATACTGAACTAAAGCATCTTGCAAAATTAGAAATCATTCCGAGTAACAATTTTCATATAATCCATATAATGAGTTCTTAACGCTCTCTTTGTTCGAGTACTCAAACACTACTGGAAGACTGTGAATGAAGTATTGCTTATAATAATTTCCAGTTTGGCAAGATACTTTATTTAATTATTCCAAAGAATAAATAATTATAATATTAATAATTTTTTAAGTGTATTTGTATCCTACTCGATTACTTAGGTTTTGAACAATTTACTTTTATTGCTTAAAAAACGAATAATCAAATACCAAAAGCATTTCTACTTTAGAATTCATTGAATCCATTTATATCAGATTTTTTCAGCTCTCAAGTAATTGAGTAGGAAGCAAATATACTTAAAAAAATATTAATATTATAACTATTTATTGATTGGAAATAATAATAAAACATAATTGCAACGCCAACGCCATTTTTATGTAAGCCACTTTGCCGGTTTTTGTTTGATAGGAATTGTAATGATAGGTTATGTAAATTTAATCTTTACGTTAATTTTCTTACACTATTATTTAATAATTGTTAAATTTAAAAAAATGTAATTTTTCTTACCTTTGAAAGCAGAGTATTGTGAATCTCGAATCTGGTATAGATCGATAGAATCTTCTAGAATCATATACAACACAAACGATGAAAATATAACCTTTGTCTTTCTGCAGTTTTTTTAACTAAGATTTTCTTCAAATTAATTAATTACGTCACAAACTGTAGCCTAAACACTTTATAAAAAAAGTTATTATATCATTGGCACAAAAAAAAAGTGTTTCATATTTTAATAATAATAATTTGAAAAAACAAGCTAGCAAAATATATACCTACTAAATATGATGGCCTAGCAGCATTATACACTGAGAAGTATAAATCGCTTACGAGATTGATTATAAAAACGTAACTGATGATGCAACACGAAGCGCCACCAACAGGACTAACTGTAGCTGCTTTTATTTTAAGGCTGTCGGAAGGCCGGCATTGTTTAGGCGCATCCGTCTATTATAGTAGAAATGTATAGAAGCAAAATCGCACACACAGAGGTGCGCACAGTGATCTAGAAAAAAAAGTGGAAATAAGTTTGCTTTGATCGAGTTTCCATCCAATTTTAATTCGGGTTGGCTTGTCTTACTCCGGAAGACCTGTATTTTACGAAAAGTATGTTTTTCACCCGTTTTTCAGAAAAACTAAAAAAAAACCCAAAAATTATAATTTAGCGAAAAAATTGTCTAGACTTTAAAAAATTAAAAAATTAACCCTATTCTACCCCTAAATCCTCAAAAACTACTATTTTTTTTTTATACATAATTTTATTGTTTTCCGATCAAATTTAAGTATAAATACAATTTTTCAAATAAAGACTAGAACAATTTTTTGCTACATTATAATTTTTGTATTTTTTATGGGTTTCTCCGAAAAAAAGATGAAAAACAAGTGGGAAAAAATTTTCTTGTCATACTTTTCGTGAAATACAGGTCTTCAGGAGTAAAACAAGCCAACCCGCATTAAAATTGGATGGAAACTGGATGAAAGCAAACTTATTTCCGCATTTTTTTTCTAGATCACTGTGGTGCGTGTGAAGAATAAAGTAACCTTCCACGGCAAGAAAATTTTTTTTCCGATATTTTGATTTTTTTAGTTTTAAAATAAAAAAATAAAATAAATTCATTTCTCATAAATATTTTCCAGCTTTTCACAGATTTCTCGGAACTTCTCGATTAAACGTCGGAATTAAAAAATTTTTTCAACCGAAAAAAATTTTTCCATTTTTTCAATGATTTTCCAATGCCAGAAAATTTGTTCTACGTCTGAACTTTTTTTCTACAAAATCAGTATCTTTTAATATTGTCAAAAAGATAAAACTATTTAACAACCCTCTGAGACATTTTGACCATAAAATGGCCATAATTTATGGTGATGGTTGGATTTATGGTCATAAATTATGGTCATATTATGGCCATCAGGTTGACGTTTGACCATAATTAAAAAAATTTTTTTTTTAATTAAAAACTCTCATCGGATAGGAAATTTCCCTGTCTATCAGATTTAGGGTCAAAATTTTTTTTTGTGCAGCGCATGTGCGAGAAATTGCTAAGATAGGCTGTTTTTTTTCAAAAGTCGGTTTCTATGTCTATTAGTTAAAAATCTTCTAACTAGGCCTAAATTTTTCCTTGAACTTTATATTTTTTGGCGAAAAAAAATTTCGATGGGATATTGCTTTTAGAGAGCTCTATATCAAAAAGTAGCAGCTTCCAAAAGCTCATTCTTTACAAATTTCGAATTTTCCGCCAAGTCACGTGAACAATTCAAAATCTTACCAAAAATTTGGATTCCGCAGGAAATTTTGTATAAGGATATATCTTTTCATGTTTTTAAGAGCGTTTATGATAAAGCAGCGAAATTTCAAATTGAAAGATTAAAATATCTCATTTTTTTAATGAATTTTTTTATTTTTTTAAATTTATAAAAACTCTTAAAAAAAGATATATCCTTATATAAAATTTCCTGCGGAATCCAAATTTTTGGTAAGATTTTTAATTGTTCACGTAACTTGGCGGAAAATTCGAAATTTGTAAAAAATGAGCTTTTGGAAGCTGCTATTTTTTGATCTAGAGCTCTCTAAAAGCAATGTCCCATCCAAATTTTTTTTCGTCAAAAAATATAAAGTTCATAGAAAAATTTAAGCCTGGTTAGAAGATTTTTAACTAATAGGCATTTGAGAAACCGACTTTTGAAAAAAAGCAGCCTATCTTAGCGATTTCTCGCGTATGTGCTGCTCAAAAAAAATTTTTTGACCCCAGAGTCGGATAGACAGGGAAATTTCCTATCCAGTGAGAGTTTTTAATTAAAAAAAATTTTTTTTTTTTATTATGGTCAAACGTCAACCTGATGGCCATAATAAGACCATAATTTATGGCCAATTTATGGCTCATCACCATAAATTATGGCCATTTGATGGTAAAAATTTATCAGAGAGAAAGAACAATTTTTTCCAAATTCAAATTGTTTTTTAATTTTCAATTTCAATTAATTTTTTAATGCTGAAATTGCTTATCAATCAACAAGACTTTCCAGTTTTTTATTTTCCAACGTCAGAAAATCAATTTTTTTATTTAATTGACAATTTCAAATTTTTTTTAATTTAAAAAACTTATTGCTTGAAAATCAATTTCCTCATTAAAAAATTATTTGAAATTGTCGACAAAAAAAAATGACTGGAAAAAATTCGTCGTTGGAAAATTGGTGAAAAAACGGAAAATCTTGTTGATTGCTAAGCAATTTCATCATTAAGCAAATATTTGAAATTGTAAATTAAAGAATAAATAAAAATTGACTTTGGAAAAAATTTTCCGGTGTCGGAAAATTGGTAACACACTTGAAAAATTGTTCCTTGTTAATCAGTTTTCTCATTATAACAATATTCAAAGATGCCGATTTTAAAGAAAAAAAAAATCCGACGTTATAAAAAATTATTTTTTTGTTATCGGAATGGCTTTCGGACAAAATTAAAAATACCGAGTTATATTAAAACAATAACATTATTTATTATTTTAAAGTAAATAAAAATATTTCATTTTTAAATATAACTTTTTTTTGAATCCATAAAGAATTCGTATAGAATTCGATAGGAATTCTAATTTAGGCTCATTTTTCGAATTCGTTTCGAATTCGAAAGCACAATAGTGTGCCTATTGGGGGGTATGTTCGAATATTTATTGACTTAGTCTTAATAGAATAAGTCGTTATTTTTTTATTATTCAGTTGGCTTATTAAATTTTAAGTATGCTTCATCAGCAGCATAATGTCTAATAATTTGCGGCTATTTATAACAGAATAAAAATCTATTGAGGGAAATTCATCAGAAATTTTAATAATTTTATCAAGAAACTGAATAAAGTCAAAGTACTCTCATGTTGATTCAACTTTGTTCGTTTTAGAAAAGTTCATAGCAGTACTTTCAAATATCATGTTCTCTTCGAAAATTGTTGACTTACTCTTAACAGGATAAGTCGATATTTTTTTATTATTCAGTTGGCATATTAAATTTTAAGTATGCATCATCAGCAGCATGATATCTAATAATTTTCGGCTAGTAATAACAGAATAAAAATCTATTTAGGAAAATTCATCAGAAATTTTAATAATTTTATCAAGAAACTGAATAAAGTCAAAGTACTCTCATGTTTATTCAATTTTGTTCGTTTTAGAAAAGTTCAGAGCAGTACTTTCAAATGTCACAGTCTGTTCGAAAATTATTGACTTAGTCTTAACAGAATTAGTCGTTATTTTTTTATTATTCAGTTGGCATATTAAATTTTAAGTATGCATCATCAGCAGCATGATATCTAATAATTTTTGGCTAGTTATAACAGAATAAAAATCTATTGATGGAAATTCATCAGAAATTTTAATAATTTTATCAAGAAACTGAGTAAAGTCAAAGTACTGTCATGTTGGTTCAAATTTATTCGTTTTAGGAAAGTTCATAGCAGTACTTTTAAATATCATGGTCTCTTTGAAAACTGTTGACTTATTCGTAACAAAATATGTCGTTATTTTTTTATTTTGCAATTGGCCTATTAAATGTTAAGCATGCTTTATCAGCAGCATATTTTCTAATAATTTTCGGCTATTAATACCAGAATAAAAATCTATTGAGGGAAATTCATCAGGAGTTTTAATCAGTTTATCAAGAAACTGAATAAAGCCAAAGTACTGTCATGTTGATTCAATTTTATTCGTTTTAGGAAAGTTCATAGCAGTACTTTCAAATATCATGGTCTCTTCGAAAATTGTTGCCTTACTCTTAACAGAATAATTCGTTATTTTTTTATTATGCAGTTGGCATATTAAATTTTAAGTGTGCTTCATCAGCAGCATAATATCTAATAATTTGCGGCTATTGATAACAGAAGAAAAATCTATTGAGGGAATTCATCAGAAATTTTAATAATTTTATCTAGAAACTGAATAAAGTCAAAGTACTCTCATGTTGATTCAATTCTGTTCGTTTTAGAAAAGTTCATAGCAGTACTTTCAAATATCATGGTCTCTTCGAAAATTGTTGACTTACTCGTAACAGAATATGTTTTCATTTTTTTATTTTGCAATTGGCTTATTTGTTTAATGAAATAGCTGTTACATATATAAAATAAAAAAAAAAATATATTTTAAAGTTCTTTTATTAATGCAATAAAAACTATAATGGTTTTACAATACAAAATTTTGACAATGTTTTTATATTGCAAGGTGTCGAAAGACTGAATACTAAAAAATTCAAAAATACTTTTTACAATACGATATTACGCGTAAAAAAAATAGCACTGAAAAACAAATATATCATCTGAATTATTTGATTATATTATTTTTTATTTTTCTTCAGCGTCCGGTGACATCTGAGACAAAATTTAAGGACCTGACTTATTAATCTAAAGATTACTAAAAAAAGCAAATTATTATAAATTTTAATAAAGTAAAAATAACCCTTTTATATATAAAGAAAAATTAATATAATAAGCACCAAATCTTCCGTTCCTACGGAACATAATTAAATTTTAAGTATATTGTCAAGCTTGTTGATCATTTTGTTGATGAAGTTTGATGATCAAGTTTGATGATCAAGGTTGCTGATCAAGTTTGGTGATCAAGTTTGTTGATCAAGGTTGTTGATCAAGTTTGATGATCAAGGCTGATTATCAAATTTGTTTGATGATCAAGGTTGTTGATCAAGTTTGATGTTTCAAGCTTGTTGCTCAAGTTTTATGATCAAGTTTGATGATCAAGGTTGCTGATCAAGTTTGGTGATCAAGTTTGTTGTTCAAGGTTGTTGATCAAGGTTGTTGATCAAGTTTTATGATCAAGTTTGTTGATCAAGTTTGATGATCAAGGTTGCTGATCAAGTTTGATGATCAAGTTTGTTGATCAAGTTTGATTATCAAGTCTGATTATCAAATTTGTTTGATGATCAAGGTTGTTGATCAAGTTTGATGATCAAGTTTGTTGATCAAGTTTGATGATCAAGGTTGCTGATCAAGTTTGATGATCAAGTTTGTTGATCAAGGTTGTTGATCAAGTTTGATGATCAAGTTTGTTGATCAAGTTTGATAATCAAGGTTGCTGATCAAGTTTGATGATCAAGTTTGTTGATCAAGTTTGATTATCAAGTCTAATTATCAAATTTTTTTGATGATCAAGGTTGTTGATCAAGTTTGATTAACAAGTCTGATTATCAAATTTGTTTGATGATCAAGGTTGTTGATCAAGTTTGATGATCAAGTTAAATGATCAAGCTGTTGATCAAGTTTCGTTTTCAAGATTGCTGTTCAAGTATGCTGATCAAGTTTAATGATCAAGCTTGCATATCAAATTTGCTGATCAGGTTTGTTGATCAAGTTTGATGATGAAGGTTGCTGATCAAGTTTGTTTATCAAGTTTTATGATCAAGATTGTTGATCAAGTTTGATGATCAAGTTTGATGATCATGGTTGCTGATCAAGGTTGTTAATCAAGTTTTTTTTTGTTAAGCCAGAAAAAATAAAAAATGGCCCAAATCGCACGTAAATTACCTTCGGAGGCGAATCCGAGGATGGTAAACTGCGATTTTGGTCATTCCTTGTTTATGGCCGAGGATTGTCCAAAAGTTTTCTGTAACTGTGACGGGAAAATCTGTCTTTGCCGGACAATCCGGGAAATGCGTACTTTCGGGTCGCAGTACAGAAAAAGAAAATTAAAATGTTTTGAAACTGCTTAAGTACCTGCGACTGAGAAGCATCAAATGACAACCGCAAGCGTAGTCGCAACGCAAAAAGCACAACGTGATTTTAGGTCTTTGTGCCTTACATTGAGGCTGCGCCTTTGGTTGCGACCCCCATTAAGTTCGTTTGTAAAACCAGCATAAGGCAATCTTCTTCAATTTTGCAAAAAGAAAAGATCTCAATTTTCATGATACACGTGACTCTTCGCGTGCGAAGTGTAAAGTCTCAATCATAGCATAAACAAATAATTGGAGAAAAAATACTCATAAATATTCTGTCCTTGTTTCACTTTCACTTTAAATATTTCATAGTTTTTCTGTTTTTGTCGCTCTTGCAAAGAACTTTACTTTTTCGATAATAATATGAAACACATTGAAAAATTTACATCGGGTGTTTAAATAAATTATATTATTCATTCAAAATATAAATAGTAAAAATTAAAAAATTTTAAATATTTCCTTTTTCATTTTAACCTGTTTAAAAAAATTTTCAAATGATGCTACTTTTAATTTTTATCTTAAAATAATTTAGAAATAAAGTTTAAATAAAAAATAAACTGCAGAAATTAATTTGAACAACAAAAAATATTATGACATAACCAACTTTGATGTTATTAGTTTTGTCTGCTTTTATTTTGACTAGTTGCGTAAAATCAGCTGTTTTGCGAACCGGAAACAGCAGAAACTATAGAAAATATTAAAATAATAATTTAACAACGCTGCATAAGTAAATTGAATTTTTTTTTTTTAAATGCATAAAAGAAATTAATTTTCTCAACAACCAATAAATTTTTTTCTTTCAACAACCACTGTTTTTTCAAGTAAAATTTTATTATCTTTTTGTTAAAATTATTTACAAACAATTTTATCACATTTTCTATTTTTTTTTTACTTTTAACTCCACTATCCTTTATCCCAAAATTATTTTTTATCCATAAATTTCCATCCAATTTGTTAATTTTTCATCAATTTATCCATCTCAATTGGTTTTACCAACTTTCTTTCATTTTTAACCAATTTATACCAAAAATAAAAAAACTGTTCCTTCCCAATGAATAACCCTGTATTAGATCCAAAAATTGACCATAAACTTTATTTCTAAAACTAGTACTCCGATAGAAAAAAATTTGGTACTACTTCAAAATAGAAAAAAATTTTGGTATTTTTTGTATTTTTTGGTGAAAAAAAATTAAAAAAAAAAAAAAAACACTTACACATACAGATTTACCGAACATGTATTCCTAGAGCTGAAGGCTAGGTATGATGCATAAAGATCATGCAACATTACTTTACAATTTGATATTCTTATATTTTGTAATTATCACCTATAGTAGGTGTTAAGATTCTAAACCCAAACTATTCTGATTCCCTAAACGTGTATTATTCTAGGTCCCTAAATCGAAAAAATTTTAAGTCTCTAAACCCCGATTATTATAAGTAATTGTTCTAAGTCCTATTTGACCCCCCCCCCCCCCCGTGAGGGAAAAGAATTGAAATGGAGTTGTAAAGAGTTGCAACGGAGTTTCACATTGTTTGCGAAAAAAATTGCAAAAATCTTTGCATCTCTACGTGGAGTTTTCAGTTGGTTCAGTGTTGTTTTCTTTGTACCAATTCAAAAATATAATATAATATAATATAAATATAATATAATAGTTTAAAAATATTAAAATTTAAAAATAGTAATTAAAAAATGAATTATTTTTACTTATTATTAATATTTAATTTTTAAAAACAAGCTTATCTTACTTAAATATAATAGCGTTTTTATTTTTTATTATTTTAAATAATATAATTTGCATTAGACAAAATAAAAATAAAATTAATTTTTTTATAATTCTTAAAATAATTTTTGGATAATAAACAATGTACAATTTTTTTTTAATTTTACTGTTATATTGGATAATGCAAAACACAAATATTTTTGTTACTAGTTACAATTTTAAAAAAGCTTAAATTCAGAATTCTTCAGTAGAAGAGAGCTAGAAAAAATTTAAACATATACAAGCACAAATTAAACCATTAAATAATTATTAAAACCATTAAAAACCAAAATCGTTACATACGACCTAAATCCCTGGTGCAAAAGTTAACGTTAAATTTAACGTTAAAATTTAACGTTAAATTTTAACGTTAATTTTAACGTTAATTTAAGGTAGATTTAACGTTAATTTAATGTTAAATTTAACGTTAAATTTAACGTTAAAATTATCGCAGAAAATTAAAGAAAAAAAATCTTCATAATTTTGCTAATCCAATTGTACTTATTATGGAAATTACCCTGATGCTTCTAAAATTTAGAATCATTGCTATTTTTTCACAACTAATTTTTTTGATCAAATTAATGTTCCTTCTAACATTAATTTTAACATTAAATTTATTATTAAATTTAATGCTAAAATTTAACATTAAATTTAACGTTAAAATTCAACACTAAATTTAACGTTAAAATTCAACATTAAATTTAACGTTAAAATTCAACACTAAATATATCGATAAAATTTAATGTTAAATTAAACGTTCAAATCCGATAGTAAATTTAACGTTACTTTTAACGTAAAAAAAGCATACAACATAACAACCAAAGTTTTAGAAACGTTTTTGAAATAAGCCTTTAAAATGTTTCAAATGTCCGTAGAAAAACGTTTCCAAACGTTTTATTAATATTTCAGGATGTTTCATCGGCTCCGACTTTTTTCCCTTAAAAATTGCTTTTTGGCGTATTTACGGACATTTGGTGAAAAAAAATAAAAAAAATTTAGCATTTTCTTAATTTTTTTATTTTATTAACAGATCAATGAAATACACACAAACACAACCCACCCGACCATATTCGTTTTTAAAAACGTTTAGGGATAAACGAGTACCCCCAGTTTAAAACGTTTTAACCTCGTTTTTGACTCGTTTTTAAAACGTTAAAATGCTCTGTAGAATTTTAAAAGTAATTGAAATTCCTAATTCTAGAAACGAGTTAAAAACGTTTCTAACACGTCTTTGCAATAATCTTTGCAATAATGAATCTAAAATTCAATATATTGCTTGATCTGGAATATTTTTAAAAATGATTATTCTTAGCGTATTTATATACTCTGAGTACATATATAAACAATATATATATATAAATATATTTATAATACAAGTATAACAGCATTAGAGCAATTTTTAAAGAGTGGGAAGTTTAACACTGTTGGTTCTTATTTCAAAATTTAAAGCGTTTGTTTTTATTTAAATAATAACTAATTAAAATTATTTGTGCTATAGACTTACAAATGCTTTATTTTAAAAATTTCTATAAAGCAATACAAAAATTTTAAAAAGACATGCGATAATCAGCATTTCTCTATCATAATCGAATTTTTAAAATTAATAACTAAAAATTAAAAATTAATTTTTTTTCAAAACAATAATGAAACTTAAAAGGTTATCTATAAAAAGATTTACAAATTATCCAGTATTATTATTTAATAAACTTTTATGAAATATAATAATTATGAAATTCAATAATAACGTAAAAGTATTTTATGAATAAAGTTTCTTTTTATGAAAATAAAAATTGAACTTTATAACAAAGTATTTTCGTTATAAATTGTTCTCTTATACTATCAGAGAATAATATAAGAAAATATTTAACAGTGAGCTATTGAAAAAGAAGTACAAATTATTATAATATTATATATCTTAATGAATAATTTGTTATAATAAGTTTAAAAAATACATTTATAATACATTTAGATAATTAATTTAAAAAGTAACAGTCTTTACAATAATTATTTTATTAAGTTATTTAATTTTTATAAACTATAAAAATTATTAACTAAGTATATTGTTTTCTATGATTGATATTAACTTCTTGCTTGTGCCTTTGCTTTTCTTTTTCTGTCTCCTTTAATTCTTGTACTTGCGTACTTAAGCCAATCCTTTATTTGGTTTTCTCCAGCTGTTACGCTAAAATCGTCCTTAATGTATTCGATAATCACACCTAAACAATTATAAATAATTTTGTAAAATAAGTTTTAAATATATTTAATTTAAATTAAAATTACGTACCACGAATAACCATATTTAAGTTCTCGTGATTTACAAATAACTTTTTTCCCCGCTGGCCAATCCAACTGTATTTTTTAGCCAATTTATTTTTCAAAATTGCGGACATTATCTTATTAATGCTTGATCTACCACTGTTGGGAACGACGAATTTACTTAAATACTTTTTCTAAAAAAAGAAAAAAAAAAAAAATAGAGAAATGTGAATCCATTTAAACACAAAAAGTAAATTATATGTACCA
This sequence comes from Anagrus nilaparvatae, assembly GCA_022575985.1. Taxonomy (NCBI): domain Eukaryota; kingdom Metazoa; phylum Arthropoda; class Insecta; order Hymenoptera; family Mymaridae; genus Anagrus; species Anagrus nilaparvatae. The sequence goes on from JAKSXM010000007.1 coordinate 33,113,015, forward strand.
AAGCTTCTCTTAATTCTGCGTTCTTGAGATCTGAATCAAATTCCTCTAGCTTTTGATTTTTTTTAATTGGAAGTCGATCCAAGAAGTATTTCGCATAATTGTTTATTTGCGAATCCTCGACGGCTCGGTAAGCTTGAGTTCTTCGAAACAGAACTTCATGTCTCGACTGATTAACTAAGAGTTCATCTGCGATCGCTAAAATAATAAAATATAATAAAAATCTTCAAATTTTCTTTTGTATACTTATTCAAAACATAAAAAATTTTTTCAATACCTCTAAGTACATCAATTTTTGCACTAAGCCCTTCATTTGCTGTAAATAAAAAAAAAATCATTATTTAAACAATTGAAATTTCCGCTAAATTTAATAATAGTAAAGAATATAATTGACTTTGCTCTTTTATATTCTTTGATAATTATCAAATTTAGTTATACATACGTCTGTAATTAAGATTCTCATGTCGAATGGCTCTTGGGACCCTTGGATCCATATTCTGGGTTTCTACCCTGATTTCGTTATTTGCTGTATCCATTTCTAAATTTAAAATAATTTAATAGATTAGCTAAAATTTTGGGAATAAAAAACTTTTTTATGCAAATGTATACCTTGTGAATTCGTTTCTACAAGATCATGTCTATTCTCGAAATTGAGGATCCTACGCCGTGTAAGTTCTCTTACTAAATTTGAAACCAATACAAAATTACATATTTTATAGATATAAAGCTTTTCAGGAAAATAATAATTTTTTACCTGAAATCACTGATTCGTTGTCAAAATCATCATATCGATTACTCAAAGTTACATTTGTCACAGAATTTCTTCGTCTTTCGCTCTCCGACGAGTCACTTAAATTTATATTAGTGTTTTCACCTAAATAAGGAATAAATGCATGCCTAAATTTTACATAATAAATATTTTTCCCTATTTAAAATGTTAAAAGTAACTCATCTTAAAAAATTAAAAAAAAAAAATTTTTTTTAAGGTTTGAAAATTCCTCAAATTACTAAAGGTTTGCAAATTTTCTGAATACGTGACAATTTTTTGAAAATAAACAGAGTTCTTGTAAACCGTTTGGGTGAAAAATTTTACAAACCTTGGTTGATTGGTATTATTTCAACCTCAGAGTTGATTCTGCCTCTCATTAAATCAAATTTTGGTAAATTTTTTTCTTTTGAATTTTCTTTCGCCAAAGTTTTTGTTCTGGTTTTATTAGCCTTTAATTTTTTTTTTGTTCTTTCTGTATCTAAAATATAGTAAATAATATCTAGTTAACAATATTTTTCTTTTTGATTATTCTCGAAGTATGCAAAGTGTACGCACATTTTGGCTTTTTCGAGACATACACTTCCGAAGTTGTAGATTCGTTATCAGATTGAGAATCATCTTTATTTGGAGTCTCCATCTCCTCCCTGCCAAAAGTATAAATATTCTACAGTATAGTCTCGAAAATATACTTAAGAACATGCTTGAGAATATACTTGAGCATATAATTTGAGAATGTAGAATATGCTTGAGCATATATTTGAGAATGTACTATTATTGTCCAAATAAGAATATTCTCAAGAATATCCTAATCATTCTAATATATAATATTATTTTTCATTTTAGAACTTATTTGCACATGTAATCAAAAATTAAATTTCAATAATTTATATTATACATTAAATTTTTTAATTTACTTATAAGTATAATTTAATTAAAAAATTATAAATAATTTTTAATAAATTTGATTTTCAATGAAAATCATAGCAAAAATACAAAACCGAACAAGTCGATTTTGTAATATAATAAGTATTTGACAAGTTCTTATATGCAGTTGGAAAATCATTTTATTTATGACTTTAAAAAAATAGTAATCGCCACCTATTAATCATCTTAAGTAGTTCATTTTGTCTAAAGTAGATGGCTTTTTTCAAAGTCATAAATAAAATGATTTTCCAACTGCATATAAGAACTTGTCAAATACTTATTATATTACAAAATCGACTTGTTCGGTTTTGTATTTTTGCTATGATTTTCATTGAAAATCAAATTTATTAAAAATTATTTATAATTTTTTAATTAAATTATACTTATAAGTAAATTAAAAAATTTAATGTATAATATAAATTATTGAAATTTAATTTTTGATTACATGTGCAAATAAGTTCTAAAATGAAAAATAATATTATATATTAGAATGATTAGGATATTCTTGAGAATATTCTTATTTGGACAATAATAGTACATTCTCAAATATATGCTCAAGCATATTCTACATTCTCAAATTATATGCTCAAGTATATTCTCAAGCATGTTCTTAAGTATATTTTCGAGACTATACTGTAGAATATTTATACTTTTGGCAGGGCTTGTCATATGGTGAGAAAGTTTTGACTATTTTAAAAAGGTTAAACTTAATTAGGTATAAACGTAAAATTTTCCATTTAACTTTTAAATGTACAAAGTATATTGTTGGTAAATAAAACAAATAATTTAAGAAAGCAGTTTATGACATTCGTGTCTAGTAAATCTTTTTTGAAAATGCACTTTCAACAAATTCTAAAAAATCTAAATTTGAAAACGACTTACTGGTACTAACTGCAAGTTAAAAATCTTAAAGGTTCAAGTAGGTAATATACTTACTTGGAAAAAATGGAAAAGGGGTGGAAAATTTACACAAAATAATTGCGTTAGTAACTTAAAATATTTTTAATTTAGAGACTAAATATAACCTTTTTTTGTCAATATTTTAAGTAAAAAATTGAAAGTAAAAACTATAATAATTATTTCAAGACTTATTTAAGTGATGTATAATAATTAGATTTTATTTTATATTTTTGTTCTTAAGGGGGCAAAGGTCGCGCGTTGAATATAGGGAATCGATTTTTTCGCGCCATTGATTCTAAGATATCAGGTATCCAAGCCCAATTGGCACATATTTTTTTCCCGAATTCGTCACGAATTCGAAAAATCGGAGTACTTTCGAATTCGCATCGAATTCGCTACGAATTCGGTATAAATTCGAATAATTTTGTAGATTAAAAAGTTAAGTTATGACTTAAATTCAGCAAACTTCCAATTGACTGCTGTCATTAATTAACCTTCCAAAATCAAGATTCTAACTTTATTATCGCACATTGACAGCTAGTTGACAGGATTTTAACAGCTGTCATTTGTCAAAATCATTTTATTCACCTTTTAAGTTCCGTAGTGGCCAAACTAAGCATTATTGAGCTTTGTGCCCAGTGAGACTTTTGCTTCGGATGACGAAACCTAAAACATATCCGAAATTCAGAAGATTTGACTAAAACCCAAATTCCATAAGATTATTGCGGATGCAAATTACCTTTGAATAATAATTTTTTTTTGTTCTGCGAAAGATTATATTTTAAGTATTATACAAAGCTGAATATTAATGGTATTATGAGAGAGTGTTTGTTTTTATTAAATAATTTAAAAGGTAATTATAAAAATTACTTAATTTTATCAGCAATCTACCTAGAACTAAGTAAAAATTTATATTTTTTCAACATATAATCTATTTTTTCAAGATGGCTGACCTAAAAACATAAAACAGGAACTTTCTACTTTGCTTGGGGGATTAATCAAATGAACTTTTTACAATTACCTGGTCATTTTGAGGCTGAGAAAAACGTTTTTACAGAGGAAAATTTTGATTTTTTTACCAAACATATTTTCAAACTTTCCAAGATGGTGGACCAAAAAACTAAAAAATTTAAGATTATATACTGCATGGGGTTTTTAATGTCCAGAAACATTAATTTTAGCAGGAAAATTTTCAACTCTTTACTGCAACATATTTTCAGATGTCGTATCATAAAAATATATTTTATTCTATAGAATAAAACAGACATTTTTTATTACTAAGTGGTTTTAAAAGTCGCGGAAAACGTTTTTTTGGAGAAAAATTTTATTTTTTATTTTAAAAAATTTTACCAGAACATGTAGAAAGTTTATTCTATTATGTTTTTTGTTCCGCTATCATGGAAAATCGGAAAATATCATAGAATAAAAAATTAAAATTATCATCCATAAAAACGTTTTTCTAAACCTCGAAAACCCCCAGGTAATCTAGAAAGTTCATTCTATTATTTTTTTTTGGTCCACCAAATGTGTCAAATATTTTTTATAAACTACAAAACCAACCAAATAGAATGTTGAAATTTTTGTTCCTCAATGAGGAACCATTGTGATAGGTCAAATTTTGGTTTTGACTTTCTGGCATATAAGCACGTTTTGAGACCTCAGGAAGCTGAAATACTGGTTTTTAAAACGGTGTGTGTGTGCGTTTGTATGTGTGTGTCTTATGTATGTAACCGGTGATATTTCACAAACATTATGGAATTAAGACCTAATTTTTGAAAAAAGCTAGAGGTACTTTTTTTTTTAATTTGGATGTAATACCTCATTTATTTCCATGAAAGTACTTATATATGAAAGTATGATTTTTACTCAATATCTCGAATCTGAATTAATTTCTTGAAAATTTTTTTCCCAATATTTTCATCACAAAAAAATACAAAAAACACAAAATTTTTATGAAAGTTCATTTATGAAAGTATAAATATCTGAAAATATTGTAACCGGGAATATTTCACATGGAGTTAGACATAATTTTTTTTCAAAAATTTTTTCCTCAAAAAATCTAAAACTACTTTTTTTTTTAATTTGGATGTAATACCTCATTTATTTCCATGAAAGTACTTATATTTGAAAGTATGATTTTTACTCGATATCTCGAATCTGATAATTAATTTTTCGTCATTTTTAAAAATTTTTTTCCTAAAATTACTAAAAAGTAACACCAATTATTTTTTTTTGACGTTTTTTTTAACTTTTACAAGTTAATAGAAATGTATGTATAATTGCATGGTTGTAATCGGTGATATCTGTGGCATATTGAAGTATTCAGCTCGTTGTTTGAGGAACCTTATTGGCAGCGTTTTTTTTATGCAACAAACCTATTGCAGTGATGCAGTTTGCGGCATACCGGAAGTAGTTTGGTAAAATATTTAGCAATTTTTTACACCGTACGTGTTTATCCTAGTGTTTATGCTTAAAAAATAAACAAACATTGCAATAGGTTATGAATTAATTTTAACTTGAATTTAACTGAACTAAAAACAAACTATTTATTTAAAACAGTGTTAAAAATATAATAATTTATTATTATAAATCAAATTTAATTACACAAAAATTGATTTGTGAGAAAATCTCAAGGATTAGATTTATTTACTGGTATATTTTGATTAAATTAAAAGAGCGTTAAATTGAAAAAGACATCTTTTAATAGAAATTAAGGTAATTTGCTAATCTTACATACAACATTAATTTAACATTCTAATAATTTAAATAAAAATAAGAAAAGGTCTTAATCAATCTACAAAACAAAAAAATAACCTTAAATTTACGCTTAAAAAAGTATAAAAATTTAAATACTTTTGCAATATTATCCTCTAAAATTATTTTGAAACTCACTTTAGGTATCCCAGTATTCAGTTCAGTAAAAAAAAATAAAAAATTTAATTTTAATATAAGAATAAAATTTGGTTTGTGGATTAAAGGTTATAATTTTTTTTTGTTTTATAAATGGATTGAGATCTTTTGTAAAAATAATTAATTGATTTATTTTCTCAATTTAGTTGAATTAGCCTATGACTTTAGCAAGCTAATAGTGATTGAGAAACAGTTTAATTCGAATATCAGAATGGACTTTGCATAAGCTATTAACAAGTAAACTATATTATTCATTCAGTATCTTAAATTGCTCTAAATTTTCTTTAACTTGAATTATATTATTTTAGATACCTCTTTTGCATGTCAAACTATTGAACAGTTATGGACCCGATAAGGACAATTGTTGCACGTCTGCAGCAACTGCTGTTGCAATCCATACAAAAAATGTAAGTTGTTTATCTCGCACAAAAAAAACCACAATAATTTCCCATATGACAAACCATATGGTTGAACCAAATGGTTAACCATAATGATAAACCAAAAAACTAACCATAAGGTATATTATTGACCCGAAAAGGATTAAATAATTTCTGTCATATTCTCCTATTTTCCAAGATAACGGCTCTAACAAAAATAACCACATAATTTAACTCCATAAATTCAGAGAGTTAAAACCCTAATATCCTAGAGGTATAATTTTTAATTTTTCACTGAAAACTATTTTGCTATTTTATAGGAAGGCGGGAAAAAACATAAAAAAAGGAATTTTCTAGATTACCTGGGGGTTTTCGAGGTTATTGAGAAAAACGTTTTTACTGGTGAATTTTTTTTTTTTCACTCCAGAATATTTTTCAACTTTCCAACATAGCGGAACAAAAAATTTGAAAAAAGAACTTACAACATTACCTAGGGGTTTTCGAGGTTATAAACGTTTTTATAAATAAAAATTTTCATTTTTCCACCCCAGCATATTTTCCTATTTTCCAAGATGGTGGAACAAAAACATGCAAAAAAGAACTTTTGTACATTACCTGGATTTTTTCGAGAACGAGAAAAACCTTTTTATGAAAGAAAATTTTCTTTTTCGGCCCAGCATATTTTTCGATTTTTCAGGATGGTGTACGAAAAAACATAAAAAATGAAACTTTCTAAGTTATCTGTTTTTCTCAACCTCGAAAACCTCCATGTAATGTAGAATTTTCTTTTTTCGTGTTTTTTGTTCCGCCATCTTGGAAAATAGGAAAATAGTTTTCAGTGAGAAATTAAAAATTATACCTCTAGGATATTAGCTGTCCCTCGGACGGTTCATTGTCACCCAGGAGAAAACAGAAATATGCTGGGAGATAAATCCCTGCTCTAGGGAGTTAACTCCCTGAATCAGATTAAACACCCTGAAATCAGAAAAAACTGTCTAAATTTAAGGTGTTAACTCTCTCCCTATCAAAAATATCCATATGGTTTTTCATATGAAAAACCATATGAATTTCCATATGAATCTCCATATGAATATTGCACAAGAAAAGCATATGGTAAATCATATGAAAAACCATATGAATTTCCATATGAAAAACCACATAAAAAAAATCATTTGCAATGCAAATTAAACTTAGAAAAAGATAATCTGATCATTATCTTTGATACTGTTGGGCTATAATTTATTGAATTATTTTACTTAGCTTCGTAAAAATCATAAATAATCATATTAAATTTACAAAGTTATGCTTTTCAATTTAAAAATTTATAATTTTAAAAAGACGCGCAACAATAATTAATAATATCATAAGACTTATATTTTTTTCTGGCGTCTTTAATCCTATTTTAACAAGGAAAATGTTTATGCGTAGATAGGGGTACCCTAGAAATCCTGAAAATATAGAGTGGGCAACCAATGGTCACAATAGAAGGGGAGATCAAACGGGACTTTGAATAATCTGGGTTTTAATTTAAGGCTTAGTATAATTTCAATTTTGGGGCTTGGAGTAATCTGGGCTTAAGAATTTATAATAATCCGCGTTTAGGGACTTAAAATAATATCAATTTCGGAACTTTAAATAATTTGGGTTTAAGCACTTCGAATAATTTCGGTTTAGGAACTTGGAATAATACGGGCTAGGGACTTATTTGATTTTACATGGTAAAATAGCAAGATAGAATGTTCGTAATAGATAAGTAGTCAGTAAAGATAATCATGTTCTATGAAGGTTGTTTGTGTATGCATACAAACTCGTTATGAGTATTATCTGAATGGCAAGCATTTTTAAAAGTAAGTACAACCAAAATTTTCAACATAGATTTCCGTGTGTATTTTTGAATGGATTAGCGTATACATTTCATAATTAATTTCCACATAGGATCTCATATAGGCAATAATATATGAAGAGATTTTTCTGATATTCTTTGTAGATTTCCATGTGAATTTTCATATGGGTTTCCATATGAATTTTCATATGGAAACACATATGAATTTTCTTATAAAATACCCAAACTTAAAAATAAAAATTAATTCATCTCTAACGTAGCTTTAATAGCCTATAATTTGTGAAAAAATTTTTCGTAACATTAATAAGCTTTTAGAAACCTTAATTTTATGTTAACTGAAATTATAAGCTCTTCGGTAATGTGAAAATATATATGTATTTTCATATGATCTTTCATATGGAAATCCATGTGGAATTCCACATGAAGTTCCATATGGTATTCCACATGCAGCTCCATATGAAATTACTTTAAAAAACTACGTGGTAAACAGTGCTTAAAGTAAGCTGGAGAAAAATCAAAGAATATCATTTTTATCCACGAGGAGCATTTTTCGAGTCGATAAAATAAATAATTAGAAATTATCAAGTCCCATTTGACCCTCGACCCCCTGAAATCGGACACATTTCCCGCCGCCCCTCTTCAATTTCGCGATTCGCCATGCATCCCTTCTTGCGAAAATCTCCATGTTAAAAGCTTTTATTTCTACAAACCTGAAATTTCTAGATTTTTTTTCCACTTTCAGACTTCCAGTAGTTAACGTTCTTGAAGAAGTTATGAATTCAAATTAATTTTGAAATCTGAAAAGCAATTAAAGCCCAAAGAATCATTTTGTCTTTAATTAAAGGTATACGATTTAAAAAAAAAAATTGAAAACTTGATACTTATCTAATACAAAAATTGCAGCTTATTTTCTTTGAAGAAAGATAATAGAAAACATTTTTCAGAGACGGAAAAATAAAAGGATACTGGCTAATATTTTATCATTTATATAGTAAAGTGCTTTTCCAAAGAATATTTTTTAGCTCTTTTTCTACTTCCTCTGAAAAAGTAAAACATTTTTAATTAATAGAAGTAATGTTATATCTGATATCACATTATTACTTTAAACCAAATAAATAAGTTTCACTTACTTATTCTATTTATAGGCCGTATTCGAAAATGAAATTGAGTAATTTACTAAATTTATATTTATGTTGGTACTAAAGGGGGCGGAAGAATTTTTCGTCTTTACAAACGACTTTGGGCTTTTGAACAATTTTTTTTTTTTAATTGCAAAAAATAATAGACTATTACTATTTTTGAGTTTTTTAGGTGTGCTGAGCTAGAATTTTATAGTTAAATTTTAAAATTCAAATTTGCTGAGCCGAAAAAAAAATTATAGTTAATGACATTTCGGTAAGTTTTTAGGTGTGCTGAGAAAGAATTTTATACTTAAATTTTAAAATTCCAATTTTCCGACTCGCAATTGTACAATTTTATTAAAAAAAATGCCAAATTTTTCAAATTTGCAAAAATAATAGCCGAATACTGTTTTTGGGGTTTTCAGATGTGCTACTATTATTTATTCAGTTTCAAAAAATTTTGCATTTTTTCGAAAAATCATTGGCCAATTTCAGGTCAGCAAATTTGATTTTAAAATTTAAGTCATAAGTTCTAACTCAGAACACCTGAAAAACCCCTGGAACAGTCTTCAGCTAATTTTTTTCTCTACTTTTAAAAATTTTGCATTTTTTCGAAATAATTGTCCAATTTTGGGACCGCAGTCTTAAATAAACCCCCTCCACCCGCCCCTCAAAAATTTTTTCATTAATAAGTTATTTAAACATATTTTAAAAGGTCTCAATCCCACCGAAAATACATTTTTCTTGCCCTAAAAATCCTCTTTTAAAGCTAAAAGTTAATTTTTTAAAGTTTTTCGGTACGCCATCTTGGAAAATCGGAAAATATTTTGGGTTGAAAAGTAAATATTTTCAATATAGAAAATTCATTTTTTATGCCCTAAAAAACCCCCTGTATCATTTTTTAAAATTTTCGGTACACCATCTTGGAAAATAAAATATTTTCCACTGAAAATTCATTTTAAAAAGATTATTTTTTGTGTTTTTCGGTTCACTATCTCGGAAAATTCGAAAATATTTTGGGTTGAAATATCAATATTTGCAACTGAAAATTCATTTTTCTTGCCTAAAAAACCCCTTGTAAAGTTTAAAGTTCATTTTTTAAAATTTTTCGGTCTGCCATCTTGGAAAATCGGAAAATATGTTGAATTGAAAAATCGAATATTTTTCACCGAAAATTCATTTTTCTTTCCCTAAAAAACCCTCTTTTAAAGTTTAAAGTTCATTTTTTTAAGTTTCTCGGTACGCCATCTTGGAAAATCGGAAAATATTTTGGGTTAAAAAATTAAAAATTATAGCCCCAGGGTATCCGATTCGACCTGGAAGGCTCATTTTCAACCTGAGGATCTTACTATTTTTATTTTCTTTAAGTACCTCGTGGTTTACAATCTGGTTAACCAGGTGTTAAACCGTCATGTTTTCTTTTGCGCCAGCTAACAAAAATTTTTGTAACAAATTTAGAAATTGAGCAAGAAGATATATCTACTGCAAGCAATGTGCTTAAATAATAGAAGAAGTTTACACATCAAGATTTCTTTTAACTTTTTTAAATACTTTATATTTAAGAAAATTTTCTTTTTCAAATCCAACTGTTCATAGTCAAAAGTGAAGATGCTGTAGGAACTTATTCCATTATTCATTTATATTGCTTGCAATAGCTTGTACAAACTTCTTGCACAATTTTAAAAGATTTTGGAAATTACTATCATCGCAAAGGCCATAAAGAGCTATTCTTGTTCGCATACTGATGTATTCGAAGTCGATTTGATAAAAATACTTATTTTTGGTACAGCTAACTTAATATTCCTAAAAAAATTTTCAAATTCTGCAAGTAGACATAATTAGCTATTGTAAGCAATATATTTAAATAAAGAACAAGTTTATCCAGCAATCTTTATTTTAATTTTTTTAAATAACTTTATTTATTTAAGAAAATTTTCATTTGTAAATCCAACTTGTCATAGTCAAAAGTGAAAATTCTGGATGAACTCATTCTATTATTCATTTTTATTGCTCGCAATAACTTGTACAACCTTCTTGCACAATTTTAAAACTTTTTGGAAATTCTTGTCATCACAAGGGTCATAGAAAGCTATTTTAGTACGCATACTGCTTTATATACGTAGTCGATTTCAATAAAATGCTTATTTTTTAAACAGCTTTTTATAAAAAAGTTTTGATTTTGAACAAGATTTTTTAATTAACTAATGCAAGCTACAAAAATTTAAATTTTATTCAACATAAAAAACAAAGCTAAAACAAAGCAAGTAATAATTTTACTTATCTTCTTGCATATTCTGCTACGCTGCACTGATACTCTAGTTGAAGAGCTCTTCTCATCTATCGATCATTACTACCTTTAATATTGTTGATGATTGCTCCATCCATCACCATCGAATATATGAAAAAATTAATAAGTTTACATAAATAAATATTTTTGCATGCTTTAAACCGAGTGATAATTTACCTCACAAATCAATTGCTTGGAATAAAATAACAAAATCATCAACAAGCTCTGGCATGCACATGGCCATATAGTAATCGAGTTTTTCACACATACCCTGAACAAGCACACCCAGCACATCAGCAATGAATTATCTAGATAAAATTAAATTAATAATTAGAACAATTTTGGTTATGTATATTTTTTTCAATACAAGCGCCAAGTACACAAAATATAACAACAAATTCATTTATATATTTTCAGAAATTTTTGTTTAGCATATATGTATGGCATAATTATTTTATTGCAATTATCTTCTTTTGATTTTATACTTTTTCTATAAAAAATAAATCACCTTTCTCCGTTTTCTGAATCAAATATTTTTCTCTCGGGCTACACACTGCCACCATTATATACAATTTCTTTTCTTCTTCGCATCGTCAACACGTGTGCGCGCGGTTTATGTGAGGTCCCCGGCCAAAGAAACCAGCACGTTCTCGTCTGATGTTGTCAAGATAAGCGTAAGCAAAAATGATAATTTATATTAATGAATTCACTGTATTGTTGTCGGAATAATTATTCCGACCATTCTAAAGTTTTGACAAATTTTTGCTGTCGTGCGTTGATTACATTTTTTTTTAACGAACCACTTAAGCTGAGGACATAAAGTGTTGCGGCTACGAGGCCCAGTCAACTTCCGCATGCGCATTGTGGTAAACATTAGGGTGGTGGGGAAGTTTCTTTTGTTAAACTTTTCCACCACTCTAAATTTTTACCTCAATGCGCATGCGGAACTTGACTGGACCTCGTAGCCAACACTTTATGTCCTCAGCTTTACCACACACCAACCTCGCACTCACGTTCGCGGTGCGAAGAAGAAATTGTATATGGTGGCAGTGTGTAACCCGAGAGAAAAATCTTTAGATTCAGAAAACGAAAAAAAGTGATTTATTTTTTATAGAAAAAGTATAAAATCGAAAGAAGATAATTGTAATAAAAAAATTATGCCATACATACATGCTAAACAAAAATTTCCGAAAATAAATGAATTTGTGGTTATATTTTGTGTACTTGACGCTTGTATTGAAAAAAATATACATAACCAAAATTGTTCTAATTATTAATTTAATTTTATCTAGATAATTCATTGCTGATGTGCTGGGTGTGCTTGTTCAGGCCTGGGTATGTGTGAAAAACTCGATTACTATATGGCCATGTGCATGCCAGAGCTTGTTGATGATTTTGTTATTTTATTCCAAGCAATTGATTTGTGAGGTAAATTATCACTCGGTTTAAAGCATGCAAAAATGTTTATTTATGTAAACTTATTAATTTTTTCATATATTCGATGGTGATGGATGGAGCAATCATCAACAATATTAAAGGTAGTAATGATCGATAGATGAGAAGAGCTCTTCAACTAGAGTATCAGTGCAGCGTAGCAGAATATATTATATGCAAGAAGATAAGTAAAATTATTACTTGCTTAGTTTTAGCTTTGTTTTTTATGCTGAATAAAATTTAAATTTTTGTAGCTTGCATTAGTTAATTAAAAAATCTTGTTCAAAATCAAAACTTTTTTATAAAAAGCTGTTTAAAAAATAAGCATTTTATTGAAATCGACTATGTATATATAGCAGTATGCGTACTAAAATAGCTTTCTATGACCCTTGTGATGACAATGAATTTCCAAAAAGTTTTAAAATTGTGCAAGAAGGTTGTACAAGTTATTGCGAGCAATAAAAATGAATAATAGAATGAGTCCATCCAGAATTTTCACTTCTGACTATGACAAGTTGGATTTACAAATGAAAATTTTCTTAAATAAATAAAGTTATTTAAAAAAATTAAAATAAAGATTGCTGGATAAACTTGTTCTTTATTTAAATATATTGCTTACAATAGCTAATTATGTCTTCTTGCAGAATTTGAAAATTTTTTTAGGAATATTAAGTTAGCTGCACCAAAAATAAGTATTTTTATCAAATCGACTTCGAATACATTAGTATGCGAACAAGAATAGCTCTTTATGGCCTTTGCGATGATAGTAATTTCCAAAAGCTTTTAAAATTGTGCAAGAAGTTTGTACAAGCTATTGCAAGCAATATAAATGAATAATGGAATAAGTTCCTACAGCATCTTCACTTTTGACTATGAACAGTTGGATTTGAAAAAGAAAATTTTCTTAAATATAAGGTATTTAAAAAAGTTAAAAGAAATCTTGATGTGTAAACTTCTCCTATTATTTAAGCACATTGCTTGCAGTAGTTATATCTTCTTGCTCAATTTCTAAATTTGTTACAAAAGTTTTTGTTAGCTGGCGCAAAAGAAAACATGACTCTACTGTAAAAAGGGATGTGAGATCTCACATGAGATATCATATGAGATAACATATGAGAAATCACATGAGATCTCACATGAGAAATCACATGAGATCTCGCATGAGTTTTTCAACTCGGATCTCATATGAGATCTCATATGAGATCTCATGTACATAAAATAAAAAAAAATTTTTTTTTTTTTTTTTTATTGCTATTATTAAAAAAGCACATTTGAGAAACTTTTTACCTAATACGCACCGCCAGATTTTTAAAGAAAAAAACATTGAAATTTTAGAAAAAAGTTATTTTTTTTATTTACTTCAAAACTAAACTTAATTACTTATTTGGCAAAGTTAGTCCTACTGTCCTCCATATTAAAAATATCTATCTCGCGCAAAAAAAACCATGCTGGTTTACCATGATGGTTAACCATCTGGTTTTTCAGATGGTTAACCAGATGGTTAACCACCAGGTATTTAAAAATAAAATAGTAAGATCCCAGGATGAAAATGAACCTTGCAGGTAGAAGCGGATACCCTGGGGGTATAATTTTCAATTTTTCGGCCCAACATATTTTCCGATTTTCCAAGATGGCGGACAATAAAATTTAAAAATATCAACTTTTAACTTTACAAGGAGGTTTTCGAGGGTGAGAAAAATGAATTTAGGGTGGAAATATTCAATTTTTCGACCCCACATATTTTCCGACTTTCCAAGATGGCGGAACATAAAATTAAAAAATATCAACTTTTAACTTTACAAGGGGGTTTTTGAGGATGAGAAAAATGAATTTAGGGTGGAAAATATTCAATTTTTTGACCCAACATATTTTCCGATTTTCCAAAATGGCGGACTATAAAAATTAAAAATAATGACTTAAGTTTACAAGGGGGTTTTTGAGGGTGAGAAAAATGAATTTAAGGTGGAAAATATTCAATTTTTCAATCCAACGTATTTTCAGATTTTCCAAGATGGCGGACAATAAAATTTAAAAGTATCAACTTTTCACTTTACAAGGGGGTTTTTGAGGGTGAGAAAAATGAATTTAGGGTGGAAAATATTCCATTTTTCGAACCAACGTATTTTCCGAGTTTCCAAGATGGCGGACAATTAAATTTAAAAATATCAACTTTTCACTTTACAAGGGGGGGGGGGGGAGAGAATCGGAAAATATTTTGGGTCGAAAAATTGAATATTTTCCACCCTAAATTCATTTTTCTCACCCTCAAAAACCCCCTTGTAAAGTTAAAAGTCATTATTTTTAAATTTTATGGTCCGCCATCTTGGAAAATCGGAAAATATGTTGGGTTTTAAAATCGAAAATTATACCCCCAGGGTATCCGCTTCTACCTGCAAGGTTCATTTTCATCCTGCGATCTTATTTTTTTTTTTTTAAATACATCTGGTTAACGATCTGAAAAACCAGCTGGTTAACCATCATGGTAAACCAGCATGGTTTTTTTTGCGCGAGATATGGTTTTTCATATGGAAAACCATATGAATTTTCATATGAATCTCCATATGAATATTACACAAGAAAAGCATATGGTAAATCTTAATTGGGTATAAATTGGGCATTTTTAACAAACATAATTTTTTTAAAGTTTTAAGAATAAAATTTAATTTAAAATCGACTCTAGTGTTCAAAATATAAATAATGAATGAAAAGTGGTGCAAAAAATAAGTTTTTGCTTAATTATGAACTTTGTAGGCTAACCTTATAAAAATAAAAGTTGAGTACTTTAATTTTAATGAAAGTAGCATTTTGATATTGAATACCTCGAATTAGCTCTATAACAGAATCAGTAGTGCGTTGTTTCCTACATTCATTTAAATTAATTCTGGAAATCTGAAAAAAATAAAGGCACAAAGAATCGGATTTTTTCAATAACGATATATTTAAAAAAATATTTTATACTCTGAATACTTATCTAAAAGGCAATAAGTAGCATTCTTTGAAAAAATGAATTCTTCATTTTTTAGAACCTGCATAGAAATTTAAACAGAAAAATAACGTCTACTATCTTACTAGGTTATAAAAAAATAACATTTACTATCTTCAAAATTGCAAAAGTTTTTTTTCAATAGGCAGCTTTTTGTGCATTTACTACTGCTTCTGGAAAAGTAAAATATTTCATGTTAAAAAATATAATAATCTAACAATCTTCGAGTATCTTAAAAAATTAAAAAATAATTTTCACTTACAGTTATATCATTGTTACAGTTCTGGAAGTTCATGAGTAGTTCTAATTATTTTTTAAAATTATATAAATTTTTAAAAGATTTCTAAAAAATTATTTATTTTAATAAATAAAACGAATAAAAAAATGTATAATATTGTAAGGTTTGAATTATTAGTAAAACTTTTCTTTTTTAATTTTTTTAAATTGCAAATTTTATTTCTGCCTAATTAAATTTACTGCTATTTACATAAAAATTAATTATTAATCAATATATATTTTTTGTGACCAGTTTCATCAGGTGGTACTAGATTTATCATTCGGGACATATTGTGTATCCTTATGGTTCAATTTTACCCCCGGGGGTCAACTTTAACATCATGTCTCTTTTTTGACTCAAGGTGCCCAATTTACCCTTAGAGGACAATTTCCTCCAGGTCGCGTTGTAAGTTTCGTACTGTCGGGTCCAATTTTATCCCCGGGGATAAATATTTGCATTAGGGCTTCAGTGTCACCTACAAGGGTCTAATTTAGCTAACGGGACAAATTTTCTACCCCAAATGACCAATTTATCCCCAGGGGTCAAGTTTTCCATCGGTATTCCTTTTTTACCTCAAAATGTCCAATTTGCCCTTAGACAGCAGTTTCATGCAGTTGTCGTTCAAGTAGTCGTGTGGGATCCATTTTTCACCCAAAAAGGGGTATTTTTTAAATATTCGCACTTTCAGTGATCAGAGTCGGACTAGTACAGCTTTTTTGAGTCTCTGATCACGAATTTTGGAGTCTTTTTTGGCGTATTTTTTTATGATTTTGCATTTTAAATGTAAAACAAACCCTCTTTACCAGATTTCGGACAAAACGTGCCAGTTCCTTATTAATCCAGTCAATATATACGATTTATAGTGTCAAGTTTCCGACAAAAAAAAATTAAAAAATATATTTAACATTTTTTTAAAACGGTCAGCTTCGCTCTACCAGTAATTGACGATATCTAGTATTTATAGCAACTTTACAGATACAGCTATTATTTAAACGGGGAAAAAAATATTGGTTTTGACTTTGCATGCATTTGATTGCACGAGTGAGCGTAGCAAGGGAGTCCAGACAGCATGCAAAAGCCGAACCACAAATTTTGTCTCGTGATTTAAAACATAGTTTTGCATATAATGGACAAAAAATCCGTCTTCCTAAGGCCGGAAATAGGCTTTTTTGACCAAGATATGTAAAAGCTCTTTGCCTTGATGAGTCGAGAAACTATATTAAGAACTAAGCCTAAATCTATACCTATTTTATACTGAGATTTACTGAGGGCATTAATGGCCACAAGCAATTCAGTGAATGCACACTGCTGGCGTTTAAATAAATTTAACATTCAAAATTCTCTAAATTGAGAAATTCATATAATTGTCACAATAATTTTATATAATCATATTTGTACAATTATAAATATAATCATCATGTTGATATTATATCGTCAGGCCGAAATATTCTATAATCTTCACAATTATAAGTCAGATAAAATATTGTCGCGTATCAACTCACATACCCAAAAAATTAATATTTTGAAAAAAATAAAACATTAATACTAAATATAATATAGTCTTTATTACGTAGTATCATCAGGAGGATTATATGTATGATTGAGTGTATGTACAAATATGAGTAGATAATATCATTGTGACAGTTATACAATTTTCTCAGTGTAAAGTCCCTGCTAAAACCTTTAATTTTTACTGAATATCAGTCAATTTTTCGAATGAGGCCAGTTTTTAAAAAGTAATTTATGTAATTCGAAGCTGGGTCAGTAATTAATTAGTTCTATTACTTATGAAAAATATTAGTTATTCATTTCAAAAAGTAATGAGTGTTGTGTTTGTCTTTTCGAGGCCAAAATTAAAAAGAAAAACGCTACTAAACTACTGGCATAATAATAATCGTTTGATTAAAATATTTTCCTTTTTTTTTTCATTGGTGTTCTATCTATATAAAGAAAATTTTTTGAAGTATGATTTTGTTTACAAATGTGTGTTAGCCTGGCAGTTATTTTAAAAATTTGATTGGATTTTCAATAACCAGGAGAAAAAAGTTACCAATTATCAATATTATAAGATTTCTAAACTTAAGGCTCATTCAATCAATCCTAAATATTATCACCAAACACATTGGCTCTTATGAGGCAATTTTTTAGCTTAGTGCCATTTACTTTTTCAAATAACTACCAGGCTAATGTAAATGAAAAAATTATGATGAAATTTATATATGTTTTTTCATAAAACAAGGTTTTATTTTCGTTTTTTTTTTTAAATTTAATAAAAAAATTTTTAGTTGCAAGAAATGCAATTAATTTAAAAAATCCTAATCTTAACGCAGTCATGAGTAAAACAATATTTTTAAAAGTGAATTTTTTCTTTTATAATAAAATAAATTATTGTATGGACTAATGACTGAAATGGAGTAATGAATGAAACTGTTATGAAAAATTAAAAGATTTTCATAACAATGTTTAGCATGCAATTCTTTATAAGCTTTTCAGACTACTTTAAGCGACTCGATAATAATTACAAAATGAGCTTAAAATTTGCATACAGTTTAATTTATCATGAACACTTACCTCCATTAAATATTTTTTGTTTGATAGTAACTATACATTTAATAATTATTCTTGTATAACGTAGTAATATTCAGGTTTCGAACAATTTATTTACTTGAGAAAACAATATCATTGTAACATATTCAATTTTAACACATTTCCATGAGAAGGGAAAAAATTGGTAACAATTCCTCTTGAAATCTAAAAATAAACTTCTGAAATTAATATTAAAAAAAAAAAAAAACAAGTTTACCTCACTATTTTTTTGAAAAAGTTAATCGTTATAGGAATTTGATGATTATCAATGGAAATAAAAATTGTCTTAAGCATGCAAGGGTGCAAATAATAATGATTTCTTGGATGCAGATTGTTGCATTTTGTTATTCTGCGTTATCTACATCATAAAAAAATTTATCTTTTAAAAGAGTATTATTATTTTGTTTAAATACATATAATTGTTTATTTACCTTATTGATACATCAGTTGTTCATTATACCATATATATATTCACTATCTGTTAATAATGAATGTATCTTGCCAAATGAAAACCATCCTCTAGCAAAAAATAACAAGCCAAATTGCCACCTTATAAACTTCAATTTTTAAGCTTTAAAGCGAATAGTATGAGTATTTCTGAAATATAAAATGAAGAACGAAGGTTAATAATAAATTTAATTAATATATATAAAAAATAATTTAGTCTTACCTCATAATAATAAATTTGTCATATGTCACATTTGATGGACTTTGACATACATATAACCTATAAATCCTAGCTGCTTTTTTTCTCATTGTTACAAATATTTGCAATTTAAAATTTATACATACACAACCAATATTAATATTTAATATTTAATTTAATATTTAATATTTGTATAAATTGAAGATATAAATTAAATTTAATAAAATTAATTATTTTTTTCAATGTTTTTAATAAAATAATAATCAAAAGATCGTCATTTGGTATTATACTTATAGAACTTTCCTGCACTGCCCACCTGAAGATAAAGACGTCTTTTTACACATCCTAAATAACGTCCTTTTACACATCTTAAAACACGTCTTTTTTCACATCCTAAAACACGTCCGATTATGAGAATTTCGGACGTGATTTAAGACGTGTTTTAAGACGTTAAAAAAGACGTCTTTTAACAATTTAAAAAATTTTTTAGAAAAGGCTTTAAAAAATATAAAAAATATTTTAATTAACTATAGCAAATTTAATTACTAAAATAAAAAATAAAATTCAATATTTAAATAAATAAAAAAAAAAAAAAAAAATCAATACTGCCGAGTTATACCCAGGGCAGCGGCGAACCCACGTTCTTTCGAACAATGCGTCCATCAGGAATGAGATTAAACGAGCTCGGCCAAAACTCATCTAACACAAGGGTATAAATTATAATAGGTATATACCGTACACAAAATTTAAAAATTTCAACAATTAATCAATTATAAACTGGTCTTATGGATCAATTAAAAACTTTTAGTATACATTATTATTAAAAATTAATTTATGGACATGGAGGCGGGAGGACAAATTATAATGGGTGGGCCATGCGCATATTATAATCGCGGCAGGATATAAGTTGTAGCGCGCGAGCCATCGTTACAGCTGAGCATTGTAATGATGACTTCTGCTATAATCTATTATTATTGTTTATGTGCTCTGAAAGTCTGTACATATTTTTTGTTAAGCTAGATTAAATTAACAAATTAAGGTTAATATTTTTATGTTGATAAAAAAAAATTGGTTTTTTATGAGTGAACAAATTATTAAAATATAGAACGTAAAACAACCAGGATTAATAACATCATTTAAAAAGTTCCTTTAATAATTTATGCAAATATGCTGAAAATTTGTGTGTTCAATGTCAAATTTCAAAAATTTGCACAATAATTTTTATTATGGAGTTGTGTCAAGAGATAACTTAAATTTTAAAATATATATTAGAGGAAGCAGGTCAAAAGCATAAGGGAATTATTATATCGGATTGATATTAAGATTGATAATATGAAATATTTAAAGCTTTAAACAACACAACGCTAAATTCTATTTACTTTCTCCAGAACTTAGTTAGCAGTTTGTAAAAAACTACAAAAGCTAATTAGTTTTTGATCTGAAAATATATAGATCAATATTAAAACTCAGAAAGGGTCTAATAGCTTGATCGGAAATGGTTTTTATCATTAAATTTTAAGAACAAATGCTGATTAGCTTTTGTACTTTTTTATTTTTTAACGGTTGGAGTGCGCTAAATAAATCCAAAAATTCAATTATTGAACTGCTTGAAACTGTTGGAGTGAACCAAAAAGGTCCAAAATTGACTTGGTATTTAAAATATCAAAATTAAAATTCAGAAAGGGCCTAACAGCTTGATCAGAAGTTAAATGAAATTTTGAGAGCAAAATTTAATAATTATAAAGTTTGTTGAACAAAATATGAAACAACGCTAAATTCTATTTGCTTTTTCTAGAACTTAAATAGCAGTTTGTAAAAAACTAAACTTTATAATTATCAAATTTTGCTCTGAAATCGATATTTATGATAAAAAGCCCTTCCGATAAAGTTGTTAGGCCCCTTCTGAAATTTAATTTTGATATATCAAACACCAAGTCAATTTTGAACTTGTTTGGTTCACTCCAACAGTTTCTAGTAGCTCAAAAATTGATCTTTTGAATTTATTTAGAGCGCTCCAATTGTTAAAAAATAAATATTTAGTTGAAAATATTAATGATTAAAAGAATGAGATTAATTAGAATTTAGTGTTATTGCCTAAAACTTTAAATATTTCATATTGTGCTCCACAAACTTTATAATAAACTCCCCCATTATAATTGTATAAATCTTCAATACGATATAATAATTCTCTTATGCCTTTGACCTGCTTTCTCTAATGTATATTTTAAAATTTAAGTTATCACTTGACACAACTCCACAATAAAAATTATTGTGCAAATTTTTGAAATTTGACATTGAACACACAAATTTTCAGCATATTTGCATAAATTATTAAAGGAACTTTTTAAATGATGTGATTAATCCTGGTTGTTTTATGTTCTATATTTTAATAATTTGTTCACTTATAAAAAACCAATTTTTTTTTATCCACATAAAAATATTAACCTTAATTTGTTAATTTAATCTAGCTTAACAAAAAATATGTACAGACTTACAGAGCACATATAAACAATAACTTATAGCAGAAGGCATCATTACAATGCTCAGCTGCAACGATGGCTCGCGCGCCACAACTTATATCCTGATTCCTGCCGCGATCATAATATGCGTGTGGTCCACCCATTATAATTTGTTCTCCCGCCCCCATGTCCATAAATTAATTTTTAATAATAGAGTACTAAAAGTTTTTATATGATCCATAAGACCATCCAGTTTATAATTGATTAATTGTTGAAGTTTTTTAAATTTTGTGTACGGTATATACCTATTATAATTTATAACCTTGTGTTAAATGAGTTTTGGCCCAGCTCGTTTAATCTCATTCCTGATGGACGCATTGTTCGAAAGAACGTGGGTTCGCCGCTGCCCTGGGTATAACTCGGCAGTATTGATTTTTTTTTTTTTTTTTTTTATTTATTTAAATATTGAATTTTATTTTTTATTTTAGTAATTAAATTTGCTATAGTTAATTAAAATATTTTTTATATTTTTTAAAGCCTTTTCTAAAAAATTTTTTAAATTGTTAAAAGACGTCTTTTTTGACGTCTTAAAACACGTCTTAAATCACGTCCGAAATTCTCATAATCGGACGTGTTTTAGGATGTGAAAAAAGACGTGTTTTAGGATGTGTAAAAGGACGTCATTTAAGATGTGTAAAATGGCGTCTTTATCTTCAGGTGGGTGCTGCCGGGTCCGCGTGCAGGATGTCCTGTCCGCGTGTTTGAGGCTGGTTCGGTTACATTACCGGTCTAATGTCGATCTTCATTATATAGTGGAGGTGGAGTATTATTATTAAAAATATTGAAAAAAATAATTAATTGTATTAAATTTAATTAAAATTATATAAAATATTGGTTGTGTATGTATAAATTTTAAATTGCAAATATTTGTAACAATGAGAAAAAAAGCAGCTAGGATTTATAGGTTATATGTATGTCAAAGTCCATCAAATGTGACATATGACAAATTTATTATTATGAGGTAAGACTAAATTATTTTTTATATATATTAATTAAATTTATTATTAACCTTCGTTCTTCATTTTATATTTCAGAAATACTCATACTATTCGCTTTAAAGCTTAAAAATTGAAGTTTATAAGGTGGCAATTTGGCTTGTTATTTTTTGCTAGAGGATGGTTTTCATTTGGCAAGATACATTCATTATTAACAGATAGTGAATATATATATGGTATAATGAACAACTGATGTATCAATAAGGTAAATAAACAATTATATGTATTTAAACAAAATAATAATACTCTTTTAAAAGATAAATTTTTTTATGATGTAGATAACGCAGAATAACAAAATGCAACAATCTGCATCCAAGAAATCATTATTATTTGCACCCTTGCATGCTTAAGACAATTTTTATTTCCTTTGATAATCATCAAATTCCTATAACGATTAACTTTTTCAAAAAAATAGTGAGGTAAACTTGTTTTTTTTTTTTTTAATATTAATTTCAGAAGTTTATTTTTAGATTTCAAGAGGAATTGTTACCAATTTTTTCCCTTCTCATGGAAATGTGTTAAAATTGAATATGTTACAATGATATTGTTTTCTCAAGTAAATAAATTGTTCGAAACCTGAATATTACTACGTTATACAAGAATAATTATTAAATGTATAGTTACTATCAAACAAAAAATATTTAATGGAGGTAAGTGTTCATGATAAATTAAACTGTATGCAAATTTTAAGCTCATTTTGTAATTATTATCGAGTCGCTTAAAGTAGTCTGAAAAGCTTATAAAGAATTGCATGCTAAACATTGTTATGAAAATCTTTTAATTTTTCATAACAGTTTCATTCATTACTCCATTTCAGTCATTAGTCCATACAATAATTTATTTTATTATAAAAGAAAAAATTCACTTTTAAAAATATTGTTTTACTCATGACTGCGTTAAGATTAGGATTTTTTAAATTAATTGCATTTCTTGCAACTAAAAATTTTTTTATTAAATTAAAAAAAAAAACGAAAATAAAACCTTGTTTTATGAAAAAACATATATAAATTTCATCATAATTTTTTCATTTACATTAGCCTGGTAGTTATTTGAAAAAGTAAATGGCACTAAGCTAAAAAATTGCCTCATAAGAGCCAATGTGTTTGGTGATAATATTTAGGATTGATTGAATGAGCCTTAAGTTTAGAAATCTTATAATATTGATAATTGGTAACTTTTTTCTCCTGGTTATTGAAAATCCAATCAAATTTTTAAAATAACTGCCAGGCTAACACACATTTGTAAACAAAATCATACTTCAAAAAATTTTCTTTATATAGATAGAACACCAATGAAAAAAAAAAGGAAAATATTTTAATCAAACGATTATTATTATGCCAGTAGTTTAGTAGCGTTTTTCTTTTTAATTTTGGCCTCGAAAAGACAAACACAACACTCATTACTTTTTGAAATGAATAACTAATATTTTTCATAAGTAATAGAACTAATTAATTACTGACCCAGCTTCGAATTACATAAATTACTTTTTAAAAACTGGCCTCATTCGAAAAATTGACTGATATTCAGTAAAAATTAAAGGTTTTAGCAGGGACTTTACACTGAGAAAATTGTATAACTGTCACAATGATATTATCTACTCATATTTGTACATACACTCAATCATACATATAATCCTCCTGATGATACTACGTAATAAAGACTATATTATATTTAGTATTAATGTTTTATTTTTTTCAAAATATTAATTTTTTGGGTATGTGAGTTGATACGCGACAATATTTTATCTGACTTATAATTGTGAAGATTATAGAATATTTCGGCCTGACGATATAATATCAACATGATGATTATATTTATAATTGTACAAATATGATTATATAAAATTATTGTGACAATTATATGAATTTCTCAATTTAGAGAATTTTGAATGTTAAATTTATTTAAACGCCAGCAGTGTGCATTCACTGAATTGCTTGTGGCCATTAATGCCCTCAGTAAATCTCAGTATAAAATAGGTATAGATTTAGGCTTAGTTCTTAATATAGTTTCTCGACTCATCAAGGCAAAGAGCTTTTACATATCTTGGTCAAAAAAGCCTATTTCCGGCCTTAGGAAGACGGATTTTTTGTCCATTATATGCAAAACTATGTTTTAAATCACGAGACAAAATTTGTGGTTCGGCTTTTGCATGCTGTCTGGACTCCCTTGCTACGCTCACTCGTGCAATCAAATGCATGCAAAGTCAAAACCAATATTTTTTTCCCCGTTTAAATAATAGCTGTATCTGTAAAGTTGCTATAAATACTAGATATCGTCAATTACTGGTAGAGCGAAGCTGACCGTTTTAAAAAAATGTTAAATATATTTTTTAATTTTTTTTTGTCGGAAACTTGACACTATAAATCGTATATATTGACTGGATTAATAAGGAACTGGCACGTTTTGTCCGAAATCTGGTAAAGAGGGTTTGTTTTACATTTAAAATGCAAAATCATAAAAAAATACGCCAAAAAAGACTCCAAAATTCGTGATCAGAGACTCAAAAAAGCTGTACTAGTCCGACTCTGATCACTGAAAGTGCGAATATTTAAAAAATACCCCTTTTTGGGTGAAAAATGGATCCCACACGACTACTTGAACGACAACTGCATGAAACTGCTGTCTAAGGGCAAATTGGACATTTTGAGGTAAAAAAGGAATACCGATGGAAAACTTGACCCCTGGGGATAAATTGGTCATTTGGGGTAGAAAATTTGTCCCGTTAGCTAAATTAGACCCTTGTAGGTGACACTGAAGCCCTAATGCAAATATTTATCCCCGGGGATAAAATTGGACCCGACAGTACGAAACTTACAACGCGACCTGGAGGAAATTGTCCTCTAAGGGTAAATTGGGCACCTTGAGTCAAAAAAGAGACATGATGTTAAAGTTGACCCCCGGGGGTAAAATTGAACCATAAGGATACACAATATGTCCCGAATGATAAATCTAGTACCACCTGATGAAACTGGTCACAAAAAATATATATTGATTAATAATTAATTTTTATGTAAATAGCAGTAAATTTAATTAGGCAGAAATAAAATTTGCAATTTAAAAAAATTAAAAAAGAAAAGTTTTACTAATAATTCAAACCTTACAATATTATACATTTTTTTATTCGTTTTATTTATTAAAATAAATAATTTTTTAGAAATCTTTTAAAAATTTATATAATTTTAAAAAATAATTAGAACTACTCATGAACTTCCAGAACTGTAACAATGATATAACTGTAAGTGAAAATTATTTTTTAATTTTTTAAGATACTCGAAGATTGTTAGATTATTATATTTTTTAACATGAAATATTTTACTTTTCCAGAAGCAGTAGTAAATGCACAAAAAGCTGCCTATTGAAAAAAAACTTTTGCAATTTTGAAGATAGTAAATGTTATTTTTTTATAACCTAGTAAGATAGTAGACGTTATTTTTCTGTTTAAATTTCTATGCAGGTTCTAAAAAATGAAGAATTCATTTTTTCAAAGAATGCTACTTATTGCCTTTTAGATAAGTATTCAGAGTATAAAATATTTTTTTAAATATATCGTTATTGAAAAAATCCGATTCTTTGTGCCTTTATTTTTTTCAGATTTCCAGAATTAATTTAAATGAATGTAGGAAACAACGCACTACTGATTCTGTTATAGAGCTAATTCGAGGTATTCAATATCAAAATGCTACTTTCATTAAAATTAAAGTACTCAACTTTTATTTTTATAAGGTTAGCCTACAAAGTTCATAATTAAGCAAAAACTTATTTTTTGCACCACTTTTCATTCATTATTTATATTTTGAACACTAGAGTCGATTTTAAATTAAATTTTATTCTTAAAACTTTAAAAAAATTATGTTTGTTAAAAATGCCCAATTTATACCCAATTAAGATTTACCATATGCTTTTCTTGTGTAATATTCATATGGAGATTCATATGAAAATTCATATGGTTTTCCATATGAAAAACCATATCTCGCGCAAAAAAAACCATGCTGGTTTACCATGATGGTTAACCAGCTGGTTTTTCAGATCGTTAACCAGATGTATTTAAAAAAAAAAAAATAAGATCGCAGGATGAAAATGAACCTTGCAGGTAGAAGCGGATACCCTGGGGGTATAATTTTCGATTTTAAAACCCAACATATTTTCCGATTTTCCAAGATGGCGGACCATAAAATTTAAAAATAATGACTTTTAACTTTACAAGGGGGTTTTTGAGGGTGAGAAAAATGAATTTAGGGTGGAAAATATTCAATTTTTCGACCCAAAATATTTTCCGATTCTCTCCCCCCCCCCCCCTTGTAAAGTGAAAAGTTGATATTTTTAAATTTAATTGTCCGCCATCTTGGAAACTCGGAAAATACGTTGGTTCGAAAAATGGAATATTTTCCACCCTAAATTCATTTTTCTCACCCTCAAAAACCCCCTTGTAAAGTGAAAAGTTGATACTTTTAAATTTTATTGTCCGCCATCTTGGAAAATCTGAAAATACGTTGGATTGAAAAATTGAATATTTTCCACCTTAAATTCATTTTTCTCACCCTCAAAAACCCCCTTGTAAACTTAAGTCATTATTTTTAATTTTTATAGTCCGCCATTTTGGAAAATCGGAAAATATGTTGGGTCAAAAAATTGAATATTTTCCACCCTAAATTCATTTTTCTCATCCTCAAAAACCCCCTTGTAAAGTTAAAAGTTGATATTTTTTAATTTTATGTTCCGCCATCTTGGAAAGTCGGAAAATATGTGGGGTCGAAAAATTGAATATTTCCACCCTAAATTCATTTTTCTCACCCTCGAAAACCTCCTTGTAAAGTTAAAAGTTGATATTTTTAAATTTTATTGTCCGCCATCTTGGAAAATCGGAAAATATGTTGGGCCGAAAAATTGAAAATTATACCCCCAGGGTATCCGCTTCTACCTGCAAGGTTCATTTTCATCCTGGGATCTTACTATTTTATTTTTAAATACCTGGTGGTTAACCATCTGGTTAACCATCTGAAAAACCAGATGGTTAACCATCATGGTAAACCAGCATGGTTTTTTTTGCGCGAGATAGATATTTTTAATATGGAGGACAGTAGGACTAACTTTGCCAAATAAGTAATTAAGTTTAGTTTTGAAGTAAATAAAAAAAATAACTTTTTTCTAAAATTTCAATGTTTTTTTCTTTAAAAATCTGGCGGTGCGTATTAGGTAAAAAGTTTCTCAAATGTGCTTTTTTAATAATAGCAATAAAAAAAAAAAAAAAAAAATTTTTTTTATTTTATGTACATGAGATCTCATATGAGATCTCATATGAGATCCGAGTTGAAAAACTCATGCGAGATCTCATGTGATTTCTCATGTGAGATCTCATGTGATTTCTCATATGTTATCTCATATGATATCTCATGTGAGATCTCACATCCCTTTTTACAGTAGAGGACGGTTTAACATCTGGTTAACCAGATGGTAAACCACGAGGTATTTAAAGAAAATAAAAATAGTAAGTCCCTCAGGTTGAAAATGAGCCTTCCACGTAGAATCGGATACCCTGGGGGTATAATTTTTAATTTCTTAACCCAAAATATTTTCCGATTTTCCAAGATGGCGTACCGAGAAACTTAAAAAAATGAATTTTAAACATTACAAGAGGGTTTTTTAGGGAAAGAAAAATGAATTTTCGGTGAAAAATATTCGATTTTCCAAAATGGCGGACCAAAAAATTTAAATAAATGAACTTTAAACTTTACAAGGGGTTTTGACATTTTCAAGAAAAATGAATTTTCTGTTGAAAATATTGAATTTTTCAACCCAAAATATTTTCGAATTTTCCGAGATAGTGAACCGAAAAACACAAAAAATAATCTTTTTAAAATGAATTTTCAGTGGAAAATATTTGATTTTCCAAGATGGTGGACCGAAAATATTAAAAAATGATACAGGGGGTTTTTTAGGGCATAAAAAATGAACTTTCTATATTGAAAATATTTATTTTTCAACCCAAAATATTTTCCGATTTTCCAAGATGGCGGACCAAAAAATTTTAGAAAATGAACTTTAAACTTTACAAGGGGTTTTTTAGGCAAGAAAAATGAATTTTCGGTTGAAAATATTGGATTCTTCAACCCAAAATATTTTCGAATTTTCCGAGATAGTGAACCGAAAATCACAAAAAATAATCTTTTTAAAATGAATTTTCAGTGGAAAATATTTGGTTTTCCAAGATGGTGTACCGAAAATTTTAAAAAATGATACAAGGGGGTTTTTTAGGGCATAAAAAATGAATTTTCTATATTGAAAATATTTATTTTTCAACCCAAAATATTTTCCGATTTTCCAAAATAGCGAGCCGAAAAACTTTAAAAAATTAACTTTTAGCTTTAAAAGAGGATTTTTAGGGCAAGAAAAATGTATTTTAGGTGGCATTGAGACCTTTTAGAATATATTTAAATAACTTATTAATGAAAAAATTTTTCAGGGGAGGGTGGAGGGGGTTTATTTAAGACTGCGGTCTCAAAATTGGACAATTATTTCGAAAAAATGCAAAATTTTTAAAAGTAGAGAAAAAAATTAGCTGAAGACTGTTGCAAGGGTTTTTCAGGTGTGCTGAGTTAGAACTTAAGACTTAAATTTTAAAATCAAATTTGCTGACCTGAAATTGACCAATGTTTTTTTTCGAAAAAATGCAAAATTTTTTGAAACTGAATAAATAATAGTAGCATATCTGAAAACCCCAAAAACAGTATTCGGCTATTATTTTTGCAATTTTGAAAAATTTGGCATTTTTTTAAAAAAAATTGTACAATTGCGAGTCGGAAAATTGGAATTTTAAAATTTAAGTATAAAATTCTTGCTCAGCACACCTAAAAACTTACCGAAATGTCATTAACTATAATTTTTTTTTTCGGCTCAGCAAATTTGAATTTTAAAATTTAATTATAAAATTCTAGCTCAGCACAGCTAAAAAACTCAAAAATAGTAATAGGCTATTATTTTTTGCAATTAAAAAAAAAAAATTGTTCAAAAGCCCAAAGTAGTTTGTAAAGACGAAAAATTCTTCCGCCCCCTTTAGTACCAACATAAATATAAATTTAGTAAATTACTAAATTTCATTTTCGAATACGGCCTATAAATAGAATAAGTAAGTGAAACTTATTTATTTGGTTTAAAGTAATAATGTGATATCAGATATAACATTACTTCTATTAATTAAAAATGTTTCACTTTTTCAGAGGAAGTAGAAAAGGAGCTAAAAAATATTCTTTGGAAAAGCACTTTACTATATAAATGATAAAATATTAGCCAGTATCCTTTTATTTTTCCGTCTCTGAAGTTTTCTATTATCTTTCTTCAAAGAAAATTAGCTGCAATTTTTGTATTAGATAAGTATCAAGTTTTCAATTTTTTTTTTTAAATCGTATACCTTTAATTAAAGACAAAATGATTCTT
This sequence comes from Anagrus nilaparvatae, assembly GCA_022575985.1. Classification (NCBI taxonomy): domain Eukaryota; kingdom Metazoa; phylum Arthropoda; class Insecta; order Hymenoptera; family Mymaridae; genus Anagrus; species Anagrus nilaparvatae. Next base: position 33,143,014 of record JAKSXM010000007.1, read on the forward strand.
TGGGCTTTAATTGCTTTTCAGATTTCAAAATTAATTTGAATTCAAAACTTCTTCAAGAACGTTAACTACTGGAAGTCTGAAAGTGGAAAAAAAATCTAGAAATTTCAGGTTTGTAGAAATAAAAGCTTTTAACATGGAGATTTTCGCAAGAAGGGATGCATGGTGAATCGCGAAATTGAAGAGGGGCGGCGGGAAATGTGTCCGATTTCAGGGGGTCGAGGGTCGAAAAAAGCTCCTCGTCGATAAAAATGTTATCCTTTGATTTTTCTCCAGCTTACTTTAAGCATACTGTTTACCACTTAGAGTTTTTTAAAGTAATTTCATATGGAGCTGCATGTGGAATACCATATGGAACTTCATGTGGATTTCCATATGGATTTCCATATGAAAGATCATATGAAAATACATATATATTTTCACATTACCGAAGAGCTGCATAAAGGATTTAAATTATAATTCTGCGCCAATTCACTATAAATAGTTATTAGTGAGCTATAATTTATAATTTCATTTAATATAAAATTAAGGTTTCTAAAAGCTTATTAATGTTACGAAAAATTTTTTCAATAAATTATAGGCTATTAAGGAGTTAGGAGGGTAAATAGAAAATTTGAGTCAATATCCATATTACCGACGCTATTTTTTTTTAATAATTTGCAGTTTAAAATAAAATTAGTCGTAAAAATATTAAAAAATGTGTTTATTATGTAATATTATTGCAAAAAAAAGTTATTTTAATTTTATAAATTATGAAAAAACATTATTATTTTAGGTTATGTTACTTACTAAAGCTTGGTTTTTGCCGAATAATTAATGATTTAATGTGGTAACCTAGATAAAATAAATTGGAAATATAATCTTTGACAATATATTTATGATATTTGATTAGTTTCATCTCCCTGTGTCATCACTATCATACATTTTGTAAGCTCCAAATATGAATTTCCATAAGAGCAATGTTAAAATGCCTATTTTTAATTTGCAATAAAATGAAAATTAATGTGGTAACAAAGGTAAAACCAAGTTCTATTCAACTTTAAAAATGTTTAAATTTAATAATTTTCCAGTTTCATTCAGTTCTGTCATCATTTTTATTTACCCTCCTAACTCCTTAAAGCTGCGTTAGAGATGAATTAATTTTTATTTTTAAGTTTGGGTATTTCATAAGAAAATTCATATGTGTTTCCATATGAAAATTCATATGGAAATCCATATGAAAATTCACATGGAAATTCATATGGTTATTCATATGGAATTGCACATGGAAACCCATATGAAAATTCACATAGAAATCTACAAAGAATATCAGAAAAATCTTTTCATATATTATTGCCTATATGAGATCCTATGTGGAAATTAATTATGAAATGTATACGCTAATCCATTCAAAAATACACACGGAAATCTATGCTGAAAATTTTGGCTTTACTTACTTTTAAAAATGCTTGCCATTCAAATAATACTCATAACGAGTTTGTATGCATACACAAACAACCTTCATAGAACATGATTATCTTTACTGACTACTTATCTATTACGAACATTCTATCTTGCTATTTTACCATGTAAAATCAAATAAGTCCCTAGCCCGTATTGTTCCAAGTTCCTAAACCGAAATTATTCGAAGTGCTTAAACCCAAATTATTTTATGTTACGAAATTGATATTATTATAAGTCCCTAAACGCGGATTATTATAAATTCTTAAGCCCAGATTACTCCAAGCCCCAAAATTGAAATTATACTAAGCCTTAAATTAAAACCCGGATTATTCAAAGTCCCGTTTGATCTCCCCTTCTATTGTGACCATTGGTTTCCCACTCTATATTTTCAGGCTTTCTGGGGTACCCCTATCTACGCATAAACATGTTCCTTGTTAAAATAGGATTAAAGACGCCAGAAAAAAATATAAGTCTTTTGATATTATTAATTATTGTTGCGCGTCTTTTTAAAATTATAACTTTTTAAATTGAAAAGCATAACTTCGTAAATTTAATTATATTATTTATGATTTTTACGAAGCTAAGTAAAATAATTCAATAAATTATAGTCCAACAGTATCAAAGATAATGATCAAATTACCTTTTTCTAAGTTTAATTCGCATTGCAAATGTTTTTTTTTATATGGTTTTTCATATGGAAATTCATATGGTTTTTCATATGATTTACCATATGCTTTTCTTGTGCAATATTCATATGGAGATTCATATGGAAATTCATATGGTTTTGCATATGAAAAACCATATGGATATTTTTGATAGGGCTGAGTTTAGGGAGTTGAACTACGTGGTTATTTTTCTTAGAGGGACTAAAAAACATAAAAAAAGGAATTTTTTACATTACCTGGGGGTTTCTGAGGGTAAGAAAAACGTTCTTATAAATGAAAATAATCATTTTTGTATCCCAAAATATTTTCCAATTTTCCAAGATGGCGGGCCAAAAACATAAATAAAGGTACTTTCTAAATTACCTAGGGGTTTTTGGGGGTAAGAAAAACGTATTATTGATGAAAATTTTTATTTTTCACCCCAGCATATTTTCCGATTCTCTAAGATGGTGCAACAAAAAGTATAATAAAATGAACTTTCTACATTACCTTTTTTTGAGATTGAATAAAACGGTGTTTTTGATGAAACTTTTCATTTTTTAATCGCATTATATTTTCCGATTATGCATGCTGGCGGACCAAAAAACACAAGAAAATGAACTTTCTACATTATTTGGGGGTTTTGAGAGTAAGAATAACGTTTTTATTGATTAAAGTATTCATTTTTTCACCCTATTGTATTTCCCGATTTTCCAAGGTGGCGAAACAAAATGTATAATATATTGAACTTTCTATTATTACCTGTTTTTGAAGTTAAATAAAACGGTGATTTTGATGAAACTTTTAATTTCTTTACCCCATTATATTTTCCAATATGCAAAGATGTCAGACAAAAAAACAATAGAATGAACTTTTACATTACCCGGGGGTTTTTGAGGTCAAAAGAAACGCTTTTACAGAGGAAAATTTTTATTTTTGTTCCTCCAACATATTTTCCTATTTTCCAAGGTGGCAGACCAAAAATCATAAAAAAAATAACTTTCTACATTACCTAAAGAAAGTTCCCATTTTTGAGGGTTTTTGAGGTTTAAAAAAACGTTTTAATTTATGGATGATAATATACATTTTTTTACCCCATTATATTTTCAAATTTCCCAAGATGGTGGACCAAAAAACATAATACAATGAAGATTCTGAATTATTTAAAGAAAGTTCCCACTTTTATGCTTTTAGTTCTGCTATCTTGGGAAATCGGAAAACATGAATATTTTTATCCACAAAAACGATTTTCTCAGCTTCTAAAAGGTAATATAGAAAGTTACCTTTTTTATGTTTTTTGTTTCGCCAGCTTGGAAAGTCGGAAAATAGTTTTATGAGAATAATTAAAAAATGTATCTCCAGGATCTCAGCTTCCTTCATTTTCATTCCGAAGTTATTCTTGGATATGACTGAAATAATTAAATAATCTTTTTGGGTAAATAATGTACCTTATAGTTTAACCAAATGGTTTATTATACGGGAAACCTTGGTGGTCTCCATCAAAGCCAAGAATTGATAATGGATCTAACAACATTTTTTTTTTAGAAGATTAATTGACTACAAATAGTAATTAATTTTTGTGAAATGTGAAGACCTTCTTCGACCTTCTTACAGACATATTTGGAATCTCCTACCAATTATTCTAATCAACCAAAACAGATTGGACAACGAAACAAAATTTAGGTGTTTGCATTTAATAATCGCTCTTTAATTTGCTGATACAGTGAATACGAAGCTTTATTATTGCAACTTTATTTAATTCATAAGCATCATTATAATAGTTTTTTTATTGAAATTATTGTTTAACAACTTATAACTAGAATGTAAAACCACTCTTATAACTCTCAAAAATTTTTAGACCGCTATAATTTACAGTGAAAACAATAAAAACATATTTTATGCAAAAAAAATATTTTGTACTTATTTTTCCTAAATCTTGTAACAATGGTATTTTTACTGTGTATTTTTGTTATTTCAAAAGCCAAATAAAGTATATTACAAGTAATATACCGCCCATTTAAATTAAAAAAAGCTATGGTAACAATATTATTATTATTTTTTTTTTGTTAAGAAAACGAATTCGAGGCGAATAAAGAACGAATTCGATTTTACTCCGATTTTCAATTCGTGCCGAATTCGTGCCAAATCCGTTTCGAACATCTCCGAATTCGTGACAAATTCGTTACGAATTGTTTGTGCCAATTGGGTAAAAAAGCAATCGATGCACTTCTGCACCTTATTTCCTTCGGTGATCTTTACATGATATTTTTCTATGTTTAATTTTCTTTTTTGAATTAATTAATTTTTTATTTTCTGCTAATTAATTTAAACATATAATAAAGTTGTTTGTGTATTATAAAAAAAAAGAACTTAGTGTATTACAAAAAAAAGAAAATAAAAACTTTGCTTATCATTAGGTATCTCTCTGTCTCTTAACTTTTTGTAAAACAAAATTTTAATTCATTTGATGTTACCTAGGTCTCTTAATTAAATGCTGTACATCAGGAGGTCTATCATTAGCTGTAGCTGTTCGGGCTGTCTTGTCGATCAGTAGGAGTACCTGGACATCATTTGCAGATCTCATCAATCAAAATATAATTTTCTTTATCATGAGGACTATGTTTAGATTATGTTAGATTTTTATCATTTACTTTTTTATTCTACTACTTAAATATAAGTCATAATGCTAAATTTAAAAATCTATAACGTATATCATTGTTCTCGGGAAGCAAGGTTTAACTTTCAAATTTTTAACTCAAATTTTGATACATATTATATAGTTAAATTTCCTTAAATTTCTCTAAAAATATAGCTATTTTTAAATTACTTAAACGTTCTTAAATTTTTTAATAAATATAAAAACTTAAAAAATTTTATCAAAAAAATTATCTTAAATCTTTAAATTAAAATGATAATTCATTACGATAATTTTTTCTTGTAATTACACTTGCATTTTTTGACATTTCTTACAAATCTCAATAATCCGTATTCTGTTCAAGATAGGAGAGTGGTAGATGTCAAAATTTATAAATATATGTATTTTCTCTCAACATTTTGCGATAAAACTCAATAATCCTTGTTCAAAGATAGGAGAGTAGCAAATGTTAAACTAATAAATTCCATTATTTTACAATTTTATCTTAATCTCTAATTTAATTAATAATTTTTCATCGGTGTTGTAAAATTAAGTGGGGAGGAATACTGAACCTCATTTTATAGTCACTAAGATGAGATAAAATTGTAAAAATAATTTTCAAATTAAACTCAAATCATTTTAAAGAGGTAAATTTATTTTAACTCCAGTTTAAGAAAGGTAGACTGAGTTTCCCAAAAAAAATTAAATTTATGTTAGCGGATCAGTTATAAACCATAATTCTTAAACTTAGTCCTCAAATGATTTATTAAACTTATACTTGTATTGCTGGTCACAAATGTTAGACCTAGGTGCTCTTATTGATTGCTAGGATCGTTTTGATTGGCAATAATTATTGATAATCATCTTGATGTAAATCAATATTATATAATCTTTTATTATTATTGTATTCAATTTTCTAAAAATCTAAATATCTTTATATCAGTATTATATTCTTTTACTTTAATTGTAAAACTACAAATGTATATAATTGTTTATTTAAATTATCAGACCCTTTTAAAAAACACAAATTAATGTTTTTAAAACAAATATGCTTGTAAATATTATATTAATTCTAATCGCTCTTAATTCTTTTTTATATTCTTCAATTTTTTACCTTGATAAAAAATTAAGCCGGGAGAATGTTCCGTATCGATGTATATATATGTAAATATGTTAGTGTCTATTGTAAGTGGGGAGAAAGTAACGGCCGACCGGCACGTCAGTGCTCGCACGGCCTTTGCCAAAAGCAGATTTATAATAAATATATATTTCTACAAATTGTGTGTCGCCATTATTATAACCAGCTCCTAAACAATTATCCTCTAAAATTATTTTGAAACTCACTTTAGGTATCCCAGTATTCAGTGCAGTAAAAAAAAATAAAAAATTTAATTTTAATATAAGAATAAAATTTGGTTTGTGGATTAAAGGTTATAATTTTTTTTTGTTTTATAAATGGATTGAGATCTTTTGTAAAAATAATTGATTGATTTATTTTCTCAATTTAGTTGAATTAGCCTATGACTTTAGCAAGCTAATAGTAATTGAGAAACAGTTTAATTCGAATATCAGAATGGACTTTGCATAAGCTATTAACAAGTAAACTATATTATTCATTCAGTATCTTAAATTGCTCTAAATTTTCTTTAACTTGAATTATATTATTTTAGATACCTCTTTTGCATGTCAAACTATTGAACAGTTATGGACCCGATAAGGACAATTGTTGCACGTCTGCAGCAACTGCTGTTGCAATCCATACAAAAAATGTAAGTTGTTTATCTCGCACAAAAAAAAACCACAATAATTTCCCATATGACAAACCATATGGTTGAACCAAATGGTTAACCATAATGATAAACCAAAAAACTAACCATAAGGTATATTATTGACCCGAAAAGGATTAAATAATTTCTGTCATATTCTTCTATTTTCCAAGATAACGGCTCTAACAAAAATAACCACATAATTCAACTCCCTAAATTCAGAGAGTTAAAACCCTAATATCCTAGAGGTATAATTTTTAATTTTTCACTGAAAACTATTTTGCTATTTTATAGGAAGGCGGGGAAAAACATAAAAAAAGGAATTTTCTAGATTACCTGGGGGTTTTCGAGGTTGAGAAAAACGTTTTTATTGGTGAATCTTTTTTTTTCACTCCAGAATATTTTTCAACTTTCCAACATAGCGGAACAAAAAATTTGAAAAAAGAACTTACAACATTACCTAGGGGTTTTCAAGGTTATAAACGTTTTTATAAATAAAAATTTTCATTTTTCCACTCCAGCATATTTTCCGATTTTCCAAGATGGTGGAACAAAAACATGCAAAAAAGAACTTGTACATTACCTGGGTTTTTTCGAGAATGAGAAAAACCTTTTTATAAACGAAAATTTTCTTTTTCAGCCCAGCATATTTTTCGATTTTTCAGGATGGTGTACGAAAAAACATAAAAAATGAAACTTTCTAAGTTATCTGTTTTTCTCAACCTCGAAAACCTGCATGTAATGTAGAATTTTCTTTTTTCGTGTTTTTTGTTCCGTCATCTTGGAAAATCGGAAAATCGGAAAATATGCTAGGGTAGAAAAATGAAATATTCATTAATAAAAATTTTTTTCTCAACCTCGAAAACCCATCATGTAATGTACAAAGTTCCTTTTTTTATGTTTATTGGTCCGCCATCTTGGAAAATAGGAAAATAGTTTTCAGTGAGAAATTAAAAATTATACCTCTAGGATATTAGCTGTCCCTCGGACGGTTCATTGTCACCCAGGAGAAAACAGAAATATGCTGGGAGATAAATCCCTGCTCTAGGGAGTTAACTCCCTGAATCAGAGTAAACACCCTGAAATCAGAGAGTTAACCGTCTAAATTTAGGGTGTTAACTCTCTGAGTTTAGGGAGTTGAACTACGTGGTTATTTTTCTTAGAGGGACTAAAAAACATAAAAAAAGGAATTTTCTACATTACCTGGGGGTTTCTGAGTGTAAGAAAAACGTTCTTATAAATGAAAATAATCATTTTTGTATCCCAAAGTATTTTCCAATTTTCCAAGATGGCGGGCCAAAAACATAAATAAAGGTACTTTCTAAATTACCTAGGGGTTTTTGGGGGTAAGAAAAACGTATAATTGATGAACATTTTCATTTTTCCCCCAGCATATTTTCCGATTCTCTAAGATGGTGCAACAAAAAGTATAATAAAATGAACTTTCTACATTACCTTTTTTTGAGATTGAATAAAACGGTGTTTTTGATGAAACTTTTCATTTTTTAATCGCATTATATTTTCCGATTATGCATGTTGGTGGACCAAAAAACACAAGAAAATGAACTTTCTACATTATTTGGGGGTTTTGAGAGTAAGAATAAAGTTTTTATTGATTAAAGTATTCATTTTTTCACCCTATTGTATTTCCCGATTTTCCAAGGTGGCAAAACAAAAAGTATAATATATTGAACTTTCTATTATTACCTGTTTTTGAAGTTAAATAAAACGGTGTTCCAAGGTGGCAGACCAAAAATCACAAAAAAAAGAACTTTCTACATTACCTAAAGAAAGTTCCCATTTTTGAGGGTTTTTGAGGTTTAAAAAAACGTTTTAATTTATGGATGATAATATACATTTTTTTACCCCATTATATTTTCAAATTTCCCAAGATACTGGACCAAAAAACATAATAGAATGAAGAGTCTGAATTATCTAAAGAAAGTTCCCATTTTTATGCTTTTAGTTCTGCTATCTTGGAAAATCGGAAAACATGAATATTTTTATCCACAAAAACGATTTTCTCAGCTTTTAAAAGGTAATATAGAAAGTTACCTTTTTTATGTTTTTTGTTTCGCCAGCTTGGAAATTCGGAAAATAGTTTTATGAGAATAATTAAAAAATGTATCTCCAGGATCTCAGCTTCCTTCATTTTCATTCCGAAGTTATTCTTGGATATGACTGAAATAATTAAATAATCTTTTTGGGTAAATAATGTACCTTATAGTTAACCAAATGGTTTATTATACGGGAAACCTTGGTGGTCTCCATCAAAGCCAAGAATTGATAATGGATGGAACAAAATTTTTTTTTTAGGAGATTCATTGACTACATATAGTAATTAATTTTTGTGAAATGTGAAGACCTTCTTCGACCTTCTTACATACATCTTTGGAATCTCCTACCAATTATTCTAATCAACCAAAGCAGATTGGACAACGAAACAAAAATTAGGTGTTTGCATTTAATAATCGCTCTCTAATTTGCTGATACAGTGAATACGAAGCTTTATTATTGCAACTTTATTTAATGCATAAGCATCATTATAATAGTTTTTTTATTGAAATCATTGTTTAACAACTTATAGATAGAATGTAAAACCACTCTTATAACTCTCAAAAATTTTTAGACCGCTATAATTTACAGTGAAAACAATAAAAACATATTTTATGCAAAAAAAATATTTTGTACTTATTTTTTCTAAATCTTGTAACAATGGTATTTTTACTGTGTATTTTTGTTATTTCAAAAGCCAAATAAAGTATATTACAAGTAAGATACCGACCATTTAAATTAAAAAAAGCTATGGTAACAAAATTATTATTATTTTTTTTTGTTAAGAAAACGAATTCGAGGCGAATAAGGAACGAATTAGATTTTACTCCGATTTTCAATTCGTGCCGAATTCGTGCCGAAACCGTTTCGAACATCTCCGAATCCGTGACGAATTCGTTACGAATTGTTTGTGCCAATTGGGAAGGTTATTGTGCGTGGGTTTATTATAAAGCTATTAAGCTAAGAACCTGTCGAATTGCGTGATTAAAAGTATACCCTAATAATACTTATTCTGGGAGTAGCTTACCTCCTTTCCTGTATTATTTAACTTATTCAATCTTTTCATTAACTTTACTTTAAATAGAATCCGTTTCAGAAAAATTTAATTTTTGCTGATTGAAAAACAGTAAATCATAAAATAGTTAAAAAAAGAATATTTGAACATGTAATATATATGAAAAAAAGATAAATTTCATATGAAAATATTTTTGAATTTATACGAGTTTAACCCAATGAATACAATTTTCTTTAACTTTTCAATTTTTTTTTGCATTTAAATACATCTATTTGATATAAAATTATTTCTTTAATTAAAAGAAAAAAATAAAAAAATTTTTTTAAATTTAAAGTCCAAAAAATTAATTACGTTACCTGCGTAAGAATAAATTTTAAAATTAAAAGATATCCAATCTAATTCTGGTAATTTGCATTTCCTTTTGAATTCTACTAATTTTTCATCCGTAACCCTGTCAGGTGGCCAATAAGCTATTTCGTATTTCTCGCAAACCCAGTCTTTAGGTATCATTTCTGCCGATCCATCCTCAAAAGATCCAATATACCAAGATTTATTAACAGACACCATTTTATAAAAATAATAAATATTTAAAAATTTTAAATATTTAACACAGCACACAACACTTTGATAAATTCACAATAAAAAAGAATGAGATTTTACTTCGTAGTAATAGACCTTAAAAAATAAATTGAATAAAAAATTAACACAACTAAAATCGAAATATCATTTTCAAAGAAAATCTAAAAATTATCAAACTCAAAGTATTTTCAAATATTTTGATGAAATACCGGCAATGCTGAGATAAGTACTGAAATTATAAAAAGTGAATGCACTAAAATAATTTATTTCGAAAACTCAACTATTCAAACCACGCCTACAAGTTTGACTTTTTCTAAGAAAAAATTGAGTTTTTACTTTAATGATTCTTTTCTATTGGGCCTTAAGACTTTTCATCCCTACTTATTTAGGAATTCTATTCTTTCCACAAATTAAAAAATTGAGACCCCTACTACCATAAGTAAAAACATAAAAAAAGTAGGGAATTTTGATTACTTTTTTTTGATTTATCGAAATTATAAAATCAAAAAAAAAATCATCTAAATGCCCTATAATAATGTAATTTAAACAAAAAATATATAAAAACCGGCTTGCGTCCATTAAAGGATTAATTTTCTAGCTATAGATTCGTATTGTTTTTTTGTTTTTACATTAAAAATGCAATAAAAATATTTCAAATTTTGTTTTAAAAAAATTAACAAATTTTCATTTTAGGGAATTCTATTAAAATACCTATAACGTTGAATATCTGTAACATTTATGATATCGCAAGTGAGAGAAAGAGAGGGCAAAAAACAATTAAATTTTATTAAATTTTATTGATAAATTTTATTCACTTAATGATCTGATCGTATCACGTATGACAAAAACTTTGAATTAAATTACTTTTTATTTTAAATATTAAAAAAAAAAGCATCTGTGAATTTTATTTATCACAAAAATAAACAACTTTCTCCTTAATAACAAACAGTCGTTGGTCGAACTTTTGTCATTCAAATAGAAATTAGTTACACTATTCGTGACAAATTTTAAATTTTCAATGGTAGAAAAAATTTTTTAATATTGTCATATTTATGCTGTTTATCTTTTCATACATTTTTGGATTCAACGAATTTATTTTTATCTCATTTATTTGCCTTGCCTAATATTAAAATGTGTAAAACATATTACATGACGTCATTTTTCTTCTTACTTTTTTTTTTTAATTTTCAATATCTATTGTCATTTAGCTTTAAACGACATTTACTTCAGATTTACACGTGCATGGCAGAATAAAAAGTAGTTGCTAAAACAAAAGAAATTAAAGTCGCAGGTAATAATAATATAAATCAAAATTAATCTCTGGACATTTTTTTATTTTCAAAACGTTTTAAAAATAAATTTTTTCAAAATTTAAATTTACTTACGATTCGTTACACTATCGCATTAATACTGCTTTAAATTTAAAAAATTCTAATTAAGGCTTAATGTGTACAAAGAATTTTTATAAATTTACATAATTTTCTGACCGGTGCATAAGAAAAACATTTGGCCTTATAGTAAAAAAAGTAATAAAATTAAAAAATACAGTCTTCTATCTTACTTTTTTGAATTTACTACTTTTTTTTTAAATTTTAAAAATCTGAAAAAAAAACTGTTGGATAAAAATAGATGCAATATATACAATAAAAAATTGTACTCATATACACTAAAAAAAAAATTTCGGTTGCCACATCGCAAATTTTCTTTTACAATTTTGCTGCAAAAATTTGATTTAATTTTGATATTTTAATTTTTTTGCGTTGTAAAAAAATCTGAAATAGTATATTTACCGTTCGTGTCCAGAAAAGTAAAGAATGGCCCAAAGGGCACGTAAATTACCTTCCGAGGCAAAGCCGAGGATGGTAAACTGCGATTTGGGGCATTTTTTATTTATGGACAAGGGCCGTATAAAATTTTTCTGCGACAGTAGCGAGAAAAGTGGATCTCCTTGGCCGCGCAGCGGCCAGGAAATCGTACTTTCGTGGCTACTGTACAGAAAAATAATTTTTCTTATTAGCGACCAGAAAGTACCCCGCCGCAGCATGATTCAAAAATACGTGTTTTCTGGCCACCGACGAAGAAAATTTATGTTTTGCATTCGGCCGTAAAAAAAATACCCCAGATAATAGTTTACGTGTGACCCAGCAGGTCAATTCTTTATTTTTACGGTAGGATAAAAATATACTATGCAAAATTTCCTGCAGAATCTTAAAATGTTATCAGGTTTGTCGTAAAAACCTCAAGAAAAGCTTGGAAATCGGAAAAATTAAAAGAAAATATTTTAAATTCGAATTTTTCAAAAAGCCGAAATTTACAACTATTTTTTGTAAATTTTCTAGAAAAAAATTGTAAATTATCAATTTTTCTTACGAATTCTCGAAAAAAAATCGAGAATACTCGAATTTTTTGTTAATATACTAAATTTAGTAAATATACGATTTTTTTCGAATATAAAAATTTACTAATTATTCGAAAACGTTCTAATTTTTTTTTTAATATGAAAGTTACTTTTTACAGCGGCCAGAAAGCACCTTTATTTAACTTTATTTACCGGCCGCTGCGCGTCTGGCAAAGAGTTTGATGCAGACTTCTATAATCTGATGGAAGATTTAACCCTGGAATCTCTTCATTAATATTTTTAAGAAAATCAGTAACATCCGTGCGATCAATATTGGCCCTAACTGAGAAAGTAGCCAAGACTTTTTCTAAAGCGGCAGAAACTTTACTTTTTAGCAATATGTCATTTTCATTAATTTTTTTTGGTACAGTTGTCGCTGATTGATTAGCAGAAAAAAAAATATCTACGTCTTCACAATCAGATTCTTCGTCACTGTAAGGATGCATTTCTAATTCCAGTAAAACTTTGTTTAAATCTTTACCTGTATCTATATTTTCAGGAATCCAATCATAATAATCTGGAAAAATACTATAATGGACATTTTCAGGATCACTATTAGAGTTTTGACAATCATTTAAAATGTCATAATTAATTATATCATTTATATTTTCTTCGTTTTTATTAGCTTCACTATTAACAGTACTATTTGACTTTAAGAGTCTTTCATTTATTGATTGATAATATGCAGATAATGTTGTTCTGGCTTGTTTTTTAAAGTGCTCTTTGGTGACTTGTCCACACAAAGATTTCCTTTTTGTAGTATCTGAAATAATTGTTTACAATATTAGCAAAATTGAGATGATTGAATATACCTATTATATATGGCTCATTATCGTTTTTTTTGCAAAAGTGATGTACAGCACGTTTTACGACTACCAGGTACTACCAGGTGCATTAATTAAAAAAAAATTGTGTTTTTAAATTTTCAATTTCAATAAGTTTTTGATGGTACACCATAAAAATCAACATAATTTAATGTTTTAAGTACTATAAAACTTAAAAATATAGCAAAAAAGCCTTAACAAATCCTGCCTTCACCGTTCCTCTTGTTTGTTAAACTATTAAATATTTTTAAAATCTAGTTCCAAAACTCGATTTTTTAATATGAATTACTCAAAAATATATGTCATTGTTCTCTAAAACTCATAAAGCCTAGAAAAATTCACGAGTTAAGGCCGTATTTTATGTTTATGGGGATTCATATCCATATAGAAATTTATAGGTATTTTTAATGGATATAAAATATTTATGGATATAAATTATTATACTTTTTTTTTACAAAAAATACATAAATTTATATGATTTTTATTTATTTTGTGAAATTAAAAACCGAAATCATTAAATTATATTGAAATTACAAGAAAAATAAAGATTTTGGTTTTTTATCGCTTTAAGTTGTTCCCTGCCAAAAGTATAAATATTCTACAGTATAGTCTCGAAAATATACTTAAGAACATGCTTGAGAATATACTTGAGCATATAATTTGAGAATGTAGAATATGCTTGAGCATATATTTGAGAATGTACTATTATTGTCCAAATAAGAATATTCTCAAGAATATCCTAATCATTCTAATATATAATATTATTTTTCATTTTAGAACTTATTTGCACATGTAATCAAAAATTAAATTTCAATAATTTATATTATACATTAAATTTTTTAATTTACTTATAAGTATAATTTAATTAAAAAATTATAAATAATTTTTAATAAATTTGATTTTCAATGAAAATCATAGCAAAAATACAAAACCGAACAAGTCGATTTTGTAATATAATAAGTATTTGACAAGTTCTTATATGCAGTTGGAAAATCATTTTATTTATGACTTTGAAAAAAGCCATCTACTTTAGACAAAATGAACTAATTAAGATGATTAATAGGTGGCGATTACTATTTTTTTAAAGTCATAAATAAAATGATTTTCCAACTGCATATAAGAACTTGTCAAATACTTATTATATTACAAAATCGACTTGTTCGGTTTTGTATTTTTGCTATGATTTTCATTGAAAATCAAATTTATTAAAAATTATTTATAATTTTTTAATTAAATTATACTTATAAGTAAATTAAAAAATTTAATGTATAATATAAATTATTGAAATTTAATTTTTGATTACATGTGCAAATAAGTTCTAAAATGAAAAATAATATTATATATTAGAATGATTAGGATATTCTTGAGAATATTCTTATTTGGACAATAATAGTACATTCTCAAATATATGCTCAAGCATATTCTACATTCTCAAATTATATGCTCAAGCATATTCTCAAGCATGTTCGATCTGTAACGTCCTCGGCCGTTCGGAAATTTCTTCCGTGTAGGTTGAAATGACAGTCCCTGAATTTTTTCCGCGTATTTAAATTTAAATAAATTATTTTTTTGAAATGGTCAGAAAATCTCAGGGACATTACGTGAAAATGATTTTCAGCTATCCAAGGTGAAAACTAAACTTTCAATTTCGAGGAAAACGATTTTAGATTTTAGTTTCACCGGATAATTGGAAAACCGTGTTAGTCAGAGCTAAGATTTTATTTTAGAGTTTCTCATTTCTAGATTCTAATCCAGAAGCTTAATTTTTATTTAAGGAAAAACGAAAGGGATAAAATATTAGCTCTGCCCGATGTAAAATAAATATAATTTAAAGTTAAATCTTTACCTATAGGTCAAGCTTGAACACTATTTTCAAGCATAAAAATGTTAAAAATATAGTTCATATTACCTAGAAAACATAAGGAAAATAGAACTAAGGCAAAAGAAAAATAAAATTTTATCTGGTGCAATAAATATTTTTCATAAAGGAATTTTCTTTTCATGAAAAATCTATGTTTTGCATAGTTAATTTTAAGTTTTCATTTCCATAAATAAATAACTTTTAAGATAATCTCATAACTAGTTTAAATTAAAAGAAAAAGGGATTTCAAAGTAATTTATTCTTGGAAAATTAAGAAAATTAAGTTCAAATTAAAGTAAAAGCAATGGGTTTAATAACGAAGGTTACTCAGTGTAGAACTAATTATTCATGTAAAACCCATTGTTTTGAAAATACATAATAATCGGTTAATTAAAATATAGATGAGAAAAACAACACCTGATCGATGACGTGTTATGAGGTGACAAACTAGTCCCCTCTTAGACGCATCTCTAAGACTAGGCGGTAACTTTGATGGGGCCCTCAACCCACTCCTGGACTTGAATTTCAGAGTCTTATCAATACTCACCAATAACCAAACGGCAACTCGAGCTCTTGGTTTTGGAGAGGGCAAAGAGTGGGAAGACGGTCTTATCAATTTTTCGTTTGCTTAAATACTCATGTTTTTACCAGAGAAAGCCTTCTTGAAGTAACATCAAAGACCGGTTGGTAACGTTACGCGCGTTAATCATGAGGAGGAAAAGAAAAAAAAAAGAAAAATTTGAACTTAATTTTTCATAAAACTTGACAGTTAAACTTATTTAAAAAAAATATATTGTTATTAAAGTGTTCATAAAAAGTTAAGATTTTCCTCAACTTAACTTAAAAATTTATAATTTTTGAAATATAAAATAAATTAAAAGTTAAAACATAAATTCAGTGAATCAGATTATTTATTGTTAAATTAAAAATTAACAATCCTACATCACTTATTTTATTTGAACGAGAACAAGAAAATTACAAGGAAAAGTAAGTATAGTAATTGTTGTTCGATAAGTTAAATCAATTTTATTATATTGAGTAACTTTTCTGAATTATTAAGCTAATTAACAATCCCTGGAAGGCCTGGACAACCTTCCTAAAAACAACATTAATTTTGTAACGGCAATTTTGATTGTTACAGATCTTAAGTATATTTTCGAGACTATACTGTAGAATATTTATACTTTTGGCAGGGTTTTTTTATAATTATCAAAAAACGTAATAAATTGATGTAAAAGGTTTGTTATGGTAATTTTTATGGAATACTGAATAACTATTGGTGAAAAAATATCAAAAAAGCCTTTTTCGGACTATAAAAAAGGAATTTTTTATTTTTATTTTTTGCAAGCTATTTTTTCAAAAAAAATGAAATTGAGCCGTATACCAGGGTATTAGAAGGTTTAGGCCCTTTCTACGCCAGCACATAATCATGTTTCATGATAATCATGTTTGTTGGATATTTTTTTCCCAGCTACACTGTAATAAAAACATAACCTTAAAATTACATATTTTTAAATGACCATAACCCACTAAAAACTTATTAGTTACATAAATTGTGTATAATTTTTATAATAAATAACTTAATCTATAGTTAAAATACCATTTAATTACATTTTCTTGTTTAATTTTTATTAAAAATGTTTACTAATACTACTAGTGTATTGTAATAACTTTAATTTCGAATATCCCAGCTATACCACAAAATATCCAACAAACACGATTATCACAAAACATCATTATATGTTGGTGTAGAAAGGGCCTTAGGTTAAGAATCTTCTATGCTTAGAGCATATCTTGGGCTAAAATTTCTATTGTAGTAAAATAAAAACAAGCTTACGAACATGGCCACGTTTTTTTTCGCTTACACCTAAAACTTTTACCCTGTAATGTAGTGGGTGTAAGATCTTTAACCTACACTGTAAAAAATAATTAACACAATATTACTAGGTACTATTATTACGTTTAGTAATTTTAATCCAGTTTAGTAATATTACTACAAAAATAGTAATTTTACTACAATTTGTAGTAATTTTACTATTTCGTAGTAATATTACTACAATTATAGTAATATTACTACAAGTATAGTAATGTTACTACAAGTGTAGTAAAATTACTACAATTTGTAGTTAAAAAAAATTTATTTTTTTTCCAGCCAGATACGACTAAATATAGCTTTAGGAGTTCATTTACGTTTGTAATTCACAATATTAACCTTTATTTTCCGGTTTTAATATTATAAGCATACTCTACCTGCGTCTATATTCAGCAATAATAATAACTAAAAAGAGGAGACCGGAACATTTTGATTAATTTGCAAGGTAAAGTAAATTATAGTAAAATTACTATTTTTGTAGTAATATTTCTAAACTGTAGTAAAATTACTAAATGGTAGTAATATTGTGTTCATTATTTTTTACATGTGTATTTTAGCCTGATCTTGATCGGGGAAGTTACTCTTGTAAGTACTACGCGTATTTCAATCGTGGCTTTATTCTAGCTCGTTTATTATTTTATAAAAAATTTTTAAGCAAAACCAAATACTTATAATTAATTGTCTATATCTCCTGTACACTGAAAAACCGAAGAAATTGAAGCAATGACTAAGAAGCAATTGATATATGCCAATGATGGATATCATTAATTCAATGGCGAGATTGGAATTATTTCAAATATTTAAAACTATATTAAAATGATTTTGATTATTATCATTTCAATGTATATTTATTAACAGAAAATAAGAAAAAATTTATTTTTTTTTTCCTTATTTTATATTTTATTCTTATATTTACTTCCCCGATATTTATTTTTTTTGAATTATATACTTTACAATTTTTTTTTTTTTTGAATTTTTTTATTTATTTTTTTTTTTTAATTTTTTTATTTGTTATTATAACATATTTATTAACGTTTTTATATTTAAATTATTTTTTTTAAATTAATTATCCATTAAAAAAAACTGATGAAAAATTTGATGACCTCTCCGGGATTCGATCCATAGACCTCTGGGATGACAGACAGCTACGTTATCCACTACTCTAACAGGACACTTTGATTTATTAAAAAGATTTTGAAGACTATATGTTACAGGTAATAATTTTCCCACCCCTTTTAATATTAAGAGTAATTTATGCATATCTAGGTATAGCGAATGCATAATTAAAAATAATAATTAAATCTAACATAAATAATTTTTAGGAAATTCCATTTCTTTATAATAGTAATAATGAATAGCAATAATATAAACAAAAACACCGCGCGCGCCAAGTCTGAGTATAAACATTAAATACGCAGAAGGATAGAAAGAGAAAGAATAGTATACCTACACATATGCACAATAAACGTACTTTTTTTTTGTTGTTAATAATATTATTGAACTGAAATCAATTTCTATTGATTGAATGTTTTTAAACGTTAAATCAAAATATTAAAAACAATTATTTTGATTGTATGCCCTCTATTAATTCAATCTTATACTCTCATTTATTTTGACGAAAATTTACATCAAAACAATGACTGCCGTATTCGATGGCGAGAAGCCATTCGTTTAATAGCGGCGACATCAAATCAATGATATTTTCTATTGGCATATTTCAATCGCTTCTAAGACATTGCTTCAATAGTACCG
Source organism: Anagrus nilaparvatae (assembly GCA_022575985.1). Classification (NCBI taxonomy): domain Eukaryota; kingdom Metazoa; phylum Arthropoda; class Insecta; order Hymenoptera; family Mymaridae; genus Anagrus; species Anagrus nilaparvatae. The sequence continues at coordinate 33,161,856 of JAKSXM010000007.1, forward strand.
GTTTTTCAGTGTATCTGAGTATAGAATTTGAAGTCATTTTGATAATTAGTTTTTGAGTAAATTGATTTGAATCATAAAAAATAAATAAGAAAAAATTAATTTTCTAAAAACTAATTTTCAAAATTACTTGAACTTCTGTATTTAGATAAAGAATAGAAGATACTTGGACATGGTAAAGAATGTTACTCATTCTACATCGTGTAAATATAAATTTTTTTAGTTTGCCGGCGTTAGCCGAAAAAAAATTGAATAATAAAATATTATATGCTACCCACACAGCACAAAACCTTTTCAAAACGTTTCTAAAACGTTTCAAATGTCCGCTTGGTTTTTGGCCAATTGCTAGCAAACTAAGAGAGCTATGGTACCCTGCCTTTTTATAAAATCTAGCTCAATCTTTAAGGAAGGTGTACAACTTTGTTAGAGCACTTAGCTTATCCAAGTTTTCGTGTAATCGAATTTTGAACGAAAATGCATATTTTTTTTGTAAATTCGATTATACAAAAACTTGAATAAGCTAACTGCTCTAACCAAGTTGTACACCTTCCTTAAAGATTGAGCTACATTTTATCAAAAGGCAGGGTATCATAGCTCTCTTAGTTTGCTAGCAATTGTCCAAAAACCAAGCGGACATTTGAAACGTTTTAGAAACGTTTTGAAAAGGTTTTGTGCTGTGTGGGTAATGTGCACGCTTATTGCATGATTTTAAAGTACCATAGGAATTTGATCATTTCGACGTCTATTCAGGTGCACTTTTGTAAATTACAAAAGATTCTTCGAGGTTTAATTTGAAAACAATGTAATTCACCGCAGGGCGAAGTTCGTTTCTTTTCACATCTTTTTCAAACCGATAGTAGTTGTGTATGATAGTATTCAATGTCATGTACATTATAAAAAGAAGATACTGACGATTAAGTAATAGTAGTTTTAGTTTTATTTGAGGATATTTATATTATATATATATATATATATATATTATATAATAAATACTTTGTATTTAAAATGTAAAGTGCAGTTTGTTTGCTTAAATTCGTAAAAAAATTTGAATAACGTTTTTAAAATGGTATTACTTACCCCTGGTATAGTTTTTTTTTCTTGTTGAGCACATGTATTTTGTTTGGAGTTCATAACGATAAAATATTTTCTGAAAACTGAACTTTAAGAATGTATTCAATAAAAATAAATTCGTGTTTTTCTAGAACAAGAGTCTAAGAGAAACTAAATAATTTCTATGGTAGGTAAGAAGGGGTATTTTTATAAAACATGTAAATTATTTTAAATGTTTATACAATTGAACTTCAAAAATATGATCTATAAATTTAAATACTTAAATACTGACGCAGTAAAAACAAAACAAAATTATAGTAAGCAATATTATTTCAATTGATTTATTTTTTTTCTTTTGTTTTAAAAACAAGTTTTTAAAAGATTATAACATCTAATTATGTATGCGCCTCGAGATGTATCTGCAATTCGTAGAGTAGAAATTAGAAAGACCCTTTCTACACCAGCGCGTAAACATCTTTTATGATAAAAATCTCCTGGTGTAGAAAATTTATTCTGTATTAAAAAATTTAAGAGAATGCAAGGATATTTATGAAAATTGGTTTTTTGAATCTACAGGGTGATCCAGAGGCGAATCCGAGGATGGTAAACTGCGAATTGGGGTACAGGGCCAGGCTGCTTTGCTTGAAATTTCAAGCAATTCAAGCAACAAATAAACCTGCTTGAAATTTACCGCTCTTCCACTTCTAGTTTTTGTAACTTCTTGTGTACTTGCCTTACTATTTGCTTCATCTTCTGATGAGCTATCTGGACTGAAGAATTCTTGTTCGCCAGTATCGCTGTTTTCGCTTTCCGTATCTGAATTTTCTTCTCTAAGTTGATCCAGCGTTACTTCTTGGTTGTCCTTATTTTTGTGGTTTATAATGAAGTCTTGAATTCTTTTTTCATTTACGTTTTTCTCTTTCTGGCTTGGATCGTATATAAAGTTTTGCTCGTCAAACGTCACATCTCTAGATATGATGACATCATCTGTTTCAGGAACCCATTGACGGTATCCATTTTTACCATATCCAACCATTATACACTCTTCTGCTCTTGGATCCAGTTTATCTTGTGGAGTATAGTAGGCAATATATAAGCCCATGCCTTTGCTCCAAAAACTTTCAAGTTTTTCAGATCTATTTTGCCATGAAATATTTCAGCCGGTATTTCACCATTCAAAGCTTTTGTTGGAGATCTGTTTAACTGGTACGCTGCACACCTTATTGCTTCGCCCCAAAGGTGTTTTGGCAATTTGTTTTCTTCTAATAATGTCCTAACCTTACTTAAAAGAGTGAAATTAACCCTTTCACTTACCCCATTTTGTTGTGGCATATAGGGTTGTGTATGCTCTACTGCTATACCTCTTGATTTGCAAAAATCTAGCAGCTTGTTTGAGTTGAATTCTCCTCCACGGTCTGACCTAATTTTTGCACATTTATATCCTTGTGCGCTTAGCATTCTTACATAATCCATTAGGTTTTCACTTGCCTGATCCTTTGTTTCCAGGAGATAAACCGTGGTGAAATGCGAGAAGTCATCGATAATCGTCTGATAATAAACTTCTCCATTTGAGGTCGGTGTGCTTACTGGACCTCCAATGTCTGTGTGCAATAATTCTCCTATTCTTTTTGACCTGGGTCGAGGAACCTCTTTGAACGGTATTCTTTTGGCCTTTCCTTTGCGACATGGACTGCAAACTTCTGCGGATGTTGGTAGACCCAACCGCCTTAAGCTTGCGTGATTCAGATGCCCTAACCTTTGATGCCACAAATTTGGCCCTTTGCCTTGTACCGCTGCATTGCAATGTGATCTGGAAATATTTAAAGTGACAATATAGAGGTTTCCTTTGTCTTGTCAATCTAGAATAAAGTTTTTATTTTTGTTCTCGATGTAGGATCTTTTTGCTGAGAACGTCACGGAGTTGCCAGTCGCTGTCAGCTTCTTTACTGATAGTAGATTGAATGTTAGTTTTTCTACTATCAGTACTGTTATATTTATTTGTTTTTTGGTTTTGAGATCATGCAGACTGAGACTCCCATTTTCATATGCAAACATTAACTCTCCGTTTGTTACTTTTATGATCCTTTTCTGTTCTAATTTCTTAATGTTTACTATATTGTGCTTTTCCTTACCAGATACTAAGTGGTCAGTAGCGCCACTATCTAAAATAAAGTTTATTTTATCGTTACCTTCATCTGCTGTACAGAGAACTGTATTATCGACTGCCACAATAATTATACTTTCTTCATTACCGGCAGCTGCATTATTTATATTACCATCTGCTGTGTGAGCTTGTCGTTGAGAGCCGCGACCTCTGCTGCCTCTGGCGTGTCTTCCACCACGCTTATATCTGCCTCTGCTTCTTCCTCGATATGTTGTTTCTCTTCTTTCACTTCCTTCATTTCTCCCTTGTAAACTGGGACAGTCGTATTTGTAATGGCGAGGGTTTCCACGTTCATAACACTTATTTTCTCTTGTTGCTGAAAAGGAGCTTTCTTTTGTATTTTCCAATTTTTGCTCTTTGCTATTTTCCAGCCGTTTTAGTTCTGCATCTAGCAGACGCCCCTTTACGAAACTGAACGTTAGCTTGTCGTCGCTCAACGTTTCAATTGCCGTTATTATACCGTCATATGACTCAGGCGTCGATAGTAAGAGAAAACATATCTTGTCAGAGTCCTCTAGTTTTGACTTTTGTAGGGACTCTAGTTCCCTTAGCAGCACTTCTGTTTTTACAAAATGCTCTTGTAAACTTTCATCATCTTTAAATTTCATTTTTAAGAGCTTTTTCATTACATACATTTTCGAAAAAGCGCTCTTTCTTTCAAATACTGACTTTAGAGCCTCCATTATTTCCTTTGCCGTTCTTGATTCCCTTAGATAGTCAATGTGCTTATCTGTTACACATTGCACGATGACGCATCTGGCACTGGCGTCTTTAGCCTTGAAGGCCGTTAGGGCGTCGCCCGTTAACGCATCGATTTCCGCTTGAGGTTTATTGATTGCCTCGATCGATCCCACCTTTTCTAAATACAATTGTATTCTAAATAACCAGGCTGAGTAGTTTACACCTGTTAGCACGGGTACGCTTAATAGTGAAGTAGATTCAATTTTGGCTTCCATTTTTTTGACTTTTTAACTTTTGACTTCACTTGAACTACACTTTAACACTTTATCACCAATTATTTTTTTTTTTTGTAAAAATTTTTAAATTTATTTAAAAATTTTGTTAAAATATTATAAACAATGCGTGAATCTGGGCCAATAACCTGTCAGAATGTTAATAATAATTGGTTAACTAAATAAAGTGAGACAGAGATACTTTGTATTATGTAATATTTATTGTAACGGTACAAAAGGATTGTCGGAGGCTTGGAAGGAACTAAAAGGGATTGCGTGGGAGAAAGTAGAGATAGCATAATTAATGATTCGTATAATTAGTGTAGAGACATCTACAATTATATAAAAGAAACATTAGCATATGAATAGCTTATAGTATACATAGTGTTATGTATATATTATAATGTGGAAATTTTCCTCTTCCAGCTTATATAAATAAAATTTAGAGTTTGAGACTTGTCAAGAAAAAGGTCAATTAATTCACTAAAATAATCTAAGACTCCTTTTTCTCGACAAGTTCCAGAGGGGGTCCGTATAAGGGAATATCGCACGAATATTCACTTATACTAAACGGGGATCAGGAGGTTCTGATCTTAGAGCGAAAACTAGAGATTAAATAAAATATAAAATAAGAGTACTAAATCATGAGACTTACCCATATATAATTTACAATAATCAAAGGTAAGGTAAGCTATTAGTAGAAAAATAAAAGTACAATGATTAATTAAGTGTCGCTCACCAGCATAAAATTTATTAATAAAAGATATTGAATTTATGTGAGGACTAATATATACAAAATCTTAACGCTAATTTAACAAAGGTAATATTCGCGAATATACGCGGCGCTTACGCGACTTAGAAGATATTGCCGGTACAATTATTACACGACGTGAATTTAAATAATTAATGAATATAAAATAATAATAATAATAAATAGTGAACACTGGCCAAGTGATTCACTAGAATTATAATTTAAATTTATTGAGAGAGAGAGAGATAGAACGATAGCGATATAAAATAATTACAACTAATTTATAACAAATGCAGCTAGCAAAAATTCGTATAAAAGGATTTTTATAAAGGAAAAACAAAGGAAAACTAATTTCTTCTTTGCGCCAAACAATATTAAAGTCCAAAGAATATCTTCTTGTAGACGTAATAAATCGAAATAAATCCAAATAACTCCAAGTAATATAATATCATCCAAATTCCAAAGAAACAAATAAAAGCCAAGAGATTAGTAATAATTAATAAATTGTTGACGCCAGACACTGGAGTTGACTTCTTGTTGCAGCCGGCTTTCTTAATATTGAAAAAACGTGCGTTTTACTTATGGAGACACACCACTTGTTCGATACAAAAATCTTGTCGCAGAATTTCAATATTTATAGATAATGTCACGCCAAAATTTATACTGAATTATGTACTTTAACTACTAAACTCTTTAATTCACTTTTAAAATTTAACTAAAATAAAATTGATTAATTATAAAAAGCGAGATTACAAAAAACTAAGAGCACGATGCATATGCTTTGCGATCGGCCATAATAGCTTCTGCAGACGTTGCGCATGACATAACTAAAGGAAAAAGAAACAAGGAAGAGAAAGAAAGACGGAAAGATATCGGACTACTCTCTCTGATAAGTATCGCTTTATAGGTCCGCGCTTACACACACACATATTTCTCAACCTGCGCCCAAGCTCTCTTTCTTATAAAATAAATACATATTTCATGGAGCATGGAAATTTACCATGCTACAATATATATATATATATATATTATTGTATAATTCGGGGTAGGTAAATTAAGATGAAACAGAGTCGCATGTTAAAAAAATTCAATATTCATTTTTAGATAAAACTAAATTTTCCAGACATATAATATATGGAACAAATTAATTGTAAAAAAACTATGTCAAAAAATACAATAATATAAACTTTAAGATTACAGAATCTATACATTATAAAATTACAAATTTATACGCATTTAATGAAACAGAAATTTTTTTAACATACTTTTTTGGCGTCCTTTTTTGAAAATTAATTTATTCAATATATGCTTGGAAAATTTAGTTTTTATCTAAACATCAATATTGAATTTTGAAGTGAAAACTTCCATAGAATCGTTGTCAAAAAAAAAAATTTTTATACTTGGAGTGATTTTGTAAAAAGCGAGACGGGCCGATGAAACGGCGGAGGGAACACCAGACATACACTACATAGAAAAATATATTCTCTCCAATTCTCTCCCATCTTATTCTTCTTCTTATAAGAAGTATAGATATATATGTGTGTTTTTTTATACAAACACATATATATATATACACACAGAGTATAGGCATTTGTGTTTACGCATTTGTGTATACAACGGCATTTTAAAAACTCCAACCACTTTTTTTTTAATGATTATTTTTATTTATTATTATAAATCAATTTATATGTATTTTAATATTTCAATAAAACTATTTTTTTAACTATATTTATTCTTACTATTTTATTCTTTTTTCCATTCTAATAAAACTAGAAAATTATTTTTAAAATATTTTTTTATAGCCTTCTGTCCTTTAATTTCAATATAAAAAAATACAAACAATTTTTACTATATGTATAAACATAGATAAAGACAAAAAAAATGTGGTTCGTTTTAATTGAAATGCTGCGCAAAAAAAAAACTTTAATAATAAAATAGTAATAACAATTTTCGGACTTAATAACAGTTTTCACTTCTTTAGGGCGTCCCGCGACGCACTTACCAGGTTTTTTTCAAACATGCGACTCTGTTTCATCTTATAATTTACCTACCTCCCATTCTCTTTGGATAACATAAAAGCAATAACAAACTAGAAATTTATATAATTAAAAAAAGAAAGAAATAGGCATTTAGGTATAACAGCAGGTTATCCAAATATTTTCTCACAAAAACTCTTTAAAAAAAGGGGGGGGGAATAAAATTTAAGCTTTTCTACGGTATTTATTATATGATTTAATTTATTGCTTGAATATTCAAGCATTTGCTTGAATTTTCAAGCAAAGCAGCCTGGCTGTCTATTATTTTTTTGCACCCATGGACAAAACGAAATTTTTCTTTTTCAGTGGGGGGAAAGCGCGTTTTTTTTCGATCTCTTTGCGGGTCGAAAAGTGTTTTCGTCCAGCTAGGAAGAAAACACTATTTAACAACAAAATAATACAGGAAAGGAGGTAAAATCTCGAAGCAGTAATTAAACTCAAATAGCAAATACTTGAAGTAACTTAAATAAAAAAAGTACAAATCCATAATATAATATATTATGCTAAAATTTTTTGACAAATATAATTTTTTTCATCGTTTTGGAGTGTCAATTGCCCCATTGACCCCCCCTTGAATCCGCCCTTGTATGTAGACCAATTCTATCACCGTTTATATTTTCGAAATATTTAGAAAACAAAATAATTAAGAAAAAATAAAATGGGCAATAACTTCAATAATCAAGTTAAAAAATTTTTTAATTATTTTTTAAATAATACAATAAACACGACCAGGCTGCTTTGCTTGAAATTATTTGTTGCTTGAATTTTCAAGCAAAGCAGCCTGGCCGTGAAGGATGCCTATAATTGGTGGAGGCCTATTGACGGCCGCCTCATGCACCTAATGGATAAGACGACCCTGGTATCTAATTCGTAGAAATTTCTTATAATTTATTTCTCAATTTCACTGATTTCATTTTAAAAATAGTGAAAATTTTTGTCTCGTTATTTTTTCCGCCCAAAAATAATAGTAAATAAAGCCTTTACTCTCCCTCTGCCTCTCTCTATAATTTAAAAAATAGGTTTTAAGGTTGTAGATTGGATTGTATAAAAAAATAAATCGATTTTTGTTTTAATTTTTTTTTGAATTATTCATACCCTTAAAAATCACCTGTTAAAATATTTTAATAAAATTCAAACATTTAAACGATCAAAAACGAAATTTACCGAGCGCGTTTCGTAAGTGTAACACAGCAAAAAAAAACTTTAAACGCGTTTTACTCGAAACTACATTTTTCCAAATGTCCGCAAGATGATCTGAGGATTGGCTGGTCCGATTTCAAAAAAAGTTGGTGGGTTTTATTCGTGTAGATATATTACGCAACAATTTACCACAATTTCATTAAAAAAATATTTTTTGCTTGCTTTAGGGGATGTTGAAGGATAAAAAAGGGGGTCGATTTTCGTACTTTTTTTTTCAGGCGCTCCCAATTTTTTATTTTATCAAATTTTTTTCAAAAAGTGGTAAATTGTCACGTAAGAGACCTTCCTTGTTAAGAATCTTTTTGGTTTTTTTTTTTCAAAATGCCGTTTCCGAGATCATCTTGCGGCCATGCTTTTCAGACCTCTACTTTGCTGCCCTCTATAAATGGTACTAATCATGATATTAAATTTTTGTTTGTTTTTTATTGAAGCTTAATTATTAATAATTAAGTAAAAAAATTTGTAAAGTCAGTTTTTACATAAAAAAATAATAAAAATTATAATTATATAATAAATATAATAAAAATTCATAATAAAACAGCTGAGAAATAAAATAAAATAAAAATCGATTTTCTTCATTTTCCAATCCAATCTACAACCTTAAAGGATTATTTAAAAATTAAAAAAAAATTAAACATTTAAAAATTGTGGAAATTTTAGAAAATCGGAAAATTTATTTTCTGAATTCAAATTAACTACAGAAATTTGCTCTAAATAAACGTTTCGGGAAAATTCAATCGATCCATCAATTTTTAAATCTTTAAATATTAAATTCGAAAAATTTGAGAAAATATGCGAAAATTAAAAGAAAATTTTTTTGTAAAAATCTAAATAGTTCTACCATATCAAAATCTGGCTTTTAAAATCTCTTACGATGAATAAGTAAAACATTTTGAATTTCTTATACGAAACTCGTGAGAGAAGAAAGAGGTCCGAAAAAAAATATCTCTTTTTCACTCCACGCATATACTACCTCAACACGAGAATAAACACCACTTTTATACATTCTATTGGATTCTATAGGCTATTGGATTCTATTGGACACCGTTCTATTGGATTCTATAGTATCGTTTCCTCAGGGTAGTTAAATAAATTCAATTTTAAAAAAATATTTAAAGCATAATAATTTTTTGAAATCCAGTTAATGAATTTTATTCATTCAATTTTATTTTCGACATCCAATTCAAATAAAAAGGGTAAGTACACATAATACTTTACATTTATTCAAAAAGTAAATCAATAGTCAATTGTTGAGTACTTTTCTGAAATACAAGCTAATTAACAGCCCGAGAAGGCCTGGACAACCTTCTCAAAACAAGAATAAAATAAACGTAAGACCAGAATCTGGTTCATTACACTTATAACTATTTTTATCTGAATCTTAGTTTTTTCACCAAATTCAACTTTCTACGTTACCTGGGGGTTTTCGAGGTTGAGAAAAACGATTTTATGAATGAAACTTTTAATTTTTTCACCCCAAAATGTTTTCCGATTTTCCAAGATGGTAGACCAAAAAACATGAAAAAAACAAGTTTTTATCTTACTTGGGGGTTTTCGAGGTTGAGAAAAACGTTTTTATGAATGAAAATTTTATTTTTTCTCCCCAACATGTTTTCTAATTTTCCAAGATGGCGGACCAGAAAAACATGAAAAAAAACTTTCTACGTTACCTGATGGTTTTTGATTCGTAAAGTGTCCTATCAGGGACCGCCAGCGTTGCGCAAAATGACTATGTATCGCTTCGATCTGCTTGAATCAGAGTGCGTATTAGTAGAGTGAAGCAAAGCCAAAAATTAGGCATGCACCGTTTTTTTAATTCATTGTTAAATTAAAAATTGACTAATTTTTTGTGTGTAAAACTAAAAAAAAAAATATTAAAAAAAATTAAAATTTGAATGTCCCGCGGCTCAAAATCGCGGAGCCAATCAGTAAGAATTACCACCTTTGCTTTCCACCCGAGTGTGTCTAGAGAGAGTAACGACACGGTGGTACCTGTTACACTCACTCTGTGCTCCACTCTACTTATACGCCCTCTGGCTTGAATTACCAAAATTTTTGTTATTGATGATAAATTAATTCGTATTATTTGTACCTTCCTCCACGAGGATATATATGCTTTTAAAAAATAGACATACTGTAAACTTTTTTTTAACTAAAAAAATTGGTGTATTTAATTTTGAATATCTATCAATACCTGTAAATAAAAATTATTTTTGTTATTATTGTAAAATGTTTGAAGTTTAGAATAGCAATTAAGAATAAGGATATATGAAATTTTAATTAAATTTGAAATTTATACACGTTAAACAATTAATTAAATCTTAATTGTAAAATGGCCAGATACGGTCAAAGACCAGAAAATGCATTGAAACGTGCTCACGGTAAGTTTAATTTCCATTTTATTTTATTTTAATAAGTTACAAGAAAATTTACACACAAAAATTTTAAATTCTCGATTCTTTACGAATCGTGTTGATGTATTTTCTTGTCTGGTAAAGTAATTGAACAAATTTGTCTTATACATTTTATTTTATCTTTAAAAGGATACAACATTTTTTGCTAAAATATTCTTATGATAATTTATTGTATTAGTTATTTTAAAAATGTTTAGAGTTAGCATAGAAATATTATTTATGGAAATATTCATAAGCTAAATATATAAGGAATTAAATATGAGTTTAGAAAATGCTGCCTTTATTATGAAAGAACTTATAATAATTTTATATAATTTTTTTTAAAATTATTTTATTAAACCTAGCACCAAATAATAAAATCAATAAATTAGCATACCCCAACAAGTTTTCTATTTTTTTAACTAAATTTTATTTATAATAGCACAATTATCATTTTTAGATTTAACAGCAGCTTATTAAAATAATAGTAAGATTATTTTTGAGTAAATTTATTTTAAGCTATGGGATTCATTTAAAAATATAGTTAAAAATATTTTGATTACTAAAAGTTGAAACTATTTTTCATAAAACTCGAAAATATAAAGCAGTGGATAAAAGTAAATTTTATTTCTATTTAAAAACCAATAAATTTGCAACATTAAATATATATTTCTGATACATTTATATATTTCTGATACAAAATAATTACCTAAGTCTTAAGCTTGAAACGCATATTATAATTTAAGATTTCTGGAAATCGACACTTTTGGAATCTTTGATTTTTATAGCCATTGATCAAATTATATGTCCCTTAGAATAGGAAAAAAAATTTTTTGAATATATTGACTACAGACGGAGATATTAGCTCTTGAAATTTCTTTAATTTTTGATGCTTAAATTAATCAAGAATTTTTTATAAAGATTCTGATTTGAATAATTTTTGAGGATAATATTTAGGACATTATTTAGCATCAATTCACTGAAAAAATAATTTATTTCCTAAATTTTGCCCCAAATAAATCAAAATTTTGAAAATTATAGGTTAAGTCAAAAATCAAAAGCTTAACAAAAAAGGCTTGTTTAATTTAGTACCTCAAAAGTGAAAGAAGTTTCAAGCGCTAATATCTCCATCTGCAGTCAATAAATTTTCAACATATATTTTTTTATAATTTTAAGGGATGCATAACTTGATAAATGGCTATAAAAATTAAAGGTTCCAAAAGTTTGATTTCCAGAAATTTTAAATCAAAAAATGCTATTTTTATCCATCTGATTCAACCTTAAAACTTTTGTCTATACCAAACATTAAATATAGTTGGCACATTATCAATTTTTCTGCAAACAATAAATAATGTAGAATAAATTAATGTACAAAAAATTTTTAACTACTAGGTACATACATGACTCTTGAAAGTAATTGAATGTTTATTAGTATTTTTAAAGGCTACTAAATAATTGATCATGTATATATTTGAATTGTATATTGAAAATTCAAGCTACAAATGCTTATACATCCCTATACATCAGAGTTGGCACAGTTTTTGCTAGTAGCGGCGATATGTATTACTATAATTTTAAACTATTAACAATTTTTATTCGATCCTGTAAGGTGAGACAAAGAAATCGGAAATATAAACTTTGAACATTTTATACAATTTTCATAATACTTCTGTATCATTGTAGTATTTTTATTTTAAACTTTAAAGTTTTTGTCCTTATGTTAAATTAATGTTAGATTTCTGATTTTTATATCTTAATTAAAAAAAAAATTAATGATGTAAGAGGGTTACAATATAGTATATTTAAGTTTTAAAATGATTAAACTTTAATAATTATTTTATTCTCTTTTGTTAAGTTTTGTCATTATTTATAGTTACCTTCTGAATAGATAGTTAGCTAGATAGATAGTCGTTATTTGCACAAGTACAAAAAATTCAGTATATATGTTACGTTTAGAGTCCGATCTCCGGATAAAGCTAAAACTATCCGGTTAAGGCTAGCTTTATCCAAGCCGTATTGGATAAAGCCGTGTTGGATAAAGGTATCGCTTGGATATAGCTAACTTTATCCAAGCAAGCTGGAGAAAGCCCGATTCGTATAAAATTTAATACAATATAGTAAAAAATCAACAGACATCTAGTTACTTTTTTTAAAAAAATTTTATTATTTTACCGCTATCATATTTTTGTATTCAATTAATTAGTTAGTGACAACAGAAAAAAAAGCTAAGCTAAACTTAGAAAACCAATCATCAAAAATGCTGAAAAGGTGAAATTCTAAGTTTCCTAATTGTAACGTTGGAGATACAGTCAGAGTTGGAATTCCTGATGTAGATAGAAGACGTGGAGACTTTAGAAATATTCTAATGGCGATAATAGAAAAAGATGAAAAAGAATTTTATAAATTGGCTAATTATCACGAAACAATCAAAGAAAAGTTTTCTCGAAATCAGTTTACACCCACAAATACCTGAAAAGAAAACATTACGCCAGCTTGCAATAATGGAATCTAAATTTGGTGGTCAAGGTTTTCAAAGATGCAACTGCAAACAAGGTTGCAACAATAATAAATGTAAGTGCAACACTAGCTAGCGGGCTTAACTGTATCTCAAAATGTCACAGTACCTTGAGGGAACAAAACCATTCAAAACGATTGAAATGCCAATCGTATAAATTGACTTTTGGGTTTGACGATTCGGACCGATTGAATTTAATCGTTCTGAATGGTGAGTATAATTTTTAATCGTGAGCAATGGTTTTTTTAAAAATGTCTTTATAAAAAAGTTTTCCGAGTCAAATACAGGCTAATTAGATGTGAAAATCGTAATAAGGTCTAGAAAAACCAATTTCCCAAATTATTTTCCGTTTTTCCAATATGGCGGACCAAAAAACGACAAGAAAGGAACTCTCCATATTACCCATTGGTTTTCGAGGTTGAGAAAAACGTTTTTACTAAGGAAAATTCTCATATTTTCGCCCATACATATTTTCCGATTTTCCAAGGTTCTAAGCTATAGCTTATCATGTGCAAATAACGAGCAAATAAATAATATTTAAAATTTTTATTTTTTTCAATTCATATATTAATTCATTGTTTTTTTTTTTTATTGGTATGCACACCAAACCTAAAAGAATTTTTTGTTACCCAGAGAAGAATGATTGTTTATTTAATTCTTTAGAGCGGAATTTTTTTGAGGTTAATATTTTTAAAAACAATTATTTTCAATTTAATTCTTTTTGAACAGAATAAAAACAAAAATAATTGTTTTTAAAAATATTAACCTCAAAATAATTCCGCTCTAAAGAATTAAATAAGCAATCACAAGGTGGCCTTAGTTCAAAAATGAAGGGAATTTTAAGCGCTAATATCTCCATCTGCAGTCAATAAATTTTCAAAATTTTTGTTTTTGAATTCTAAGGGGCATATAACTTAATAAATGGCTATAAGAATTAAACATTCCAGAAGCATCGGTTTACAGAAATCTTAAATCAAAAAATGCTATTTTTATCCACCTGATTCAACTTTAAATTTAATAATATATTTTGAAAAAGAAAATGTCTTAAATTTACTAAAATTTGTCTATAGGAAAATCTGGAAAGTCAGGGAATTTGGTATGTAAAATTTTGTCGAAACACTAAAAAAGTACTGGAAAATTAAAAAAAAATAGTCTGGAAAGTCAGGGAATTTTAAAATTTCAGTTCCTTGGCCACCTTGAATCATTCTTCTCTGGGTAACAAAAAATTCTTTTAGGGGTCGTTCAAAAAAAACGTAACGCCCTTTTTCTGAAATTTCGGGTACCCCAGTACCCAGAGTAACGCTTATTTAGAAAATTGTCCGAAGACTTTTAACGGACCGTAACATTTAAAAGACTCACCCACCTACCCTATCAGCGTTACGTAATTTTTGAACTTCCCCTTAGGTTTGGTGTGTATAAATTAAAAAATTTATTCAAATGCAAATATTTATTTAGATCTTTTGTCAAATAAAAACAAATAATTTATATTATAAGTTAACCATATAAATTTTATTTAAAAATTTTATAAAATTTATTAAATTATATTATTTTGTAAAATAAATAAAATTACAGTTAATTGACTAATTGTTGGTATATTAAAAAATTTAATTAAATATGATAGCGGTAAAATAATAAAATTAAAAAAAAAAACTTATTAGATGTTTGTTGGTTTTTTACTATATTGTATTAAATTTTATATGAATCGGGCTTTATCCAACACGGCTTGGATAAAGCTAGCTTTAACCGGATAGTCTTATCTTTATTCAGAGATCGGACTCTAACCGTAACATATACATTGCATTAAGCATATAAAATACATATAGATAATTATTGATAATTATTTAAAGTATAACATCACAATAGTAAAATAATATTACTTAACATAATTCGAGCGTATCCTATCCTAAAAAAAACATTGCTCATCGCAACGGTTGTTAGGTGTAATCGTAATAAAGTCATTTTGATTGGTTCTCACAATAATGTAAACAAACATACACATACAAAATTTTAAATTCAAAATAACATAAACATTATTAATTCAAATCGAGAGGTTATGGGTGAATTTAATGAATTTAATAAACTTTATTGATTTAATCATTATTATATCTATTTGTATATATAATAAATTAATTTAATAATGTTTGAAATGAATAATTACACATAAAACTTAACACATGAAAATTATATAATTATTGGGAATCACCAAACTTATTATGCGCTGTGCGACCGGAAAAACCTTTTCTCGCCACTGACAAAGAAAAATCGTAATGCACTATTTTTTAGTCTTCTGTTTCTGCGATGAATTTTTTTTAATACCAACTTTATTCATATAATTTAGCATTAATAACTCATTTTCTGGCCTTAAAATTTGACAAAGTTCAATAAGATCTGCGAATTTATCTATGTTTAAGCCAGCATAAAGAGTTTTTTCTAGTACTAGACTATCAAAGTCAGGAACAGTCAACTCGTGTTTATTTGGATCATCATAATAACTACTAGAAGTAAATATTTCACCATTTGGTTGGTATATTAATCGTTTTCGACTGCTTATTTTTATTTGATCTTGATAGTTTTTTGTTAATGATGGAAAAACCTTCTCATAATCATAAATTTCATATTCATTATCTTGTACAATAATAAATGGCGGATCCCTAGAGTTTTGTATCAAATCCAAGTATTCTGCTACAGTCTCAATTGTTTCCCTGTCTTTACACTTTTTTAAGTACAATCCAAAGTTGCGTTCACATTAGTTATACGAGTGACCTACAACTGGAAAAATATGTTGTATGGGAACCCCAAGTTTTTTGGCCAGAGATGCGAAAAATTTAAGAAATAAATAATTTTTATTTTGTCCTCCGCATCCATCGGAGAACAAAATAATTTGATCGTGTTTTTGTGGGTCAAATTCTCTCATTAACGCATATAAAACAAAGTTAATCACAGTATTGCTTATAATATTGTACAATATTGCTATCCTTGGTACACCAAATGCAAAATTTTAATTATAATTCAAAAAATTAATGTAAGTTGTTTAACTAATAGGTGGTTTTTCATAACCAGTAGTGGCCTCATAGAAATCCAAGAATAGTACATACATTTTTTAAAAATTTAATGCAGGATCATCAAAATAATTCAATGAGGTACGCATCGATTTATAGTGAGATTTATGGTGCGGTAATGAATCACAATGCGTGCGAATAATTTTCATTACAAGATTACTTAAATTTTTCTTATGTCTATAACGTCCTCTTAAATCGTATAAACATTCATTATTTACTATTTTTCGTTGTACGGTACCGAGCCTGTCTTTACTGACTTGTAAGACAGAAATTAAAAATTTTTTGCAAACTTCTATATTTGAATCATGCTTAGGAAAAAAATAGTTCCAAAGGAAAAGTCGACTTCTATTAAATTTTTTCACTACTTTTGATACTTTATATTTTAGTAATGGTTTTAAGAATATATTTTGTAGTCCATAATTACCATGCATCCAAAACTCTTTAAAAACATTTTTTTGCACTGGTACACTAATCTTATCACAACAACATTTTCTTGTGCAACACGATATAACTGGTTGAAAAATTTTAGTGTTTATTTTTTTACCAGAAGTAGATGTATTTTTATGATTTATTTCTTTTCCAATCATCTGGATGTTTCACACGCTTACGAGTTTTTGTATCACATTCAAACTCATTTTCCAAATCACTTTCCGTATCTGAATCAGATGAAGAATCAAAATCAGAATCTGTAGAAGACTCAGCATCAGAAAAATCAGAATTATCCGAAGATTCAACATTAGAAAAATCGAAATCCGCAGAATGTTCAACATCAGATAAATCAGAATTCATTTTAGTAATAAGAGAGAACTTTACTTCAAGAAAGTTTAAAAAAAACTAATTTATTTCAACAAAGTAGATAAAATAAAATGAAATTTTTTCTCTTATCTTGGACTCTTTTTCATATTTTTTAAGGCACGACGTCAATAATTGGAAAAAAAATTTTGATTATTTTTTTTCGTGTGTAAAAATACATCAAGAATATGGAAAAAATGTTTGTACAAAAATTCGTTACCATTAAAAAGATATTAAGGTTTTTGTAAGCAGGAAACCAGGCTTGTGAATAGGAAAAAAAAACTTTAAACGCGTTTATCTCGAAACCATTTTTTTAAATCGGTAACCACGATTGCTTTAAAAGTACTGGTTGGATTAACTAGATTTTTTTTTGATTTCTTTTTAAAACTAAAAATCTTGTACGCAAACCAAAAAAAATATATAAAATTGCCTTGTTTGTACTTTTTTTTTTACGTACAAGGTCCAATTCCGTGCGCGAAAATTGAATTTTTTCTTATTTTACGGGCCAATTTTTTATTTTTTCTAAATTTCAAAATTTTTTTGGTTTACGTACAAGACATAACGGTTCTAAAAATAACCTCGTTGGATTTTTTCGTTTCAGAGTACCTGG
This sequence comes from Anagrus nilaparvatae, assembly GCA_022575985.1. Classification (NCBI taxonomy): domain Eukaryota; kingdom Metazoa; phylum Arthropoda; class Insecta; order Hymenoptera; family Mymaridae; genus Anagrus; species Anagrus nilaparvatae. The sequence goes on from JAKSXM010000007.1 coordinate 33,179,376, forward strand.
AGTGGAGATATCCTGGTTACCGCAAAATAACAGCCTTCAAATATCGGTCCATATTTACAAGACGGGTCAATAAAAAAAAAAAAAATTAAAAAAACACGTAGTTTAAGACTTATATTTTCATTTAAAAAAAAAAAAATTTTAATATATATTTGAATAAAAAAGATATTCAAATTTTAAAAGTGTGTTTTTTTGCTTAAGAAATTGAAGTCGTGCCTTAAAGGATAATGATGCAAAAAAAAAAGCTAAAACTTGGAGAAAGTAAAGTAAAAAATAATTTAATTTTACACTTTTTTTTTTTATAATTTACTGAACAGTTTTTGAGAAAATAAATTAACACAGGCTCTTATGGAAAATTTTAAAAAATGAAAAAAAAAGCATTTAAAATACAAAACTTAAATATTTTTTTATGAGTTGATAATTAGAGTCCTGATAAATAAAAAGAGACCTTAAAATTTACAATCGACTGTCATTTTTTATGGTTTTACTTAAAAAAATGTATAAAAAATCAACGTTTATTCTGCTATTGAGGTAATCATTTATTTTACTTATTTATTTATTTATTTTCTTTATAAATAATTAAATAATATTATTTAAATAATAAATAATTTATTTAATGCCAAAATTAAGTTAATAAAATTTATTTTTGAAAAAACTGTTTTATTTATTTAAAGTTGCAATCCGTATTTTTTTACACGCGTAAGACAAAGATGCCGATAGAAAATTATTTATAATAAAAAAATTTTTTTTACATTTTGGGGTAGTTTTCATACCCAGGGCTGCAAATATTGTTACTTTTTCGGCTGTAAAACGAAAAGGGGCAACAAAAAAATTTAATAACGTTTTTTTCATTTTTTTTTTTTAATTTAGGGGTCGTTTTCACCCCCCACCCCTGGGGAGGGGTTGAATTCATTTCATAATAGTAAATATACGATAAAATATTTTCAAAAAATTGGTCCAAACACAAAAAAAATAATCTGAGGTCATGCTTTTTGTATTTTTTCTTAATATTCTGGGGGTAGTTTTAACCCCCCTATTATTAAATCTTATATCTCAATTTCGGGGCATAATAAAAAAAAAATCTTCATTAATTTTGAGAGTAGAAGCCAGAACCCTTTTCATCCCTCGAAATAAATTTGTCTTTTGGTCTTCTTCTTCTCTTTCCTGGACAGCGAAATTTAATAACAGGATGACGAAATACTCGAATCAGTTTTCATATATTATATTATGTCGCACCTACAGATGTAATGTTTTATTATAGTTGAAACATTTTTTATTAAAATTTATAATTATTTTTACAGATTATATATAATAATAAATTAAAGAAACAATATTTAAAATTGTTTTACAAATTTTTATACAGCGCGGCTGACACTGCAGAGCAAAAATGAATCGATTAATTAGATAAAATCGAAGACGAAATTTTTAGAAGATTGTAGAATAAAATGAGAAAATTATTGTACTTCTTATTTCCCTATTTTTTTTATATGTTTAATTACAGGCATCCTTGATTATCCGCGGGGGATACGTTCCTGAAAAGTACCGCGGATAATAAGACCTTACTCTTATGGGAAAATAGGGGTTACGTTCGTAGAAATTCAAATGATATTAAAATTAATTTTTTTTCCTAATAAAAATGATTTTTTGCCTAAAAGTACGTAAATTTATTTCAAAAAATACAAAATTTCAATGAAAGTAAGTTCAGGATCAAGTTTTTTGTTAAAAAAAGTCTGTCATCCGCGATTGTTTTGCTCGTCTTAAAACATCCTTGTATAACTCATCATAAATTTCTACCGCTTTTTCACAATTATTTTTAAAACTCAAACTCCTTGTCATTATTGGATCATAATTCATTGCCAAATCAATGGCAGTTTGTAAGGAATTTATGATTTGTAAAATGGTTTTTCCGTTGAGAGAAACTTCAACATTTGGTTCGGTTTCTGGCACTTCTGGTAAGGGTGTGGCTAGTTCTTCAGTTTCTTCTGGCGTTAGATCTGCTGAAGGCAACATCAAATCTAAAACGTCAGTCTCTTGAAGATCGGCAAATCCCTCTCCATCTATCGTTCGAGCCAGATTTACGATTGTTCGAACACTCTCTTGATATTCTATTCTTCTCGATTTTTCTTTAGGTGGCACAACATTCGGCCAGACCACCCTTTACTTGCATTGAAACTCTCTTTCTTTTCATATTTTTTATCCAAATAATCATGAAAAAGCATCGCTTGGCTCCTGATAGCAGCAGTTGTAACTGGAATATTTTTATGTATCAAATCTTGGATCCAAATCGTGAGCATTTCCTCCGTTTTCTCAAGAATATTTCCGCGTACAACCTTCACAAATTTGGCGTGATGCCCCAAATTTAGAGAACTATTTCAGATTTTATCTTTATTATCGCGTATTGTCCTAATTGACGACTCATTCACTTGAAAACGCCTTGCAATTACGGCAATTTTTTCACCATTATCAATCAAATTCAAAATTTTGAGTTTATCCGAGATATGCATAACGCTCCTTGCGCGAGATGGTGTTTTCTTAGATGATTGGGGTGTTTTCCTTTATTGTGGAGCCATTATAATTACGAAATACAATTTTATTTTATAAACTTCAAAAAAAAAAAAAATTAAAAATTAATGTAGGTTAGAAAAAAATTATAAATTATCTGAACATTGTCATATTGAAACAAAATACTTCTTGACATTTTTTTTTAGTGCACAAAAAAACCGCAGATAACAAGAATTTTCCCGCGGAAAACAAGGTATTGGATATTTTGGTCCTACCGCGGATACGGTGAACCGCGGATAATAAAACCGCGGATAACGAGGGGGCCAGTATTATTATAAGTAAACAAAATTTTATCAATAAGTAAACAAAATTTTATTAAGCATTTTAAAAGATAAACAATAATAATAATTAAATAACGCGCGAGAGTATATGTGACAGAAAAATACTTGTATGTTACGCTAACAACCAATAAAAAATATAATTCACGCGCATGCGGCATGACAAAATCAGCGGACCAATCAGAACACGAATAAAAAGGACGAAAAAATATGTCACATGAGTTTTATAACGATAGAAATTTATTTTTATTTTTATGCAAATTCTTTTTTCTTTTTTTTATAAAGCATCACAGAGATGTTCAAAATTACTTAAAAAAGAGGTTCTATAGTAAAATTTCCTGAGGAATCCAAAAATCGAGACAAAATTTTCATTATATTACAGGAAAAGCCGGAAAATGGGAAAGTTGAATTGGATGAGTCAAAAAAAGGATTTAAAGGCAAATAACTTATTTGCAGGGATCGGAGAACTCGTAATTTGCCATTACTCATTAATGTTACAGAAATTTTAATGTGTAATGAAAAAAGCCATTAATCATTTAATATTGCCCTCATTACTTTTTGTAATGGATAATGAAGTTTTGCCATTACCCATTACTTTTTGTAATGAGTAATGAACTTTTACCATTACTCATTACAAAAAGTAATTGTAATGGCCATTTTGCATTACAAATTACAAAAAAGTAATGAGTGTTACATTACAGCACAAATAATTTTTGACCCTTTAAATAAAATTTTTATTTTAACTAGAAAATATAGGAATGTGTGTATTAAACACGAAATACAAATAAACAGATTTTTTAGGAAATTAAATAATTTTTTTTTAATCTAACAGAATATAAACACATAATATTGTCAATTGACTTCTTCATTTTCAGATTTGTGATATTTTTTATAAAAATAAACACAGTCAATGGTATGATTAACCGCTATACATAGACTGAGTATATATTTCAAAATTTTCAGTTACTTTACCTAATAGGAGTTACCAACCATTTTTTTAAATTAATTATTAGTACCTATTTTAAAATTTTTAAATTAAAAATTTTTTCTATCTTAAAAATAATTGCAAGGTTCATGTCATTCTTTTTTTTTTAGAGATTATTTAAAATAATACACTGTTAGGGTTGTTTTATAAATTAGACATAAAAAATAAATAATAATTAGTTTTAATTATAATTGTTATCATAACTATATGATCTTATAGACAATATAGTATTTTAATCTTTTTATAACTCAGTACATTTTTTATATTAACTAGAATAGCCGCGCGCCTAGCGCGCGCAGAATAATGACTTTTTAAAATGATTTCCTAATCAAAATTTATTTATTTGAAATAAAATTTATAATACCAGAAACTGTTTTAAAATATTATACTCTACGGATGTATACCTACTATTAGGGGTGTGCAGTGATCCGAAAGTCGGGTTGGGTCGGGAACTCTAAATTTCGGTCTTTTTTGTCAAATTTTTGCGGGTTAGATTTCGTGTGAAGCCAAAAACTTCCCGGTAATGGTGCATTTTTGAATCGAAAGCTTTCATGGATGAGGTATCCTGAATTTGACCCAACTCGAAGCAAAAAACCCAAAATTTCGGGCACCCGACCCGACTTTTAGATAACCGCACACCCCTAATACCTATTGATAAAATACTAACATTTTTTTCTATGAGCAATTTTTAATTTTAACAAACTAATTTTTAAATACAGTATTTTATAAGTATTTAAAAATTTATTAAGAGACCTTTTTTAATCAAATTTTATCTCGAAAATCGAATCTAATTTTAATAAGGCTGTTCAAAATTAACCCATTTTGAATCCAATAATTTAATTCACCAGAAATAGTTATTTTGAATTATCAGAATATGCCTCTCTGAAATCCAGTATTACTCTGAAAGGTTGCCTTTACATAAATTTAATTCTGAAATTCCTTAATTGATATTATTTCTTAAGTACCTAACTGAAATTAGTCGCTAAGACTGATTGAATTTTTAAATCTCCAAATCCAGATTATTTTAAGTCCCTTACTTGAAACTATTTTATTGCTCTGAATTTAAATTATTCTTCATTTCCAACCCGAATTATTTTAAGTCCCTAAATCAAATAGTTCTTATAAATCCATTCACCCTTGAGCCTTTTTCTCTCCATCAACTCCCAGCTTCACCATTATATCGTAAAATAAATCATTTTTTTGCAACATATTTTGATGTTGGTATTTGAGTAAAAATAATAGAATAGAGTCAAGTACTTGGTCAATTATCCATTAATTTATAATTTCCGACCTTTCCCTATTTCAACAAAAAATTGGAGCTGTGAAACGGCTATTTTTATAACTTTAGAGCTTTAGGGCTTGAATTGAAAACAAACAATATTAACCTATTCTCTGTATTAAATATTTTAATAGTTAAAATAATTGTTAAAATGGCTATATTTTAAATAGAATATAGTTATTTGTTTTACTTATTTTCAATTCAAGTATGATCTAAAGTTATAAATTCGCCTTTCCACAGCTCTTATTTACTTTTTCAGTGGGGAAGGCCCGACTCAATAACAAATATTCATTAATTGTTTAAAATTTTTTCATTATTTCAATGTCTTTTTTTACAATAGTAAATTTTTCGGGTTTTTAAAAAGCATAATTTTAATTTTTTTGTCTTTTTTTTTTTTAAACAAGTAAATATTTTACAAATAAAACAAGCTTCAATTCTAACCTCTTTTTTAGGCTTTCTTGTGTTTATTTATTTATAAAGAAAATAAATAACATAACCATTAATTTTATTCATTTACATTTTTTATATAAACATTAAACAATATTATTTAATAATCATATCTGGTTATTAATCTTTTGATTTTTTAAAATAAACTTAAATTTTTATATGAATATTAAAATTTTAGACACTGAAAAAAATCCTTACAGACGCTTTTTTAGTGAAATGATGCATATAGAAGACACTGAACACACTTTAAACCGTAGAGAAGACACTCAAAAAATGAAATATTTTTTTAAAAACACAATACACCTAATAAAAAAACGTTTAAAATAAACCTACCTTAATTAAATTAAAAAAATAAAATTTTTTCCTACAATTTTAAAAAAATTTTTCATACAAAATTTTTAAAAAAATTTTAAATATATTTTTTTCTACAAATTTAAAAAAATTTTTTTCCTACAATTTAAAAAAATTTTTCTTACAAAAAATTTTTTCCTACAATTTAAAAAAAATTTTTTTCTCCTATAAAAATTTTTAAAGTCTTAAAATCTTTTCCAAAAAAATTTTTTACCCCTCTCCCACGTAAATACGTTATAATTTCTAAAAATAAAAATAAAAATAAAATAAAATAATTTCTTCAAATGGATCAGTTAAAAAACAGTCCTCCAGCCACATTCATAAACTTATTATAATATAAACAAATATCGGTCGACTCTGTTTTTATAACGTATACTATTTTTTATATATCTTTATATATTATGTGATTTCATAGTTTGGTTACTTATTTTCTATAAAAGTTATGTAAGTAAAAATTTAAAAATTTTTTAAAAATATTCTGTATAAATAGAAACAATATCTTATAAAATTATAACTATAATTGTTACAGATTTTCTTGATAATGAAAGCCTGAGCTTTCGAAACGTCGAAATAAATAAATTATTTCTAAATTTGTTCCATTTTTGATCGTCTTTATTTTTATTTACCTAATAATAATAAAGAAAATTTTCAAAAAATTTATTATATAAAAATTTTATTATATATGGTTATGGTTATGGTTTTTTCTGAGAGATGTAAGACTTTTGCTTTTATCTCTTGTTTTGTTATGCTTGTTGTATGATTTTTATTATGCTAGATTTATGTTGCTTTTTTTATAAGGTCTTTCATCCTTAGTGTGTGCGAGTTTAAATGTTTGTGTTATGTGAATGTGTTATGTGCGTTGTTAACCTATGGCCTCAGAGAATCACACAATTTCTCCTGTCCCCATGCCTGCTTATAGTGCACATGGTCGCACTCCGGACGCGTTATCTACATAATGCCATTTTTTTTTTTTTTTTTTTTTAAATAACATTATGCGGATGTCTCAGTCCTAGAGCAATGATAGAAAATAATTTCAGAATTTAATCTATTCAGAAAAAAAACTGAAAATATTTTTGTCCGAGTCGGGTCGCGAACCTGTAACGTTCAGATCGACAAGCTGACGCGCTACCGACTGAGCTATCAAAGCTCTTCAAAATTTTATTATATATATGGCTCGTTTTCATTTTTTTTGAAAAAATAGCTTTCAAAAAATAAAAATAAAAAATTCCTTTTTTAAAGTCCAAACAAGACTTTTTAGACTTTTTTCACCAATATTTATTCAGTGTTGCATAAAAATCACCATAACGAACCTTTTACATCAATTTATTACATTTTTTCATATAATTATAAGGTAAAAACAGGTTAAAACCATTAAAAACCAAAATCGTTACATACAGCCTTAATGTATGAATTTTTCTAGGTTTTATGTATTTTAGAGAACAATATCATATATTTTTAAAGAATTCTTACTAAAAAAACGAGTTTTGGAGGTAAATTTTAAAAGTATTAAAAAACAGTCCTCCAGCCACATTCATAAACTTATTATAATATAAACAAATATCGGTCGACTCTGTTTTTATAACGTATACTATTTTTTATATATTTTTATATATTATGTGATTTCATAGTTTGGTTACTTATTTTCTATAAAAGTTATGTAAGTAAAAATTAAAAAATTTTTTAAAAATATTCTGTATAAATAGAAACACTATCTTATAAAATTATAACTATAATTGTTACAGATTTTCTTGATAATGAAAGCCTGAGCTTTCGAAACGTCGAAATAAATAAATTATTTCTAAATTTGTTCCCTTTTTTGATCGTCTTTATTTTTATTTACCTAATAATAATAAAGAAAATTTTCAAATTTTTGTATTGGAACGTGCAAGTATATATACTTGTTTAATAAAATAATAATAAATTTTTATTTATTTTTAAAAATTAGTCAACAAGTATAAATATAAATTTTTAAATATTTGATAAAATTGATAATAAATCGAAATTTTAAATAAATTCAAAAATCGAATAATCGATTTTATTTCGGCCAATCAGAAGGCGAATAAAATCTGTGAATAGAACAACTTCAGTTCATCCATCTCTTTTCAATAAAGGGATTCTTTTCTTTAAAATATTTTTTTTAATATACAATTTTTGAAAAAAAAAGATAATGTATTTAAAATGTCAATTTAAAATTAACTCATAGTAATGAAACTAAGGACAATTAATTAAACTTATAAATATTTTAATATTTCTAATATTTTTATGATCAGAAAAATTAATCATTTTTAATTATTTCATGAAAAACATTAACAGTACACAGTACAGCTGCTGTGCTTAAATTTTGATTGAATTTTTAATTTCAAGTAAAATTCAAGTACAGCAACCCTACAGTGTATTAATTTAAATAATCTCTAAAAAAAAAGAATGGCATGAACCTTGCAATATTTTTATGATAGAAAAAATTTTTAATTTAAAAATTTTAAAATAGGTACTAATAATTAATTAAAAAAAATGGTTGGTAACTCCTATTAGGTAAAGTAACTGAAAAATTTGAAATATATACTCAGTCTATGTATAGCGGTTAATCATACCATTGACTGTGTTTATTTTTATAAAAAATATCACAAATTTGAAAATGAAGAAGTCAATTGACAATATTATGTGTTTATATTCTGTTAGATTAAAAAAAAATTATTTAATTTCCTAAAAAATCTGTTTATTTGTATTTCATGTTTAATACACACATTCCTATATTTTCTAGTTAAAATAAAAATTTTATTTAAAGGGTCAAAAATTGTTTATGTGCTGTAATGTAATCCTCATTACTTTTTTGTAACTTGTAATGGAAAATGGCCATTACAATTACTTTTTGTAATGAGTAATGGTAAAAGTTCATTACTCATTACAAAAAGTAATGGGTAATGGCAAATCTTCATTCCTCATTACAAAATGTAATGGAGTAATTATACATCGCTATTGCATTTTCTGGACAAAGTAATGATCCCATGTAATGTTACAAAAGTAATGGCATTAACCGATCCCTGCAAATAAGCAAAGAAATTTTTTATGAAATTTGTAGTACATATATTGAACTTATTTTCCTGAAAGTTTCAGACATTTTAAAGCACTTAAAAAAAATGCCAGATTGCGAAAAATGTCAAAAAAACGCATTTTTCAAAAATAGCCGTCACTAAAATCAAAATATCTCCGGTTTAAATACAATGATTTTAAATTTTAAGGTTGCAATTAAAAGGTCTTGAGTAGATAAATAAAATGCAACCAACCAGAAGTATTTTAGAGTTGATTCAAAGCCACGGTACTATTTTAAAAATCAGCTTTTTTAATAAAATACATTTATTACGTTTATCAATGCCAAAAAAAATTGACGCCTTGAAATCAGCTAAAAATTTTTTCACATATTGTAGACCTTTTACCGATTCAAATGCAACCAAAAAGATGAAATTTGAAGTAAATTCAAAGAAATGGCGTAATTTTTAAAATTGGCCTAATCAGGCTATTTTTGGACCTTTAAACGGCCATATTTCGGTCCCATGAGGTGCTAGAAGGCTAAAAATTTGGCTGAGGGATTTTTTTATTACCCCAAACTATACCCTAAAATTTGAGCTCAATCGGTGACATGAGTGCGCCCTAATCTGTACGAAAAATACTGGAACCACTCATAAATATACTTAAATTTGATCTGAAAACAATACACTTATATTTTAAAAAAAATTACCCCTATTATACCCCTAAATCCTCAAAAACTACTCTTAAAGTTAATTATTCAAGATTTAAAAAAAAAAGAAAATTTTAGAAGCTCATTAAGCTCATTAACCTCATTAACTTTAAGGATAGTTTTTGAGGATTTAGGGGTAGAAAAAGGGTAATTTTATTTTAAAAATAAGTGTATTGTTTTCCGATCAAATTTAAGTATATATATATAATTTTTCAAAGTCTAGAAAATATTTTTCGCTAAATTATCATTTTTGGCTTTTTCTGAAAAAAGGGTGAAAAACATGTGGAAAAAAATTTCTTGTCATACTTAAAAAACTTAATTTATAATTATTTCTTGTCATACTTAAAACTTTCAACTTTTGTAAAACACAGGTCTTCAGGAGTAAAAAAAGCCAACCCGTGTTAAAATTGGTTGGAAACTCGATCAAAGCAAACTTATTTCCGTTTTTTTTTCTAGATCACTGTGGGGCGGGGCATGAAAACTTTGTCAGCCCCTCTGGATACGTGCCTGGGATTTAATTGCAAAATTTTTTCAAAATTTATTCTTATTAATTCTTAATAATATTTCTTAAAGTAATAAATTCATAATAATATTTCCAGAATTCATTGAGGTTGGCAAACCTGCTAGAGCTTTAGATACATTACAAGAAGTTTTCAGGAATAAAAAATGGACTTACAATTGGTCGGAATCCGTTTTAGAGCCAATTATGTTTAAATATTTAGATTTATGTGTAGAGTTGAAAAAATCGCATATTGCTAAAGAAGGTTTATTTCAGTATCGTAATATGTTTCAATCTGTTAATGTAAGTAGCTTGGAAAATGTTATCAGGGGGTATTTGCGTATGGCTGAGGAAAAGACGGACGCTGCTCGAAAGCAAAGCCAGCAAGCTGTTGTTGATATTGATGATCTTGATAATTTAGCAACACCTGAGAGCATACTATTAAGTGCTGTTAGCGGTGAAGATGCCCAAGATAGAAGTGATAGAACTATACTAACTCCATGGGTAAAGTTCTTATGGGAATCATATTGCCAGTGCTTAGAATTATTACGAACAAATGCTCACGTAGAAACTCTTTATCACGATATTGCTAGAATGGCCTTTCAGTTTTGCTTAGAATATAACAGAAAAACAGAATTTCGTAAACTGTGTGAAAAACTGAGAAAACATTTAGAAGATATAAGCAAACTACCGCAAATGGTTTCAAATGTCTCCATAAATAAGATTGAAACGCAACAGATGAATTTAGAAACAAGGCTTCATCAATTAGATTCAGCAATTCAAATGGAACTTTGGCAAGAAGCATATAAAGCTATAGAAGATATTCATGGCTTAATGAATCTCTCAAAAAAAATGTCTGTGCCAAAGACAATGGCAAATTATTATCAAAAACTGGCACTTGTATTTTGGAAAGCGGGTAATTACCTTTTCCATGCTGCTGCTCTACTAAAACTGTTTCAACTTTCTCGAGAAATGAAGAAAAATATGTCCTCAGAGGAACAACAAAGAATGGCTAACAGAGTGTTATTATCAACATTATCTATTCCTTTGCCATCAGCTCACCCAGAGTTTGATAAATTTATTGAAACTGATAAAAGTCCACAAGAAAAAGCTCAAAAACTTGCAATATTGTTAGGATTGTCTCAACCACCATCAAGATCTTCTTTGCTAAAAGAGATAGTTCGAATGAATGTTATTAACTTTGCTTCTTTGCAACTGCAAAATTTATACACCTGGTTAGAGATTGATTTTCATCCTTTAGAATTATGTGAAAGAGTTGAAATAGTTGTCAAAAATTTACAGCAGGATGAAAATAATTCATTGCTACAGTACATTACGCCTTTACAAGATGTTACGTTAGTTCGGTTATTGCACCAGGTAAGTTCAATTGTTTATATATAATAAAAAACCAAACTAACCTTGTTCTAAGAAAAATGTTAACACGGAACATGTTTTTAGTGAGGGGGTACTTTAGAACTTGAAAATTAAGGGGGAGGGGGATCAAATTTGTCCTATTTAAGGGGAGGGGGGTCAAATGAGACTTAGAATAATTAGGAGACTTTGAAAAATTTGGGCTTAAGGACTTAGGATAATTCTTAGAATAATATCGATTTAGGGACTTGGAATAATTTAGATTTAGGGAATCAAAATAGTTTGGGTTTAGAATCTTAACAGATAGTAAGGTGATAATTACAAATTTTAAAATTAGAAAATTTGTATTGTAATTAGTGCTTCACGCGAGACGAGAGAGACGAGATTTGCCCCAATCTCGTCTTGGTCTCGAAAAATCTCATTTTTTGTAAATCTCGCCTCGTCTCGATCTCGGTCTCGTCACGCCACGTCTCGAAAAATCCTCGGAATCCTCGAAATCTCGCCTCACAAAAATAAAAAATTTTTTTTTGCCTTATACTTGGTTATACTTTTCTATTTTCTATCTTCAGGTGATTATTTTTTCGCTTATAATGAAAACCCATGAGTTAATTAACAGAAAAAATATATAGAAATTTGACCGCTTATACAATTGTATTTGCAGTCAAATCTTATTTTTCAAATATAAAAACGCACTGAAAAAATAAATAACTTTTCTTTTTAACTTTTCATAGTTCTTAAACTTTTCATAGTTTTCTTAATTTTAGAATTAATTCGATAAAAATATGGTATAATAATATACATAATATAATTGTAGCCATCTACAATTTTTTTATTTTTTGTTAAAATTTTGTAATCGAAATTACAATCTTAAGTGAATTAAATCCATATAAAAACTATGTGAACTTGAAATTATATTATAATTTTTAATTATTTACTTATTGATAAATCTATTATATAAAAATTGATGGGCTTTATGGGGGCCGCCATCTTGTGGACAATATAAAGACCAATCAAATTGTTTGTTTACAAATTTGAATTTTTCTATTTTCTTTATAGGTTATAAACTATATTTCTTTGATATTTTTTTTAATAAAGCTAAGGGGAAATTATAATGCGGGCGAACAACGTGAGCCCGCTATAGTCTAGTAATAACAAAAATTCAAATGGATTTAATAGTACTCTCGGTATACATTTTTGATGTACAATTTTTATATATTAATTGATTTGAATTTTATACTACCGGTAATAAAACAAGAGTTTTTTTCCAATTATTAAAGAATATGGTATCATAAATACCTTTGTAAAACACCATTATTTAATATTTAAAATATATATGTATTTATGTAGTTATTTAACTTTTATTATTATTTCTTGTAAATTAAAGACGCTCTGTCCACCACTGGGTGTTTTCTACGCAGTATATTTGTAACTAAAATATTTTAACCATATATTTATTTAGAATAATTTTTTAATGAAAGAATCAATACTTTTCAGTATTTAGTACAAGAATATAAAAAAAAAAATTAAAAATGTTTATTTGTTTAAACAAATACCTGTTAAATTTTTGAAATTTTCGGTTCATAAAAGCCTGAGTTCCCAGATCTGGGCTACTTGGATCAAAATTCTGCTTAGCTCATTTTGAAGATCATTCAATTCTAGGTGGAGGTATCGTGGGAAATTTTTCGCTAAACCTTTTCAGTAATGAGTTATACCTATTTGTTTATAAATTGTAGAGAATTTTTAACTTTTTTTTTATAAACAATTAGCTGTAACTCATTACTGAAGAGGTTTAGCGAAAAATTTCCCACGATACCTCCACCTAGAATTGAATGATCTTCAATATGAGCCAAGCAGCATTTTGATCCAAGTAGCCCAGATCTGGGAACTCAGGCTTTTATAACCCGAAAATTTAAAAAATTTAACTTTTTTTTTTATATTCTTGTACTAAATACTGAAAAGCATTGATTCTTTCATTAAAAAATTATTATAAATAAATATATGGTTAAAATATTTTAGTTACAAATATACTGCGCAAAAAACACCTAGTGGTGGACAAAGCGTCCTTAAAAATAAAATCAATCTCAATAAAAAGAAGATTTTACGGATTCAATTGAAAAAAATATTGGATACCTTTATTTAAATTTTATATTTTTGTTTGCCCTCAATCTCTAGTCTTTTTATGTAGGAAGATACAGGGTTGTAAAATTATGATGATTATAATAATATTAATTTAAATTTCATTTTACGAATTTTTGGTTTTTATTTAATTTTATGAAGCTATACCTATAAATTTAATTTAAAATTCCTAAAATAAAAAAACTTAAATTAAAGATTCCAAAAATTTTAATTTTTAAAGAAGTTGCTGATTGGAAAAATAAAGTTTTTATTAAAATTATGTATTCTATAAGAAATTTTCGAGATTTCGAGATTTCTCGTCGAGACTTTTTTAAGTCTCGGTCTCGTCTCGTAATTTTTATTAGCAGATCTCGTCTCGATCTCGTCTCGGTTTTCGACCAAAAAAATCTCGGTCTCGCGTGAAGCACTAATTGTAATGTTGAGTAACATTTGTATTATACCTAGCCCTCAGCTGGAAGTAAACATGTTCCATGCATTTAGGTTGTATTTACACATACGGTTATAAGTTTTTTATTTTTATAGAAGCATTTAAACTTTACATTAAAAGTAAAAAATTTATTAATATTAAAGAAATATAAATTAGTAGCTTATTAGTAGAGTTCTGATGGTAATTAAAAAATAGTTTTTTATCTGATTTTTTTTTAATGTTTACCAAATTTTTTATTTGTTGTTCTCATTCTTAGATTCTAGTTCACGAAATAACCATACTTATAAAGTTTAAAAAAGTTCTTAACTTTTGTATCTTAGACCAAGCAAACCGAAAAAGTCACTAACACCAATCATTTGTAATTTAAAAAAATCAGTTACAAATAGCATAAATTGAATATTAATTTAGTCTATATTAATTTAGTCTATATTCATTTCACAAAAAAAAATTTAAATTCAACATTTTTAATTTGTTTATAAACTATACATACTATTGGTTTAAAAAATAAGTGAACTGGCTGGTGTTTAAAATATAAAATTCGTAAAAATAATGTTAGAAAAATAAAAAAATACAGATTTATAAAATTTAACTTTACTACAATAAGTTAAAAAAAAAATAATTTGACTAACTCAATTATAGCAAATTTTATAGAAAAAAAAAAACAAATACGAAAAAAAATTTTTATATTATCATATATTGATAAGTATTTTTAAAATATTTTTTTATTTGTTAAAAGAAAAAAAAAACTAAATCAAAGACAGATAATAATATTTATATTTACAAAAATTTATATTCTTTTCTTTTGTTACTTTCCTCTACACATCTAAGATTTATAAGCCCTTGATTTTTTAAAAGCCTCTCTCTGCATCTTGTTCATTTCATCTCTTGTGAAAAAAATTTAAATATTTTTAAGGTGCTCACGGAGTTTATGAAAAACGAATAATATGAAGTAAAATTTACTGGAGATCAAGATAATTAAAAAACAAATCCATTGATCCCAAAAAATACTCAGGTTCCCGATCAATTAAGAAAGAAATAAGTAACTGAACATTTTTAAGGTTAACAACGCGTTCTTATGGGAGTTGATATTGTTTTACTGCGTACTAATTCAGTAACGAATCTTTTTAGATAAAATTGTACACACGTGTTATTTAACAAAAATAGAAACTTTTCCAAGAAAAAAATACAATAGTTGCCGATCAAATTATAAACACATAATTTTAGTCGCGGGCCCCATTCAATAAAATGTTTTGTATTTTAAAAATTTTGTTTACACCACACTCATTATATAAGAAAATGCATTATTATTAATAATAACTTCTATAAATATTCACAAATCTACAAAATAAATAAAATTTAATCAATTAGTTATGCCCCCTCTGATGTCACCCTAAAAGGCTCACACACAAACTCATGGACACGAGCAAAAAGCACACGAGCACGGGCAAAAGTAGATTATAGTGGAGTTAGAATGGAGGGGCTAAAAAGGATAAATTAAAAATATTAATCCCACTTTATGAAATATTGCTCGTTCCCGTGTGCTTTTTTGCTCGTGCCCATAAGTTTGTGTGTGAGCCTAAAATATACGGACCTAATACCGTGCGCCACCTTAAGTAAATAAATTATTTTCAGGTATATTTTTCGAAACATTTTTTTTTTAATTAAAGAGATTAAATGAATAAGGAAAAGAGAGAAGCTTTTAAAAATCAAGCTCGGGCCAGTGACATAAATCTTAGTTAAATGGAGGAAAATAACAAAAGAAAACAATAGATAATAATCGTTTTTTTTTTAAATCACTGAGTAGTTCAAAGACTATTGATTGAAGTGTAGTTCAAAGACTATTGAGAGTTGCGCGCGCGGCGGTAGTGAAAACATCATGCAATAAGTTGCTCTGCTTTATTTATATAAAATCAGTATATATAATTTAAAAATTCATCAAGATACTGCGTGCAACAAATAATTAAAATTTTGGCTGTGTTATGTGCAATTAGTTTCTATAATTAAGCTAATATTTTATATATAATTGCTAAATTTTGACAACAACATAATAACATAACCTACCGCTGCTGTGTTATCGTTAAAGTACTTGTTGTTACACAGTACCTTTTTTCGCGCAAAATTATCTTGCATAAATGGATAGCATAACTTTAGTGTAGTGCAAGTTACTGCAATATTGCAATTATTATTATTAATTGACATAACTAGAAGAGTTTTGGTGGGAAATATTATCATCTGTATTATCATGCTGGATCCGTAAGGCAATAATTAAATTATGCATAATGAATATTATCAAAATGCTAAAACTTAAAAATTATTTTTTTCATTGAAAATATTGGCTTACAATCCTGGCAGGGATAGAAAAAAGCAACAAAAGGTGTAATGTAAATTTAAGATGTCTTATGTATAAAAAAATCTTAGGAATCCCAGGCTAATCCAAGATATCAATAAATTCTTTAG
Organism: Anagrus nilaparvatae; assembly: GCA_022575985.1. Lineage (NCBI taxonomy): Eukaryota > Metazoa > Arthropoda > Insecta > Hymenoptera > Mymaridae > Anagrus > Anagrus nilaparvatae. Next base: position 33,195,901 of record JAKSXM010000007.1, read on the forward strand.
ACTTATTTGAAAAAACATATTTAAAAAAAAAAAAATAGACATCCCAGGCTAATTCTAGATATCAATAAATTCTTTAGCCTAATTTGAAAAAGTATCCTTAAAAAAATATAACAGAAAATTCGCAAGGAAAATATAGTGTCTATCCCATAAAATATTATACTTTTTCAAAAGTAGGTAAAGTAAGTAAAGATATCATAACAGTCGCAAGGTTTAAAAAAAAACAATGTGAAGCAATTAATAAAACTATAAATAAAGAATAAAAAACGCTGCCAAATTATGGCCACTACGATTGTGTTTTTTTTATTTTTTGGTGGCAAAAATTTTGGGAAAAAAAATATTTCCAATTGAAAGTAGTAACAAATTTTTTTTTTTACATTTATTTTTTATTTATAAGTAAACTTTTTTTTACAATTTAATAGAAAATTATGCGCCCATTTTATATTAATAAAAACATTATCTTTGTAGCCTAGCACTAGACTAAATTTCTATAATAAATGTTAATTAATATATTATATAAGTATCAGATAAATGTATATATACTTGTATATATAAGTGTGTACCACAGCTTGATATAATTATATATTCTACAATAAGCAGCTGTGATTTTTTTTAAATTTTATCACAGTATGGGCCCTTTTTAAATATCTATTTTTATTCATGTTCTCCTGATACATTTGTATATAGAAAATTTTAAATATTTTAAGGAATTCATGTACCGATATATTTTTCTTCAAAATTATAAGGATACTTCTTTACTTATAACTACTGGATTAAAAAACTGAAATGAAAACTTCGATATAAATCGCAAAAATACGATTAATCGCAAAAGTTCGATAAAAAAACGTAAGTCAAACCAAAATTCGATATCTCAGCCTTCTCCAATCATGAGTTAAACGTAAATGTATGTCCCTCTCACTTAGAAGCAATGAATATAGAGTGGGAGAAAAAATTCTGATAAATATAAGCAAAGCTAGCTTTTGCTTGCGATTGAGGGTCGTGTGACCGCCCCCCCCCCTCAATTCCATAAATCCAAAGCTAACGCTTTGGCTTGATATACTAAAATATTTTTTCAGTATCTAATAAACTTTTTGAGAAAACGAAATTAAAAATCACTTGAGTTAGAAGAGCATCCTCCTTAAATAAGTTTTTATATTTAATTCATATTTTTGATATTTTTTAATATAGACCAATTCAACCAGCTCTTTTTTTTTAAATTACTTTCTTTGTGCGAAATATCAAAACCCTTGAAGTCAAAATCATGTTAATTGCCTTTAGTTTTGGTTTTTTTCTTGTAAAGAGAAATCAATTTATAATTATTCTCATTTCTACCATAGTTTTTTTGGTGTTACTCAAATATTTTTGTACTGGCAATCTACCTGTTTCGTCAATATTTACTGTCACGATTTTTACAATTCACTGAATAAAATATATTTTTCTGCTGTTCTTTTTTAATTCTATCTTTGCACAATTTAATGAATTTGTTAAGTTTGACATTGTTTTATGAAATATATTATATATAGTATTGTATTTTATTGCATTTGTTTATCCTCTATATTATATTCCTATACGGGCATTGTTGATACAGGTTACCAGCAATTAAAACTGCAACCATACCACTAGACTTTTTTCAATTATTTCTCAATGCAACTGTTATATATATATATATATATCTTAATCTTACTGCTATATATATATTTGAAAATTTATTTGTGTGTATGTATGTGTGTGTATCATCATCAGGGTCAAACCAGCGAATGAAATTGCATAAAACCGGTGTCAAATTATAGAAAAGAAAGTCCGCAGGTGTCATAGTTTTGGGACTCAGCTATCATACTTTTGGAGATACTCAATTTTTAGTGTTCTTGAACTTAACAAAATTTTGAAAATTTTTAACAAAAATTGAAATATCTTTAGACAAATTTTTATTCAAAACGGAGTTATCATTAAAATTTTATAAAATATTTTTGAAACTGGTTGAAAAATTTTTTGAAAATTTTTTTTATTTTTTATGGTACTTTTAATAATTTATTCATGGGTCTGTGTGTGTATGTGTTTCATCATCAGGGTCGAATCAATGAACAGTCAAAATGAATCGTCAAAATATATAAGTCTGCGGGTGACATAGGCCATAGTTTAGCGACTCAGATACCGTAGTTTTTGAGATATTCAATTTTTACTACTTTTGGGAAAAATAAAATTTTTTGAAATTTTTTATTCAAAAGTGAAATATCTTTTAAATATGATAATTGGTATTACTTATTAATTTATAATTGGTATTACTCGATTCGGCACTAATTTATATGTACTAAGATAAATTTGTATAAAAAACGGACGTTTCTTTAAAAATTTGTAAAATTTTTTTGAAGTCAGAAAATTTTTTTGATTTTTCAAAAAAAATTTTTATAATTTGCGGTAAATATAAAAAAACTAGAAAAAAATTGAAGACATTTTATAGATTCTTTACTATTCAGAAAACATGATTGTTGTATCATGAATTAATTTTTTTACAAATTAGTTAATCGAGATTTTCATTAACGAAAAATTAGGGCCTTTTGAAAAACTAGATTTTGCATGTCCAGGATTTAAACGCATGATTGTTTATTTAAAAATGACTGTATTATTTGCAATTTATTATGACTATAATAAGGCCCCTTTGATTATGAGGCCTTAAATTCTCTAGATTAAATAATACCGAAACAATTGGATATACAGTTAATAAAACGTAGTGTAAATTATGAAATCAGCCAACTAACATGATTCATAATGGGTCTTGAAGTCTCTACGTCTATAGTACCAAAATAGTACACGAGATACTAATTCAAAAATGCTAGATTCTGTTCGTGCAGGATAAACACGTCGATTCCATAAGTGTAATCTTTATTTTTCGCGGCTCTCACGTAGCAAGATCGACGTTGGTCAAACTAATTTGATAATTTATGTAAATCGTCGCGTGCTTAAACTGGCGTCTTTTTTTGCCGCCCCTTCGCTGACCAGCATCAGTCTTGCGACACGAGAAGCACGTTATACATCGTCTAAATTACGTGTCTGTTGTCTTTTTATTATCATGTCAATTCAATGTTTTACAAGTCTATTGTATGTAATATCAATAATAATAATATCAATATATGTAATTGTCATTATTTATTTGTCAAGTCAGTTAATTATGTGTCTTTCCCAATTAATTGTCGAGGCTAATTCCATGTGAAACGTACGTTGACCTCCAGATGGGGTCTTCCGATTGGGCTGTAACTTTGCACAGGTGATTATATATATAAAATGTCCTCACTCCCCAAATTTTACGTCGTAAAATAAATTTCTAGCCGTCTCTGTGAATTTTTGAAAATTGGGACCGATTTTAAAGCTCTCAGCCACCAACTTTTGCTTCATTATATAAAAGCATGAAGAAATGTTAAAAATATTATTAGAAAAACGGTTTCGATCGGAAATTTCCCTGGCTACCCGAATTTCCAAACCGTTTTTTTCCGGGGAAACCCGGAAAATTGGAAAATGTGAGCCGTACCGGCTGTAGCTCATAACTCAAAACCCGTCACTTCAAATAACTTCAAACTGGGAGTGGAGACAGGGTATTCCATATACTTTCACCTGGTATTAATATGGGTATGGGTATTTTCACATACGGAAAAGTTATAACGATAATTAGTGAAATTTTCCGATTTTGAAAATACAAATTTAGCGAAAAAAGCTATATTTATGTGCAAATTTAGGCAGAACCGATTTCATATGTAAAATTTATCAAAAAATAAATTTTTTTTTAATGCCTTTAATAATAATCAATAACCTTTTCTATTGATATATATATAGTCAATTCTAAGAAAATAAACTTTTTATAAGAAACTATTCAAGTAGTTATTAGTGAAAATGACCTAATAGGAAACGAATGTCTGGAATTTTGAAAAATCAAATTTGGCTATATTTAGTATGTTAAAATATGACACCTTACCAATTTTTATGGTTCTGGAGTAAAACCTTTTGAAATAGCAGCTGTTTTTTGAATTAAAAATATTTTCAAATTTTTAAAGTAAATCTGAGTAAATTTTGTATTTTAATTTTTTTAAACTCTGAACAGAGCTCAAAAACTATTTTCAATTATAGGAAATAGCTGAAACTTCTTACCGCGAGTAATTTCGGCTGTCAGTTTTTGGAAAAACATCGAAAAAACTGAATAAAACTAAAATTCTAAAGAAAATTTTTTTTTTTTTATGTGGATTTTTCAAACACTGGGAAATTCTTTTTTTTTTTGTTGCACTTAAAATTACTGTTTTTCTAAAAGAAAATTATAATTCTTTTATAAAATTTCTATTTCTGGGTATTTAACCTTTTTAGTTTTGAAAAACTTAAAAAACAAATAATTATAAAATATAATAATTAAAAATCCACATTAAAAAAAAAAGACTCTTAGGTCGGGTATCGGATCGGCCTCAAATTTTTCCCATGTTTTTATAACATAAAGATAGGAAAATCCTGAAATTTTTAGCCGTCTAGGTCTTAAACAGCCCGAGTTATGGCCAATCAAACTCATTAGGCGGCTCTCGACCAGCGTTAGTGCTTTTCGGGAAAATGGTTAAAAATCATAAATATAAGCTCGAAAAAAAAAGAGTATAAATGTTGGGAAACCTTCATTAAATCCATAAATTTCTGCCATTAGTTTTTCGGAAAAACACCGGGAAATTCCGGAAAATGGGAAAAATGCTTTTTAAGAGAAATCGCAATATCTCATTTTCCGCCATTTTTTTTTTGAAAATTTTTTTCAACCGAAATCCCATCGACCTGTCCGAAAAATAATTTTGGTTTCGGCCATTAAGGTCAATTTTAGCCTGTTTTAAAATAATTTCACATTTGTAATACTTCTTTATTTAATTTACCATAAGGGGTTAAAATAATTGACTTTTTTTCTTTTAGAATCGAATAGCCAGGGAAAGTAGTGCTAAATAAAAAAAAAATTATTATTTGCGATGAAAATTAACCAAGTTATGGTGAAGTAAAGATACAGTCAAAAACTACCATTTTTATACTGATTCCAATTTTAGGCTCTAAAACGACATTATAACTTAAAAAATGCATAACTCGCTTAAATTTTATCGTAAAAAGAAAAGTTTTGGATTATTATCGAATATTTTTTCCTTGGCTATTCTTTTATGCAAGAAAGAAATTAGTTCAGTCAATAATAACTTATTTTTTTGGTCAAAAACTAACGTAACATGTTAAAGATTGTTTTTGATTATTATCATTTTTTAACAAAAAAAATAAATTTCTGTCAATGAAATTAATTTTTTTATTGGATAAACGAATAGCCAAGGAAAAAATATTCCATAATAATCCAAAACTTTACCTTTTACGGTACAATTTAGGCGAGTTATGCATTTTTCAAGCTATAATGTCGTTTTAGAGCCTAAAATTGGAATCAGTATAAAAATGGTAGTTTTTGACAGTATCTTTACTTCACCATAACTTGGTTAATTTTCATCGAAAATAATAATTTTTTTTTTATTTAGCACTACTTTTTCCCTGGCTATTCGATTCTAAAAAAAAAAATCAATTATTTTAACCCATTATGGTAAATTAAATAAAGAAGTATTACAAATGTGAAATTATTTTAAAACAGGCTAAAATTGACCTTAATGGCCGAAACCAAAATTATTTTTCGGACAGGTCAATGGGATTTTGGTTGAAAAAATTTTTGAAAAAAAAATTGCGGAAAATGAGATATTGTGATTTTTCTTAAAACGCATTTTCCCATTTTCCGGAATTTCCCAGGGTTTTTCCGAAAAACTAATTGCAGAAATGGATTTACTGAAGGTTTCCCAACATATATACTCTTTCAGAATTTTTTTTCGAGCTTATATTTATGATTTTTAACCATTTTCCCGAAAAGCACCAACGCTGGTCGAGAGCCGCCTAATAAGTTTGATTGGCCATAACTCAGGCTGTTTAAGACCTAGACGGCTAAAAATTTCAGGATTTTCCTATCTTTATGTTATAAAAACATGGGAAAAATTTGAGGCCGATCCGATGACCCGACCTGCCCACCATTGCTGTTTTGGCAAAGAAAGATTCTTAAGAATTTTAGTTTTATTCAGCTTTCCTTGATGTTTTTCCAAAAAATGACAGCCAAAATGACTCTCAGTAAGAAGTTTCAGCTATTTCCTATGATTGAAAATAGTTTTTGAGCTCTGTTCAGAGTGTAAAAAAATTAAAATACAAAATTTACTCAGATTTACTTTAAAAATTTGAAAATATTTTTAATTCAAAAAACAGCTGCTATTTCAAAAGTTTTTACTCCAGAACCATAAAAATTGGTAAGGTGTCATATTTTAACATACTAAATGCAGCCAAATTTGATTTTTCAAAATTCCATACATTCGTTTTCCTATTAAGCCATTTTCACTAATAATTACTTGAATAGTTTCTTATAAAAAGTCTAATTTCGTAGAATTGACTATATATATATCAATAGAAAAGGTTATTGATTATTATTAAAGGCATTAAAAAAAAATTTATTTTTTGATAAATTTTACATATGAAATCGGTTCTGCCTAAATTTGCACATAAATATAGCTTTTTTCGCTAAATTTGTATTTTCAAAATCGGAAAATTTCACTAATTATCGTTATAACTTTTCCGTATGTGAAAATACCCATACCCATATTAATACCAGGTGAAAGTATATGGAATACCCTGTTTCCACTTCCAGTTGAAGTTATTTGAAGTGACGGGTTTTGAGTTATGAGCTACAGCCGGTACGGCTCACATAATGTTTTTAACATTTCTTCATGCTTTTATATAATGAAGCAAAAGTTGGTGGCTGAGAGCTTTAAAATCGGTCCCAATTTTCAAAAATTCACAGAGACGGCTAGAAATGATTTTAAGACGTAAAATTTGGGGAGTGAGAACATTTTATATATATAATCACCTGTGCAAAGTTACAGCCCAATCGGAAGACCCCATCTGTAGGTTAACGTACGTTTCAAATGGAATCAGCCTCGAATTACACCTCTAATTATATCAATTCATCGTCAGTGATTTTATATTAATTAATCTGTGTAAAGTGTCGTTATTTTATGAAATTATTATTTGAGAGAGGTAACGTCAAGTAACATTGTTTTTTAGTGTCAATAAATCTACATTGCTTTTTATTATTATATATAATAATACTAGGACTATCCTCACGCGCTTCGCGTTCTTATTTCCATAACAACCGTTACCATGTTTACCGTTTCCATAGCAACCGTTGCTATGGTTATCATTCCCCATAGCAACCGCTGCTACAGTCCATAACAACCGTTTCCATGGTTACTGTTTCCATAGCAACCGTTGCTATGGTTAAAATTTCTATAACAACCGTTAGCATGGCTACCGTCTCCATAGCAACCGTTATTACCGCTTTCATAGCAACCGTTGCCATGGTTACCAGTTCCATAACACCTGTTACCATGGTTACTGTTTCTATAGCAACCTTTACTATAAGTGGTGATCACGTGATAAATACGTAGTTATCACGTGATATTCACGTGGTGATCACGTGATAACCATATAGTCATCACGTGGTATACACGTGGTAACCTCCCTACAGCGGCGATTATATATTTATAGTATAGGTAGAATATCATAACAAATATCATTTGTCGCCTGATTTCCTGAACACGCCATTTATCGTCAACCCAGTAAATTAGCCAATATTTTCTAATAAGAAATAAATTAAAGCCTCTCCAATACCTTTTTGAATATGTTTCTGTAATTATTAATTATAACTTTACTGGGGACAGAATTAGGCTCCTATGAAAACTCTGATCGTGTTTGCATAATTATGTATTTGTAGTAAAACATGATTTTCTTAAGCAACAGAAACAGAATAAAATACAATAAAGAGCAATAAAATGCATTGCTGAGCGCCCCCCTCCAACTATTGCTTGTACTATATATATTTGAAAATTTATTTGTATGTCTGTTTTTCTATTTGTACCCTAATAACTCAATAAACACCGAACAAATTGGCATGAAACCGGTGTCAACATAAAGAAAAAAAAGCTGCATGTGACATAGGCCATAAGTTTTCTGCTCAGCTATCGTATTTTTTGATATATTTAATTTTTAGTGTTTTTGAACTTGATAAAATTATAAAAATTTTTAATAATAATTGAAATATCTCGAGACTTGATTTGACAGCAATTCTTACGTATTCTCTTAAATTTTTATTCAAAATGGAGGTATCTTTAAAATTTAAAAAAATTTTTGAAGCTGATGAAAAATTTTTTTTTTATTTTTGATAAAATAATTTTATATTATTATTTATTTATAAAATTATTTTATATATTTATTATTTAACAAAGTCTATGCCCAGATCTATATAGTGAATCGGCCCACAAAAGATATTTAAAAAGTAATATTATTAGGTCAAAGACCTAAAAAAACTTGGAGACTCTAGCTCTTATTTAAAATTTTCGGTGACTTTTTCATAAAATTCGTTGCATATGAGTTTAATATCTTTGATGTTTATTTGCGTAATGATATTTTTTTCGGATACGTTCAATTTTTTAGTAATATAATTAATGAATTTGTCTTGTATTTTTTTATTGTCTGGTTTCTTTTCTTCGCTGGATATTTCTATTGCTTTATCGTAGTAGCTACGAGTTAGTTTTATGGTAAAATCTTCGTTTTCAAAAGTTTGGCCACTGTTTTTCATATTTTTTCCTAGTATATACTGTACTCCAGTCAAAATACGGGTTTGGTTGTATTTTTACTGGCGAACATGAGATTTGCTTTACTATAAGTTTTTTGGGTAACTGAGCACGAAAATCGGGGTCATTTCGTAAAGAAATGGGGGCTTCACCCCTAAATTTGCAAAAAACTACCCCAAAATGGGGCGTTTTTCGCATAGTTGCACTTTGAGCGCTCATATTCGCACCATACGGGTTTTTTGGGTCGCTGATCAAGAATCTCAACTTCTTTTTCTTAAATAATTAAAATTTCACCCTTAAATTGGCTAAAATTACCCCCGAAAAGGGGGTGTTTTTGCTATTTTCGCACTTTGAGCAATCAGGATATGTCCATATAGGTTTTGTGGGTCGCTAATCAAGAATTTCAACTTATTTTTCATAAATATTCCATATTTTACCCTCAAATTAGCTAAAGCTACCCCTAATAGGGGTGTTTTTGCTATTTGTTCACTTTGAGCATCCAGGATATGACCATATAGGTTTTTTGCGTCGCTAATTAAGAATTTCGACTTATTTTTCATAAATATTCAATATTTCACCCTTAAAATAGCTAAAACTACCCCTAATAGGGATGCTTTTGTTATTTGTTCATTTTGAGCATCCAGGATATGTATATATAGGTTTTGTGGGCCTTTAATCAAGAATTTCGACTTCTTTTTCATAAATATTCAATATTTCATCCATAAAACAGCTAAAACTACTCCTAAAAGGTGTGTTTTTGCTATTTTCACACTTTGAGCATCCGGGTTATGTCCATTCAGGTCCCTGGGCCGCTGATGAATAAAAATTTGTTATTTTTTTATAAAAAATGAATACTTACCTGAAAAATAAATTATTGTAGTGAAGATAAAAATGAATAAATGAAACTTAATATTTTTTTTTTTTATAATGCATGCTCAAGAAATATTGAATACTTATAAATCTCAGATTAGCGACGCAAAAAACCTATATGTAAATATCCTAGATGCTCAAAGTGATCAAATAACAAAAGTATTCCTATTAGGGGTAGTTTTAGCTATTTTAAGAGTGAAATATTGAATATTTATGAAAAATAAGTCGAAATTCTTAATTAGCGACGCAAAAAACTTATATGGTCATATCCTGATTGCTCAAAGTGCGAAAATAGCAAAAGCACCCCCTTTTCGGGGGTAATTTTAGCCAATTTAGGGGTTAAATTTTAATTATTTAAGAAAAAGAAGTTGAAATTCTTGATTAGCGACCCAAAAAACCTATATGGACATATCCTGGTTGCTCAAAGTGCGAAAATAGCAAAAGCACCCCCTTTTCGGGGGTAATTTTAGCCAATTTAGGGGTGAAATTTTAATTATTTAAGAAAAAGAAGTTGAAATTCTTGATCAGCGATCCAAAAAACCCGTATGGTGCGAATCAGAGCGCTCAAAGTGCAACTATGTAAAAAACACCCCATTGGGGTAGTTTTTGCAAATTTAGGGGTGTAGCCCCCATTTCTTTACGAAATGACCCCGATTTTCGTGTTGAGCGACCCAAAAAACATGTAGTAAACCAAATCTCATGCTCGCCAGTAAAAATACAACCAAACCCGTATTTTGACTGGAGTACTCATCAATTTTTGGGAAATACGTTTGCAGGCGTTTCCAGCCGTTGTGATTCAGAGCTAGATTCCCAGAATTGAAATTATTGTCACATAGCCGGAAAACAAATTCAAAATCCGTTTCGGTATTGTTTAAATCAAATGCACTAAAGATTTTTTTGAAGTAGGATCTGTTTAGCCCATAAATTGTTGAAAGTAATAAATGTTGAAGCATACCAAAGCCAAAGCATGTGTATATCCACAACGATATCCATACTCGGTATTTAAAATACGGCTAGCTGATCTGACTGTTTGTTTGGAAAGTTGATTAACCACTAAAGTAGATAAAGCACTGTCGAGCAGCATCTATTTCGCATATCAAGTTATATTCAGAATAAATGACGCAGTTGACAATTTTTTTCAGAGCTTTTGCGAAGCGAATTTATATGCGCACGCTACCGTGCTTTACGAGATTCCAGTGGCCTTCGCTGGCTAATAGGTCGGGTGTCAAGTCAAATACGTAGAGGCAAAATCCTGCTGGATCGGAAAACCTGTCGATTCTGTTACCTTAATTAAGGAAATGAATATCAGTCCCGCTGAATAATGTATGGTAAGCCTCGAAGTAAGCCGCATTGTTGCCGGTGTAAACGGGTTGTAGTGTGAGGAGGACGGTACCTGGACACCATCTACGTACATCGACAGATAGTTCAGATTAAATGCTGGAAATTGAAAGGGTTGAGTTTTATGTCCCCGTTAAAAGCTTTATTCGATACAAATCCTAAGATAATGCGTTTCGATATCTGACCTATAATAACCGAATCTATTGTGTGATTCAATATCCCCTGCGAAATAACGACTGATTTAAAGTCGACTCTGGTTAATTCGTACTTTGCCGTGGTTTTTGACAATGTATTTGCATGTGCGATGAGAGAATATGCGGTGAAATTTTTACTCTTCGTATGTGTAATGTAGTTTCGTCAAAATGTACGTAATGCGTACCCGTCTCGTCCATTAGTGCAATAGCTGGTCGGGCTTTTATTAGTCTTACTTTCAAATCGACACCGTTCAGTAGGAACTTAATTTGGTTGAAGACTTCACTGTGTTAGTGACCAATCATATCTATGCTTTTGTTAGCATTGAACATCATGCGACGTCCTGCTAGACCAATATTACCGTCTTTTAAGTCATCTATCTTTCCCGCGGTGTCGTCATACCAGCAGACGCATTGTAGATGCGAATTTTTCGAATCATATATTTACAATGTATGCTCGGTAACCATAATCGTTACCCGGCGGACTTACAATTTTTTGCTTAAAAGAGACTTCCACTTGACTAAAAAGCGAATGCATAAAATTATTTACCGGTCCAATGTTTTTTAATTGTAGCAAAGTTGCTGCGTTAGCTTCGGTTAGGTCCTTGTCCGTTATGATTGTAACTTTTAGGCTTGGCATGGTATGGGCCAGGTCTAGGTATTCTTCGGCATTTCCTGGAATATTGAATTCTATCGGGCAATCATCAATCATCCTTTAAGCTCGCGATCAGTTTGTAGTTAACCCAATGACTCGATTCAATGGTAACTTGAGTGGAAGGTACGGTAAATAATTCTTACTTGCTTTTTATCGATTCGCATGAATGTGTATGCAGGAAAGCCATTTTGAGTTTATTTTAAGATATTTTAAGAAAAAATGTCGACAAACGTATTCTATAAAAGTAAACACATGACTATATTACACTAGTCAAAAGAAAAATAAGCGTTATTTCTACTTTTAATAGTTGAAAAAAATTCCGCTACACCTTTTAAAGTAGAGAGAACGCTTGATTACTCTTTCTAAAGCAGAAATATACGATGATTTTACTATTCAGCCTGAAATCGTGTACTTTAAGGTTAGTGGGTGCTTTCCATTATTTTTTTTATTTTGGTTCCTCATAGAGGAACCATTGTGATCGGTCAAAATTTTTTTTTTGATTTTTTGGTATATAAGCACATTTTGAGACCTCAGGAAGCTAAAAAACCGGTTTTTAAAAAAAGTCTGTATGTGTGTATGTGTGTGTGTAATCGCTGATATTTCACAAACATTATGGAATTAAGACCTAATTTTTTTTTCAAAAATATTTTCACCAAAAAAGCTCGAGGTACTTTTTTTTTTTTTAATTTGGATGTAATACCTCATTTATTTCCATGAAAGTACTTATATTTGAAAGTATGGTTTTCACATGATATCTCGAATCGGATACTTAATTTTCTGAAAATTTTTTTCCTAAAATTTTTTTCACAAAAAAATATAAAAAATACCAATCTTTTTTTTCTTTTTGGACGTAGTACCTAATTTATTTCCATGAAAGTACTAGTTTTAGAAATATCGTTTATTGTAATTTTTTGGACCTAATATTTAATTTTTGTTTAATTTTTTTGTCAAAATTTTTGTCGCCAAAAAATACAAAAACGCCAAAATTTTTTTTATTTTAGGACGTAATACTTAATTTTTTCCTAAGAAAGTACGAATATCTAGAATTATCGTTTGTAAAGGATTTCTCCATCTGATACATAATTTTTCGAAATTTTTTTTAAAAAATTTTTTACATAAAATAATTAAAAAAATACCATAATTTTTTTTCTTTTTGGACGTAGTACCTCATTTTTTCCCATGAAAGTACTGATATCTAGAAGTATCGTTTTTACTCGATATCTCGAATCTTATAATTTATTTATAGAAAATTTTTTTCTCAAAATTTTTTTCACCAAAAAATACAAAAAATACCAATTTTTTTTTTCTTTATGGACGCAGTACTTAATTTATTTCTGTGGAAGTACTAGTTTTAGAAATATCATTTATAGTAATTTTTTGGACCTGATACTTAATTTTTTCAAAATTTTTTTCTCAAAATTTTTGTCGCCAAAAAATACAAAAACCGCCAAAATTTTTTTTATTTTAGGACGTAATACTTAATTTTTTCCTATGAAAGTACGAATATCTAGAATTATCGTTTGTAAAGGATTTCTCCATCTGATACATAATTTTGCGAAATTTTTTTTTTTTTAAATTTTTTACATAAAATAATTAAAAAACCAGCATAATTTTTTTTCTTTTTGGACGTAGTACCTCATTTTTTTCCATGAAAGTACTAATATGTAGAATTATCTTTTTAACTGGATATAAACAATCTGATACCTAATTTTTTTTCAAAATTTTCTTTTAAAATTTTACACATAAAAAAGTTAAAAAAATATCTTTTTATTGATGTTTGAAAATTTTTTGGGTATCAGGAGAAAGTTTATCTACTTTCTTTATTAAATTTAGAATATTTGGCACAATTATTCTAATATTTTAATTTTTTATTAGGTAAAATAGACTATTCACAACATTTTGTTATTGCTAATGAGGAACCATAGTGCCAATTACTTGGCAGTGTATTTTTTTCCGCACTAGTATCGCTTTCTGTTTTTTTGTTTTTGGTTCCTCAAAGAGGAACCATTGTGATAGGTCAAATTTCGATTTTTGATTTTTTGGCATATAAGCACGTTTTGAGACCCTAGGAAGCTAAAAAACCGGTTTTTAAAAAAAGTATGTATGTGTGTGTGTGTGTGTATGTGTGTGTGTGTGTATGTGTGTGTGTGTGTATGTATGTAATTGGTGATATTTCACAAACATTATGGTGTTAAGACTTAATTTTTTTTTCAAAAATTTTTTTATCAAAAAATCTCAAACTACTTTTTTTTTTTTTTAATTTGGATGTAATACCTCATTTATTTCCACGAAAGTACTTATATTTGAAAGTATGGTTTTTACTCTATATCACGAATCTGATACTTAATTTTTTGAAAATTTTTTTCCCAAAATTTTTTTCACGAAAAAATACAAAAAAAAATAATTTTTTTTTTCTTTTTGGACGTAGTACCTAATTTATTTCTATGAAAGTACTAGTTTTAGAAAGTTTGTTTATAGTCATTTTTTGGATTTGATACCGAATTTTTTAAAAATTTTTTTCGTAAAATTAAAAAAAAAAAAAAATTAAAAAACCTGTAATTTTTTTTTTTTTTTGGGTGTAATACCTAATTTTATTTCATGAAAGTACTAATATCTGAAAATATTGTGACCAGCGATATTTCACAACCGTTACGAAATTAAGACCTAATTTTTTTTTCAAAAATTTTTTCACCAAAAAAGCTCTAGGTACTTTTTTTTTTTTTAATTTGGATGTAATACCTCATTTATTTTCACGAAAGTACTTATATTTGAAAGTATAGTTTTTAATCTATATCTTGAATCGGATACTTAATTTTTTGAAAATTTTTTTCCCAAAATTTTTTTCACGAAAAAATACAAAAAAAAATAATTTTTTTTTTCTTTTTGGATGTAGTACCTAATTTATTTCTATGAAAGTACTAGTTTTAGAAAGTTTGTTTATAGTCATTTTTTGGATTTGAAACCGAATTTTTTTTAAATTTTTTTCTCAAAATTAAAAAAACAAAAAAATTAAAAAACCTGCAATATTTTTTTTTTTGGGTATAATACCTAATTTAATTTCATGAAAGTACTAATATCTGAAAATATTGCGACCGGCGATATTTTACAACTGTTATGATATTAAGACCTAATTTTTTTTTCCAAAAATTTTTTTATTAAAAAAATCTCAAAATACTTTTTTTTTTTTTTAATTTGGATGTAATACCTCATTCATTTCCATGAAATTATTTATATTTGAAATTATGATTTTTGCTCGATATCTTGAATCTGATAATTAATTTTTTGAAAATTTTTTTCTCCAAAATCTTCGTCACAAAAAAATACATAAAACACCAAACTTATTTTTCGTTTTGGACATATCTAATTTGGGAGTAGTTTTTGCAAATTTAATGGTAAAGACCCAATTTCTTTGCCAAATGACCCCAATTTTCGTGTTCAAAGACTCAATAAATCTATAGTAGAGCAAATCTGACTTTTGCCATTGATAAGGTAACCAAACCCGTATTTTGACTAGAGTATATATAATTAAATTAAAAAAAAAGTAAATTTAGTTTTTTGAATTTTTAAGCATGTTGTCCCATAAGAATCTTAGCGTGAGTGGTCGCAAATGAAAACTTAGGCTTCTGGTCAAAAATTAAAAGAATAAAAAAACTGTGCATATCCCCCAATTTTTTTCAAACCGCTGCCAAAGTTCAAATTGTCAGAAGAAAAAATTTCTATTTTTCGCGGCTTATGGCCGGTCAATCAAAACGTTGCACTAATATTAATTCCTAAAGTCATTTCATCCAAAAGTTTATTGTATATTGTCAGGCCAACATGGAACTTTCACAATATCTCAATTACTCTACGGGGGTTGGCATATCTTAATCATAATACTATAAATATTTCAAAATTTACTTGTTTGTCTATCTGTCTGTCCCCTCATCACGAAAGAACCGCCGAACCAATTGGCATGAAACCGGTGTCAAAATGAAGAAAAATAGTCCGTGGGTGACGAAGGCTATAGATTTTCTGCTCAGCTATAGTAGTTTTTGAGATATGTATTTAATTTTTAGTATTTTTGAAATGATAAAATTTTTTAAAATTTTGAAAAAAATTAAAATATCTCGCGACTATCGACAAATTTTAGTGTCACAAGTTTGTACTATTCGATTCGACACCAATTTTTACGTATTCTCCTAAATTTTTATTCAAAACGGAGGTATCTTTAAAATTTTATAAAATATTTTTGAAGCTGGAAAAATTTTTAATATTTTATTTGTGTGCCTGTGTGTCTCTGTACCCTAATGACTCAAGAACCACAAATCCAATTTGCAGGAAACCAGTGTCAAAGTATAGAAAAAAAGTCTGCGGGTGACATAGGCCACAGATTTCTACTCAGCTATAGTAGTTTTTGCGATATTTAATTTTTAATATTTTTGAACTGGATAAAATTTCTTAAAATTTAAAAAAAAAATTGAAATATCTGGAGACTATCGACAAATTTTATTGTCACAAGTTTGTACTATTCGATTCGGCACCAATTTTTACGTATTCTCCTAAATTTTTATTCTAAACGGAGGTATCTTTAAAAGTTTATAAAATAATTTTGAAGCTTGGAAAAATAATTTTTTTCATTTTTTTATTTTTTATGGTATTTTTAATAATTTATTTATGTGCCTGTGTTTAATGAACGAAATTACATAAAACCGATGTTAAAATAAAATTAAAATAAAAAATTTTTACTATTTTTGTTGAAACATTAAATTTTAATATCTATCGTTGTGCCAAAAAGATCAACACAAACTTTTTCTAATTGAAATATTCAACACACTATGTAAAGTGATATTTTTTTATACTATTATATGAAATAAATTAGTTATTTAATATTTAAAATGGTATGTTAAATACTTTGACTGAAAAAAATTTGTGTTGAACTTTTCGGCACAACGATTTTTGGTATTTAATGATTCTGCAAAACTTTTTTGTGTAGAATTATTGATTTATCGAATAAGTGTTGGTCAGATCCCTTGCCGATTTTTTTAAGCAACACAAACAGAAGTAAATGCGACACAGGGGGGGGGGGGCGGAGCCCGGTGTTGTTGTTATTTATTTTTTATTATAATTTTTATTATTATCATGTTGTTATTGTCCAAAATATATATCAATGCCAAAAAAAATTAACGCCTTGAAATAAGCTAAAATTTTTTTCTTAATGTAGACCATTTACCAGTTCAAATGTGACCAATAAGTTAAAATTTGAAGTAAATTCAAAGGAATGGCGTAATTTTGAAAATGTGCCAAATCAGGCTATTTTTGGTCCTTTAAACAGACATATTTCGGCCCCATGAGGTGCTAGAGGACTAAAACTTTGGCTGAGGGACTTTTTTATCACCCCAAACTATACCCTAAAATTTAAGCTGAATATATATAATACTAGCAAAAGTTGGAGGGGGGCTCCATAAACTTGGATTACAGAACCATATTTAAAAAGATATTGGAGAGGCTATGCCCAATCCCGAGAGACACACAGACAAATAAATTTTTAGATATATATAGTACTAACAAAAGTTGGAGGGGGGGGCTCCGCCTCCCCCTTTGTCGAATTTACTTCCATTTCTGTTGCTTGAAAAATCATTTAGAACCATATTTAAAAAGATATTGGAGAGGCTATGCCCAATCCCGACAGACAGACAGACAAATAAATTTTTAGATATATATAGTATATAGTATTAAGATATATAAAAAATGTTGCTAATTTTTAAAGATACCTCCGTTTTAAACAAAAATTTAACTGAGTACGTATAAATTAGCGCCGAATCAAGTAATGCCAAATCTTATGGTAAAATTTTTTCATATTTTTTAAATATTTCACTTTTTAACGAAATTTTCAAAACATTTTAATTTCTCCATAAATAGTAAAAATTGAATATCTCAAAAACTACGATAGCTGAGCAGGAAATGGCCTATATCACCCGCAGACTTTTTTTTCTATATTTTGATACCGGTTTCATGTCACTTAGTTTGATGGATCTTGAGTCATTAGTGTACAGATAAATTATTAAAAGTACCATAAGAAATAAAAAAAATAAAAAAAAATTTTTTACCAGCTTCAAAAATATTTTATAAAATTTTAAAGATACCTCTCCGTTTCGGATAAAAATTTCAGAGAATACGTAAAAATTAGTGCCGAATCGAATACTACAAAGCGCGGTGAGAAATTTTTTCAATAGTTTCAAAATATTTCAATTTTTTTAAAAAAATTTAAAAAATTTTATCAAGTTTAAAAATACTAAAAATTAAATATCTCAAAAACTACGATAGCTGAGCAGAAAATCTATGGCCTATGTCACCCGAAGACTTTTTTTCTTTATTTTGACACCGGTTTCATGCTAATTGGTTCTTGCGTGATGAGGGGACAGACAGACAGACAGACAAACAAATAAATTTTCAAATATATATAGTATTAAGATATAGTAAAAAATTTTAACTTATATGAATATTTGCATTGCTTAAAGAACTGTAGTGCCAATAATTTGGCAGCGTTTTTCCTATATTTTAATTTAAAAAAAAATTTTAAGTATCGTAGAAAATGTAATTAAGACTAATATTAACGAATTTATTTTTTTAACGAAAAAAATTATATTATATCATTAATTTCTTGAATTTGTCTTATTTTTTATTATAATTATTTTTAAAAACCAAACAATATTTTACCTACATCATTTTTTTTTTTTAATTTTAAAGAAACGTACGTTTTTAATAAAAATTTAACTAAGTAAGCATAATTTACATTTTAATATAGAATATGAATTACATTATAATATACACAGACCCACAAATAAATGATTTAAAATACCATAAAAAATAAAAAAATGAAAAAAAATTTTTTACTAGCTTTAAAAATATTTTATAAAATTTTAAAGATACCTCCGTTTTTAATAAAAATTTCAGAGAATACGTAAAAATTATTATTATTATTATTATTAATCTTTATTTGCCAACTACAAAATATATATTCATCACACTCAATTGTCAATTATATACGTATAATAAAATATAATACATGAATCAATAGATATAAATATAATATACAATATAATAAAGTTTTATGTGTACTTAAAATTAAAAGTAAATAAAGAAAATTTACAATAACTAGTCAATGAAATAATACTGAATGGTTATAAAATATAATCTGTACATAATTTAGTTAAATAAAAGAAAATTTACAATAATACCAATGACTATTCAAAAGTTAACTGTTAATAGTAAATAAGTAAATAGTTAAATAGTAAATATCAATAATACACAGTCAATTACAAAATGATTGGTGCAAATGCCACCAACACTATTTTTCGTTCTCTAATCTATGAAAGTAAAGTCTGATACTCTTTTTAAAACGACGATAGGATGGTAAGTCCATTATACAGGGGGGAATCAAGTTCCATAGTTTCGCGTACTTTACTTGGAAAGAGTATAGACCCCAGTCAGTGGGTACTGTGGAAACCTTAAGGTCTATGCGAGGGCCTCTGGTAGGTTTGTCTGATTTGTATGGTTCAAATAAAGTGCGTAATAAAGGAGGTTCTCTCATACGCACAAGTCTATACATGATAAGGGATGCAAAGTAGTCAGTTCTGGTCACGTTAAGCATCCAACCGAGACGCTTTCTGTATGGCTTTCTGTCTTGTCGTCTCAAACCAAAAATGTACCTAATACCAGAATTAGTGAGTCTCTGTAATTGCCCACTCAGTTCATTAGAAATATCAGAATAAACTGCTGAGCAGTAATTCAAATGGGGAATCACAAGAGACTCAATACGAAGTGCTTCAGAGGTATAAGATTTGATGAGCCTGAGACCATACATTATGCTGTTTACTTTTTTGGTCACTTTTGTTACTTGCAGACGCCAGGACAAACAAGAGTCTAAGGTGATACCAAGGCTGACAACCTCATCCACAAAGGGAACACAAGCACCACTATCGTTAACAACAATTTTGGAAATATTTAATTTCTTAAATAAATTAACTGTGGTAAAAGAACCAAAAACAATCGCTTGTGTTTTCTTTGTGTTTATGGATAAATTATTTGCATCAGCCCATGTCGCCACTTTTATGGCTCGTTCCGAAAGGTATGCAATACCTTGTTCAATCTGGTCAGTAGGTACCTGGACATATATCTGTAGATCATCCGCGTATAATAGTTTGAAAGTTATGTCATCACTTAATTGGTCTTTAAGATCGTTCATGTAAATACAAAAGAGGAGTGGCCCAAGAACGGATCCCTGGGGCACTCCAATTTTTGTATCGCGGAATGTTGATGTTATAGATTTTGATAACACACATTGATCGTCCACAGAGGTAAGACCAGAACCAAGATAATGATAATCTCGAAAAACCAATATTCCTGAGTTTTTTAAGAAGTTTAGATGGAGAAACATTATCAAAGGCCTTCGAGAAATCAAACTGCAATAACAATGTGGCAAGCTTCTTGTCCATACCCATGCGAATATTATCAGCAAGTTTTATCAGTACTGACTGAGTGCTATGATTCTTCCTAAAACCTGCCTGGAAAGAATCCAGGATTTTATATCTAGACAAGAATGCTACCACCTGATCATGAGCCAACTTCTCAAGGACTTTTGACAAAAAGCATAATAGTGCAACAGGGCGAAAATCTGATGGCGAAGATGGTATCGCTACTTTTTTCAACGCTAAAATTCGTGACTTTTTCCAGGCTGTTGGAAAAACTCCTTGTGCTAGTGATACGTTAAAAAGCTTGGTAAGAAAAGGAGCTATGGTTGGCAGGGCTTTCGCAATAATGCTTTGAGGAATTCCATCATCACCTTTAGCCTGTGAGCAGAAGTGAGCAGCAGCTAATATTACCTCATTTTTTGTGACTTCCTTGAATGCAAAACCTTCAGGAGTAGCACTATTGATGATATTTAAGGAATCATCAGGATTTTCATGAGGGGAAATGCAGATGTTAGATAGATAAGCATTGAACTCTTCAGGCAGAAAGCCATGTAGAGCATCATTTGGCTTAGGCAGTAGTCCCAAATTACGCATCTCTTTCCAAAAGTTTTTATTCTCATCCAAGGAGCTACAAATACGATTCTGCATGTATGCACAACGAGCTGTTTCCGACTGTTCCTCATACAAATCCGCCAGTCTAAGAAATTCATTAAGCAAAGTCCTAGACCCTGTTCTTTTATAACGTCTGTTAGTTGAGTCACGTTTTGATTTTAGCAATCGAAGTTCAGAATTTATCCAGGGATATGTGGATTTACGTTGGTCAATAGTTTTGTCCGGAGCAAGTATGTCAATTGTAGTCTGAATTTTGTTTGTTAGTTTGTTCAGACCTAATTCAACGTCAAACTGATCATCGTTTACCAAATAAGGAGACCAGTCTAATTTATTTAAATATTGATTGAGGTCATGCAAGGTGACCTTACTGAAGCATTTGTAGGTGTAAGTATCCTTAGGGGGAGTGGGATAGAAAATGTCAATAGTAACCGATATTAATTCATGTCTACTTGGATAAGTAGGTAAATTATGATCATAGTCCAGGATATAGTCACAATTGTCAACAAAAATTGAGTCAATCCAAGTGTCAGCTTTACCACCATGATGCGAGGGACCTGTGTCTACCAATTTAAGTGATAATTCATTTATTAGATCCTTCAAGAACGTAGCATCTAAGTCCTTTGTATCACTTAAATTAGCATTCCAATCACCAATAATTACTCTATGACTAAAGTCTGAACAGTAAGTCCGTAAATATTCAAAGAGTTTCATATCAGATGTAATAGAAACGTCAGGAGGACGATAAACTAATGCAATTAGAGTGGGGGTAGAGTTACCTTCCCAAACAGAACGTAACAAATATTCTGGTTTCATAGGTTTACCATACTGTTCAGTTTTTGATAAAAAACCTTTGCCTTAAAGTTTTCTCTTATGTAAATTGCTATGCCACCACCTTGTGTGTTGCGGTCCTGTCTTAAAACACTGTAACCGGAGATATTAATAATGTGATTATTAATTTGAGGACCAAAACGAGTTTCAGCAATACACATAACATCATAGAAGTTATCAGATGATAAACTCACTCATATGTTTTTTTAATGAAGTGGCATTCAAGAAGCCAACTTTAAGGCCAGAAGGTTCTGAGTTGGACACAGATCCTGAGTTTGGTTGTCAATTTTTATCGCGTAATTGATTATCATTATGATTAGTAATATGTCTAATATTGTGATGTTTTATTAGATCATGTAGGTCAGTTTCAGAGCGAACCTCATGCACTCTCATCCCCTCCCTCCATCTCACTAAGAATCTGCCAGAATTATACCAAATAAATTTAAAACCTAGGGAAGATGCTGTTTCTTTAACAGTTATGTATTTTAATCTTTCAATTGGAGATAGTGTTTCATTCAGAAAAATCTTTCTATCAGGTAACAAGGTCGCAATTTCAGAGTTTAAAATTGATATATCCAAGTCCCTGGTAGAAAAATAATTGTGAATTTTCTTCGCCCTCATAATTAACTGAACTAATTCTGGTTTTGCCAGAGTGATAATGAAGGATGGGTATTTGATAGCAGGAAGTTGCTCGGTTATATTTTTAATACTGGTGAAACGGACTCCACAAATGTCTGATTGGTTGAGAGAAGGGAGTAGCGCTTTTAAAATGGAATAAGAAATACAGCGCAAGTTAATTTCATTATTAATTTCCATAAAACCAGGTATAAATAGTTCCCTTTTCACAACTTGCACAGCATCTGAGGTTTGACTAAGTAAAAGGGACGGTGTGGGTGTGGGTGCTGCAGAGGGTGTGACAGCAGATGCCACAATCCTATTGTACACAGTACCTTGATACTTACTATTTTCCATATTACTATTGTAAGAAATATTGTTCAAATTATTATTATTATTACTATTATAAATAGTTACTGTATTAATTTTAGAAATTTGTGTGTTAAGAGTGTATGTTTGGTTATGTTCATTATTTTCTGTGTCTAGTGTATGTAGTTGTTGTTAATTTTTTGAAATATTAACGTTAGGAATATGATTGCTATGTAGATTATTTGAAATTCCAAAATTTGTTTTTAAGTTATTATAACTATTAGAACTATTGTTAAAATTAAAATTAAAAGTGTCATTTAAATTATTTTCTAAATTATTATTAGTAGTACTACTGTTATTATTATTATTATCATTATTATAAATTTTATTATCATTAAAAATTATACTATTATTAAAAGTAGTATTACTGTCGTCAGGCTTTCTTGTTTGAGTACTGCTGCAGGAAGTATGCCATCTTGTATGATTTGTTGTCAATTTTAGATTGTTTAAAGTATTGGCAAGTAGCATCTTTGTGTTAATGATAGAGTGAGACGTTCGCCTATTTGAAGTAGCTGGTAAAACTGTTGTTGAAGTAGGAAGATTCAATAAGTTCTGCAAGTTATGTACAAGCTGAGTCAGCCGTAGGTTCTCTTGTTTAATAAAATTCACCATGGTATCATTATTTGTACATTTTACATTGATTTCATGTATACTATTTTTAATGGAATCTATTTGTTGTTGTAAATCTGAGTGTGATGGAAGTGTGCATAGATCAGTTAGATGTTTCCAGAATTACATATATTTTTTAGCATAAAATTTGGATTTCAAATTTATGTCCTAGCCTATCCTATCCTATATATATATGTAAATCTTTACTTATGTATGTTTGTATGTCCGAACGTGATAAACGAGAACACAATAAAAGCTACAACTATCGGGTTTACGGCAAAAGACGGCAAAAATTATGGGTCAAAACATAGGCTAGGATTTATTTCGATTGATAACGGGAAAAAATTTTTATGTTGAAAAAACTGGATTTTCAAGAAAAAAATATTATCAAATTTAAAAAAAAACCAAAAAAACTGAAAACCAAGGAAAAATTTTTTTATCAAAAAGAATTTCATTCGATTTAGGTATATTTTTTACGTATCCACCTAAATTTTCAAGATAATCGGTTCGATCTTTCAAAGTTACAATAGTTTTTCGAAAATTATAAAAGTTTAGGACTAATATTTTTTTTTTTTTTTTTTTTTTTTTTATTTATTAAAAATCATTTACGGGACGAACCCTTTACATTCAATTATACAATATTTTATGATATTTATTATAATTCTTACTAACTAACTAAAGCTATTTTTATAAAAAGAAAAACTTTATTTAGAGTAGAAAAAAGATATACGTAAAAGAAAAAATCTTTAAATAATAAAAATAATTTTGTAAAAAGAAAATTATTCTGTAAAAAATTAAATAATTTAACTGAATTTAGCAACTATTTTATTAAGGCTTTTGTAAAAGTCAATTTCACTCTCATTAGTGATATCGATCTTATTGTTATAAGTATTAAAGGTTTCTAAGATTCTAAACAAGGACGAATTTTTTCTGCAATTTTTAAATTCAATAAGAATTGTGAGTATAAGATTTCTTTCTCTTAGTCCTTCTCTTTTTGGTACATAAAGATTTATAACAGATTTGATTTCGTTACATATAATTTTATTGTTCATTAATTTATATAAGAATTTAAGATCCGAGATCTCTTTGGCCGACTCAAGACTATTGATTTTGAATTTAATGTATAAGTCTGTGTAGTCATGATCAAAATAATCAAATTCTATATTCTGTTTAAATGCTAACATTCTTAAAACTTGATGTTGTATTTTTTCTATATTATAAATATTTTCTTTTGTATGCGGGGACCAAATTATTGACCCATACATGAGAATTGATTTAATATGCGAATTATAAAATAATATAAATGAATTAATATTCTTAAATCTTTGTAAAATTTTTTTTAAAAAATATATACATTTTTTTGATTTAGATATAATATTTTCAATATGAGCATTAAAACTTAAATTATCTTCAAAGAAAATACCTAAGTCTTTAATTACTGAAGTTTGTTTAATTTTATGTTTGCCAATTTTATATTCTATACTCAAGTTATTTTTAGTTTTGAATTTATCATAAACCATAATATCACATTTATCAAAATTCCATTTCAAGTCATTAAGGTAGTTCCAGTTATGTAATCTCATTATGTCTGATTTAAATAATTTAATATCTTTATCTGTAACAATTTCTTTATATATTTTTAAATCATCAACATATATTAAAAATTTAGAATTTTTTATAACATTTTTTAAATCATTTATGTATATAATATATAGTAATGGTCCTAAATTGGAACCCTGTAGGACTCCAGAAGGAGGAACAATAACTTTTGATAGTTTATGGTTAATTTTAACCAGTTGTTTGCGATTACATAGGTATGAGTTGAACCAGTTAACAATTTTATAATTCACTTTATAACTTATTAGTTTTTGTATCATTAGGTTATGGTTAACTGAATCAAATGCTTTTGAGACATCTGTATATAGTACATGTACCTGATTTCCTCGATTAAAAGCTTGTAATATGTATTCTTTAAAGGTTAATAAATTTGTAATTGTAGACCTTTTATTAGTGGAACCATGTTGCTCAGGTATTATTCTATTATTGATAAAATGTGATAATCTATTGTATATTAAGTGATCAAGTAATTTAGCAAAACAGGACAAAATTATAATTGGTCTATAATTTTTAATATTTTTAACATTACCTTTTTTAAAAATAGGTATGATTAAGCCAATTTTCCATATATCTGGGACTTTGCTCAGAATTATTGATTGATTAAATAAAACTTTTAAAGGTGAAATCAGATAATGCATACAATTTTTAACAAACAGTGGATGTATGTTATCGTAGCCTGGAGATTGATTAGTTTTAATTCTTTTTATAGCATTTAAGATTTCTTTCTCAGTTATCATTTCAAGGTTCATTTCATTTTCAAAGGGTATTGTATTGTTGGAACTAGAATCAATTTTTGAGTTAGTGTATGTACTGTGAAAGAAATCAGCAAAATTGTTTAATATTTCATGATCATTTTCGTAAACAGTATCATTGTAATTCATATCTGTGGGAATTTCGTTTTTTTTTTTTATTATCTAAGTATGACCAATAAGGTTTTTGATCAGTTTTGATTTCATTTTCAATTTTTGATATGAATTCGTTATATTCAAGATTATAAATGTATTTGCAATAGTTTCTTTGTTTTTTGAATTTATTATAATAGTAATACTTATGCTTCTTAGATTTTTTATACTGTTTTTGATAAATTTTTTTTATTTTTATTAGTCTCTTAAGTTTTTTTGAAAAGAATTTGGGAAATTTATCTTTTATTAATAATGTTTTTGGAACTTCTTCATTTATAATTGAGTTAAGAGTATTGTAAAAAAATTGTACATTCTCATTGATATCAATATTATTTAACCTATTATCCCAATCAATTAAACTTAGTTTTTTATAAATATTTTCATAATTTGCTTTTTTATAGTTAAAAAACATTGTTCTTTCAATTTTATTATGTATAAATTCGGTTTTGAGTTTGATGTCTAATGGTATATGAAAAATATCTACTTTTACTAGAGGATTAATTACTAATATTATATATTTCTAATATATATTTCTTAATAATATATTTTTCTAATTTTTTAATAATATATATTTCTAATTTTATATCAGCCACTGATGTAGTAACTGAATATAGTAACTAAAAGAAGCTTTAACAGCTATTATCAGACAGAACCCTAGAATGGGTATTCGAGGGAAACAACGAACACTTGTGGAAGGGTACCTAAGCTTTGTATTGCTGATTACTAATTATCTTTCTGGGTTCATATGCCCGTAATTTTTATAATTTAGTAAATTTTAGATAATACTTCGGATAAAAAAAAGGTTATTTTACAAAATATTAAGTAACCTAAAACAACATATTTTTGGAAAAATAAAGCCGCAGGGGTCCAGGGAGGCCATATATATATACAAATAAAAAACAATTTATTTTAAATGGGGAAATTGCGATTTTAAAAACTTTTATTTTGATAAAATAAAGTATTCTGCGACTTCTAAAATTTTGAGGATCAGTTTTTATATGTCTAAACATCATTTTCTATCTGTATGATAGTATTTAAAAAAATTTTTCAGCACGTTAAAAAATTAGAAAGCTGAAGATTTGAAATTCCTATGTTATTTAAATGAGAAAATTGAGGTGTTTACAAGCACGTGTTTTTGCAAAGCAAAAGCAAAATCCTTGGAGCTGGGGACTTTTTATGACCAAAAGTTCACAAAACAAAACCCGATGAGCAAAGCTTTTCTACAAAGTCAAAAATTATGTACACTCTAATGTATATGTATAGTATACCTAATATAATTTTTCATATAAATACAAATCTAGGGAATTTTTTATTATTATTTTTAAATTATTTGTGTCTTTTGCTTTATCTAATGAAGGAATGGGAGATCAATGCCTTGAATAAGTTAAAAACTAGCGATATTTTGGACAAAAGCTTAAATCACTTTTTAATGCCTCCTGTATATAATAATGATAATAATGTATTATTTTACAAGAGGTATGTTGATAATTAATGCATAAAATGAATATATAGTCTCCAGTTTTAAATTTAAAAAGAAATTAAAAGGAATGTCTTAAATTATATCAGGTATATTGATATTCGTATACTTTAACTTTATCCTATCCTATCCTATCCTATGCATATATAAATCTTCACTTATATTTGTTTGTATGTTTGTCCGAACGCAATAAACGAGAATACGATAAAAGCTACAGACTTCGAATTTACAGCAAATGACGGGAAAAATTACGGGTTAAAACATAGACTAGGTTTCGTTTCGATTAAAAACGACAAAAAATTTTTATATTGAAAAAATTGAAATTCCTAAAAAAAATTTTTATCAAATTTAAAAAAAAAATCCAATTTTCAAGGTGATCGGCTCGATCTGTCAAAAGTTACAACAATTTTTCGAAAATTATAAAAGTTTAGGACTAATCCTATCCTATATATATATCTTATCTTACTACTATAGTATATACTTGAAAATTTATTTTCGTGTCTGTGTGTGTGTGTGCATTATCATCAGGGTCAAATTAGTGAACGAAATTATATAAAACCGGTGTCAAATTAAAGAAAAAATGTCCGCGAGTGACATAGGCCATAGTTTTGCGATTCAGCTATCGTGCTTTTGGAGATATTTTAAAAAATTTAAATTTTAAAAAATTTTTAACCAAAATTAAAATATCTTGAGACAATCGAAAAATTTTAGTGTTACACTTTACAGTATTCGATTTGGCACCAATTCTTGCGTATTTTCCAAAATTTTTGTTCAAACGGAGGTATCCTTAAAATTGTATATAATATTTTTGAAGCTAATTGAAAATTTTTTTTTAATTTTTTTATTTTTTGTGGTATTTATAATCATCTATTTGTGGGTCTGTGTATATATGTGTTTCATCATCAGAGTCGAATCAATGTAAAAATGAAGTGCCAAAATATAGAAATAAAGTCTGCGGGTGGGTGACTTAGGCCACAGTTTTGCAACTCAGGTACCGTACATTTGGAGATATTCAATTTTTACTATTTTTGGAAAAAATAAAATTTTTTGAAAATTTGATTAAAAAGTGAAATTCTAAACTTTTAAATATGATAGAATTTTAATGTCGCAATTGGTTTTACTCGATTGGGTACTAATTTATACGTACTCAGATAAATTTGCATAAAAAACGGACGCACAGTATAGTAAAAAAAAACAAAGTTGCCAAAAATTGGCTTCAACGCATTTTCTTATGAAAAAAATTCTGCTGGGTGGAAAATAACCGTTTTTATGTATAATAAATGATAGGCACCCGAGATCAACAAATTTTTTTTATTTTATTTTTTTAGCTGCCGAATGAAAAAAAAAATCTATTTTTTACCATAAAAAAGTAAAATATTTAGTTTTAAAATGAAAAAAAAAAAATTTTTAGGTACAGTTCTGTATTAGAATATGTAAATAAATGATTCATAAACCTAAGAAAGGTATATTATTATAATTATACACTAGCTGATTGGCCTCGCTACGCTCGGCAGAATGTGACAGTAATATTGAACATTTAACTATCACACTATCCGTTGATGTCTAAAAATAAAAAATATTGCTGTGCGAAATTAAAATAATTTTTGTTTTTCATTTAAAAATTGTTTTAAAAAATATTTTAATCATAAAATCCTATCCTATATATATTAAAATAAAATAATCGAAAAAATGGATTATTTTTAATATATTTCAGCACTAATTTATGAAGAGCTGTATGGACGAAAATACATGAAAGTTGTTTTAAATTAATTTTTAAAGAAATATCCCCAGCCGTTTTTTTAATTTTTAAAAAATATTCAAACGATTTTGAGATATCAAACTCAGAAGTTAGTGGTCGAAAACATAAAAAAATTTCATTTTTTTTCACTAAAACTGATTTTTCTCAAGATCTAAGAGGTCTTAAACCTTGGAAAAAATTCTATCAATGTCTGTTTGTTTTTTTTTAATTTGAGCTCTCGGTTCAGAGTTACAACTGCTTAAAGCTAAGAAGTTTAAATTTAAAAACTCAAAAAGTTGTCATTTTTGCCACTTGATAACTTAAAATGGTTTGTATCAAAATGTAAAAACCAAATCGCTTTGTATTTATTAAGCACTTTTCTAAAACCACTTTTTTTTGTTTTTTATTTAATGCATTCATTAAAGAGAAATATCAATAAAAAGACTTAAAGTCAAATTTTTTGAATTTTTGGGTTTTTAATGTTTTTTAAGCCGATATCCAATTTCTTATTCCATGAAATTTTTCGAATTTTTTCATATATAAAACACCTGACAATATAGATTGAAATATTTGAAATATTTTCATGATTTAGACATGAAATGTTGTTTCAATTATTTTTATGCAATAATAGCATTGAAATATTAGTATTTCAGATTATTCCCCACTTAAATGTTCTCGAATACTGAACTGTTTTATAGAAATGTTGAAATTTCAATTGTTTTTATGCTGTAATAGCATTGAATTATTAATATTGAATTTATCAAAATATACCCCACTTAAATGTTTTCGAATACTGTCCTGTTTTATAGAAAAGTTGTAATTTCAATTATTTTTATGCAATGATAGCATTAAAATATTAGCATTGAATTTAGCAGAATATTCCCCACTTAAATGTTCTCGAATACTATCCTTTTTTATAGAAATGTTGTAATTTCAAGTGTTTTTATGCAATAATAGCATTGAATTATTAGTATTGAATTCAGTAAAATATACCCTACTTAAATGTTTTCAAATACGGTCCTCTTTTATAGAAATTTTGTAATTTCAAATAATTTTATGCAATCGTAGCATTGAAATATTAGTATTCAATTTAGCAGAATATTCCCCACTTAAATGTTCTCGAATACTTTCCTGTTTTATAGAAAAGTTGTAATTTCAATTATTTTTATGCAATCATAGCATTGAAATATGAGTATTCAATTTAGCAGAATATGCCCCACTTAAATGTTTTCGAATACTGTCCTGTTTTATAGAAATGTTGTAATTTTAATGGTTTTTATTCAATAATAGCATTGAATTATTAGTATTGAATTTATTAAAATATACCCCACTTAAATCTTTTCAAATATTGACCTCTTTTATAGAAATTTTGTAATGTAAAATATTTTTATGCAATGATAGCATTGAAATATTAGTATTGAATTAAACAAAATAAACACCACTTTAAGAGTACCACTTAAAAAAAAATATTTTATTGCAAAAGTCATATTGATTGTCCAAAACTTATAAAAGTTTTATATATGAAAATTTCATAAAATTTCATCTGTCTTTTTTAAACACGAAATAAATAAATTTCCTAAAAATATTTTATTGACAAAGTCATATGGATTGTCCAAATCTTTATAAATTTCCAATTTATATTTTATTTCGTCTTATATATGAAAAGTTCATATAATTCAAACTTTATAAATTGTCAATTTATCTTATTGCAAAAGTCATATTGATTGTCCAAAACTTAATAAATTTCCAATGTATATTTTACTTCATTTTATATATGAAAAGTTCGTAAAATTTCATTCGTTTGTTTTAAATATGAAACAATAAAAATTTTCAAAAAAAATATTTTATTGCAAAAGTCATATTGATTGTCAAAAATTTTATGAAAATATCTTAAAATTTCATTTTTTTGTTTTAATTAGGAAATAATAAAAATTTTCAAAATAATTATTTTATTGCAAAAGTCATATTGATTGTCCAAAACTTAATAAATTTCCAATCTATATTTTACTTCGTTTTATATATGAAAAGTTTATAGAATTCAAACTGTATAAATTGTCAATTTATCTTTTATTTTTTTTCGTCAATGTAAATATCATTTAAAAAAAATATTTTATTGCAGAAGTCATATTGATTGTCCAAAAATTAATGAAAATTTCATAAAATTTTATCTGTCTGTTTTAAACACGGAATAAAGAAATTTACTAAAAAAATATTTTATTGCAAAAGTCATATTGATTGTTCATAACTTTATAAATTGTAATTTTTTATTTTATTTAGTTTTTTCTATGAAAATATCATAAAATTTCATTCGTTTGTTTTAAATATGAAATAATAAAAATTTTCAAAAAAAATATTTTATTGCAAAAGTCATATGGATTGTCCAAAACTTTATAAATTTCCAATGTATATTTTACTTCGTTTTATATATTATGAAAAGTTCATAAAATTTCGGACATTCGTTCGTCTGTTTTAAACATAAAAAAATAAAAATTTCCAAAAAAAATCTTTTATTGCAAAAGTCATATTGATTGTTCACAACTTGATAAAAGTCAAAAAATTTTCAATATATATTTCTTGTTATATAAAAAACTTATAACCGGTTTGTGTAAACACAACCTAAATGCATGGAACATGTTTACTTCCAGCTGAGAACTAGGTATAATACAAATGTTTCTCAACATTACAATACAATTTTCTAATTTTATAATTTGTAATTATCACCTTACTAGCTGTTAAGATTCTAAACCCAAACTACTTTCCTAAAACTGAATTATTCTAAGTCTCTTAATCGATATTATTCCAAGTCCCTAAATCGATATTATGTTAAGTCCATAAACATGTATTGTCCTAAGTCCAGATTTTTCAAAGTCTCCTAATTATTCTAAGTCCCATTTGACCCCCCCCCCTTAAATAGGACAAATTTGACCCCCCCCCCTTAAATAGGACAAATTTGACCCCCCCCCTTAAAAAGGACAAATTTGACCCCCCCCCTTAAATAGGACATATTTGACCCCCCCCCCCCCCTTAATTTTCAAACTCTGAAGTACCCCCTCCCTATAAACATGTTCCATGTTAATAATATAATAATATATATATTTTGTCTCAGATATTAAAAAAAAATTTTAAATGATAATTTTTTTTGTAATTTAATGTTAATTATTATATTTAGATTGTTATATGAATATATAAATAAGAATGTTATGAATTTATAATATTATAATATAATATTCATAAATTCATATAATAATTGTCCAAAACTTTATAAATTTTATAAAATTTCATTTGTGTGTTTTAAAACCGAAATAAAGAAATTTTCAATAAAAATATTTTATTGCAAAAGTCATATTGATTGTCCAAAACTTTATAAATTTCATAATATTTCATTTCTGTGTTTTAAACACGAAATAAATAAATTTCTTTAAAAAATATTTTATTGCAAAAGTCATACTGATTGTCCAAAACTTTATAAATTTCATAATATTTCATTTCTGTGTTTTAAACACGAAATAAATAAATTTATTAAAAAAATATTTTATTGCAAAAGTCATACTGATTGTCCGAAACTTTATAAATTTCATAATATTTCATTTCTGTGTTTTAAACACGAAATAAATAAATTTATTAAAAAAATATTTTATTGCAAAAGTCATATTGTTTGTCCGAAACTTTATAAATTTCCTAAAATTTCATTTGTGTTTAAAAAATAGTATATTAAGTATCAAGGGCGTAAAAGTTTTGGCACTAGCGTGAGCACTAGCACGAGTGCTCGGCGAAGCCGGGCACGAGTGATATGTGTTCACGCAAGTGTCTAAAGTATTTCGCCCATGGTGCTTACACTATTTTTTGCCCACCTAGGCGTAGAACGAGTGCAGAAAATTCTTTAAGCACGAGTTTTACGCCCGGGAGGGCAAAAAAAAATTTTAAATTTAAGAATTAAAAAATTTCATAAAATTTCATTCGTTTGTCTTAAACATGAAAAAATAAAAATTTCAAAAAAAAATCTTTTATTGCAAAAGTCATATTGTTTGTCCTAAACTTTATAAATTTCCTAAAATTTCATTTGTGTGTTTTAAAAAAAAAATTTTAAATTTAAAAATTAAAAAATTAAAAAATTAAAAAATTTAAGAATTAAAAAATTTCATAAAATTTCATTCGTTTGTCTTAAACATGAAAAAATAAAAATTTCAAAAAAAAATCTTTTTTTGCAAAAGTGATATTGATTGTTCACAGCTTGATAAAAGTAGAAATTTTTTAATATATATTTTTTGTTATATCCTATCCTATCCTATCCTATCCTATATATATATAAATCTTTAATTTTGTATGTTTGTTTGTTTGTCCGAAATGGGTAAACTTGAACGCGATATAAGTTAGAGACGCGGGGTTTACGGCAAAAGACGGCAAAAATTACGGATCAAAACATAGGCTAGGTTTCGTTTCGATTGATAACGACAAAAATTTTTTACGCTGAAAAAACTGAATTTTCAAGAAAAAAATTTTTATTAAATTTAAAAAAAAAACCAAAAAAACAAAAAACCGAGGAAAAATTTTACTATCAAAAAGAATTTCATTCGATTCGGGTATATTTTTTACGTATCCACCTAAATTTTCAAGGCGATCGGTTCGATCTGTCAAAAGATACAATAATTTTTCGAAAATTATAAAAGTTTAGGACTAATATTATATATATTTCTAATTTTTATCAGTCACGGATGTAGTAACTGAATATAGTAACTAAAAGAAACTTGAACAGCTTTTATCATCAAGCAGAACCCTAGAATGGATAGTCGAGGGACACAACGACTGCTGTGGATCCTATGGAAGGGTAGCAAAGCTTTGTATTGCTGATCACTAATTATTAGTCTGGGTTAGTATGCCCGTAATTTTTATGATCCAGTAAATTTTAGATAATACTTCGGGTAAAAACAGGGTTATTTTACAAAATATTGAGTAACATAAAACAACATAATTTTGGAAAAATAAAGTCGCAGGGGTCCAGGGGGGCGCAGCCGGGGGGTGCGAAGCGAGCCGAAGGCAGCTAGTAAAGTAATATAATAATATATATATTTTGTCTCAGATATTAATTTTTTAAAAGATAAATTTTTTTGTAATTTAACGTTAATTGGTTTTCTAGAGATTTCTCTTTAATGAAAAGGTTAAATTAAAAACCAAAAAAACTTGTTTTAGATAACGCACTAACAAATACATAGCACTTTAGTTTGATCATTTTGGTGACATAGATTTTGAGTTACACACTGATTAGGGTGACAACTTTTTTAAATTATTTCATTTTAAATTGGTTTTCTAGAGATTTCTCTTTAATGAAAGGGTTAAATTAAAAACCAAAAAAACTTGTTTTAGATAACGCACTAACAAATACATAGAACTTTAGTTTGATCGTTTTGGTGATATAGATTTTGAGTTACACACTGATTAGGGTGACAACTTTTTTAAATTATTTCATTTTAATATATATAGGATGGTTGTATGGAGTATGAAGGTGTGTTAGTCAACAGTTGCAATTAAGTCAAAATTAAAAAAAAAAATGAAAATATTGATTTTTCCATTTTACTTATAGTCCAAGAAAGGGATCCAAAAAACACCCCGAACCCCCATTAATTATTAAATAGGACAATTTTTTTTTTTAAATGCTCGTAATAGCGTATACTTTAAAAAACAGTCGAGGTTACATATCCAGCGATTAAGGATTTTCGGAAAATCAAGGTCAAAGGTCAACATTTTCAGTTTTTTTAAAATTTCTCTCAAACCGTTGATGATACAAAAAAATTTTTCAAATAAAAAAAAAAGCTTATAAAATTCCCCATCCAAAAAGTCCTTACACGTCTTGATCCGAAAAATAGAACCTGAAATAATTGAGCTCAAATATTTTGCCTGAAGCGCCTGGACTATACATATATATACATATACGGAAAACTCAGAATCCAGCTCCGCACGGGGAAAAAGTTGAATTTTAACAATAATATTGCTTATTAATGAAAAAAAATGATGAAATGCAATAATTGTAACCTTCATACATGATAATCACGAGCTATTTTTTTTTTTTTTTTAAATTGTCCATTTGGACACCCGAAAACTGAAAATCGCTGAATTTTTTTTTTAAGGGAAAATAAATGGGTCATAAAATTCAAAGTTTAAAAAAATTTTTGTTTGGCATGTTTTTAAATAAGGTTAAGTACAAATAATCGAACAAAAAAAAATATATGTCTTATACGCCCATGGGGATTTTGAGACAAAAATTTGTCCAATGTTTTTAAATAAGGTTAAGTACAAATAATCGAACAAAAAAAAAATATATGTCTTATACGCCCATGGGGATTTTGAGACAAAAATTTGTCCAAAAATGAAAAAAGCGCTATTTTAAAGATTATTGACTTTCTGCATTAACAATTAAAAAAAATAATCATAAACAATTTAAAAAAAACACCTAACAGATCGATTCTAAACCAAAATTTAACGTTCTTTTCAATGGTTCAATTAATTTTTTATTTGGTTTGCAAATTTCCATTGTACAGGCCAATTTAGAAAAGAATTTTAATTTTTCATTTTTGGACAAATTTTTGCCTCAAAATCCCCATGGGCGTATAAGACAAATATATTTTTTTTTTTCGATTATTTGTTCTTAACCTTATTTAAAAACATGCCAAACAAAAATTTTTTAAAAATTTTAATTTTATGACCCATTTATTTTCACTTAAAAAAAAAATTCAGCTATTTTCAGTTTTCGGGTGCCCAAATGCACAATTTAAAAAAAAAAAAAAAAATAGCTCGTGATTAACATGTATGAAGGTTACAATTATTGCATTTCATCATTTTTTTTCATTAACAAGCAATATTATTGTTAAAATTCAACTTTTTCCCCGTGCGGAGCTGGATTTTGAGTTTTCCGTATATGTATATATATGTATAGTCCAGGCGCTTCAGGCAAAATATTTGAGCTCAATTATTTCAGGTTCTATTTTTCGGATCAAGACGTCTAAGGACTTTTTGGATGGGGAATTTTATAAGCTTTTTTTTTTATTTGAAAAATTTGTTTGTATATCATACCTTTTGTATCATACCTTTTTATGGTAAAAAATAGATTTTTTTTTCATTCAGCAGCTAAAAAAATTAAAAAAAAAAAAAAATTATTTGATCTCGGGTGCCTATCATTTAGTATACACAAAAATGGTAATTTTTCATAAAGCAGAATATTTTTTCATAAGAAATAGCGTTGATTTTTGGCCACTTTTTTTTTAATACACTGTGGGACGTTTCTTTAAAAATGTCTAACATTTTTTTGGAACCAGAAAATTTTTTTGATTTTTCAAAAAAAAATTTTGATAATTTGCAATAAAAATAAAAAAACTAGAGAAAAATTCAAGAAATTTTATAGATTCTTTACTATTCTAATTCTCTAGATCAAAAAATACCGAAAAAATTGCATATCTAGTTAATAACACGAAGTTTATATTATGAAATCACTAGCCGTGTAACATGATTCATAGGTCTTGAAATCTCTAAGTCTATAGTATACCAAAATAGTACATGAGATATTGATAATTTTAATACTAAAATGCTAGATTCTGTTCGTACGGGAGAAACACGTCGATTCCATAAGAAATAAATTATCTTCGGGATTAGAAGTAGTCTCTCCAATACCTATTCAAATATGTTTCTGTAATTAATAATTATAACTTTACTGGGGACAAAACTAGGCTCCTCTGAAAACTCTTAATTTGTTTGCATAATTATAAATAAGCAGTGAAACATGATTTCCTTAAGCAACAGAAACAGAAGTAAATGCAATACAAGGGGGCAGGAGCCCCCCCCCCCCCAACTTTTTCTAGTATTATATATATATAATTGCTAGTATATATATTTGCTAGTATGTATATATATTAGACTGTGTCTTATTTTTTTTTTTTTCGATATTTTTTGGCTCCCCCCATTTTTTTCGAATATTTTGGTCATAAAAAACACCCAGCTCGAAGTATTTTGATTTTTGATTTTTTTAACCCGTGCCGCCGGGCAGTTGAAGTTTCACATTTAAATAACATGGGAATTTCGAGGTCTTAGCTTTATAAATTTTTACAGAGGCCGCAATATGTTTTAAGAAACTAGTTATTGCTAGAAAACATACTTTCATATGTTGTAAAGACATGAAAACCACCCTCCATTCATTTCAATGGGACTTCTGGGTCTAAATCGCAAATTAACGTGTTGGCTAAATCTTATAAAACAGGGTTTTTCGGTAATTTTCGATAAAACGCTGCAACCTCAAAAATTGACCAAAACACTTCTGGTAGGGCTACTTTTTTTTCTCTAAGTATCACCTTTCAAACGTCGTAAACCGTGTATTTTTACCACTGATTTTCTCAGCACTATAGTCAATTAACCTACTGGTAATTTTTGACCCTAAATGACCAATTTTTAAATTTGTTCAAACTGCTGCCAAAATTGTAATTTTTGACAAAATTAAGTTTCTCAGGCCTAAAAATTTTCTACAAGCTTCAAGTTTCCAAAAATTCTTTACTCGTCTGTTTTCTTGAAATAGTTTTTAAGATATCGCTTTTTAAAGATAATTATAAAAATTGACTTTTTCTTTAAACCCTAAAATTGGGACTCTGACTTTAAATTATCATCTCTTGTTAATAACTTATTGAAAAGCGGTGAGTAAAGAATTTTTGGTAATTTGAAACTTACAGACAATTTTTAAGACCTATAAAGCTCAATTTTGTCAAAAATTACAATTTTGACAGCAATTTAAAAAAATTCAAAAATTGGTCATTTTTAGTCGAAAATTACCGTTAGGTTATTTGGATATAGTGATTAGAGCACCAATGATAAAAGAATGCGGTTTACGGCATTTGAAAGGTGACACTTGCACTAAAAAATTGAGAGGAGCCAAAAATATTTTGGTTAATTTTTGAGTTTGCAGCGTTTTATCGAAAATTACCGAAAAACCTTGTTTTATAAGCGAACATATAAATTTGCGTTTCTAGCGCCAGAATTCCCTTGGGAATGAATGCAGGGTTGTTTGCATGTCTTTACAACATATGAAAGTATGTTTTCCAGCAATAACTAGCTTCTTAAAACATATTTAAAAAATTATAAAAATTTACAAAGCTAATACCTCGAAATTCCCATGTTATTTAAATGGGAAACTTCAAGTGCTTGGCGGCACGGGTTAATAAAATCGAAAATCAAAATCCTTGGAGCTGGGTGTTTTTTATGACCAAAATATTCGAAAAAAATGGGGGGAGCCAAAAAATTTCGAAAAAAAAAAATAAGACACAGTCTAATATTTGTGCGATAGTTGCAATATAAAAAATTTTAATGCTGAAAAAACTCAATTTCCAAGAAAAAATTTTTTATTAAATTTAAAAAAAAAAAAAAAAAAAACTGAAAACCGAGGAAAAATTTTTTTATCAAAAAGAATTTCATTCAATTTGGGTATATTTTTTACGTATACACCTGAATTTAAAATTTTAATTTTAGGCCGATTTTTTTCCTTAACAGGAATTTTAGTTTATAAAAAAGCTAATGTTTTAACGAATACACTGAAATAGTAATATGGTAATTTGGATAACCAAGATTTTTACAATAATCCGGTTCAGCGTCTTCCGAATTTGTTTAGTTTTAGAACTTATTTATTATTTTTTTCTTTGAATTTTTAAATTTCTGGATTGCCTAAATTTTAAAAGAAAAATAATAATTTTTTGTTTAGGTTTCTCAAGTTTACCAATCCGTGAATTTCGACCGACTTTTAAAATTAGCAAGATTTACGAATGTTTTTCATCTAGAAAGACTTCTTGTTGATTGCGTTCGTTATAATGATATGCAGATTAGAGTTGATCACGGTAAAAAATGTATTCATTTTGGAGTAGATTTATGTGAAGCTCAACGAGAAGATAATCCTGATGGACCTATTTTACAAATAATGCCTTCGGAGCAAATACGATGCCAATTAATTAATATGGCAACTGTTCTGCATCGATCTTTAAATATCATAAATCCTAATAAAAAAAAACAAGAACGTGAAAAATTCCGTAATATGATTGTAAATTATTATCACGAAACAAAGTTAAAGGAGCATCAAAGAATACTTGGAAGGCACAAAATAATTGAAGAAAGAAAAGAATACATTGAGCATATGAATTTTGTACGGGAAGAAGAAGAATTGCGCCGTCAAGAAGAATTGCAAAGGCAGCAGATACTTGCTGAACAAAAACGTTTAGAACTTGAACGTGAAGAAAGAGAACGTAAACGTCAACAATCAGAAATACAATTAATTAAAGACAGAAATTTGAAAGAAAAAATGCAACAAATTTCGCAAACGAGTCATGGACAAAAAGTTTTAAAGAAACTAGATGAAGATGGAATTAAGAAGCTAGATGCAGAACAAATTGCTGCACGTGAGGCTGAGGAGCTTCAAAAAGAACGAAAAGAGATGCAACAAAAATTAAAATCACAAGAAAAAAAAGTGGATTATTTGGAAAGAGCTAAAAGATTAGAAGAAATACCACTTCTTTTAAAAGTAATGGAAAAAAAAATTGAAACTGCCCGTCAACGGTGGGATCATCAAGAAAATGATAGAATTAATATTTCCATCGAAGAAAGAGAACAAGCTGTGGCTACACGAGAACGATTATCAAGAATTCAACAAGATAATGATTTATTTTTAGAAAAAATTTTAACTGAACGTAAGAGTGCTTACTTAGAAAAATTACGTAATTTTGAATTAATATTAAATCAGGAAAAATCAAAAAGATTGCTGAAAAGAAAATTGGAAAGAAAAATGGATAGGAATTTGAAATGGGATAATGAGAGAGCTAGTATTGCTGAAAATAAAAGATTAGAAGAAATGCGTCTTCGGCAAGAAGAAGAAAGGAAACGCTTAGAAGAAGAAAGATTGAGGCGCGAAGAAGAAGAAAAAGAACGTCGTTTAAAAGAAGAAGCTGTTGAATCAGAGCGATTAGCAAAATTAGAAAAACAAGCAGAAATAATTAGGCGCAAAGAATCTGAAATAGAACGAAAATTAGAAGAAGAAAAAATGAAAAATTTCGATAAACCTGCTCAACAAACAAGCTGGAGAAAAAGAGGTATTTTTGTTTAACTTTTAAAAATTATTATATTTCAATAAATTGCAGCAGACATGAAAATTTTCAATTCAAATGTTCAAATTATTCTTGGTTTGAAATCTTTTCTGTTTTTTTTTCTTTTTATAAAAACTTAATATTTATTTAGTAAAGAAACAGAAAAAAATTTTGATGTGGAGTTATTCCATATGAAATGTACATAGGCTTCCAGGTCTGGTCTT
Source organism: Anagrus nilaparvatae (assembly GCA_022575985.1). NCBI lineage: Eukaryota > Metazoa > Arthropoda > Insecta > Hymenoptera > Mymaridae > Anagrus > Anagrus nilaparvatae. Next base: position 33,236,188 of record JAKSXM010000007.1, read on the forward strand.
TCAATCATAATTTAGGTTTTCTTAGTGGTTTATACTTATGAAATCCTCTCTCCTACAAGCTCAAGTCTTAATATGCTTTTTGGTCGTCGTATCGCTACTAATTTTTGATATTTAACCATTTTCAGATCCTGAGTTGATCAATTTTTTTTTATTCGTAAAATTAATGTAAAAACTAAAATCAAAAACATGAGATACACTCTTAAACCAAAACCACCAAATTTCCTTTAGCAAACCACCAGATGGCTATACGGCGCTTTAAAAAACTCCGAAAGCGACTTCAGCGCTTTCTAATACTCCATTCTTAAATTTGGTGGTTTACAAATATCAATAAAAAAATTTTGGAGTATTACAATATACAAAAGGCGTATTCGGTGCTTTTTAATTATCCATGTTATTTTCTGGTGTTTTATAAAATACCAAATTAGTGTTTGGTGCATTATAATTATCTATGCTATTTTCTGGTGTTTTATAAAACACCAAATTAGTGTTTGGTTAATTAAAAAGCACCAACTTAAATTATTGGAGTATTGTAATATATAATAAAAATTATTATAGTATCTCAAGTATATATTATACATATAGTATAAAATAAAATATTAATTCCTAAACTTATTTTTTATATTAACAGCATAAGACTTTATTTTTTGGTTATTTTAATCTTTATATAAATTTATTGCTAAAATACAAAAATATATTTTTGATTATGAAAGTATTTTTACATAAAAAGCAACAAATTATAACAATATATAAAACATTCTATTAACTGTCTTGAAAAATAACTCAGTTAATTATAAATCTCCATCAAGGGCAATATTTGGAAATCATCGTATTACCTGATCCTTTAGATGCTGGTTCGATGGGTGAAAATTGTAATCAACCTTGCTGGTCTGTTTCTACTTATGAAATTTTCTAGGGGAACTGGATCTAAATAATGTTATAATATTGGCAAACAACAATGAGAAGTTATAAATTCAGTGATTGCTTAATAAGCTTCACAGAGCATTCACAACGAACACTGCATAAAAACTTTGCTCGCATGTTCTCATTGATAAAATTGTATTGAGGAACTGGATTCAAATTACATTAAGATGCAATTTTGACTTTAAGTGATGATAATTTTGGACTGGATGATTAAATAGCAAATGTAAACATTTGAAGACCAGAATTCTTACATTAGATTACATGTTTTCAGCTATCGGACAAGCATCATTTGGAACAGTATAAGCAGTTGATACTTTATAAACCTTATCCAAGCAATTATTGGATTTTATTATTTCTAATAGTATGCGTTATTGTCAAACTATTATAGAATTTCTATGTATATATAGAAATATTTTTTAATAAAAGCAGACAGCAGGGTTATATTAAAATTTTTCTCCATCGAAGCAGCAGATTTTGTTGCAGTCTTAGCGGTGGACCACCTGTAAATCTGTCCCACAATGACTCTTTTTATATCATTTATAATTAATACCAAATTGAAATATAATTTGAGTATACTTTTTCAAGAAATATTTATTAATAGAAATTGACCTTTATGGTTTATTTATTTTTTTCAACCATCAAACCAGCCCATTAATTTATTATGCTCTGAAGGGTTTATACTGATAATTATTTTTCCCAGTATATTTCTTTGCGAAAAAGCAGTTAAACGGCGTCAAATCAGCCATAAACAACTGAAACATCAATAAGAAAGTTTCATCCTTACCATGTTTAGAAATAAACAATATTTTTTTAAATTAATGTTATATTTCTAAAAAATATATACATCTCGTAAAATGAAGCAGTAATTAGAGGCAAGTCAGATCAATTTGAAATTTTTTACAATTTGTCAAGTATGGTTTATAGTATCCGAGTAAACAAGTTTGGTTGGTTGGAGTTGGTCCAAAACGTTGTAAAAATTGGCCAAAAATAAATAAATATTTAATATCTAGGGCAATATTAAATAAATTTTGGTGAAAATGGGTACCAGGGGATTTTTCGGGTCACTGATTGCGATTTTATTGTCAGAAATTTCTGACAATAAATAAAAAAAATTTCTCACCCTGTAAACAGTAAAGACTACCCTTTTTTAGGTTTTTTTTAAATATTTTGGAATTTAAGCTAAAAAATTATCAACTAAATTCCATTTAAATAGAAAAAATAATCAAGATTTTTTTTTTATTATGGCCAGAAATTGAGGTATAAGGTTTGATAATAGGGGTGTTAAAACTACCCCCAGAGTAAGAAAAAATACAAGAAACATGACCTCATTATTTTTTTTTTATTTGGCTCAATTTGGGGGGGGGGGTTAAAGCTACCCCTAAATTTAAAAAAATTAAAAAAACGTTGTTCAGTTTTTTTGTTCGTTTGTCCTTCGTTTTACAACCAAAAAAGTAACAATATCTGCAACCCTGGGGGTTAAAACTACTCTAAAATGTTAAATTGTGCCTTTTTTATTGGTTGTTTCAATATTTTTATTTAAAAAAAAAATCATTTAATTGTTGTTACAGTTTATTTTCTTTACAAAATAAATCAACTATTCCATGAATTTTATCTTTTGTTTTGATGTATACAATAATCATCCTGATACAAACTAATAAAAATAAACTTATTACAGCAATTACAGTTAATTTCTTATTCTCTTATAAAGTAATTCTGAAAAAATCAGACTTTTCATTTTGAAATATATACATTTTTTCCAAAAATAAATGTCCTTTTTAATTTTATACATGATCGTTACACAAAATAATTTTTTAATTTGTAAGTTTTTTTTTCTTTTGAGTAATAATAGTCAATCACAAGCAATACGTTTTAGAACATACATATTTTTTAAATAGTTAATTTTAAAACTATAATAATTAATATTAACTTATATTATAAAAACACTTAACTTTTTGAGAATATTTAAATGACTTAATTAAGTCATAAATAAAGTAAATTTTTTTTTAATACTCATTTAACAAAAATACTGAGTCAGTAACAAAAACTTTACAGGTACATCATTTTTTGTAAATATAAACTTTTTTCCAAAAATATATGCTATTTCTTATCTGATACGATATTTGTACATAAAATATACTAAATTAATAAAAATATCACATAAAATATTACAATTATTAAATTGCTTAATATTTTGGAAACATTTCTCATTTGATTTATTTAATGTTTATCTACATTTTTAATTACTGTATAGTAATTATTTGCAGCAGATTATTATTTTTTTTTTTTATTCAGATATTTAACTGCGCGTTTTTTTCTTTCTACTATATTATTTTACACAAATATTTCAATGTGTTTTCTTTTTTATATAACAATAATAATACTGTCTACGTAATAAAAATTTCGTCGTTCAGGAACATCTAATACTAAATCGTATTTAATTATCACTGATATAATACTAAATTCTATTAATTATCACTGATCAACAGTGCTTAATTTCCTTCATAAAACGTTTGCATTTTACATATACAATAGAATTAAGTAGAAAATACTAAAGTTTTTTAAATACATTTTTAAAATCAACACTTTTTTGTGACTAGTTATTAAATATTTTCAAGTGGAGATTTTACTGATGTGTCTGCTTCCGAATTTATTTCTAATGAAGGTATTTCATTTGATTCTGAATTATCCGGATCTTTCAAAGTTTCTTCACATTCTGAATTCAACTCTAAATTGCTTACTGGAATGTTTGTAATTTTTGCATACAATTTAGATTCATCTGGAGTTGGTTTGTCTATGTTAAAGATGCAGTTTTTTATGAAACTATAAAATTTTACCAAATCTTTCGGAAATACTCCATTATTATATAGTATATTCATCTTCATAAAAATCGTAAACGATTTTAGAAAGTCTTCTTTAAAGTCTATAATTTTATTCTGAATTCTTATTAAATAATGAAGCTTTTCAGTATTTTGTTGTTCTGCGGCCAACATGCATGCTGTTTTCCCCATTCCAGTTTTGATTTTTTCTGCGTCTTCACCATACTAGCAACAAAAAATTATACATTTTTATTTGCACTGTTCATTTTAGATTTAAGGTTTACAGCTTTTCTTACCTTCACGTAATGTATTAATATTGGATGCGGAAATTGTGGAGTCAATTTCACTCGCTTTCTCACTAGTTTCCCTGATTGACTTATTGAGTCGATTTGAACAGTTTTCTGAAAGAATAATATAATATTTAATTATTGAAACAATAAATATTTTTTAAAAGTTATATGTTTTAACCCATTAAATCTTAAGAAGGAACTGCATTTGACAAAGCTGACAAACCTATTCCAATTAGGGCATTTGACTACAATTAGTAAAATGAAACAAAAAAAAAATTTCAAAGTGGCGGATATTCAAAAATGGCCGACCAGAGTGGTTGGAAAAAAATAAATTTTGATATTTTTTTATAAACATTTGTGTACATGGTATTTGTTGGTGCTAATTATGAATATAGAGTTATATTTCAAAAATTTTTAACGGCAGAACCAATATGGCCGCTGAAAAACGCGAAATTTCGAGATTTTTGACGATTTTGAACCTGCGATGAAACTGTAAGTTGTATAATCAGAAAATAGGCTTTATTCAGGGCAGTTAAACAAAATGTAATAAAAAACGAAATTTTTTTTCAAAAAATTCAAAATGGTGGATTAATATGGCGGACATAAAGAATTAATTAGACAGATTCGAATAAAGTGGACTGGGCCATAGACGAAACATTTTGCCAATATATATTATCCATTTGGATAATTTTTTTATTTCTCCTCACAAAATTATTTTATTTGCAAGAAAATATAAAACATGTTTTTATTACTATTTTTTTATTACTAACCACCGAATCATTAAAAAAATATTTTGATTAGCAAAATAGGATTCGGAAAGATTATAGCTAAATTTCTCTGATTGAAAATAGCCGGATATTCGTCATAAGCTTCCCAAAAGTACCGAGGTACACAAATTTTGATCCACCACACATTGTGGCAAAATGGACAAAAATCGCTCTTGGACTGAGTTTTTGAGCTATCGACTTGAAACCTGTTTTGAACGACTTTAAAATAAGCCTGCTTTCGTGTCTCACTGCGGATTTTTCATATTTATTAATTTTTAATTAGCCTATTTACTAAAAATGCATTTTATGCGAGATTCTAAAATATGAAAAAATTATGATTAAAAAATTAAGACAAAAAAATTTGCCGTTTGTTTTAGAGAGCAAAAAATGTAGGAATTGAAAATTTCGATAAAGGAATAGGTTGAAGTAGTGAAAATAGGCTATTTAAAAATAAAAATTTTTTAAATCCGCAGTGATGCACGAAAGCCGGCTTATTTTAAAGCCGTTCAAAACAGGTTTCAAGTTAATAGTTCAAAAACTCAGTCCAAGAGCGATTTTTGTCCATTTTGTCACACTGTGCGCCATATTAATCCACCATTTTGAATTTTATGAAAAACAATTTCGTTTTTTATTACATTTTGTTTAACTGCCCTGAATAAAGCCTATTTTCTGATTATACAACTTACAGTTTCATCGCAGGCTCAAAATCGTCAAAAATCTCGGCATTTTTAAGTAGCCATATTGTATTCGTCATTTTTAATTTCTAAAAAATAAATAGATATTCGTAACGAGCATCCCAAAAATAACCTATACACAAATTTTGACCAAAAATATCAAAATTTAATTTTTTCTGACCACCATATTGAACCGCCCATTTTTAAATGTCCGCCATTTAAAAAATTTTTTTTTGTTTTATTTTACTAATATTAGTCAAATGCTCTAAATGGAATAGGTTTTAAAATTCTGTTAAAACATTCAACTATACTGAAATAATCAATTTCAAATTTTATGTATTAAAAATTAAGCTGCGTACCGGTTTTTCTGGTGATATAATAGATGCTAAAATAGCTATCCCCATCAAAAACTCTAAAATAAATTAAAATACACAAATAGGGATTCTTTCAACGTTATCTATACATAGTTAATATTTACCATTACTTAGATTTATAGCTTCATCGTACAGATTTTTATGACCATTTTTTTCTAATTTTGAAAAAATTTTTACTTTTTCCGACAAAGATTCTAGTTTACAGGTAAAGTTCTCCTTTGATCTAAGTTCTGAATAATCATCTTCAAGCTAAAAAAAATATATATGTATATATTATAAACATAATATTTGGGACACTTATTTTACATCAAAAGAGTACAATTGGACTTCTGTATTTTGGACCTATGCTTACACTGTTAAAAATAACCTATGGTCAATGTACGATATTATCGTAAAATTGCGAATTTCTCGTAATGTTACTAAAAAAATTGTATACTGACTACAAAAATCGTAAATTTACGATCGTTAGTAAATTTACAACAAATTGGTAATTTAACGAATTTTTGTAGTATGTTTACATCTTGAAAATCGTTAATTTACAAAAAAAAAATTGTAAATTAACTAAAAAAATCGTAAATTTACTAAAATAATTGTAAAATTACGAATAAATCGTAAATTTACGATCAATCGTAAAATTACGATTTTTATTTTGTAAATTTACGATTTTTTTAGTAATTTTAGTAATTTCTTAGTAACCTGTTTAAAACTGAGACTGTCCAGTGAATTTAATTTGTTTACAACTGCTCTTTTTTACCTAATGTTTTAACATAAGACCTTTAATCTATACTGATTTGGACCTAAAGCTTTAATCTTTACACTGCCTAAACCTGAGACCTTATATGATTAAAGTAAATGAATTTTAAACCTAAAATCACTTGCCCACACCTAAACTTAGAATTTGACCTTATACATATACCCTGTGAAAATTCTTGTCTGGGTAATTGATAATAACAAAAGTAAATTTACTATCCTGATAGTAATTACCCGGACAGGAATGTTTACAGTGTACGTATAATTTGCTTACCAATGCACATCCAAAAGTAAATAAATGAGGGAACTGGTTAAAAACAGACTCAAGAGACCACTTAATTCCATCCTCAGGTTGTGTTAATGATTTTCTTCTTATATTTTCAATTGCTTTCATACTCTCAAATATTTTAGGTTTCTCTGATTCGCATTCAGTTGTCCTAGCTAACCATCGAGCCTAAACAATTTTTTTGAATTTTTGTATTAGCAAACACCATCGTATTAATATGTTTTATGAAAAATTCTACTTTTGCTTGTTTATCTGAATTCAAATACAAAACAATGCATTTATAAAACCCCAAAACTATACTTAAAAATATTCATTTTTATATTTTATATGCTAAAATGTATATCAATTCGTTTTTGAAATAAGTTTCAATACAAACTAAGTACAATCAACTAATTTTTGTACTGAATTAAAAATTTAAAAAATAAAATATACGAATATCCAAAGCTGTCACTTTGGATACATATACATATGGGCGATTATTTCTCAACCCGGCCACCCCCCTCTGTCCAAAAATGGTGGCAATTTAAAAAGATTTTGGTTTTCTCAAATTGACTGGAAAAGGGTCTAGTTTTTTATTCTCATTGGCCTTTTCAACTCGGTAAATCTACTGTGCCCATTTTAGGCACTGAGCGGCGGCAGGTCGACATTTTAAAAATAGAAAAATTGAAATAAAAGTAGATTAACGGTAAGTTTTTTGAAATTTTTTTCTCTCAAAAGTTGTTATTTATTAAAACAAAGAAAATGAGATCACTTGTGTGGTAATTGGTTGATTTCTTAAAAAGTTTTGTGGGTGCTATGTAGTTTTTAAAAATGGGTAAAAAACGGCTACTTTGACTGATGATATCTCTGAACCTATATATCCAAAATAAAAAAGTTTTAGTGCAAAATGGTAGTCTTTTGATACATAATAAGTGTGCCAAATATCAAGGGATTTGGTTGAGTAGTTTCGGATTTAGCAATTTTCGGGTATTAATTCTATTAAAAAAATGGGTCTAAATTTGTCTCAGAATTACCCTTAAAATTGCTAAATCCGAAACTGCTCAATCAAATCCCTTGATATTTGGCACACTGATTATGTATCAAAAGACTACCATTTTGCACTAAAACGTTTTTATTTTGGATATGTAGGTTCAGAGATATCATCAGTCAAAGTAGCCGTTTTTTACCCATTTTTAAAAACTACATAGCACCCACAAAACTTTTTAAGAAATAAACCAATTACCACGCAAGTGGTCTCATTATTTTTGTTTTAATAAATAACAACTTTTAAGAGAAAAAAATTTCAAAAAACTTACCGTTAATCTACTTTTATTTCAATTTTTCTGTTTTTAAAATGTCGACCTGCCACCGCTCAGTGCCTAAAATGGGCACAGTAGATTTACAGAGTTGAGAAGGCCAATGAGAATAAAAAACTAGACCCTTTTCCAGTCAATTTGAGAAAACCAAAATCTTTTTAAGTTGCCACCATTTTTGGACAGAGGGGGGTGGCCGGGTTGAGAAATAATCGCCCATATATATTCATTCACATATGGACTAATATATCTTAACTAACTCATTCCCACCTTATTCCCACCTCCTGTCTAAAAATTGTTGCAATATTAACAAGGATTGTCTTGAATTTACTTAAAAAGGGTTGAGTTTTATACCTTTATTGACCTTTATATTCTTTTTAAAATTGGTTGCCTATGACTACGATGCCACCAAAAAGAGATGAGTGCAAAATTAAAAATCAGCAAACAAAAATTGAAATGAAAGCATTTTTAAAATAAAATTAAATACTTTTCCTGTTAACGTAAGACCATCTACGTGCTTGTAGAGTACTTCAATTTTTACACAAAGTAAAGCTACCCCCATATGTATTATATATATTATTCACATGGGACATATTTATAGGGAGGGAATCTAAAAATCAAGGGAGATCAAAATTGTTCGATTTGGGGGGGGGGGCAAATGGATGGGACTTAAAATAACTCAAGTTTAGGGACTTACAATAATTTTTGGTTTGCGATTTAGAGTAATTCAAATTTCAGGATTTATAGAATGATTTAATTATTTTACCAAACAAAAATATATAGTATTAAGTTTGTGTTTACATAAAACGATTATAATTTTTTATTATTGTTTTTATACAAACTGTATGGTTATATCTTTCCATCTCTGTGCACTGCGCGCTTAAATAATCCAATTCAAGAGAACTCCTTTTTCTGTATTTGGATTTCCCTTCATTTTTTCTTAATGTTTGACATTGCCTATTGAAATGATACATCCATAGATCCTAAAGATAATGATAAATGACCAGTTAATACAACATTACTCATGTATGCATGCTTGTTTAATAACAAATATGTATAAGTATTCAATTTTCTTGAAACAAATGTATAAACTTACTGCGTTGCCCAATATCGGAAACTTTTTAGCCAATTGTTTTGCGACCGCATTTTTTAAGCAATGAGGAGGATATCTGTACAAGAATTAAAAAATTTATGCATTTTCATTTTATTAATGAAGTTATATTTCTGAGGCTTACAATCCCCATCCTTCTTCATGTTCGCCAAGATCATTAACTTTCTCTCCGCATTTTTTCATCTCCATAAGCAATAAAGTTGCTAGAGTACTTTTCTGTTTTTGTGTTAACCCTATTGAAGAAATGAAAGGCATAAACTTTTTGGTATTTTTAATAATTTTGGCATCTATATTTTGAATCCATTCCTGTATAGTTTCTTCCGTAAGATTTAAGTCCCTAACATCTTCCTATAAAATTGTATATAAAAATTATGAAAAAGATCTTACTACTTTTAGAACATTTATAGTACCTTATCTGAGAGCGAACATTTGCAATAACCACCTGCCTTCTTTCTTCTTAAAACAACTCCAGCTGGATTCTCTATTGCTACCTTATCAGACTCACATTGTAATGTTAGGATCGTTTCATCAACTAATTTCAATAAACTATCATCATTGTCTGTGTAAGTATCTAATGAAGCATCGTTTTGCACTTGATTTGCCTCAATAATCAATGTGTCTGATGTTGTATTGACATTTTGGACTTCGGTTTCCTTTTGTGTACTTGCTGAAGCTGACCATTCTCTGTATTTGGGAATCAAGTTGTTGATCAACAGTTGACATTTAACTGCATCACCCTTTTGCATTCCAAATACAACAAATAACTGGGCACTCATTCCCATGAAAGTGTTTCTATCTATTTTGCTTGCTGCATAAAGATAATATTAAATTTTAATAAAATATGAATTATAATTAAGTTGCAATTGAAAACGAAGGAAACATTAAACATTAATCACATTTTGTTTAAAAAAAAAAGATGGGGTATTTAAAAAAGTCCGACTCGGCAGGGGGGGGGGGTGAAAGTTACGTTTTAGGGGGGGGGGTGAATGGAATATTTTCCATTTAGAGACTTAAAAATTTAAAGTGGAAGTCAGGGTCTGATCAGCGCCTAATCAGGACCTAATAAGAACAAGAACTTAGAATATTTTAGGGTTATGAACTATTATAAGTGAACATGTTCCATGATTGTTGGTTGGGTGAAAAAACAAACCATTAACAAGTTTTTTTCAATGAATCAATTTTACATTATTCCAAAAATTATGGCTCATATAAATATTTTTACGTAATTGAAATAAAATGTCAATAACTGCTTCATTAAATAAATGATTTAATAATTTTTATATTTAATAGTAGTAGTAGTTTATTTACTTGTGTAATATACACATTGTTTTACAAGATAATTTAATTTTTATTAATATACAATGCAGAAAATACAAGCAAGATATTTTTGTGTGAAAAGACTTATATGTTATGAACAAAAATCTCTAAAATCTAAACTGTAACAAATGTTAAGTTAAAAAAAAATGACAAGAATTTATTTATGAAATCGTTAATTTTTTTAAATTGCAAAACTGGTTCTTTGCCCTACTATTAAAAGAATAAATTTTTGTAGTAATTTGTATTTTTTTTTTAAACTTAATATTTAAAAAACTTTTTAACACATATATGATTATCAATATTAACAAAAAGATACAAATAAAAATTGTTAGTTTGTTTGTTATTTTATACCAAAATTAGTAATTAATTCTAATAAATTTTATACTTTAAGCAAATATATTGTAAATTATCTGAAGTAAATGTTGACCATAAAGAATAAGGCTTTGAATCCCTCAAGTCATCTACATTTATCAGACAATATTTTGAGGATGCCATCACGTTATATGAGTTTAAAGCTGGTTCTAAATACTGAGCAGGCCATTCTTCGCAATAAAGAAGAACTTTACTGTTTAATACATAAATTTCTTTGATTTCGCCAAATAATAGAACATTTTTATCACCTTCTCCACTCTCTAAAATGACAAAATGACCAACTTCATACTCTACACTGAAGACATTTATCTTATCCGTTATTGTGAAAATATCACTTGGCTGAGCACCGCTTTTAATCAGTAAATCAGAATAAATGTACTCATCAACTGTAATCTCCGTACAATATTTTTCTTTATATCTATCACTTTCAAAAGCTATTTTTTCTCTTAGTATTTTGTTTTGAATTCCCCATGTATTACATTGAGATGTTTGTGTTATGTTTGTTAAAGTTTTAGTTATGTTTCTAAAATTGCAACAAATTTTGCAATATTTTTGTTGCATCAAGTGCTTGCACTCATATTTAAAACAAGCAAAATTGCAAAGTGGTCCAAACTTTTTTATAGACTCGACGTAATGCCCAGCAATTTGGTGAATTTTATTGATTCGATTTTCTTCAGGATAGAGGACTTTAAATTCATCATAATGACTTTCCAGTTTTTCTTGTAAATACGGAAAAATAGAGGGATGGAACCTAGGTGCAAATAGTATTTCTGTTATTTCGCACAATCCTATTAAATATTTAAAATATGGATCGCTATGGTCTATTTTGTCGTATAACAAAAACGGCAATGTTCTTAAAAGCAACCATGTTTGTGCTCCTCTTTGTTTGATTTTATGCTCTGTAGAAACATTTTTTAAGGATGTATAAGTAAAATTGTTGCTAGGTTTATTTTGCTTTTCAGTTTTTCCGTAAGCAAATATTTCTATTCTAAAATTAAGGGTCTCTACATCGAAATCAATTTCTTTGTCTAATATAAAATGTGCCAAGGTTAATTTTATTATATATGAAACCCAACCTTCTAAAAGGTCGTGAAGTACATCGAAAACGGCATTTTGAAAAATATTGAAATATTTTAGTCTGCGCAATATGCTTTTAAATTTCATACCGCATTGTGTTTGTGCTTTTGGATTCTCTTCGATATCCTCAAAATCTTCTTCAAAAATTATTTCAGTGCGCCTTTCCGCTGTAAAATAGAGGCACTTATTCAACTGGTTTCTTGTTATCATGCACAATCTGCAAAAACAATTTGCACTTGGTGCCAAAAATCCTAGTAATTGATTGGCAGCTAAGTTGTCAGCAATAACTGAAACTAAAGTTGCACGAAGTATATATTCCTTTCCATTAATAGTAATTCAAACTCCACTATCTTTTTCTAGATTTGATAGCTCATCAAAAAAGGGTTCTAAAATTTTGTTTGATTTATATTCTTTTATAAGATATTCTTGACATAACGCTAGTACATGGACATTGCCCATCCAATAATTTAAATGAGGAGGCAAGTTGAGGATGCTAAAATAGTATGCACCGATCTTTTGTTGAATAGTTTTCGTTCCTAAAGGGTTGTTTCCTTGAAATTCATCAAAATATAGTGAAAGTCGCAAGGCATTTGGGTATTTTTTATAAAAAGGGTGAGTTTTAAAGTGCTCACCATCCTCATAATGTCGCAGAAAACCATCATCAGAAGCATTCGAATTATTATCTATATATTCTCTAATTTCATCATTAGAGAGAACAAGCTCTAAGGTTTTTTTCAAGGATATATACTGATAAGTATCAGTAGACTGCCGATTGTAATTTGTACCCAAGAAAATTTCTTGTGGCTCAATGTAAGAGAAGTTATTTTTTAATGCTGTTAATTGTCCTTTTATATATCCGTATTGTGAAAAGGAGTCTGTAAAAATAAATTGTCTTAAAAAGCTTTGTATTTCTGGATCTTGAATGTTAATATTTTTGTAAAGCAAAAATTTTTCAGTTTTAGAAGTAAATGTACACATGGCTTTTTTTAACAGTTCTTCGATTTTTTTAAAGAAAATACCAACAGTTGTACCAGTAACATTTGTCATTAAGCGCAATTCTGCAGCTAGTTTATCAGCGTCACTTTTAAAGGACACTCTCTCGGGAACCCATTTTTTTATACTTCCATCTTTTTGGTCAGTTTTCACCTCTGATACTTGCAGCTGTTTGTAATGACTGTTGGATATATGTTCTTCAAAATATTGAAGTCTAGTATAAACTTGTTTACAATCATCGATTCCACAAGTAATACTAATATTCCTGGAACTTAGAAGATGAATCTGTCTTAAGTGTTTAATTAGTGTTTTTGCATCGGGAAATTTTTCTTCTAAATTCAAAGATTTGCATACTGAGCAAGTGATGAAATCCATTGCAGAAACTTTTCCGTTAAACAAAATAAGTGCGGAAAGTAGTTTAGTTCTGATTTCTATCCTACAAAATTAAAAGCAATTATGCCTAGCACTTCTAAGACCTTTAAACACCAGAGTTGTACCATTGCATAATTATCTACCACGCTAATCATGTTCGTCATACAGTTCACGATGCACTGTTAGTTTATTAGAAATATTCGTAAAATTTTATATTGAATAAGAATCGTATAATTTAAGTAAACAAATTTTTGATATATAATTGTCAAAAAACGTAATAAATTGATGTAAAAAGTTCATTGTGGTGATTCTTATGCAGTACGGAATAACTGCTGGTGAAAGAAGTTTAAAAAGTCTTGTTTAGACTTTAAAAAAGGAATTTTTTATTTTTTAAAGCTATTTTTTTAAAGAAAATGAAAACGAGCCATATATAACAGTAAACACAAAAAGATGTACAATTTTTAACGTAAGATGTTTTTGTTAAATGAATAGTTAAAGCGAAGAAAAATTTATTGTATTGATTAAGATACAAAATTAATCTTCCAAAACTTATGAAGACTCAATTAGTATAAATAAGGACAGATTATAGATTTAAATCGCATTCAGAAAACATATATAATAAGCATAAAAAGACTTTACAATGACAAAAAGAAACTGTAGCTGTAATTATAATAAATAAAAATCTCTACCTCTATAATAATAAAAAAGTCAACCTCTAATTTTTTAATTTTTTTTAGTTTAATGTGCAATAAATTCTAAGGAATTTAAAATACTCGCAAAAAGAAGTTCAAAAAGCAGTATAAAAATACGCTAACTAACGCTAACTAACGCTGCCAACTAGCTGGCATTAAGATTCCTAAAACAATGAGCTTAATACTTTAATATACCACAGATATCACCAACTACAACCATGCAATCATACATAAATTTCTATTAACTTTTTAAAGATTTTTTTATTGATCGAGGGACTCGATCATGATTTTATTTATTGAGGGATTTTAATTTTATTGAGTGTATGTCAACATTAGTATATTATTTAATTAAAAAGTGAAATTCATTATGTGTACGCCTATAAAATTTTTCTAAAATTTGTATATTTTAAAATTTTGAAAATTGTATTTTTTTGTGACGAAAATTTTCGAAAAAAAATTAATTATCAGATTCTAGATATCGAGTAAAAATCATACTTTCAAATATTAGTACGGTCATGGCAATAAAGGAAGTATTACATAAAAATATTTCTTAAATTTGTATTTTTAAAAATTTTGAAAATTTTATTTTTTTGTGACGAAAATTTTCGAAAAAAAATTTTCAAAAAATTAATTATCAGATTCGAGATATCTAGTGAAAATCATACTTTCAAATATTAGTTCTGTCATGGCAATAAAGGAAGTATTACATAAAAATTTTTCTTAAAGTTGTATTTTTAAAAATTGTGAAAATTGTATTTTTTTGTGACAAAAATTTTCGAAAAGAAATTTTCAAAAAATTAATTATCAGATTCGAGATATCTAGTGAAAATCATACTTTCAAATATTAGTTCTGTCATGGCAATAAAGGAAGTATTACATAAAAATTTTTTTTAAATTTGTATTTTTAAAAAGTCTTAAAATTGTATTTTTTTGTGACGTAAATTTTCGAAACAAAATTTTCAAAAAATTAATTATCAGATTCAAGATATCTAGTGAAAATCATACTTTCAAATATTAGTACTGTCATGGCAATAAAGGAAGTATTACATAAAAATATTTCTTAAATTTGTATTTTTAAAAATTTTGAAAATTTTATTTTTTTGTGACGAAAATTTTCGAAAAAAAATTTTCAAAAAATTAATTATCAGATTCGAGATATCTAGTGAAAATCATACTTTCAAATATTAGTTCTGTCATGGCAATAAAGGAAGTATTACATAAAAATTTTTCTTAAAGTTGTATTTTTAAAAATTGTGAAAATAGTATTTTTTTGTGACAAAAATTTTCGAAAAGAAATTTTCAAAAAATTAATTATCAGATTCGAGATATCTAGTGAAAATCATACTTTCAAATATTAGTTCTGTCATGGCAATAAAGGAAGTATTACATAAAAATTTTTCTTAAATTTGTATTTTTAAAAATTTTGAAAATTGTATTTTTTTGTGACGAAAATTTTCGAAAAAAAATTTTCAAAAAATTAATTATCAGATTCGAGATATCTAGTGAAAATCATACTTTCAAATATTAGTTCTGTCATGGCAATAAAGGAAGTATTAGATAAAAATTTTTCTTAAATTTGTATTTTTAAAAATTTTGAAAATTGTATTTTTTTGTGATGAAAATTTTCGAGAAAAAAATTTTCAAAAAATTAATTATTAGATTCGAGATATCTAGTGAAAATCATACTTTCAAATATTAGTACTGTCATGGAAATAAAGGAAGTTTTACATAAAAATTTTTCTTAAATTTGTATTTTTTTGTGACGTAAATTTTCGAAACAAAATTTTCAAAAAATTAATTATCAGATTCGAGATATCTAGTGAAAATCATACTTTCAAATATTAGTACTGTCATGGCAATAAAGGAAGTATTACATAAAAATTTTTTTTAAATTTGTATTTTTAAAAAGTCTTAAAATTGTATTTTTTTGTGACGTAAATTTTCGAAACAAAATTTTCAAAAAATTAATTATCAGATTCAAGATATCTAGTGAAAATCATACTTTCAAATATTAGTACTGTCATGGCAATAAAGGAAGTATTACATAAAAATATTTCTTAAATTTGTATTTTTAAAAATTTTGAAAATTTTATTTTTTTGTGACGAAAATTTTCGAAAAAAAATTTTCAAAAAATTAATTATCAGATTCGAGATATCTAGTGAAAATCATACTTTCAAATATTAGTTCTGTCATGGCAATAAAGGAAGTATTACATAAAAATTTTTCTTAAAGTTGTATTTTTAAAAATTGTGAAAATTGTATTTTTTTGTGACAAAAATTTTCGAAAAGAAATTTTCAAAAAATTAATTATCAGATTCGAGATATCTAGTGAAAATCATACTTTCAAATATTAGTTCTGTCATGGCAATAAAGGAAGTATTACATAAAAATTTTTTTTAAATTTGTATTTTTAAAAAGTCTTAAAATTGTATTTTTTTGTGACGTAAATTTTCGAAACAAAATTTTCAAAAAATTAATTATCAGATTCAAGATATCTAGTGAAAATCATACTTTCAAATATTAGTACTGTCATGGCAATAAAGGAAGTATTACATAAAAATATTTCTTAAATTTGTATTTTTAAAAATTTTGAAAATTTTATTTTTTTGTGACGAAAATTTTCGAAAAAAAATTTTCAAAAAATTAATTATCAGATTCGAGATATCTAGTGAAAATCATACTTTCAAATATTAGTTCTGTCATGGCAATAAAGGAAGTATTACATAAAAATTTTTCTTAAAGTTGTATTTTTAAAAATTGTAAAAATAGTATTTTTTTGTGACAAAAATTTTCGAAAAGAAATTTTCAAAAAATTAATTATCAGATTCGAGATATCTAGTGAAAATCATACTTTCAAATATTAGTTCTGTCATGGCAATAAAGGAAGTATTACATAAAAATTTTTCTTAAATTTGTATTTTTAAAAATTTTGAAAATTGTATTTTTTTGTGACGAAAATTTTCGAAAAAAAATTTTCAAAAAATTAATTATCAGATTCGAGATATCTAGTGAAAATCATACTTTCAAATATTAGTTCTGTCATGGCAATAAAGGAAGTATTAGATAAAAATTTTTCTTAAATTTGTATTTTTAAAAATTTTGAAAATTGTATTTTTTTGTGATGAAAATTTTCGAGAAAAAAATTTTCAAAAAATTAATTATTAGATTCGAGATATCTAGTGAAAATCATACTTTCAAATATTAGTACTGTCATGGAAATAAAGGAAGTTTTACATAAAAATTTTTCTTAAATTTGTATTTTTAAAAATTTTGAAAATTGTATTTTTTTGTGACGAAAATTTTCGAAACAAAATTTTCAAAAAATTAATTATCAGATTCAAGATATCTAGTGAAAATCATACTTTCAAATATTAGTACTGTCATGGCAATAAAGGAAGTATTACATAAAAATATTTCTTAAATTTGTATTTTTAAAAATTTTGAAAATTTTATTTTTTTGTGACGAAAATTTTCGAAAAAAAATTTTCAAAAAATTAATTATCAGATTCGAGATATCTAGTGAAAATCATACTTTCAAATATTAGTTCTGTCATGGCAATAAAGGAAGTATTACATAAAAATTTTTCTTAAAGTTGTATTTTTAAAAATTGTGAAAATAGTATTTTTTTGTGACAAAAATTTTCGAAAAGAAATTTTCAAAAAATTAATTATCAGATTCGAGATATCTAGTGAAAATCATACTTTCAAATATTAGTTCTGTCATGGCAATAAAGGAAGTATTACATAAAAATTTTTCTTAAATTTGTATTTTTAAAAATTTTGAAAATTGTATTTTTTTGTGACGAAAATTTTCGAAAAAAAATTTTCAAAAAATTAATTATCAGATTCGAGATATCTAGTGAAAATCATACTTTCAAATATTAGTTCTGTCATGGCAATAAAGGAAGTATTAGATAAAAATTTTTCTTAAATTTGTATTTTTAAAAATTTTGAAAATTGTATTTTTTTGTGATGAAAATTTTCGAGAAAAAAATTTTCAAAAAATTAATTATTAGATTCGAGATATCTAGTGAAAATCATACTTTCAAATATTAGTACTGTCATGGAAATAAAGGAAGTTTTACATAAAAATTTTTCTTAAATTTGTATTTTTAAAAATTTTGAAAATTGTATTTTTTTGTGACGAAAATTTTCGAAAAAAAAAAAAAAAATTATTTTGAAATTTTTTGATGAAAAAATTTTTGAATAAAAACTTAGGTTAATTAATTACACACAAACACACACACACGCGCACAGACTTTTTTTTAAAACCGGTTTTTTAGTTTCTTAAGGTCCCAAAACTTGCTTATATGCCAATTCAAAAATCAAAATTTGACCCATCACATGGTTCCTCATTGAGGAACCAAAATATTTTAAAAATATAATAACGAAAAAACCAATTTTTATTACCATAGGAACTGTGCGTATGAAAAAAGAGCAAAAGTT
This sequence comes from Anagrus nilaparvatae, assembly GCA_022575985.1. Lineage (NCBI taxonomy): Eukaryota > Metazoa > Arthropoda > Insecta > Hymenoptera > Mymaridae > Anagrus > Anagrus nilaparvatae. The sequence goes on from JAKSXM010000007.1 coordinate 33,254,739, forward strand.
ATTGAAAAAGCCTGTCAGTATCTATTTCAAAAAAAAAATTTCTGACAAATATAGTATTTAAAAGAAAGCTAGTTTTTAAAAGAATAAATTTTTCACATTCTAAAAGAATATGCAAGTTTGTTAATTAATCAACTATGTCAAGTATTTATATGATTAAAGTTTTAACATTCACACTTTTAAAAAAAATTTTACTACTCATTACATGGATAAAATGAATATGTATATAAAGTATCATATTCGCAAAAAATTTTTTTCAATTCAAAATAAAATGTCAAATAAAAACTTACTCTTAAATGATCGAATCGTAGCTGCATCAAAACCAGTATCTTCTAAGTATTTATAAAACGAATCTTCAGATGAGAAGACATCCTATAAAAAAAAAATTTGTAACAAAATATGTATTTTTGAGTACTGTTGTACAAATAGTGGCATAGCAAGTTAGAATGATTGGAGCAGATTTACATTTCACTGTTATACAAACAATAAAAGTATACACACAAAAGACTGATGAAGCTATAGATAAACTGATTTTTTGAACAAAATTTTTTTTTTCAGTGCTTCAATATTTTGGAATTTGCATTATAAAGAGTATGAATTTACTGAAATACATGTATAACTTCAATAATTCATAAAGTTCAATGATTTTTAGTAGTCTTGCTCCATGTTTTAAATGAATTTTTAAAAATTTATTGCACTAATTAGAAAAGATTACAATATTTAAAAGTGACTAAAATGGGTTATTCTTATCAGAACATTTATATTGCTTGGAAATTAATGTACTTTAATTAACATAATAAATATAAATAAGTATACTTACCTCTGGGGCAGGTAACATTAAATCAATTTCCATTTTATCACATGGACAACTTCATAACCTAACTTTGTAAATAGCTAAGTAAAATTTTTTTGTTTACACAAATAAGTATTACAAATTATAAGTCACTTAACAAATATTATAAATTTAAAAAGAATTATTTATTGTAATTCTAAAATATACAACGAAACCAAGTATGATAAAAAAATACACAAATAAGGCACTCCGAAACAAAATAAAACTGCACAGTAACTCATATAATATAAGATTAAAGAAGCGCGAAAATGATGTAACAGCTGATTGAACTGTTACGTCGAGATCGGCATAGAAAAAACGTGGCAAATTAAAAAAGCATGTATTAGAATTATATATATATATATATATATACATATATATATGTATATATTTGAAAGTACAAGATTTATATATTTTTTAGAAATATAACATTAATTTAAAAAAATATTGTTTATTTCTAAACATGGTAAGGATGAAACTTTCTTATTGATGTTTCAGTTGTTTATGGCTGATTTGACGCCGTTTAACTGCTTTTTCGCAAAGAAATATACTGGGAAAAATAATTATCAGTATAAACCCTTCAGAGCATAATAAATTAATGGGCTGGTTTGATGGTTGAAAAAAATAAATAAACCATAAAGGTCAATTTCTATTAATAAATATTTCTTGAAAAAGTATACTCAAATTATATTTCAATTTGGTATTAATTATAAATGATATAAAAAGAGTCATTGTGGGACAGATTTACAGGTGGTCCACCGCTAAGACTGCAACAAAATCTGCTGCTTCGATGGAGAAAAATTTTAATATAACCCTGCTGTCTGCTTTTATTAAAAAATATTTCTATATATACATAGAAATTCTATAATAGTTTGACAATAACGCATACTATTAGAAATAATAAAATCCAATAATTGCTTGGATAAGGTTTATAAAGTATCAACTGCTTATACTGTTCCAAATGATGCTTGTCCGATAGCTGAAAACATGTAATCTAATGTAAGAATTCTGGTCTTCAAATGTTTACATTTGCTATTTAATCATCCAGTCCAAAATTATCATCACTTAAAGTCAAAATTGCATCTTAATGTAATTTGAATCCAGTTCCTCAATACAATTTTATCAATGAGAACATGCGAGCAAAGTTTTTATGCAGTGTTCGTTGTGAATGCTCTGTGAAGCTTATTAAGCAATCACTGAATTTATAACTTCTCATTGTTGTTTGCCAATATTATAACATTATTTAGATCCAGTTCCCCTAGAAAATTTCATAAGTAGAAACAGACCAGCAAGGTTGATTACAATTTTCACCCATCGAACCAGCATCTAAAGGATCAGGTAATACGATGATTTCCAAATATTGCCCTTGATGGAGATTTATAATTAACTGAGTTATTTTTCAAGACAGTTAATAGAATGTTTTATATATTGTTATAATTTGTTGCTTTTTATGTAAAAATACTTTCATAATCAAAAATATATTTTTGTATTTTAGCAATAAATTTATATAAAGATTAAAATAACCAAAAAATAAAGTCTTATGCTGTTAATATAAAAAATAAGTTTAGGAATTAATATTTTATTTTATACTATATGTATAATATATACTTGAGATACTATAATAATTTTTATTATATATTACAATACTCCAATAATTTAAGTTGGTGCTTTTTAATTAACCAAACACTAATTTGGTGTTTTATAAAACACCAGAAAATAACATGGATAATTAAAAAGCACCGAATACGCCTTTTGTATATTGTAATACTCCAAAATTTTTTTATTGATATTTGTAAACCACCAAATTTAAGAATGGAGTATTAGAAAGCGCTGAAGTCGCTTTCGGAGTTTTTTAAAGCGCCGTATAGCCATCTGGTGGTTTGCTAAAGGAAATTTGGTGGTTTTGGTTTAAGAGTGTACATAGCAAAGATTGTTATTATGTGTTTTTTCTAGAATTTATAAAAAAAATCCACCTAATCAAATACCCCTCAATAAACTTGATTACTAAATTAGTTTTTTACCTCCCGTAATAATGTGGTATGAGGGATCCAAAAGAAAAGTGTTTTTTGGTGTGAGGATTGTGATACAAAAAAATAACTTCATATTAATGTTTAATTTAAAAATTCACTCATATTTATTTATCAACACAAATAGAAAAAATTCCTTCAATTATTATGTGCATGTTAGCAACTTTATGTAAATTATAAATTCTAAATAACACTTATTATAAACTTCTTTTCACTTAATCTTATTAACATTTTATAAACCAATATAACTTCAATATATATATGATTTATGAAAATATTTAATCAGAACTGAAAGCACATTTATTTACACTTTCACCTTTAATAATTCGAGTATGTGGACTGTATTTTACTATTTTTAATCTGATAAAAAATCCACATATTATACACAATAAATAATATTAGATTAAGATTGATATACTTTTTAAAATAAACATTTAATTATAATTTTTAATGATAAGAATTACTGAGTCTGTAATGATACTAATGAGCCGGCGCGGCGTACGAGACGACAATGGCGACGAAAGAGAAGTAGGCGGTGAAGCACGCGTGCAGAAACGATGAAACAATGGAGCGATTCAATTCGTCGTTTCTATAATTATATTAAAATCACGAAATTTAAATTTATTTAATTATTTATTAACATTTGGTTTTTTCGTAATATTCAAAGTAACGCTGCAACCACGGAAGTTAACTAAAATACTTCCAATTCATTTTATTTTTTTTGCATAAGTATCACTTTTTTATTTCCGTAAACGGCAATTTTTTTCACCAATTTTATCATAGCTATAGTCAGTAAACCAAATGGCCATTTTTACCCAAATGACCAATTTTTAAATTGCTTGTGAAATACGAATTTTTGATAAAAATGGGATCTATACAGGCCTTAAAAACTTTTTGCAAGCTACAAGTTTCCAAAAACTCTTTACTTGTCTCTTTTCATTAAATAGTTTCTGAGATATTGCTTTTCAAAGATAATGATTAAAATTAACTATTTTTAAAAACCTTAAAATTGGGACTATTACTTCAAATTATCATATCTCGCAAAAAAATCATTGAAAAGGGCCAAGAAAAGAATTTTTGAAAAATTAAAATCCGCAGAAAATTTTTCAGACCTATATAATACCCATTTCCATGAAAATTAAGAATTTTGGCAGCACTGTAAATAAATTTAAAAATTGGTCATTTTGGGACTTTTTTTAAGGACGCTCTGGCCAATGAATTCCCCAACTAAGACATATACATTTTGTTAGAGAAAAGCCTCAAGAATCGAATGGTATGGGTCTTATAGTCGATAGTCGTGCAAAATTTGAGGGTACAAAGATAAATAAATATTACATTAGTCTTATGGGGAGAATTCAGGAAGTTGATTATTTTTACCATCAAATCGCGAATTCCCGAATGCAGATAGTGATAAATTGAAAGTTCAAAGCTTAAAGAATTTATTGGTACTTTCCGAATATGAGGTATACGTGGGAAATTTCGTGTAATTAAACGAAGAAAATTTTATAACTCAGTTTTAGCAGCAAGGACGCAATATTGTTTGTTTATTATACAAAGCGCGCGCACTAAGGTTATAGTAAATAAAAACACAAATTTAATATTATTCTTTAATTTGTAATTTCATATTTATTAATTAAGTAATAATTTATTATTTTTAAATAAATTTTTTTCCATAAAATAATTTGTTAACTGCATTTAATATAAAATATTTATATTTATTTGATAAATATATATACACGGAAGTTTAAATTTGAGTTTTGAATTTGTTCTTTTTGCAGAAGTACTGCGTGATTAAAAAGTAATAACACATTAATTGTAAATTAGTAAAATTAAGAGATATTTACCATTAAATTTGTGAATATTATTTAAAAAATTAATTTTTTGAATTTATACAGTATTATTTGTATCATTTAAATAGTTAAATGTGTATTATTTTTTTTATCACTCAACGACTTGGGATTCAAGTCCAGAGCGTCGTTAATCTCTCATAAAAAAAGTTCATAGGAACGTGTAAGGTTTTAAAAACGATTTCATGGGGTTCTTGGATCATAGTAAAGACTATTTCAAGAAAAAAATCTGGAGTGCCAGAGCTTTAGGTCATTAAGTTCTAACCAACCGTGATCTTTTTTTAATAAAATAAGGCTTAAAAAAGGAAAATTAGAGCTCCATATTTTTTTTAGTGTAGGTTAATTTTAGCAATTTAATTATTTGGGTGTTTCGATATAACTCCAAATGAAAAAAAATTACCAAACAGAATTGATTTTCGCGGCAGTACAAAAATTTTAAGCTAAATTTTCTAAAAAAGGCGAATTCCCCATGTTATTTAAATGGGAAAAGTACCTGCATTCTGGCAACCCTAGCGGTCGGTTTTTTAACCGCTTTAATGAATAAATCTTATTCTTTTGGTACTAACTTTCATTTAAAAACCTTGTAGCAGCAAAAAATTGAGTTTGGTAAATAACGGACAGCCTAATATTCACCCCCTCAGATGGAGTGTAAGATGGGTGGTATTGTAGTAAAATAGAAAAAATCAATATTTAGGCCTAAGTGTCTAACCTAGTAGGTAATTTTTGCTGCTCTTTTCATTTCCGAAGTCCAATTTTATATAAAATCCCTAGGAAATGTGATATAATCTCCTAAATGTGGGGGAAATTAAAAAAATTGTTTAAACGTTATTTAAAATAAGACTGAGCCAAAAAAAAACCTCAAAGTACATAAAATTTTACTAGGAAATACTATAATACCACCCCCTTACACCCCATCTGAAGGGGTGAATATGACAAATTGATATAAATTTATTTTTTTTGTGTTATTAATAGTACCTCGTAAAATTTTATATGCCTGGAGATTTTAAATCATCAGAAACATTTTTTTAAAGGTATTATGATATTTAAAATTTTTTACTGAAAATTTGTATTGATTTACTGAAGAAAATTTTAATAATTTTAATGTTTCAATATTACAAAATAAGGAGATTTTCCGTTTCATCAGTTAAAAAAGTGTTCAGAATTATTTTGTTAAGGTTTTTTGTTCAGGATATTTTTGTTCATAAAAATTTTATTTCTTTGTTTTTTTTTTGTTCATTTGAATTTTCGCTCATGTTATTAGTGTTAATTTAGTTTTGAAAAACCATTTTAACATCTCTTTCTCACCACAAGAAATATTGTTCTTAATTATTCCCGGACTATAAGGTTATTTCTAAAGAATTTTTAATTTTTCAAAAATTTTTTAAATTAAAAAAAAAATAAGACGATAGAATCAGGTAAAAATGATTTTTATTACAATTATATAATTTTTTAAAAATTTATTAATATTATTTTTAACAATAAATTTTGTAGTATTTTAAATTTATGGGCATACCGAAAAACGAGTATTTATCCGATCAATAGTGTTTATTTCTTTCAAAAACTGTCGAACTCTGAGGCTGCCGTTTTTAAAGAATGAATCTAATCTTTTTGGGCAAAAACATAAACTTTATTAATAGTATAAATCGGGGTTTTCAGGTATGCTAAGTTATATAGAGACCGGATTTAAAAATTCAAATCGACTGTCTAAAAATAAGGCAATATAAAAAAAAGTAGGCTAAATTTTTAAAACCAAACAAAAAACGCTTTTAAGAGTCAATCTCGGGAATTTAGGGTTCGCTGAGATCGAATTTGGCATCGGAATTATAAAATTTAAAATGGCTTAAATAATAAATGGAGTTTTCAGGTATGCTAAGTTTTATATAGAGATTAAATTTCAAATTTTAAAAAGCTGGACTATTTAATTAAATGATATAGAGTGTATGAAATTTTGATTAGACAAATAAAGGCAATAATAATAATAATAATAATAAAAAGAAGTAGATAAAATTTTTATAACCAAACAAAAACTCCTTTAAGAGTAAATCTCGCGGTTTTTGGGTGGACTGAGGTCGAATTTGGCATAGAATTTCAAAATTTAAAATGGTCTCCTCAGAATTGGCCAGTTTTTGAAAAAAAGAGCCAAATTTTTTGTGCAAAAACATAAACTTAATAAATATTATAAATTAGAGTTTTCAGGTGTGCCAAGTTTAATCTAGAGGCTGACTTTAAAAATTCAAATCGAGGACCCGAAAATTGGACAATTAAAAAAAAAAAAGTAAGAGATTAAGGAAAATTATTTGCGCAAATAAATTATGTCTATCAGTCCTAAAAAGAAAGCCCGAATCCAGTGCAATAATCGAAGACCGTATCATTCATGTTTAAGGCATTTCATGTGTACTGATATTTAAGTGCCCCGAGAAATAGGGCTTTCTTATCTAGACGGATCGATGTGAGTGCAAGGCTTGTGGTCTAGTTTTTTTTATATACTACTTCCTTAGGTTATGTGGATGTATTCGATCTAAGCGCACCTAAATACCTCAAGGTTCACTCTTAAAAGCGTTTGTTGTTTTGTTTTAAAAATTTGACCTTTTTTTGGATAATTTAAGGGTCTTTGATTAAAATTTTTAAATTTGGCCTGAAAACCCTAGTTATCCTATCAAAATTGTTTATTTATTTGCACGAAAATTTGGCTTTATTCTTAACCCTCTGTGGTGCAGGTATAACGATATCGTTCACCTACTTTTTACAAAAATTGAAAAAATGCTCATTTTTCGCTGTCTCCCCGAAATTTTTTGCGCAAAACTGAGTGGACATTTTGGCCAAAACAGTTTTTTTTCCTATAATTGAAATGTTAATCTAAAACCTGAAAAAATAAATTTTGGCCAAAAGTTATTTTTAAAGAGGTCAAAAATGGCATTGTCGTTATCGTTACACCTGCACCACGGAGGGTTAAAAAAATGGTCAATTTTGAGGCCGCTATGTCGGTTTATCCTTGATCGGATAAATATTCATTTTTCGGTATGCCGAAAAATTCAAAATACTACAAAATTTATTATTATAAATAATATTAATAAATTTAAAAAAAAATTATATAATCATTAAAAACGTAACTGGTCTCGGCAGCACAGAGGTAACGTTCTTGCTTTGTAATATAGCATTATATTATGAAGTAGGGTTCGCCGCTGATGCAGAGCAATGATACTTTGTTTTCTGAAATAAGTATTCAATAAAATTAAATATTTATTTTAAGAAGGAAGAGTAGAGCTGACTGCTGGTCCTCAGGGGGCGGGATGAAATGGAATGTTTCATTTACTTGCCTCCGTAAGTCATGCGTAGAGGGCGTTTTGTTAAGCTTTTTCGTGCTTTTTTTAAGGCGGGTGGGTCCCTTACATACACGAGTAAAAACAGGGATTTTCGTTCGTATTTTTCGGGCAGAAAAAATTAACTTAGACACTTGAAAATTTTTGCAAATGAAAGGTAATTTATTAAAAAATACAAATTTTTTTTTTTTTATAAATTAAATGTGGCGTTGAAATTTGCTACTTCCGAAAAAAAAGTCTGTTCAACTTGCGTGCAGTGTAGCTCAAAATCTACTCAACCAATCATCACTAAAATTTATATAAATATTTGTTAAGGTTGGTAATTATTATTTGTGTAAATATTGTATATAGAGTATGTGTGGAAGTGTGTATGTGTGCACATCACGACAATTGAAGTACTTGAGCGCGCGCTCTTTAGTGCGGCTTTGACTCCCGCTAGGTTAAGACATAATAAAGTTACATATCATTTATTTATGTCTTATTATTTATTAACCTTTTTTATATTATAATTATCCATGCTAGGAAATTTCAAAATTACTGATAATATTTCTAAGAATATGAATGAAAGCGATTTTGAATATTGGTTTCCAAAATGTTTTTATTAACAAAAGAAAAGAAAAAAAAAACTGAAAAATCAGTATTTTTTTTTTTTTGGAGTTGAATAAATTTTTAAATTTTGAGAAAATAAAAATTCTGCTCCATTCATATGGAAAATTAAAGAAATAAAATTTTTCAGTTTCGTGTGTTTAAGACGATACTGACAGCCGATAGACTGCACGCAAGCAAAAAAAGGTCTTACGCGTTAATAGAAATCATCAGCGCCATCTATAATTAAAAAAAATATATTAATAAAATTGTTTTCTCTAATAAATTATCTTTCATTTGCAACAACTTTCATTTGTCTAAGTTAATTTTTACTACTCGATAAAATCAAACAAGAATCCCTTTTTCATCTCATCTGTAAAGGACCCGCCCGCCTTAAAGCATAGCATTGTATAACTAAATTATAACGGTAAGAGATAATGGAATTTTTTTTGGAGTAAATAAATACACAATTAAACAAATAAAAAAAATTTTTTTTAAATTTTTTTTATTTTTTGTCTTCCTGAAAATTTCAAGTTTATATATCTTCAAGTAAAAAAAAACAAAGTAAATTCAAAAATTATTTATGTTTTGATAACTTCAAAAATAGTAATTTATTATTAATCATTAATAAATAATCTGAGTTGAAATATGAAATAGAATTTTATGAATATATTAATGTTTTACATACCTAGGGCAAAGAAACCTAATTTCAAGATATATCAAAATCAAATTGAATTTAAATAGTTTTTTTTTAAAATGAGTTGCTATTTTTCATTAGACGTTTTGCTTTACTAAAGCAAATTTAAAAAAAAACGTCAAATCAATTCGAGCATCACGAGACGAAGTGTAACCGAGATTTTTATAAGTCTTGTCTCAGTCTCGAAAAATTATGAGTAGTCTCGTCTCGGTCTCGGTCTCGATCTGGATTTTGGTCTCGGTCTCGATCTCGTCTCGAAATCGAGACTTGTTCTCGAAAATTATGATCCAAAATTTTGTATACAAAAATTTACATATACTATATGTTATTTAGTTCACTCATACTGTCGGATAAATAAAGATGTGCACCTCCCGAATTCATTTAATAACTTTCACAAAAATAGTCACCAAAAATTCAGATAAAATTTTTCTTATAGAAAATTGTTTCTTTTACTCCTATACAAAAGCTCAAGTTTCTAAGTTAATTAAGACAAGTGTCAAATCTAGAAATGAAAACTTTTTTTGGTAATTTTAAAATTGCTATAATTTTACTAAAAATCAATATTTTTTCACCAAAATTTGACCATGGATTCTTTGACTCTTTCACTTCCCGGGGCCGTTGGATTTTTTAAAAAATATTGATAAAAAAGGGTTACACCCCTTCAAAATTATCCGAACGATGTGTTTTTTTTAATCAATAGAATAGTTATTTAAATATTAATTCTGGAATTTGATGCGTGCACAAATCAATAAAACTAAATCTTGCATATGAAAAAAAATTAATAATTACTTTAACCACACTTTTCGAGCTATGAAAGAAAATAAAATTTTAGGCGCGACCGCCTGTTGAGAGCTTTTGATACACTATATGAAAAATTTCTAAAACAAAGGAGACATATTTAAATCAGTAGAAAAAAAATAAAAAAGACAGAGAATTTCTTTCAAAAATTATTTAATTTTTTCATAGTGCAGCAAAAACTCTTTATAGGTGGTCGCACCTTAAATTTTATTTTCATTGATAGCTCAAAAATATGAACTGTAAAAAATATCAAATAGTTACGTGCATATCGAAATACCCCATTTCAAACCCTTAGAGGGGTGGTAATAGGTTTAACATTATAAATAAACGAAATTATGATTAAATTATGATAAGTCCGAGGATATTTCTTTAAGGATTATATAGATTAATTTTCATGTGTTTTCATTAATACAAATAAAGTCAATATCAATCAATTAATACAATGCCTCACAAATTGAGTTGTAGTAAAAATAATAAAAATATATTCATCTTTTACTTTTTAAAGAATATATTTCATCTTTATAGTTAGCTGCGACGTGATTTTCTCATCCCTACCTAATCTTATAAATTAATGTACTGCGGCTATTATAGAAGCTTGGATACACGAATTAATTGCAATTAAAATATTGAATATAAAAATTTTCAGTTATGTAAAAAACACATTTTAATTAATACTAATGTAAATTTTAGGATCCGATAATTCGTGGCGAACATTAAAAGATGATGAAGGGATAGCGACAAGCAAAATTATTGATAAAGAAGATTCTTGGAGACCTGTGTCTGATCGTAATGTTACATCTATGAAGGACAACCGGAAATTGGAAAAGGTAAAAATAAATTATTAAAATTTATTACTTCTTATTTCTTTATTAATCCTCAAAAAGTAAAAGTAAAACCTTTGAATAATGTACTGTCGGTTAATTAATGCAATCGATTTAATTTTATTATTTTTTATTACTCTAGCTATATATTTCATGGGATCGATTAAATGAACAAAAAGTGTAAAAAAATACTCAGAAAGTAAATAATCAGCTAATTTTTTAAAATACACGTTCATTGTTATTGACATTAGTTATAAATTCTTAAAAATAAAGTAGTCAGTTTTAGACAAAAAATATATTTTTAGAATATAAAAAAAAATTCTCTAATCAAAATGGTGCAATATTTAAGAAACATTCGAATTGACATTTATTTTTTTAAACCACTGGACAATATATCCATTAATGATGATTGTGATTATTGGATGATTATTGGAGTGGATGCGAATGGATATAATATATACACACTCTTAGTGCTTCACGATGTACGAGAAAAGTTGACGACGCTGACGACGATACGATATTTGTATTTTTTGATATCGTCAAGATTCTCGCATTTATCATATCGTCGATAATTAATTACGAAAATATCGAAAAATATCGATCTTGATTTTTTTATTAAGTTTAAATTTTTATATATTTATATAAGAATAAAAGCGCAGATAATATGCATCTGTTTGTACAAACTAAGGAACGATTGCTTTCATCAGTTAAAGAACAACGTTCTTTTCTTACCGTCTTTTTCGCTTCCGAACAAAGCCTTTCAGATGGTACTGAAGTCGCAGGGACACATAATGTCTCGAGCCATTTTTGAAATAGTCGGATAAAGCTTGCTGTGGTTTTTCCACAACAACAAAATATCACAATCTGGATCAGCTCGACAAGATGTTAAATAATTATGAAATTCTTTTTCTGATTCTAACGAATCAGCGGTCTAATTCTAGCGAATCAATAACGGTTTTAGAAAAAGGACATTAAAATCAATTGAGCTTTCACTATGGACGCTTTTTTGCTTTTTGTCCACAGGTTCTTGGGTTTCTATATCTCCATTTCCTTTATATTGTTGGTAATAATCATTATAAATCTGTTTAAATATTTTCATTGTTTCTTCTTTCATCTCTTTACCCCAATCTGTTTTTACACGAGGATCCAAAATTAATGAAACACAACGCGGATACAATTAACATTTCTGTAATGCTAATTCTGTAACGCATAACGTGACAGCAGTACAGCACATATTAATGAAAAGTTCATTAAAAAAAACTGCATGCGAGGTGGTGATCTAGTAGAATTTATTAATATTAGAATTTAGTAAAAAAAAGTATTATTAACTTTATTCAATAAAATTATGTATAAATTAATATATAATGCTGTATGACACTAAATATTGTTTTTTATTAAAATTATTTTAACATGGAACATGTTTATAGGGAGGGGGTACTTCAGAAGTTGAAAATTAAGGGGGGTGATCAAATTTGTCCTTTTTAAGGGGGGGGGGGTCAAATTTGTCCTATTTAAGGGGAGGGGTCAAATGAGACTTAGAATAATTAGAAGACTTCAGGCTTAAGGACTTAGGATAATACAGGTTTATGGACTTAATAATATCGATTTTGGAACTTGGAATAATTCAGATTTAGGGAATCAAAATAGTTTGAGTTTAGAATCTTAACAGCTAGTAAGGTGATAATTACAAATTATAAAATTAGAAAATTTTATAGCAATGCTGAGTAACATTTTTATTATAACTAGTCCTCAGCTGGAAGTAAACATGTTCCGTGCATTTAGGTTGTGTTTACACAAACCGGTTATAAGTTTTAATAAACAAAATATTTTTTTTTTGTTTATTAAAACTTAACTAATATCAGTTTAGGACGATATTATATCGGATTTCGTGACCGCATACATGATAATCATTCAAATCTGACTTTTAAAAATCTTAATAAATATTGTAGTAGTTAAAAGTCTAAATTTATAATATTAATAAATAAATAAGTGATTAAATATATTCATTTATTTATATGATTAATACTTCGGATATAAAAAATTAGAATTTAATTTTATACATATAAATATTCCATACACTTTTAATTAGATATTAAACAATTTATCTGTAAGCATTGTAAACAATTACTTTAGGTAAATAAAAAAAAATTTTAATGCTATAAAACGTTTATGTACAAGTATTTTTATAATTATACCGAAAACTTTGATTTCAGTAGGAAAAAAAAATTAGCAGTTAGATGTGACTGACTTATGAATTACGCTATTATAAAATGAAAGTGAGGAATTAAGAAGATGATTAAACAATACCTAGAAATGGTTTTGTATTGCAATCTATTTATTATAAATTACTAAGGGTAAACTGAGTTTTCATCCAATAAAAACAATAATATAAAAACCAATCCTTATTTGGATTTCATGCACGAAAAAAAATTGCTCAACTTGAAAGAGGATCAATTGACTTTAATTTATTATGTAATATATATCTATCATCTGAAGAGTAAAAACAACGAATATCAAAGATAATTCTACTCAGGTCAAAAACATAAACCTTTTTGTAAGCCATTTTCAGTTCTCTCAATTAAATGATGAAAATAAGCTAAAGAAGTGGTTTTGAAAAAAGTTCATCTTCGATCATTGATTTCCCTGAGCTAAGTATTCCAGAAATGAAACTATTTATCACTGGGTCTTATCAATCTGCACAATCTTTGTACTATTTGACAGAAATTCTAGATTCAGAAGATAACTGAAAAGTTGACTATTTAAATTATCACCTAATATTTTTAAATTTAAAGTTCAATTTCATCATTAAAATAGTGCAGAATAAAAATGCTACATAGATTATTTATCAAATATCAATAATATTAAAGGTATTAAGCGATGGTTCTGTAGCTGAGCAAATGTTTGGAGAGCAATAAGACCTTGTTGTCATTTTAAATCGATAATATTTTATTTTAGTCATGCTAGATATCAAGTTTCTGTAATAAAACCATTTGATTTCTTAAGTCATATATTTAATGTTAAGGAAATTGAAGATATTATCCCTGTTGTTAGTTACTTCGAAGATAGCCGTAATGAAGAAACTGAATACCAAACCACTACTTTACATCGTTCTACGGAGCCTGAAATAGATAAAATCTATGTTGAAGGTATCTAACACCAATTTCCTACGTATAATGTAGCTTAGTAGAACGATGTAAGGTGTTTCGAAAATCTCTTCTATTCTTCTATCTTTTCTATTTACTTATGAAATCGGAAAACGGTGTTAGAAATTTTTGAAATCGGTATTAGCTACATTTTCAATTATAAATTGTGGTAAGAAGCTTCCAAAAGCACTTCTAGCAGCTTCAAACTTTAGAAACGGCGTTAGATATTTCTGGAAAGGATATTAGCTACTTTATATGTAGGAAAACGGTTTTAGAACATAGATTTAAACTAAATGAAATTATTGGTCTTTACTGATACTATCGTGTAACATTATTCTCACACATACATCTCAATTATATATACAAACAACACACCTCCTTAATTGAGATTTAAACAATATTTTTTTTTTATAAAAAAGTATGTACATATTATTTTATATTATTAGATAAAAAAAAGAAATAAGTTAATCGATATTATTTTTTGGTTCTATTGTTATTATAAACATAATAATTTATAATTTTAAAAATTCACCTCCTTAATAACAATAGAAAAAAGAAAATTTACATTTTTTACACTTTACTTTAAAATAAATAAATAAACTTAATTTAATTTTTTATTATTTAAAAAAAATTTTTTTATATATATATTAAACCATTTCTTGAGTAATATTAAAAGCCTCTTGTAAATTGGATAGACCCATCTGATTGAAGAATTCACTTAATTTTATTTTTCCTACACCTTTAATTAAAACATCAGCTGGAATTACTGTTGTTGACATGTGTTGTATGTCAACCATTTTGAGATCAATATATTGTTTTATGGAGTGAAATTTAACATCTACATGTTTTAACCCATGACTAAATTTTAGGTTTATGCTAAAGTCTATGGTACTTTTGTTGTCACAATAGATAATTGTTGGTTCAAGTGCGTATAGATTTTTTAGGCAATTTTTTTAACCTTTTTGGTCTCACAGGATTTAAAAGATTTTTACAAGCATTATTTGAGGTTAAATTATTTTTTTTATTATTTACCTTATCTGTAGATACTATTATTTCTTGACTAGTGCTGGTTGAAGGTAATTCTTGTGTTGTCGTTACAAGTGGTGTATTATCTTCTTGATGAAGTTGATTTTCTATTGAATTTGATATGTTATTATTATTATATTTCTGAGAGACTTGTTCCTCTAAATCAATATTGAGAATGGTGTTCAAAGTATCTTTTTCTTTATTTATAGTTTCATTAAACTTTACATTGCGACTCGAGAAGAATTTTTTATTGGTTAAGTGCCAAAGTTCATAAACATTTGGATCATGTTTATAACCCATCATTAAACAACCTACTGTTCTATCTTGAAATTTTCCAATGTTTACAGCTGGATCTATAGCTTGTCCTTTGGTACCAAAAATTATTAGGTTAGATAAATCTGGTTTTTTATTATACCAAACTTCGTAAGGTGTTTTTTCTTCGAGGACTGTTTTTGGTGATCTATTAAGTAGATAAGCTGTAGATATGGCTTTTGACCAAAAAATTTTGTTAAGATTGGCATCAGATAGCATGGACCTAGCTTTTTGTAGTAAGGATCTATTTTCTCTCTCAGCTCTACCATTTGACTGTGGGTTGTTTGGAACAGTTGTCTGATGAATAATGCCATGTTTTTCGATGATTTTTTTAAATTCAGCATTTTTGTATTCTGCTGTGCCATTATCTGTTCTTATACTTTTGATTTTTTTGTTGGTTTGATTTTCAACTAAATTTATAAAATGCTGAAAAACAGTTGGTGTTTCATTTTTTCGTCTTAACAGGTAAACAAACAGCATGCGAGAATGGTCATCTTTAAATGTTAAAAAAATTTAAAACCATCAACAATCTGTCCGCTTGGCATAAATCAGAATGAATTAAGTCTAGAATATTTTGTGCTCTATTGTAAGAAGGTTTGTAGGAATATTTAACAGTCTTACCCAAGATGCAGGGCTCGCAATAAGGTTGTGCTTCAAGACGAAAAGAAATTCCTTCAGTTGCATTTAAAGTCTGCTTTAATGAGTTGTAGTTCAAATGACCTAATCTGCGATGCCAAGTATACATGTCAATGTTCTTTGGTGATGAGCTTGTAAATTTTTCTGAGGAGTAAAAACTATGATTTATAGAATCGATTGGTTGTTGATTTTTTATTTCTTGATTTTGTTTTGAATAAAAATTATTTATTTTTAAATTAACTTGGTATATGCCATTTGGTAAAATATCTGCAGTCAACAAACTTAAATTATTTTTATTTTTAACAACACATTTATTATAATTAAAGATGACTTCTGTGTGATTTTTGGCTAAACGATGTACTGAAACAAGATTTGTTGCAAAATCTGGCACGTAGAGAACTTTTGTTAATTTTATATGAAAAGACCCATCTGGAGTATCAGAACAAAGTAATACTGCACCTTCACCAAAAGCCTGAATTTTTAAATCATTGGCTAGGGTTATATATTTATTTTTTATATTTTTGAGACTAATAAACATGTTTTTGTTGGAACAGACGTGTTTTGATGCACCAGAATCAACAATCCATTTATCATGATAATTTATATTAGGTTGATTTACAAAAAAGGCAATAAACGTGCATAGATTGACATGATATTCTTCATATGTTGTATCATCATCACTATCATCATCGTCTTCCTGATAAACATTTTCTTGATCTTTTTCAAAAACACAAGATGCTTTGTTATTTAAATTTTTAGTGAGGCATTCATTTGCATAGTGACCATGGCGACCGCATTTTCTACATTTTACTTTCTTTAACATTGATTTACTACGAGTGTTGTTATTTTACATATTATTTTGACGCCATGAGTTTCTAGAAAAAGAGCGAGAGAAAAGAGCAGGATTTTCATAGACATCATCAGATGTCGCCTTGTTAGCTTCCTCGATAATTTTATTTTTTACTAGATCTGTAGTTATTTTTGCATTTGAGTTACTAAAAGCCATGATCATAGGTTTATAATAATCTGGCAACCCTGCAAGCATAAGCGATGCAATGAGTTCGTCGGGAAGTTGAAGGCCGGTGTTTCGGAGTCTGCGCGCTGCATTTAACAGCTTGGAAATATACGCTTGCGCAGATTCGCAATCTGTAAACTTGGTGGTACATAGCTCCTGGAGAAGACTTACCCTACTGCTTAAGGAACTATCTGAGAACACTTCTTTTAGTTTTTTCCAGATAGCTGTTGCATTCCAGATAGCTTGTAGCATCAAAATGGACTCTAACGTCGAAATCGATGGTTAAAATGAGATATGCTCGCATTTCAGCTAACTTGGTGACATTTGTTTCTATCGGTTCTCCTTCAAGTGTGTTCCAAAGGCCGGTGATGGTAGCACATGCTTGTATGTCTTCAATCCAATCGAAATAATTTTCTTGGCCAATAAGTTTTTTGACAGATTGAAAAATTGCAAAATTTTTTGCATAATTGTTTACGACTGCCATATTCTACTTTTTTTTAGAGAGAAAAAAAATGACACATTAAACCGCCTATAATTTTGATTCACCATAAAAATATAAAAAAGGTATAATCACCAGTAAACTTTTAAAATATATACATCCTAGTGCTTTCGCCCATAACCTGATGAAGATTTAATTGGAAGGGTCAATGGATAATATATATTGACTGATAGATTATAAGGGTGAATAATAATACTTGTTAATTATAGGTTATAACGATTTATATCTTTTAATGTGTATATACAGAATGGCAGTAAAGTACTGACTTACTGATACTATCGTGTAGCATATAATGTACATTATTCTCACACATACATCTCAATTATGTATATAAACAACAATAAAGTCGTTAAAAATTTACTTTTTTTTTTGTCATTAATAGGCTGCCAATCAGAGCTGAAGGCATCTGGGGGTCTGAAAACTTCAGGATCCTATTTTTTTAGGTGTACTTTGACCTAATACAATTAGTTTTTAAATATCTTTCGTGGGCCGACTCACTATATAGATCCGGGCATAGCCTTTCAATCTAAACTTAGGTTTCTATGAATAATTGAATGTCACTGATAAAAAGAACTCTAGTTCTCTTCGATTATTTAATATAAAGAGCATCTTATTCTTAATTATTATTTAATTATTGTGTCAGAAGATTTTTTATTTCTATTATCCAACTTCTCAAATTTATCCAACAGTAATAATTTTTACTTTTTATTAATTATTACTCTGTTTTCTAATAAAACAAGTTTTTAGAGCATCTTTTAATATTTATAAAAACACTTTCAAAATTAATAAATATTTGAGTTAAAAGTATAAAATTTTGTTTATATTCACTTTTTTACTAGTCGTAAATTAAAATATAAACAAGAAATTGAATACTTTCTATTTTATAAATATAATATATAAGATAATATAAAATATCTTGCTCCGCGGGCGAGAGCAGACTATAAATAAGTCAATAACTGAAATTCTAGATATTCAAATTGTAGCTCTTATGACGGGAGCAAATATTTTTTCTGAGACGCTGAATTGAAGTTTGATGTGAAAATTAATACTTTCGTACTGAAACACACCTGTTTTCACCTTTCCAACCCTTAAAATGTAAATTTATTTGGAATATGTTTTTTTTTTAACCTTTCATGATTCAGTAGGTTTTTAGCTGCTGAATTGGTATCTGATTCTCACATTCTGAACGGATTTTATTCACAAATTACTTTTATTGAACTACTTGCGGTGATGTCTGCTGCTTGGCAATCAATCCTACCGTCTTCAAGGCTTCGATAGAGATTCTGTTGCCGGCGTCTGGGATGTATTTATCCTGTATATACAGGCAGCTCTGCTACTTTTTCGTCGCAGGCTGTTGTTTACAATAAGAATTTTGCTTTACGCTTTTAAACCTTTATTTATTTTCGGCTATTAAAAGAGCTTGGCCGTATAAGATAGGCGAATTTGCACTCACCCTGTATAGCTAATTTCAATTAAGCATGTGTTTAGGTATCAAAAAAGAAAATTTTTCGCTTTGGTTTTAGCCCTCTAGCCCTTTTCTGTTGCCCACTACCTCAAAAAACGTCTAAAAATCGACATTTTTTTTCACATATTTTCATAATAACACAACTTTTCGCCATGTTTTAATATTACATAACTCTTCAGCATTTTAACCTTTTTCGACCTACCTGGCCTTGTTTGATGGGGAATCTAACGCATTTTTCGAAAACATTTTTATTCCTCGTACCTCCCATCCCCCTCTTTCCCCCCACTAGACGCTTAAAACTTTACATTAGAAAAGTCAAAAAATTAAAAAATCCGATATTTTCCTAGCACTTTAAAAGTCACGGTAAATAATTTTTTTTTCTAATGTATATTTTTTGTAGAAGATTACCGTACTGGTCATAATTTTTTACTATAGGTAGTGGAACATGCCTAAAATGATTTGAAGATTAATTAAGAATTAGCAGTATTGAATATTATAGACGAAACACGCTTTAAAAGACACGTCAAAAAATTTTTTTCTATATGTATTTTTTTTGATGAGCATTACCGTAATGGTCATAATTTTTCATTATAGGTGGTGGAACAAGACCAAAAAACGTTTACACTCAGATAAAAATATGGAATGGTCTTAATCCACGCTCAACCGACTATTTTTTTGACGATGATTAGGAATACGATAATACTGATAATTAAATATATTTATATTTACAACCTTTTTTATTTAATTTTATTAATGGTGGTTTATTTTCTTCTGTAATTATATACATTTTTTAATACTGATTTCATAAGAATGATCATTTTCAAAAGTATGTAGATTTAAGAACCTATAATATGTAAAAATTATTAAAATTTAGTGCATTGAAACAAAATAAAATTATATATTGTTTAGTCTATACTATATTCAATACTGCTAATTATTAATTAATCTTCAAATCACTTTAGGAATGTTCCACTACCTGTAGTAAAAATTTATGACCAGTACGGTAATGTTCAACAATAAATATACATAAAAAAAAAATATTTTCCGAAAAATGAGCTTAGATTCCCCTTCAAACAAGGCCAGGTAAATCAAAAATGGTTAAAATGTTCAAGAGTTATGTAATATTAAAAATATGAAAGAAGAAAATAAGAAAAAATGGTTTTTTCGATTTTTTGGCATGTTTCACCACCTATAATGAAAAATTATGACCAGTTCGGTAATGCTTAACAAAGATTACACATAAGAAAAATAAAATATTCTGAATCTCTAAACATGCTAAAAAAAAATCGTTTTTTTCAATTTTGACTTTTTGAAAATCTAGTTTTAAGCGTCTGGTGGAGGGAGAAGGGCCGTGGAGGGCGCGAAAAAAATATTTCCAAAAAGTACGTTAGATTCCCCATCGAACAAGCCCAAGTAAAAAAAAAATTTGTTTTAGGTACAGCTCTGTATTAAAATATGTACAGAAGTGATAAATAAACCTAAAAAAAGGTTTTCTATTTTTATTTATATGTTAAACTTAAATAAAGTATTTTTTTTATGTTTTTATATAATTCATATTTTTTATACTTTATTTAAGTATAAAATATAAGTAAAATGGAAAAATCAATATTTCAATATTTTTAAATAAAGTATTTTTTTATGTTATTATATAATTTATATTTTTTATATTTTATTTAAATTTAAAATATAAGTAAAAGTAGAAAAATCAAATTTTTCATTTTTTTTTAAATTTTTTGACTAAATTGCAAATTTTGAATAACACATCTTTATACTGCATACAACCATGTATAATTATACTAATACACTTTTTTTAGGTTTATTTATCATTTATGTACATATTTTAATACAGATTTTTTTTGTACCTAAAAAAATTTTTTTTTAATTTTAAAACTAAATATGTATTCTACCTTTTTATGGTAAAAAATAGATTTTTTTTTATCATTCAGCAGCTAAAAAAATTAAAAAAAAAAAATTTTTTTGATCTCGGTAGCCTATCATTTAGTATACACAAAAACGGTCTTTTTTCATCCAGCAGAATTTTTTTTCATAAGAAATTGCGTTGAAGCCGATTTTTGGCCACTTTTTTTTTTTTACTACACTGTGCGGGGTGCGTGAGTTATCACTCACTCTTTCTCTTTTACATTATTAAGGCCTATTTACAATAAATATAATAATATAGATCTGTTTTCACAACATTCTCACCTCTCAAAAGAGTTGTTAAATTTGATTTGACAATATTAAATTAATTCATAAAAAATACAATATTATGATTCAGTTTATTTGTCGTAACAAAATTAGTACACTCTTTTACAATCATTTAGTAAATACATTCATACAATATACAAATTAGCAAAAGTTGGAGGGGGGGCTCCGCCCCCCTTTGTCGCATTTACTTCTATTTCTGTTGCTTGAAAAATCATTTTGGATTACAGAACCATATTTAAAAAGATATTGGGGAGGCTATGCACAATCCCGACAGACAGACAGACAAATAAATTTTTAGATATATATAGTATATAGTATTACGATAAATAAAAAATGTTGCTAATTTTTAAAGATACCTTCGTTTTGAACAAAAATTTAACTGAGTACGTATAAATTAGTGCTGAATCAAGTACTGTAGTAAAATTTTTTCACATTTTTTAGATATTTCACTTTTTAACGAAATTTTCAAAACATTTTAATTTCTCCATAAATAGTAAAAATTGAATATCTCAAAAACTACGATAGCTGAGCAGAAAATGGCCTATATCACCCGCAGACTTTTTTTTCTATATTTTGATACCGGTTTCATGTCACTTAGTTTGATGGATCTTGAGTCATTAGGGTACAGATAAATTATTAAAAATACCATAAGAAATAAAAAATATGAAAAAAAATTTTTTACCAGCTTCAAAAATATTTTATAAAATTTTAAAGATACCTCCGTTTTGAATAAAAATTTTAGAGAATACGTAAAAATTAGTGCCGAATCGAATACTACTTAGCGCGATCAGAAATTTTTTCGATAGTTTCGAGATATTTCAATTTTTGTTTAAAAATTTAAAAAATAGCTGAGCAGAAAATCTATGGCCTATGTCATTCGAAGACTTTTTTTCTTCATTTTGACACCGGTTTCATGCTAATTGGTTCTGCGGTTCTTGCGTGATGAGGGGACAGACAGACAGACAGACAAACAAATCAATTTTCAAATATATATATAGTATTAAGATATAGTAAAAAATTTTAACTTATATGAATATTTGAATTGCTTAATGAACTGTAGTGCCAATAATTTGGCAGCGTTTTTTCTATATTTTAATTTAAAAAAAAATTTTAAATATCGTAGAAAATGTAATTAAAACTAATATTAACTAATTTATTTTTTTAACGAAAAAAATTATATTATATCATTAATTTCTTATACTCGTCTTCTTATATTGACTGAACGTGCAATATGTGTTTATACACTGGTCTAATATGGACCACCAGATGTACACATTATACTTAATTTTATTTTATTATCTATATTATTTTAACAATTTACTAATTTATTACCCTATTATAAAAATTCTACAAAGTAACTATATATACTATCTGTATTATATGTAAATTTCTTTTATTTTTCAGTATTATTATTATTATTAGAAACAAAAATATTATACCAAATTTTGTACTTTATTATATATATAATATTTATACCTGATTAATATACATTGTATTTTTATATATTTTATATACTTGTTATCAAATGTACACTTTTTGTATTTATTTGCAAATAAAGAATATCTATCTGTATTTTTGAATTTGTCTTATTTTTTATTATAATTATTTTTGAAAACCGAACATTATTTTAACTACATCAATTTTTTTTTTTTAATTTTAAAGAAACGTACGTTTTTAATAAAAATTTAACTAAGTAAGCATAAATTACATTTTAATATAGAATATAAAATACCTTATAATATACATAGACCCACAAATAAATGATTTAAAATACCAAAAAAATAAAAAAATGAAAAAAAATTTTTTACCAGCTTTAAAAATATTTTATAAAATTTTAAAGATACCTCCGTTTTGAATAAAAATTTCAGAGAATACGTAAAAATTAGTGCCGAATCGAATACTACAAAGTGCTATAGGAAATTTTTTCGATATTTTCGAGATATTTCAATTTTTGTTAAAAAATTTAAAAAATTTTATCAAGTTTAAAATTACTAAAAATTAAATATCTCAAAAACTACGATAGTTGAGCAGAAAATCTATGGCCTATGTCACTTGAAGACTTTTTTTCTTCATTTTGACACCGGTTTCATGTTAATTGGTTCGGCGGTTATTGCGTGATGAGGGGACAGACAGACAGACAGACAAACAAATAAATTTTCAAATATATATAGTATTAAGATATAAATAAAATTAAAAATGAAAAAAAAATAAAATTTACAATTTACAATTTACAGTTTAAATCTTTATAATTTGAATGGAGTAAAATGTTAAAGCATCAAGAGTCAACAACAATCTGTCAATAATAAATGATTAAGTTATTAAAATTTATTAAAGTTAATAAATAAATATATTATATATATAACAAGTTGCTATAACGTCAATATAATTATAAGTAAATAATAAGTCAAAAAAGAGAAAAAATTAAATCTATCTATCTATATCTTTAAACGCGTTGTACCTATGTTTCCATCGGCTATCTCAAGAACCAACGGTGCGATTTTTTTTAGATCAAGCATTTTCGAGTTTTTCATAACAAGGAATCCATCGGTATAGGTCACAATTTCGTGAAAATTCGTTTTCTGCGAGTTTTCCTAATTCAGCCATCTCATATGCTTATACATAGGGGTTGTCGGTGTTTTCGTTAATTTTCGATGTTTATGTATGAGACATCTGTTCTTTTTTTTTTATTATCCCACTTGAAAAGAACTTTTTTTTTATTGCTTTATTAGCTTTTTTTTTTTTTTTTTTTTTTTTTTAAATGTGTTTTTATATAATTTACATAATAAAGTAAAAAATGTAAGTAAATATATAAACGCAATTAATTAATTAAAAATTATAAAAAAATGCTATTGTTGAAACAATGCTATTATTGAAAAATTTTTGATGCGGAGGAAAACAAAACTTGATTTTTAAAAATCGGTCAACTTTTTGCAATTATAATAAAAAATACTGGGCTACATTATGTTTTATTGAAAACTTATTCGATGCAAATAAATGTGACTTAACCCAAACGTAGATATAACCCGAGTGGAGCTCGGTCCTTCCTGGTATTAATAGTTAACAATATAAAATCAATAAATGAATGAGACATGTGTATTTGTTTTCCAACTCAAATAAGTATATTTTAATGGCTTTTTTGAATTGTTTGAATGAAGGGAGATCACGTATGCACAGTGAGATTCTGTTCCAAAATTTAGCATACTTGACTTGGAAATAGTTCAAATCCCAATTATGTATAACAGGAGGTATTTCCAGGTCTTTACGAGGTCCCCGAGTAGGTCTGTCTCTTATGTATGGCTTAAATAGCGGTAAAAGAAAAGGAGGTTGTTTCGTACGTATTATTTTATACATAGTCAGAGAAGCAAAGTAGCCCATACGTGTAGTTATTTGCATCCAGTTAAGTCGTCTTCTATAACGTGTTATGTGCTCCTGGCGTTTTAAACCAAAGATATATCTAATACTAGAGTTAGAGAGCCTCTGAAGCTGGTCACCTAATTGTTTAAAAATATCAGAGTAGTCGACACTACAATAGTCCAATAATGACTCAACTAGACGTTTACGAAGAGATTGAAAGGTACAAGGTTTAATGATCCGAAGACCATAAAGTACACTATTTACTTTTTTGGTGACTTGTTTAATTTGAGAATGCCAAGAGAGGGTATTGTTAAGTATAAAACCTAAGCAGGTAACTTTCTCCACAAATGGGATACTATCACCGTTCATATTAATATTTATTTTTGGTATATCTAGCTTTTTAAATATGTTTATGGTTTTACAAGATCCAAGAACAATAGCTTTGGTTTTTTTTTATATTCAGTGATAAGCCATTTAATTCTGCCCATGACGCAACTATTTTTGCTGACTTAGATAATTGTGCTATGCCCTGATCAATTAAATGAGCGGGAGTTTGAACGTATATATGAAGATCATCCGCATACAAGATCCTAAAAGTGTTATGCTCATCCAAGTGATCCTTTAGACCATTCATGTAATGTGATCGCAATAAGTATATACAAAATACAATTATTAATTAGATAATGTAAAAAAAGAATACAATACAAAAAATTATTTAAGTATGAAATTCTGAATATAATAAGTATAATAAAATTTTGAAAGAAGTTTTAAGTTTTATAATATTATTATTTAATAAAATAAAATTATATAAAATTTCTATCGCTAAACGAGATGCTCCTGACAGTCAGCAAGACAATTTAGGAATGACATCTGTTTACAATAAATAAATAGAGAATTTACAGTTTATAACTGGACTAGAAAAAACTACATTTAAATGCTACTGTTATTACTATCGCAGTCTAACCTTCTCAAGTCAAAGAGTTATAATTTTGTCTCATCTGACATTTTTAGACAAAATTTTTGTAATGCGGTTCAGCGTCCTTCACCGCTTAATTTTACATTGTAGGTGGAAAATTATAAATCCGTTGTTAGTTAATTAAGAAAGACAGTTTTTTGATATCCACCACTCTGCACTTAGATTATAGGTCGAGAAACATCGAAAAAATTAAATTTAATAATAAGACAAATTTTGATATCCATTTTTTGGTCGAGAAATATCAAAAAATTAAAGGACCCCGCACAAATCTTATGGAAATCGGATCCCGGTCAAATTGACTGAAATTTTGATATGTTATTCCTTGAGTCATTCTGAGTAAAAGTTCTCATGGGCACATTGCCCAAAAACGAATATTTTCGGAGTTATTGGCCCATATCATTTTCGAATTAGCTTAGAGCCCCGTTTCGAAAACATGTTTGTACCGATAGTTCAAAGGCATTTCGCAAAAGCTATATACGTTTTTTGGATCGCTCAGCGAATATGGTATCCATTTTTACCAAAAGTTGTCCAGCTGCCCACAATAGGCAACTTTTGGCTATTTTTTGGGCGTTTTCCGTTGTTCTTATTTGATATGCATCACTTTAGGGCCGCTGAGCACAAATATGATATATTTTTTTACAGAAAGTAATCTAACTGCCCACAATAGGCAACTTCCGATTATTTTTAATGATTTTCCGTGATTTTTTTCGGATGTCTATGATTTTAGGGTCGCTAGACATCAATCTGATCCCCGTTTATACCGAAATTGGCCCAGTTGTCCACATTAGACAAGTTCCTATTATTTTTTACGGTTTTTTCAAGTTAACTACATTGTTCTTTCACCTAATAGATTAAGAAAAAGTTTTATTATCACGCGCGCTACACGTCTCGGGCCTATAATCCGTCTCATTTGCCAAAATAAACATTTCTTAGACCCACTTAAGAATGTACTATCATACGTTAATTAAGGACTGTAATAATAAAAAAAGTAGGCCTTTTTAAATATAGTTTCAATAGGTTTTAAACTAGAAATGCCAAAAATCTACAGAATGTAATGCTTCAGAATTATGGAGCTAACAGCATAAGATAATAATTAATACTTTTTTGTAGGGAAATTATTTTAATAATATGGCTGAATTGTATTAAATGTGCTTTGATATTTTGCATGTAGATAAAGTAGAATGGAGTTTTTCTAATTTTAAAAGAGATTTCCAACAAAAATAAAACAGTCAAAAATATTTCGTCACATAAGTTCATAAGATTTCATTATGGTAGCATAAGGATCAGTAATAATAGAAAAAAGTAGGATTTTTTAAACATGGGTCAGAAATGTTATGAACTCGATAGATCTAAAGCGATGCATTTATGACCATTGAAAGCGTAGAGACTTTTACTTTAAATGACTTAAAGAACAACTTATTTTTCATAATGCTATTTAATTTTTATAATATGCTTTTTTTTTATAATTCTATTCTATTTTTTAAGTAATTCGGAGCAAGAGTTTTTATGGGCACAATACCCAGAAGTGAATAGTTTTATAGTTATCAACCTCAAATTATGGTATAACCGTAAGAAATAACTAAAAGTTGCCTATTGTGGGCAATTAGATTTTTTCTGTAAAAAAATATATCATATTCGTGCTCAGCGGCCCTGAAGTGATGCATATCAGATAAGAACAACGGAAAACGCCCAAAAAATGGCCAAAAGTTGCCTATTGTGGGCAGCTGGACAACTTTTGGTAAAAATGGACACCATATTCGAGCTTAGCGACCCAAAAAACGTATATAACTTTTGCGAAATCCCTTTGAACTATCGGTACAAAGATGTTTCCGAAACGGGGCTCTAAGCTAATTCGAAAATGATATGGGCCAATAACTCCGAAAATATTCGTTTTTGGGCTATGTGCCTATGAGAACTTTTACTCAGAATGACTCAAGGAATAACATATCAAAATTTCAGTCAATTTGACCGGGATCCGATTTCCATAAGATTTGTGCGGGGTCCTTTAATAATAAGACAAATTTTGATATCCACTTTTTGGTCGAGAAATATCAAAAAATTAAATTTAATGTAAGAAGACAAGTTAATAAAGTGTAATTTAAATGTAAAGAGAGATTGTCAATTGAAAGAAATATTTACGAAAAAAGAAATTATATTGAAGTAAAATATATAAGATAAAATTTTAATTTAGAAAATATAATTTATTATTTTCTTATTTATAAAAAATAAATGTTTTGTAGATATTGAATTAGACATAAGGGGTCATCCATAAAATAGGTAACGCAGTTACATAGTGGGTGGCCTGGTTTTTGACGTTACTATAATGTTAATTTACATTCACTTTACATTGGTTAAGGTGTTTATTGGCCCTTTTATAAATACTTAAACCAAAATATTATTAATAATCTAAAATATCTTAACGTTATTATCATTAAGGGTACATTCGCTGAGTTTTGAAATTAAAAATCGATTTTTTTTTTTAATTGATTTGTGTTCAAAAAGCATTCAAGAATATGGAAAAAAATTTTTAAATAAATCCCGCAAATAATAAAGAAATGACAGCGTCTGAATGTCACAGTGCTAGTATGTAAGAATACAAGATCTGAAACTTTAAACGTGTTTAATTATCATAATCAATATAAAAAAAATTATTTATTATTTTATAAATTTAAATATAAACATTATTACTATTCAATAAACTAAATAAAATATTTCTTTATCAATTTTAAAGCATAAAATTCTGTGTTACCATTTATTTCATATTAACCTCCCACAACAAGCCATATCCTTAAATAATTTAATTTTAAGATTTTATTAAAAAACTGTATGGGTTAATACACCCCAGGGGTAAGTGCTTCAGTATTTAATACTTATTTCAAATTAAGAAAAATTTCCATTTTTTTTTACAATTTTAATAAAATTTTAAGTTGTTTGTGAAATTTTGTTACATTGTTTGAAATCATAAAAATTGGACAGAATTATAATTAAAAATTTAAGAAATTGAATGAATTTACAATAAGACATTGTCAATTTTGACAATAACAAGAACCTTGTAAGCATTATGCAAATGTGATCTTTATGATTATGAATGACTATTGTAATAAAATTTCACAAATTTGACACTATTTTTATAATTAAATATTATTGAAATTATAATAACTTATAAATTTATTTGACTTTATATAAAAAATTTTGGTAGAAAAGACTAGAGAAAACTAAATTTAAAATTTGACTTTTGAAAATTAGACTTAAACATAACAATAAGAAAATTTTCTCTTTAATAGTATTTGATATAATTTTGATGTCTGCCAGTCCAACTGCCAATTGCCTCTGATTGCCAAGATAGTCCCATCCAGCAACAGCTTTTTAAAAATGAAAATTAAGCATTAAAGTTGAAACCTATGTAACAGCATATGAATTAGTAAATGTTCTACAAAAATTATTTATAAGATTTGAATTCAATACTTTTATTTTAATTAACACTGAATTTAGCAAAATTATATTTTTTTTAAATGATAAATATAAAAATGTTTTAAGTTTTTAATGTAAGATTTTTGCCTTTAAAATGCTATTAAACATATGACAGTAATGCTTATTTAATTTTAGGCATTTTTTTATTTTAATTGTATTTTATATTTTTAACATTAAAATTTTATGAAAATTATGAAGTAATTTAAATTTGCAAGAAAAAGAAAAAATTTAATTTAATTAAATATTAGAAATTAAAAATTTGAAATTAAATATTAGATAATTAAATATTAGAAATATTAATTCGATTTTTTTTTAATTATAAAATATTAAATTTTATAAATTATTAAGTATTATTATTAAAAAAGAAATAGAAGGAGAAGAAAGATAATTTTTTTGCCCTCCCGGGCGTAAAACTTGTGTGTAAGGAATTTTCTGAACTTGTTCGAATACTCGGGCGAATACTTTAGACACGAGCGTGAACACATCTCGTGAGCTAGTGCTCACGCAAGTGCCGAAACTTTTACGCCCTTGATACTTAATATAGTAAAACATAAGTTAATAGTATGCGCAGTTAATACGGCTTTTCTTTATGAATTGCAGACGACAGTATCACAAGATGGCAACATTCAAGGTTGAATCCGTGACTTGATACTTGTTGATGCTAAAAGCGCGCGCACGTTAAAAGTGACGGAGGCCCTCGGTAAAAAAAGATGGCAGGAACGACGATTTTTGAGCTGGTACGGACCTGCGCTTCATCCTTGAAAATTTGCCGGCTCCCATTTGAAATTTTTTCCCTCTTCTTTTCTTACAAGACAGACGAAGATGGAGATAAACGATGACGATCAGAATGACGATGAATTAATGGCGCTCTTTCTATTTTCTCCATCCTCATTTCTCTTGAGAAAAAAGATTTTTTTTTTTTGACTTTTATTTTTTTATTATTATTTTCTTCTTTAATTTTGGGTTTGATTTTTCTTTGTCACTTATTGAAACTTATTATATAATGAAAAAAGAAAATTTTTTAATTTTAAATAATGTCACGTGCGCGTCCATTTTTAAAAATTTTGAAAAAGGCACGTTTTTTTTTTTTAAGTTTTTGATGAAAAAATTTTATTTTTTAAGTAGATAATTTTATCACCATCACTAAATTATATTGCCACGGTAATAATTTTTTTTTTTAATCTCGCTAATTTCCTAATTTCACCACTTTATTGAAAAATTAGAATCGACCGCATGGCAGTTTTTAAATATCACCACAAGTTCACTGGTTCAGTTTATGAAAAAAAGAATAAACTATTTTCACTGTTTATCTTTTACTTTTTATTTTAAGGCTTCAAAGGACCAAATGGAGTAAACCGTAGGTTTTTATGGTGATTTTAGGAGATTTAGGATGGTGTTAAATAAATAATTAAGCGTCCTTAAAGTAAATTTGTATTTATTAAGACAACCGTTTTGGACGACGGCTAGACGCGCTCTGCTGAAGGCGGGGTGCGTGCGTTATCACCCTCTTTCTCTTTTACATTATTAAGGCCTATTTACAATAAATATAATAATATAGGTGTGTTTTCACAACAGTACCCCTAACAGGTTTATTTTATGGTTACTCTGTGGCAAAATTAATTGTAAAAATCTCAGTTTTTATACTTCTTATTGCAAAATAATAATAATATTAAATATCGCGCGCATTTAAATGATCGAAGAACTTGATGTGTTTAATGCCAAAAAAAATTTTTTTAATTCTATCACGCGCATGTCTAAATCAATTATCGATCAAAATAAGTTATTATCAGTGAACGATTTTTGATAAAATTTCAGTTATTTATATAGTGATATGTCTTTTGTATTTACAAAAATAATATGTTGAATATTTTTCAGAATTCTTTACAAAATTGGAACGAAATAAGGAGATCTGATTTTCAACGTTCACGTGAAGATCGAGAAAAAGGTTCAGAAAAAAAAATATTTTCCGATGAATCTCGATCTTCTACAAGCTGGAGGTCTACTACTACAGTAAAAGATGGTCAAAAAATACAGAATAACCGTGAATTAGAAAAGTAAGTATTTTAACTCTATCTATTAAAAAATCAATATTCGTATAAAATCAAAATATATATATCTCTATATTATAAAATTCTAAACGCTGCCGCCGCCGCCGACATGGGTCATTTGGGCACCCCCAATTGGGCACCCTCATTTGGACACCCCAATTGGGCACCCCCATTTGGACATGGTAAATTTGGGCACTTCTAAATTCTAAAAAAAATTTTACACATTTTTAAAGAAGCGTCCGTTTTTTATGCAAATTTATCTAAATACGTATAGAATAGTGCCGAATCGTGTAATACCAATTTCGACAGTAAAATTTTATGATATTTAGAAGTTATTTCACTTTTTAAGCAAATTTTCAAAAAATTTTATTTTTTCCAAAAATAATAAAAATTGAATATCTCCAAAAGTACGGTAACTGAGTTTCAAAACTATGGCCTATGTCACCCGCTGACTTTTTTTCTATATTCTGATACTTCATTTTAACATTGATTCGACCCTGATGATGAAACACATATACACACAGACCCACAAATAGATGATTATAAATACCACAAAAAGTAAAAAAATTTTAAAAAATTTTCCGACCAGCTTCAAAAATATTTTATAAAATTTTAAAGATACCTCCGTTTTGAATAAAAATTTAGGAGAATACGCAAGAATTGGTGCCAAATTGAATAGTACAAAGTGTGACAGTAAATTTTTTCGATTGTCTCAAGATATTTTATTTTTTGTTAAAAATTTTTAAAAATTTTATCAAGTTCAAAAATACTAAAAATTGAATATCTCCAAAAGTAAGATAGCTGAATCGCAAAACTATGGCCTATGTCACTCGCGGACATTTTTTCTTTAATTTGTCACCGGTTTTATATAATTTCGTACACTGGTTTGGCCCTGATGATAATACACACACACACACACACACACACACACAGGCACACAAATAAATTTTCAAATATATATAGTAGTAAGAAAGATAAGATAAGATAAGATAAGATATATAAATTTCTACTAGCCAAAACCAAAATTATGTATTGAGAATATATATATATAATTATCGTATTTTGGTTATAGTACATAGTATTATGTACTCCACAGAGGATCAAGCCTGTGCGTGGGCGATAATCATTAATTAATTAATTAATTAATATGCGGCTGCATCCGACTTTGAGATGTTAAACTGAAATCGCATTCACCCGAACATTATTATTATAATACCCGTGAAGCAGGGAAACTGCAGAAAACCTGCTTCGAGATCAGCCCGGATACATATTTTCTTCATAGTGTTCGATTATTCTTTTAAACACTATGCCGAAAAACACGATCATAACCAAACAGCGTATAACGTTTAGTATAATTTCTATACGGTCACCCATCCAGTTACCGACCGTGCTCAACTTGGCTTAACTTTTAAAAGTGAACGTATAGACATTATACTACCGCGCTACGAAGCTGGTTTTTAATAAATTATTTTCGTTATTTTAAGAAAGAATTTTTTAGATTTGGCCAAAACATATTCATGTAATGAAAAATACAGTATAAATACTGCTTTCGTTCCAAATTTGATGACTAGATTTTTTGGTTTTTATTATAAATAATAAAATCGATTTATTAAGAACTAAGATTTTTTATTCAATTATCTACGTTTCAGAGGAACTTAGCCTCCCTTTTCAAGATCTGAAAAATTACAAACATTTTTTACAACAAAAAATTTTTTTAAATATTAATTATTTTTACTGTAAACATGAATTTTTTTTAAAAAACTTACAATTTAACAATTAACAATCTTCTAAATTCTAGCACAAAAATTGTGCATTTTTTATTATTCTGTTGCAAAAATACAATTTTGAATTAAAACACTAATTATTTTTTATTCAGAAAAAGAACACAACGAAGTTCTTTATTCCTAGTGATAATGAAGTACTAAAAATTATTTAAAAAAAATTTTTTTAAAATAATATACAAACACATACACATATAAAAACAAGACGTTATATAAAAAATTATTTTTGTATATATACATAAACTAGTGCAATATAAACTGATATTAATTAAAAATTTAAGGGGTTAAAAAAAAATATATTTAAACTTAAGATACTCAGAAACTCAATAAATTTTATTAAATTTTTGAATTAAAATTTCTTGAAAGTGTGAATGAGATAGAAAATGAAAGTAAAAAAATTTTGTTTTTTGAAATTAAACAGATTTTTTATTCTTTGCATAGAAAAATGAATATTTTAAACATATAAATGCGCCGCAGGGGGAGACGCATGTTTTAGTAAAACTCATGATTAAAATTAAAGGACAGAGGCACTTTTTTATTTTTATTTGTAGAATACTTGTTAATGAGATAATTTATTGTATATTAAATCTACGGTATTTTTATAAAAGTATTTTAGATTTTGGGTATCCTGCATCTTATTTAGCGAAAATTTGCAATCATATATGTGGAGCATTTCAGAAAATAATCGTTTATTTAATTTAGATTGTGAATCAAGAATTTTAATTGATTTAAAGGTTATCCTGGGATAAGATAGGTGAAATGCCCTAAGCGCCAGATTTTTAAATAAATTGAATATTGGTGTAAGTTTGACAAAAAAAATCAGGTCTCCATGGTCCTAAATTTTTTTTGACCCATTGCCCCTCCGTGGAGGCCAAAAAACGTGTTTTTTGGGGCATTTTTGCCCTTTATTTAATTTCTTGGCCGCACAACCACCAAATCTTTTGCGACTTGGTGGAAAGCAGTGATATATATTATTTTTCAGAGGGAAAATATTTTTTAAGTTTTTTAAGGCTTTTAACCCCCTTTTAAGTCGAATCTAATAACGTCAAAATATGAAAAATTACTAAATTTTTTTTGTGGAGTGCTGGTACAAAAAAAATTTTTTTTTCAGTGAATGTAGGTTAATAAAAGAAAAATTTTCAGAGAAAAATTTTTTTGAAATGTTTGGTTCTACATTGTGAAAAATTCATTTTATCGATTTTTTTAACCTTTTTTATTCAATAAAAGCACTTATAAAATTTTTATTGCACTTTGTTATGGAAATCACCATGTATATCAAAAAAATGTAGTGAATATCAAGCATCCCTTGTATAATTTCATGAATTTCTCCTTTTATTTTATTTTTGTGCGATAAAATTTGACCGAGTTACTTTAAATCAATAACAAAAAATTTAATCATTTCAATTTTTTCGTGGAATCACTCATATATATATGAGATGCTGCATACATATAGTGTATATATATATATACACTACATGTATGCAGCACTATGTGCATAATTTTATTTTAACGCAAAACGGTCAAAAATCGCTCTTGGACTCAATTTTTTAGCTATTCACTTAAAACCGGTTTTAAACTACTTATAGAAGTATCTAATTTCATGTGTCACTGCGGCTTTTTTGATTTTTTTTTACTAATTAGCTGTCAGCGAGACTGTCAGCCAAAAGCGCAAATTTAACAAAATTTCAAAATTAGCAAAAATTTCAAAATTTTATATTTTGAATTTAAAGTGTTTTACACTTAATTTTTTTACTGTTTTCTCAATCTATATACAGGCTGCTACCCAATAGGTACTATCTAAAAAAGTTTCTCGAATAGCTATAGCCGCTATACCCGCTAAACTTACTATAGTAAATGTACAGTATTATATACTTTAGTATAGCGGCTATAGCGGCTATAGCTATTCGAGAAACTTTTTTAGATAGTACCTATTGGGTAGCAGGCTGTATAAGGGATAATTGAGTTACATATATTTTAAATATATATTCTGGCATAAATATTATATAAATAATTTCAGTTATACTTCAAATTCCAATGTATTTCGCTTTCTATAAAAATTTATCCAGAAATATATATAAATATACAGAATATATATATAATGCAATTATCCCTTATATAAAGGTTGAGTAAACAGTAAAAAAATTAAGTGTAAAACACTTCAAATTCAAAATATAAAATTTTTAAATTTTCGCTAATTTTGAAATTTTGTTAAATTTGCGCTTTTGGCTGACAGCTAATTTGTAAAAAAAAATCAAAAAAGCCGCTGTGACACATGACATTAGATACTTCTAGAAGTAGTTTAAAACAGGTTTTAAGTGAATAGCTCAAAAATTGAGTCCAAGAGCGATTTTTGACCGTTTTGCCCCACTGTGTTTGCGCCACCGATACGGGGTGACTATCCGCTAATTCAATTTTTATAATTTTTATTTTTTTTTTATTTTTTTGGAATAATCTATATATACATTATAATTATAAACAAATTTAGTAAAATACACTCACCTAATTAATAGTTTTATGATCAATTGAGATAAAAAATTAATTGAATGATAATCTTTTATTTTTATAAAAATGTTTTTGATTTATTGAAATAATTTTTAACCTTTTTTTGCAAATTACATATTATTAAATCATTGATGAATTTATTAATCCTCATTGCTGTCTTCTTCTATGACAGGACATACATTATCAATATCAAACAAAGTAGTTAATACTTCTGCTGGTCTAATGTTTTTAGATAAATATCTGCCATATGATAAACGATAAATTAACTCTGCAATATGAGAGCAACTCCCGGTTGTCCTTAGCCCATTTGGACAATTACAGCAGTGATCTTCAATGGCATCATATCCATTATACTAAACGTAGCATTTATAGATCATTTTAATTATGTGTCTTGACTTAACATCAAATCTTATAACTCCAGGTTCTGCAATAAGATAACCTAGTGAAAGATTACCCTCATCATCAAGCATCTCTTCCAAATAAGGAATTGCCGGAGAGACTTGGTATGTTCCAGTAAAAAATATTGTTAAGTCTTTCATGGTCAACTCAGGAAAATCTAATAAATCATTAGAGGTTATTTTTGTAAACGGTGCAGATTTTTGATCGTAATTATTTATTTTGACTTTTTCAGCAAGCTTATTAGGTTTATTTTTTAATGTTTTCATACGATGGATAATAGTTTCTGCCTCGTCGTCTAGTACATTTAATCGCTTACCTTTTAAATTGTAGAGAAGGGATGCAATTCGGCAATATGTACCAGCTTCGAGTAAAAGTTGATTCCGGAATTGATGATGTAAAAGCTTACATTTCTGAGCTATCCAACCATGTGCAGCTTCAACAACCCATCTTATTCTTGTAACAAATCTGGAGTCGTTAGATTCTTGCGTTGTAAGTTGCTTTCGGTTACCTTTCATAGCTGGCATCAAAACCTTGAACCCTTTTGCTTCTAATAAATCTTTGACATCCCTAAATCCTCTATCAAGGATAAATATATCACCTTCTTTTAAAAAGCTACTTATTCCATGAGGATCATCAATTACGCGTTCAAGAATTTAAACGTCATTTAAATTTCCTTCAAACGGCCCAGGAAGATCAATTATAAATCCATTAGTAGTACTGATAGTGAATGGCTTGCATAATGGAACCTTCTTTTCCTCAAAAAGATTTCCTCCGATAAACGTTCTTTGCACTTTTTTCGTGTCTTAAATAAGTACCATCGCAAATTATAATTAAAACATTCTTTGGAATATCAAATAATAAATTAGTCATTTCAGTTAGATCTAATACAGCAGCTATTAGTGAATCTGAGTTACTTGATCTTAGTTTGAATAAAAATATTACTATAGCTTGAATAATATTCCGATTATTGGAATTTCTCATATTTTCAAGCAAGTTTTGTAACTCAAAGATTGTGTCCCATTTAAATCCATTTAATGCCTTGAATCGTTCATTTGATATTGAAAAGTCACCGATTTTATCATGCAAGCTTTCATCAATTTTATTGGACAATACAGCTTAAAATTTATTCAATTCTTCTATCTCAATTTCAGATTCGTTTGAGTACACTAAAAAATTATTTATTTCATTTTCATAACATTTTTTTTTTATTAAATGGTCAGCGCAACATCTATTTCTTCTGGGTATAAAAATACGTTTTTTAATAAAAAAATTTGTAGTCTGGCATCAAATGGGACGTCAGCAAGATTATCACTCTTTTTGCAAATAAAGCATCGTGCTTTTGTTATAATGACTCTATCAAACATCATACAAATAATTTCCGTTTTCTTTGGACTTAATTCCTGAGAAGGGTAATAAGAGCTGCGACTGTCAATTTGAGAAGAGAAACTTGATAAAGTTTGACTATACTTTTGAGTTTCAGGTATATTTAAGATTTCTTTTTCAGCTAAAGATGATTTTGACAAATTTTCGTCAATGCCGTGGTGTATGTATATTACTTTATGGCGTTTACTTAATGCAGTTCTTAATTTTCCATAACATAAATTGCAAATAGATTCATCTACTTGTGCCAAGTATCCATACTTCAAAAAAAAAATCCTGTACTTCAATTTAGCTCTTGAAAGTTTTCGCTTTCCTAATTGTACTTTTACGGAAAAACTTTAAGCATTTACCACATTTGGTGTGGTCAAGTTTAAAGTTTTTCTTTGCAGGTTCATTTAAGTTATGATGCATTATTCTCTACAAATATTTTATAATTTATATGATTTTTATTTTAATTTAAATATTACTCAATTATATTATATTAGAATCATATTATTATGCACTGTAAAAACATAGGTTATACTTACTTAAATATTTTTCTATACCCTGCACAAAAGTTAAAATGCATAAGTATATACCCTAATTATTTAAGAGATAAAAAAATTATAAAGGAACAAAATTTTCTTATTATATTACTAAAAAAAATAACAAATTACAAAATTTTTAATTGCGGTAAACTATAACTTGTTTAATAGCAAAAACGATTTAGTATATTAAAAACAATACAGACAACTGAAATGAACATTCAAAAATTAAACAGCTTCATTTGTTGATTTATAAAATTTGCAAACTACGCCCTCTACTTTTAAATATCACAAGACGCGGTATATTTAAATAAATATCAATAAAAAATTTGATAAATCTACTATGCATATTATATTACATTTTTTTTTCACGTGTTCATAAAACTATTAATTAGGTGAGTGTTTCCAAAATTTGTTTATATTTATAATGTATATATGGATTATTCCAAGAAAATTAAAAAAAAAAAAATTATAAAATTTGAATTAGCATATAGTCACCCTGTATCGTTGCCAGGTAAAAGTGTAAGTTAAAAAACTATTTTATAAAATAAAATTATGCACATAGTGCTGGATACATGTAGTGTATATATATATCTTTACTTACCTTACCTACTTTTGAAAATGTATAATATTTTATGGGATTGACACTATATTTTCCTTGCGAATTTTCTGTTATATTTTTTTAAGGATTTTTTAAATAAGTCTAAAGAATTTATTGATATCTTGGATTAGCCTGGGATTCCTAAGATTTTTTTATACATTAGGCATCTAAAATTTACATTACACCTTTTGTTGCTTTTTTTTTATCCCTGCCGGGTCTGTAAGTCAATATTTTTAATAAAATAAATAATTTTTAAGTTTTAGCATTTTGATAATATTCATTATGCATAATTTAATTATTGCCTTACGGATCCGGCAGGGATAAAAAAAAAGCAACAAAAGGTGTAATGTAAATTTTAGATGTCTAATGTATAAAAAAATCTTAGGAATCCCAGGCTAATCCAAGATATCAATAAATTCTTTAGACTTATTTGAAAAATCCTTAAAAAAATATAACAGAAAATTCGCAAGGAAAATATAGTGTCAATCCCATAAAATATTATACTTTTTCAAAAGTAGGTAAACTAAGTAAAGATATCATAACAGTCGCAAGGTTTAAAAAAAAACTATGTGAAGCATTTAATAAAACTATAAATAATGAATAAAAAACGCTGCCAAATTATGGGCACTAAGATTCCTCAAGCAATGACAAATATTCAATATGAGTTGACATGTATTTATATATGCGAGTGTATACGCGTATCCGGTATCACGGCGAGAATTTTATTTACATAATTATATCTATACTATAAGCAGCTGTGATTTTTTTTTTATTTTACGACTGTACGGGCCCGTTTTTAAATATCTATATTTTTATTCATGTTCTCCTGATACATTTGGATATACAAAATTCAAAATATTTAAGGAATTCATGTACCAATATTATAATATGTATACTAACTCTTGCGTTATTATTACCTAATAACAGAAAAGAATAAAAATCCCCTTTCCTTATAATTTAAATATAATGTAATGATATATTTTTATTAAAAATTATTAGGATACCTCTTCTTTACTTATAACTACTGGATCAAAAAATTGAAAAGATTCCCTTTAATTAATCGCAGTAAATCGCGATTTCAATATTCGCTGCGATAAATCGCATAAATGCGATATAAAAAACGTAAGTCAGATGAAAAATGCGATAAATCGCAAAAATGCGATAAAAAAAAACGTAAGTCAAACCAAAATTTCGATATTTCGATATCTCAGCCTTCTCCGATCGTGAGTTATATGTAAAAATATGTCCCTCTCACTTAGAAGCAATGAATATAGAGTGAGAGAAAAAAAAGAGATATATATAAGCAAAGCTAGCTTTTGCTTGCGATGGAGGGTCGCGTGACCGCCCCCCCCCCCTTAATCCCATAAATCCAAAGCTAACGCTTTGGCATGATATGAGTGATTCCACGAAAAAATTGAAAACATTAAATTTTTTAATATTGATGGAGAAATTCATGAAATTATAGAAGGGATACTTGATATTCACTACATTTTTTTGATATATATGGTGATTTCCACATCAAAGTGCAATAAAAATTTTTGTTTTATTATTGTAGAATAAAAGTGCTTTTACTTAATAAAAAAGGTTAAAAAAATCGATAAAATGAATTTTTCTCTGAAAATTTTTCTTTTATTAACCTACATTCACTAAAAAAAATTTTTTTTTGTACCAGCATTTCACAAAAAAAATTTAGTAATTATTCATATTTTGACGTTATTAGATTCGACTTTAAAGGGGGTTGAAAGCCTTAAAAAATCTCAAAAATATTTTCCCCCTGAAAAATAATAGATAACACTGCTTTCCACCAAATCGCAAAGGATTTGGTGGTTGTGCGGCCAAGAAATTAAACAAAGGGCAAAAATGCCCCAAAAAACACGTTTTTTGGCCCGCATGGAGGGGCAATGGGTAAAAAAAAATTCAGGATCATGGAGACCTGATTTTTTTTGTCAAACTTACACCACTATTCAATATATTTGAAAATCTGGCGCTTAGAGCATTTCACTTATCTTATCCCGGGATACCCTTTAAAATTAATTTTATGTTTTTTTGATATCCTATGGATATGAAAATATGACTTTTTAACTCGTTTTTTATAAGCTTTTCTGTGTTCGTTAACACGTTTATAAAGTTTCCTACTAGTTTGTCTATAAGAAAATTCACAATCTTTACATTATATTTTATAAACGACATTATTTTTTTCAGTTATTTTGATTTTATTTTTACCAAGGGTAATTAAGCTGTTGAGTTTATTGGTAATTTTATTGACTACAGAAATATTTAAATTTTTTAAAGACATATTGTTATCATTATTCGTGTTTTTGTAAAAGGGCACAAATAAGATATTTTTTGACATATTGTCGATTGAGTTCAAATTCTTATATTTAGGTTTAAGGACTCAGTTTATTATTATTATTATTCATACTCTTAAAAACCCGAAGAATGATAATAACTTGCCGCGGAATCCAAATTTTAGGTCAAATTTTAATTGATCACGTGACTTGACGGGAAATTCGAAGTTTGTAAAAAATGATCTTTTAGAAGTTGCTATTTTTTTAACTAGAGCTTTCTAAAAGCAATATCCCATCGAAATTTTGTTTTAGACAAAAAATAAAAAGTTCAAGAAAAAATTAAAGCCTAGGTAAAAAATTTTTAACTAATAGGCTTTTGAGAAGTAGACTTTAAAAAAAAACAAGCCTATCTTATCGATTCATCGCGCATGCGCTGCTAAAAAAAAATCTTTTAACCCCGGAATGGAATAGCCAGGAAAATTTCCTATCTAAAAGAAAAAAATTTTTCATATTAAAGAGAGTTTTTAAAAGAAAAAATTATCAGTTCAATTCTTCTTTTGTCATTTATAATGTTTGGATACTCATTTAGACATATTATTTTATATTAATCATTCCATTGAAGATTTGCAGCACTAAGTGTAAAGAATATTGTTGTTTTTTTTAACTGTTTAACCATGGTAATAAGTTCGTCACATCGTTGATACCAATAACTGTTGTTAGAACTTTAAGAATTTTTTTTTAATTGTTCTACAGTGCATTCTTCTGATTTCGATTACAATCCTTTTATTTCAGTTCATTGCATTGCTCCCGCACATCTATCGGCTCTATTTATTTTGCCTTGATTATATAGTACATTACATAATCATTAAGTTATAGAATGTATGATAGGGTAATCTACGCGTTTCGCTACATACGATAACGTCAGGTTTATATAGCAGATTCTCAATTAAGATCTCCAGATATGAAAAGTTAGTTTGTAGACCTCTAATATTAACATGAAATACAGTAAACTCATCAACTTTAATCATATACATATTATTCAGTATAATAAAATCGTCAATTAAAAATTCTTTACTAATTATATTACCTTCTTATTCAGTTACCTCCATCATGAAGATGATTTGTTTGAAGAATATACACTCCGATATGACCTTGATGAACTCTAGGTTCTTCTTATATTATTTTTGTTGTTGAATGATTTTTTGGCTTTTTTTATTTTTATACGTTTGAGGCTTAATTGAGCCTAAGTAATTTGATGATTGGCATAATGCTATAGTCAACATTAGATATTATATTTTTAATTTTTCTTTTTATATTTAGCATTCATTAGTGTTATATACTGAATGCTTTACATCAAATTTAGTTTTATATTGAAGATTATTATATACACAGTTTATGCACTTTAAATTATTTTCAGTCACATTACCAGAGTCGCAATCATGATTGCCTTACATGGCATTACATCAAAATAGTCATAAGCATAATAACTTTGTGCATCGACATAGACCCGATATCGGTTATTTCGGACTTGTGTGTAAAGATCTTGAGGTATATCAATTATTGCGCTTGTTGTATTTCTATTGGTCTGGTATGTGTGTATTATGGTACATTTATCATTCGTGAAATTCCTGAAAATTTCTTTTATTAATATCCTCTACCATTTTCTCTGTACACATATCAGTTAATATGCCTACTATTTTAATTTTAGGATTAACAAGACTTTTAACTTGAACTACATAGTTGTCCCCTAGTATTTTAGAAAAATTTTACTTAGTTCTTTCAATGTGTTTTGAGTAACAGCATTTTATCGATAAAGAACTATTTCTAGCATTTAATTATAAGTTCGCAACTGTTCATTATTCTTAGAAGTTATAATCAAATCAGGGATTCCAAAGTCAGATGTATAAGTGTTTGGAATATTATTACAATCATCTTTATTAACTTTTTGACTTTTATTAGATACTATATCTGAATATTGAAAATTATTAAAGTTATTTATTATTTTGGATCTCGTTTCAGTACTAATATTTTCATTACTATTCACAGAGTTTGATAATTCTTCTAAATTTTTTATTTTATCGGATAATAATTTGTTGTTTATTTGTAGAGAGGAATTAAATTCCTTCAATAGTTCACTTTCGGTTTTAAAACTATTATTTATATTTTTTAAATTTGCTTTTAGGCTATCTC
Organism: Anagrus nilaparvatae; assembly: GCA_022575985.1. Taxonomy (NCBI): domain Eukaryota; kingdom Metazoa; phylum Arthropoda; class Insecta; order Hymenoptera; family Mymaridae; genus Anagrus; species Anagrus nilaparvatae. Next base: position 33,297,478 of record JAKSXM010000007.1, read on the forward strand.
ATGAGTCATTCTTAGCACTTATTGTATCTTTTAATAATAAAATTTTATTCATAAAAGATTGATTATTACTATCTACTTTATGAGAGATTTCATTATTTAGTGGATGTTCTTTACTGTCTAATCTCTAATTTAAGAAATACAATAATTATTTTCTTATACAACCTAAAACTTTCGTCATCTTTATCTAATTGGTCGTGTCATTGATGCTCTGTAGTGTTATCGGCGCACTGTATATACATATTTGTAGAGAATTTTAAATATTAATTTTTTAATTTATAATAATATAAACTGTAAAAATAATTATAAATTTTAATGAAAAATGTTTTAACTAACAGAAAATTAATTATATTTGTAGATGCAACACATTACATATGAAAATTTATTCGAGTATTTCATCATCCTATTAAAAAATTCGTCGTCTAAACAAAAGAAAAATTTATTTTGAGGAATAAAGAGGGTGCTGGCAATAATGCAATATTTTTTTCTTGAGATGAAAATAAAAATAATAACGATTTAATAAAAGTAATAATGGTTGAAAAAAGTTGATTATTTGAAATTGACATCTCACTGTACAATTGTTCTTATTTATGAATAAAACCACAGTTTTATTTCAATTAAACATGAAATATGATCTGAGGGGGTTAGCGCGCTTCATCGCGCAGGGGGATTTCCCCCCTAGTTATTAAATAAATACTATGTTTTAGTACAAGAATTTTGTATTAATATAATTTATATAAATTTTTTAATTTATTCGACTATAGAAATTTAGATTTGGTATTATATTTAAACAAAAAAATGAAAAAATAAATATGCAACTCCTCTTAAAATGGCGAAAATAATCCCAATCTTTAAAGATGGAGATAAACATGAAGCAACAGGCCAATATCTTTGATATCTAATATTGACAAAATCTTTGAAAGGCTCGTGTATAATAGACTAGTAGTTTTTCTCGAAAAAAACAATATATTCGCAAATAACCAATATGGTTTTACTCCTAAAAGAAGTACAAATGACGCCTTGAAAAAAATTTCTGAATTCATATATAAAAATATCATAGTAAACCAACTATTCCTACTTTTCTTGATTTAAGAAAGGCATTTGAGACAGTAAACCATAATATTTTAATACACAGGTTGAGCTCTTATGGCATTAGAGGAACTAATAAAAAGTTACTTAAGCGATAGAACACAAGTCGTTAGAATTGATCAAGTAGTTAGTAGTAACGTAATGTATCTAAATCTATCCCAAGGAACAATTCTCTAGCCATTATTTTTCATTTTATACATTAATGAGTTATTAAAAATACTACCATCAAATCTAATATCCTATGTAGATGCACAGTATCGTACATTCAGGCAACTCTTGGAATAAGGTGCGTGATAATATAAAAAATACTTTGGATATGGTTTTCGACTGGTTATGTAGTAACCAACTATCTCTAAATGCTGAAAAATCAGTGTATATGGCATTTTCTACCAGCAAAAGGAGCATTCCCGAATATATTAAGGTGGCAGCCTCAATTGAAAAGACAAAAAAGGTGTCTTTTTCTGGATAGGTTTTCGGGTAGAAATAATTGAGATAATTTTTTCAAAATTGGCACTTTATTAGATTATAAGTTACTAAAGATTATTATTTTTTTTTTTTTTATATTTTCCAAAATGGCGCGAACAAAATGGCGAGTACAGGTTCTCAAAGTTAGGCCTCACTTTCCACTTTGTACACGATTGCGGTCTCCTATTTGTTTTAAAACATACCAAACAAAATTTTTTATGTTTGTGAAACATTTTTCTTCTGGATTGATGGAGCCGATTTTCGGAAAATGGGAATTTGTGAAAATTATTTAATTTTTTTGAAAAACTGCATTTTTTTCGCATTTTTTTTTAAATTTTTTTTTGAAAAAAAAAAAATTGGAGCATTTTTTAGAAAAATCACTCCATTAACCCAGAAGACAATTGTATTTTACAAATGTCGCTAAAAAATTAGGAAGATATCTTAATTATTTTTTGAGTTATCGTGTACACAAATTCGAAAAACGTTGTTTCGAGAAAAACGCGTTTAAAGTTTAGAATACTGTATCTTACATCTTTCGCGGTGTCTCGCTTAATCTTCTATAACTTTCTTATCATTCAAGATATCATTATAAAATTTTTTTTCCATATTCTTGAGATGTTTTAGAACCCAAAACAATAATAAATAGAAAATCGATTTTTTGATCCCTTCAATTGAGCCTGCCACCTTAACATACAAATTAATAATAAATCTCTTACTCGTGTTGATGAATATAAGTATTTGGGAGTGATCTTTGAAACTAATATGAAATGGAAAAAACATATAAGAAATATTACTAATAGATCGAGATATATGCTGTTAATGAAAACTGAAAGTAACAATATTTAATTAACACAGTTTTTGACCTAAAAATTGAGATTAGTTCAATAAAAATGATTTCTTTCTTAAAGAAATGAATACTCAGGGAAAAATTAATTGATTTTAAAAAAAAATTTATTATTTTACGATGAAAATCAAGCTAGTAATGCATATTATAAGCTCAGAAACAGTCATATTTTAATAGAATTTCAATCATTTTTAAGACAAATTTCAGCAATAATATGCATTATTCGCTTGATTTTCATCGTAAAATAATAAATTTTTTTTTTAAATCAATTAATTTTTTCCTGAGTATTCATTTCTTCAAGAAAGAAATCATTTTTATTGAACGAATTTCAATTTTTAGGTCAAAAACTGTGTTAAGTAAATTTTGTTACTTACAGTTTTCCAAGGCTTTTGACCTAGAAAATGGAAATTTGGTACATAAAAATGATTTCTTTCGTAAAGAAATGAATTGCCAGGGAAAAATACATCGATTTAAAAAAAAAAAATTATTATTTTACAATGAAAATCAAGCGAGTAATGCATGTTTAAAGTTCAGAAACAGGCATTTTTCAATATATAACTTATAACAATCTGTTTTAAGACAAATTTGAGTAAAATCTTAAATTGACGATAACTTGGCTAAATTTCATCAAAAAAAGAAAAGTTTTTTTTCTTCTGGAGTGACTTTCCCCTGGCAATCAGATTTTTTGCCTTGTTTTTAAAAATTTTATTTACCTAAAAAGTTATTTTGAAAATTAAGGGTAGCTCAGATACGAAAAACACGGTTTTTGACTAATTTAATTACTTTTAACTACCAAAAAATCATGGTGGCAGAAACGACCTCGTAAAATTTTTTTTCTTCATTTTTGGTGCTCATAAAAAGTACTTTCTCGTAGAAATGCACATATAAGATTTAAGTGGGTAATCATAGAAAACATTAAACATTCTGTTAAATGGAACCAAAATCTGAAACCAAACTTATAAATAAAAGCATATCAGAAGTTTCTTAAGATTTAATTACAAATCAAATGGTATGAAATGCATATTTTTATTTTTCAAAGTATTTTTTTTAACCGATATTAGTTATTTTTCAATATTTTTAGATATTTAGTAATAACTAATCTAATAGTTAATAAAATTTAATATTTAAATACTTGATACAACTTTTAAATTGCAAAAAATTAATTGTTGGTTAGTGTAATAAACTTGCATAGTTAAAAGAAGATAATTTTTTTAATTTAATTAAAAAAAGAAATTCTCAGTAGAAAAATTAGAGTTTATTGAAACCCAGTGATGATTTTTGATACCTATTTTTAAAACCACTATTTTAAACCACTAAAAGCAAAAATTTTTAGAAATTGATGTTGAATTTTTTCTAATTGATAAATTTTATTTACTGTGTTTGGTGCCCATATTAAGGACCCGTACATGAGTATTGGTCTCATATGTGTGTTTTATTAAATTATTTGAGAGAGTCAGGATTATTAAATTTATGCAATACTTTTTAAAGTAATTACATTTTTTTACATTATTAATGATATTATCTATATGTAGTATGTACATTAAAACATATCTTTGAAGAAAATTCTAAGGTCTTTTAAAACAGTTATGTTATATTATGTGACTTATCTCATACTTACTTATTTTATATTCAGTTTTTTTTCTGAATAGATTAAATTTTGAAAGTATTTTCTATCATTGCTCTAGGACTGTGATATCCGCATAATGTTATTAAAAAATATTTAAACTCGCACACTAAGGATGAAAGACCTTATAAAAAAAGCAACATAATGAATCAAGCATAATAAAAATCATACAACAAGCATAACAATCAAGAGATAAAATTAAAAGCCTTACATCTCTCACAAAAACCATAACCATAGCCATAATATGAGTATAGTTATCGCGTGAACTAATATTTTCTAGATTGGCAAAAAAAAAGTTATGCAAATATAAAAAAAAAATTTTTTTAAAGAAATCTTTTTTATGGTTTTTTCGTAAAAAATATAGAAAAAAATAAAATATTTGCAAACATTTAGTTCACGCGAAACTACAGTTGTGGGCAGTATGTGGTAAAAATATAGAGACAATCGGACAAGGCATTTTTCGGGAATACACCGAACAAGTTATCAAAATGCAGTTTCGAGAAAAACGCGTTTAAAGATTTTTTTTATGTAGGGCGCTAGCTGGGGCACTTTAGTAAAGAGGATTTAAATACTATTTAAAAAGTTTGTATCTTTATACAATTTTTTTTTAAAACTGCATTTTTTTTTTATTTTCATCCAATTTTCGCGAGCTCTCAGCGGATTTTTGTGATTCAAATTTTTTTTGTATCAAAAGTTAAATCACACATTATATTTTGTTAATAATTATCATTATATTATCATATGAATTTTTTTTTTAAAGAAATAAACTTTTAAGATTAAAATTTTTAATTATTGGTTCGTATTTTTATGGCTCAATTGGTGATAAAAGCATTATTAAACGCGTCTGTATAACCTGAATTTTATTTATACTGTTAATTGATCAAAAAGAATACATAATAATTTCTTGTTATTTGATGAGACTTTATGACAATCACGATACATTTTCGCTATTATTCATTTCGAGAAGTGTAATCAAATTTTTACGAATTTTTCAAAAATAATAAATTTAAATCTTAGTAAAAAGAACAAGAAATAAATTTAATAAATACTAATCAATTATAAAATTTAATATCTTTATTTAAACATGACTTTTAATTATGAGAACAAAATTTTACTTTTATGTATTTAAAAAGACCGTTAACTAGTGAACTATAAATATATAAACCAAAGGCGCTCTGCCACCCCCTCTTGAATATGTGCCTGCAATATGAAATAAAAAAACCCCATGTATGATATAAAAAAAATTAGATATACGTACATGGAAAAGTTATCCTTGCCCGCTATATCTGCCCAACTTTGATCATAATAATTTAAATCTCTTGTAAAATAATGCTATCAAGTTTTTGATAATAAAAGTTTTCATTTTATTTATGCAATGTATTAAATTTTTTGTATATATATGAGTCATATAAATGATTTAAAGTAATGTCCCACTTGGCGCGCTCGGAATTTGAGTGAAATTAAAAAATTAGTTTTAGGGAAAACGGTTAGAGATAATGAAAAGAATTTTTAGGGTTCAGATATAGAAGCATGTAAAAAAATTTTTTTAATTATTATAAATTATTACAGAATTTTCTAATCACAAAGTTTTATTCAGCGCGCTGCTAACATTCGTGCGCTGTTGAATCGACCAATCAGAATCAGAATAAGATACGGTAAAAATTCTGTTACACGTGAGTTTTTAGAAGATGAAAATGACAAAAATAGTGGAAGCAAATTCTCATTTAATAGGGATGTAAAATAAAATAGTAATTTTATTTTCTTTTATTTTTTTTCTTTAATATACGTACTTGAGTAGGAATCCAAGTTTTTTGAGCACCGAAGGGACATTTACCCAGATATATAGCAAAAACTACTTTCTTGCTATATTTTAAGCAGGTTGCTTAAAGATTATGTTATATCTCTGTTTAAAATGGTCATTAAAAAAAATTTTCATTAGACAGAGAATAGAATTAATTGGATTGGGTTGCAATTAAAATACATCCTAACCTCAAAAAAGGCACACCTTTCTGATACTTTGCTTTGAGTTCCTTAGACCATTTGAATAAAGAACAAGTAAGGAATAGATAATATTTACCTCGCCCTATAGTTTTTTTTGTTAGAAGATTTGAATCCCCTTTTTTGGTATTTGAAAAAAACCGCTTTGTTTTTTTATCAATTAAAATTATTCTAAACGATGGAATATGATTTTTCACTTTTCTTACATTCGCAGTTTGCTAAAAAGAGTATATTCTCTTTTCTTTAAATACAAATATAAATTTAAGTCCAAAGAATACAAATTTTCAATTTTCTGCTTTCTGCTTCACTTTCAAACCGACTATACTTGATTGTTATCACTTTGGGACCTATCTTTCATTTTTTATTCTTTATTATTTAAAGTTACGTCGCTAAATGCTTGTCCTATCTCGACAGAAAAAAGGCAAGGACGAAGTTAAAAAAGGTAAATCTTCTCTCTGTGTGCATACCTTAGAAAAAGAAGAAAGAAACTATTGGCATTAAAATCGCTCAAAAATTAGGAAAATATTTTTTTGAACCAGAGCTACATAATGCATAACAAACAAAGGATGTTAATAATTTTACTACTAAACGTGATATAATTTAAATATTCAACGTAGTAAATCAGTAAAATTTTCATAAAAAATTATTAAAAAATTTTTTTATCAATGTTCCAATAATTTTTTGCATCTAAATATTGTGTAATGATGTTATAAAAACAATTTAATTGCAAAAAGTATTTTCAATAAATATTTCTCAATCGAAAAAAATGCCAGATCCGTTGGGATTTGAACCCACGATTATTTTATATCTAGTGAAATCGCTTTAGCCAACTAAACTATGGCGTCTGGGCCAATTCACCGACACTATTACCACATTATTTTTTTATTGTTTATTATTTTGACAAAATTATTTTATTATTTTTTTTTTAGTTTATTATTTTTGCAAAAAATTATTGGAAAATTGATAAAAAATTTTTTAATAATTTAGATTTAATAATAGAAATATATTGATTGTTATTATTTAATAAGTGGAAATTTTAATCTTCCAAAGTGTTATTTTACTACAGATAATAATAAATCATGAATATATATATACAAATAACAATAATAATGTAATAAATACAAATGCTCTTCACATTTATACTTATTTAAATAATTTCAAATTTATGCAATTGAACAAAAATATAGTAATCAATTAAAATATATATCATAGTAAATAATTGATAATTAACATCGATAAATAATAAGTTTAAAATATAAGTGATAACTTAATTAAATTTTTTATAGTAAATTGAAATAAACTACACTGGAACCTCGATTATCCGGACTAGGTGAGACTAACCCCGATCCGGATATCTGAAAATCCGGTTAATACGGAAAAAGTAAAAAAATTTGCCCATAAAATAAAAAAATGGTTAGGGTGATTAAAAGTTTATTTTAAGGGATTAAAATTTTTATTGGTAGTGCATAATTTAACATGGATCTAAAAAAAAACTTTAATTGAAAAAATTTGTCAGAAATAAACCAAAACACGTAAAATTTAAAACTAAATCCTGAAAATAAAAAAAGGCAGAAAAAAAAGTTTATACATATGTATTAGAGTGGACCTATTTTTGGACTTTGTGGAAAAACTTTGCTCCCCGGGTTTTTTTGTGAAGTTTTAGTCATAAAAAGTTCCCAGTTCCAAGGATTTTGCTTTAGCCCTGCAAAAACACGTGCCTGTAACCACATCAATTTTCCCATTTAAATAACATGGGAATTTTTAGTTTTTAGCTATACAAATTTTCACAAAAGCCAAAAAGCGTTTTAAAATGCTAATTTTTACTGGAAAACATACTATTAAATGTTGTTAAGACATACAAAACACCCTGCATTCATTCCAAAGGGAATTTTGGGGCTAGAAACGCAAATTTACCGAGTCCCAATTTCAGGGTTTTCAAAAAAAGTCAATTTTTATCATTATCTTTGAAAAGTAATATCTTAAAAACTAATTGAAGAAAAGAGACGAGTAAAAAATTTTTGGAAACTTAAAGCTTGTAAAAAATTATTAAGGCCTTTAAAATTCAATTTCGTCAAAATTTACAATTTTGGCAGCAATTTAAATAAATTTAAAAATTTGTCATTTCGGGTCAAAAATTACCAGTAGCTTAATTGACTATAGCGCTAAGAGAAACAGTGATTAAAATATACGGCTTACGTCGTTTGAAAGGTGACACTTATACCAAAAAAAGTGAACCAACCAGAAGTGTTTTGGTTAATTTTTGAGGTTGTAGCTTTTTATCGAAAATTACCGAAAAACCCTGTTTTATAAGATTGAGCAAAAATGTAAATTTGCGTTTCTAGCCCCAAAATTCCCTTTGGGATGAATTCAGGGCGGTTTGTTTGTCTTTACAACATATAAAAGTATGTTTTCTAGTAAAAATTAGCATTTTAAAACGCTTTTTGGCTTTTGTGAAAATTTGTATAGCTAAAAACTCAATAACCCATGTTATTTAAATGGGAAAATTGATGTGTTTACAGGCACGTGTTTTTGCAGGGCTAAAGCAAAATCCTTGGAACTGGGAACTTTTTATGACTAAAACTTCACAATAAAACCCGGGGAGCAAAGTTTTTCCACAAAGTCCAAAAATAGGTCCACTCTAATGTACATGGTAAAGTTAATTCTAAGTAAATTATTAAAATAAGTGAAATATATTAAAATAAAATAATAAGTAATTGTCTGTAACAGAAGGGTGGCATTTCATATTTATGAAAACACTATGTATTAGATTTAGTATTCGCAAATTTCAATTTAGAAGTTTACGAAACTAATTTTCCATTACTAAAAGTTGCTGTATTTCACACTCATTTAGATTTTAAAGTTAGTCTGAAACCTACAGTAATTAAAACTTGTAAAATTTCATTTCTTGTTAAAATTTCATTTTCTTGTAAAAATTAATTTTAAATAAGCTAATTATACAGAAATTTTTTCAGAATTGAGTAAAGTGGATTGGCATACTAAGCTAAAAAATACTAATGTAAATTAATGTACTACAATATTTTATGATATTCTTTATAAACTAATTAATAAATATGTACCACGTGAAATAAAATATAAAGATAAATTCCCAATATTTTTTTCACAAAAATTAAAACGATTAATTAAAATAAAAAAAAAACTATCAAGCTCAATACAAAAGATTCAAATCACATCCTCGATCTCATTATTATTATAAAAAATTTAGTAAACAAAGGACATACTGTACTTACATATATGAATTAGATTATAAAAATTATATAAAAAAAAATAGTAATATAAATCAAAAACCATTCTGGTCACATATGGATACTAATAAAAAAGATTATATTCCTTCAGGAATGTATTATAATAATAATAAAGATATAGCTGATGCTTTCGCTAATTACTTTCAAAGCACATTTAAAATATCACATGTAAACTCTTTAAGAAAAAATTAAAATAAATCAATCTCCAGGTACATGTAAGATACATCCACATTTCATTATAAATTGTAGTCAATATTTGTATTTAGTATTTGTATAATTTATTTAATATTACTAATTTAATATTACCTTTGTTTAAGTATAAGTTATTTAATATTATTAATTTAATATTACCTTTGTTTATTATATTTAATTTATCAATAAGTCAAGGTGAATTACCTGACATGTGGAACAACATGGCTCAATGTCAAAAAAATCAACAATAACAAATTTATTTACATTTAAAGAATATGTTTTAGAGGTATTTAATAGAGGTAACCCTGTCTATGTACTTTACACAGATATCGTCAAAGCCTTAATGAATTATTAAGAAAATACCCTGCCAACTAGCTGGCACTAAGGTTCCATTAACTTTTTTTTTATTTCTATTAACTTTTAAGAGTTTTTTTTATTGATCAAAAATTTTAGAACGAATTTTCAAAAAATTAATTATCAGATTCGAGATACCGAGTAAAAACCATATTTTCAAATATAAGTACTTTCATGGAACTAAATAAAGTATTACACCAAAAAAAAAAATATTGCAGTTTTGAAATTTTTTTTTGTTTTTTTAATTTTGAGGAAAAAATTTTGAAAAAATTTGGCATCAGAAAATTACTGTAAACAAACTTTCTAAAACTAGTATTCTCATTGAAATAAATTAGGTACTACGTCCAAAAAGAAAAAAAAATTGGTGTTTTACTTTTTTTAAAAACCGGTTTTTTAGCTTCCTGGGCCTCAAAACGTGCTTATATGCCAAAAAATCAAAAATCGAAATTTGACCTATCACAATTAAACGAATAAAGAATAGAAAAAATTTAATGAATATGGTATTACTGGTAATCTATTGAAATGATTCGAGTCATATTTAAGTAATAGAAAATTGATTGTCAAAATTAATAATATTGAATCAAAAGAAATAGATTGCATATCTGGTGTGCCACAGGGTTCTAAATTAGGGCCACTGTTGTACATAATATATGTTAATGATTTAGCAAATAGTATACATAGCTCAAAATTTTTATTATACATTGATGATCTCAAACTTTTTAAGGAAATAGAAAATAATACAGACAAAAATTTGTTTAATGAAGATATTAAATAACCGGAAAACAAATAATGGTCTTTCGTTAAACTTTAATAAATGCAAAATTATGATTTTCAATAAAAAGAAAAAAATTATTAAAATTGGTAAAGAGATCAAATATAAAATTGGATAGAGATATTTACATTAAATTTTTATTTATTGTTTACAAATATATTAAAGTTTAAAAAAAAAAAAGTTTTGTGGCGTAATTTTTGCGTAAGATAGGTGTACCTGTGTAACTGAAAAAAAATTCGTTAGTTCTGTGCAGGATATATTGACTTAGGATAATCTAAAAAAAAATAAAAAAAATTATTAAGACTTAAAACACGTTCTTTCGGGATGTAGTTGAGTTTTTTCAAAAAAATTAATTAGTTAAAATGGCGGCGACACAAAGTTAAAATGAAAAAAAAGTCTATAATTTTCGGGCAAAAGCAGTTGTAAAATTTTTTTGAGAACATAAAAAAGAACTCGATGACATCCCAAAATTATTACATTTATTAAGTTGCTTAGTAAGTTTAAATGGATGCAGAAGTTATCGCGCGATCGGGTACAAACTTTTTAAAAACGCTGTTTCAAGTAAAACGACGTTTAAGTTTTAAAATAATTTTTTCGGTACTTTTAGTCAGTAAATATTTTTTTTTTTTATTCGTTAGAGAAATTTATAACAAAAAACTGTAGATCATCAAAATTGAAATCGGTCACTTGTTTTTTAAAATGTCATTTTAAAAACACGGTACGTTTAATTAAAAGTAGCAAGAAGATCAAAAAAAGAATTTTTTATTATAAAATAGACTGGGGTTAAATAAAAAGAGTAAAATAATAAGAAAACGGAAATAATATAAATTTAAAAAATTTTTTTAAACCTAAAGCACTTGAACATTTAGATACATGTTAAAAATCATAGAGAAGAGTTGAGAGACCGACAAAAAAATTATTTTGAAAATTTATAGATTCAGAGTACTTAATAATGAGTAAGTTTCATATTAAAAAATAGTTGTTAAAAAATGTACGTTAGAGTTATAATCTTTATATTTTGTTTATATTATGTTCCTTCGCGTAAAAAAATCTAGCATTTGTAGAAAATTTTTTAATAACTCAAAGACTAGTATAAGATCTTTACTCAGTGAAGAATATTATATAATCTTTACTTAAAAATATTTAATAAGGTAAAGTTAATTTTAAATTTGAAATTGTATAAAATTTTTATAAAATTGTAAAATATTGTAAATTTTTAGCCTTGATAATGAAGACTGAAGGTCTTAGAAACGTGGGCAATTTATTGAAAAAATAAAGCAAATAATTGTTAGCTCAGAAATCAAATATTTTTATTTAATAGTTTTAGAGAAATCTCAATAAGAATGTGTAAAAACATAGTTTTTTAAATAAGAATAAAAATTTTTTTTTTATTACTTATAAGTTATCAGTGACTTTGGAGCGATAAGGTCTGTTCTTTTTTTCCCAAAAAATTAGAACTGGAGTTAAACAGAGAAAAAAAAATGTGCGCTCATTTCAAACATTTTATAGGTTAGATTGTATTTTATTTAAATTTTTATTAATTTTTTTTTTTTAATAATAGAGTATTTACTGCTATCAATAAAAAGCTATATTAAACATGTTTTGACATTTAATTTTTAGTAAAAGAATTTTATCCCAAAAAAACGTTTTGCTTTTTGAATTACCGCCATGAAAAAGAACGCGCCTTCTGTTTAGTTTTACCCAGTTTTGCTCCAGGTTAACTTTTTTGGGATAAAAAGAACAGACTCATCTGCAGCTGATTTTACCCCTGCTGCTAGTCCGATTTGCTATTTTTTATCATTTTAGCACACCTAAATTTGACGTCATAAACAATCGCGAATATTAGCAAAATTTGCTCATAATTTCACTGACCAGTTGCGAGATAATTTCTAACCACTTAACAATAGTTAAAAGATATGTAAGATAATAATAGAGCCATACTTGTGAATTTGATAAAAATCACGTTTGAGGATGCGCGCAAAACAGGCCAAAAATATACTTAGAGGGGAGGATTTAAAAATGATTTTTTTTTACATACTCTTGATAGTTATATAAAGAAATTAATAAAAAAAATCGATTATTAAAAAAAATTAGGTAAAACAACCCTTAAATACCAAAGGATAAAGAAAATCGGAGGGAAGACTTTTTCGAAGGGGACCTTTTTTTCAGTAGAATGAATATGGAGTTATTTATTAACAATAATAATAACTGTTCATCCAGAAAAATTAATATTTTTATTCACTCAATTTTTCACGAATAAAATATATTTCAAAAAATAATCATTCTATTAAGTTAGAAAATAATTTAGACTTTACGTTTCATGCTGTTTATGAAAACTGCATGTTAAACTTCTTAGTAACAACGGTCAGTAAAATTTATCAAAAAACGTTTGTAGTGCTCCTGAACAAAGGAAAGGGAGGAGCATCTGACTCTCCGTTACTTTACAGACCACTATGTATGTTAAATACCATTGATGGAGAGCATGCTTCGGGCTAGACTAAGGCTAGCGATCGTGGAGGGTGGTGATCTCTCCGAGGAACAGCACGGCTTTCGTGGAGGGCATTTAACCATAGATGCCATATGGCGTGTCGTGGATACCGCAATGGTAGAGAGAGAAAGGCCGCACACGAACCGTGTGGACGTCTTACTGGAAACCTTGGATGTTAAAAGTCGCCTTCAATTCGGCTCGGTGTACCAGTCGGGACTACGAGAGTTCGAAGGGAGGTTCCTTTATCCCTGACATAACCTGCGAAGGAGTGCTTAGGAGCATCGGTGACTGGAGGGTGATGGATGGCTAAAATAATGAAAATGGTAGCGACCAAAAATAAATCACCTTCGGGGTGTTAGAGGGAAACTCCCAACGACCTCCATACAAGAGACGTCCCCTAAATTGGAACGTGCCAAAGATAGACTAGGACAGATTAAGAATATCTTCGGATCGAGTCAGCGTCCATTCCCTCTTGGCGTGAAGGACTCACAGGTCCCGGAAATGCTACGAAGTCCTGAAAGCTGGAACAAAGTAGCAGAGTACTTTAGGGCCATTTTCTTGTCGAAAAAAGAGGAAGGCTTTCTATCGTAGAGAGTTTTCTAGGGGAAAGACAGCGGCCAGCTGTCTAGGCTGCGAGTCCTAAAATGAAGTAATACCTGAAAAGGGAGTCCCGGTTGGGGGCAAACAAGCGCAGGGGGGTTTAAAGTGTGTATTACCCAGTAAGAATCTGGGACGAAATCGCCGACCGGATTGTATTATCTCCCAGTTGTATTTGTACTTGTACAACTGGGTGGTCATGGAAATTTGCGGGTCTTTAAGGCCAGCAAACACTCCATGGCTGATGCAAGATTCACATATTTACCTTTAAAAAAAAAAGGTTTTTCCGATGCAATTTTTAATTTGACAAAAATACAGTTGTAGGTTTTTTTGTGTCGAAAACATTATAGTACTATGCAAACAAAATATTCATGTATTATTATTTAAAAAGTTGTTTAAAATTAATTAAAGTATCTAGGAATTATAAGATTAAATTTTTTGATACAAAAAATTACAAAAACTTAAAAAATAAATCTTTTTCTTTTCAGGAAAGATTCAACAACGAAGGTTTCAGTAACTGAGGATAAAAAACCAAGCACTCAAGTTTTAGATGATGCTGGAGGTTGGTCGAAAGTAAGCAGCCGCCGTTAATTTTAAATAACATCTATCTTCAAAAATTAAATATTAATATGTAATCAAAATCTTTTATTGTTTAACAAACACAATATGTTTAATAATAAATTTTATAAAAATTAATTTATAAATTTTAGCTTTTCTTAAAATTTTTTAGCCTTAAATATTTTAAATTATAAACTAAACATTGTTAACTAGTAAGTCATTATAAATAATGAGAAGTCTGAGTAATGATAAAGATATATTGATAAGTAAAATAAAATATAAAATAAAAATAATTTTTTTATAATTTATAATTACGGTAAATTCCTTAAAAAATAAAAAATTACTATTATATAAAGCAAAAAACTAAAATTTTATATACAGGTAAATAAATATAATCTTGTATAACCATTGACGTTTATTAGAACTTCTATAAGCCTAAATTTAAACCAAACCGGCACAAGATGCATGGTCGGGTCTTCAAAAAGTGCTACTAAAAATAAGCCTTCACGTCAATTTTTAGCTTATAAGGTTCAGTCCTCGTTTTTTGGCGGCCATTTTTGTGTTTTGGACTTACAAAATTCAAATTTCCTGCCAAGTCACGTGACCAATTAAAAATCTGACCAAAAATTCAGATTCTGCGGGAAATTTTACTTAAGTATACCAATTTTTGTGTATTTTCTAAATTTTGTGTCAATTTTACGAATTTTTAAATTTTTAAACAAAATACTAAAAACGATGTAGCCCTTGAGCCGGTAACACAAAAAAATGGTATGATCGATTACCGCTTGTAAGGAAAAGAACTAAGCTATTTTGTACCTATAGAACCTGAATTTAATAATGCTGACCAAATTATTTGGTTACTAAGGGCTTTTCCAGCCTAATTAAATTGTATTAGAAAACCGATTTTCTGGGTAAATTTAATATGGTCGGCATATGCCTAGATATACTTTAAATTTAAAAAAAATCCATCGGAAAACAAACGCCGACCACGTAGCATGGATAGAAAATGCAGAAAAATCAAATACTTTTGCTAATTTTTTGAAGGGAAAATAAGCCATTTACTTTTGGTCGGCTTTTTGCTTAGTCATTCCTTAACTATTTAAATTTAACATTTTTAATTACGCCGTCCTTTTTTGAAAGTTTTACTAATCTTTATGCACATGCACTTTTGTAAAATGCATTCATGAGAAAGGAAGTTATTTTTTTTTGGTCGGCAATTTTTTTTCATAATTAATAAAGTAATATTATATATTTTAAATGTAGGCCGAACAAATAAATTAGTTTCCTTAATCTCGCAACAATTTTTTACAGAAATAGAAAAGTTTTGAAAAATTTTATTTCTTGCAAAAATTTTTTTTATTTGGTCGGCACTTTCTTTTCTTACTAATTATGATATAACTATATAGTAAAAAATATATGCCGTAAAAAAATTATGGATAAAATGATAAAAAATTGGATATCTTAACATTTTAAATTTATATTGCAATTTCTATAGTAACGCGTAATTTGATGTTGCCTATTTAATAATTTATTAAGTAAAAATGTTCAAATTTATAATTTCGTGTTACTATTTAACCCTTACGGAATAAAAATTTTTACGAGCCGACCATTTTTGTTTTTTTACTGATGGAGTTGCAAGTACGCCATTTTGTGCAAATTTGACATAATTTGCAAACCATTATTAAATGTGGATTTAAGTAATAAGTAAATATCCACTAAAAAAGGGTGTCATTATTAAAAATGTTGAATTTAAATAGTTAATGAATGACTGAGCAAAAAGCCGACCAAAAATAAATGACTTATTTTCCCTTCGGAAAATTAGCAAAAGTATTTGATTTTTCTGCATTTTCTATCCATGCTACGTGGTCGGCGTTTGTTTTTCGATGGCTTTTTTTTTAATTTAAAGTATATCTAGGCATATGCGGACCATATTAAATTTACCCATAAAATCGGTTTTCTAATACAATTTAATTAGGCTGGAAAAGCCCTTAGTAACCAAATAATTTGGTTGGCATTATTAAATTCAGGTTCTATAGGTACAAAATAGCTTAGTTCTTTTCCTTACAAGCGGTAATCGATCATACCATTTTTTTGTGTTACCGGCCCAAGGGCTAATGTTTTATTGATTTTTTCACGCTTCTAATCATTTAAAATTGATACGAAATTTTGAAAATACACAAAAATTGGTATCCTTATGTAAAATTTTCCGCAGAATCCGAATTTTAGGTCAGATTTTTAATTGGTCACGTGACTTAGCGGGAAATTTGATATTTGTAAATAATAAACTTTTAAGGGATACCCCCTCATTTTTTTATTGATTTTAAAAAATTTTTCAAATCATTTTATTTCAATCATTTTATTATCAAAGTTAACAATCTTTTTTTTTATATTATTAAACTATTATTAAACATTAAGAAAAAAGAAAACAAAATTATATTTGTTGCTTTGTTCATATTATAGGGGACGTCAAAGTAAAGCCTGAAAAAAACGGTTCCCATGATTGCGCCCCTTTAGGACAGCTGAAACTAAAAAACAGAATAGCATTAAGTTCTGTAAAGTATTCTCTGGAGTTGGTAGCAAAATGAGGAAAAATTTTTTAAAATTGACCATTTGGTGGTCATTAAAAAAAAAAATTCGATTTTTGGGCCGAAAATCGACCATAAAATGATTTCTGGTGCATATTAAGCTTGGTCCGAGGTACCAACTCTAGCTATAACTTTAATAAAGATAATGCACCAAGCTTTATGTCAATTGCTCAATTAGTTTTAGAGATATCGTGGGAACCGTTTTCAAAAAGTCATTTTGAGAAAAACACGTTTAAAGATTTTTTTTTATTATTGATTAATATATTTCTTTTTTTAAGGTCTATAATACTTGCAAATAACTAGTCATAAGTTCTTGTACCATATATAAGTGCTTCAAAATCCAAATAAGCTTGTTTCTGTTTTTGCAAGGTCTGCTTTTTGCACATACGAGCCTCTTTTTTAGCTGCTTTTCTTGGTTTTTCGATAGATGAGTACGTCTAGAATCGTGTTTGATAGCGTTTTTTTATTTTTTATTTATTTATTTATTTATGGGCGATTATTTCTCAACCCGGCCACCCCCCTCTGTCCAAAAATGGTGGCAACTTAAAAAGATTTTGGTTTTCTCAAATTGACTGGAAAAGGGTCTAGTTTTTTATTCTCATTGGCCTTTTCAACTCTGTAAATCTACTGTGCCAATTTTAGGCACTGAGCGGCGGCAGGTCGACATTTTAAAAACAGAAAAATTGAAATAAAAGTAGATTAACGGTAAGTTTTTTGAAATTTTTTTCTCTTAAAAGTTGTTATTTATTAAAACAAAGAAAATGAGACCACTTGCGTGGTAATTGGTTGATTTTTTAA
Source organism: Anagrus nilaparvatae (assembly GCA_022575985.1). Lineage (NCBI taxonomy): Eukaryota > Metazoa > Arthropoda > Insecta > Hymenoptera > Mymaridae > Anagrus > Anagrus nilaparvatae. The sequence goes on from JAKSXM010000007.1 coordinate 33,315,102, forward strand.
AAAGTTTTGTGGGTGCTATGTAGTTTTTAAAAATGGGTTAAAAACGGCTACTTTGACTGATGATATCTCTGAACCTACATATCCAAAATAAAAAAGTTTTAGTGCAAAATGGTAGTATTTTGATACATAATAAGTGTGCCAAATATCAAGGGATTTGATTGAGTAGTTTCGGATTTAGCAATTTTAAGGGTAATTCTGTGACAAATTTTGACCCATTTTTTTAAGAGAATTAATACCCGAAAATTGCTAAATCCGAACTACTCGATCAAATCCCTTGATATTTGGCACACTGTTTATGTATCAAAAGACTACCATTTTGCACTAAAACTTTTTTATTTTGGATATGTAGGTTCAGAGATATCATCAGTCAAAGTAGCCATTTTTAACCCATTTTTAAAAACTACATAGCACCCACAAAAGTTTTTAAAAAATCAACCAATTACCACGCAAGTGGTCTCATTTTCTTTGTTTTAATAAATAACAACTTTTAAGAGAAAAAAATTTCAAAAAACTTACCGTTAATCTACTTTTATTTCAATTTTTCTGTTTTTAAAATTCGACCTGCCGTCGCTCAGTGCCTAAAATGGGCACAGTAGATTTACAGAGTTGAAAAGGCCAATGAGAATAAAAAACTAGACCCTTTTCCAGTCAATTTGAGAAAACCAAAATCTTTTTAAGTTGCCACCATTTTTGGACAGAGGGGGTGGCCGGGTTGAGAAATAATCGCCCTTATATTTTTTTATATTTTTATTATTATTAATATAAGATAATATAATAAAATTAAATTTAAAAAAAAAATATATAAAAAAATATTGATATAAATTTATTAATATCTTAATATCTTAATATCTCAAAAACCATATTTTCCCCCAAAATTTTGTGTGTGCATTCTTAAGAGGTTTATAAACAATAAAAAAGAATAAAAAAATTTTCAATAAAAAAATTTAAGAAATGAGGGATACGCCTTAAAGCTGCTATATTTTGATCTAGAACTCTCAAAACGCAATAACCCAGTGGTTTATCTTTTTCATAGTAAACTTTGAAGTATCAGAAATGTTTTGAAACCTACTAGAGGATTTTTTATTTTAATCAAGGAAAGGAGGTAAAATCTGGTAGCAGTTTTTGAGGCAAGTAGCAGATACTTGATGTAAGTTGAATTTTGTTAAGAAAGGTGTCTAGTACCGAAGTAAACAACTTTCGTTGGTTGACAAAAGGGTGGGGGGCAGGGGGGGTGGAACTCATTGGGGGGGGGAGTTAAAAAAAAAATAACCTAAGCAATCGATAAATTACCATTTTTTAAGATAAAAACATTCATTGCAATTTTTCATAAAAATGCACCCCTTCCGAGTTACAGCGCAATGAAAAGTGTGATTTTTGCCAAAAAAATTTTTTATTTTTTTTAGTTTTTTTAATTTTATTTGAAATCTGGTAGAATTACAAAAAAAATTATATATTATTAATTTGAAGTATTTTCGTTGACAAAGACAGCGGTTTTTATTTTTTTTGTGTACGATTAATATTAAAGGAGATATGACAAGGCAAAAATGGTTGTTTAACGAAAAATCAAGAAACCGGATCGTTCTGGCGTAAATATCTGGAAAAATATTACTTTCACAAAAAAAATTATTCTCATCATTTTTTAAGATGATAAAATTGGGAAAATTTTGAGACCAGCTAGAACCGTTTAAAATAACCAGAAAAAAAGTTATGGGCAAAAAAAATTTTTTACCAAAATTTTTCATGCCAATTTTTTAGCGCCATCTGGTCTGAGTTGCTTCGAAAAAAAAATCCTTTGGTGAAAAGTCAGAACACATGTTCCTAAATATGTCCAGCAATTTTTGACCCTATCGGGTAATTATTGTTTATGTTTGGGCCTGACAAAGTTGGGTAAAATCGTGTATTTTTTAAAACATATTCAGTTTTTGGCCAGCAGCCAAGTTTTTAAGCATTTATTTCAAATAAAACTTTAAACAGCCAAGTTTTTTAGCATTTATTTCAAGTTGTTTTTACTTCAAGTTTTTGTTAAAATTTTTCGTTTGCAAGCAGATTTGGCCGTTTAAAATTGCCTATTTTATGTTTACAACGGTAAATGCTCTTTTTTGTCGGGCGAAATTAAAGAAAAATGGCCGATCCAATTGAAATTTTGCATATGACATGAAATTTCGGCGTTAACCTTAGCTTTCAAATGGTTCATTGTGCATCTCGTTATCATTAGCCAAAAAAAATTTATGGCCAAAATTCCTTTTTTTTTTTCAGCAATTCCAAACAATTTTTATACTTAATCCATTAGGTCCCTCTGTTTCGAAGTTTTATGAAAAATTTTCGTACAGTACCTTATGTTTACATGATAACTCAATAAAATGCTGCTATAAAATTTCAAATTCCGACTTTTCAGCTGTAAATTATCCGTAAAACCATAAGTAAGTAATAAAAAAGGTACAAAAATCAAAGGTTTGTGTTTTTTTCGTGTAAATATTTAATTTAACGGAAAATTTTTACACGAAAAATGTTTATAGGCAGGGGGGTTTTTTAGGCACGTTATTGGGGGGGGGGGCGGAATGAACTTAGAATTATTTCAATTTAGAGACTTAGAATTATTTGAGTTCAGATTTAGAAGTAAAAATTATTTTCAATTACGGACTTTGAATAATTTTGATTTAGGGAATTTAAAAAATTTAATTACGACTTTATTAAATGTTAATAATATGTTAACCTCTTTGATAATATGCCTCACAAAATAAACTATTAGAAGGTTGAAATATTCAAATCTATTTACTGGTAGATTTAGTTTATATTTTTTTTTTTTTTATTGTTTCATATAAAATGTATTTATTTTGTTTAGCATGTTCTTTTTAATTTATTTAAAATTTTAAATGCATGTTTAAAAAAAGGTGATGCCATTGTGATATGCAATTCTACTATCAGAAGCAAAAATTTTTTTTAATTGAGTAAAACAAAGTATTGAAATGTAAAAATGTAAAAATAAAAATTTACATTTCTTGAAATGTAAAAATCTTAGATCAATACAACAAATAATATTATAAGAACTTCTTTTCTAAATAAACAATAAAACTAGTTTTGCGTATGCGTGTTCATGGTAACTATAAACTGCAACGAAAGTTAGTGTTCTTTACACGCATGCGCATAACTTCTTTTTTTGAATTCTCTTTTTTTAAAGGACCCCGCACAAACCTTATGGGATTCGGGTTTCGGCGGAATTGGCTAAATTTTTGGTATGTTGTACATTTCGTCATCCTGAGCAAAAGTATCAATGGGCACAAAGCTCCAAAATGCTTTTTTCGGCTCGCACAAAGCTCCAAAGCTCCACTAACTCAACATTATTTACTATTGGAAATGGTCATATTTTATTTTTTAATGCATCTTTTGAAAAAGAAAAGTATATAGTCTTACGTTTTTGTTGTCTCTGAATTCAAATCTGATGTCAGAAAAATTGTATTGACAGTTGACAGCTGTCAACTAGCTGTCAAACGGTAATTTATAATTGGGATTTATGAAACCAACACACACATATGTTTTTGTTGTCGCTGAATTCAAATCTGATTTCAGGAAAATGATATTGACAACTGTCAACTAGCTGTCAAATGGTAGAAAGTAACCGGGATTTAAAAAATCAGCAAATATTTATATGCTTTTGTCGTCACTGAATTTAAATCTGCTGACAAAAAATTGATATTTAAAGTTGACAGCTGTCAATATCATTTTCCTGGCATCATATTTGAATTTAGCGACAACAAAAACATATATATATGTGCTATTTTCATAAATCCCGATTATAAATTACCGTTTGACAGCTAGTTGACAGCTGTCAACTGTCAATATCATTTTTCTGACATTAGATTTGGATTTGAATTCAGCGACAATAAAAACATATATATATGTGCTATTTTCATAAATCCCGATTATAAATTACCGTTTGACAGCTAGTTGACAGCTGTCAACTGTCAATGTCATTTTTCTGACATCAGATTTGAATTAAGCGACCTCAAAAGCTTAAGACTATATACTTTTATTTATCAAAAGATGTATTAAAAAAATAAAATATGACCTTTTCCAGTAATAAATAATGTTGGATCTGTGGAGCTTTGGAGCTTTGTGGGAGCCGAAGAAAGCATTTTGGAGCTTCTTGCCCATTGAGACTTTTGCTCAGGATGACGAAATGTACAACATACCAAAAATTCAGCTGATTCGGCCGAAACCCGAATCCCATAAGGTTTGTGCGGGGTCCTTTAATATTTTGAATTTTATTAAAAATACTATTGAAATAAAAAAAATTAAAATAATTTATTCATTAAATAATTTATTAGATAAATAATATTTTTAATTATTAAATAATTAACATAAATAAAAAATTTAATTAATGATATAATAAGTATAACGAAAAAAAAAGACACATGCATAATATTAACATTTTTATAGTATAGAAATAATATAAAATTTGACGCGCGTACGTAAAATTGGGATAACTTTGTTAAAAAAAACGTAATTAAAAAATAAAATAATAGTGAAGATCATGATGAAATTTCGAATATTATGGTATAAGTTTTATATATATTCATAAAATCAATAAAGCGCAAACTAACTTAAAAAATACTACAAAAATTTTAATAGTTATTATAATTCAGATGAAGAATTGAATGCTTTGGGTTACTGTTTCTCAAATAGTGAAGAAAGTAATGATACTAAAACATAAAACGAGGAAATTTCATAAAAGCAAAAAAAGCTAAAAAAGCTTAAATCTGAAAATTATATTAATTTAAATAATAAAATGCCTAAAAGTATTATAAATTTAGGTACTTACAACTAAAATTATAATGAAAATTAAAAAAGTATAAACTATCAAATATATTTTTCTTTCAAGCATATATAAATTTGAATATTTAAAATTCATAAAACAAAATCTCAATAAAATAACTAATTGATCAATTAAGGATGTTGCTCACCTTTTTTGTTTGAGTACAGATTTTAATAAAAGTTGGTATATAACAAGAAAGCATATTAAAAAATACATATTTAAAATTAGAAGATCCTAGGGTGACTCCTTCATTATTAAATAATTAAAAATAATTTTGCTTCTCCGAGCATATTATACACGTGATTTTTATGGGACGACATTTTACAATAAAAAATTAAAGTATTTTTTGAGTACAGTTTTTGATAAAAAAATTATAACATATAAAAAACATATCGTAGAATATAATTATTCAATTTATTTTAGACTAGGGTGGTTTGTTTATAACGAAAATTTTATTTATTTAACAATGCTATCGTATAGTTGTGCGCGCGCAAGGTTCTCGCTTCTATAGTAATATGATAGAAAGAGAGAGTAATAGTTTCTTATTCCTATTATCCCCAGCTTAGTAGTTATCATCCTTAAGAAATAAAAAAATGAATAAACATTTACAAAAACTCAAAAACTCTAAAAATAAAAAAAAAATATAATAAATTTTTTAAAAGAAATTTGCTCATTGCAGTTCAAATATACTAGTTAAAACAATTTCAATGTGCATATTAGAGTGGACCTATTTTTGGACTTTGTGGAAAAACTTTGCTCCCCGGGTTTTTTTGTGAAGTTTTAGTCATAAAAAGTTCCCAGTTCCAAGGATTTTGCTTTAGCCCTGCAAAAACACGTGCCTGTAACCACATCAATTTTCCCATTTAAATAACATGGGAATTTTGAGTTTTTAGCTATACAAATTTTCACAAAAGCCAAAAAGCGTTTTAAAATGCTAATTTTTACTGGAAAACATACTTTTATATGTTGTAAAGACATTCAAACCGCCCTGCATTCATTCCAAAGGGAATTTTGGGGCTAGAAACGCAAATTTACCGAGTCCCAATTTCAGGGTTTTCAAAAAAAGTCAATTTTCATCATTATCTTTGAAAAACGATATCTTAAAAACTATTTAAAGAAATGAGACGAGTAAAAAATTTTTTCAAACTTGAAGCTTGCAGAAAACTATTAAGGCCTATAAAACTCAATTTTGTCAAAAATTACAATTTTGGCAGCAATTTAAACAAATTTAAAAATTGGGCCTTTCGGGTCAAAAATTACCAATAGGTTAATTGACTATAGCGGTGAGAGAATCAGTGATAAAAATACACGATTTACGTCGTTTGAAAGGTGACACTTGTACCAAAAAAAGTGAACCAACCAGAAGTGTTTTGGTTAATTTTTGAGGTTGTAGCTTTTTATCGAAAATTACCAAAAAACCCTGTTTTATAAGATTGAGTAAACATGTAAATTTTCGTTTCTAGCCCCAAAATTCCCTTTGGAATGAATGCAGGGCGGTTTGTATGTCTTTACAACATATAAAAGTATGTTTTCCAGTAAAAATTAGCATTTTATAACGCTTTTTGGCTTTTGTGAAAATTTGTATAGCTAAAAACTCTAAATTCCCATGTTATTTAAATGGGAAAATTGATGTGGTTACAGGCACGTGTTTTTGCAGGGCTAAAGCAAAATCCTTGGAACTGGGAACTTTTTATGACTAAAACTTCACAATAAAACCCGGGGAGCAAAGTTTTTCCACAAAGTCCAAAAATAGGTCCACTCTAGTGCATATATGCTTATATTAAAAATTGAAACAATGAAAAGTAAAAGAATAAATTCAAAGATAATAAGTAATAAAATTCATAATAGAAAAGGTAAAAATTAAATCAATTTCACAAATAAATTTAAAAATAAAAAAAAAGTAATAAAATTAAACAAATCAAGTTGAAATATAGTATTGAACGTAACAAAATATAAATAATAATATTAAATATAAATAATAAAATTAATAATAAGAATAGTATTCCATTATATACTTTCTTTAAATAGTGTCCTGCTTTATAGAAAATTTATGATTTCAATTGTATTTATGCAATGATCCCTTTCAGAAATTAGTATTAAAATTTTCTAAAAAAAAAATTACATTGAAGAGTAAAATTAATATTACTGGTCAAAAAAAATTCAAAATATTTTATTAAACAGTGAAATTCATGTCGTTTGTCCTAAATATGAACAAACCCTAAAAAATTTACTGAAAAGTAATATTTATGTCGCCTTTACTGAGTATTAAATAATCTAAAAATATTTATTTAAAAGTAAAATTGTGCTGCCTTTCCTACATAATATAAAAAAAAACTCAAAAATTTCACGAAAGAGGAAAATTCATGTCACCTCCCGGGAAAAAAACTACCATGTACCCTCATATATGGTCATGTATTTGCGATGTATTTGTATCCCCATACATGGCCATACATCGATTATCTCTCTGTATATCTTTATACTCCCATTTATGATTATACATAAATATATACTTCAAGAAATAAAGTCATAATATACCTTATACCTAAAGTGCCAATAAATTCTAATGTAAGCTACTAATAGTTGAAAATGAAACTTAGTAGGAAGTAATTTTATGTCAACCAAAGTTTGGTCGACCACCTTTCCTGAAAGTCCCAAATATTAAGGACAAAAAATTTGTTTTTTTTTTTGTTTTTTAAGAATATCTTGAAAACGGAAAAAATATTGAAAAATATCACGTATAAGAAAATGGGCAGTGTCTATCCGAACAAACCGTTTTTCACGGCAACCGCCTCTAACGGCAGGGATTTCGACCGTTTTTAACAAAATCCAACCGTTTCAAACGGTACCCGAGAAGAATTTCACTTGCCATTGAAGGCCAAATCGTCTACCGTTTTTAACCGTCTCATAGTAAATAATGGTTAGTCAGCCGTTTCTAACCGTAGTAAAGAAGAAATTAGTGTATGAGCCGTTTTTAACCGTAGGAAAATAGATGTACAAGTTCCTGCCGTTTTAAACCGTACCAAAGTTAATAATAATTGCTCTGCCGTTTCTAACCGTATTAAAGCATAAATTAATGTATGAGTCGTTTTGAACCGTAGGAAAATAGATATACAAGTTCCTGCCGTTTTGAACCGTGTCAAAGTAAAAAATAGTTACTCTGCCGTTTCTAACCGTATTAAAGTAGAAATTAATGTCTGAGCCGTTTTTAACCGTAGGAAAATAGATGTAGAAGTTCCTGCCATTTTGAACCGTGTCAAAGTAAAAAATAGTTGCCCTGCCGTTTCTAACCGTATTAAAGTAGAAATTAATGTCTGAGCCGTTTTTAACCGTGTCAAAGTAAATAATAGTTGCTCTGCCGTTTCTAACCGTATTAAAGTAGAAATTAATGTCTGAGCCGTTTTTAACCGTAGGAAAATAGTTGTGCAAGTTCCTGCCGTTTTGAACCGTGTCAAAGTAAATAATAGTTGCTCTGCCGTTTCTAACCGTATTAAAGTAGAAATTAATGTCTTAGCCGTTTTTAACCGTAGGAAAATAGATGTACAAGTTCCTGCCGTTTTGAACCGTGTCAAAGTAAATAATAGTTGCTCTACCGTTTCCAACCGTATTAAAGTATAAATTAATGTATGAGCCGTTTCTAACCATAGGAAAATAGATGTACAAGCTCCTGCCGTTTTAAACCGTGTGAAAAGAACTTATTGAAACGCTTAAGAAAATCTTTAAAAAGAATAAGGGAGCCGAAGGCCCCGTGCGCTTGCACTTTAAAATCTTAAATTGTTCTTTATATTTTCACCATTAAAAAAGTAAATTATTTTGTTTTGAATGAAAGTTGGACATAAGTCTCATGTGCTACGTTACAATAGTTCCTTTTAAATTTTTTATTATGCATACAGCAAGAAAAAATCTGTCGTTGAAAATATAATACTTTTCAAAAAAGGCGCACGGGGCCTTCGGCCCCCTATTGCTTAGTTATATCAGTTTTTCAGGATTTCTACAATGGTCTAAAACGGCATATAACAAATTTATTAATTTAACATGATTAAAAATGGCTCAGAATCAATTTTATTAAATCCACATGGTTCTTTTCGTACGACTCAATGAGTCAGGAATTCGCATACCTATAATCCTACGGTTATAAGTGGCTCAGACATTAATTTCTACTTCATTACGGTTAAAAACGGCAGAGTAACCATTATTTACAATTGAACGATTAAAAATGGCAGGTGTTTCTTTAAGTTCTCTAACCACGGCTCAAAACGGCAGGAACTTGTATATCTCTTTTCTTACGGATAGAAACGGTTCAGACATGAATTTCTACTTTATTACGGTTAGAAACGGCAGAGTAACCATTATTCACTATAGGACGGTTTCAAACTGCAGGCGTTTCATTAATTTCTTTTGACACGGCTCAACACCTCAGGAACTTGTAATTCTATTTTCCTACGGTTAGAAACGGCTGAGACATTAATTTCTAGTTTAATACGGTTAGAAACGGCTGAGTAACCTTTACTTACTATGGGACGGTTAAAAACGGCAGGGGTTTCATTAATTTCTATACACACGTGAACAATATTGAAGTAATTTAGAGGTTAATTGGTGGAATATTGGAGTGGATGAAAGTGGATGTAAAATAACTGATACTGTGATTAATATGATGATAAGATGATTTATTAATACGTGTGTACTGGTATACGGCTGAGTGCGTACTGTCCACAGACAGGTAGCGCTTGATATTACCTATCTCTTTCTATGCATGAATTAAGGCGTGTTTACATATTATATTACAATAAAGGTATATTTACAATAATTTACAATACGGAACATTCTCCCGGCTTAATTTTTTATCAAGGTAAAAAATTGAAAAAGAGTTTAAGAATTAAAATATTATTTACAAACAATTTTTTTTGAAAAACATTATTATGTGTTTTTTTAAAAAGTCTCTTGATTTATATAAACAATTATAGATTTGTATTTTAACAATTAATATAAAAGAATATAATACTAATTATGAAGATATTTAGATATTTTTAGAAAATGAGTTTATATATACAATGAAAATGAATACAATAATAACAATGAACATAATATTGATTTACATCAAAATGATTATCAATAACTATTGCTAATCAAAACGATCCTAGCAATCAATAAGAGTATTAGGACTATCATTTGTGATTAACAATACAAGAATAAATTTAAGAAATGAGATTTTATGAATAATGATTTACCTTTCGGGGGAAAAATATTTATTTTAGGTGGAGATTTTAGGCAATTACTACCTGTGAAAATAGGAGGAACGAGGAGTGAAGTTACGGATCTTTCCATAAAATATAGTTATTTGTGGAGTAATTTTAAACACTTCAAACTAACTAAAAATATGAGAGTATTAGCTAATGAAGTAGAATTTTCAAATTATTTGTTGAAAGCTGGTGATGGGTTTACGAATGATAATCAAGATAACATACAGTTACCAGAAACATTTATAGCTAATTCAAATATGAGCATTGAACAATGCTTTATGCTGATATTATAAGAAATAAAAACTTTGAAGAATTAACTCATCGAGCGATATTATCTGCCAGAAATGTCGATGTAGATCAAATAAATAAAAACGTGGTTAATTTACTAGATGAGTCAACAGAACATATTTATACTAGCATTGATAGTGTAGAGAATTGTGACGATAATGGTGACATCTAGGAAGCTATATTGCCAGAATACTTAAATTCCTTATCTCCCTCCTGTTTACCACCACATGAACTAAAATTACGAAAAAATGCCATAGTTATGTTAATACGAAATATTAGTATCAAAGAAGGATTATGTAATGAAACCCGTCTGAGAATTCTTGATTTTTCAAATCATTTGCTTAAATGTGAAATACTTACAGGAGATAATGCAACAAATATTATTTTTTTAAATCGTATTACCCTGTTCTGCGGATATGATTATCCTTTCACATTTAAAAGACGACAATTTCCCATAAAATTAGCCTTTGCAATGACCATCAACAAGTCTCAAGGCCAGACTTTCAAAAAAATTGGCATAGATCTTCGTAGAGACGTTTTTACGCATGGACAGCTATACGTAGCTCTTTCTAGAGTTAGATCAGAAGATGGATTAAAAGTTTTTCTTAACAAGAATGAAACTAATTGTAATAGAAAAATAAAAAATTATGTATATAAAGAAATGTACATGTAAAAAACTAATTTATTTACGATTCTGCGTAACAAAATAAAAAAAAATTATGGTTTGTAGAAATATTAACTGCTAATGAGTAAATAATATTACATTAAAATAATATTACTTAATTATTAAAAATAAAAAATATTAAATATTAAATTTTCATTGTGAAAACTAAATACTAAAATTATATTAATTTGCATATTTTAAGCATATTTTTTAGTTACACAAGTATTCATACACATATTAAACATTTTTAGGTATCGGCTAAAAAAAAACTTAAAATTTCTTTGAATTTATTCCGTCTGAAGCAACTATTTGTATTTATACAAATTATTTCATCTAAAAATGATTCTGAAAAAACTTTATTACACTAACATTATAAAATTAAACATCTTATTATTTTTATGAAAAATGCCTATCATAAATGACATTGTGTATAAAATGACCTGAGGGGGTTGGCGCGCTTTAGCGCGCAGGGGCCTTGCCCCCTAGTAAAATGAATAAAAAAAATATTACATGTATTAACACTAATAAATAAGACGGACACATATACGCTAATATAACAAGTTCGATTAGTCCAAGTAGGATTTCGTATTTTTCAGATGTTAAAAAAAAATGTAAGATCAATTCGAATACGAATAACTTGCAAGAGAGACTGAAGAAGTTGCCAAATGGTAAAAACCTTATATGCTGTTGCCATATGTGCTATTGCCGATATAAAAAAATAATACGTATATATTCGCAGATAATTTTGTACGTTAGAAAGAGATGGAAATATATACGACAAAAAAAAGCAAAAGGAATTCATAAAGTAAAGGTCAAGAGTAAAAAAATTGAATAGTGTGAAATCATAATTTTGTTAAGCATCTTATATAATATACTAACACAGTAGTATTCGTGCAGAAGAAAGGGAGAAGAAAGTCAAAAACGTAAAAGCAAAAACCAGACTCGCACGCGACTCAACTTTTATCCTACCGACAATGTTTTGTATGAAGCAGAAAAATAATACTCCTAATAAAATATGTGTTAAACGAAATACCCAATAATTTATAATAATTAATGTAAAAAAAAAAGAGAAATGATTACCTAATTAAAGTAAAAAAATTTTAAATTAATTAAATTTATTAGTTCTTAGAACTAACTAAATAAACAAATAAATAATTATAGACCTTACTTAAATTACAAAAAAAGTAGCATTAATTTCCCCGATAATTAAATACAATCTTCAACGATGCAATCCAACGCCGATATCAACAAAAGATTTTGCTTAGCCCCCTCAACTGATTGATTACCCCCCTCAGTTGATTCTTCGTAATTAGCTTATAATAGAAATTTCAGGAAAACTTATGTTTTTCCTAAGCGAAATTTTATATTTTTAGGACTGCGAAAATATATGGAAAAACTCTATGACAAATTGATACGTTTAAAACGTATTATTAAATATTATTATTACCACCCTGTTTAAAACACGTGGTACACTCAAATCAAGAGCAGGCTTTTAACAAAAATAGATTATTAATTGGAATCTAAAAACAGAAATACCAAGGATTCTAAAGGATTTCAAATTTCCAGATATACTTATTTGAAACTGCGAAAATGTAGTGATTATATTTAAGACAAAAATAAAATAAAAAATAACGCCTTTTTACCAATTATAACAGAAGTCTTTAATACAGTAAGTTAACTTACGTTCAACAACAGAATTGAGCTACAACGAAATTTTTATAAACTTACAATCAATTTATTAGGGAACCAAACGGAAAATTCAAGTTCAAAATGATATTTTTAGAACTGCGAAATGGTAAAGAACATGTTAGATACTTTTTCAATTCTGAAAATACCGTATAACACCTTATTCCATAAGTAGGTCTATTAAAAAATTTTCAATATTACGTTAACTTTAAAACACATTGTCCGAAAAACTAAGACAAATGGAAAATCCCTAATGCACATTTTTAGAACTGCGAAACGGTATAGAATAAATTCATTACATAATTAACCCAAAAAACATTGTACATTCCCAGATAGGCACAACAGCCTTTAAAATTTTTTTTTTTTGGATTTCAATTACTGATGTACAAGAACAGAATGCAATAGATTTTACACTATAGGGAAATACTTTAAATTTTATTGTTCTCATTCTCAAAACAAAACCAAAATTAAAGTTCGGAAAAATACCCTTGAAAGTAATAATCGATTATAATAATAATAATCATATACATCAATTTGTGTAAAAACACAATATATATTATAAACTTTAATAACAGAGCAGGTTTTTTTCCAAAAAGAATTTTTTTTAAAATTAAATATATCATTTTTTGTTTTCTCTGACAAAAGCACCTATATAAATAATAAATATAACATTAATACAAAAGAAATAAAGGGCGCTATAAATAATAAAAATATTGTTTAAATAATTTTTTCTTGAGTTACAAAATCATGTAGACTAAAGAAGAATGATAAGAAAAATATAGGATTATTATAAATTACGATAAAAAAGATCAAACCTTTTCGCATATAAGAAAATAATAAAATTAACATTTATAATATTAGGAATAAATATGAAATTATCAATATATACTATGAATTAAGATAAGAAATATAATTTTTTTTTCTTACGCATAAATAAAACTTGTATAAATCATTTAGAATATTAAGGGATAAATATGAAACTATCAATAATAAGAAAAAATTAAATGCTAAATAAGTAGTTTAATTACAATTATAAGAATTTGAACAATGTATATTAATCTGGCAGGTATCAAATAATTACATGCATAAATATAATATCAAATATCAAATATAAAATTTGATAAAGAATTTTCGTATCGTCTAGACTTATTTATCTTATGGAAGATAAAAAGTAATATATAAGATACAAATTATGAATAATTGCTTAGAATAAAAACTGCTGATATATAAGATCACTAATTTGATATGTATACCTTTGATTTCTCTTATAATTTCTATATACATGTAACTAAATATTTTTTTTTTCTCATTGAATAAATTTTTTAATAAGTATTAAATTTTAATAAGCATGAAGAAGAATTAATTTTTTTTCTTTTTCTTCTCTTTTATATATATTAGAAAGAGATAGAATTAGAAGATCTTTAATTTAGAATACAAAACAATTTTACGATTTTTATAAGGAAGGAAAAGGAAAAATAGAATAAAAATCATAAGAAAATTTTTTTTCTTTATTAAAAATTTTTCTTTTCTCCTCTAGGGTGAAATATTATGTAAGAAATATGTATAAAAAATATAAATTTTTTTTGTTGCCGTCAATGGTTAAGCCAAGGATACGGGGCAGAGTAATTATATTCAAATCATAATTTTACCTTTTTACTAAGAATAATAACGGGAATGATTTTTGAAATCAAAAAACAACTAGTTTATAACTATGTTCCCAGAGGGGGAGGTATTTACCCCCCCCCCCTATTTATATTTTTATAATAAAATTTACTAAGTATATTAATGATGGGTAAAATGGACGAAACTAGTTTATTTAAATTCCATCTTTTTGAGCAAGGATTTTTTTCCTTCTCTACGTGTTACAATATGATGGGATAATAATATTTTTTTTACGGGAATAGAATCGATCAATTGATAAAAATAAAAAGAATAAAAATGAATACATGTATTGCCCCCCACCCTTATGCTCTCTCGAAGCGATGCCTTTTCTGTGCAATAAATAATGTAAATTTTTTTTTCTTATGCAGTTAAAAAAAAAATATATAACTTACAAATAAAAAATAAAGAGCCTATTAAGACCCTTTGGGTTTTCTAATTTTTCTCACTTCCCTTATATTTTTTCTTTCTGAAAATTTCCGAGTTACCTTAGTTTAATTAGAGAATATGTATATATTTATATGCACGAACAGACATTTAAAAATCATACGCAGAACAACAAAAAGAGCAAATAACGCAATAAAAAAGGATGCAATTAGGAAAAGAAAATCATGACAACAAAAATTTAATACATACTAATTCAGTCTATAAGCAAATCTTTTCCCTCTAAGTTTTGTAAAGGACTACGAAACATCATTAAGGGATCAAGATAAACAGCATAAGAGATGAGAAATTTTCTAAGATAAAAAAATACTTCGAAGTTTATAAACTGCAAAAAATGTAAATGTAAGCAAAATAAATATTTAAAACAAAAATCTAAAATATTTTTTTGATTAATCAACACGAAATTATTACTCATCTATGTGTCACAAAAAGTAGTTTCCTGAACCCTATAAAAAGGCATAAACAGAAGCAGAACATAGACAATATTTTCGTTTTAAATAACACTTTTAAGTATACCAAAAAAAAAAAGATAACAAAAAAATGTCAAATAAAAAATCAAAACATCTGCAAATATTATATATATCTAATACATACAAACATAGGAGAAACATCCGGAAGTAAAAAAAAAAGAAAAGTAAGAGAAAAGTGAAGGAAGATAACACGAAGGGTATAATATACGTTTAGCATAGTTTTTATACATACATGTAAAAAACTTATAATTCATGTATAATATGGGAACAATCTAAAAGTCTATAAGATAAAAAAAAGATTTGCACTCGCTTAACAAAAAAAATACTAAATATATTTTTAAAAAAAATTCTACAAAATAATCTGTTAATAATAATAATATGTTGGATTTGAGAGAGTGTGAGGAGGAATGGTGATAATTGTATTTTTTTTCTCTACACAAACATAATTTCTGTATATGAAGAAATATTTTAATGCATAATATAGATTTTTGAAAAATATTTTACACCCCGTCATATCGTATAAGAAAAATACAGAATAAAATAGCAAAAAATTATAATATTATTAATACCTTTTTTTAAAAAATAAATAACACTAGATTTGTTTAACTACCTTTCATTTACCCATTTTTAAATTATTCAACATGTTTATTTTTCCTTTTTATTACTCTGCTTATTTCAGTCCCTCTACCAATAATAAGATTTGAATGTAAAAATCTAATCTGAATCCTCAACTTTACTATTACTGATTGTATATTTATAATAATTAAAAGAACACGACAGCATTATTAAAGTAGACATACAAACAATTGAAATGAGTCAAATAATTTAATTTAATTAATTTAATCTAACTAATTATTACTGAAAAAGCAGTATATCCTTTCTCAAAATACTCTGAAAAAAAAAAAAAAATAATAAAACACGCATAAAATATTTATTTGCTGGTATTTTTTTTGTAATTGTTTTAGTAAAGAGTTGAAAAATATAAAGTAGGAGTTTATTTTAATTATTAAGCCATAAAATAATTTTATTAAGTGTTTAAGACTGTTTTAGAAATAGTAAATTTTTTTGAAGAGAGTTTCTTTTTGTAATCCACTTAAATTCTGTTTGTATTATGTAAAAATTCAAAAAAGAATTATTTAAGATAATTATAAGAATTTAAGAGAGTTTTTCTGTTCTATTGCTTTAAGCCACATAAGTTTTTGCTTGTAATTCCAAAATTTTAATAAAGATTTAAGATATAAAGTTATTAATTAAAAAAAAAGCGATTAGAATAAAACACGTAAAAATTGTGGTTTGAAATTTTTAAAAGTCGTAGTAAATTTTTTAGGTGGATATAAGAACGTATGATAGTTGTTTTTGGGAAATCTAATTGTAAACCATGTAATATGCAATGCGGGTAATTTTGAAGAACAGTTTTCTAAGTAACAGAGTTTAAAATTTTAGTTTAAAAGCAAAAATTTTTTGGAAATCGTAATTTGATTAAAGGATATACTTGTAGATCAAACGCCCTTTTTATAAAAAATTGGGACAAAAAAAAATTGGTTTAGTTAAGGTAACGTTTAAACTATAGTAAAACGTATAAGGCTTGTAAAAAAAAAGTATTAATAATAATGCTAAAAAAAAAATAATAATATTAGTTATTATAAAGTAACAAAAATAATAATTAAGTACCAATTTTTAGTAATGTTCGGTCAGTATAATAATTCACATAAATAAGATAGTTGATTGAAATTAATATGAATAAGAATACAAAAATACATGGCTTACAAAAGCATATAGAGAAGACAAAATTTTATGAATGGAACAGAGTTGCCAAGATATATTAATGCGCGCGACGAAAGTTTAGATGTGTGTAGAAAAACTTTGCCAAGATGAGATTATATGCGTGTATAAAAATGTGGCCAAGATATTAGTGTAGAAGTAAAGTTCGTATGTGTATATAAAAACTTTGCCAAGATAAGATTGTATGTGTGTATAAAAGTGTGGCCAAGATGCAAGAATATAATTAGTAAACTGCGGGCGACGAAAATTTTAGATGTGTATAAAAACTTTGCCAAGATAGGATGGTGTAGGTAAATTCTATATATGTGTATAAAAAAAAGTTGCCAAGACGTGTAAATAATGAGTGGCGCGCGACGAAAATTTGAATAAAAAAAATTGCGCGACAAATATAGAATAACAATAAATTGAGTAATAAAATAATCTTTATTGAACTATACTTTGGAAATATAGGAAAGGATGGATAAATAGATAATAATTTATTTTTATTATTACAAAGAAAGTACAAAAGTTAAAACCTGAAAATAAAATTTTTACAAAAAACCTTACAAATGTGAGTGATGTTACAAAAAAAAGAGAGTACAAAAATTAAAAAGTAATAAGAAACTAAAATTATATGATTAAAACAACTTTTTTATATAAAATCCGACTAATAAAAGTTAAAACAACAAAGAGAACATATAAAAACTATATAAATGTGACTGGTGTGAATATAAAAAAAAACACAGCACTCCAGGTGAATAAAACCACTTTAAAGAACTCCTGGAGATACAAATATAAAAATACTATGTATACTTATCCATAATATACTTCAGGACACATTAAAGATATTCGATGAACATGGTCAAATGGAATCACTGGTTACGTCAATCTAAAACAATTTTTTTTTCTGAAAATAGAGTCAAAACAGATATAAATAGCTACAAACTTACCATAAAAATTAAGAACAAGGTTCAGAAGTGATGGAAAATGTTTTTTCAGCTATACCAGTAAGAAGTTCCAAGTAAGCGAGCCCTTGGTAGAAGAGTCAAACTCTTTTCCGCTAACCAAAAACAAAGTAACATATGAAAATAAAAATAAAAAAAAGATAAAAAGAGTTATCAAGTTACCGTAAAAATTAAAAATCAGGTCCAGAAGTAAAAGATAATGTTTCTCAGCTGTACCAGGAAGAAGTTCCAAAGATACGCGCACTTGGTAGAAGAATACATACTTGTACCGCAACCTAAAATGTGGAAATAACATAATAAAATAAATGAAAAATATAAAAATATATGCAGCAACTTAGTTTAAATCCAGGACTATTGAAGTTGAGAAATAAGATGAAACAATGGTTAAAACTATTATGGAGTTCTAAAATTGGAGATTTAGGAAAATAGCACTTTGACATCAACCTGAAATAAGAATAAAAGGAGTAAAATAAAGAGATATAATAAAAAATATTATAATAACTTACCAGTAGAATTAAGTCAATAAGATGAAATACATTTTATAATCAAAAAAATTTTAATCAAAGAAAATCTGTAAAAAATAATAACATGGAATAAATAGGAGAAAAATACATCATGCATATTTGGAGTATGAAAATAAGGCAAATAAATAAAACAGTGACTTACCAAAATTAGTCCAGCTAAATAATGTGTGTTACTTTTAAATACAATAATTAAAGTTAGAAATAATTATATAAATTAATATTAAATAATAAAAAAAACATAGACCGGGTTATGAAGTTGTGTACACTAAAAAAAGCATGGCAGACGACAATACGTTAAAACCGTGTTGGTAAAGTAACTATATAAAATAACTAGAGGGAGTAACTATGCAAGTAACCATAACTAGACCGGTAATATATGAAACATTTTAAATAAAATATAATGAAATCAAGTAATTTTTTTTGTAAATTAAAGTAATTTTTTCAAGAAAAAATGTTAGTGGTTGCTTGAAAATTCAAGCAAATTTTAAAAATATGAACTAAGGTTTTAAATAGTTTTAAAGTATTTTTAAACATAAATTAAGGGTATACTAAGTAGTTTTCAGGAGAAATGTTAGTGTTTGCTTGAAAATTCAAGCAAATTTTAAAAATATGAATTAGGGTTTTTAAACAGTTTTAAAGTACTTAAACATAAATTGGGGGTATATTAAGTAGTTTTCAAGAAAAAATGTTAATTATTGCTTGAAAATTCAAGCAAATTTTTAAAAGATGGAATTGAGATTTTAACATGTTTGAAATACTTTAAATATAAATTAAAAACGTTTTGAATTTTTTTTCCAAGCAGAAACGTTTGTGTTTGCCTAAAAAATTCTAGTTTTTTTAGTAAATTAGATTAAAGTTACTTAACATATTTAAAATACTTTAAACATAATTTAAAAACGTTGTAAATATTTAAACGTTGTAAGTTTTTTTAAAACATTTAAAATACTTTAGACATAATTTGAAAATGTTTTAAGACCAAACGTTGGTGTTTGCTTGAAAATTCAAGTTTTTTTTATTAATTAGATAGATTAAAGTTTTTTTTTAAATATCTTAAATACTTTAGACATAATTTGAAAATGTTTTAAGGCCGAACGTTGGTGTTTGCTTGAAAATTCAAGTTTTTTTTATTAATTGAATTAAAGTTTTTTTTAAAAAAACATTTAAAATACTTTAGACATAATTTTAAAATGTTTTAAGTATTTTTTCAGGCCAAACGTTGGTGTTTGCTTGAAAATTCAAGTTAAAAAATTTTTTTTTTCAAACCATACTTAGCCAAATCTTAGCGAAAATTATGTCATCGGGATAGACTACATGAGGCCCCATTCTACTGAACGGCATATTATTCCCCTATAAAAGAAAAAATTGGAATTACATCAAAATTTACACACGGTATCTCATCTCACATAATATTACTATACAGGAATATCTTGGACAACCTCTCACATAATTTTACTATATAAAAAATATTTTGGACAACCTCTCACATAATTTTACTATATAAAAAATATTTTGGACATCCTCCCACATGATATTACTATATAGAAATATTTTGGAAAACCTCTCATATAGTTTTATTATATAAAAATATTTTGGACATCCTCTCGCATAATCGTACTACACATACTAACACCAACTCAAATGCACAACGAAAACATAACCTAACAAACTGATGAAACTAAATGTTACGAAACCTTATATTTAACCATCAATATAAATTAAACCCCATTAATAAATTTACTTTATAAAAAATAATAATAAGTAAAACTTACCGGATTTTCCATTTTTTTTTCTTTTCTTAAAATAAAACTCTCTTTAATAACACAAACAACCAAAGTCACGTTGTCACCGTTAAAGCAGAAAGAAAACAACAAAAAAGAAATTCAGGTTGGTAGCCTTGTCGCTATAACCAACTTAAAATCTAACCGCGAATTTCAAAACGAATTTAAAAGGATTAAAACATTAAGTATTTATAAACAAACAACTATCAACTGTATAAAAAATTATACATTTATAAAGATTTTAAACCAAATTTAAAATGTATTACATTGAAATTGACCCCGTAACAGCAAAAAGCTGAACAAAAAATGAAAATATTTTGCAAAATTTAAAATATATATCCCAATTAATATTTTATAACAATCACAACAAATTTAATAAAAACTTAACTAAAATCTACTGAAACTGACCACATAAGAGTCAAATCTTAATCCACAAAAATTAAATTTACTGTTCTACATACCTCTTCCACTATAGTTTTTTTTCTAAATTGAAAAAAAAAAAACAAACTTTAAGTCAAAGTATTTAGTTGAAATAGAAGTATATTGTATGTCTATAAAAACATGCGATAGTACAAAAAAGTAAAGTAAAACAAAAAAATTATACAATATAAGGTCATCAATAATGAGAAAAATCAGATGTATTTCCTATCTCTGCGGGGGAATTTTATAAAAACCCTTATAACATTTCATAAACATATAAAAACGTACAACTCAAAATACCAATTTTTATAAACACATAAATCTTATAAGCATATATGATAAAATTTACGGTCTATTAATGAAACTACAAGTATATATAATAATTCGGGAATAGAATCCCTGGAGACTGAGATAGATTTAAAGTATATAATTCCAAGAGCAAAAAGCTATCGGAATACGATTTTATCTAAAAAGAACCATGATACACACAAACAATAAACTTCTAAAAATCACAACCACAATTTTTATTACCATTCTAATTTGGAGCATTCTGTCCGCGTATTGTCTCGAATGTAGGGGTATTAATCGTTTTAGATAAATTACAGATGCAGCTAATACAGCCGGACAACCAAATATAATACAAATTCCAGTAGCAGTCTGGGCATCATAACGCCAAACACGCAGACAAACAATCAACCACAAGAAACTCTTCGCATCCTATATGAAGCCTTGACAACTACAAAAGAATCTTTCCTTCTCAAAAGACAACTGAGTCACCTACATAAAACAAAATCCAACTCTGAGTACAAGCAAAAGAAAAGATATACTAATTTTAACATGTTATTTTCCATAATAATTTTCATAAACTTTTTCCTTTTCATTGAATTAAGCATAAAATAACCAATAATTTTAATAATCAAAATATTATATAATTAATGTTTACTAGTATAAAAATTAGACTAATAAAAAATAAAAAAAAAATATACAAAAAATTTAAAAACGAAACAAAAACATAAATTCAAGCTTGGAGTATTTCTATGTACCAAGAAATTTATTATAATCAGAAAATTATTAACTGCACTATAATTTTTTCCTATTTCTTTAATAATTTCAGTTTATATTCTTTAATTTCTCTAAGTAATAAAAAAATTTTTCACAAAATACAAGTTAAAAAAAATTATATACATATATAAACAATTACAAACAATCAAACAAAAGAGTAAAACTTGATCTTAATTTTTCTTAGTTTCTAAACACTACAAAATAGTAATAATAATGAATTACCCAAACTACTATGAAAAGTAGAAAAAATTCCTATAATTTCATATGTTAATATTAATCAGAAAATCCAAAAAAAAAATAGTAATGATTTATTGATAACTATAAGTTTTAATAATCATCTAATCACAGTAATTGTATCTTTCAGTGTAACACTTATAAAAAATGTATTTTCAATTCCTCTTATTTTTCAAAACACGAAAAACTAACAAGAATCAAAAGATGTATAACAAAAAATAATAATAATAATTTTAGGATAATCATGTAATCACAAGTAACCTTAACTTCTAGAATATATCTTACAATATCTTAATAATATTCTTTTCAAAATACAAAAATCAAAAAATGTATAACAATGAAATAATAATAGCAATAATTTTATAATAAACGTATAATCACAAGTAATTTTAACTTTAGTGTAACACTTGTAGAAACGTAGCTTATATTTCTTCATAAAAAAAAAACAAAATATAAAAAAATAATAAGTATATTTGTCATTTAATAATAATAATTGTAAGAGTCTAGCATAGAATTTTATATACAAGTAGCTATATCCTTTAATTTTTTCTAAATCGTAAAAGGAACCAATCCTTTAATAAAGATCAAACATAAACTAATATTTTTGTAAAAGATGTAAAAATAAGGAATTGAACTTAATCACTTTGTTTTTATGAAATATTGTAATCCACATAAGTTTAATTATTCAAAACTTTATATAAATGTAAATTTAAGATTTTATTTTTTTTCTGTAAAAACAAATGTAAATTTAAAAAGTAACTAGATCTCTTAATAGGTAGACATTTTAGAACCACTCCCCGTTTTTTTTTTGTTCTCACTGAAAACATGACAGTTTTGGATAGTAGCCATCCCAGGAGGGATGTATCCCAGAGGGGGAGGTGTACCGTTGTGTACAAATTGATTAAATATAAATACCAAGAATTACGTCTAGACAGATTTATTAGAAATAAAATAATATGATATTATAATTAAAAAATGCTTCATCAGCATCATCATTCCGAGAAACCGCACCTGCAAGAAAGTGCATAATAAGACCTCACACGAAGTACTGAAGGTGGGAATAAAGCCACCCCCATCATGCGCTTTGACAGACTAATTACAAATGATTGGAGACACTGTTACTAAGGACACTAAATTTTCCGCGTTAAGCCAATTACGCGCATCGATCCCCTCCTCTATTCCCTCGAGCGTAAGCTTATAAAAGCTCTCGCACAAGCCCCTGACCGGCAGAGGGAGAGCAGAGAGAACTTGGGACCATGTAGTCCCTTAGAGAGAATGAACTGAAATACAAAACTGACTGAACTTACTAACTTGTACTCAGGTTGTCTCTCTCTACCGCTAATTAAGAGATCTAAGCATGGCCAGATATTTTATAAGTCAATAAACCAACATTTTAATAACAAAAGGACTTTGTTATTTGAATTCTTGTCACCAGTAAATGAGTTTAGCCAACAGGCTAAACCCGAATAAGAATATCCTCATTTATCTGTGTTTATTCACATCCAAACACAACACATTTAGAAGAGTTAGTAAAGAAACAAATCCAAAGTTATTTTCAAATAAAAGGAAATTGCGAAAGATTAATCAAAATTAGCCATGATTATACTCAAGATAGGCTTATATTAACCATTCCAATACCATTTTTTGTATGGATTGAAGAGACGACGAGTTAGAATATAGAAGAGAAACATTTATAACCCTACACGGAGATTGTTTCCATATCATTTCAAGGGTGCAAATAGAAATTAACTGTCTAGGTTTTGGTCTAATGCTCCTAATTGGAACCGAAGCATTAAATTTCTGAGAGCGCCAAATCATTGGAAGAACAGAAATCGAAACCATCGCTTTGAGAAAATATTTTGTTATAACAAGAAATCAAATTTAAAGGAAGAAGAAAGACAGAACGATAAATTGCATCAACCTACTACAAGGTTTACGCAATATTTTAAGTGTGGGGATGTTACGGAATAATACCATATAAATATTTTTTTTCTGTTCTCTCTCTCTTTTTCCTCTAAAAATTTTTAAGTCTTATCAATTTAATTAGAATTGTTATTTTAAGTCAATCAAAGGTAGTTATTTCGTCAAAGGATGTTTATTTTAAAAGTTATCAATTTAATCAAAAATTATTTTTATTATTTTAAAACTTTTAATTCTTAGAAACTTGCATTTTGTTATCTAAAAATAATATTCATTTTCTGTTCAAACTTTAAGTAATATTGGATAATTAGGCCAACTCTATTTTTTTAATAATACTGATTCACATATTATTTTAATCATTACGCAATAGGGTCAATTCCATAACTTAGTAAATAAGAATTATCACCTGATGATCTTTATCTATTAATTTTTTGGGATATATAAACCCCTAATTTTAAAAATCAGCTGAGTTCACTTTTTAGACTAGTTCAGTAAAGACTAGTTCTTCTCAAATTTTAATTAGTCTTTTAAAGCTAATTCTCTGCTAGTTTTAGGTCAGTTCGACCTTTTTCTCCAATTTTAATATTTTTAAAGTTAAGTTCAAATATTTTTATTGTAAAAATCATTTTATTCTTAAATAAATTTCAAATTAAATTCAAAAGTTCGTATTTTTGTTTCAACAAAATCAACTGTAAGTATACTTGTATAAGAATATACAAAAATTCTTGTAATCACTTTAGTAAAATATTGTAAAATAAATTAAACTCATTAGAAATAACAAAAGTTTAATAATTTTTGTTGTGTGAATCCGAGAGATTTTATAAAAAATTATAGAGTTTAATCTTGTCACAATGGCTTTAAATAGCATGCCTGACGACAGGTCCCAAAAAAACGTTATTTTTGAAGTTAGGCCAAATTTTAATTTAATTGGCACTATGGTTCCTTATTAGCAATAACAAAATGTTGTCAATGCTCTATTTTACCTAATAAAAAATTAAAAGATTAGAATAATTGTGCCAAATATTCTAAATTTAATAAAGAAAGTGGATAAACTTTCCTCTGATACCCAAAAAATTTTTAAAACTCATAATTCCAGGTATTAATACTTTCAGAGAAATAAAATCGGCACTACGTCAATAAATAGATAATATTTTTTTAACTTTTTCATGTAAAAAATTAAAAAAAAAAAAAAATTTGAAAAATTACGTATCAGATGGAGAGATCCTTTAAAAACGATAATTCTAGATATTCGTACTTTTATAGGAAGAAATTAAGTACTAAGTCCTATAGAAAAAATAATTATTGTTTTTTTCTAATTTTTTTATGTAAAAAATTTTAAAAGAAAATTTTGAAAAAAAATTAGGCATCAGATTGTTGATATCTAGTTAAAAAAATAATTCTACATATTAGTACTTTCATGGAAAAAATGAGGTGCTACGTCCGAAAAGAAAAAAAAATATGCTATTTTTTTCATTATTTTATGTAAAAAAATAAAAAAAAAAAGTTTCGAAAAATTATGTATCAGATGGAGAAATCCTTTACAAACAATAATTCTAGATATTCGTACTTTCATCGGAAAAAATTAAGTATTACGTCCTAAAATAAAAAAAATTTTGGCGGTTTTTGTATTTGTTGGCGAAAAAAATTTTTACCAAAATATTTAAAAAAAATTAAGTATTAGGTCCAAAAAATTACAATAAACGATGTTTCTAAAACTAGTACTTCCATGGGAATCAATTAGGTACTACGTCCAAAAAGAAAAAAAAAATTGGTATTTTTTGTATTTTTTTGTGAAAAAAATTTTCAGAAAATTAAGTAACCGATTTGAGATATCATGTGAAAACCATATTTTCAAATACAAGTACATTCATGGAAATAAATGAGGTATTACACCCAAATTAAAAAAAAAAAAAGTATTTTGAGATTTTCTGATGAAAAAATTTTTGGAAAAAAAAATTAGGTCTTAATTCGGTAATGGTTTTGATATATCACTAGTTACAATATTTTCAGATATTAGTACTTTCATAGAATTAAATGAAGTATTACACCAAAAAAAAAATATAGTAGATTTTTTTATTTTTCTTTTTTTTTAATTTTGACAAAAAAAATTTTGAAAAAATTAAGTATCAGATCCAAAAAATTACAATAAACAAGGTTCTTAAAACTGGTACTTCCATCATGTGAAAACCATACTTTCAATTATAAGTACTTTTATAGAAATAAATGAGGTATTACATCCAAATTAAAAAAAAAAAGTACCTCGAGCTTTTTTGGTGAAAAAATTTTTGTAAAAAAAAAATTAAGTCATAATTCCATAATGTTTGTGAAATATCAGCGATTACATACGTTCGTACGTACGTAATAAAACACACACACACAAACACACACACACACACACACACACACACACACACACACACACACACACACACACACATACAGACTTTTTTTAAAAACCGATTTTTTAGCTTCCTGGGGTCCCAAAACGTGCTTATATGCCAAAAAATCAGAAAACAAAATTTGACCTAACACAATAGTTCCTCTATGAGGAACCAATTTAAAAATTAGTAGGGTATTTTTTATTCTTGCTCCAAAAATGGGCATTTTAATTGAGTTAACGAATACTTACGCGCTAAAATAGCGCTAATTTCAAAACTTCTCAATTTTTGCGAAAAAATTTGATTTTTGGCAAAAAAAAAAATTTTTTTCACAAAAATTTAACCTCATAGTCCCGTCATTAAAATACATATTTCCTAAGATTTTTATAAAAATCTTATTATTTTTGCCCAAGTTATTATAAAAAAATTAAAAAATTGGACAAAATTGGAATTTTGGAGGTTAAGATGTATTTTAATATTAGTAACCCTACCAAATTAGTTCCATTCTCTGTCTAATTACGAAAATTTTCCATTTTTTTTATGACCATTTTAACCAGAGATATGACAAAATCCGATAGCAAACTTCTTAAAATTTAGCTAAAAAGTAGTTTTTGCCATATATCTGGCCAAGCGTTCTTCCGGGACACATAAGAAATCAGATTCCTTCTAACATATGTATATTAAACACAAGCAAACAAACAAAAAATTCTAATCTAAATTCAATTCTAATTTGCTTCCACTAAAAGCGATTTCACTAGATATGAAAAAATCGTGGGTTCGAATCCCACTGGCTCTGGCATTTTTTTCGATTGGAGAAATGTTTATAAAATCCACTTTTTTTCAATTAATTTGTGTTTATAACATCATTACACAATATTCTGATTAAAAAATTCTTTGAAAATTTTTATAAAAAGTTCATGATATTAAAAGTAAAAACGGCAGTTATCTTTTTTCTTATATAACGAGCACGCATGCTTTTATCAAGGTCGTTTGCGTGCCAAGAAGTTTCTTAAATATTGTGCTAGAAGATCCAGATAAAAGTGCTGTTTTTTTTTATTAAATCAATATTTTTCAAAGTGGTGAAGGTGTTAATTAAAAAATCAAGCATGGCACAAAACAATTATATACAGTCTACACAAAATTCTTTTTTCAACATGGCGACAGACTGTAAAATTTAACATTATTGTTCGCAAAATTTCAACAAGGCGAAATTTTGTAAATTTATAGTAGATATTAGTTTTACATCGTAAAATAAATTCAAAAGTAATTCAAGAAAAAAGAAAAGCAGAAAAATCATTTTTCTAAAAATTCATTAAAACATATACATGGAGAAGGGAGAACAATTTTTGATGGCGAATATTCATCTACGAAGTGGTCACGTGTTTCTTCTCCAAAAATTTGCGGCGCAGTTCCGTTAATCAATTTTAACAAGATGAAGTCACGTGTTTCTTCTCCAAAAATTCACGGCGCAGTTCCGGTAATCAATTTTAACAAGACGAAGTCACGTGGTTCCAACTCGTCTACTATATTATCATCATATATCAATGATTATCATCGTGATCACCTAGCAGCTCAGTCAGCAGCCATTTTTCTTCTACACATCTTCGTCTGCTGCTGTACATGTATGAGTCATTCCTCATCCGTCAACATGAATTTCTTCTTCTCTTCTACTTTTTTATAAAAAAGATGCGTAACTAATGTTTTTTAATTATTAATACTGTCATATGCAATTAATAAAAATAATATTATTATTAACATCATTATTAGTATTAGTAATATTATTATTATTATAAATATTCTTAAAATATATAATTATAAATAGCATAAAATTATAATCAAATTTTGTGTTATCATAAATATTATACAAATTTTATAAAAATAAGCTCTCTCTTTAACTCGCGTATAAAAATTGTTTTTGTTAAATACATTTAAAAAATCTTTCAATCTTAAAATAAAAATTATTAATTAAAAATAATATTTTAAAATTATACTTGATGCGAAAAAATTTATTTAACTTCTTTTAAAAGTGCAACTTAATAATTTAATATTATTATATTATATTTAAATTTTTTTTATTTGAATATGAAGTTGTTATAATATTTAAATTTCTTTTTTAAAATTGATCGTAATAATATAACTGTATTGTGATGTACTGTCATGTGTTAAAAAGAGATAGAGATGTTCAAACTTTTCTTCTACGCTAAATTTTTTTTTCTTTTAAAGCAGTAATATTTTAATAGTCTTGATTTGTACAAATACTGATACACAAATTAAAATTAATTTAAAAACTTAATGATAGAAATATCTCTGTAATCTACAAGTCATTCGAGGAAATAAAGTTCGTAGTCTTGCTTGTGCATAAAAAAGCAATCGATGCACTTCTGCACTTTATTTCCTTCGGTATTTTTTTTACATGAGATTTTTCTATTTTTTTATTTTCTTTTTCTTAATTAATTTATTTTTAATTAACTTCTGTTAATTAATTTAAGCTTAAAATAAAGTTAATTTTAGTGTATTATAAAAAAAAAAGAAAGGAAAAAATTTTTTTTATTATCACTGGCTATATCTCTGTCTCTTGACTTTTATATTACAAAGAATTAATTCAATTGATGTTACCTAGGTACTCAACTTGGACCTGGCTTCTTGATGATTCAAACTCTTGTCAGTTCAAGGAATTACTTCTCGCGTAGCAGTACAAGGTTAATTTTTGTAATTTTTTCCTCTGGAATTTTCATCGTCTCAGCTATTTTGAATTGGTGGACTCCTTCAGGCCTTGACTTCTCAACGAGCAGTGTATTTACATATCAATCTTTTATTTTAATATATTCAAATATTAATTCATTGTAAATTTTATCAAGGAGCATTGTTCTTTTTTGAATTACTAATTTTGGATACTTAATTATTACTCTTTTGTTCTTTTTAGTATTTAACCTTTATATTTTATTAACTTTATATTTTTCTTGAATTGGTAGTTCAAATATTGCTGTTTTATGTCTTTCAAACATAGCTAATATAAATTAATTTTTAAAATAGCATTTTGCTTCACAAAATTTAAAAAATTTATTTTTAATGTTAACATTCTTGTATCGAAAGGATATTTGCATTTTCGTTACAAATTTCTTCTTAAATTCTTTAAAATTTTTTATTTCTTTTGGATATGCTAACTTACTGGTAGATTAACATACTAATTATATTTAACGTTAGCTTTTTATGTAAAATTTGTAACCAAAAGCAAATATACTTTCAATTTTATAATTACTCTTTGGAGTTAGTCTTAGGCCATGGCTTCCATCATCTTGCAACAGGTTAACTTAATACCTAGAATTAAGAATGCTTATATCAATTATAAAAATGAGGGTGATAACATGTGCGTATCATCTAAAGTTAGGATGGAGACCTTAAGAAACAATTGGGTTAAAAAAAATTTGAATCCCAAGATGCCCAATTGTATGATCAACCTAATTATAATAAACTAGTAGAAGAACAACCTTATTTTAAGGATTCTTCCAACTTTATCTAGATTCACACCCACATACTTCCCTTAATTCTACAGCTATTGAAACTCATGCCTTTAACATTAGAAATACTAGCAATAAAGATAATCAGAGACTACCTAGAATTAACTTACCTGAATTTTCCGGTGAATATAAGGATTGGGAATCGTTTCGCGACGTATTCCAGTAGTTGGTAATTGTCAAACACAATGTTCCTGACGTCAACAAATTGAGGCATCTTAGAACATGTCTCAAGGGTGACGCCTAGGACCTTGTCAAGTCATATACGATAACCTCGAAAAATTCTACTGTCATTTGAAAAAAATTTGTTGATAAATATGAAAATAAAAAAAGGCTTGTTAATTCTCATATGTCCTCATTATTTTCTATAAAGTCAAAGTTCAAATCTAGTTCTTCTGAATTAAAAAGAATACTATTTAGTTTGAATACTCCTTTATCTGCTCTTAAAACTTTAAAAAGACCAGTCGATAAATGGGATGATTGGCTTGTTTTTCACGCAGTTTCTCTGCTAGATAATGACATGAAAAAGCAATGGGAAAATTTCTTTATTAACTTTTCATTAACTTCCCAAATAATTGGTAATGAAGCATCGCTACTAAAGTCTCTTTATTAACTTTTCATTAACTTCCCAAACAATTGGTAATGAAGCATCGCTACTAAAGTCTTCTGACCCTCCGTTTGCTCAATTAATTTCCTTTATAGAATCCCAAATCAGCGTTCTAGAATCCTTGGAAGAAAATAGCTCTAAAATAAACTTAAATGAAAAATCAAATACCAATAATTTTAATTCTTTTAAAAACTCAAATGTTAATGCAAATCCTGCAAAGGTATTTCATACTCAAGCTAAGCCTTCTAAGCAACAATGCCCTCTGTGCAAGGGTGAGCATTTAATTTTCACTTGTAATGAATATAAAAAAATGGCAGTTGAAAAAAGATATGATTGCGTAAAAAAGCTTAAATATTGCACTCATTGCCTGGGAAATCATTCTTTTTTTAGATGCCCTTCTAAAAAACGTTGTAATGTATGCAAGGGAAAACATCATACAACCTTGCATAATGAAAAACTAGTTAAAGCTAAAACTAATGATTCTAGACCTGATTCAGGATACTCAAATAAAAACAAAAATTTAAATACCTCTGAAGCTGCAACAGCTTCATCAACTAACTTATGAAATCTCTCTGTTAACTTCTCTGAAAACCCCTGTGAAGTTCTGCTGTCCACTGCAATCGTTAAAGTTGTTAACGAAGATGGTTTTGAATTCCTGGCAAGAGCACTCATTGATAATTGCTCTCAAGCATCCTTTATCAGCGAATCGTTATTCAGGAGATTAAAGTTAAACTTTATGCCTCTTAATATGCCAGTATTAGGTATAGGTGTCGTTAAAAATTACACTTGTAAAAAATTAGTCAAACTACATATTCAACCTCACTTTGTTTCGGACTTTTCAATTGAAGTTCTAGCCTTCGTTATTTCAAAAGTATCCTCGTACTGACCAACAGCCAGTAAAAGATGTAAAGTCATATCTCTGGTCTGTTATTAGCTGATCCGAATTTTGAAAAGAGAGGTCAATCGAAATTTTACTTGGTGCCTCTATCCACGCTTCTATTATTAAGGAAAAAATTAGAAGAGATTAGGCTGGATCATTTCAGGTAGTTCAGGCATTGGGTCTGCTTCTGACATATAGGTGATTTCAGACGCCAAATCTATTCTTCCTTTCGATTTAGAGCATTTTTGGAGACAAGAGGAATCTTCGATGAGCCCTTAAAATTGCTCAATCCGGATGAGCAAGATTGCGAAGACCATTTTCTCAGAACTTATTCTAGAAACCCCGAAAAACAGGTCATATTGTTGATTTTATTTTATATTATTTTCTTCCCCATCATGGCATTCTCAGAAAAAATTCTTTAACACCTAAACTTCGAACAGTGTTCAATGGTTCAGCCAATGATTACGATGGTATATCATTAAATAGCCTCTTGCATACAGGGCCAAATTTATTGCCAGACTTGGCTGAATCATTGGATGAAGTACCAATATGTTTTTGTCATTGATATCAAGCAGATGTACCGTCAAATCCTCATTCACCCAGAGGATCGTAAATATCAACAGATTCTATGGCGTGAAAATAGCAGTGATAAGTTACAGGCTTATTCACGAAATACTGTTACTTATGGGGTTGTTAGTAGTCCTTATCATGCTATTAGAGTCACTAGGCAGTTAGCTATTGATGAAGGCGATAAATATCCTCTTGGCTCAGAAGTTCTAAATTCTGAAACTTATATGGATGACACCCTTTCGGGAGGCTATTCTTTGCCAGAAGCTCTTGAAAAACAGCAGCAACTCATTAATATTTGCAAATGTGCTGGATTTGATCTTCATAAATGGATGTCTAACAATAATGCATTATTAAATTTTCCTGAGGATGTTAAAGCTGGTGCCAATGCATCTAACTCCTATTTTTCGTTATTAGGCCTTAATTGGAATCCTAAGGAAGATTATTTTACGTTCAATATCGAGCTCGACCAATTTGAAAAAGACATTACTAAGAGAAATGTATTGTCCAGTATTTCCAAGTTGTTTGACCCATTGGGGTATATGTCTCCGGTTTTGATAACAGGTAAAGCATTTATGCAAAAGTTATGGATTAAAAAAGTAAAATGAGATGATAAACTGACAATTTCTCTTAAAGGTGAATTTTTAAGCTGGTATCAAGCGCTAATTGCTATTAATTCAATTCGTATTCCTCGTTGGCTAGGTTTCGTGCCTGACGCTAAATATGAGATTTTTGGCTTCTGTGATGCTTTTCAGATAGCATATGCAGCATGCGTTTACTTAAAAATAACGTTTCAAAATAAAACTGAAATTCTGCTACAGGCTAAATCCAAAGTCTCTCCTATAAAGCCTATTCACTCAATCCCTAAATTAGAGCTTTGCTCAGCATTACTATTAGCAAGATTGACTGTCAAGTTACTAAGAGCTTTGGATTTACCCTCTTCTGAAATTTTCTGATGTCAAATTTATAAAAAAAGTTTTTTGATGATATGTATATGTTAGCGTGAAAGTATATAATTCCGGGATTATATATAATCCCTAGTGGTTATATATAACCCCGATAGCTTTTAGTGGATGTGAATAATTCAAAATAAATCATTCTAAATTATATACATTCCCTAGTGATTATATATAATCCCGTACCATTCTATCGAATTATATAAATTCACGGGGACTTACCCGTGGATGTATAAAATAAAATTAATTATTCAAATTCCCGTACACATGCATCACAGTGAATGTAAATAAAATAAAAAATGAGTTAAATTATGATAAAAAAAAGTAAATATTTATTATTTAAAAATAAAAGGCTTTTTTTTAGTCAATTTTAACATATTCTTAAAAATTTTTTAAAGATATTTTTAGTCAATTTTAACATATTTTTATAAATTTTTTAAAGATTTTTTTATTTATTACAGCATGTATTGCTATGATGGCACCTTGATGTACACAACCTACCATTTTTTTTACACTTACATCTGTTATTTATACACCTGGAGGTACAATTGCACTTTTGCATGCCTTGACCACTTCCATTGCTCTGTTGGGTTGCAACTTTTCTTACAGATGTAACTTGATCTGGAACTTGGTTTATATCTAAAAGTGTCTCAGGGCAAAGCGAAAACTCTTTTCCAGAATCACTTTGTAAAATACAAGGAGAACCCAAGATTGAAAAGACATCGTGTAGCTGAAATAATTAAAAAAAAAGAATTTTAAATTATAGCTATAACAAGCATTTTAAAATGTTAAAAAAAAAATTATTATTTACCTCTTCAGCTACAAGTTCCGTAGTTTTTCTTTCTAAAGGACGCAGGATTACAAATTTTGTCAAGTGATCTTGATAAACAAATATAAACCTGTATTCACCATCTGGTTGTGATTGGAAATCTATTAAATCAACATGACATCTAGAGTTCATGTGTGGAGAAAGAATTGGATTAACGACAACTCCTTTTCTTGCGCACCCCTTTTTTTGTTGACAAACTTCACAATAGCTTAAGAATATTCGTATGTGATCATATGTTATATTTTTATATTGTCTTTTTATCTCTTTAATCATGCGATCGCGTCCACCATGACCAATATTTTTATGTATTTGAAATAATGTATCAAAAAGTTCTTCTGCTGAACAATAATACTTTATACTTTGATTTTTTTCAGAAATAGGCAATATTAATTTTTCAATGCCATTCACATTCAGAACGTCATAATGCTGAAGTAAATAATAGTCATTTGGATGCTTTTTGTAGCCAACAAATTTACAACGTTTTATTTTTTCAATTAGTTCATTAATTTTTATTTTTGTTAAAAAATAACTATTTTTTCTATCATTATTATATAATTCATTTATTTTATCATCAAATCGTTGCTTGAAAACTTTTTTCTTTTCGTCACTAAATTCAACATTTTCCTTATTCATATTCATATTTTTTAACACACGTAAATAATTAAACAAATTAAAATTTACAAATTAAAATTTCTTTGCCAGCGTCCAAAGATAAACTAAACTTTTATATTTATTCAAAACTATACAATATTATAATTATATAATTTAAAATCAAAACAATGTATAAACCTATCTATTTGTTTACAAATTTAAAAATAATAAATAAAAATTTTGAGCGTCGATACTTTTATTCAAAATAATGTTAAATAACTAAATTAAATAATTCAGATTATATTATTTACTTTCACGGCCTTGAAAATTGAATTATTTAAATTCACGGGTGCCTACCTGTGATTATATATGAACCCTAGGGAAAGTAAATAATTCAACTTTATTTTACTTTCTTATTTAAACTCACGGCTCACGATTGTGATTATATATAACCACTAGGGATTATATATAACACCGAATTATATACTTTCACGCTAACATATACATAAAAATATGCTGAAACAACCATAATTAACCTAAAAATTTTATCTAAGCTGTATGTGTCTACTATTGTAGGTGTGTTAGTGGAATATTCGAAAAAACTTAAAAATTAAAAAAAAAATCAGAGTTTTATTAATTTTTCGGATTTTTTACTTCCTAAAACGCACAAAAAAAGTATATATGGGTTTTTGCATGTACCTTGGTCTTATCCTACATCTGTGTATTTTTGTGTCTGTATGTGAGCGTGTGTAAAATTGAATTTTCGCATTTTTAGTAGATTTTTTAAAATTTAATCATAAAGATATTAAATAATGAAATGTTTAACTTGTTTATAGATGACAAAACTATATAGCCACAAAAATACACAGATGTAGGATAAGACCAAGGTAGATGCAAAAAACCCATATATACTTTATTTGTGCGTTTTAGGAAGTAAAAAACCCGAAAAATTAATAAAACTCTGATTTTTGTTTTAATTTTTAAGTTTTTTCGAATATTCCACTAACACACCTACAATAGTAGACACATACAGCTTAGATAAAATTTTTAGGTTAATTATGGTTGTTTCAGCATATTTTTATGTATGTATATCATCAAAAAACTTTTTTTTTATAAAGACATTTTGATTATCCCATTTTTTAGTGCCAAATTTTAAAAAATTTTTCCTGATTTCCCACGTCTAAAAAAATTTTCAAACATTTTTTTTTCAAAAAAAGCGGTATCCTATCGTTTAATATATATGAAAACCTATAAATTCCATTTTTTAAATTTTATTTTCAGTCAAAATTACGCTGAAGCCGAATTTTGTTCCCTTTTGACTTTTTCTAGCCCACTGTGCTATGTCTCCCACAGACTATTCTTTTTATTTTAACACCTCATGATGAAACACAGAAAAGGCTTCAACGACACGTTCACTGAATGTGATAGTTTATGTAAACCATGATCACTATTTTTTTTTTTTTTTTTGATTTTTATTCAATTATTTTTTTTAAATCCATTTTATTTGTATAATTAGAAAAATTTCTTTTTCAAAAATAAACTCACTTTACAATTTTCACTAAAGCCACGAGTTCAAAGGCACAAAAATGTTTTATAGTTTTTATATTAATTTTGATAAAAAAGGAAATTAAACTAAATAAAAAAGTTGAAGTAAATAAGGTTTAATAATAACACTTATATATAAGTTTATTATATATTTAAATATATATAAGTAATTTATTATAAAAAGTCTTAGTTGAATAGAGCAATATAAGCGTGTCCTTTGTATTATTTTTATATCCAGAAAGAGTGGTGTGTTATAAGTATAAAATAAGTATAATTTAAATGAAGATTTATGATATATCTCTATATATTATAAGGTTATAACCGCTGCCACCGCTGTCGAATGAGACTTTTAGGCCATTCTGACACTTTTGGGCCAAAATGGAACTTTTAGGCCAATCTGACACTTTTGGTCCATCCTGACTTTTTTGGGACAATATGGTACTTTTGGGCCAATCTGACACTTTTGGTTCAATGTGGTACGTTTGCGCCATATTGGTACTTTTGGGTCAAAATGAACCTTATGGGATAAACTGGAACGTTTGGGCCAAACTGGACCTTTTGTGCCAAAGCGGTTCTTTTGGCCTTAACTATGGATGTTTTATAAGACCCCTTACCTAAAATAGTCATTTTGGGCCGAAGTGAACCTTCTAGTCTAAACAATCGCTGTTTTATAAAAACTCTTACCCGAAATGTTCTTTTTGGACCAAACTGGATCCCTTAGACGTTGCTGTTGTATTAAATCTCTTACCCAATGTGGTCTTTTTGGGAAAAAGTTGTTCTTTTTTAGCCAAAATAGTCCTTTTAGGCGAAAATGGTATTTTTTTCCTAATCAGCCGTTATTGCATAAGACCTCTTACCCAAAATGGTTTTTCTTTCGCATGAGACCTAACCCAATTCTTGCAAAAATTCAACAATGCAGTTACACTATTATTTTCATTATTGTAAATTAAATAAAGCGGCAACAAAAGTAAAAATAATAGAAATAGAAATATGTATCTTTTGCAACTACTAAGAGAAAAATAACTTTTAAACATAACCGAAATCGATGTTCATGATTACATTATTTAAATAAATTAGTTTATTTCTTTGTTTGTTTGTCTGTACCCTAATGGCTCAAAAACCGCCCAACCAATTGACATGAAAACTGTGTCAAAATAAAGAAAAACAATCTGCGGGTGACATAGGCTAAATAGTTTTGCAACTCAGATATCGTACTTTTAAAGATATTCAATTTTAATATTTATGGAAAAAATTTTTTGAAAATTTTGTTAAAAAGTGAAATATCTAAAAAATATGGAAAAATTTTATGATAAGATTTGGTATTATTTGATTCGGCACTAATTTATACGCCCTCAGTTAAATTTTTGTTTAAAGCGGAGGTATCTTTAAAAATTAGCAACATTTTTTATATCTCTTAATACTATATCTTATTACTATATATATCTAAAAATTTATTTGTCTGTCTGTCTGTCGGGATTGGGCATAGCCCCTCCAATATCTTTTTAAATATGGTACTGTAATCCATAATTATAAATTTACTGGAGACTTCGCTGGAGACAGAACTAGGCTTCTTTGAATACTCTGAATGTGTTTGCATAATTATAGGTATATTTGCAGTGAAAAATGATTTTTTCATGCAACAGAAACTGAAGCAAATGCGAGACCTCTTAACTATGCTATTATCTCTATATATTATAAAGTTATAACCGCCGCCGACGCCGCTGTCGTATGAGCCCTTTGTGCCAATGGACCTTTTGTGCCAAAATGGACCTTTTGTGCCAAAATGGACCTGTTGTGACAAAATGGACCTTTTGGGCCAAATTGGACCTTTTGTGCCAAAATGAACCTTTTGTGCCAAAATGAGCCATTTGTGCCCAAATGAGTCTTTTGTGCCAAAATGGACCTTTTGTGCCCAAATAAGCCTTTTGTGCCAAAATGGACCTTTTGTGACAAAATGGACCTTTTGGGCCAAATTGGACCTTTTGTGCCAAAATGAACCTTTTGTGCCAAAATGAGCCATTTGTGCCCAAATGAGCCTTTTGTGCCAAAATGGACCTTTTGTGCCCATTAATGTTTGGAATAATTGGATAATATGAACCTACTATAAACTAATTTAATTTTAAACCAAAGTGATATGATTTTGTTCAAATGATGTATTTAAGTAAAAAACATATTCCAAAAGGATAATATATTTAAAAAACTGTTCGCGCTCTACGGGGGTTGGCGCGCGGAGCGCGCAGGGGGCGGAGCCCCCTAGTATATATATATATGTAGACATTTGAATTAAGACATAAGTCTTATACATAACATGCAATGTATAAATAAAGATTTGTTAAATAAATAAATGTTTACTCATTATTTAATAATTAAATAATTATATAAAATGACAAATATAACATGGCGCTGCGGCATACGAATTAGTGTGTGGTAGAACATAAAAATAAATAAAAGTTAATAATGTGAAATAAAATAGCATGAGAACTGGGCGTGGCCTACAAAATAAGAAGATAGTGCAGTGTACATGGAAATTATAAAAGTTATAAAATATGGCAGAAAATATAAATAAAAAGGTAATGGGCTTAAAACCCTCTGAATTAGAAAACCTCAATGCTGAAGGGTTCACAAAATGGAAGCAAAGATATAAGACTTAGGATATAAGAATTAGCGGAAAAAGCCAAACAATTTGAAGCACCAGCAATAGAAGTGAGAGTAAGTAAAATATAATAGGTAAGAAAGAAATGTACCACAACAGCAGACAACGAAGAAAATATGTCAAAGATGTGAATACAGCCATTCATTTGGAAAATGTCCGGCATTTGGGAAGAGATGTGTCACAAATGTAGTAAAATTTAGCACTGTATGTAAAGCAGGCAACATGAAAAGAGCAGTCAAAGAAATAGAAGAAGATAAAACTGGAGAATTTTTCGTTATTTACGTCAGCATCAATGCAGTAGATAGAATGGATACAAAATGTAGGTATCAATATCAATAATGATAATTTTAAAACTGTACAATTTAAATTAGATACGGGGGCTCAATGCAATATAAAACCAATAGGAATATGTAAAAAATTAAAAATAAATGAAGTTATAAAAACAAAAGTAACTCTAAAAAGCTATTCAGGAGATAAAATTAAAACAGCAGGTAAAGTAAAATTAACATGTAAAATAGGTAAAAATACTAAAGAAGTAGATTTTTATGCATGTGAAGGAAAATATATGCCTATACTAGGTTCACGTACATCATGTGAATGTAATTTATAAAAAGAGTAGAAGTAGAAGATGAAAGTTTATAAATAATGAAATATATAAAGATAATATAAAAGAGCAAATGTGTAAAATACATAAGGATGTATTTAAAGGATATGGTAAAATAAAAGATTATAAATATAATATAGAATTAAAAGAATATAGTAAAGGTAAAGTGGAACCATGCAGACGTGTAGTAGTTAAATTAATGTCTAAATTGAAACTACAATTAACGTGAATGCAAAGAGCTGGAATTATAAATAAAGTAGATAAACCGACAGACTTTGTAAGCTCATTAGTTCTAGTGGCAAAGGAAGATGGGACAATGAGAGTCTGTCTGGATCCACAATGCTTGAATGAATGATAAAAATGGAACGCATACAGCTCCAAACATTAGAAGAAGTTTCGGCTACAGTTAAAAATGCTAAATATTTTACAAAATTAGACGCGAATAAGGATTTTTGGCAAATAGAATTAACGGAAGAATTTCAAGAATGTACAACATTTAACACACCGTTTGGTCGATATTGTTTTAATAGACTACCGTACGGTATTTGTTCTAGTTCGGAAATATTTTATAAAGTATTTAGCAGAATACTTGAAGACATTGAAAATGTAGGCATTTATGCGGATGATATGATAAACTGGCGAGAGACAAAAGAAAAATTAATATCGAGATTAAAGTACCAGAAAGAGCAAGACAATACGGTATAAAATTTAATGAGAAAAAAATCGTATTTGGTGTAAATAAAATAAAATTTTTAGGTCACATAATATCAGAAAAAGGTATAGAAATAGATCAAGAAAAAAGCAATTTTAGCTTCCGATATATTTTACTTGTTAGGAAAACATTATATACTTATAGTAAATACATATAGTAAATATATTGAAATCAGAGATCAGAAAGATTTGGCTACGAAAACTACAATAAACTCATTAACCTATTAACGCCTAAGCGGACATCCTTGGACACTTACATTTTTCGGTAGTAAAAACTGCATATTTTAGGCTAAAAACCTTACCCAGTAGGTAATTTGGGTCACTCTTTTCATTTCCGGGGCCGGTTTTTTTATACAACCCTTGCGAAACGAGATATCAACCCCTAAAGTGCGGTAAATTTTCAAATAATTCTTAAAGAAACTGAAGTCCTTCCCAAATGCAAAAAAGTCTTTATTTAGCATAAAAAAATATTACTAGAACTCCCAAGAAATAGTTAAAAAGTCAAATAAGCATGTATTAGCCATTGCAACCCTTCCTGGGGGTGTCTTTAGTAAGCAAAGGGGTGAGTTTTATAAATAAATAAAAGATTGAATATTTTGGGCTAAAAAACTCACCAAGTAGGTATTTGGGTCGCTTTTTTGACTTCTGGAGCTCATTTTTAGCTACAACCCCTACGAAATGAGATATAAACCCCTAAAATGGGGTAAATTTTTAAATAATTCTTAAAGAAACTTTAGTTGTTTTCAAATACAAAAAAGTTTTTATTTAGCAAAAAAAAATTATTACTAGAACTCCCAAGAAATAGTTAAACGTCAAATAAGCATGTATTAGCCATTGCTACCCTCCCTGGGGTGTCTTTAGTAAACAAAGGGGTAAGTTTTATAAATAAATGAAAGATTGATTATTTTGGGCTAAAAAACTCACCTAATAGGTATCTTGGGTCGCTCTTTTCATTTCTGGAGCTTAGCTACAACCCCTACAAAATGAGATATAAAGCCCTAAAATGGGGTAAATTTTTAAATAATTCTTAAAGAAACTTTAGTTGTTTTCAAATACAAAAAAATTTTTATTTAGCAAAAAAAAAATTATTACTAGAACTCCCAAGAAATAGTTAAAAGTTAAATAAGCATGTATTAGCCATTGCTACCCTGCCTGAGGGTGTCTTTAGTAAACAAAGGGGTGAGTTTTATGAAAGATTGAATATTTAGGGCCAAAAAACTCACCCAGTAAGTATTTTGGGTCGCTCTTTTCATTTCTGGAGCTCATTCTACAACCCCTAAGAAATGAGATATCAACCCTTAAAATGGGATAAACTTTCAAGTAATTCTTAAGGACACTTTAGTTACTTTAAAATGCAAAAAATTTTTTATTTGGCATAAAAAATTTTTACTAGAAGTCCCAAGAAAAGATTAACAGTCAAATACGTATGTATTAGCCATTGTTACCCTCTCTGGGGGTGTCTTTAGTAAACAAAGGGGTGAGTTTCATAAATAAATGAAAGATTGAATATTTTGGACTAAAAAACTCATCTAATAGGTATTTTGGGTCGCTCTCTTCATTTCTGGAACTCATTTTTAGCTAAAACCCCTACGAAATTATATACCAACCCCTAAAATGGGGTAAATTTTATCTATATACTTCAATTTTACGAACCTTCTCTTTTTTGGGAGTCCTGGTAATAATTTTTAATGTCAAATAAAATCTTTTTTGCATTTGGGGAGAACTTCAGTTTCTTTAAGAATTATTTGAAAATTTACCCCACCTAGAGGTTGATATCTTGTTTCGCAAGGGTTGTATCAAAAAACGGGCCCCGGAAATCAAAAGAGCGACCCAAATTACCTATTGGGTGAGTTTTTTAGCCCAAAATATTCAATTTTTCATTTATTTACAAAACTCACCCCTTTGCTTACTAAAGACACCCCCTGGGAGGGTTGCATTGGCTAATACATGCTTATTTGACTTTTTAACTATTTCATAGGAGTTCCAGTAATAATTTTTTTTGCTGAATAAAGACTTTTTTGCATTTTGGAAGAACTAAAGTTTCTTTATGAATAATTTGAAAATTTACCCCATTTTAGGGGTTATTATCTCGTTTTGCAAGGGTTGTATAAAAAAACCGGCCCCAGAAATGAAAAGAGCGACCCGAATTAC
Organism: Anagrus nilaparvatae; assembly: GCA_022575985.1. Lineage (NCBI taxonomy): Eukaryota > Metazoa > Arthropoda > Insecta > Hymenoptera > Mymaridae > Anagrus > Anagrus nilaparvatae. The sequence continues at coordinate 33,357,014 of JAKSXM010000007.1, forward strand.
CTGCTAGGTGGGGTTTTTAGACTAAAATATGCAGTTTTTATTACCGAAAAATGCAAGTGTCCAAGGATGTCCGCTTAGTCGTTAATAGGTTAAAAGAAATTTTTGCCAGATATGGTGTACCAAAGATATTATATTCTGATTCAGGGACTCAATATATAAGTTATAAATTTAAAAAATTTGCTGAGTAATGGGGTTTCAAGTACCATATTACAACACCAAAGTTTCATCAATCGAACGGTCTTGCAGAAAGACATGTTCAAACACTGAAAAGGTTATTAAAAAAAATTATTTTAGAAGGTAAAGAAAAAGAAATGGCATTATTACAGTTATGAAATATGCCAATAATTGAAAAAGGTATAACATTCCGCAGAAATTAAATTTAATAGAAAAGTAAGAAATTTAATACCAAATTATAATAAAACCAAAATAGATATAAAGTCGTTTAAAGATACATTAAATTGTAGACAGGAACAGCAAAAAGTATATTATGATAAAGGGACAAAAGAATTAAAACCTTTTAAAATATGTGACATGGTTAAATTACACAGTGAAGATAAAAAGACACCACACAAAAGTGGGTTATTTGTAGATGTAGATTGATGAATATAAAAAGTATAATGATATTCAAATACCAATATCAAGTACACCTTTTGCTGAACCTGTGAACAATGAAATATTACCGAATAACAATAACAATAACAATAATACAAATAGTACAAATATAAAAATTAATAGACCAGTACAAATAACTAGATCAGGCAGAACATGTAATAGACCAAAATATTTAGAAGACTATGTATGCAATATTATTGTTTAATATTGTTATAAATTAGAGGTTAATTGGTGGAATATTGGAGTGGATGCGAGTGGATATGTAACAATTGACACTGCGTAAATAATATGTTGATAATACTATTTGATTTTCTAAACGTGTGTACTGGTATAAGACTGATTGCGACTGTCCATTGACAGGTAGCGCTTGATATTACCTATCTCTTTCTAATATGTACATTAAGGCTTCTTAACATATTATATTACAATAAAGGTATATTTACAAAAATCTACAATATGGAACAATTATGAAATCAAATCAAAAGTAATAATTTAATATATAAAAGAATGGAGATGTTATAAGTATAAAATAAGTATAACGTAAATGAAGCTTTATTATATACATAGATATATAAAATAAGTATATTGTAAATGAAGTTTTATGATATAGATAGATATACTAGCATAGGTGATTCGCCACTTCTTATCTGTTCCCGCTGTAGTTGGTATTGATTTTTTATAATTAATTTTTATTATTGATATGTGGTTTTGGTCCAAAAATATATTTTTTAGCAGCTTCAAAAATATTTGATAAAATTTTAATATTACCTCCATTTTGAATGAAATTTTCAGAGAATACGTAAAAATTAGTGCCGAATGGAATACTACAAAGTGCAATTCAAAATTTTTTTGATACTCTCAAGATATTTCAATTTTTGTTAAAAATTTTAAAAAATTTTATCAAGTTCAAACATACTAAAAATTAAATATCTCAGAAACTACGATAGCTGAGCAAAAAATCTATAGATTATGTCAACCGCAGACTTTTTTTCTTTATTTTGACACCAGTTTCATGCCAATCGGTTCGGCGGTTCTTGAGTCATTAGGGTAGAGACAAACAAATAAACAAATAACTTTTCAAATATGTATAGTACTAGCTGCCTCCGGCTCGCATTGCTTGCCCCAGCAACCACCATGGGGGCTGCGCCCCCTGGACCCTTGCTACTTGATTTTTCCGAAAATAAGTTGTTTTAGCTTACTCAATATTTTGTAAAATAATCTATTTAACCCGAAGTATTATCTAAAATTTACTGAATCATAAAAATAATGGGCTTATGAACTCAAACGGTTAATTAGTGATCAGCAATACAAAGCTTTGTCACAATCAAATGTTGTTTCCCTCGACTACCCATTCTAAGGTTCTACACGGAGCAAAGAAAGCAATGGCAGCAGTTGCACTTGCAACAGCAGCTACAGCTTTTACCGATACGGCTGAAGTCTCATGAATAGCAGTGGCAGCGACAGCAGTGGCAGATTTTAGTAGCAGTATCTGACGTTGCTTTCCCGCGCTACATATATATATATTACTAGCAAAAGTTGGAGAGGGGGCTCCGCCCCCCCTGTATTGCATTTCCTTCTGTTTTTGTTGCTTAAGAAAACCAGGTTTCATTGTAAATTTATAACTATGCAAACACATTCAGAGTTTTCAGAGGAGCCTAGTTCTGTCCCCAGTAAAGTTATTATTATTAATTACAGAAACATATTTTAAAAGGTATTGGAGAGGCTATGTCTAATCCTGAAGATAATTTATTTCTTATGGAATCGGCGTGTTTCTCCCGCACGAACAGAATCTAGCATTTTAGTATTAGTATCTCGTGTACTATTTTGGTATACTATAGATTTAGAGACTTCAAGACCTGTTATGAATCATTTTAGTCGGCTAGTAATTTCATAATTTAAACTTTTTGTTAATAACTGGATATCCAATTTTTTCGGTATTTTTTAATCTAGTGAATTTAAGGCCGCCAATCACGGAAAGTATTTACAAATTTTTATTGAAATGTCCTTTTTTATGCAAATTTATCTGAGTACGTATAAATTAATGCCGAATCGAGTAATACCAATTGCGGCCGTAAAATTTTATCATATTTAGAAGATATTTTAGTTTTTAATCAAAATTTCAAAATTTTATTTTTTCCAAAAATAGTAAAAATTGAATATCTCCAAAAGTACGGTAGCTGAATTGCAAAATTATGGCCTATGTCTTACGCAGACTTTTTTTCTATATTTTGACACTTTATTTTGACTTTTCATTGATTAGACCCTGATGATGAAACACATACACAGACAGACCCACAAATATATGATTAAAAATACCATAAAAAAAAAAAAAAAATTAAAAAAAATTTTTCAATTATCTTCAAAAATATTTTATAAAATTTTAAAGATACCTCCGTTTTGTATAAAAATTTAAGAGAATACGTAAGAACTGGTGTTAAATCGAATACTACAAAGTGTGACTGTAAAATTTTTCTATAGTTTCAAGATATTTCAATTTTTGTTAAAAATTTTTAAAAATTTTATTAAGTTCAAAAATACTAAAAATTGAATATCTCCAAAAGCTGAGTCGCAAAACTATGGCCTATGTCACCCGCCGACTTTTTTTCTTTAATTTGACACCAGTTTTATTAAATTTCGTTCACTGGTTTGATCCTGATGATAATACACACACACGCACAGACACACAAATAAATTTTCAAATATATATAGTAGTAAGATATGTAGCAGAAAGCGTGCTTATAATATGCCGTGTATTATAGGCCGTATTTAAAAACGAATTTTGTAAATTACTAGATTTATATTTATGTTGGTACTAAAGGGGGGCGGAATAATTTTTCGTATTTATAAACGATTTTGGGCTTCTGATCAAACTTGGGGTTCGCATCAAACCAAGTCAAACGCAGTGGTTCTCTTTTTTGTTTTTATCATGATTTTCAGTTAAATTATTTTGTTGTTAAATTATTACACTTCATACTTAATACTTTTTTAAAAATTAGGTGACAAATTAAATGCAGGAGACTTATTAGCAGAAATTGAAACTGATAAAGCAACTATAGGTTTTGAAACTCCAGAATAAGGTTACTTAGCAAAAATTATTGTTCCTTCAGGGACTAAGAATGTATCAATTGGCAAATTAGTATGCATAATAGTGTCTGATGAAGGGAGTGTAGAAGCGTTTAAAGATTTTAAAGATTCAAGTACTCCAGCTCCTACTGCTTCAGCTACACCACCACCTCCAGCAGCTACCAAGCCTTCTTCACCTCAACCTTCGGTTGCTAGTGCTCCGGTTTCATCACCCATTCAACAAGGAGACAGAATATTTGTAACTCCACTTGCAAGGAAACTTGCCTCGATCGGAATTTATTTTTATGTGATTTTCCATTTTACAATTATTTAATAATAAAATAAGCGATTGTTTATTTATTCTTTATTTATTCTTTTCAATACCTTAATCTTTTTTTCTTAACATTAAACATAAAATAATCTGAAAATAATTAAATAACAAAATAACTTAACTGAAAATCATGATAAAAATATAAAAAGAGAACCACTGCGTTTGACTTGGTTTGACGCGAACCCCAAGTTTGATCAGAAGCCTAAAATCGTTTATAAATACGAAAAATTATTCCACCCCCTTTTAGTACCAACATAAATATAAATCTAGTAATTTACTAAATTTGTTTTCTAATACGGCCATAATTATTAAATTTTTTATTTATATAAATTAGTTATAATTATTTAAAAATTTATTTTAATTTGTGAATTTAGTGTTTTAAAAAATAAGTTAAAAGTAATAAGAAGTATAAGAATAGTAGTATAGTTATATAATTTAGTATAAGAATTATATTAAATTATACTTTTTTCTTGAATTTACTATTCATCACGTGTTTTTGCGTAATCTAATGCTAAACTATTTGTGAATAATTAGTTATAAATAACTAAAAATTTTGGTAATATAAACATTTAAAATGGAAAATTTTTTTGAACTTCATCCAGAGTATAACGACGTTTACGGACTTTTAAAAGGTAAGACAATTTTAAATAGCCTAAATAATCTGAGAATATAACCTTAAAATTATTCTTGCAAAACTTTAAGCTTTTATAAATTATACTCCAAAAATTTTAGTGTTTATTTTATGTTTATTTTATTAAGTGTTTATCAAAATTAATTCTAATATACTTAACAAATTTTTAATTAAAGAAATACCTAAAATTAATTTATTTAAAGCAAAGACTTTTAAAAATCTAAAAACAGATGGCTTAAAATTTATTAAAAAGACACTGGAAAATAATTCTATCATTAAGTTTTTACTTAACATTATTGCATAATTTTTTTATTTATTTATGGTATTTATAATTAGTTTGTATAGTATAACAAAAATCTTTTGATTAAATTGTAGATGCTAACCTAATATGAGCAGAATTCTTTAACCTTGATGGAGTATCATTAACTAAAGATATCACAAAGTCTTTTTCTGTTATCTCAGCTTTAGCTACTTATAAAGTGTGTAATTTTGAATTTGATAAAGAAATACTAAATACATCTCAAGAAATTGATCCAACTCCAAACAATAATAGTTTCAAATCTTCTGATAAAAATGATAATAATGAAACACACAATCCTATAACACCTCCTGAAGAATCTACAGATGTAACCCACAAAACCAGATCTTTATTATATTACGACAGAGAGATTTGTAGAACTGAGTCGTCAATTTATAGAACTGTTCCCGAACTATGATCCAGAAGATATTTATAAAGAATCTTACAACGATAAAACGACTGGAATAGGGCATGGTCCAAGTGGTTGTTTATATTTTCATTATTTGAAAATTAGACAAAAGCTGGTGTTCTCTGGCTTATTCAATTCTAACGAGCCGCTCAAAGCAAATAAGAGAAAGAGAAATTGTTGATAAAAGTTAAAGAAATTTAACTAAAAATTTTCTTACTAGCTTAATAGGGCATATATTTTTTGCAGAAGTTTCAGTCAAAGATAAATTAATAGATGATTCGGCGACGTTTTGTCAACCAGATTCTCAAAACATAGCAGAAACTATTGCTAAATGGGCCGAGGTGTATCAACAGAGACAAAATTATTTAAAACCAAAGGTAATAAAAAAAATTCGTCAACTCCCAAATTTAGCTGCATATTTTTCAAAATTCAATATTCTAAAAGCACCTTTTGGTATCGTTTTGGTAAATAAATTTATAATATAACAAAATATTTTACAATTTTTTAAAATTATATAACTTGAATTTTTAACTTTCAGTTAGAATCTGATTTTGATACTTGCATGAAAAATATCATTACAGAAAATGATCTTTATGATAGTATTTTAAAAAATTGTTCTACAAAGCTATATGCTGAATGGGGTGATTACATACCTGGAATTTTGGCGGTTTGTATAAAATCAAAGACTGCAGAGCTAAAAAAATTTTGTAAAGATAATAAAGAAATTTTAGATTCAAATGTTGGTAAGTAAATAATTATAAACAAATAATAATTATGCTTTGATAATAATTTTTTATTTTTAAATTGAAAGTGACAGAAGGACAAAAGGTGGCTGCATTATTGTTATTACCAATGTATATTGGCTTAGGAAGATCAATCAAATTAGAAAAAGAGGTTAAAAATTTAACAAAACAAAAAATATCTTCTACTTTTGTACATCACGTGCAGGTAATATCATTTTTTATTAATATTTTCTTTTCTTGTTTTTTATTTCAGAATTTGCAAGAATTAGAGGAATTTTAAAGAAGCAAGTAGCTTGGTTAGAAAAAAACCAACAATATAATTAAAAACCAACAACATAAATAGCATCGAAAATTGTTATTTAATTATTAATAATGAACGCTACCCATGTAACAACCCAATAAAAGCGGTTGAAAGTTGCTTTAAGTGCTTGATAGCTTTAGGAACGTTTCCATTTCCTTGCGAGCACGTTTGGTTCTTTATACAAAAATTAATTTATAAAATAGAACCTACTAAATCTTATAAAAAAGTAAAAGATTTCGTTAAACATGTTAATGAAACTCTCAACGCATCTCTTGAACCCATCTTTTGCTAATAATATTGTAACAGATCATGTAATTGACGACACAATAGTTGTTGAAATTGTGAAAGAAATAGAAGAAGTGTAAGCATAAATTTTTCTTTTTTAGGTATTTTTATAAATGTTATTATATATACATATTAAGTAGTATTGGTTTAAGTACAAAATTAAGTAATTAAAAAATTTAATTAAATTTTATTTAAAAGAAAAATTTTTTTTTAAATCTCTCAATTTAAAAAAATATGTATACATATTATTATTAGCTTTAAAATGAAAACTTTTTTTACTATTTAAGCAAAGAAATCAAAATTTAATTTTTATTTTTTGTTTCTAAATACATTAAAATGGATATTAACTCAGTATTCAATCAATTATTATAGTTTATTTTAATTTTATATGGTGACGCTAGTTTACCTAGAAAAATAGTTCAAACAATACTAGAGTTTTGGTCCAATTTTATTATAAATGTTATATTTAAAAATTTTAAACACGATTTTATCAAAATATTAAAAGATTTTAGAAAATCAAAATTTACCTTTGCACAAAATTGAAAATTGTTTTCTTTCATATGAGAATATGTTCAAAAGCGTTAACACCGAGCATAAACGGTTTAATATTTTAAGAAAGTATGGTTATATTGATTTTGAAGAGTACATTGTGGATTCGACATTAGAATCAAACAATGATAAAAGCTTAACATCTAAACATATTTATGCCATTCAAGTTGACTTAAAAGAAACCTTGAAAGCTTTTTTGAAATTGCCTGGCATATTTCATGCAATAATTGAATACATTGACCAATTGAAAAAAAATAATTATTTAATAACAAATATTATTCAAGCTGATTTATGGATTAAAGAGAACTCAAAAAAAGTTGTTGATGGTATACTTTTACCTATTCACTTATATTATAACGAGTTTGAAGCTGGAAATTGTTTGGGTAGCCATAAAGGAAAAATCAAGTTTGTAGCAACATATATTGTAATTGGATGTTTGCCTCCCAACATTGCTTCTTTAGTTTCTTCTATAATTTTTGCTGGTTTAATAAGACATGAAGATGCACAAACAACTACTAATGAAAAAATTTTTAGAAAAATAATAGAAGAAATAAACAGTCTTCGAAGTGAAGGTATAATTATAAAGGTGTTGGGAGTACCTTATCGAGTATATTTTCAGTTGGTCTTGATAATGGATGATAATGCAGGACTTAATTCAATTTTGGGAATGGTTGAAAGCTTTTTTTCTAATTCTCCATGCAGAATATGTCGGATTACTTATGAAAATTTAAAAAAAGCTTGCTTGGGTTATAATTTGGCTGTTAACAACCAAACGTCGATTGTATGCATGATTTCTGTGAAGGTGTAATTGTATACGTGTTAAGAAATATAATTTACTACTGTATTTTTACTAAAAAATATTTTTCACTTGAAGTTCTTAATGAAAGAATCAATAATTTTCAATATGGGTCATCAGAGTCTTCCAATAAACCACCAGAAATTACATTCAATTCTAGTAAGAGTAAATTCAATTTGAAGTTTCCAGCTGCTGAGATGCTATGTTTATCGCGATATTTTGGTTTAATAATAGGATTAATAATTTTAATAATAATTTAATAAATTGGTACCTGAAGATGAAGAAATATGGTTGCTATACATATATTTGCGAAAATTATTGATTTTATTACTTCTCCAAGAGTGCATAGGATTCAAGCTAGAGAACTAAAAATTCTAATAGAAAACCTTTGCTCTTTATACGTAAAATACTTTAAAACTTTAAAGCCGAAGTTCCATAATTTATTGCACTATCCACAACTTTACCTGCTATTAGGTCCTTTGATCGCTGTATGGTTCATGAGTTGTGAATCGCGTCACCAACCTTTAAAAGAAGCAGCTATAACTTCAAAATTTGGAGTAAATGTCATTAAAACTATAGCAACAAAAGAGATGCTGAATATGTGCAGTAGGATGTTTAATATTGAATTCTAAAATAAAATAAAATTTAGAGCCAATTACGCTGATAATCGTACTTACTACAATTTTGTCGAAATTATTGGAACTAAATACAGTAAGGGATCAGTGATATTACTTGATTTTTACCAATTGATAAAACATTTGGGGAAATTGATAAAATATATAAAATAAATGAAAAAATATATTTTTATTTAAAAACATATACTCAGATCGGTTTTGACGAACATTTTCATGCATATCTTGTTCAATTAAATAAAAATGAATATATTGACATTGATTACGCAGATTTACCTGTGTTTCCTTCATCCTTAAAAGTAAACAAAAATGGGTATGATTATATCTCAACTAGATACTTCGTGTGAATTCGTTACAATTATTAGTTTTGTAAATGCATATTTTTCTGTTCGTTTTTTTTATTGTAATATATAATTTTATAATTAAATAAATGTTTATAATGGGTGAAGTTTATTTGAATTTCTAATATGTAATTAAGTTTATTATTAAAAATGAGTACCAAAATCATCTAATATTAGTTTGAATTTGAAATTTTTTTTGTTTTAAAATTTTTGTTAAAATCTTTAATCTTATGTAACAATAATTGTATAGTAATTTTAATTACACACTGCATGTTTTTAAGCGTTTTATTATTATTAATAAAAAAAGTTTTCTCTCTACACAAAATTTTTTTAACTAAAATTACCATTTCCTAAAAATTCACTTTTAATACTTAAATTAAAATCTATTATATATATTAAATGGCTCGTTTTCATTTTCTTTTTTTCATAGCTTACAAAAAATAAAAAATTCCTTTTTTAAAATCCAAATCAGGCTTTTTAGACTTTTTTCATTAACAGTTATTCAGTACTGCATAAAAATCACTTTGAAAGTCATATAAATCCTTTAACATCAATTATTCAATTACTCATAAAAATCAATTACTTATAAAAATCCTTATACATCAATTATTTATACTAGTATACTATCAAAAACTTATTGAAATTGAAAATAAAAAAAAATGATTTTAATTAAAAAAACGATAATGAGCATACATAAATGTGCAGTTTTAAGTAAAGCTTTAAAATTTTTAAATAAAATAAATAATTAAAAAATAAAAATTATTAATGATTACGCATTTTAGATAATTAATTACTTTAAAATTTTCTTGCTTTTTATTTAAAATTAATTAAAAAGTTTAAAAAAACCTATACTTTTTTTATCATTTTATTATTTAATTTAAAATTATGTAATTGCAAGAGGGCGTTACTATATTAGTGGCTGAGAAAAATTAGAAATATATATAATATTAGTCCTAAACTTTTATAATTTTCGAAAAATTATTCTAACTTTTGACAGATTGAGCCGATTGCATTAAAAATTTAGGTGGATACGTAAAAAGTATACCCGAATCGAATTTAATTCTTTTTTTTTTACAAATTTGATAAAAATTTTATCCTTGTAAATCCAGTTATTTCAACATAAATAATTTTTGTCGTTATTAATCAAAACGAAACCTAGCCTATGTTTTGATGGGTAATTTTTGTCATCTTTTGCCGCAAACCCCGCGTCTCTAACTTTCATCGCTTTCTAGTTTATCCATTTCGGACAAACAAACGTACAAACAAACAAAAACAAACAAAATTAAAGATTTATATAGGATATAGGATAGGATTGGATATAGGATATTAGATATAAGACACAAGCTGTATACGTAACATGTAACGTATAAATAAAGATTTGTTAAATAATAAATGTTTACTAAATATTTAATAATTAAATAATTATATAAAATAACATACATAACATGGTGAATCTAATAATTATATGCCTGTTTTCTCGTAAACATACGGAATAATCAACCTGTCCGATAAAAATAACTATACTTATTACTATCGAAGTTACTTTTAAAACATTTTTTTTATGTTAAATTAATTTTTTTTATATTAAAATAGTTATATCGTATTTAGGTACTATATAACGCAAACTTGTTTTATAATAAATGAAACAGTTTATATAGTAGAGTATGTAAAAAACAAAACTTCTTTAAATAACTAAAGTAAGATCTGTAATTTATTATAATTCATTAAAAATAAAGTGGAAAGAATTTGTATTAAACAGTTGATGAAATGTGATGTAAAAAGGAGTTCAATTTTTGCTTGCTGAAGATTAAGCTTCCAAATGGATGCTCCATGATTGGATACGCAGATGATTTCGCTCTAACTATAACAGCTCGAGAGACAGAGGGCAAGCAGAATAACCTGGATGAGGCTATGCGACTTATCAATATCGGGATGTCGGATCACGGACTGGCAGTCCCGAAAACGGAGATTTTCCTTCTGACCCGGAGAAGGGTCCCCTTTACCATATTCGGCGTTAGCTTTGATAACGGAGGTAATCCCGTTATGATCCAGATCAAACCATCGGTGAAATATTTGGTGGTCTTCTTGGATAACAAATTGACCTACAATAGACAATTCCAGCAGGCTTGTGAAAAGGCTGGCCGGGTGACAAAGTCCCTCTCGTGGCGGTCCCAGATTAGTTGGCGACAACAGGCAACTCCATCTTGCTCTACGGTGCAGATGTGTGGGCGGACAACGGCCGCATAAAAAAGTACTGCAAGATACTAAAGGCAGTACAGAGACAGAAGGCACTTCAAATCGCTAGCTCGTACAATACTGTATCATATGAAACCTCTGCTCATTAAAACCAAAGATGGGAAATCCTATGAAAAAATGCTATCAGATGGAAGCAAATCCACAATAAATAAAATACAAGAGCTCTCATTGAGCTGGAAGCAATGGAGAATCGTAAAATGCTGTCAGAAGCAGTAAAAGCATATTACTTTTTTTATGGCTTTTCTAAAGTATGAACCTTCTATAAATTTGTATTTAAGTAAAAATATTTTTACTGTTTAGATGGAATTAAAATTAAATAATCTCGTTATTGCAAGTTATTAGCCATGTACTCGTCTTTCGTTATACGTGGTTTTTGTGTAAGCGAGTTTTGAACACGGATGGCCTGTTTCATAAATCCCTTGCTATACGCGGTTTTCGTTCTTTTTATATGCGGGTTAGAATCTATTTTTGAAATCATTTGTTTTTTTTATACACAACTATAAAAACATTTTTATTATTAACATATCTCTATTATTATTAACATATCTCTATAAAGATTACACCAGGCAAAGATAAAGCAATTTGAAATAACTGATTTTTTCACAAGCTAAATAAAATTTTCTTCAAGAAACAAATATTTTTTGTTTTTTTTTTCAAATGCAGGAACCTAACCCCCCATTTCTGATAAGACGAAGTTCTCGTATAGGCGGGCCTTTGCAGGAATGGAACCCCCTGTGTATAACGAGGGACAACTGTACTAGAAGTTATATAGACTACGATATTTGATATCTTAAACCAATAAAACAAGCATAATTTTTTAACAGTTTTTGTTTCTTTCATCAAACAATTTTTTTGCTATAAAAAAAGTTATTGAATTAAAAAACTAATGCATTTTAGTTTATAAGTAATATTTTATTGTATCACAATTCTTCGAAAAAATGTTTAATTTAAAGTTTTATTTACAATATTTTATATTACATATAATTATTTCTTTATACCACAAAAAGGAATGCGTTTTTTTTACTCAATTTTTATTCCAAAAAAAGTTATTTTTAGAGCTTGTGACAGATTTTTTAGCGACCTATGACCATAAATGAAAATCTTTTGAAGTTTCACTTTTAAGCTCAAGACTTTTTATATTTTCTGGTCAACTTTGCTGTCACAAGCTCATTTCAGGTCAGTGCTGAGCAGCAAACTTCATTCTTTTCTGCTTTTGACGTTGATTACAGAACCAAACTCTAACAACATTTTTTTTTAAATCAAGTTTTTCAGCAATAGCAGCAATTTTCTCGCCTGATGGCCTTGGTTGTACTGCAAAATATGCTTCTAAAGATCTCTTTTCTGGCGCAGCTATACTAGTTCTTTTTCTTTTTTTTTCACCTGCAGGAAGAACAGAAGGAGCATCTGGGTCACGGCGTTTATTTTTTGCTTGGGCTTCAGCTTCTTCTAACCATGCTTGTAAAATAGGCTTAAGTGCAATCATGTTATTATGTGATAGAGTTAGTGACTCAAAGCGACAGATTGTAGACTGAGAAAGTGCCCCTACTCCAGGTAATTTTAAATTAGCAAGAGCTTTACCTACATCTGCCTGTGTAACACCTAGCTTGATACGTCGTTGTTTGAATCTTTCCGCAAATGCTTCTAATTCTCTGGGGTCTGTATCTGCATCAGGATGAATACCAACTGCTGCAGCAGCAGCAGCAGCAGCAGCCATTGCCGGATGATGATGCGAATGACTAACAGATGAATTCATATTATTATGGTGATGATGAACAATCATTCCATTCATACCCCCATATACCGATGCTCCATGAATATTACCAGAGTGAGAATTATTGCTAGAAATAATTTGATTTTCTGACATTGGTGTTAAAGTAGTTATTGAACTTCCGGAATCTAATAAATCATGATTTTCCATGTTGAGATGATTAACCTGAAAAAAACAATTTCTTTTAAAATACATCATTTTTTGTACTTAAAATAAATAAAATAACAATTTTAAGGAATTTTTTATTTTTATAAATTTACAAGGTAATTTTTTTATGAATTATAATTTTAAAATGATAACTATTGGAGAACATCCCTTGAAACCTCCATTTAATTTGCATATCTTAAACGTTTCTTAAAATTATCTAAAATTTTTTTTTTAAATAGGTTTTAACCTGTAATTAGTAACTGTAAGTTAGTAAGTTAGTAGTTAGTAAGTAAGTAAGTAACTACTTAAAAGTCAATTTTTTTATCAAAAGGCCTTATAAATACATTAGAAAGACAGTAAAAGCAGACGACAGTAATTTGTATCAAACGGAATCAACCTTAAAATTTTTGCAATTTTTTTAAAAAATGTTTGTGTAAGGTGTTTAAACTATTTCTGGTTTGGGCAATTGGTGAAAAATAAGCATATATATTCTTTTAGCGAAGAATAAAAAAAATACTGAATATCTTGGGTAATATTTAATTAATTTTTAATAAAATTAGGTGTCTGGGGTTTTCGCTGATGTTGATTTTAATATCTCAAATTTCCGTACCATTCTTAAAATAACAGAAACTATCCTGGGGGTTTTTGCAATATTTTGAAAGTGAAACTACTACAAATAAATGCCATTTTTCAAGAAAAAGTGCCATTGAGAAAGTTAACAAAGAAGATTTAAATTTTTTCTTAAAGTAGGAAAAAATAGTAAAAAAAGCTCAGATTTAAAAAAAATTCTAATATATCCAAATCTATTTGCTTTTGTTTAAACTCTTAAGCATTAAGTTATAAAAGAGTGATTATTTGATTGGAAGGTTTAAAGGATAATACAGGGTTATTCATTGGGAAGGAACAGTTTTTTTATTTTTGGTATAAATTGGTTAAAAATGAAAGAAAGTTGGTAAAACCAATTGAGATGGATAAATTGGTGAAAAATTAACAAATTGGATGGAAATTTATGGATAAAAAATAATTTTGGGATAAAGAAAAGTGGAGTTGAAAGTAAAAAAAAAATAGAAAATGTGATAAAATTGTTTGAAAGAAAAAAATTTATTGGTTGTTGAGAAATCTTAATTTCTTTTATGCATTAAAAAAAAAAAAATTCAATTTACTTATGCAGCCTTGTTAAATTATTGTTTTAATATTTTCTATAGTTTCTGCTGTTTCCGGTTCGCAAAACAGCTGATTTTACGCAACTAGTCAAAATAAAAGCAGACAAAACTAATAACATCAAAGTTGGTTATGTCATAATATTTTTTGTTGTTCAAATTAATTTGTGCAGTTTATTTTTTATTTAAACTTTATTTCTAAATTATTTTAAGATAAAAATTAAAAGTAGCATCATTTGAAAATTTTTTTAAACAGGTTAAAATGAAAAAGGAAATATTTAAAATTTTTTAATTTTTACTATTTATATTTTGAATGAATAATATAATTTATTTAAACACCCGATGTAAATTTTTCAATGTGTTTCATATTATTATCGAAAAAGTTAAGTTCTTTGCAAGAGCGACAAAAACAGAAAAACTATGAAATATTTAAAGTGAAAGTGAAACAAGGACAGAATATTTATGAGTATTTTTTCTCCAATTATTTGTTTATGCTATGATTGAGACTTTACACTTCGCACGCGAAGAGTCGCGTGTATCATGAAAATTGAGATCTTTTTTTTTTTTTGCGAAATGCCCTCGCAAGAGAAGATTGCGTTATGCTGGTTATACAAACGAAGTTAATGGGGGGTCGCAACCGCTTTTTGCGTTGCGACTAGGCTCGCGGTTGTAATTTGATGGTTCTCAGTCGCAGTTACTTAAGCAGTTTCAAAAAATTTTAATTTTCTTTTCCTGTACTGCGACCCGAATATACGCATTTCCCGCATTGTCCGGCAAAGACGGATTTTCCCGCCACAGTTGCAGAAAAATTTCAATTTCAGTCCATAAACAAGGAATGACCAAAATCGCAGTTAACCATCCTCGGATTCGCCTCCGAAGGTAATTTACGTGCAATTTGGGCCATTCTTTATTTTTTCTGGCCTAACAAAAAAAAACTTGATCAACAACCTTGATCAGCAACCATGATCATCAAACTTGATCATGAATCTTGATCATCAATCTTGATCAGCAACCTAGAGCATCAAATTTGATCAACAACCATGATCATCAAACTTGATCAACAACCTTGATCAACAAACTTGATGATCAAACTTGATAAACAAACTTGATCAGCAACATTCATCATCAAAATTGATCAACAAACCTGATCAGCAAATTTTATCTGCAAGCTTGATCATCAAACTTGATCATCAAACTTGAGCTACAAGCTTAATCATCAAACTTGATCATCAAACTTGATCAACAAACTTGATCAACAACCATGATCATCAAACAAACTTGATAATCAAACTTGATAATCAAACTTGATCAACAAACTTGATCAACAAACTTAATCAGCAAATTTTATCTGCAAGCTTGATCATCAAACTTGATCATCAAACTTGAGCTACAAGCTTAATCATCAAACTTGATCATCAAACTTGATCATCAAACTTGATCAACAAACTTGATCAACAACCTTGATCATCAAACAAACTTGATAATCAAATTTGATAATCACACTTGATCAACAATCTGGATCAACAAACTTGATCAGCAACCTTGATCATCGAACTTGATCAACAAACTTGATCATCAAACTTGATCACCAAACTTGAGCTACAAGCTTGATCATCAACCTTGATCATCAAACTTGATCAGCAACCTTGATCATCAAACTTGATCAACAACCTTGATCAACAAACTTGATCACCAAACTTGATCAGCAACCTTGATCATCAAACTTGATCATAAAACTTGAGCAACAAGCTTGAAACATCAAACTTGATCAACAACCTTGATCATCAAACAAATTTGATAATCAGCCTTGATCATCAAACTTGTTCATCAACCTTGATCATCAAACTTGATCAACAACCTTGATCAACAAACTTGATCACCAAACTTGATCAACAACCTTGATCAACAAACTTGATCACCAAACTTGATCAGCAACCTTGATCATCAAACTTCATCAAAAAACTTGATCAACAAGCTTGAAAACATACTTGAAATTTAATATGCCAACTGCAAATTCAAAAACTAACGTCTTATTCTGTTAAAACTAAGTCAATAATTTTTTAACAGACCGTGATATTTGAAAGAAATGCTATGAACATTCCTAAAACGAGTAAAATTGAATCAACATGACAGTACTTTGATTGTATTCAGTTTCTTGATAAACTTATTTAAACATCTGATGAATTTTCCTGAATAGGTTTTTATTCTGTTATTACTAGCCGAAAATTATTAGATATTATGCTGCTGATGATCCATACTTAAAATTTAATATGCCAACTGCATAATAAAAAAATAACGACTTATTCTGTTAAGAATAAGTCAACAGTTTTCGAAGAGACCATGATATTTGAAAGTACTGCTATGAACTTTCCTAAAACGAATAAAATTGAATCAACATGACAGTACTTTGACTTTATTCAGTTTCTTGATAAACTGATTAAAATTTCTGATGAATTTCCCTCAATAGATTTTTATTCTGTTATTAATAGCCGAAAATTATTAGATAATATGCTGCAGATGAAACACACTTAAAATTTAATATGCCAACTGCATAATTAAAAAATAACATATTCTGTTACGAGTAAGTCAATAATTTTCGAAGAGAAAATCTATTGAGGGAAATTCATCAGAAATTTTAATAATTTTATCAAAAAAACTGAATAAAGTCAATGTACTCTCATGTTGATTCAATTTTGTTCGTTTTAGGAAAGTTCATAGCAGTACTTTCATATGTCAGGGTATGTTCGAATATTTATTGACTCAGTCTTAACAGATTAAGGCGTTATTTTTTAATTATGCAGTTGGCATATTAAATTTTATGTATGTTTCATCAGCAGCATATTATCTAATAATTTTTGGCTATTCATAACAGAATAAAAATCTATTGAGGGAAATTCATCAGAAATTTTAATCAGTTTATCAAGAAACTGAATAAAGTCAAAGTACTCTCATGTTGATTCAATACTGTTCGTTATAGGAAAGTTCATAGCAGTACTTTCAAATGTCACGGTCTGTTCGAAAATTATTGCCTTACTCTTAATAGAATAAGTCGTTATTTTTTTATTATTCAGTTGGCTTATTAAATTTTAAGTATGATTCATCAGCAGCATAATGTCTAATAATTTGCGGCTATTTATAACAGAATAAAAATCTATTGAGGGAAATTCATCAGAAATTTTAATAATTTTATCAAGAAACTGAATAAAGTCAAAGTACTCTCATGTTGCTTCAATTTTGTTCGTTTTAGAAAAGTTCATAGCAGTACTTTCAAATGTCACAGTCTGTTCGAAAATTATTGACTTAGTCTTAACAGAATTTGTCGTTATTTTTTTATTATTCAGTTGGCTTATTAAATTTTAAGTATGCTTCATCAGCAGCATAATAGCTAATAATTTGCGGCTATTTATAACAGAATAAAAATCTATTGATGGAAATTCATCAGAAATTTTAATAATTTTATCAAGAAACTGAGTAAAGTCAAAGTACTGTCATGTTGGTTCAAATTTATTCGTTTTAGGAAAGTTCATAGCAGTACTTTTAAATATCATGGTCTCTTCGAAAACTATTGACTTATTCGTAACAAAATATGTCTTTATTTTTTTATTTTGCAATTGGCCTATTAAATGTTAAGCATGCTTTATCAGCAGCATATTTTCTAATAATTTTCGGCTATTAATACTAGAATAAAAATCTATTTAGGAAAATTCGTCAGAAATTTTAATAATTTTATCAAGAAACTGAATAAAGTCAAAGTGCTCTCATGTTTATTCAATTTTGTTCGTTTTAGAAAAGTTCATAGCAGTACTTTCAAATATCATGTTCTCTTCGAAAATTGTTGACTTACTCTTAACAGGATAAGTCGATATTTTTTTATTATTCAGTTGGCATATTAAATTTTAAGTATGCATCATCAGCAGCATGATATCTAATAATTTTCGGCTATTAATACCAGAATAAAAATCTATTTAGGAAAATTCGTCAGAAATTTTAATAATTTTATCAAAAAACTGAATAAAGCCAAAGTACTGTCATGTTGATTCAATTTTATTCGTTTTAGGAAAGTTCATAGCAGTACTTTCAAATATCATGGTCTCTTCGAAAATTGTTGCCTTACTCTTAACAGAATAATTCGTTATTTTTTATTATGCAGTTGGCATATTAAATTTTAAGTGTGCTTCATCAGCAGCATAATATCTAATAATTTGCGGCTATTAATACCAGAATAAAAATCTATTGTGGGAAATTCATCATGAATTTTAATCAGTTTATCAAGAAACTGAATAAAGACAAAGTACTGTCATGTTGATTCATTTTAATTCGTTTTCAGAAAGTTCATAGCAGTACTTTCAAATATCATGGTCTCTTCGAAAATTGTTGCCTTACTCTTAACAGAATAATTCGTTATTTTTTTATTATGCAGTTGGCATATTAAATTTTAAGTGTGCTTCATCAGCAGCATAATATCTAATAATTTGCGGCTATTAATACCAGAATAAAAATCTATTTAGGAAAATTCGTCAGAAATTTTAATAATTTTATCAAGAAACTGAATAAAGCCAAAGTACTCTCATGTTGATTCAATTCTGTTCGTTTTAGAAAAGTTCATAGCAGTACATTCAAATATCATGGTCTCTTCGAAAATTGTTGACTTACTCTTAACAGGATAAGTCGTTATTTTTTTATTATTCAGTTGGCATATTAAATTTTAAGTATGCATCATCAGCAGCATAATATCTAATAATTTTCGGCTATTAATACCAGAATAAAAATCTATTGTGGGAAATTCATCAGGAATTTTAATCAGTTTATCAAGAAACTGAATAAAGACAAAGTACTGTCATGTTGATTCATTTTAATTCGTTTTCAGAAAGTTCATAGCAGTACTTTCAAATATCATGGTCTCTTCGAAAATTGTTGCCTTACTCTTAATAGAATAATTCGTTATTTTTTTATTATGCAGTTGGCATATTAAATTTTAAGTGTGCTTCATCAGCAGCATAATATCTAATAATTTTCGGCTATTTAAAACAGAATAAAAATCTATTGAGGGAAATTCATCAGAAATTTTAATAATTTTATCAAGAAACTGAATAAAGTCAAAGTACTCTCATGTTGATTCAACTTTGTTCGTTTTAGAAAAGTTCATAGCAGTACTTTCAAATATCATGTTCTCTTCGAAAATTGTTGACTTACTCTTAACAGGATAAGTCGATATTTTTTTATTATTCAGTTGGCATATTAAATTTTAAGTATGCATCATCAGCAGCATGATATCTAATAATTTTCGGCTAGCAATAACAGAATAAAAATATATTAGGGAAAATTCGTCAGAAATTTTAATAAGTTTATCAAGAAACTGAATAAATTCAAAGTACTGTCATGTTGATTCAAATTTATTCATTTTAGGAAAGTTCATAGCAGTACATTCAAATGTCACGGTCTGTTTGAAAATTATTGTCTTAGTCTTAACAGAATAATTTGTTTTTTTTTATTATTCAGATTGCATATTAAATTTTAAGTATGCATCACCAGCAGCATAATATCTAATAATTTTCGGATAGTAATAACAGAATAAAAATCTATTCAGGAAAATTCGTCAGAAATTTTAATAAGTTTATCTAGAAACTGAATAAAGTCAAAGTACTCTCATGTTGATTCAATTCTGTTCGTTTTAGAAAAGTTCATAGCAGTACTTTCAAATATCATGGTCTCTTCGAAAACTATTGACTTATTCGTAACAAAATATGTCGTTATTTTTTTATTTTGCAATTGGCCTATTAAATGTTAAGCATGCTTTATCAGCAGCATATTTTCTAATCATTTTCGGCTATTAATACCAGAATAAAAATCTATTGAGGGAAATTCATCAGGAGTTTTAATCAGTTTATCAAGAAACTGAATAAAGCCAAAGTACTGTCATGTTGATTCAATTTTATTCGTTTTAGGAAAGTTCATAGCAGTACTTTCAAATATCATGGTCTCTTCGAAAATTGTTGCCTTACTCTTAACAGAATAATTCGTTATTTTTTTATTATGCAGTTGACATATTAAATTTTAAGTGTGCTTCATCAGCAGCATAATATCTAATAATTTTCGGCTATTAATACCAGAATAAAAATCTATTGTGGGAAATTCATCAGGAATTTTAATCAGTTTATCAAGAAACTGAATAAAGCCAAAGTACTCTCATGTTGATTCAATTCTGTTCGTTTTAGAAAAGTTCATAGCAGTACATTCAAATATCATGGTCTCTTCGAAAATTGTTGACTTACTCTTAACAGGATAAGTCGTTATTTTTTTATTATTCAGTTGGCATATTAAATTTTAAGTATGCATCATCAGCAGCATAATATCTAATAATTTTCGGCTATTAATACCAGAATAAAAATCTATTGTGGGAAATTCATCAGGAATTTTAATCAGTTTCTCAAGAAACTGAATAAAGACAAAGTACTGTCATGTTGATTCATTTTACATCGTTTTCAGAAAGTTCATAGCAGTACTTTCAAATATCATGGTCTCTTCGAAAATTGTTACCTTACTCTTAATAGAATAATTCGTTATTTTTTTATTATGCAGTTGGCATATTAAATTTTAAGTGTGCTTCATCAGCAGCATAATATCTAATAATTTTCGGCTATTTAAAACAGAATAAAAATCTATTGAGGGAAATTCATGAGAAATTTTAATAATTTTATCAAGAAACTGAATAAAGTCAAAGTACTCTCATGTTGATTCAATTTTGTTCGTTTTAGGAAAGTTCATAGCAGTACTTTCAAATATCGTGGTCTCTTCGAAAATTGTTGACTTATTCTTAACAGAATAAGTCGTTATTTTTTTATTATGCAGTTGGCATATTTGTTTAATGAAATAGCTGTTACATATATAAAATAAAAATAAAAATATATTTTAAAGTTCTTTTATTAATGCAATAAAAACTATAATGGTTTTACAATACAAAATTTTGACAATGTTTTTATATTGCAAGGTGTCGAAAGACTGAATGACTAAAAAATTCAAAAATACTTTTTACAATACGATATTACGCGTAAAAAAAAATAACACTGAAAAACAAATGTATCATCTGAATTATTTGATTATATTATTTTTTATTTTTCTTCAGCGTCCAGTGACATCTGAGACAAAATTTAAGGACCTGACTTATTAACCTAAAGATTACTAAAAAAAGCAAATTATTATAAATTTTAATAAAGTAAAAATAACCCTTTTATATATAAAGAAAAATTAATATAATAAGCACCAAATCTTCCGTTCCTACGGAACATAATTAAATTTTAAGTATGTTGTCAAGCTTGTTGATCATTTTGTTGATGAAGTTTGATGATCAAGTTTGATGATCAAGGTTGCTGATCAAGTTTGGTAATCAAGTTTGTTGATCAAGGTTGTTGATCAAGTTTGATGATCAAGGTTGATGAACAAGTTTGATGATCAAGGCTGATTATCAAATTTGTTTGATGATCAAGGTTGTTGATCAGGTTTGATGTTTCAAGCTTGTTGCTCAAGTTTTATGATCAAGTTTGATGATCAAGGTTGCTGATCAAGTTTGGTGATCAAGTTTGTTGATCAAGGTTGTTGATCAAGTTTGATGATCAAGGTTGATGAACAAGTTTGATGATCCAGGCTGATTATCAAATTTGTTTGATGATCAAAGTTGTTGATCAAGTTTGATGTTTCAAGCTTGTTGCTCAAGTTTTATGATCAAGTTTGATGATCAAGGTTGCTGATCAAGTTTGGTGATCAAGTTTGTTGATCAAGGTTGTTGATCAAGGTTGTTGATCAAGTTTTATGATCAAGTTTGTTGATCAAGTTTGATGATCAAGGTTGCTGATCAAGTTTGATGATCAAGTTTGTTGATCAAGTTTGATTATCAAGTCTGATTATCAAATTTGTTTGATGATCAAGGTTGTTGATCAAGTTTGATGATCAAGTTTGTTGATCAAGTTTGATGATCAAGGTTGCTGATCAAGTTTGATGATCAAGTTTGTTGATCAAGGTTGTTGATCAAGTTTGATGATCAAGTTTGTTGATCAAGTTTGATGATCAAGGTTGCTGATCAAGTTTGATGATCAAGTTTGTTGATCAAGTTTGATTATCAAGTCTAATTATCAAATTTGTTTGATGATCAAGGTTTTTGATCAAGTTTGATTATCAAGTCTGATTATCAAATTTGTTTGATGATCAAGGTTGTTGATCAAGTTTGATGATCAAGCTTTCTGATCAAGTTTAATGATCAAGCTGTTGATCAAGTTTCGTTTTCAAGATTGCTGTTCAAGTATGCTGATCCAGTTTAATGATCAAGCTTGCATATCAAATTTGCTGATCAGGTTTGTTGATCAAGTTTGATGATGAAGCTTGCTGATCAAGTTTGTTTATCAAGTTTGATGATCAAGATTGTTGATCAAGTTTATGATCAAGTTTGATGATCAAGGTTGCTGATCAAGTTTGATGATCAAGTTTGATGATCATGGTTGCTGATCAAGGCTGTTGATCAAGTTTTTTTTTGTTAAGCCAGAAAAAATAAAAAATGGCCCAAATCGCACGTAAATTACCTTCGGAGGCGAATCCGAGGATGGTAAACTGCGATTTTGGTCATTCCTTGTTTATGGCCGAGGATTGTCCAAAAGTTTTCTGTAACTGTGACGGGAAAATCTGTCTTTGCCGGACAATCCGGGAAATGCGTACTTTCGGGTCGCAGTACAGAAAAAGAAAATTAAAATTTTTTGAAACTGCTTAAGTAACTGCGACTGAGAAGCATCAAATGACAACCGCAAGCGTAGTCGCAACGCAAAAAGCACAACGTGATTTTAGGTCTTTGTGCCTTGCATTGAGGCTGCGCCTACGGTTGCGACCCCCATTAACTTCGTTTGTAAAACCAGCATAAGGCAATCTTCTTCAATTTTGCAAAAAGAAAAGATCTCAATTTTCATGATACACGCGACTCTTCGCGTGCGAAGTGTAAAGTCTCAATCATAGCATAAACAAATAATTGGAGAAAAAATACTCATAAATATTCTGTCCTTTTTTCACTTTCACTTTAAATATTTCATAGTTTTTCTGTTTTTGTCGCTCTTGCAAAGAACTTAACTTTTTCGATAATAATATGAAACACATTGAAAAATTTACATCGGGTGTTTAAATAAATTATATTATTCATTCAAAATATAAATAGTAAAAATTAAAAAATTTTAAATATTTCCTTTTTCATTTTAACCTGTTTAAAAAAATTTTCAAATGATGCTACTTTTAATTTTTATCTTAAAATAATTTAGAAATAAAGTTTAAATAAAAAATAAACTGCACAAATTAATTTGAACAACAAAAAATATTATGACATAACCAACTTTGATGTTATTAGTTTTGTCTGCTTTTATTTTGACTAGTTGCGTAAAATCAGCTGTTTTGCGAACCGGAAACAGCAGAAACTATAGAAAATATTAAAACAATAATTTAACAACTCTGCATAAGTAAATTGAATTTTTTTTTTTTTAAATGCATAAAAGAAATTAATTTTCTCAACAACCAATAAAATTTTTTCTTTGAACAACCACTGTTTTTTCAAGTAAAATTTTATTATCTTTTTGTTAAAATTATTTACAAACAATTTTATCACATTTTCTATTTTTTTTTTATTTTCAACTCCACTTTTCTTTATCCCAAAATTATTTTTTATCCATAAATTTCCATCCAATTTGTTAATTTTTCCAATTTATCCATCTCAATTGGTTTTACCAACTTTCTTTCATTTTTAACCAATTTATACCAAAAATAAAAAAACTGTTCCTTCCCAATGAATAAGCCTACTGATAGATTATAAGGGTGGATAATAATAATATTAATTATAGGTTATAACCATTTATTTGTCACAGCCCCATAGGATAATCGGTTTTATAGGCTATAAGCTGGCCCATAGAATAAAAATGCTCGAGAAATATTTCGATATGAAGCTGCGCGTTCCAGTTTTATAGCCTATAGGCCGGATTTTAGGGTATAAAGCTGAAAGATGTCAGCTTAATAGAAAAATATCAAAGTTTCGAGACTCTTAGTTTTAAATAATATAAATTTATTAATATTATTTCGTGAATTATTTATACTTATCTTATAACTTTATTTACATTATTAAATTTTATCAATAATACTAATAAATATAATAACAATAATAAAGTTTTATAATTTTATATTTGACAAAATATAATAATATTGTAAGTATTTTTAGTTTATTATTCAATTATACAAAGTTCCGGAAGTTATAGTAACTTTACGTGAAACTGCTGCAAAGCAATCTTTATTGGGTGGGCAAGGGTTTAAGAAATTTAAGTGTAAGCCAGCTAAAATTAGTGCCCAACAAAAAAGTGTGCCTGTTTCAAGGGAAACTTATTATGCAATTCACGCTGCCACAACAGTTGCAATAAATAAAAAAAATATTAGATAATAATCTTGACAAAATTGGTATATTTGTCAATTTATTTTATTGTTACTAATTTCAAACAAAATAAAGATAATCTAAAAATAATTAAAATATTATTGAATGTTATATTATAAAAATTTATTATTATTATTATATTTATTAGAATTATTGATAGAATTTCATGATGTAAATAAAGCTATAAGATAAATATAAATAATTCATGGTATAATATTGGTAAATTTATATTATTTAAAACTAAGAGTCTCGAAACTTTGATATTTGTCTATGAAGCTGACATCTTTTAGCACTATACGCTAAAACTGGAGCGCGCAGCTTTATAGCGAAATAGGTTTGCTGGAGCATTTCTACTTTATGGCCCAGCTTATAGCCTATAAAACCGATTATCCTATGGGGCTACGACATATATACTTTAATATGTATACACTATATGGCAGTAAAGTACTGACCATTTCTTACTATTGTAAGACACCCAATATACATTATTCTCACGCATACAAATATAGATTATTACTCAATTATATACAAAAAATATAGAGGTCTCCACAAATTTTCAATCTCAGTTCCAAACCAGGGGGTGGGCTGAAAATTCGACGAAATTTGCTTTGGAGAAGATCGACGTTGATATTGGCCAAAAAGTGCCCCATTTAAATAACACTGGAAAAGTGGTTTTTTGAAGATAGCGTGAAAAAATGGGGAGGCTACACTTTTCTAACCTATACTAATCGATTTAAATATTGATCAACTTCACTCTCCATATGATAATCCACAATTTGTGTGCTCATACTTTTTAAAGCTGTTTTCTGAGCGGAATTTTTCGTTTTTAATTTTTAAAAATTAACCACGCCAAATAGAAACAACCGATATGGACGTACAAGGTCTCAAAGATTTTGTCAAAGGGTCTACTTTTTTTTGTTTTTTTTATTTTTGACTGATTTCTGCATAACATAACCTAAAATTGCGGGTTTTAGATCAACTTCTCAACCTTTTTCTACTAACCCAATACTAAACTCTGGGTATTAGGGAAAAAGCCCTAATGAAAAAGTTGTCGTACGGATGGAGAAGAATGCCATTCGATTAGTTATGGAAAGTGTAGCAATCTTTTATATAGGTGCGCTGATAGCGCATGGACCAGGCGCCTCATAAAAGAGGTAGCGCCATGGCTGGATAGAGAAAACGGGGAAGTAAATTACTTCCTGACCCAGTTTATCAGTGGACAAGGGATTTTCCAGTCTTTTCTCTTTAGGATCGGCAAGGCTGGAAGCCCCGAATGTGTGTTCCGTCCCGGTGAACGCAATAATGTGTATCACACGTTTTTTAAATGCGATCGCTGGGTGACCAAGAAGATGGAGCTTGAAACAATAATAGGCGAAGTTACACCTGACAGTATTGAGGGAACTCTGCAAGCAATGAAGCTACTGACGATACCGTAACTAGGAGCCAGGTGTAGGAGCGGTCGAGATATGTGGCTTTTGCATACGGCATCAAAGGGGGTACAATGGAGGACGCACAAAGATATTTATTTGTTTATTTATTTATTTATATATTATTATAGATAATTTAAATAGTTATTTATTTATTTATTTTGTAGATTAATTTATTTATCCAGTTGACGACACGGAAAATAACAAGAAGAAGAAATAAGGGATCTGCAGGACGAAAGGATAATGAAAGAAAGGATCTTCAAACGAAGAAGATACATAGTCTATAGTCAACCCGATGTAATGTGATAATCGGTTCCGGGCTGAATTGTTTAAGGTATGATGTGGGGTAAGTTCAGTTGGTAAACATGGGGCAAAGCATTCTTTGCAGAGTGCATTGCTTCCATGAATTTCGACACTGTTCAGAATACCGGGTTCTGTTCGTGCGGAACGCAGTCTCACCTCTCTGCCGTATGCAAAAAAAAAAAATATTTATAACATTGACGCATTTACATGCAATAATATCATTAGGGAAAATCACATCAAATTAAGTAAAAATAAGTTGCTTGCAGAATTTTTAGCTGACTCTGGGGCAAAAGAACATTTAACTTACTCCAAATTAATTTTTAAAACTTTAGACAAGAGCTTAAATAAATGCGCAAAAAAAGATGAGCCCGCGAATTTAGAATCGGTACTGTAGAAACAATAAATAATAATAATAACTTATTATTAGATAATGTTATTTGTGCGGAATGGTTATCTGAAAACTTATTATCTTTGAGAAGATTTGCTGATAAAGGTTTAGCTATTTTGTAATGCAGTGTTTTTCTCAATAAAATATAATTTTATTTTATATTTTTGTATTTTAAATATCCCGCTGCGTTCTGTAGATAAATCTGTTTTATCTATTAAAATAATGTAAACACGGAACGAGCGGGAAATCAAGAGAAGAGAACACGCTTCCTTCTTCTGCTAGCTGTGACACGATTCATCTCGCGAGAGAAATTATTTTTTTGAATCGTTAAATTTCATATGTTATTATTGTAATCTTATAATAACTGCACATAATTATTATAAATCAAAGTTCAGTGATCACTTAATTGATAAATATTCATAGTGTCATTGCATATATTCTTTATAACTAATGGGGTAATATTCGCTAATATTTAACCTTAAATTCAATCGCGTTGGTACCAGGGAAGATCCACGGAAATAACTCTACTGACCACGTCAATATTTTGAAGAAATAACTTCCACGTAGTGCACTTATAAAATACTATTGAGCTCTTCGCGAATATTTAATTTCTTTTATATTTTTATATTATTAGAATCACGTTAGATTTAAGTGTGTGTGAATGTATGCGTGTGCATCCGTGGCTCATATTAAACCCCAGTATATGAACATATATACACTGTTTCTTTTATATAGAATCATTTTCTTTATTGTTATTAATAAATTTATATTTTCAATTAAATAAATAAACATTAAATTATTTAAAAGTCCTTTATCCATCTGCATGTCGCCCTCATATATATGTGAGTTAATGTACACACGCATATTCTAATACAGGTAAATCCCCCCGTATTATAATTATTATTAAACTCTTATGTAACAATTTATTTATTAATTATTAAATATTTTTATTGTTCTCAATTAATTAATAATAAATAAGTTGTTACAATTTACTATAATCCATTTATTAAAGGTAATAAAGCGATGCTTTGGCATGTGAGAATGGGCCATGCATCTTTAGCATATTTGAAAAGACTTCAAAAACTTTTTCCCAAAGAAAAAAATCTTAATAGTGTGAAATTCAATAATGAAATTTTAGTATATCGAGTTATTATTTATAATTGACCTGTACTGGGCAAAAAATAAAAAACTATGTAATTTTTATTTTTATAACGTTGTTCTTTATTTAAAAAATAATGTTAGATGTATGGCTTATCTCTAATTTATAAGCCTTTTCAATATCTAAAAATTAAAAAAATTGAAAAAATTAACATATAAAATATCATGTTTTTGCACATACATTTTTTGTTTCATATATACCTGTATTGTTTTATATACATTTTAAAATATTAATATTGCATTTCTTGTACATATTTATATATATAATTTAAATTGAGTTAAAAAATTGCAATTATTTCACATAAATTTACAAAAAAATAAATAAATAAAAAGACTGTAAGATTGGTTAATATAATATAATTATGGTAACTCTGTATTAAAAAAGATAATAATAATAATAATAATAACATGTATATTATTGTCATGATTAACAGCTTCGCAATGTTGTTACGTGATATGTTACATCACGTTACTGCGTGATGTGTTGCGCATGAAACTCCTTTTTTCAAGCATGTTGATAGTGTGTATATAAGAGCATTTTAAAATGTTGATATCTTCTTTTAAATTAACTGTAGGGCTATTCAATTAAATTTGCATGCTCTCTGATATTTTTTTATTTCCTCATGTTTTTTCTTGGTCCATTATTTTAGGTTTATTGAAGTTGAAGGTGTGACGGTGCGTGGTAGAATGGGTCGCTATAACGGACTGTTTGTCTCTTCTGTGTTCATCAATTCTCATAAATAATGGCCTCTTTGTCTCTCCAACATAATTATTTGGACAATCATTGCTTGTAAAAACACCTGTTTTATTTTCTATTTTATCTATTTTTCCTTTATTGACTATTTTTTTCATGTCATCATTGAGCAGTGGTATGATGCAATATTCATTTTTATCCAATATTTTACTAATTTTTGGGTAAATACCTGGCTTATATGGAACTTTAACAAAAATTTTATCCTTGTATGTGTTGTTGTTTGGGTTTATAGCCCTTGGTATTTTATATTCATTATTTTTTAATAATTCCCATCTCTTATTGATGTATTTATTTATAAAATGTTTTGGATATTTGTTGGCTAGTAATATGTTGTTGACTTTTTAGATATTTTCCTTGTGATATGTGGTGTCAGAAAGCATGATGGCTCTGTGAACCAGGTTGTATACCATTGCAATTTTTTGATGTACTGGATGTTTTGATGCATAATGTAGTATTCTACCTGAGAAAGTGTTTTTTGTGTAACAATTTGTGATTATACTATTGCCTTTTTTTATGAGTGTGATGTCCAAAAAATTTATTTTGTTATTGTCTTCTGTCTGAATTGTGAATTGTAATTTCTGATGATAATTGTTGAAAACATTTAATGCATATTCTATTTTATCTTGAGGTATGCAGAGAATTATATCATCCACATATCTATAATAAAAATTGGAATGTAATTGAATTATTTTATGCATGTGGTTTCTAAATCATCCATGACAATGTCTGCTAGCAAGTAAGATATGGCTGATCCCATTGTTGTACCTTCAACTTGTTTGTAGATGATGTGGTTAAAGGTACAATATGTGTTGTTGTATAGATAGGTGATTGTATCAACTACGTCTGTAAATTGTATTTTGCACTTGCTGTAAATATCATTAAATCTTCTATCTAAGCTATTTATTACTAGTTCTAGTGGGATGTTGGTGAAAAGAGAACTGACATCAAAGGAAAGTAATTTATGGTCTTGTGGTATAGGTATTTTATTGATTTTCCCTCATAGGTCGGCTAATTATTTGAAAAGGCTTATAAATTAGAGATAAGCAAAACGTCTAATATTATTTGTTAAATAAAGAACAACGTTATATAAATAAAAAATACATAGCTTTTTATTTTTCACCCAGTACAGGCCAATTATAAATAATAACTGGATATATATTTAAAAATCATGGGCGTTGATTATAACAACAATAGTAATGAAGTTTTAGATTGTGAAATATGTATGACTGCTAAATTAAACAGACTGCCTTTTAAAACCAAGCGATTAAGAGCCAGCAAACCTATACAAATAATTCATTCGGACATAATAAGTCTAATAAGTCCAGGTATTTCTCCTAAAAGATCGTAAAAGAAATTGATATATTTGCGTTTTTATTGATGATTATTCTAGAGTTGCAACGGCGGTTAGATAATAGAAGCTTAGATCTTTAATGTACGATTCGAAACTACCTGAAAATATTTGGGATTTAACATTAAGTGAGTCTGTCTATGCTCATTATCGAACTCCACATAAATCAATAGAGATGGAAATACAGTTACGTAAATTGAACTGAATTTAAGTCAATTAAAACGTTTTCGTTGCATTTTATACATAAAAATTCAAAGAAAAGTAAGTCCCAAATTTCGACATATGGCCATGAGAGCTGTACTAGTAGGGTATAAATCCGATGGATATATTTTTCTTAAAATTGAAGAAGGGAAATTTTATGAAAGTCGTGATGTAAGGTTTAATACAAAATTAGTATTTGGAGACAAATACAAGAAAAACAATATTAAATATTGGGAAACCGTTTTTGATGAAATAAATAAAGAAAAGTGGTTTATTGAATTTCATGAAAACTCAAAAGAAAATTCTAATGAAATTCAAGAAACGGAGGGAGTAGTGAAGAGAAAAAGGGGCAGACCAAGAAAAATAAATTTAATATTGGTTGTAAAGAATGATGAATTCATTATCGAGGATGAATCATATCACGCATTGTTAACTAGAGTAAATAAAGATCCAGTTTCTTATCGTGAAGCCATGTGATTAAGCGAGTATAAAGAATGGGACAAAGAAACAGAAGATAAGTTATATTCAATAAATAAAAATAAAGTTTTGAAGTTTGTGAAAAAGCCAATTTCTGATAAAAACGTTTATAAACCAAACAAAATTGATTCAATATGGGTTCTAAAGAAAAAGGTAGAGCCAGATGGCAAAATTAAACATAAAGCAAGATTAGTATTAAGAGGATTTAAGGACAAAAATAATTATGATTTGAAAGAACATATGCACCTGTTTCAAGACTTGTATTGATAAGAGCAGTTCTCGCGATTATAAACAAATATGATGTAGATGTGTGCCAGATGGATGTAAAAACAGCATTCTTGAACGGTAAAACAGATGACGAGATTTATATGGAAATACGACGTGTGGGTATGTAATTAGACTATTCGGGGATACTATACAAAACTACTAAACAAACGTATGTAGCAATATATACTTGTGAGGCCGAATATGTAGCAATGAGTTATGTTTGTCAAGAAATGATAGCAGTACAAAACTCAATAATATTAATTTTAGTCAATTAATTGATGCCGTTGACTCTTTGGTGTGATAATTCGGCTTTAAATAAATGTGCAGAAAAGACAAGTAACAAAAGATTAAGACATATGATAGATACTCAAATAGGCTATTTTAAGGACTGCCTTAAACACGGTTTCATCAGATCTAGATGGGTACCGTCTAAAGAGCAAATAGCAGATATATTTACAAAACTATTACCTTTTCTTTTACATAATAAATTGACTAATATGATATTAAACTTGGACAGTTAGATGAGTTTTAGATTAAGATTTATAAGTTAAGATACGAATTTATTTGTTTTAGATTGAGATTTATAAGTTAATATAAGAATTTATTTGCATTAATTTTTGATTATTTTGTTTCAGATCCTAAGTAGAAAGCAGTGAGATGTGCTCGAGATTGGGAGGGAGTGTTGGAGTGTGGCGCTCTCTACCGCATCCACTATATACTAAGGTTTAAGAAGGAAGGGACGCCGACTTCTCAGTGCTTGCATAGCAACCGTCGTATCGACATCGTACTTACTGTAACGGCTTGTTTAATATTTAATATTTAATTATTAATTATATCTTAATTGTCATTTAGACGTGATTTATGATTGAGGTTTAGATGTTAATAAACAATAAGTGTTTATTTAATAACATTCCACGAATATATTTGTTCAAAATATTTTGTGTCAAACCTTGATTATAATTTTTATATTTCGGATTAAAGCAAGACGCAATCAAAAAAATGTGGCAAAAGCTGTTTTCAATTCTAAAATAATTACTACAAGATATTAGACACAGATTCAGTGAATAATCTTATAAATATTCTTTATTGAAGAATATTAAATAAGATAAAATTTAATTTTCATTTTTTCTAAATTTAAAATCAAAGTTTAAATTAATAATTTAGAACGTGACTTTTACGAGCATAATTTGTTGTTTATCAATTTTTTAAAAACATTAATCCAACGTTTCGATTACAATGTAATCTTTTTCAAGGCTGGAATAATATATGACATTAGTTTACAAAAAATATACATAGAAATTTTTTACAAACAAAAAAACTTACAAGATGGAATAGTTATTGACAAAACTGTTTTAAAAATATCATAAAACGTTGTGATATGCATAATAACTATGTGTGACATAATTGAAACAATAACTGTAAAAAGATTTAATTATGCATGTATAGTCAAAATATAATTAAAAAATAAATAAAAATTAACCTACGTATAGTAAAATGTAAAAATGTGAATATTGCACAAACAATGAATAGTACATATTGATAATATGGGAATTATTAATTTAAAAAATGTAATATAAATAACATTAAATTATTAAAACTCTATTGAAAAACAATACGTTATTATGCTTTTAAATAACTACAATGTTTTGATTGTTATTGTTATTATTATTTAATTCCGTCAGCTGTGAAATTATCATAATGATGGTAAAATCATACAACTATAGACATCTATGACCAGGAAAGATAACCACAAACTTTATGTTAAGTTACGATGATAATAAACTTCTATGATAATGTAGACGCATTGTTTATATCAACGATGATTTATTTGATAGGCTTTTTCTCATTTTGTGGATATTAGACAAATAAGGTTTAAAAAGTTGTTGTGAATCCCCTTGCTCAATTATGGCGTCCTCATAAATATTAATGTGTAGAACCTCACTGGTTTTTCTCTTGTGATAATTAGATTCATGATAACATATACAATCATTGGTATGGCTAATATGTTAACATATACAATCATTGGTATGGCTAATATGTTAACATATACAATCATTGGTATGGCTAATATGTTAACATATTAGCCATACCAATGATTGTATATGTTAACATATTAGCCATACCAATGATTGTTAATAATTTGGACGAAAATAATATTATCATAAAAGCAAAGGACAGAATACCCAAAGAAAGACAGGTTGGTGTTGTGTATAAAATTGATTGTACAGAATGCCCAGCCACATATATTGGTGAAACCAAGAGGGAAGTTGGTATCAGAATAAATGAGCACAAGTCACCTATAGATGCTTTAATAAAAGAAGAAGAAAAAAGAAGAAAAGGAATTAATCAGCCACGTAAGAGACCACAAAGACGCACTGTAACTGAAAATACCCCTAATTATTGTGAAATCAATAATGATAAAACAAGTCAAAAAAATATTCATGATGATCCTGTTGTATTAAAACATTACAAAGATACAAAACATAATTTTGCTTGGTCTAAGTTTAAATTATTAGATCATGAATCTAATTATCACAAGAGAAAAACCAGTGAGGTTCTACACATTAATATTTATGAGGACGCCATAAATGAGCAAGGGGATTCACAACAACTTTTTAAACCTTATTTGTCTAATATCCACAAAATGAGAAAAAGCCTATCAAATAAATCATCGTTGATATAAACAATGCGTCTACATTATCATAGAAGTTTATTATCATCGTAACTTAACATAAAGTTTGTGGTTATCTTTCCTGGTCATAGATGTCTATAGTTGTATGATTTTACCATCATTATGATAATTTCACAGCTGACGGAATTAAATAATAATAACAATAACAATCAAAACATTGTAGTTATTTAAAAGCATAATAACGTATTGTTTTTCAATAGAGTTTTAATAATTTAATGTTATTTATATTACATTTTTTAAATTAATAATTCCCATATTATCAATATGTACTATTCATTGTTTGTGCAATATTCACATTTTTACATTTTACTATACGTAGGTTAATTTTTATTTATTTTTTAATTATATTTTGACTATACATTCATAATTAAATCTTTTTACAGTTATTGTTTCAATTATGTCACACATAGTTATTATGCATATCACAACGTTTTATGATATTTTTAAAACAGTTTTGTCAATAACTATTCCATCTTGTAAGTTTTTTTGTTTGTAAAAAATTTCTATGTATATTTTTTGTAAACTAATGTCATATATTATTCCAGCCTTGAAAAAGATTACATTGTAATCGAAACGTTGGATTAATGTTTTTAAAAAATTAATAAACAACAAATTATGCTCGTAAAAGTCACGTTCTAAATTATTAATTTAAACTTCACTCCTTAATATCGAGCGATAAATAAAATTTGAATAATTATTCAAATAAATTATTTAAAATCAAAGTTTCAATAAAAAAAATCGTCTCGATGAATAGAAAACTACTGTGTACGTTAATTCAAAGAGATATAGATTATATCCACGTATCTAATGTGATTTTATAGTTATAAATCGAAATGATTTATTATTATTGGTCCAACAAGGTCAAAAAAATTTTTATTATATATTTTATAATTGGACGTAACAAATATTATTATTGAAAATACACATTGACAAGAATTGTGTTAGAGAATTTCCTTAGTACTTAAGAAAGCAGTTTTTTTTTGAAAAAAGACACTACCACATGTTAAAAGTAGGGGAGAATTTTTAATTTCCCCCAGTTTGAGTATTTTTATTCAAGTAACTCATATTTTTGGTTTAATTACATGAGTTATATACGAATATTAAGTGTGATTTTCGTACTGATGATACTTGGTCACACTTAAAAAGCTGAAATAACCCATTTTTGCATAATGTTTGGGTAATTTTTATAATCACTATTTTTTATTTATTTAATTTTTTTTTTAAATAATAATAACAGGTAGCGGCCAGTTGGGGCAGGGCGGTTTATAGTGTGTTTATCCAGTAAGAATCTGGGGCAAACCGGCGACCGTGTTCGCCAGCAGTCTTTCGGTTGTACCTTTGTACGACTGGATGGTCGTGGAAATTTGCGGGTCTCCATGGCTGATGCAAGATTTACAAGATTCCCTTGAAAAAAAAAAATAATAATAATAATACTTAAAATAATTCTTACACTTTATCCTCAAGATTACAGAAAAAATTCAATAATTTAAAAAAATTTCATGTTAAATCTGACAATAATTTTGATCTCCATATTAACCAATACAAAAAAAGATTTTGAAATTTGTTAAAGATTTTAAAATCAACTCTCATAAAATCTCTCATGATTCTATTGATGAAATACGCCATATTCTGATCAATGAATCAAGATTTTACTTGTTACACAGAAATAATCATATTTCCCCATTCAATAAATTTATTCTTGAAAGTTACAAAGCTACTAAAATTTATCTCAAAAACAATCCTAATATTTTTACCTCCATGGCCGGTAAAGGAAATGTTACTGCTATCTCAGATTATGATGATTATCACAAAAAAATGTTAAACATCCTAAATGATCCCAACAGCTGATGATCCTTGTGAAAAAATTAAAAAAAGAATTTTCAATCTTTCAACTCTTGGTGCAAAAAAGGTTTTTTAGGTTCTCATTTTAAGAGGAAAGATATTTTAACAGAAGATTGTGATTCCCCTAGGGCTTATGGCTTAACTAAAACTCAAAAACCTGGTTTTCCATTACTTAATATTACTTCTTGCTTTAATTATATTTTATCCTTTTTATCAGATTTTTATAAAAATATTTTGTCAACAGCTTGCCCTGGACTTTCTCATGTACTAAAAAACAGCTTAGAGTTTAAGGAAAAAATAAAAAACTTAACTATTTCAGAATATTATATTATGTCTTTCTTTGATATGAAATCTATGTTTAATAATTTAGACCTGGCTATTAAATCCATCCAAAAAGGTTGGGATAACATCAAAAAATTTACTAATTTGCCTCATAAAGAATTTCCCAAAGGTCTTGACGTTTTAGTCAACTCCTTATATTTTAAATTTAATAACAAATTTTTTCAACAAATATAAGGCCTGCCCATGAGACTATATCTATCTCTCATTTTAGCCGATATTGTCGTACATACATGCAACAATTAGTTTTTGAAGAGTACAAGAACCAAATTCTTTTTTATGCTCGTTATATCGACGACTCCCTTATGATTCATAAAAAGCAATTTTTCATTAATATTTTTCACCGGTTTAATAGTTTTCACTCCAATCATAAATTTACTTACCAAAATGATAATAATAATAAAAGTAATTTTTTAGACTTATTTATTTTAGAAAAAATTTTGTCGCAGATGGGGCCGATGCGCAATGTATTACAATTATTTAAAATATAATACAATTTAATTTTAGTACATGTACGTATGAACTCCGCTGTACCGGTCCCAAGCCCGGAGCCTCATAAGGCTGAGGAAGGAGGAGGGTGGTTCAGGCCGCCTTTTTTCAAGGTTGAACTAGAATCAAGGATATAGGATATAGCTCTCTGGAACAACTGAGGCTGCCCTATAAATCGGGTCTCATGCCTTGCATTTCTCCGAGGACATGCTCTATGCTTTATCCCATGTGTGCATGTTAGGAATGCCGCAGACTGCTCATAGTTAGTCTATAAGTAGTTCTGGAATAACTGAGGCTGCCCTATAAACCGGGTCTTATGCCTTGTCTTTCCCTCGAGCGTTCTTGACAGGCATGCAGCCGCAGACTGCTATCCTAAACTATCCTTGAGGAAGAGGCATATTAAAGGGGCTCCAAGGTTTTCTCCAACCTAAGTGCGATATAAGCCACATACAGGGTTGCCTTAGACCTGAAGTATTGGCTCTTAGCATGGGAGAATTCTACCTCGAGCACAGCGACGTAGCCGATTAAAGGTAGTCGCGAGTCCCGCTAAATCATGACTGCAGGTTGTATTTTCTGGTTTAGTAATGTGTGAAGGTGATGGGTTATTGGGTTATTGGGAAGTGGCATTGTCATCAGACAAGGAGGAGCAATCCTCCATTCTGTAGGGGATCTATCTATGGAATCAATGCCGCCTGGTTCCAGAGTAAAATCTGACATCAGCCCTCATGACTCCACTGGTAGATGCCTGACCTGTTCCATGACAGGTATAAAACATTGTGGAATGGTAGCAAACATAGAGGTGGAAACACTTCGCCTGTTAGATTGAGGATTGGTGTTCCCTCGCGTCACCGCCTCTCAATCGAAGTCTGTTACATGCCGGATTAATAATCGTATGTGATGTCATCAGACATGGTGGTGAAAACCCCCCGATCTGTAGGACTATTATTACTGGATGGACGCTGTAAGCTGATAGATACTCTCTGTCAGCGACTAACATAAATCCTTTAATAATACTCTGAAGGGTACTCTTACCCAACTAAGGGCCCTTTGTCCAGGGACACAGGCTTATTTTATGTACAATGCTAAATAAATACAGTGAATTACCCCAGGTTGATACCCCTCTTACAGAGGATAATTCAACCTCTGATTCCGATCAAGTGAAAGCCTTGATGGTCAGAGCCGGAGACACGGATTCTGGGGGTCTCCAATTTAGCATTTCTCAGCAGCAAGGGCAGAACACCACGCCCACAGAGCAACAACATCTAGCTCTAATTAATGCTGAAAAAAAGACGGCAAAGGTAGTCTTAACTAGGCTAGAGGTCGAGGATTCCTCCCGCAAATCCTCAATGGAAGGTGATATATGCGCAAAATGTGGCGCCCAAAAAGGTTCAAGCAACAGCTTGATACGGCCTTCTATTCTGAAGGACCAGAGGTCATATTCGTTGCCTAATGTTAGCGAAGTTGGGCCTGATGACGAAGGCAAGAGGGAAGAAAATATAGAAAGATATCTCCGAATATCAAAGGACTATAACAAGGCGTGCATTGAAATCCACTCAAACATGGAGAGAGATATTACTCAGATGAGAGACTCAGTCAAAGTACAGAAGAACTGTAATATGACAGTCAAAAAAGGCATAGCTGAGTTTGAAAAATATTTAGCCAGGCTTAAGACAATTTTTAAACTGCAGCAGGAGCTTTTAAATGGAAAACGAAAACCCGATATTCCTATAGAGGAAGCATTAGGGGTTATGACTGGAAAAGGAAAGAAGAGGGCTCGGACTGCGTCCCGAAGCCCACCCGGAAAGGAGAATACAAAAAAGAGACCGGCGCAGAAAACGTCCCCGGAACTCCCTCTAAGGAAGACCTTCGCTAATGCAGTGATGTCTCCTCCGAAAGATATGGTTCAGGAGGTAAATCAGTTAGCTTCTGGCCAGCAAACGCAGCCAAAAGATGTAGCTACAGATACCTCCCCTCCAGACGAGGATGATTTCGTCGCTGTTAAAAGCAAAGGTCAAAGAAAAAAGGAAAAGAAGAAAAAGAAAAAAGAGTTTGAAAGAAAGGAGGCAGAGGCTCGTAAAAACCAAGAGCAGGAACAGAAGAAGCAGCAGGAGAAGGAACAGCCAAAAATAACTGCAGCGGCAGCAAACCTGCGGCAGGGGGCAGAAAATAAAAGAAGCAAAAAGAAAAAGTCGCAGAAGAAGGAAGGAGATGGCGTATCTCCTCCTTCCGAGGCGACAGAAAAAGGCAGGAGAAAGAAGCGCCAGAACCGGCGCATAAGGATCTCTAAGCGTAAGGAGGCTCTAATAATAAAGCCTCCTGAAGGGAAGTCTTATGCAACAGCCCTGCTGGAGATCAAAAGAGGTGTCCAACTAAAAGATTCAGGGACTGAGGTTCACCGAATCCAGAAAACCCAGGATGGGAGCGTCCTAATAGAGCTGAGCTCGTCGAAAGACCGGCAAAAACTATTAGACGCTGTCAAGACGGTCGCAGGCCCAGAAAGTACAGTCAAGGAACTGATTCCCCACCTAACCGTGGAGATCAGAAGCCTAGATGGTACTACTGGTAGCGACGAAGTGAGGCAGGTGATAAAGGAGGCAACCAAGCTGCAGAACGATGACGACATAAAAGTCGCCATCTTCAAGGCTAAGGGTACTAAGGCGGATATGGCGGTCGTAGACCTACCAGAAGCCGCCGCACTAAAATTGACCAAAAAAGGCCGGCTAAATAATGGCTGGTCTAATTGGCAAGTGCGCTTAAGAGCCGAGGTTACACGGTGCTTTAAGTGTCTTGGTTTCGGCCACAACCAGTGGTCATGTAAGGGCATGGACCGAAAATTTGCGTGTTTTAAATGTGGCGTTCAAGGCCACAAGTCAGAAAATTGTCCTGTGGAAAAAGCAGAATGCTTCCTCTGCAGGGAAAGAGCTGACAAGGCCAAGACCGACCACCTTCCAGGATGCGGAGCATGTAAGTGTTATCGGGAGGCACTTACTGCAAGGAAGATAAAGTGTCATCGGTAATGTTCGGAGTCCTGCAAGGGAATATGAACAAAACCATTCTTGCTGACCTTTTGCTCGATCAGCTCGCAGGCGAGACAGACTCTAGCGTCGTCTTGCTATCCGAGCCGCTTCGCAATAGGAACCAGCAATTCTGGTTAACCGATGACACAGGCCGGTGCGCTATATGGCTACGAGGTCGTGCTCAGACGTCTATGTCACGACATGGAAAAGGCAATTGCCACGTCTGGGCAAAGTGCGGTGATACAACTTTCATTAGTTGTTATTTGTCACCGAATGACACTATTGGGGTGTTCACCGTAAAGCTGGCCTCATTGGAGGAAACGATAAGGGAAGTCTCTGGCAATATCATATTTGCTGGGGACTTAAATGCCAGGGCCGTGGAATGGGGAATGCCAACCACGAACCGTAGGGGAACGTTGATCCTAGAGATGGCTGCTAGAACTGATCTGGTGGTCATGAACTCTGGGAACAATCCAACCTACGTAAGGCCAGGCTTTGGCGAATCGATCCCTGATGTCACTTTTGCCTCGGCCGGGCTGGCAGGAAGAGTGGGTGGCTGGAGGGTGATGGATGGAGCCAATGGCAGCGATCATAATTACATCACCTTCAAAGTGCGTGATAGGGTTGCTAATCGGCCCCCGTACAAAAAGCGCCCACTAGGCTGGAATGTGTCAAAGATGGACGAGGACAGATTTGTGGATTATCTTCGCGAAGAGTTCTCGTCTATCCCAGCCTGGCATGGAGGACCGACCACCCCGCGAGAGGCAGAGACCCTTGTCAAGAGGGTAACTGCTCTTCTGAGGGGAGCCTGCGATGCCTCTATGCCGCGTAAACGGCCCTGGAAGGGTAAAAGAAGCGTGTACTGGTGGAATGAAGAAATTTCGGAGCTAAGACGGGTCTGTCACGGCGCACGCAGAAGACGGCAAAGAGCGCATGGCCGCCCAGAGCTGGCTACGCGCTCTGAAGACTACAAGGAAGCCAAGCATAGGCTGGCGAAAGCTATCCGCCTCAGCAAGGCGCGCTGTCTTCGGTCCCTAAGAGATGATGTCAACAGCGACCCGTGGGGCCTGGGATATAAGGTTGTCATGGGCAAACTTAAGTCCGGATGTGACAACACGATGGATGAAGCAACGACCAAAAGAATAGTGGACGCTCTCTTCCCGGATCATCCAAACCAACAACACCCTGCTTTGGATGTCCCGAGGGAGCAAGTTCCGCTATTTATCGAGGCGGAGATGCTTCAGGCAATTAGGTCAATGAAAAATGGGAAAGCGCCAGGACCAGACGGAATACCCGCGGAAGCCCTTAAGGCGGCTGCAAAGGTAATCCCTGGTCTCCTGCTTGGCATGTTTAACGCGTGCCTCGTGGCAGGCGCCTTTCCAAGGGACTGGAAAGTGGCCCGTCTGGCTCTGATAAGCAAGCAAAAGGGTGAACCAGGATCTCCATCATCTTACAGACCATTGTGTATGTTAAATACCATTGGCAAGGTGATGGAGAGCATGGTCAGAGGAAGATTGCGGCAAGCAATTAGGGAAGCGGGTGACCTTAGCGACGACCAACACGGCTTTCGTGAGGGGCGTTCCACGATCGGTGCCATCGAGCAGGTCGTGAAGGTGGTTATGAGGGCCAGACAAGTGCGGCCGGATATTAAACCGGACGTCCTGCTTGTCACGTTGGATGTGAAAAACGCATTCAACTCGGCTAAGTGGGACGATATGTTGCACTCCCTCGAGCAGGTATTCAGAGTTCCGGATTATCTGAGAAATATACTCAGAGATTACCTCCGGGACCGATACCTGCTCTGGGACACGCTCGATGGCACAAGAGGTAAAGTATTAAGCGCAGGCATAGCGCAGGGTTCAGTTCTGGGTCCTGATCTGTGGACTGCCTTTTACGACGGCTTGCTAAAGATTGAGCTCCCGGATGGATGCTCCATGATCGGATACGCGGATGACGTTGCTCTAACCATAACAGCTCGAGAGCCAGAGGACCAGCAGAATACCTTGGATGAGGCCATGCGCCTTATCAATAGCTGGATGTCGGATCACGGACTAAGACTGGCAGTCCCGAAAACGGAGATTGTCCTTCTGACCCGGAGAAGGGTTGATACCATATTCGGCATCAGCTTTGATGACGGAGGTAATCCCCTTATGATCCAGACCAAACCATCGGTCAAATATTTGGGGGTCTTCTTGGATAACAAGTTGACCTACAATAGACAATTCCAGCAGGCCTGTGAAAAGGCTGGCCGGGTGACAAAGTCCCTCTCGTGGCTAATGACGAACATCGGCGGTCCCAGATCTGAGAAGAGGAGGCTGTTGATGACGACAGTTAACTCCATCTTGCTCTACGGTGCAGAGGTGTGGGCGGACAATGTCCGCATAAAAAAGTACTGCAAGAAACTAAAGGCAGTACAGAGGCAGGGGGCACTTCGAATCGCTTGCTCGTACAAGACAGTATCAGAGCCAGCGATCCAGGTGGTGGCTCGGGTGATTCCCATCGACCTGCTTGCCTTGGAAAGGCAGGCGATCTATAACCGTGGCGAAGAAGAGCGCGACGTAGCTTCCGTTCGCGCTCGCTCCCGCACAATGGAATGTTGGCAGTATAGGTGGAATGGTGACCCGAGGGGACGTTGGACGCACCGCCTTATCATCGATTTGGAAAGCTGGATGAACCGTGATCATGGAGAGGTAGACTTCTACCTCACACAGTTCCTAACTGGTCACGGTTATTTCCGCGATATGCTTTTCAAGTGGAGCAAGGTGACATCTCCGGAATGCTTGCATTGCCCGGGCGAGCTGGATACCGCTGAGCACACCTTTTTTGGGTGTCCTCGCTTTGCTGAAGGGCGACCGCCCTTCGATGAATGGAGGCCGGAAGTAGTCGTCCCGGAAATGCTGCGCAGTGCCGCTAACTGGTACAGTGTGGCAGAGTACGTGCGGGCGACACTGATTGGAAAAAAGGAGGAAGGTTTCCTCTCGTAGGAAAATCTCCTCCTTTATTGACAGGGTATGGCGAAGAAATGCCTGGGCTGCATTGTTTCCGGACCGAAGTAATACCTAAACAGGGAGTCCCGGTCCGGATTCTATGATATTGTCATAAATGCAGGAGGGTGGGGAGTTTAGTGGGTATTGTAATTCCTCAATTGTGTATATCTGGGCAACCCCAGATACAAATTTGAGGTTGAGTCCCACATAACCATACAGTACGCGTGTATGGTATGCGTAAATGCATTCTCCTCGTCCTACGAAAAAGGCCCCTTCTTGAAGGGCCCAAAAAAAAAAAAAAAAAAAACATGTACGTATGAGTACTTAGAATATAGGTAATAATAGTATAATTATAATATAATTACAATTCAAAATATTTATAAAATAATAATATGAGGTAATAATATTAAAAGAAAAAAATTAATTACTACTCCAGTCAAAATACGGGTTTGGTTGTATTTTCACTGGCGAACACGAGATTTGATCTACTATAGGTTTTTTGGGTCGCTGAACACGAAAATCGGGGTCATTTGAGTGAGAAATTGGGGCTTCACCCTTAAATTTGCAAAAACTACCCCCAAAAAGGGGTTTTTCTTACATATTTGCAATTTGAGCGCTCAGATTGGCACCATACGGGTTTTTTGGGTCGCTGATCAAGAATTTCGACTTCTTTTTCACAAATAATCAATATTTCACCCCTAAATTGGCTAAAAATCCCCCCCCCAAGGGGGTGTTTTGCTATTTTACCACTTTGAGCATCCAGGATATATTCATATAGGTTTTTTGGGTCGGTAATCAAGAATCTCGACTCCTTTTTCACAAATAATCAATATTTCACCCCTAAATTGGCTAAAACTCCCCCCCCCCCCCAAGGGGGTGTTTTGCTATTTTACCACTTTGAGCATCCAGGATATATCCATATGGGTTTTTTGGGTCGCTGAAGAATTTTTTAATCCTGAAGCAAATGTAGAAAAGCTTTGGAAAGTCGCGTTGGATATAGTTACTAAATTATATGGACATGAAATCACTACTCAAGAGAATTATAACATGATGAGGTTAGACCATTTTAAAAATTTATCTGGTGAATATGATATTCGGAAACTTCATCCAAACGATCTATCCGTTCTTGAACATGCAAAACGCGTATATCTTCAGTGCCAACTATGGTCTATGAATAATAACTTAAACCCATTAGATTGGGGATGGAAAGTTGGAAAGAATAATATTCTTGAGCCTACATTTACATCGCT
Source organism: Anagrus nilaparvatae (assembly GCA_022575985.1). NCBI lineage: Eukaryota > Metazoa > Arthropoda > Insecta > Hymenoptera > Mymaridae > Anagrus > Anagrus nilaparvatae. The sequence goes on from JAKSXM010000007.1 coordinate 33,400,716, forward strand.
CCCCCTGATTCCGGAAACATTTTTAAAAAAATTCTCCTGTGGTTGTAAAAAAGGCTGCATGAAAAAATGTGGCTGCAGAAAGCTCGGCCTAAAATGTAGCATCTTTTGTAAATCTTGTAAAGGGCAAACATGTGAAAAGTGTACTGATATTGACGATTTTAATCAAAATGACGAAAATAATTTTGAGAACACAGAAGAATTAGACAGTTCCATTTTGGAGCCAATTATTACCATTGATAACACTCCAGATATTACTATGTTAAATTACAATGATGATGCAGAAACTTCTTATGCAGAGTCGGAAATGTCGATAATAGACATGGAACACGATTAATTATTTGTTTTATATGTTCTTCACAAAATAAATTTGTTTAGTTATGTTTTTAATTAGAATTATACGTGTTTAATTTCCTGTATTTCTTATCATTGTAAAGCACTGTTTGTACAATATTTTACATTAATAAATGATTTTATTGAGTATGCATTATATAAGAAAAAAAGAAAATTTTAAGTTTCATTTATTCATTTTTTCCTTTGTTATAATAATTTATTTTTCAGGTAAGTTTATTTTTTACTTTTAGGGGTATTTGTAGCGATTTTAAGGGTGAAATATTGATTATTTGTGAAAAAGGAGTCGAAATTCTTGATTACCGACCCAAAAAACCTATATGGATATATCCTGGATGCTCAAAGTGGTAAAATAGCAAAACACCCCCTTGGGGGGGGGGGAGGGAGTTGTAGCCAATTTAGGGGTGAAATATTGATTATTTATGAAAAAGGAGTCGAAATTCTTGATTAGCGACCCAAAAAACCTATATGGATATATCCTGGATGCTCAAAGTGGTAAAATAGCAAAACACCCCCTTTGGGGGGGGGAGGTTTAGCCAATTTAGGGGTGAAATATTGATTATTTGTGAAAAAGGAGTCTAAATTCTTGATTAGCGACCCAAAAAACCTATATGAACATATCCTGGATGCTCAAAGAGCTAAAATAGCAAAACACCCCCTTGGGGGGGGGGGAGTTGTAGCCAATTTAGGGGTGAAATATTGATTATTTATGAAAAAGAAGTCGAAATTCTTGATCAGCGACCCAAAAAACCCGTATGGTGCCAATCTGAGCGCTCAAATTGCAAATATGTAAAAAAACCCCTTTTTGGGGGTAGTTTTTGCAAATTTAAGGGTGAAGCCCCAATTTCTCACTCAAATGACCCCGATTTTCGTGTTCAGCGACCCAAAAAACCTATAATAGAGCAAATCTCGTGTTCGCCAGTGAAAATACAACCCCCCCCCGTATTTTGACTGGAGTATACATAGATTTTTAAAATTAAAATAAATTAGTATTGATTTAAACACCAAAAATTCACTTGTAAACATAAATTAAAATATTTATAAAATTTTATTTATTTATTTTTATTTGAATAATTAAATTTAAAGAAAAATATCATGCAAAGAAACATAGATATTTAAAATATATAATAATAAACTGAAAATTAGCTTATAGATACATGAATTGAAAAACTAATTTATAAAAATTATCAAAATTTAATATTTGATTTTTAATTAAATTCATCTATAAATACATAAATTTTGAAATGAAAATAAAAATAAGTGTTGATTTACACACCAAAAATTTACTTGTAAGCTCACAGAGACATAATTTAGAATATTTATTGTAATTTTATTACTTGTTTTTAATTTAATAATTAAATTTAAAGAAAAATATAAAGTAAATAAACTATATTTAAAATGTATATAGTAATAAATTGAAAATTCAAATGTAAATTAAGAATAATAATATAAGATACTTAAATTAAAATATGAATGATATTAAACTGGAAATTCGCTTATAAACTAATAAATACAAGAATTGAAATATTGTTATATAGAAAATATCATAATTTAATTATTGATTTTTAATTAAATTCTTAGTGAGTAAAATTTCTAAAAAAATTTGTAATTAATGAACGTAAACATAAAAATTACATCAAATTAAATTAAATAAATTTTCAAGATCAGTAGTTGGGATGATAGGTTCAGAGGATTGACCCTTTAGCTTCGAGAAAATAGCACCTTTATAAGAATATACATCTTTAATTTCCTGGAAATGCTTTTTCACATGCTGATATTCAGTATAATTATTATAATTATAATTCATTAATTAAAAGATTATTTTAGTCAAGTTATCCAAGGAGTAATCTTCCGGTAAACCAGTTAAAAGGACTTCAGTAAATTTGTAAGAAAAATCCAAATTTGTGCATATTTGATCAATACTTATTTCTGCAGCAATGATTGTTTGACGAAGAGTTTTTATTTCATTATTTGATGAAGAAATTTGTTGTATATTTTTCAATACTTGAGAATTAACATTTTTTAATTCTTGTGCAATTTCTTAAAGGGATATCTCACGACTTTCTAATGCTTTATAACATCCCTGTAAGAGTTGTTTAATATCATTATTTAGTACAAGCTCTTGAATCTAAGGGATTGCAATTAATTAAAGAATTTGATAGAGATTTCAAATATATAAACATTGAATTAAAATAAATAAATACTAAGAACTAAGGTAAATAAGTATTTATCATTTAATTTTCGATAATTTAGAAAAGATAAAATTTAACTTTTACACTATTTGAAGTTTATAACCACTGTCATGAATTCCACGAGGCTTAGAAACTTTTTAACTAATTTTTACAAAACACTAACACTTTTTATGCCTAATTATCTGATTAAATTATTTTAAGAATACATTTATAAATACTTAGAAAAATTATATAACACTTTGAGAAGTAAGAAAAAATAAAAATTTCAAGAGCGATTTATCAGACATTTTTGTACTCATACGTAAATCTGCAATCTCCATTTATCCATAGTTAAAAATCATAATGGTTTTATTTCAACAGATTTGTACAAAAAATCTACGTTTTCAGGAAGATATCTACATTTTCACTCTATGAGCACTAAAATAGGAATTTTAAAAAGTTTACTTCAAAAAATATTTATATTATCAGATGGAAGATTCCATAAAAAGAATATGAAATTATTAAGAAAAGACTTACGCTTTGACAAAGTCATTAAAAATTTCAATAACCCAGATACATCCTACAATAGTAATACTTTTTCCGATTTCACAAATACCTTGGTTTTACCCTTGATGCCAAAAATTTCAGATAAAATTAATTACACTTTTAGAACCAAATGCAATATTCCTACAATATTTAGAGCTTTTTTCAAATTTAACAGAATCATTAAATTGGGTAAGGATCGATTGGAAAAACACAATAATAAGAATTTAATTTACTTTGTTAATTGTAAAAATTTGCTCTGAGAATTATGTTGGTCAGAGAAAACGCCTTTTAAAAGCTAGAATTGGGGAGCATGAAAGTAACATCAATTTAAGTTCCAAATATCATAATGTAACATTCAAACATATCCTTACAAACAATAGAGCTCATGACTTTGATTACAATTATAATAACGTAAAAATTTTGCACAATGAAACTAATATTAAAAAAAGATGTAATTTGCTGAAATGTGTATATTAGAAAATAAAAAACTAATGCTTTACTTGTCTATTCTGACTGTGATAAACTTGATAATACTTATAATGTTATTGTTCCCTTCTTATAATTGTAAATATATTTTTTAAATAGTTTTTTTGTATTTTTATGTATTTTTTATTGATTTTATAGTCTTAATTGTAAGCATCTTATTATATATTTATCATTCGTTGAATTAAAAATTTTAAAAAATTTTAAAATAATCCTTCACTTTTGTAAAATTTATGAATATCATATTAGTATACCTTGGTGCTCAGAAACCTTAAATGATTTACTGTTAAATTGTATCTATTTATGCACGTTTATTCTAGTTTATCATCTTGCTTCACAATATACACACTGTTTTTTTAAACTTATCATGAACTTTTTTGACTTTTTACTCTTTTTGTGAGTTAATAATAGTAACTATTATGTTAATTTACATTCTATTTTAATTATTTTTTAAAGTAACATGTATTGAGACGGTACTAAAGGGGGCCCAGTGTAACTTAGATTCTTTACTGAAATAAAACATGCCAGATCTGTTATGATGGGTTATGGTTAACACAATAACTAGACGTAGTTATATTTAACAAAAAATAATAAAGAGTTTTTATTCAAAAATATATGTCTTATTTTATATTAATTAGTTAACAATGTATTTGTTAAGTACTTAATGACTCAATATAATACAAAAAAATATAATTAATTATTTACAATGATTTGTTGTGTGCGTAGCAAATTTTATATAATTCAAAAATAAAAAAAGAATTTATTTAAACAAAAGAAATATAATTGTTACAATAGTTTTTTATTGAAACGCAATTTATATAATGCAAAATTTATTTAATAAGTTATCCGCGGTTGGCGATCTAGTCAAAGCGTGAATAACGACATAATTCAAAATTACAAAAAAAAATTATACTGAATAATAAACGTCGCTTTAGTTAAACATTACACTTGGAGCAACTCCAAGTGATATTCACATATACGGGAATTTAGAACGACGAGATTAACTCAACGCCGAGAAGTTGTAGTTTGGCAAAAGGCCTCTGACGTCACGCGGTTTGTAACCAGACCCGCATGACCATTTACTAGCACTGTACCGAAATCTCAGTATCGCCCTTGATTATAATGGCCGCTTCGAGAGAGCAACTCACTCTAAAGAAACCACGATAACAAAGAACGTTACCTGTAGAAGAGGCCATCCAACTCCTATTGATTCCGTATAATGACCAGTAGTGGCAGCGCCAGAATCCCTTAACCGAGCTATAACTTGTACAGAGAGAGCATCTCAGCTCTGCACGCCCGTAATGTTTTATAGGTGGTATCCAGCCTATATGTTTTACTTGGAGCAAATCCAAGAGCAGTGATAACTAGAGCAACTCAAGTTACCTGTGATGTCCGTTGTACTTCACAGCCGGAGATCAAGTGATACTTTACTCGTGCGTCTGCACCGTTTATATACGTTTTTGGTCCTATTAACGCGTATAAGATAAAAAGAAATATCTCAAAGAACGAGATAGCAAAACATAGTAGTGTTTCTTTGGTGTTTAATAATCGATAATTTATAACTAGATACGCGTTAATTATTGTTTAACAATATTAATCGGTACTTTAATTTTAATAATAAACAACAAAATCTTTCTGATTTATTTAAATTAAGTAAAAAAATCTAAGTAAAAAACTCTAAATTAATACCATATGTTTTCTATAATGTAACACTATAACTATAGTCATATTTTTGTAAGCGCATGCGTCGCCTTACTTTTACTGTGTGTGTACGTGATCTTCGATCAAGGAAGCACAGCTAATAATTTAATAATAAATGTAAGTTGAGGTTAGGTTATGAGAGGGTATGCTAAAAACAAAAAAAATATTCATTAACTAGTTAGTTTATTAGTGGGGTGCCCATCATACCGTCTCGGTATAATTTAAATTTTTTTAGTTTGTGTAAAATAATGTATCTTTATTATAAATAAAAAAATAAATTTTTTGTAGTTTCCTTGAAAAGGAGTCAAATATTGACTCGAAACTGTAGAACAGAACATCTTTTGAGGTAATAATAAAGGAAAAATTTATTAATAATAAGTGTCTGGAATGGTCATTTATTTCAAATCTTATTAAGGCGGGCGGGTCCTTTACATACACGAGTAAAAACAGGGATTTTTGTTTATATTTTTCGGGCAGAAAAAATTAACTTAGAACTTGAAAGTTTTTACAAATGAAAGGAAATTTATTTAAAAATACAATTTTTTATAAATTTTTTTTTTTATAAATTAAATATAGCGCTGAAATTTGCTATTTCCGAAAAAAAAACGTCTGTTCATCTTGCGTGCAGTGTAGCTCAAAATCTACTCAACCAATCATCACGAAAATTTATATAAATATTACTGATCATATTTCTAAGAATATGAATAAGAGCGATTTTGAATATTGGTTTCCAAAATTTTTTTATTAACAAAAGAAAAGAAAAAGAAACTGAAAAATCAGTATTTTTTTTTGGAGTAGAATAAATTTTTAAATTTTGAAAAAAATTCTGCTTCATTCATATAGAAAATATATGATTAAAGAAATAAAATTTTTCAGTTTCGTGTGTTTAAGATGATCCTGGCAGCCGCTAGACTGCACGCAAGCAAAAAAAGGTCTTACACGTTAATAAAAATCATCAGCGCCATCTATAATTTAAAAAAAATATATTAATAAAATTGTATTCTTTAATAAATTATTTTTCATTTGCAACAACTTTCATGTGTCTAAGTTAATTATTTCTACTCGAAAAAATTAAACGAAAATCCCTTTTTCTTCTTGTCTGTAAAGGACCCGTCCGCCTTAATTTATTGTAAATGGGTACTGTTATATGACCAAGTGCGTACTGTCCACTTATAGTAGCGCTTGATATTCTTTCTCTTTCATACATTTACATTATTAATGCGTATTTATAGTTATATAATATTAAAGGTGTATTTTTACAACAGTTAGTAACGATAGCGTGCGTGAAAAATAAATGAAAAATAATAAAAAATTATAAAAAACAAGTAAAGTAAAATATACAATTAAACATTTCATATGCCGAAATATTTGAAGGATTTAAAGAAAAAATCATAAATATTAAAAAAATCATAAATAAAATCATAAATCATAAATCATAAATCATAAATCATAAATCATAATAATAAAATCATAAATCATAAAATCATAAATATTAAATATAATTGCCATGATTACATAATATTATAAAGTGAATTATAATTGTCCAAATGATATTCATAAAATCGTTACGATTATTTCATATTATTATTTATTGTTTTTATGATCTAATACCGTTAAAATTTCAATACTTAAACACTTAACATATTCTTCACCCTTAATTTTAATTTTTTTTATAAATAAAAAAAAATTATAATTGGAATCATATAAATCATTTAAAAAAAAAATAATGTAATTTTATAAATGTGACAAAAAATATTTTTTGACCTCTCGGGTGTAAAACTCGTACGTTAAGATTTTTGCATTCGTTCTACGCCTCGGAGGGCAAAAAATATTGTAAGCACCATGAGCGAAATACTTTAGACACTAGCTTCAACACATGTGCCAAAACTTTTACGCTTTTGATACTTAATATACTAAAATAATCTATATTTAAAAAAAAAAATTTTATTTTTTAAAATAATATTTAATAATTTCAAAATAATATTTAATAATTAGATCTGTTGTAACACCCCCGTTAGAGAGTGTCACCCGAATATATAATTTTCACTAAAGAATTATGATTTTCCTACCAACCAATTTAGCTTCCGGAGTAAGGGATCCATAGAGTTCTTGTTTATTATAGAAAAAGGTATCTTTTTAATTACAGCTTATTACATTGTATTGGATATTGGATTTATTTGGAAAATTTTCTCATATCCATATTTTCATGGCGCAGATTCAAAGTAGCACGGAGAAAGCTGCCAGGCTCACTACTGCGTTAAGAAGGCTAATGAGTCACATGTGCGGACCTAAGGCTGGAAAGCACAGGCTTCTTATGTAGGTCACCCAATCCATACTCCAGTATATAAAAAAGGTCACTTATGCGTCTAAGCTTACGAGCCTCCAGAGGCAAGGAGCACTACGAATTTCCTGTGCATATCGCACAGTGTCCTTGGAGGCAGCTCTAGTTATTGCCGGCGTAATCCCGATGGATGTGCTGGCTCTTGAGAGAAAGTATATCTATCTGAACAAATAGAGGGAAGGCATTGACCACGCAAAGGCCACTTCGCGTCAAATCAACCTAAGCGAATGGCAGGACCGTTGGATCGACTACTTGGAGAGTAAATGGACCAAGATGCAGATAGGACTTTGGATAAATAGAGGGCACGGGGACATTAATTATTTTTTAAATCAATTTTTAAGCGGATAAGGGCTTTTATGCTCCTATCTCTTTCGGAATCAGAAGATAAATAGCGCTGAATGTATATACTGTCCGGGCAAACAAGATACGCCGAAACATACATTCTTCGAATGCGACAGATGGGCCGTTAAAAAGTTTCAATTAGAAACTAACATGGAGACGTACTGCGGTTATCCGGATGACTGCAGGTGTTGCACTAACAATCATTCCTGCACTTACTCTTGATAGCGCAATAAATTGAAGCTGGTAGAATAATATTTATTTACTCATTTATTTATTTATTATTTATTTATTTATTTCTTATTTATTTATTTATTATTTATTTATTTATTTATTTATTTATTATTTATTTATTTATTTATTTATTTATTATTTATTTATTTATTTATTTATTAACCTTATCTTTTGACGATATTGGGAAATGATGTTTATTTTTTAGCTAACATATATTTTTTCGAAGATGAGAGTGCTCTAAGGACGTAATTTTAATCAGATGGAATGACGGAGTCCTTACCTATATCTTAAGTCAAAAGATGGAGTTCAAGAATAGACCTAAATGGCCTTGAACCTGTACTGAAGTAATGTGAAAACGATCCCGGGATAGGCTCGCATAAGGAAGTAAGGTAGTGGGGTTTTAGTGGGTATGCACAGGTAAGGGCGAGTGCCACATAACTGACAGTTTGGATGCTGAACAGTGTGCATAACGCATTTCTCCACTTCCTACGCAAAAAAAACTGCATAATAAACTGAAAGCGAAAATATAAAGGCATTGCAGATAAGTAAAAAAGGAAATCTTATACACTAGAGGAATATGAGATCTATAAAACTTTTAAAAACAATGAAAATTTATTAAATGAACAGTTAAAATTTAAAAATAATATCATATGCAATACAGCCATTAAACTAAATGACATATAATAATAATAAAACTGTAATTTAACAACAATAATAACATAACTACGAATTTCTCTTAAATTTAAATTTAACAATCAGCATTACAACGGTGCACACCTCGCAAATAAAATGTAATGTAAAAAAAAAAAGTGACAGTGCACACGTATAATTTTATTAATTTTTTACAACATCCTAATAACGTTTTTTAATAATTTTGAAAACTTGATGATGGAACATAAGTTCCGAAACATGTCTTAAAAGAAATAAATAATGAAGTCATTAAACGGAAAATGGGCACAATTTAAAATTAAATTCATAGAATTTATTAATAGAATTTGATTTTAGCATGGTAATGCATGCTTCACTCAGACTAATTAAAATAAATTGACACTTAAATTTATTCGAAATTTGGTGTACATAATGAATATACAATAGTATTTACTATTTTTAAGTGCAGAACTCTATCTTATGCATAATGCTTATAATAAATTCAATATTCAATGCGTTTCGCTAAAATAGCTATAATTTCGGTGCGACGAAACATTTTGTGAAAAAAAAAAATAATAGTGAATATCCTGATAAAATTTTGAATACAAGTGTATAAGTGTATTTTGAATATAAGTTTTGTACAAACTAACTCACCTTATGTCATTTTCTTGCGGGGATATAATTTGAGTAAAGCATGCTGATTAATAATTTTGAAAAAGTTGTTTCTGAGTCCACAAGAATAAATATTACTAGAAATCGTTTTTAGGATATGATCTGCTTGAATTTAGTAACATCCATGATTGCAATGATTTATAATTCAAATCTTTTATCTGTACGTTTTAAAGCAATCAAACGATAATTTCTATTGTGTTGATGAGTGGACTGTATTTTTAATATAGTAACTTATTAACGAGATTATTTTAATGAGATGTGACTACTATAATAATTGTCCTAAGACTCGACGCTGTACGCCGCTTTTCAAGGCACGCGCTTACATTCAATGTGCACAAACGCACGCATAATATCAAACTTATATAATTAATATATTCACTGGTGGAAAAATCTATTGTGACCGTATCGTGCTAAAAAATGCTAAAGTGTAAAATAAAAGTGTAAAAATATGGTTATAGTGTACAGCAATGTGCAAAAAAGTACAAAAACGTGCATAAAAAATGTGCAAAAATGTGACAATTTGCCGGCTCTATAAATAGTTTTGTACTTTTCTGCACGTTTTTGAACATTATATAATATTTGAGTATATTTTAGCATACTGTTGTACGTTTTTTTTAAACTAAAAAAATCCTTAATTTTTATGCTATATTTTATTATTATTAATAAGGATCAAGAAAAGAAAATGATATTCACGAATAATAAAGAAATAAGAAATGGAAAACGAAAATAAAAGTAGAAATTATATTTTTTTAAGTTCTGCTCCGAATTCGGTTCAATTGATACAGCAGAATACCTAAACTCCTGAAAATAATTAAAAATAAGTACATCCATATATTTCATTTTTTTTCTTTAGAGAAAAAACTTCAAAATTTGTAAAATATAAAAAAAGTTAGTTGATGGTATCAAGTCAAACTTGTTGCAAATTTTTACAATTTGTAAAAAAATTCTTCTTGATGATTATTTTTTTAAAAAGCATCTATTTATCCAGAAATTCTGCAAAAATAACCTAAAAATCCAAAAATATTTCTTCAAAGATTTCACTCATAAAACCTTAATTTTTTTAAAAATTGTATTCGAATCTCGCAGTCATTTAACGAAGCAAACCAAACAAAACCTCAAGTCGAGAGGTTAAAAAAATTTTTTTTTTGTAAATACTGGTGAATTATACTTAAAAAATTTCTGGATAAAAAGATTTTGCGTTATTATTTTATCTTGAAAATTATTTAAAAAAACTTGAGAATTATTTAAAAAAAAAATATATTTATATTTCTTTCAAAAAATTCTTTTGAACGTAACTTGCTTTTACTATATAAAAAAAATTATTATCAGTAAATCAATTCATAATTTAAAAAAAAACTTAGAGAAAAAAATTTTGAGCTAAAACTACCGATCAGTTTGACTTAATACCACCAACTAACTTTTTTTTTATTTGCTTACTAACAAATCACTAAGCAACGCAACAAAATTTTAATCAATTTAAAAAAAAAACGACAAATAATTTTTTAATGCGTTGCTTAGTGATTTGTTAATAAGCAAATAAAAAAAAAGTTAGGTGATGGTATTAAGTCAAACTGATCGGTAGCTTTAGCTAAAAATTTTTGTCTTCAAGTTTTTCTTTTAAATTATCAATTGATTTACTAAAAATAATTTTTTTAAAATAGTGAAAGCAAGTTACGTTCAAAAGAATTTTTTGAAAGAAATATAAATATATTTTTTTTTTAAATAATTCTCAAGTTTTTTTAAATAATTTTCAAGATAAAATAATAACGCAAAATCTTTTTTACAAGATTTAGATCTCTATTTTTACAAAATACAGAAATTTTTTAAGTATAATTCACCAGTATTTACAAAAAAAAATTTTTTTAACCTCTCGACTTGAGGTTTTGTTTGGTTTGCTTCGTTAAATGACTGCGAGATTTGAATACAATTTTTAAAAAAATTAAGTTTTTATGAATGAAATCTTTGAAGAAATATTTTTGGATTTTTAGGTTATTTTTGCAGGATTTCTGGGTAAATAGATGCTTTTTAAAAAAATAATCATCAAGAAGAATTTTTTTACAAATTGTAAAAATTTGCAACAAGTTTGACTTGATACCATCAACTAACTTTTTTTATATTTTACAAATTTTGAAGTTTTTTCTCTAAAGAAAAAAAAAATGAAATATATGGATGTACTTATTTTTAATTATTTTCAGGAGTTTAGGTATTCTGCTGTATCAATTGAATTAAATTCGGAGCAGAACTTAAAAAAATATAATTTCTACTTTTATTTTCGTTTTCCATTTCTTATTTCTTTATTATTCGTGAATATCATTTTCTTTTCTTGATCCTTATTAATAATTATAAAATATAGCATAAAAATTAAGGATTCTTTTAGTTTAAAAAAATCGTACAACAGTATGCTAAAATATACTCAAATATTATATAATGTTCAAAAACCTGCAGAAAAGTAAAAAACTGTTTATAGAGCCGGCAAATTGTCACATTTTTGCACATTTTTTATGCACGTTTTTGTACTTTTTTGCACATTGCTGTACACTATAACCATATTTTTACACTTTTATTTTACACTTTAGCATTTTTTAGCGCGATACGGTCACAGTAGATTTTTCCACCAGTGTTATTATATTCTAATATAGTGTATTATTTAACTTTCTCCCCCCTTTTAATTTATTTGCATAGAAAATAAATTAACATAAAAAATTTTACTTATTAAAATAATTTGAAGATTAAATAAAATAAAATTTAAAATTTTAACCCTTAAATTTTTACAGAAAAATAAATAAATCACAATACACTTTATTTTTTATTATGCACAGTTTTTTTTTACATAAATTTGTATTAAAAATTTCACACATGTATTCATTCATTCCAAAAAAATTACATTATTTACAATTTTTACAAAAATATTTACAATTTTTATACAAAAAAATTATACCTTTGCTAATTCTTCCATATTTTGAAAGCAAAATTAGCTTGTTAATTGGTCTAGTTAATTCAGTTGTAGCGGCTTTTAATTTAACAACTCTAACTAAACCGTCCTTCCCTGGGCAAATTTTCAGAATATAGGCATAAGGCCATTTACCCAGAGGTAAGCTATCGTCAGGAATTAGAAAAAGGACGATTTTCATCATCACTATTAATAAATTTTAAATTTTCTTCTGCATTCTTATTATCAGTAGACAAATGTATACTTTTAATTAAATTAGAGTCAAAATTTTGACTGATGTTATAATCATCTGACTGATTAGAAAAATGCAAAGTAAAATGATGATTATTTTGACAAAATTTACATCTTTTTTCCGATTCACATTCAGGCAGTATATGCAATCCTAAACAATTGAAACATCTATGTTTACTAGCCACGAATTCTTTTCTTACAAGTATAGTTTTGTTAATAAAATATCGCAAAAGAAGAAGAAATGATCTTTGTTACAAATAGTACACTTGATTTGATTATCTTTGTTATTTTTTGAGTCATTATTTGTAACATTTATTGATGATTTATTAAAATTATTTACCGTGTTATCTTCGATTGACTCTGAAACAACAACATGATTTTCTATAAATCTAAGTAAATCTGAAAATAGGAGAGGTTCTTTTGAATTCTTTAAGTTTCCAACATATTTTTCCCACTGTTTACGCGTATCCAAATCAAAAAGGAAAATTGAATGAAAAACTAGCATATCATCCCAATATTTGGTATTTCTTTATAAAGCTTCTAAAGCCTGTATAGGAGCTGTAATACCATTCAAAATTCGCTTTAATTCTGAAGAGGATTCCCTTTTCATAGGTTTTAAACTAAAAAATGTAGCTAAATGTGAATTAACTAACCGCCTTGTATTTTCAAATTTGTCGACTAACTTTTCCCAAACGAAAACAAAGTTATTATTTGTAATACTCTATGAATTAACTAATTGAAGGGCTTCACCCTGTAAACTGGATTTCAAATAATATAACTTAAAAACATCAGAATAACTTTTATCAATAACTAAAGATTTAAACGACCATAAACAAACTAACTAATAACTTTTTAACATCCATAATTACTTATCATTTTCAATAAATAAAAAATATTTTAATAATATAAATATAATTTCAAAAGAGGTCTTAAGTTAAAAAAGTAAAAAAAAAGATATTTTATAAATTAATGTTTTAAATATTTAAAATAATTTCTCTTTCTATAATTATTATTAAAACTATTTGCACACAAAAAAATAAATTTATCATTTACCCCGTGGTGGCTTGAACTTTTTTTTAAAAAAATAAAATTTTTATACATAAAAATATGCTTTATAAAAAACCTTGAGATGAAAAATGGACTCCTCCATATAGCAGAAAACTCAATAAAATTAGAGAAGTTAGAAGAGGGAACTGAAATGTTGCGCGCGCAGTACCTCTTGAACTTGAAATTATTTAAACACATGTAAACATGTGATTTCTTGACTGCGCAGGCCCTTCCAGTAATTTGTTGGATTTCTTCTTCTTGATGACGTCACAATCTCACTGAATAATGGAGTCCCTTTTTTATTTTATGATTTTTTTTTGAACTTTTTTTTGATTATTTATTAAAAATTTTTCAATATCTACGTTTAACTGCTTTTTTAATTAACTTAAACTCTATTTATTATTTTAAACTCTACTAGCTGATTGGCCTCGCGATGCTCGGCTTAACCAAATAAAAACTCTTGTGCATTAATTTTTTTATATTTTTATCATATTTAGTTAATTATAATAAATTTAATCATACGTGATTTAAATGCAATTTAATTTTATTTAAAAATGAATGAGAACAGAATTAATTTTATACTTCTAAAATTAACAAAAAAATTTTATAATTCATATTAAGAAAAAGTTATATATTTATAAATATTTATAACTAATGAGGTATATTTTATAACATAAATAATTATTGATAATAAATAATAATTGAAAATAAAATATAGTGATATGCAGTTTTTTTAACAAAATTTGCAGTTTTTTTCATATTGTAGATAATTAATATTTAAATATTTTCTATTTTCATATTCATCACAACTGATATTGTAGACAATCAACATGAATTTTAATATAGAATGAAATTTTCATAATTTTTTATTGTTCATAAATAGAACAGGCGATATCCATTTCACTCTATGGTTAAATTTTTTTAGCTTTTTCATAAATAAAACAGCCAGCAAAATAGATTGAAAATTTTGAATTTTTTTCATAATGTACACAGCCAATATAAATTTTACTATAGAGTGAAATTTTTATAATTTTTTATTTTTCAATTAATAGTACAGCCGATATCCATTTTACTCTATGGTGACATTTTTCGGATTTTCCATATATAAAACAACTAACAATATAGATTGAAATTTTTCCTCTTTTTTTATATTTTAGACAATCAATATGAATTTTACTCTGGAGTGAAATATTTATTATTTTTTTTTTTGCATAAATAGGACAGAAGATGTCCATTTTACTTTATAGTGAAATTTTTTGGGTTTTTTCATATATAAAACAGTCAACAATATAGATTGAAATTTTTTCAGTTTTTTCATATTGTAGACAATTAATATGAATTTTACTATCGAGAGAAACTTTTATAATATTTTTTATAAACTTTTATAATTTTTATAATGTTTTCATAAATAGGACAGCCGATATCCATTATACTCTATATATGGTGAAATTTTTGAGTTTTTTCATATATAAAACAACTAACATTATAGATTGAAATTTTTGCTGTTTTTTTATATTGCAGAGAATCAATATTAATTTTACTCTAGAGTGAAATATTTATGATTTTGGCTCCTCATAGAGGACCCATTGATTTAGGTGAAATTTTAATTTCTGATTTTTTGACATATACGCACGTTTTGAGACCTCAGGATTCTAAAAAACCAGTTTTTAAAAAAATTATGTATGTGTGTGTGTGTGTGTGTGTATGTATGTATGTATGTATGTATGTTGGACTGTAACCGGGGGCTCTATTCGCGATCTTTATGTATTACGTACATACTATATATTTTAATATAGAAAAATGTATACGTAAGATTTTATGTACTGTATACATAAAGATCGCGAATAGGGCTCCGGTGATACTTCACAGCCAACACGACATTAAGACCTAATTTTTTTTTCAAAATTTTTTTCACCAAAAAAGCTCGAGGTACTTTTTTTTTTTTTAATTTGGATGTAATACTTCATTTATTTCCACAAAAGTACTTATATTTGAAAGTATGGTTTTTACTCGATATCTCGAATCTGATATTTAATTTTTTGAATATTTTTTTCCCAAAATTTTTTTCATAAAAAAATACAAAAAACACCAATTTTTTTTTTTTTCTTTGAACGTAGTACATAATTTGCTTCCATGGAAGTACTAGTTTTATGAACCTCTATAAAAGTAATTTTTTGGACCTGATACTTAATTTTTTGAAAATTTTTTTCTCAACAATTTTGCCGCCAAAAAATATAAAAAATGCCAATTTTTTTTTTTAGGATGTAGTACTTAATGTTTTTCTACGAAAGTACGAATATTTAGAATTGTCGTTTTTAAATGATTATTTCATGTGATACGTAATTTTTCGAAATTTTTTTTTTCCAAAATTTTTTTAATAAAAAAATTTAAAAAATACAATAATTTTTTTTCTTTTTGGACGTAGTACTTAATTTATTTCTATGAAAGTACTAATATCCAGAATTATGGTTTTAAAGGATTTCTCCATCTTATATGTAATTTTTCGAAATTTTTTTTTTTTCAAAATTTTTTGTATAAAAAAATTAAAAAAACATAATAATTTTTTTTCTTTTTGGACTTAGTACTTAATTTATTTCTATGAAAGTACTAATATCTAGAATTATCGTTTTAATAGATTATTTTTTGTCCATGATGAATTACTCAATAAATTCCATAATTTACAAACTTGTTCTATTATTATTTTTTCATTGGTGTTAAAAATTCGAAAATTATTATTAAGCATTCTTCTGGTATTATGAAATTAATATCTGAATAATAATATATAAAATTAAAATAATTATTGTTTTTAATAATGACTTGGTCTAATTAGTATCTAAAAACACGAATTCACAAATGTTTTTTGAAACACAAACCTGCACTATTCACGCGTTAGGAAACTGGAAAATTATTAGCGAAACATGAATTGAGCTTTTCAGTTTACGTAAATGAAAGCTTCCATAGTTCCCTAGGTACTTCTGCACCAAAGGTCCTTAAATCGAAAAGTTCATTTCACCCCCTTTCCCTAAAAACGTCACTTTTTCACCCCTTTCTTAAAAATGTCACTTTCAACCCCCCCCCCCCTAAAAACGTCAATTCTTAACCCCCCCCCCCCTAAAAGCGTCACTTTTTCACTATCCCTAAAAACGTCACTTTTTAACCCCCCCCCCCCCCTAAAACGTCACTTTTTCATTCTCCCTTAAAAACGTTTATTTTTCAAGATGAAGGAACCAAAAACATGAAAATCGAATGTTGCTACATTATCTCATTATCTGGGTGTTTTCGAGGTCAATAAAAATGTTTCTAGGTCCGCTATATGAGGATCAATACTTAGTTTATTGAAAATTTTTTTCTAAAAATTTGTTAAATAAAAAACATTAAATTACAGCAACATTTTTTTTCTTTTGGAATACGGTACTTAACTTTTTTTTATGAAATACTGATATCTCAAATTATCATTTTTATTAGATAAAATAGACCATTATGAATATTTTGCTATTGTTGATGAGGAACCATAGTGCCAATCACTTGGCAGCGTTTTTTTCATTCTTAAGACTGCCGATAACTATTTTATTTCATAGTGAAATTTTTTTAGTTTTTTCATATATCAAATAGCCGACAATATAGATTGAAATTTTTGTAGTTTTTTCATATTTTAAACCGACAATATGAATTTTACTATACAGTTAAATTCTTAAAATTTTTGTTTTTTTCTATTAATCTTAGGACTGCCGACGTTTATATTATTTCATATTCAAATTTTTGAGTCATTTCATATATAAAATTAAAAGTTTTCTGCAGTTTTCCTGTGTCACGGATATTGTTAATGAATAATTAATGAATAATTCATTATTAATTGACGATGTTCGGGTGAATACAAGTTCAGTTTAAGATCTTAAAAGTCGGCTGCTCCGCAACTGCCCCAGCACAGGCTTCTCCTAGAAGCCTCTTGGGATACCCTACGTCGGTATATGTCAGTTAAAAAAAAAAAAAAAAAAAAAAAAAAAAAAGTTTCAGGGCAAATTACTCCTTGGAAAAAATGCTATCTTTTTTAATTTTAGCTCACGGCACAGAGTTAAAACTGTTTAAAGCTAAGAAGTACAAAATTTAAAAACTCAAAAATTGGTCATTTTCATCACTTCATATCTTAAAATGGTTTGTATTAAAATATAAAAACCAAAATGCTTTGTTTTTATTAAATAAACGCATTTCTAAAGCCGCTTTTTTTTTGTTTTTATTTAATGTATTCATTAAAAAGAAATAGCAAAAAAAAGACTTAGAGTCCGATTTATTGAGTTATTGGGTTTATTCATTGAAATAATAGTATTGAATTTAGCAGAAACTATACTTCACTTTAATTTTTTTTTCTAAAACAATCCTGTTTTATAGAAATGTTGTAATTTCAATTGTTTTTATGCAATATTAGCATTAAATTATTAGTATTGAATTTAGAAAAATATACCCAACTTAAATGTTTTCGAATATTGTCCGGTTTTATAGAAATCTTGTAATCTCAAATATTTTTATGCAATGATAGCATTGAAATATATGTCTTAAATTTAGCAAAATGTACCCCGCTTTCAATTTTTTCGAATAATAGCCTGTATTTTAGAACAATTATAATTTCAATTGTATTGAAATATTAGTAATTAATTTAGCAGAAACTATACCTCACTTTAGTCTTATTTCGAAAAGTTTCCTTTTTTATAGAAAAGTTGTAATTTCAATCGTTTTTATGCAATAATAGTATTGATATATTATAGTATTGAATTTATCAAAATATACCCAACCTAAATGTTTTTGAATTCCGTCGTGTTTTATAGAAATGTTGTAATTTCAAATGTTTTTATGCAATGATAGCGTTGAAATATCAGTATTGAATTTAGCAAAATATACCCAACTTAAATGTTTTCGAATATTGTCCGGTTTTATAGAAATCTTGTAATCTCAAATATTTTTATGCAATGATAGCATTGAAATATATGTCTTAAATTTAGCAAAATGTACCCCGCTTTCAATTTTTTCGAATAATAGCCTGTTTTTTAGAACAGTTATAATTTCAATTATATTGAAATATTAGTAATTAATTTAGCAGAAACTATACCTC
Organism: Anagrus nilaparvatae; assembly: GCA_022575985.1. NCBI lineage: Eukaryota > Metazoa > Arthropoda > Insecta > Hymenoptera > Mymaridae > Anagrus > Anagrus nilaparvatae. The sequence goes on from JAKSXM010000007.1 coordinate 33,419,531, forward strand.
ACTTTAGTTTTATTTCAAAAAGTTTCCTTTTTTATAGAAAAGTTGTAATTTCAATCGTTTTTATGCAATAATAGTATTGATATATTATAGTATTGAATTTATCAAAATATACCCAACTTAAATGTTTTTGAATTCCGTCGTGTTTTATAGAAATGTTGTAATTTCAAATGTTTTTATGCAATGATGGCATTGAAATATCAGTATTGAATTTAGCAAAATATACCAAACTTAAATGTTTTCAAATATTGTCCTGTTTTATAGAAATCTTGTAATTTCAAATATTTTTCTGTAATGATAGTATTGAAATATTAGTATTGAATTTAACAGAAAACAGAAATTATACCCCTCTTTAATATTTTTTTCGTTAACAACTTAAGAAGATAAACTCATATTGATTGTCCACAATTTGAAAAACATCTAAAAATTTTAATAAATATTGTCAGGCCTATTATAGCAGAAACTATACGCCATTATAAATTTTTTTCTAATAGTCTCCTGTTTTATAGAAAAGTTGGAATTTCAAATATTTTTATGCAATGATAGCATTTAAATTTTTTTTTTTGACTTTAGCAGAAATTATACGCTATTCTAAATTTTTTTAAAATAGTCTCCTGTTTTATACAAAATTTGTAATTATAAATATTTTTATGCAATGTTAGCATTTAAATTTTTTTTTTTGATTTTAGCTGAAACTGTACATCATTTAAAATTTTTTTATAATAGTATCCTGTTTTATTTGAAAGTTGTAATTTTAAATATTTTTATGCAATGACAGCATTGAAATTTTTTTATTAACTTTAGCAGAAACTATACGCCATTATAAATTTTTTTCTAATAGTCTCCTTTTTTATAGAAAAGTTGGAATTTCAAATATTTTTATGCAATGATTGCATTGAAATATTTTTGTAATTTCAAATATTTTTATGCAATGTTAGCATTTAAATTTTTTTTTTGATTTTAGCTGAAACTGTACATCATTTAAAATTTTTATCTAATATTATCCTGTTTTATTTAAAAGTTGTAATTTTATAGTATATTAAGTATCAAGGGCGTAAAAGTTTCGGCACTAGCGTGAGCACTAGCACGAGTGCTCGGCGAAGCCGGGCACGAGTGATATGTGTTCACGCTCGTGTCTAAAGTATTTCGCCCATGGTGCTTACACTATTTTTTGCCCACCTAGGCGTAGAACGAGTTCAGAAAATTCTTTACACGCGAGTTTTACGCCCGGGAGGGCAAAAAATATTTTTATGCAATGAGTGCATTGAAATTATTTTATTGACTTTAGCAAAAACTATACGCCATTATAAATTTTTTTCTAATAGTCTCCCTTTTTATAGAAAAGTTAGAATTTCTAATATTTTTATGCAATGATAGCATTGAAATTTTTTTATTGACTTTAGCAGAAATTATACACCATTCTAAATTTTTTTTAATAGTCTCCTTTTTTTATGCAATGTTAATGTTGAAATATATTTTTAAAAAATAATATATGGAAAAATTCAAAAACTTTCATCGAATGAGGAATTTGATATCGATATTATAAAAAAATATTTCAATGTTAACATTACATAAAAATATTTGAAGTCTAAAAAATAAAAAAAAAATAATTTGGATGTCGACAGTCCTAGTTATGAGTAAATAAAAAAAAAAATTTTTTCAGATGTCGGCAGTCCTAGTTATGAGAAAATAAAAAAAAAAAATTTCAGATGTCGGCAGTCCTAGTTATGAAAAAATAAAAAAAAAATTTTTTAGATGTCGGCAGTCCTAGTTATGAGAAAATAAAAAAAAATTTTTTTGATGTCGGCAGTCTTAGTTATGAAAAAATAAAAAAAAATTTTTTTAGATGTCGGCAGTCCTAGTTATGAATAAATAAAAAAAAAATTTTTTTAGATGTCGGCAGTCCTAGTTATGAGAAAATAAAAAAAAAATTTTTAGATGTCGGCAGTCCTAGTTATGAAAAAAAAAAATGGTTCTAAATAGTTTTTTTGCTATTTCTCTTCAATGAATGCATTAAATAAAAAACTAAACAAAGTTCCTTTAGAAAATCTTTTACTAAATAGAATGCAACTGGGTTTTTACATTTTGATACAATCCATTTTAAGTTATCAAGTGGCGAAAATGACAACTTTTTGAGTTTTTAAATTTAAACTACTTAGCTTCAAACCGTTGTAACTCCAAACTGAGAACTCAAATTAAAAAAAATAAAGAGATCAAATCGATAGCATTTTTTCCAAGGAATAATATGCACTAAAGCTTATTTCGAAAAACCCCTTAGATTCTGAAAAAAATCAGTTTTAGTAAAAAAAAATTAAATTTTTTTATGTTTTCGACCACTAACTTCTGAGATTGATATCTCAAAATCTATTGAATATTTTTTAAAAATAAAAAAATCGGATGGGGATATTTCTTTAAAGATTAATTTGAAACAACTTTCATGTATTTTCGTCCATACAGCTCTTCATAAATGAGTGCTGAATAATATTAAAAATAATCAATTTTTTTGATTATTTCATTTTAATATATATAGGATTTTTAAACTAACTTTTTTTTTTATAACTTTAATTTTTTATGAAAATAAAAATATTTATTAACTTTTGTGTCTTGGACAACTTTAAAACTGTACATCACCAAAAATTAATGACAAACTGATAATTAATAAAAATTAATTAAAACTTTCACTGAAATTTATTAATTAAAAATTTTATTCTAATATAGTGTATTATTTAACATTGTGTTGACCTAAGACTGGAAACCGAAGGCTTCTTATGTTGGTAACTCACTCTATACTTCTGTATGGTGCAGGAGTTTAGGCCAACTGTATAAGGAAGGTCACTTATGCATTGAAGCTGACGCGCGTTCAATGTCCAAGAGCCCTGCGAATCTTGCCTATCGCATAGTGTCGTTGGAGGCAGCTCTAGTCATCGCCGGGGAAATCCCGATAGATCTGCTGGCTCTTGAAAGACGGTATATCTATCTGAATAAAGAGAAGGAAGGCATTGACTGCGCAAAACATACTTCGCGCCAGATAACACTAAGCAATTTGTAGGACCGTTGGATCGATTACGCTAAAAGCAAATGGGTTAAGAGGTTGATAGGAGAGATAGGGCACGGTTATAATTTTTTTCCCCGATTTTTAAGCAGACATGGGCTTTTTTGACAATAGACTAGTCGTTTTATAACCATCTTGTATTCCATGAGAATTGCTTGCAGTTTTTTTAAGCAACAATTGTGATTTATGATGTAATATGGCAATCTATCGAAAGTTTCTATCGAAAAGCAAACCTTGTATAAAGGCAAAGTACTCATAATTAATGAATGCAAATGGTAATCAGGATTTTCATAGTGTTATTTTTAGATCGACATTATTGTGAGAACTTGTTTCAACTTAGAACAAAAACCTTAGGAATCTATAAATTAAGCGAATCTATAAAATTCAGTAAGGTTAAAAAAACAGAAAAATTTAGCAAGTAAAACACGTGGTTACACGAAGTAAAAAAGTAACAAGAAAGAAAAAATTAAATTGATTTGCAACACCAAATTTTGTTAATATTACTTATTTATTTTTAGTTATCTATTCTGTTTGATAAGTTAATTATAATATTCGAAAAGGGGTACTATAAAATTATTATTTTACAAAAAATATACATTTACCCTTTATGATAAAGCCAATAACACTTAAAAACAAGCTTACTTATTACAGTAATTGTAATATGCTTGGTATCTTTTTTTAAAAAACGTTACCAAAATTAATAACTAAATTTTTAGGATTAAATAATGATTTTTGATCCATTCAATTTTTGCTCCGGAAGTGTAAAATATATTTTCAATAAATTAAAAAATTTCAACCACAAGCAGAATATCATATAATAAGCAAGAATAAATAACAAATTTAATATACCTTAAAGGTTATAGATACTTTTACGAAATTTTCTTTAAATACTCAAATATTTTATCCAAAAGTATGTGGCTTTATTTGTTGTTAAATTGAAAAAGTACATCTTGCAAAAAATAAAAATTATATTAAAAAAGGGGAAATCTTTCCTCTGATCCCCAAAAAAATTTCAAAATCAAAAAAGATATGTTTTATCATATTTTAAATATGTTCAACAGTTTTCATCCTAACTTCCAATTTACATATGAATTAAAAAATAATGTTTTAAATTTTTAATACATCTTACTCATAAAAAACTGAGATGGATCGATAACATCAGATATTTACAAAAAGCCAACAATCAAACTATCTTTTGAACTATCTTTCACACTACTCCTATGTCAAAAAAATAGGGATCATAAAAAACCTTTGTCATAAAATACAACTCTCGGATACTAGTTTACATCAAAAAAATTTTCAACAATGTGAGAGGATAAGACTTTATAAAATTTATAATTTCTTTCATGGATTCACACAACAAAAATTGTTAAGTTTTTGTTATTTCCAATGAGTTAAATGAATATTGTAATATTTTATTAAATGTTATTACAAGAATTTACTATATTCTTATAATTGAAATATACTTAGTTGAATAATTGTTGAAAATAAATAAAAAAAATATTACTAACTTTGAGTTTAAATTGAAATTTATTTAAAAACAATTTAAATTTTACAATAAAATACTTGAACAGAAAAAAATATAAAAAATTAAAGAAAAAGGTCTAACTGACCAAAAATATTAACAGCGAATTAGCTTTAAAAGGCTAATTAAAAATTGACAGAAATTAGTCTTAACTAGACCAATTCAAAAAGTGAACTGAACTGATTTTAAAATTAGGGGTTTATATATCCCAAAATTTAATAGATAAGGATCATCAGGTGACAATTCTTATTTACCAAATTATGGAATTGACCCTATTGCGTAATTAATTAAAATAATATGTCAATCAATATGTTTATAAAAAAATAGAGTTGGCCTATTTCTCCAATATTAATTAAGCGTTAGACCGGAAGTGATAACAAAATTAAAAGTAAGAAAAACAGTTTTGATGAATTTTTGACATAACCAAAAATTGATAGATTTAAAGTTAGATTATTTTTGATAAAGTTTGACATAAACAAAATTTTTGTAGTTTCTAAAATAAACATTCTTTGATTGACATAGAAATAACAATAAAAAAAAATATTTTTAGAGGGAAAACAGAGAGAGAACAAAAAAAATTTTATACGGTATTATTCCGTAACACCCCCCCACTTAGAATATTGCTTAAACCTTGTAGTAGGTTGAGGCAATTTCATTGTTCTGTCTTTCTTTTTCCTTTACATATGGTTTCTACTTATGACAAAATGTTTATTTAAGGCAATAAGTTCAATTTCCTTCCTTCCGATGATTTGACACTCTCGACAATTCAATGGTTGACATCCGATCAAGAGCATTACGTCGCAACCTAAACAGTTCATGTCTATGTTTGCTCTTGAGATAATATGAAAGTAATCTCCGGGTAAAGTTAAAAAATTGTCTCTATCTTCCAATTCGTCATCCCTGCAATCCATACACCATACTCCGTTTGCATCCCAATCGAAAAATATCAAACGCCAGTATATGGCGGTGTAACACTGTAATTTGCTGAAGTCTGCGAGATGGAAAGGAACGTCTAACTTTAGAAAATTTAGATGTAAGTTTCCTACAGCTCCGTCTGCAGCGCATGTTGAGCAGATTTTGTTTTCGCCCTTTTTCCATGTGCAGCTACAGAAGTGGGCTCTGTAGGTCATGTTTTCTGGTGATATTCGATCTGGACAACAGTATGGACAGTCGGTCCCGTTGTTTACACTTCTTGGACATGTTCCGCACATTCCTCTACTTTTATCTATTGCGAATCCTTCTAGTCCGTAGTTACGCTGGAATAGGCTGACTAAGTGAAAACTAGTTTCGAAAGGTTCTAAATTTTCTTCGTTCTCCTCGTTTTCTAGATGTTTGAATATTTTTGAAAACGCCTTATGGTGGAAAATGAGTTTGACGAACATGTTCAATGGATTTCTTACATCAAATTCTTCACTTGATTTAAAATAGAGAACATTTCTATACAAAAAAAATATAGGAATCAGTTGTTCTATACTAAAGTTGTTATTCGAGGATGCCAAGTGGATCGGAATTAACTTGTTATTTGAATTTGAAGCCATCTGAAACATTGTTTTTTTAAAATCTTTTAGGAAAATCATAAATATATTTAGGTGATTTAGGGATATCATAGTTATTCATGCAAAGATTTATTTGAACAGAAGAATCTTCGGTTAGTAACACTTGAGTGTTAGTTGAAATTTCTCTTGTTCTTGTAGGTTTAGACAGATGACAGATAAAGGCGAAAATAATAGTAATAGTGAGAACTAACAGAATAATTATGTAAAAGATTAAGTAGTTTCTATTGTAGTTTAAGTTACATTGTAAATTGGTTTTTTGAGTTTTGTGAACATAAGAGAGTTCTCGATGTTCCATTCCTATCAGCATCCAATTTCCTATCTCTACTTTACAGGATTGACTTACTAGAAGAATTCCTACTCCTGATAATTTGGTAGAAAAATTTGTTCTATTTAAACAATGGATGTTTATTTCGACACTTCCTTTTAATGAAAACAGCCAACCTTTGCTAAAACTCATTTGTTGCCAATGATCTTCTTTGTACTCCATTGTTTCGAAGTTACAGATCGTCGATTCTTCTTCGTTATCAGCGATGAATAATGTTTTTTCACATGAATTTCCCATATAAAATTTCAAGTTGGCAGGACATATCAAAGTACTTCCGAAGTTGAGACAGTCGATCAGTTCAGAATCTTTTGGTAAGGTATAAATCATATTGTTCTTTCCAAAGGCAATATATCTATTATCGGTTTTAATTGATGTAAGGCAAGAAGATTGGAAAACAGGTAATTTATAAATTTTGTATAGAGAATAATTTCCTGGATCTAAAAATGGTATTGAAATTGATAATATAAGTTTTCCCTGAGTATAATCATGTCCAAATTTAATTAATTTTACGTAATTTCCTTTTATTTGAGAATAACCCTTGTCTTGTTTAATTACTAACTCTTCTAGATGGTCCGTAGTGATTAAATTTTCTGATATTTTTCCTGATTTTAATAGTTCGACTATGTCGTTGAATACTTGAGCTGTGTCTTCTATTCTTGTTACACATATTTCAGCGAGATTTAACCATTGAGAATAATTTGATACTGTACTGTTAGGATGTATTTGGGCTTGTAAGTTAGTTACATCTACGTCTAATCGATGTTTCGTTTCCTCGAATTTACTTGGTATGTACATGATATTAGAGAAATTTTGACTGTCTGTTGGAAGAATATTATTATTTTTGTCGGATTTGATTTTTGAAACACTATAAGTGAGGGCTTCCTCTGTTCCTCTGAGCCTAAATTCTAAACTGCGTTCTTGTTCACATATGGATGGATTTGATTCGCATGGTTCTGATGTCGGTATCATATAATATAATTCCTTTATTGTGGTTTCTAGATCTAAGAGATCTAATCTAAAAATTAACTTTTTGTAAGATGATATGTATTTTATAGTTTGCATCCTTTCAAAGAATAAACCAGTGTGACCTTTTAGACTAATTATTCGATAGTTGGAATGAATAAGATTTCCATAATTATTCATTAGTACAGTATAGAGAATAATTAGTTGAAAAGATTTCATTATTCTAAAAATAGGATAATATTCATTAGTATGATTATGGTACGGTTGAGAGATAATATCTATGTTTAGCCAATTATAAAAGTTTTTATATACTTAATATCTTAATAATAATCTTAATTTCTACCCATTTCCAACTTAAAATTGACAACTTAAATTTTACATAAAAGTTACTTTAATCTTAACATATGTTTTTTTTTTTTTGTTTTTTTTTTTTTTTATTTATTTTTTTTTTTTTGTTTTTTTTTTTTTTTTTTGAAAACATAGAGTTTACTGTGAATAGTTGTTAATGTCGTTGGATCCAGAAACAATATTTTGGGGATAGATGGGAACATAAGGAGGGATACATTCTCTAGGTTCAGAGGTAATGACAGTGTGATTCGTATTACTGAGAGGGATAGAACCGGTTTCTAAATCTTCTGGAGGTATCTTTTCGGTGTCGGAGCCAGTTCCTAGATGAACAAGTAGAGACGTTATGGAGGCAAATATAGCGCCCAATAACTTTATTGACCATCCATAAATCGAATGTAAGGTGTATCCTCTAATTATTGTATCTATTAATAATTTACAAAATTGTAAAATCATTAATATTGCAATTATTCCTGCACTTATGGTTCCAAATGTCATGAATTTAGACCACATACGTGTCCATGCATTTTCTGCGAGTTTTTCCAGTGATGCTTCGTCAAATAGGTTCAATAGACTTTCCTTTTGACTTGTAGAATGTCCAGCAAAATTCCTAGCTAATACGTTTAATATAGCTGGTCTTTCCATCGGAAAATTTATGTGATCCCTTAGTTGATCTAAATCGCGTTCGGAGTAGATACCGCTTGTGGCAAGTGATGCTGGACTTTGATAACTCCAATTTGAGTGAATCGATGGACTAATTACTGCAGGAGCAGGACTTTCCACTGGTCTTGGTAAAATTTTATACCAGACCTCACCGATTTTATAATAGGATGGTAATGCTGCATTACAATTTATTTGTGTACCTCTCCGTAATAATATGTGTGTTCTGGGAGTAAGAAACCAAGTTTCATTATTCCATATGACTTGTAATTGATTGTAGCATTCTTCTCCATGAAAAATTCGAATCTCGACCGGGACACAACGGATTAAATGTATTGATTCTCCCGAAACTACGGCCATATGGCCAGGGCCTTTCATTAAGTTCCAAGCAAATTGGTCAGGACTTTGGATAGCAATAGCAAGGGAGTTTTTTATTGTTTCCCTTTCCAACTGACATCTTTGTCTAACTAAGTCAATGTAAAGATCTTTCATTTGTGTTCTAATATGTTTTTCTACATATACGAATTTGGAATTAATATATGCAAACATGTCTATGTTTTCGATAGTTCTTCCTTGTTTTTTAAATGGTGAGCCTCCCTGTGGTACATGAATAACTAATTTAGGATGCTCAGTTAAAATTATTTCATTTCCGCAAATTTTATCAACAGTTTTGGTAGTCAAAGCAAAAGTTACATCGTTTGAGACTACTGTATATATTGGATTTGTTCCGATGTCTGGATCAATAAGTCTAACAGCTTTCCCTTCATATATTACATCATACTTTTTATAAGGACAATCTCCTTCCGGAAGCACGTTCCAGAAAGTATTACCGTATACTGGGTCAACACAATTTCCTTCTGTCATTTCGCAATAAGTTCCCGGTTTTAAATGAATTCTATTGTCAGATAGAGAGATGGTAGTTCTGTAATTGAACAGAGTGAATTTTAAAGTTCCTTGTACAATTACGTCACTCCAACTTCCATAATAATCCGCATAATGAGCACCATGGCAATACTTTCCGTCTGCGCTTCCAGCTATATCTATACTATGGGTTGTGGTGTCATTTCGGCGTATTTGAGTTATTGTAACAGTATCCATAAATCTAAAAGTACCCGTTTCTGTCAATCGATCACAAGCTTCGGCACTTAGATCATAAATATATTCTTGCACAGATTTGTCTACTGGTCTCAAATGTCCGAAATAACCACAACTGTATACAACTCTTCTTATTTCTAATTTACAATGGCTAACCATAGTACTATGATGATCGATTATTTGTAATAATTGAACAAATTGTTCTTCTGATTTTACATTGTTTTCGGGAATATTACATTCTCCGACTTCTAACAAACTAACAGTGGTAACATTCAAAGACCGTGTACCACAATCATAACCAATGAGACACGAAGAAATTTTTATGAAGGATAATACTAAGATGATCTGCAGTACATCCATCTAAAACATAATTGAAGATATGAGTATTATTTATTTCATAGGACTTATATAAGAACGTTTTAGTCTATTGGGGTGGACAATTTTGGTGCCTTTTTCTGTGATAATTTTTACGTTTTTGTTTTCGAAAACTTGCAAAACTTTATGAGGACCAGTATATCGATCTTCCAATTTACCGGGTTTAGGTCCCTTTTGCAAGAAAACGCTAGATCCGATTTTAAATTCTTGTACGTTAGATTTCTTATCGTAATATTTTTTTGATTTCTCTTTAGACTTAATTAAATTATCGTGGGCTAGTTTTTGTATTCTTATCAACCTTGTAACTAAATCTACTAAGTAATTTTGATATGTAGGGAGTTTTTCACCTTCAGTAAGGGGTTCTCCGGATGGTAATCTGGCTAATTTGCCAAATACTAATTCGTACGGAGTGTATTTTGTTGATTCGTGGGTTGATGTATTATAACTAAACATGGCTAAATCAATATAAGAATCCCAGTTTTTTTCGCCGTCGATGTACTGTTTTAAATAATCGGCTAGAATTACGTGCGTTCTTTCAAGGCTACCGTTCGAGGCGGGGTGGTAAGCAGTGGTATGAATTGGTTTGATCCTAAAGCGTTTAGCTACTCTTTTCATTAAACTACTTACGAAATTTTTCCCTTGGTCTGTCAGGACATATTTTGGAGATCCGAACGTAGAGATACATTTCTGGATAAAAACATCCGCGATAGCTTCGGAGGAAGCTTCGGGGAGGGCACAAGCTAAACAGAATTTGGATAAGTGGTCTTGCATGGTTAAAATATATTGATTATTGTTTTCTGTTACTGGAAGAGGTCCGAATATGTCTAAGCTTACTTTTTCGAACACAGTTCCAGGTGTGTCTGTAATTTGTAATTCGTCTTTAGTTTTTACACGTACTAATTTTTTTAATTGACAATTCAAACAAAAATGAATTCGTTTTCTTATGTCTTCCTTTAAATTCTCCCAAAAATAATATTGTTTAATTTTATTGTAAGTTTTTGTTAACCCTTTATGACCGGATTGGGGTGAAGTATGCATTCTATTAAATATTTCGTCGCGTTCTTCAGAGGGTACGTATATGAGTGTGCCATTACATATAGTTATTAAAATTTCTGTATTAGAAAAGGTTTGTCTTAATAATTTTAATACATCATTCCAGAATATATTGGCAATCACGGAACTTTTTGCTAGACTAATTGATGTTAATTCCTGTTCCTTTAGTTTAACAATAAGATTATCGAAAAGTTTCTTTAGTTTTTCTAATTTCACTAAGTTTGATTCGTTTTCTTCTAAACACAAAGCAAAATAATATTTTTTGTTTATGACTGTTTTTCTGACGCTACCTGGAGTGTATTTTCTCTTCCGTTCTAATTTATTGGTTTTAAACAAACTTTCAGCTCCATTATCCAATGGTATTCCAGAACTATCGACAAAATATATGATGTTATCCCTACGATATTGTATGAGTTCCTTTGAAAATTCTATATTATTGTTAACTTGAGTTTTGGAAGTTTTTGTATCTATTTCGGGTTTAAAATCTGGAGAGAGTATAGGGTCTTCGTTTTCTGATTGCGAGTTGGTTAAAGTAGCATCTGATTCTTTTTCTTCGTCTGAAATGATTTGTTTTCTAGGTTTCTTCTTGTTTGTCACTTCAGATTCAGAACTAGAATTATTAACTTCGAGGTTTTTTAATTTAGTCTTTCTTTTAAATTTGGGAGTACTCTTGTTTTGAAGAGATTTCTTCTTTTTTGTTACACTTTGGCGAGTCTTTGTATTTTGAATAATTCTTCTTGTTTTATTCAAATTTTTGGTGACTGGGATAGTTTTATTTCCTTCATAGGTATTTTTCTCTTCAGGAATTTTGGTCGGACTCACGATTTTTTTGTCTTTGGCAGCTCTTGCTCTAGTAGTAACATTAATAGATTTTATTTCGTTTTCTTCGTCGTTTAAATCCAGAGGATTTCGAGAGAGAGCGTCGGCAGCTACGTTTTTTTCTCCTGGTCTGTAGACTATATCAAAATCATATTGGGAGAGTTTGAATCTCCATTTTTGTACTCTAGTATTACAGTCCGCCTTTTTAAACCACAATAATGGTTTATGGTCTGTAATTACAGTAAATTTTGTATTATACAAATAATGACGGAATTGATCGACGCTGTAAAGAATGGCTAATGCTTCCTTTTCGTAAACTTCGTAATTCTTTTCAGCGTTACGTAACATTCTTGATGTGTATGCTATTGGCTTATCTTCTCCAATTTTTCCTTGACTTAAAATGCCCCCAATGGCGTATAAACTAGCGTCGCAGGTTACTATGAATGGCAAATCAAAATTTGGAAATTGCAACAGCGGTGCATTACACAGACAATCTTTAAGTTCATTAAAAGATTTCTCTACTTCTGGTGTCCATTTGAACTCAACGTTTTTTTGTAGTAATCTAGTCATAGGTTTAGCCATTTTAGCAAAATCTTTTATGAAGCGATTGTAATATGTGGCTAAACCGAGAAATTCTCTGATATTTTTAACATTTCTTGGAATTGGAAAATTCTTCACGGCTTCAATCTTTTTTTGATCAACTTCTAATCCGTCTTTACTTAAAATATGTCCCAAATATTGGACTCTTTTCTTTAGAAATTCACATTTATCCAATTGTAGTTTAAGGTTGTACTTTTTTAGTCTTTTCATTAAGTTCTTAAATTTAACAGTATGTTCCTCTAAACTTCTTGCATAAATGACTATGTCATCGATATATACGAATAATTCGACGCCTTGTAGTCCTCTTAATGCTTTGTCTATCATTCTCTGGAAGGTTGCAGGTGAATTTTTTAAACCGAAGGGTAATCGAACAAATTCATACAGTCCAAAGTCTGTGGCAAAGGCAGTTTTATAAGCGTCGGCTTCACAGAGCTTAATTTGATGAAATCCAGATGCCAAATCGAGTACTGTATAGTACTCGGCGTTTCCTACTTGATCAAAAATGGTCAAAATATTTGGGAGGGGGTATTGGTCTCCTATAGTTTTATCGTTCAAAATTCTGTAGTCGATGACTATTCTAAATTTGCGCTCTCCAGAGGCGATTTGAACGGTGAATCGGACTCTCTAATAATCCCCTTGTCCAACATTTGTTTGACTTGTCTGTCAACTTCTTTTTTCAAATTATGCGGTAGTTTATATTGCTTGGCATGAACAGGTTTATCATCAGTTAACTCTATTCTATGTCTAATTAAATCAGTTTCTTCAAGTTCGTCTCCTTCAATATAAAATGAATTTGCATTTTCAAAAATTAATTCTTCTATATGTTTTTTTTCTATTTCGTTCAAATGTTCTAGTCTTAGAGAATTTCTTAATTTTTCTTCTCGGCTGATAGATGGTTCTCCTGTTTCTTTATCATTATAATCAACGTTATGACATTCATTCGTAATTCTAGTATCATTAGTTAAATTCTCTCCTACGTCTTTCATATACTGGATAGTTTCATCATCGATATCGCTTTCATTTCCCTTGATGTTCAATAAGTAATTTTCTTCTTGTAAAGCAGCTTGGATATCTTCACAGCTAGAAACTGGAGAGGGGTCTGTTCCTCTTTGATATCTTCTTATAACTTCTTCGGTTCCGAGCAATAAGTCGTTATCTAAAAGTTTTTTTAGAGAATTATTAGGATCAGCAATTTGACTTCCTGGTTTCTGATATAAATATTCTTCATATTCTAAATCATAGGGTTCAGTGTCGTGTTCGTTGTTTATATCAGACGTATTTGATTCGGAATCAGAGATTTCTTCGTTTTCCACTGTATTAAAGTTCGCAATATAGGGTTTTTCAAAATCTCTTTGTAAAGGAATACTTTGTTCATTTACTATTAATTCCTTGGTACGATAATTTATACTACATTCTGCATCGGTAAAAAATTCACATCCTAAGACACCATCGTGAGGGAAATGGATTTTATTAGTAACTACGTGGAACGATGACGGGTGTCCGTGTATTGACATCTTCAGTTCTCCGAGAGTTTTTACAGGTATATTGCAAATTCCTCTGAGAGTTACTATTCGATTGGTATTAATAGGGTAATCTTTGGGTATTACATTTTCTTTAATTATGTTCAATTCGCTTCCGGTGTCACACATCAAGGTTATTACGTTGCAATTACCCTCGTTTGCTACAATGATGTAAGGAATTGTGTCGTAAGTTCTTTTTACCTCGATGTTTCCAATTAGTCTATTTTTACCCAATTCAGTGAGCGATTTTCCGTTTTTTCTCCCTTCTGGTCGCTCTTCACAAAAGGGGTTGACTCGTTTTTTTGATTCCTCCATGATCCGGAAGTATTATCAGGTTTAGGTCTTTTAGGACAATTTTCAATAACATGGTTAGGGTCTTTACAGTAATTGCACCCTTGTTTTGGTTCAGCTGCTTTAGATTGCGATGGAATTTTATATAGATCAAAGAATTCTTTTTGAGCTAGCCAGCAGGTTCTCATCGAATGTCCCTTTCTTAAGCACCAATTACACGTAATATCCTGACTAGTAGACTTAGTCAATTCTTCTTTTTTATCTGCTAAGAGAGGACATTCTCTTGTACCATGCGGACCATAGCACCAACCACATTTATATTGTTCTTTAAATGTTACTCTTTTGGTCTCGTTTGCTTGATAGGCTAATGCTACTGTTTCTTCATCATCATCAGATTCAGGATTAACATTTATTTCTTGCTGAATGTTAGAGAATCTACTTTTATTTAACTTAGATGGAATTGATGAACTTGCTTGGTTGCGTAAAGCACTTTTAGCGTACAATTCCCTTTCGATCGTTATAGCATTTTTCACGAGTTCATCGATGTTATCACTATTTCCAAGTCTTTGTTCAATTTCTGGTCTTAAACCTCTTTTAAAACAAACTCGTACGTTAGCAGCTGTACTATTTTTAAAAGTTTCTAAATTGTCGGCGTTTGGCGTGTCTTCGAGTTTGTAAACTTCCACTAAGGTTTCACCACAATCGACAACTCTGTTTGCAAATTTACTTACACTTTCATTTTCCCGTTGATACATAGATCCAAGTTCACCTTGAATTTGAAAAACAGTTTTTGTTGAGAAAAAGAAGTTTTTTAGGTGGTTTTTTTAGGGCTTCTATGGTGTTAAATTCTTTATTTCGAATTGATCTTCTAGCTTCTCCTATTAAACGACTGCTACAAATTTTTGTTAAATTTGCTTCGTTTTCTGCTCCTATCATTACTTTGGCTTCGTCTAAACCAGCAAAGAAATCAGTCAAACTTAGACGTTCACCATCATATTCAGGGACTACGCGCAAGGCGTCTTTTAGAAAGACGACTTGGTTGGCCATTCTTGGGTTTCTTTGATTATTTTCGATAGCAGCTATAACTTGGTTGTCTATTATTAGTATTTTATTGTCGTTGGTTTCTTTTTTTGGGCTATTTGGTGGTGAAGTTTCTATAATAGTTTCGTCTAATGGTTTTGTTGTGTCTAATGCTGGATCGATTTTTTCTTGAGTGTTGAGTTTGTTTTCGGTCTTCGGTTTACTTTCAACTATATTTTGTATTTGACTTTGTGTTTGTTTTGGAGGTGTATGTACTAATTTATTCCCAAAGTTGATATTGTATGTGTCTGATTTTTTTGGATTTTGGGATGAATTGTTCATTTGACCTTTATTATTCTTTTTTTTTTTTTTTTATAATGTAGAAGTGATATCGGTTAGGTTTTTATTACTTTCTGAGCTTAATCTTTCGACTATTAAATTTCGATATTCAGGAACGTCTTTGAATACTTTATTGGCAAATTCAAATTTGCAGTTTTTTGTATGAATGTGGTCGCAGAATTCACACTTTTCTGGCTGTTCTTCTAGTGTACTGGAACAAGAAATGAATGAGCTATTCTCTTGATTTTCGATATTTCTATTCCCTGGTATGTATTCGTAACTTGATTCTTTGTCAGTATTTGGATCAAGTCTTTCGTAGTTAATGCAATGTTTTGATTCGGTAATTTTAAAATTACTGAAGTTTCTTATATTATTATGGTATTCACAGTATTCTAGCGGTCTTACTGCGTATTGTTTGCAGGGAATTTGGTTGTAGATTAGACCTTTGCAAAGTATTACCTTATTTGATTTCCTGTTGTCTAGGAATTTATTCCACTTAATTCTTAGACGATCTCGCCTATTTGGCATTATTTTCTTAACAATAAATGTAGGAATATTATTTTTTTTTTTTTTGTTTGAAACCTGAAATTTTGAAATTGGAAAGAGAAGGAAAAGAGAGATAGTTTGAAGATTCAAATTATATCACCCACTCCCCCCTACTTTTTTGTTAAAATTTTTGCAGAAAGGAAAAAATTTTGAAAAAAGTAATTTGAATAATGTTACCTTGATACTAATTAATATTGTAAGTTTCTTTCGATTTGATCAAGAGGTGCTGTTGTTAACAATCTTTTTAATTGGCTGGTTGAAGGAATATTATTCCAAATTAGGTCTTTCGTGGAGATGGTCTTTAGATTTTGTTTACTTGCTTCTTCTTCGTCGGATTCTTCGCTTTCAGATGATGTGGAACTGTCGGAGTAGTTTGTTTTGGCCAACGAGACTGGGTTAACTTGTTCTTTTAAATTTTTGTTTTTAACTTGTTTTTTGTTTAAGTTTTTCTTTTTATTCAAATTCCTTATTTTATTTAGTTTTCTAAGTAACACTTCTATTTCTAACTCTTTGGTTAGTATTTCTATTTTTTGATTTAATAATTCTAGTCTTTTTGACATTTAGTAATGGCTATTGAATTTTGTTTAAAACAATTATTTTAATTTGAGACTAAATCGATTAATTCTTGTTTTAATTGTTGAATTTCTTTGTCTATTTCTTCAATTTCTTTTGATATTTCGTCGATGTCTATTGAGTCTGAAGTGGATTGTTCGTCTTCAGATAAATTTTCTTCGTCACTTAAATAAACTGGAATTTCGATGTCGTTTTCTCTAAGATAGGTTTCTTCATTCACTAGATTTTCAGGATGTATTGGTTCTTGTTTTGAACTTGGCATCTAATTACTTATTATTTTTTTCTGTTGTGTTCCATGAAAGAGAAATGTTATTGTATTATAGCGAAATTCTTGAAGTTGAAGTCACGAAGGAGAGAGAGTAGAGATAAGCTTTGTTGAGTAGTTGTTAGTTGAGAAATTTTTTCCAAAATAAGTTGAAAGGAAACTAGGTTTGTTAAACTATATTCATAATATTAAATTATGCTGAATTGAAAAATTTTGTTTAACTTTTAAAGTCGTTATTAGTAATTTATGGAAATTTTAAAGTTCTTCAGTAAGAGAGACTGGTGGTCCTGTGGTACCAGCTCCTGTCTCCCAAGCCAGCGATCCGGGTTCGAATACTGGTCGGATCCAACTTTTTTTTTTTTTTTTTTTTATTATTTTTTATTTAAATAAAAAAAATTATTCTATTTATTTAAATAAATTATTAAAATTATTTGATTTTTGCAAAAAAAAAAAAAAATTTTTTCTATTATTTTATTTAATTAAAAGAAAAAAAAATTTATTAAAATTATAGTTTTAAAATTAAGTTATACTAAATAAAAATTATGCAAAAATTTATAAATTTAATTTATATTAAATTGGCTAATTAATTTTATTTTCTATTTAATTTATTTGCAATAATCAATTATAAACTATACAATTTTTAAAGTTTCGAAAGTAAGAGAGGCTGGTGGTCCTGCGGTACCAACGCCTGTCTCCCAAGCCAGCGATCCGGGTTCGAATACTGGTCGGATCCAACTTTTTTTTTTTTTTTTTTTTATTTTTTATTTAAATAAAAAAAATTATTCTATTTATTTAAATAAGTTATTAAAATTATTTGATTTTTGCAAAAAAAATTTTTTCTATTATTTTATTTAATTAAAAGAAAAAAAAAATTTATTAAAATTATAGTTTTAAAATTAAGTTATACTAAATAAAAATTATGCAAAAATTTATAAATTTAATTTATATTAAATTGGCTAATTAATTTTATTTTCTATTTAATATATTTGCAATAATCAATTATAAACTATACAATTTTTAAAGTTTCGAAAGTAAGAGAGGCTGGTGGTCCTGCGGTACCAACGCCTGTCTCCCAAGCCAGCGATCCGGGTTCGAATACTGGTCGGATCCAACTTTTTTTTTTTTTTTTTTTTTTATTATTTTTTATTTAAATAAAAAAGTTATTTTATTTATTTAAATAAATTATTTGATTTTTGCAAAAAAAAATTTTTCTATTATTTTATTTAATTAAAAGAAAAAAAAAAATTTATTCAAATTATAGTTTTAAAATTAAGTTATACTAAATAAAAATTATGCAAAAATTTATAAATTTAATTTATATTAAATTGGCTAATTAATTTTATTTTCTATTTAATTTATTTGCAATAATCAATTATAAACTATACAATTTTCAAAGTCTCCAAACTAAGAAAGGCTGGTGGTCCTGCGGTACCAACGCCTGTCTTCGAATCTAGCGAGCCGGGTTCGAATACCGGTCGGATCCAAATTTTTTTTTTTTTTTTTTTTTTATTATTTTTTATTTAAATAAAAAAGTTATTTTATTTATTTAAATAAATTATTTGATTTTTGCAAAAAAAAATTTTTTCTATTATTTTATTTAATTAAAAGAAAAAAAAAATTTATTAAAATTATAGTTTTAAAATTAAGTTATACTAAATAAAAATTATGCAAAAATTTATAAATTTAATTTATATTAAATTGGCTAATTAATTTTATTTTCTATTTAATTTATTTGCAGTAATCATTTATAAACTATACAATTTTCAAAGTCTCTAAACTAAGAAAGGCTGGTGGTCCTGCGGTACCAACGCCTGTCTTCAAATCTAGCGAGCCGGGTTCGAATACCGGTCGGATCCAAATTTTTTTTTTTTTTTTTTTTTTTATTTAAATAAAAATTATTTTATTTATATATAGAACAGCAAAAAAAATTTTATTTGGTTTGTTGAGAATAAATTTTAATTTCCAATTTAAAAAAAATTTTGTTTGCGGATAGAAAAAAAAATTTTATTATTAGAATAGATAGGACTTTGTTTATTCAAAATGATATAGTATTTTTTTGTTTTATTTTTTTTTTTTTTTTATTTATGCAGGTGTGTGATTGATGATTTTATTTATCTATTTTATTTTATATATTTTTTTTTTTTTATTATTTTTTTATTTAAAATTCATCTCTTTCTTAGGGTTAAAAAAATTTTATTATTACAAGTGGTCATCAGAAAATATTCGATTCTTAACTAAAATCTTTATCTATCGGATAGCCAAAAGAAAAATTTCTTTTACGTGAAGAAGAGTACTTTAGTTGACTGTGAGATTTCTTTAAGTGAAGAATAAAATTTATTTAGTAACTTATTACGAGTGAAAAAAAAATTATATTTTACAATGAAGAAAAATAATGCAAATGATTCAGTGAGTGTAAAAAGAATATTTTGTGTAATAATATAAAGATCTAAATTAAAATTGAAAAAAAATTTTGTTGTGTTTTCAGGAATGTTCAAGTTCGGGAAGGTCTAATAGATCCAGAAGTCGTTCAAGTTCTAGATCGTCTATAAGCACTGTTGTGTCTTTGACTGACCGTTACAGGGTAAGCTTGCACAATCGTCAGCGTTGGAGGGCTTCAAGAGATCGGAAGCTACTTTTTACTGCTACTCATGGATACACAACTTATATGGATATAACGTCCTCTATAAGAACCTATAAGTGAAAAATTACTACTGCTAGAAATTTTGTTCCGACTCGCTATCCTTTACTAACTTATAGAAAGTATCTTCGATCTTAAAATTTGGTAGGGGCTAAAAGCGTACAAGAGGAATACTGGAGAAGTATAAAAATAACAGGAAACAAATAGAATCTCTTAAAAGAATATCTTCCCTACTCCTACTATTAAAAAACATTTAGAAAAGGATAAAAGGTCGGAACAAATTTTTTCTCTCTTTCTAAAATTAGCCACATTTTTTTTTGAATGTGATATCCATATAAGTAGTGTATCCATGCTGCTACTGAACTCGAGAAGCTTTTGGAATCTGGGAGGCCGAACGATGTTGCTGAACGAAACGGGGCCTTATTAGCTACTTTGCATTTGACGACTTTATTAAATCCAAGAGATCGTTGTAAGGTAAAAATAATAATAATTAAAATTTAATTTTGTATTTGATTGAATTAAGGAAAAATTTATTTATATATTATTTTTTTCTTTTGTTCTAGCTTTTTGAACTACTTGTGGCCGCGGTGTATGCTAAACCCCAAGAAACAGATGTTATTGTTATAGAATAAAATTTGATGTAAAAAAAATTGTGAAAATAAATTTCTGGTTTTTATTAATTTGTTTTTATTATTTTATATGAATTTATTGTCATAAGAATTATAGATTTTAATATTTTATAATTAATAATTTGATTATTTAGTAAAATTGGTAAGAGAGTATAAGAAATGTATTACTAGGAGTTTATAACGTAGGAGTAGGTAAGAGAAGGGGAGGGCCTTATTCACGCTACGAGTACTGGTGTTCTCTTAGCGCGAGGGAGGGGCTTGTTATAGTATGAACGTTATAGAGAGAAGGGGTTTACCGGGCCTGAATTTTTAAGCGCCGCCCCCTCTATGCTTATATTCTCCTGATACTTTTTCTCTTGAATTTCGTTCTTTTATTTAAATAATTTATTATCTATAGTTAATTTATTTATTATATTTCGCGTAATAATTTATTGATTAAAAAAAATTTTATTTGCAACTGTAAAGTCAAAATTTATGATTTTTTTTTTTTTTTATAAAATGTAGCTTCTTTTTGATAGAATTTTTGAGATCTTTATAAAAAGAAATTTATCTATTTTTATTGAATCTGATAAAATATTCGTAGCTATTTTATTTTCCAATATTTTTAATTAAACGATTTGACTTATAAAGTCGGAATTTTTTATTTTAAATTACTTTTCTAAATATTTATTTTAATAAAAACTTTATTTTAATGAAAAAGTAGCTTTTTGTGAAAGGATTAAAGAAGAATAAAAATTATTTGTAATTTGATAAATCCGATCAAAATTCGATTAATTATCGAGTTCTGATGGGATAAAAAGAGAAAAATTTTATTCGTAGATATCTTATCTAGAATTTTAAATTTGAAAGAAAAAGTAAGCTTTTTATAAAAGAATAAAAAATTTAGAATTTTCGGATTTAAAAAGAATAAAATTATTTGTAATTTGATAAATCCGATCAAAATTCGATTAATTATCGAGTTCTGATGGGATAAAAGAAAAAAAAAGAATTTTATTCGTAGATATTTTATCTAGAATTTTAATTTGAAAGAAAAAGTAAGATTTTTCAAAAAGAATAAAAAAGAATTAGAAATTTTTGGATTTAAGAAGAATAAAAAAAAATTTTAAATAGTAAAATATTATAATATTTATAATTAATTCTCATTAGCCTCACGTTTATAGGGCGCCAGTGTGAGAGGATAAGACTTTATAAAATTTATAATTTCTTTCATGGATTCACACAACAAAAATTGTTAGTTTTTGTTATTTCCAATGAGTTAAATAAATATTATAATATTTTATTAAATGTTATTACAAGAATTTACTATATTCTTATAATTGAAATATACTTACAGTTGAATAATTGTTGAAAATAAATAAAAAAAATATTACTAACTTTGAGTTTAAATTGAAATTTATTTAAAAACAATTTAAATTTTACAATAAAATACTTGAACAGAAAAAAATATAAAAAATTAAAGAAAAAGGTCTAACTGACCAAAAATATTAACAGCGAATTAGCTTTAAAAGGCTAATTAAAAATTGACAGAAATTAGTCTTAACTAGACCAATTCAAAAAGTGAACTGAACTGATTTTAAAATTAGGGGTTTATATATCCCAAAATTTAATAGATAAGGATCATCAGGTGACAATTCTTATTTACCAAATTATGGAATTGACCCTATTGCGTAATTAATTAAAATAATATGTCAATCAATATGTTTATAAAAAAATAGAGTTGGCCTATTTCTCCAATATTAATTAAGCGTTAGACCGGAAGTGATAACAAAATTAAAAGTAAGAAAAACAGTTTTGATGAATTTTTGACATAACCAAAAATTGATAGATTTAAAGTTAGATTATTTTTGATAAAGTTTGACATAAACAAAATTTTTATAGTTTCTAAAATAAACATTCTTTGATTGACATAGAAATAACAATAAAAAAAAATATTTTTAGAGGGAAAAGAGAGAGAGAACAAAAAAAATTTTATACGGTATTATTCCGTAACAACAATTAAAAAATGATTTAGTACTCAATAATTTCCCTAAACATTTCATAAATAAAATTTTCAATATTTTTAACAATACTCAAGACTCTAATTCAAAACCAGATTTCAGAAACACAATAGTATTTCCATTACTACCCACAATTTCTAATACTCAGGACTCTAATTCCAAACCAGATTTCAAAAACACAATAGTACTTCCATTACTTCTAACAATTTCTAATAACATAAAACATACTCTAAAATCCAAATGCAACATCAGGACAGTTTACAGAGCTCCATTCAAACTCAATTCCATTATAAACGCAATAAAGATCCTTTACAAAAAGAAAACAACAAAAATCTCATTTATAAAATAGATTGCAAAGATTGTGATAAGGCATATGTGGGACAGACTAAACGTCTTTTAAAAACCAGAACCAAAGAACACATAGACAACATCAAGCTTCAAGAATCATATCACAATGTAATAACCAAACACATTTTGAAACACAACCATGAACATAACTTTTATTACACCAATATACAAATTCTCCATAGAAAAACAAATTTTTTCAAAAGATCCTTTGCTGAAATGGTTTACATTAAGAAACAAGGTTGCAATGCATTGAATTCTAATACAGACTTTGATAAATTAAAAGATTTCTATAAAGCTTTCATTTCTAAATTATAAGTATCATTATATTTCTATTTTCTATTAAATATGTGAGCCAGTGTAACGTACCAAATGCCTAGACCCCTAAGATATGCAAATATTTATGCATAATGCATGCATATAAAAGTTTAATTCTACCTACTTATACGTGTGTTGCATCATACACACGCATAAGTGTATAAAATACCAAAATCCGGATTTAAATCAATATAGGTATCGATACAATCATAAACTCCTAAATTTAGATTATTTAACGATAATCAAATATTACTCAAATGGCAGCACTATCCAGCATGTATTTAATTATGCCGGCAGCCTCTTAAATGTAAATATGTAAATATGTAAATATGAGTAAAATATTAGTTTTTAAGTAAATTAGAATTATTTAATTTAATTATAAAATAATTAAATACACCTTTATTATTAATAAAAAATATAATAATTATTATTAATACATTCAATATATTTAATAAATTAATTAAACATAAATGATAGATCTAGTAACGGTCAAAATAGATTTTATTGATAAAAAAGGAGTATTTATTAATCTAAGTTGTAAATAGAAATTAATTATAAATAAAAAAATAATCAATGTAATAAACATAATATATAAAAATGATAAACAATAATTAAAACAATTAAAAAACTAAAAAGAAGAAATTCGCGCCAAACGCAAATTTCCTTCCAGAAACTTCTAGAACAAATTTTATGTATAAAGATTCCAAGCATGTGTGCGTGAGTTGCGAAAAGTATATAAGAAAGAGATTTCGCACATCACGCACACTTGTCTTGGGATCTCTGGCAGAGCGAGTTCATAGAACGACCTTTGTTAAATTCACACTCAATGAACATTTACATTGAATTAATACTTAATGTTTTTATTTATGTAAGAGATCCTAAGTCAGCATCAGCTTCATAGGCGCAGAAGTGCGTCGAAACCTACGCAGAGGCACAGCCTCGATTATAAACGTAACCCCTTTGATTTCCAAGGGCTGATCCCCTTGGTTTGATAAGGTTCTAGTCGGGTAGGAAAAAGTGTTCGAACGTAGGAAAAATCATAATTATTGTCACCCCTCCTTCTGAGGGGTTACACCAGCATAAACATATAATTTGCCCACATGAAATGCGCAGTAATACTTTAACTTATATACACAAGATCTCACTATTATTTTTATAGCTAGCTAATATGTTTATAGTGTTTTATCAAAAATCATGTAATATAAATTATTTTATTTTTTATACTGAAATAGTGATCAAAATTAATTGTTATAAGAAATTTTTTACATATTATATTTACTTGTTATTTATTATTATAACTACATTTGACGCTATAATGTGATATTTTTATATATTAAGGTATTGTTAAATCTATTATTAAAAAAAAAAATTTTTTTATAATAATAATGAGTAAACAGTATAAATACTGTTTTACGTTCCAATTAATTAAATAAAATTAATTTGATAAGTTTATTATGAATAATAAAACGATCTACATGGAACTAAAAATATATAACTTTTTTCATTATTGTTATCTGTGTTTCTGAGGACTGAGCCTCCCTTTGTCACACAGAATAATTATTGAAAAAAAGTTAGATGGTGTAAAAATTTATTTTTTGATGTTAAAAATGTTTAAAAAAATGATTAAAAAAATGAAAAATCTGATTGTCCATTTCGACTCTGCAAGAAAACAGGGTGAGTCTCGTCAGTGTAAAACCCTGTTTTCTGCTTTTTACATATGAACAAACAAAAAAAAAAAAAAAATTAAAAAATTTTTGAAAATTTTACAAAAAATATTTAAAAAAAAAAAAAAAAAAAAAAAGGGGGAAGACTTACATTTTTTTAATCACGCCAGGAAGAGAACAAAAAGTAGAATGACATCGAAGAAGAGATATTCTCTTCTCCCACGCACACACTCAAAAATCCAACAGCTGGCATTAAAAAAATGTGTCATCAAAACTACTAAAAGGAAACTAAGTATTAAAAGTTAAAAATATATAAGAATATAAAAATTTTTTTCAAAAAATATTTTGAAAATTTTTTCGAAATATAATTTTTCTATTTTTTTAAAATTTTATGTCTAGTTGGTAACAGACAATTATTTATTTTGGTAGGCATTTTTTAGATCAATTGCCAATTAATAATAATGAGTAAACAGTATAAATACTGTTTTACGTTCCAATTAATTAAATAAAATTAATTTGATAAGTTTATTATGAATAATAAAACGATCTACATGGAACTAAAAATATATAACTTTTTTCATTCGTAAAACAGTATTTATACTGTTTACTCATTATTATTAATTGGCAATTGATCTAAAAAATGCCTACCAAAATAAATAATTGTCTGTTACCAACTAGACATAAAATTTAAAAAAAATAGAAAAATTATATTTCGACAAAGTTTTCAAAATATTTTTTGAAAAAAATTTTTATATTCTTATATATTTTTAACTTTTAATACTTAGTTTCCTTTTAGTAGTTTTGATGACACATTTTTTTAATGCCAGCTGTTGGATTTTTGAGTGTGTGCGTGGGAGAAGAGAATATCTCTTCTTCGATGTCATTCTACTTTTTGTTCTCTTCCTGACGTGATTAAAAAAATGTAAGTCTTCTCCTTTTTTTTTTTTTTTTTTTTTAAATATTTTTTGTAAAATTTTCAAAAATTTTTTAATTTTTTTGTTTTTTTTGTTTGTTCATATGTAAAAAGCAGAAAACAGGGTTTTACACTGACGAGACTCACCCTGTTTTCTTGCAGAGTCGAAATGGACAATCGGATTTTTCATTTTTTTAATCATTTTTTTAAACATTTTTAACATCAAAAAATAAATTTTTACACCATCTAACTTTTTTTCAATAATTATTCTGTGTGACAAAGGGAGGCTCAGTCCTCAGAAACACAGATAACAATAATGAAAAAAGTTATATATTTTTAGTTCCATGTAGATCGTTTTATTATTCATAATAAACTTATCAAATTAATTTTAAAAAATTTTTTTCTTGATATTTTATAATATATTTATATACATGTAAAAATTTTTATATGTTTTTGTATATTTAGAAAATCCTCTGAAGAGGAACAAAACATTTGTTCGAAATATTGAGAAAGAATAAAACATCTAAATTTTGTCTGAATTTGGTCAATTTTTAAACCTACAATTTCAAAACCCATAAAAATAAAAAATAATTAAGACAAAATAGCACACTTTCAGTACCTTTATGTTATTATTAAAATATATTACAATTTAAATTTACTTTAAAAAGTTTCCTTTTTTATAGAAAAGTTTTAATTTCAATTATTTTTGTGCAATGATAGCTTTAAGATATTAGTATCGAATTTAGCAGCATTTACCCCAATTTTAATTTTTTTGGAATAGTGTACTGTTTTTTAGAAAAGTTGAAATATTAGTATTAATATTAGGGGAGTAAATTACTCCAAAAGATAAAGAATATAGGATTTAATGATAACGCTTTTTGCAAAATAGTAAATTGTTATTATATCAAACAGGTACTTAAACAGGTTTTTTCCTATTAAAATTTTGTCACGCGTCCAGAATTCCAAAAACAATTTGGGATCAATTAAAGAGGATAAATTTGATCAAAATTAAGCGATAATCGTTTAAAGAGTGTTCTTATAAAAAAAAAACAGATTTTTTTAGATTTTCATCGGATTTGGCCCCACCATCTCGTTTACTTAAATTGATTAAAATGTGTTTTCCAAAATTCAAAATGATTGAGGACATAATTCTGGTTATTGAAGTTACTCAAATGTGTCTGTTAGTCAAGTTAATTACATATCATCTTTGAGTCTGAAAGTATTTTGACAACTTTAACCAAAATTTTATTTTTTCATATTATTTATATCATGTGCCCAGACAACCAAAGAAATTTAAGACCGATAGAATTTAAGACCAACAAGATATATTTTATGAAAAATGTATTATTTTCTCTTTTCTGTCCCCTTTTTTTTCATGACTGGTTTAGTTGCTATATATCTTGCCTGTTGATAAGGCTCTTGATGCTAGTTTATATTATAAGAATGCGGTTTCTCGGGTAATGGTGCTTGTTGGGCCTGTTGGCTGATTCCAGAGACTGGATTTGTCTGCCAACAGTGATTCGATTTTCAAGGAGTCAGTAATGTCACGAGATTCTAATGCCCCTATTCTGGCAATTTTAATCGTCAAGATTTAACTGAATTTGCTAAGATTGCTTTAGGCAAGAGGGCCAATCCTTGGCTGATGACCCGAGACTTGGAGCAACCTTTCGGTGCGTGTTCCCTTGAATTTCAGCCAACAAATTATGCATCTGATTTCTTGCATAGTATATTACCTTTTTCTCAATGTAAGCAAAAAAAAAATTGTTGATTTTCTTTGCTTCATTATAAATATGTTATTAGGTGATAATAGGTCCATGTGGTATGTTGGCGTAAAAGGCGCAAATTTTAGTTGCAGGTAGCAGAGTAGGTTTTCCTATAGTGAATTTGATTTGGTTTGGCGTTCCTACTGTTTGGAAAATTATTCTTCGATGCGTTCTTCTTCATTGAGAAAGGGTTGGTTTAATGGGAATTTATGCGGTAATGATGGAGCCCTCTGCCTAATTTGTTCTTAAGTCGTGGCAGCTTTGTAGAGCTCTGGGTTATTACCTGATTCAAAGATTTTGAAAGAGAAACGGATTGAATTTTTTGATTAACTGCAAAAGCCGCGTGATTAAGTCTATATAAACCCTTGGGCTCCGTATTATACAGTCAATATACAAGGAAATATTATTACTGGTGCTCTTCTTAAGTATAGGTCTTCGCCCTTGTATTCTATCAAGTATTGTATTTCTTATTATTTATAGATAAAAAGAATGACTAGTCCCCTTGGCCATACAAGGCTAAAAAATCATTCAAGTAAGACACAATTAATGCTATTGTCTGAAACTCTATTTCCAAAAAGTTAAGTGTAAACGATAGCAAGTGTATTCTTCGTTAAGTATTGTAGGTAATTTAAGAATTAATTCAACGGTCTTGAATACTTATTAACATTTCTATCCTGAATATGCTTTTTTCAACTCATATAACCTGTTCTTTAAATAATTGGTAGAGTTGGTTGCGTATTCCTGTAAAGTCAGCTGTTATAAGAAAACCAGAGGTGCTTCGAATTTTCTTGTGGTTTCCATGACTTCTGCGATTTTTTCGATAATTTGCATTAATTGTTTCGTTTCTGCTCCAGTGATATTAGTGGTCAAGAAAGCTTTAGCCCACATATTTATAAGCTGTAGTTCTAAGTAAATCGCCCTAGTATTTTCTGCGAATTGAATTTCTGTTTCGTTGACCATTGTTTGGATCGCTTTTTTTTCTTGCATATTGGTGTCTATCGCCACACAGTGGGGCAAAAAACAAAAAAGTGGACAAAAAAAATATCAGCCCCAGGTTTTTGGATAAACAAAAAGTAAATTTCGGAATGTGTTCAGAAAAGGGTTTCATTTTATTGAGATGGTAGACGGAATATTAAAAAAAATTTCTTAAAATTGTTTCCTGACGTAATCGGGCTGCTCTGGATAAAAAAATTTAATTTTTTTAAAATTTAAAAAAAAAAGTTTTTTAGGTTTATATGGTTAAAAAAACATATAAAAACAAAAAATTATATTTTTTTACATGTATACTAACACACACACCTGCATAAATTTGAATTTTGCATCTATATGAGCAATTTTTAAGTATATGTTCTCAAATAAAAAATTTGTATATATTTTTAGGAAAATTACAAAATTTATAGCATTAAATCATATAAAATCACATTTTTTTCATTTTCGCCCATAATACATGTATCTGTATGTGTGTGTACACCCAATAATTCCTATTTTTATATTAATAATTCAATAAATTTCATCATATTTAATTTTTAATGATAAAAAAACTATTTAAAATATTATAAATTTATATTATTTTACAAAAAACAGTACACACATACACACACACATATATATATATATATATATATATTTATGTATATAGGTGAGTGCATGGACTGTGATTTTTAGATTGGTGTTTAAACTACTAAAGAACTAAATATATTCATATATATATATATTACATGCAACACACAAACGCACACATACACACACACACACACACACAAATACACACAGAGAGAGATGTGTATATTTAATATAAGCTATTGAGAAGTATCGGAAAAAAATAGTTTAAAGGGAAATCATATTTTAATAATTTAAGTCTGAAGTTGTAATAATAAAATTATTTATTTAGAAAAATCAAACTTTAACTTTAAAAAAGCTGTGAAAAAAGTATTTATAATTTAAATAAGAGCAGTAATATAGTTTTATAAATTAGATAGATTTTATAAAATTATTATTAATTATATATTAATTTCATAGAAGACAATTTTAACTATACACTTACAAAAACTTCTACAATAACACAAATGACTTAATTTGAACGTATAGATAATTATGTACAACCATATATTCTAATATTACTTAGTTTTTTCAATCAATTTTAATTTATATATATTTATATATATATATATATATTCTATATATATTCTAATAATACTTATTTTTTTCAATAAATTTGAATTACTAATCTCTTATTATAAGTAGAGTTCTCATTTCTTCTGTTAGTTCATATATTTTCATTTTAGGCTTTTTTTTTGTTTAGGAAAAGGTAAGAGTCGGAACTTATCAACAAACGCTTAAAAACATCTTCGTTAGTTTTAGATCTGCAAAAAGAACGTATAAAAATATTAAATTTTTTTTTGTTAACTATAGCTTTTTCTGGGTTCTTAATTTTACCTGCTCATCTTTCGTGAATAATTTTGACGATAGTTTTTTATATCTTTATTTTTTATTCATGGGCTTCTTCTGAAATGATACCAAATGGGTAATCGAATTCTCATACCATTTGAAATCCATGAAACAAAACAATGTGGATTGTGGGAGACATATAAAACCATTTATATAACGCAACATATCTTTCTGCTGTTTTTATACAATAATCTTTAAATCTTTGAACATTAATTTTATACTTTAAATTTGATATTACTGCTAAAATAGTTTTAAACCTAATCAATAATTGCTTGTTAAATCCTGTTAAAATCATATTCAGAAATTATTTTAAATTAAAATTATTTTTTTTACAATTCATTATAACCAAATTATATTATGCGCTAAAGAATAAAAAAAAAAAGTATACCAGTTACATCTGAAACCGTATCAACATTATTAAAAAAAATACGCGCAGTATTTTCATTGTTTGATGTTCCAAAGCCTTGCTTTGGAATATCAACTTTAATATTCAGTTTTTCACGTAATAACATTTTAATATTTTCCTTTCTCTCTTTGTATGCATTTTTTGGTGCCTAAATAAACCGAATTAAAATAAGATTTTGAATTATATTATTTATAAAATGCAGTTTAATAAATGACATCTTAAAAGGATCTAATACATCTCAAATCATATAATTTATAAAAGTTATATAATTATCAAATTATATTTACTTACTCTCCATGTCTTCAAGTCCATGCGATATGCGACCTTTAAAGTAAACTCCATAAATCGTATATAAGCATGAAGTATTGGAAAACCAAGCTTTAGAGTGTTTTCGTTTATTTTTTGTTTTAATAAATATTTAACGTTATTCATTTTAGAAATTTTAACATCACAAACATAACATGTTTGACTTGATGTACTAGTTATTGCATTTCTTACCTGAAATTATTGTATTCTTATTATATAAGCTGATATATATTATAAATCCATGTATGTATACATATATATATGTATATATTTTTTTAAATTCATGAGTGAATTAAGTGAATTTAAAATTTTGTGAATATTAAAAATTTATATACACATAAATGCATTTATGTATATATTTAATACCAAACATAAATATGTAGATTAATAACATAGAAAAATTAAATATTTCTTTTTTAACGTAGATATTAATACCTTTCCATCAATCATTGTTAATGCTAAATCAAATTTAATAGAATATTCAGGTGTGCCAAAATCTCTCAAATTTTCTATTTGATCTTCTAAAAATTTATGTTCTTCAATAGTTACATCCGTACTTTCTCTTTTAATGGTCTGCATAATTTTACACTCGATGATTTCGGATTTTTCCAAAGAACAACATGAGTTTCTGCATCGCATAACTCAATTGGCACTATTGAAGAACAAAAAATATGGCTGTCACTGTTTATATTATCCTCCCATCTTTGTTTATAAGTTTCACAGTGAGTACCATCGAAACCATATTTCAATTTTAAAATCATTTTTTTAAAACTTTTATTTGAAAAATCTAAATTAAGAGCTAACATTAATCGTTTAGCTGTGTGATTTAGTAAAGATTGCAAAGAAACTTCACATTTCCACTCATTTATGAATATATTTTCAGGGTAACAGATTTCTTTAGTTTTAATAACCAATAAAAAATTTTAGTTTTTTTTTTTTTTAATTCTAATATTATTATTTATTTTATGCTTTTATACCTCTTTATATGATGGATATAGTTTACTCGTTGCCTCAGAGGTTTTTTTTATTTGATTGTACTGAGATTTTGTTAATTCGGCATCAACCACTAATGATAAGGCTTCGGATACTGTGACTCGGTTTTCATAATTTTTTCCCGATAATTTGTCAGCTATTGAGCTAGCTACATTTTTATCTGCAATTTTAAGTAAAATTTCAGCCCCGTTTTTGTTTCCTTTAGATTTCATACATGAAATATTAGTAAAAATAATTTCTGCTGGCTCGTGATTTTTTTTTATGTATTCTATTTTTCGTTTCTTTGTTTTTTTACAACTTTCTTTAAAACTAAGTTTTGGTCTACCTCGTTTAGTACCTACACGTAATAAACATTTTTTTTTAATTCATACATAGAGAGAAAGGTAAATAGTTTTATTGGTCTGTAATATTGTTTTTTTAAAGAAAAATATAAATAGCAATTCTTTAATTAAAAATTTTTATAATTTTTATTTGGCATTTGATGATTGAAATATTTAATATTTTCATAACTTATCTAAAAATCTAATAAACTTATCAATTTTTGTTGTAAATAAATCATTAGCTTCATCATAAGAAAATTCAAAATCTTGAGAAAGCCAATTGTTATATCGTTCTTTTAAACGGTTTATTGATAATTTAGTTTTTTTTGCAAATTTTAGAAATTCTTCTACTCTATTAAAAAAAGTAGAATTTAATTTATTTTTTAGTTGTAGAAATAAATTTTGATTTTTAGGTAAACGATATTTATTTTTTATATACAAGAAAACAATTTGTTTTTTATCAGATAACTCTGGTGAGCGCAGTAGCTCAGAGCTAGCACTCGTGCCTGTCGTCCGGGCAAGTCGAGTTCGAGACTCACAGCACCCATTCTGTTTTTATTTTTCTTAAAAATAAATATTTAATTTATTAAATATTTATTTTCAATAAAAGTGAAAGTAGAATTTGAATACTGCGTGATCGACTGTGCTCTTGGAAGTTTTGGTAGTTTCCTTCAGTACCGGCGAATGCCAGCACAGTTCCCAATATCAAAGACGTTCTACTAACGCAATTACCTTCCCAATTCCTAATCATCCTCCTTCAACATTTGCATGTGAATCCCCTACTTTATACTATTTCTTTATACTAACACTTGCCCCTTCAATTTTCTTTAAGTGCATCAATGTATGCATAAATGTGTACATTGACCCTTATAAGAAATAAATCAACATATGTAATTGTTGAAGGCCTCTGCCAATCTTGGTGTGCCCACGTGCAAAAGAGGTAAACAATAAATACAAAAATACAAATAACTGTAAATTATTCTTATCTACATTTATAGAGAATAATGCTGATTTCAAAATTTTAAAATCCTACATTTTTTTTGAAATAATTCTACAGTTAATTAAAAAATGATTAATTCAGAAATCAATATAATTGTAATTTTCAGCATTAGTAAATTTCCGAAATTTAAAAATCGCGAACACTTCACATTTTGAATTTTTATCTAAAACGTAAGACACACTTTATTGTATTATACATATATTAATATAATTTAAAAATAAAAAAATTAAGAATTGTTCATAAATAATTTAATACTTTAATTCAAATACATTAAAAAATACTAAACATATTACTATAGTGACCTACGATCTTTTAAATACCAACTTGTTCTATTGTTCATGTTTACTATATAACTGCACGCTTCAAGACTAGTAAACTTATATTATTGTTTTTGTATATTATTTACATTTTTAGGTCATTGAACCTTTTATCTTAACTTATGATTAGTAGGTAAAACAGAAAAATAATTAATATTTTTTTTATCTTTAAAAGGTAAAGTAGAAAATAATTAATTTTTTTTCTCAAAAAACTATTTAATTCAAAATTTTTCAATATATATTTTCTAATTTATTTGCTTATAAATTATAAGGTGTTAGAATGCATTAAAAAATAAAAAAGATTTTACATAAAAATACAACAAAAAAAAAATTTAAAAAGCTTCTCTTTAAGATAATTTTTTTCCATACTTCTCAAAAGCTTATATTAAATATATACATGCCCGTGTGTGTGTGTGCGAGTGTGAGTGTGTGTTGTATTTAAAATATATATGAATATATTTAGATTTTTATTAGTTAAACATCAATTTAAAAATCACAGTCCATGCACTCACCTATAGACATAAATATATATATATATATGTTACCGTTAAAGTCCGCTCTCCCGATAATGTTAACATTAACCAGTTAAAGTTAACTTTAGCGAAGCGTTTTCGTTAAAGTCCACGAAGAAGATTAAAATGAATAAAAATACAACATTAACGGGTGTGTATACGATAAAGTTAACTTTAACCAATCCTTGTCAGTTAAAGTCCATGAAAGCGGTTTAGCATACTAAAAAAAATTTGTATTATAATATATTATATACGACTCTGGCTATAAGGCATCCAAGGATTTAGGTTAGGCTACTTTTTTAAAAATGCATTTCTTGGGATCAGTAATCAATCCTAGTTATAACACGCCCCTAGGGTTAGGTTAGGCTATTTTTTTAAAGGCATTTTCACGCAGTAAGGCATTCCCTAGAATTAGGACAAGGTGGGCTTAAGAACGCATGCGCAAATTTGTAAACAATACTGTGACAATGCCTTTAAAAAAAAATAGCCTAACCTAACCCTTGGGGTGTCTTATAACTAGGATTGGTTACTGATCCTAAGAAATGCATTTTTAAAAGAGTAGCCTAACCATAGAGATGTTTCACAATATCTTTATGAGCCTAACCTAAGCCCTGAGAGTACCTTATAGCGAGAGTCGTATATAAAATATAATACAAACTCGAACTCTTATATGAAACCGCTTTCATGGACTTTAACTAACAAGGATTGGTTAAAGTTAACTTTAACGAACATGATGCCGCTAATGTTATATTTTTATTCATTTTAATAGTCTTCATGGACTTTAACGAAAACGCTTCGCTAAAGTTAACTTCAACTGGTTAATGTTAACTTTATCGGGAGAGCGGACTCTAACGGTAACATATATATATATATATATATGTGTGTGTGTGTGTGTGTGTGTGAGCGTGAGTGTGAGTGTGTATATGTATATACTGTTTTTTGTAAAATAATATAAATTTATAATATTTTAAATAGTTTTTTTATCATTAAAAATTAAATATGATGAAATTTATTGAATTATTAATGTAAAAATAGGAATTATTGGGTGTACACACACATACAGATACATGTATTATGGGCAAAAATGAAAAAAAATGTGATTTTATATGATTTAATGCTATAAATTTTGTAATTTTCCTAAAAATATATACAAATTTTTTATTTGAGAACATATACTTAAAAATTGCTCATATAGATGCAAAATTCAAATTTATGCGTGTGTGTGTGTTAGTATACATGTAAAAAAATATAATTTTTTGTTTTTATATGTTTTTATAACCAAATAAACCTAAAAAACTTTTTTTTTTAAATTTTAAAAAAATTAAATTTTTTTGATCGAGAGCAGCCCGATTACGTCAGGAAACTATTTTAAGAAATTTTTTTTAATATTCCGTCTACCATCTCAATAAAATGAAACCCTTTTCTGAATACATTCCGAAATTTACCTTTTGTTTATTCAAAAACCTGGAGCTGATATTTTTTTGTCCACTTTTTTGTTTTTTTGCCCCACTGTGCGCCAGGTCTCAAAACTTACTGCCAGCTTAGACAAGTTTTGATATATTGGTTGATTTTTTTAAGTGTAAGTGCACTAGTTCATCTTTTATATTTAAATTAAACAATATAAATATTTGAATATTGTTGGTTAAGAATTTTGAGCTTAGCATCTTCTTGGTAGAATATCCCAGCGTTATTTTCGAATTCATAGATCAGAACTCGGTTTGACGCTAGTTGTTCTCCTATCATTATTGTAATCCATATTGTGAGCATCATCTTAAATGTACCTTAAAATTATTATTTTTAGGAACGTAATAATTTTATTTATTACTCTCGGGCTGTCACCTACCAAGTAAAGAATTTAGTGGGTTAGGGCCTCTGTTTCTAAGTGTAGTTCTATTACTGGTTCGGGAGCAGTGGAGTTTCTGTCTGCAGAGTATCTATCCGTCGGTTAAGTTCCTACCTATTGTGTAGTAATAGTTGAGTTAGTGAGCCCGCGCTGATTATGAGGATCGGGAATCCCTAAACTCTAAGTGCTAGAGCGTGTAAACTAATATCTATAAAGAACTTTACTAGCTTATATACAACAAAGATACCTAATATACTGCTAGAAAATGTGCCGAATACTACGAAACGGTTCAAAAAATGCTCCCACGTTGATTTTATTATCTTTTGTAATGATTCACCGTCAAATAGATATGATGGCTTGTAATTTCACCTGTCTTTTCATAGCAAACCCCGAGCTATGGTATTTACATTAGTACTGCTGCACATTCCATCGGAAACATTACGCAATCTTTTAATTTTTTCAACTGCGAGGGGGTGTATATTCCGTCTTCTGCTAAGTTCTTTGGATCTAAATATTCCAATGTATCTTTGAATTCTCGGGATAAGATTTGAGATGGAGGAGCTTCTACAGTTTCGAGTTAAAATCATCGATAACATGGGAGTACCTATTTGCAACCAGAATTCTAAACTTTTGAACCTGGGAGGAGAGACTTCAATTATTTATTACATTTCAGGAAGTGCCGATAGAATGACTATAATATTTAATAAAGCAATTTTTTACAGACTACTCATTGAGTTGCCTGCGAGTAAACTGGACACTTCGAAAAAGAAAAGGATAGTGAGTTTCAAAAACATCTGTTTTCAAAAATCATTGTGCTATAAAATCAATAAAGATTGCATCAATGCTAGACGTTTTAGGTCCCGTACAAAAAGATCATTTGGTGGTTGGAATGCATCTGCATTTTTATTTACTGTTTAATAATAAGTTTTCAAAAACTGGATGACATTAGAATTTGTAACCCCCCATATATATGCAGTATGTAGACGTATGGTATACGCGCCGGTGTGTGAGCAACCTAACTGGGTAAAATTGAAATTAATTAATTAATTAATTATCAATTGATCATATCAAATAATAATGATATGAATCATAATTTGTAAATATTTGTAAATAATATGTTAACTAGTTCTTATAAAATAAAAAATATAAAAAAAATAATTGTTTTTATAATTAATTAATAATTAATTATTAATTATTTAATTATCAATAACTCAATAAAATTTAATTTTATTATTCACGATCGTTCAATATCAAAACTATTATATATATAATAGATAATACCTAATATATCTTGTCGGTTTTTACATATAATTAATTAATTAAAAACAATTAATTTATTAATAAAAATATATAAAATTATAATAAATAAGAATAGAAAAGAAAATCCCTTACTCCGACGGCCAATTAGGTGGTTAGGAAAATTATTAATTGTAAATGAAAATTCTATATTCTGCTCACACCCCCTAACAGGAGTGTTACAGTGGCGATCCTGCCATACAAAAATCTGGAATTTTCGTCAATTTCTACTATGTTTAAAAATTTTTTTTTCTTATTTTAAAAGTACTTCTTTTGTTTTTAAAAATTTAAAAGAATACAGTAATTTTATCAATAATTTGATTACATACGATCTGTCTAAAAATCAGAATTTTAAACGCTTATAGTTGCTCAACCATTTTGACGAAGACTGGTTCACAATTAAGCATATTGTGAATGACTTATAAAAAGTCACAAAAAAATCAGGCAACATAGCTGAATATAGAAAATTATTAAAAAAACGAAGATGAAAATAAATTGCTTACTAAAAAAATAAGCATCTTAAAAAAAATATAATTATTCAAAATGAATCTATAAAAGTATTAACCAAGCATGTTTGTGAAATTTAGAGTATTGATCCCAATGATACAGTGGAAGTTGACGAATTACTCAGACTTTTACAACTATAATTACAGATTCATTTTTTTTTCAGCATGCCCTTATGGCAACTCGAAAGAGTATAAAAAATTTTTTTCGTGCCTTTTTGGTAATTAAAATTTTAATTGTAAAATAACCATAAAATTTTTTTTTAATTTATATTTTTTTTTGTCATGTGGTATAATAAATTTAGATGTTTTTTTTAATAAAAGTCCAATGACTAAATTAATGTAAAATACCCGTCTGGTTTTAAAAAGATAATGGAAAATTAGCCATTAATGAAAATATACTTTTTTTAAATCTCATAATTTAAATTATGGAAAAATAATCGTAGTAACATTTTTTTTTTAATTTTCTTTGATGGAAAAATACACACCAAAAGGTAAAGATTGTTTTTAATACTACTTTTTATTAAATTTTTATTCACTTAAATAAGTAAGCGTAAAGTGATGTTTCGTATTTTTTTCAATTTTAATATCAAATGGCTGCAAACTCCGAAGAAGATTAACTTCGTTAATTATCAAATATTTTATAAGGCTGGTTCTACAAACGCCGTAAATGTGGCTTTTAAACGAAAGCGCAGCCGCAAAGCAATGCGCACAAACCAAAATTGTGTTGTGCGCATTAATTTGCAGCTGCGCTTGCAGTTGCGATCCCCTTTTACGACGTTTGTAGCACCAGCCTAATTATGTAGCTTTAATATTTTAAAAATTTAACTTTTATTTTGTATTTATAATTTTTGGTATTAGTTTTGTTAAATAAATACATTAATATTTAATAAAGACCTGATTTTTTAGAAATTGAAAAATTTTTCTGAAATTATTTTAATAATAATTGTAAGAAATTTATTTTTCCGTAATTGCAAAACTCGAAAAAATAAACAAGTATACACACTTATAACCTTAATAAATTGTAATTAAAATGAAGGTTAAGTCATATCAAAATATTTTTTTTTGAAAAACAAAACTTTTGCCTACAAAAACAAGAACGAAAAGATTTAAAATGAAATTAAATAGTTTGAAAAGATTTATTTTAAATTTTATATTTTTAAAATATTAAAATCAAAATTTAATAAAAAGTAGTATTGAAAACAATTTTTATGTTTTGGTGTGTAACCATCGTTAAATTTTTTTTATTTTATGTAAAAAAAAGATGGAAAGTAACCATTTATTAAAATTTTTTTTTTAATGAAAAATCATGATCCAATAATTTTTCTATTATTAGCTATTTCTTTGGACATTTAAATTTCAAAGGAATAAAAGTAAAATCAAAGAATATAATATAAATTCAAGGCCAAGCACTCCTTTCTCCCTCTAAGGAATGTCGTTATATAAAAGCAATAGAAATTAATGTGATATTTAAATATTATATAATCTCAATATTAAAATGTAACATATTATTTTTTACGTTTAATAAAAAATGTGTAAGGATTGCCAAATTGGGATTTAAAAACATAGGGGGAGGTAAAAATTTACTTGACCACTTGGGCATTTGTCGGCACATCGTCTACTCGTTATTCCGCGACTGAGGCCTGCGAGGTTCATCACTTCACCCTTTTTTCTTTTTATTTTATAGCACGTGGTTCACGGTTTATGATTAATTAATATTAATTAATACTGCCCGATTGGGGTGAGTTGATTCATTAAAGCTTTTATTGTATCCAATAATAATTTTTTTTATATTTATTATATAGCGGCTCATATCAGGTTATATCAAGTTAAAAATTATCAAGGAAAAGTCTTTCTTCCATTAACCGGATTTCGGATGAATTCGTTAGTAAGGCCTGCTAAATAACACCAATGAAGCAGGTTTCGGGAAATAGAAGGAAATTTTATGAATAAATTTAATTCTGTCATTTTTACAATAGTGCGTACCAAAAATATTAAATATTGATTCGGTGAAAATCATAAATGAAATTTAGTGAATCATGTGATCAAATTAAATATAAAATATTGTCATCAAGGTCGCTGACATATAATATAAAAATTGGATTTATTTTCATATATTATTGTTGTTCGTATTATGTGTTTTGTTTTTATGAAAAGGATGAAAATAGTAGTTTAAATTATTAGTGCTTGAAATCATAGTTTTTAATATTTTGTGCAATGATAAAAGAATTATAGTAAATAGTAATTGATAAGAAAATGAATGTGTATGAGTGAAATACGCAATATGTATATTTAATATTATAAAGAGGAGTGTGTATGGAAAAGTGAGATTCCTTGTTTGACTTAACATCTTTAATATACCATCGTTATAGCTAACTGGAGTATGCACTCTTATTAATAGTAAGATCATCTATTAATGAATAAATATTGATATCTTTTTGACAAATCTATTCTGTATTAAATTTTATATTCAATATTTTCTAGCCTAATCTAAGATCTCATAATTTAAAATAAAATAAAATTCATAATTTTAAGCGCGAAATTTGAATTTTTTAATATCGAATATTAGAAATAAAATTTTAAAACAATAAAATTTTTTCTTTTGCATAAAAAATTTAAGTAAAAAAGTCAAAAATCAAATAAGTTTCTAATAATATATAAAGGACTGAAAAAAAAAAAAATTTTAAATATTATAAGGAGATAGAATTAACCAAAAAATAACATATAAACGCTTCTAGTAAAACAAAGTAAATTAAAATTTTTTTTTGTTGCGAAGAGGTATTTCTTGAAAGACATATGGGTAAAAATCCTTCAAATTATATTGGTTCCTCATAGAGGAACCTTTGTGATAGGTGAAATTTTGATTTTCGATATTTTGGCATATAAGCACGTTTTGAGACCTCAGGAAGCTAAAAAACCGGTTTTTAAAAAAGTCTGTGTGTGTGTGTGTGAGTGTGTATGTATGTATGTATGTCGCACTGTAACCGGTGATATTTCACAGCCAACACGACATTAAGACCTAATTTTTTTTTTTTAATTTTTTTCACCGAAAAAGCTCGAGATACTTTTTTTTTTTTTAATTTGGATGTAATACCTCATTTATTTCCACGAAAGTACTTATATGTGAAAGTATGGTTTTTACTCGATATCTCGAATCTGATACTTAATTTTTTGAAAATTTTTTTCTCAAAATTTTTGCCGCCAAAAAATATAAAAAATGCCAATTTTTTTTTTTTTTTAGGATGTAGTACTTAATGTTTTTCTACGAAAGTACGAATATTTAGAATTATCGTTTTTAAATGATTATTTCATGTGATACGTAATTTTTCGAAATTTTTTTTTACAAAATTTTTTTAATAAAAAAATTAAAAAAATACAATAATTTTTTTTCTTTTTGGACGTAATACCTAATTTATTTCTAGGAAAGTTCTAATATCCAGAATCATCGTTTTTAAAGAATTTCTCCATTTGATATGTAATTTTTCGAAATTTTTTTTCTTCAAAATTATTTGCATAAAAAAATTAAAAAAACAAAATAATTTTTTTTCTTTTTGGACTTAGTACTTAATTTATTTCTATGAAAGTACTAATATCTAGAATTATCGTTTTTAAAGGAATTCTCCATCTGATACGTAATTTTTGTAAATTTTTTTTTTTTAAATTTTTTGTATAAAGAAATTAAAAAAAAACACGATAATTTTTTTTCTTTTTGGATGTAGTACTTAATTTATTTCTATGAAAGTACTAATATCTAGAATTATTGTTTTTAAAGGATTTTTTCCATCTGATACGTAATTTTTCAAATTTTTTTTTTGAATATTTTTCATATAAAAAAATTAAAAAAACATCATTTTTATTAGATAAAATAGACCATTATAAATATTTTGCTATTGTTGATGAGGAACCATAGTGCCAATCACTTGGCAGCGTTTTTTTTTTGTTTTAATTTATTTTAAATTACACATATAGCTAAGAAAAACTTATAAATGCGACTAATGTCATAAATTTTTAAATAAAAACCTTACAAATGTAAGTAATGTTATTAAACTCAAAAAAACCTTACAAATGTAATGAATGTTACTAAAATTTTGAAAAACCTTATAAATGCGACTAATGTCATAAAATTTTAAATAAAAACCTTACAAATGTAATTAATATTACTAAAATTTTGAAAAGCCTCAAATACAATTAACATAAACAAATTTAAAACTAGATTCTGTAATAAAATATTTCCTTTTTTTAAATAACACATATTCGTATAAAAATATATATGGAAAATTAATAAAGGACTTTAAAAGAGAATTTTTCTTACTCTTTTTAACAAAAAACTTCATAACATAGATATATATGGGTAAAAACCCACAAAATTTTTTTTTCAATTTAAATAAAATCGATTTAAAATAAATATTTAATAAAGTTTTTTTCTTTTTTAAGTAAAATTATGTATAAAACAATGGCAAAAAAACATCAAGACATAAGTGACCTTTTGGTTAACGCAAAAGCCGGAGTCACCAAATTAACAAAAGTTGTAACGGGGATAATTTGTTTAAATAAATAAATTTTAATAATATAGATGCATATATATTTATTAATATATTTATACTTTAAGAGCCTTTTAATAAATATATGTATGTATAATTATTTAGCAGTAGTAATAATAATAATAGGGGGGGATACCTCTGTTATTCGGCTAGCTCGGCACGAGAAAGGGTCTCACTCGGCAAAAGGGGGAGTTCTAAGAAATAGGTGTATGTGTGGGGAAATATGATTATATGTGAACATGCACTTGCACTAATGAATTAAACACTTATTTATTTATTATAAGATTTTTAACTAAAACTTTATTAATAATTTTATATTTTTTTATGATTTTATATTGTCTCATGAGCTTTTGAACAAAAATTGAAATATAATTATAATATTAAATACTAAAATAATAAACCCGCATGGCTTTGCATAATATATTCGCGATCCGCGCGATTTCACACATACAAACACTTTTACGATACCACGCTGATATAATATGCATTTCTGGAGTCGTCTACTTGTGGATGATATCGTCTGCTAGGATGCTAAATAATGATGTAGGCTTGTGGATGCTAATGCTGGATTTTTATCTACTTCTGTCGGCTTTCTCACTTTACACGATAGTGGTTTTACTTAAAATTTTTAATGCAATCGATATGCGATTTAATGGCGACCGCAGTCTGCTATCTCTATAATTTATTAATTTAATTTAATTTTTATGTGTTTTCACTATAAAACTAATCAGTTCTTTATAATTTTTTCTCCCAAGGCAACACGTGTTTTTACCGAACTTGACACTTGGGGTTTTTGAAACCGTGAACTGCTCTATGAACATCGCGCGTGACGTCGTGGTCCAGAGCTAAAACCGGAATACTCGTTTTGCAACGGAAACGGCATGGTCTTCTATTACAGTGCCTTGCGGCTGATACTATAAATCATTATCAGTTGATATGAAAATCTATAACTTTTATTGATCGGTGCTGCTTTTTATTAATCTTCTATTAGAATATTTCTACTGTTACTAGGTGGAAATATTCTGTCTTGAAGACTTGAGGAGCGCGAATATGTGTGTATGTGTGTTTGCAAATATTAAATAATTTAATATTTAATTTTTGCTTGTAACGGGCAAAAATGCCTCGTTACAAAGTCGTCATTGAAAATGATCACCAACAAAGATCTAAAAAAAGTATTATCCGAAAAAGAGCTCACTTTAAAAACTTTGACTGATATGAGCACCACTATCAATAAAGTTGCGATCTGGCAAGAACAGAAAAATGAAGAATACTCCAAGGCTCTCCAAAAAGAAAAAGAAGAAAACAAAAAATAATTATTAAATAAAAATTGTTTTTATAAGGAGCCCAACTGATAAAAATTTTTTATATCAGATTACAGCAGCAGAAACGAATGACAAAAGTTATTTCAAAAGCATTTCAATCTAAATGATTCACGTATATCAGACGTAAAAAAAGCTTTAGAAGATAAAAAAAGAAACATATATGAAAAGCAAAATTATGAAATTACTTTTGCATATTTAGTAAATATAGCGAACAGTTTTGATAACAACTTTTGCACATAATAATTTTAAACAGAAACTAAAATTAGTTACATTAAAGTAATCAAAAATTTGAAATAGGTGCACATATATTTATCAGTATCTAACCTTACCCAAGCGTAGCCCCCAAAAAATGCTACGGAATTTCTCAAACTCTGATCACATGTTAACTTGGGATGGTGGATATATGCTTTATGACAAGCTGTAATAGATTTTAAAGCATGATTGTGGAATGGGAAAGAAATTTACGTAAAGAGTCAAGAAAATTGGAATGGATAGCGAAACAAGGATTCCAAAAAATATCAAAGACTTGAATTTCAAATATAAAATAAAAGATAAAAATATTCATGGTTTACATGAATATTTATCATAAGGACAGAGGGTCAGTTTACTGCAAAAAACTTTTTTTATCGGCAAAAGAATGTGTTATAGATTTTAAAGGATATTTAAGAAACAAATTTAAAGAATTAAGAACTATTGTATTGATTTGAACCTATACCTATTCTTTCACATTTTTTTTAAGCTAAATGTATATATTGGTACTAGTAGAAAAAAAAAGAATCAAGTATACGTATATGATTAAAAAAGAGATTACATATAAAAATTTTTTTTTTGAAATCAGAAAATCACCCAAAAAACTGCAAACTTGGAAATATTTAAAAAATTTTTTTTAAGTTACTTAATTTTTACCTAAACACGTATCTTTAAAATATAGTTGTAGTCTTGAATCTGAACTTTTCAACTTTCAGTTGATTTAATTTTTTGTGTACAAGTATCTCCTTGCAAATCCCATAAAACGCAATTTTTTATCAGTGATTGTCTTACCGTTATAGACAATAACCTATAAGTATATAAAAAATTTTTAGATAAATGCTAAAATTATAATTTTTATTACAAATAGGTTCTATAGGCCTTAAAAAATTTACACAAGCTCAAAAATTTCAATAATTGTTAGATATTGCTCTACAAAAATTGTATTTTTTAAGCAATCTTAAAGTTGAACTCTTTAACAATTTTTGGAAGCCTGAATTCTTGTTTAAATTTTTCGCCTATAAACCCTAATTTCAACAAAAATTGTAATTTTGTCATTATTTTGTCATTTTTATTAATCTAAATATTTATTATTTTTGGCCAACAATGGGTATTGTATTTATAGGTAACGTTGGCTATAATATTATAACAATTATTGATACAAAATTAAGGTTAACGGGGCTTGAAAAGTGGCATTTGTATAAAAAAATGAGATCCACTGTAAGTTAATAGGTTCAGCTACAAGGCTACAGCAATATTTTGAAAATAAGTTTTTACTGAAAGTAAATATTAAAAAAAAAAATAAAGAACTTATAAAAAATTTATAAAATCTTTCCAAGTTTGCAGTTTTTCTGATTCGTTAGGCACAAAACTTTAGTCTTCATAATTATCGTGCCAAAAAACGTGTAGAGTATATATCTCATAATTGATACTGTTTGTGAAGATAAAGTTTTAAAATTTTGCTAAATACGCTTTATAATAAAAATCCTAATTTTTCTTTAAATTTACTGTGTTCTTGTGAAACTATAAATATTATTTTTGAGCATAAGGAAACATTTTGTTATTTTATGCTCAAATAAAACGTGTTGCTGCTAGGGTAAAAATCGGCATATTTTACACCACCTCCTTTTGGAGGAGATAGAATTAAGATGCGATAGAATTAATTCTTATCATTAACCTTTTAAAGCCTTATTTTGATAAATGTTATGAAGTCTGTTTTGATGGTACTCTCATCATTTAAGAAATATTA
The DNA here is from genome assembly GCA_022575985.1 of Anagrus nilaparvatae. Lineage (NCBI taxonomy): Eukaryota > Metazoa > Arthropoda > Insecta > Hymenoptera > Mymaridae > Anagrus > Anagrus nilaparvatae. The sequence goes on from JAKSXM010000007.1 coordinate 33,464,520, forward strand.
AGGTAAAAAAATGACCAAAAATAGCTATTTTTGTACATTTGCACAATCAAATTTATTACATTTATTCTTTATAATTTTTTTAAGATAAATTCCTTGTTCACTCCTGTTATTAATTTACTCAGGGTAAAAAGAAGTTTAAGTTGTTAGAAGTAAGATACAATTAAAATTAAAATTATTAATATAATGCAAAGTACAAACTTGGTGGTTAATCCTGCCGTTAACATGTTGATTATTTAAATGGCTTCCATGGTGGTAGACAGATACAGGATCATGTTTAAGAGACATTGAAGTTGTTCCATTGTGTTTACCGAAATCAGCAGCTATTATCTCAGCTCTTGATAGCAATCCTTCTTGTAATCCAGGATTAAGTCCCCCAAAAATATCTCCCTAAAAAAGCATACATGTATACAAAATATAAAAATAAAATGCACTTGATTTATACATAAGTTAATAAACTAAAATCTATGAAACTACATAAAATGAGAGTGACGTATAAAAAGCAGCCAGCTGACAGATTTTACAAAATCGTTACTTAAAAAATAAATACTGTACGCATCTATATCATAAATTATGAAAGAACACATTGAAAAATAAAAATCGATAAAACATTTTATTAGATGATAATGCACTTTTTTTGCATGCGAGCAGGGTAGCCTGGGTAAAAAGGGGGCCAGACCCTAGGTAATGTTGGATTCCATGCTTAACATGTTTACCTAAACATCCTGCGCCTAGTACTCTCAAAACCGGAAACACTTTTTCAGGTATAACTTCAGTTTTGAGAAGCGCGGTCTAGGTTACAAACCTTCTATCTGCCTACAGAGCCTGTTTTCTTCATAATATTCGATTTTTCTTTTAAATATTATGATGAAAACAGGATCCCAGCCTCAACGTGGTGAAGAGTTTTAAATCTGGTATATATTTACGAAAGTATTTGCATACTACGAATAGCGTCTATGTAGAGTTATGAAACTGTTACTCGGAAGGCGAACCCGCTCTATATGTAAGTATCTCTACTTATAAATAGTCGTGAGATTTAATTCTCTTGACCACCGCCGAGGCATAAATGATAATGCACTTAAGAGTCTTATAATCCTTTTAAACATAATCTCGGCTTATGAATAGATATTATTTTAATTTTTATAATTTTTTAATAGGTAAAATGTGTTTAATTTCATCAAAAATCTTCTTTAATATATAAATAAATTCTGAATTTTGCATAACTTAATATGTTTACAACTCTGACAGCACGCAAAACAGAAGAATCTTTCTCTTTCATAAGAGGGACTAATGAAAAGTGGCTATGAATTTTATAAATGATCTTGATTTGCATTAGCCTATTTTCTAGATTGTTGGACAAACGAACGCCAGTATAGTCTAGTTCAATTACGGATTTGCAGTTGCTTTCGGCAATTGAGGTGAGAAAAAGTCTACTAAGGCTTTTTTTGCTACGGTTTCTAAGGATAGACATTCCGTTCGTGCAAAATTGATCTTACACCTTTAAATTAGCAAAAAACACCCATTTAAGAATATTTTTTCAAGATTTAGTAACTATTAAAATATTTAGCACCATACATAAGTTTTTGGTATTGCTATTAAAAAATTTAGAGGTTTGTGCTAATTAAACTATTTCAACCACCTTTAACTACAAAAAAAACATACCTTATTGAGAGTTGATTTAGGAACTTTTGTAATATTTGCAAACCATATATACACAAAATCCCGGAATAATAAGGAAAATTTGCACTAGAATGATATTTAAAAAATCATTTGCAGATTGTTTATACATAAAAAAATAAGTTTTTCACTAGAAATTTGTCTCCAGCTGGTATGCATGATTAGAAATGGAAAAACGTTTTTTTTCCTCTTTTTTTTAAAAATTCATATTCCTGCCCAATAAAGTTTCCTAATACCTAATTAACTCTAAATAGATGTATAAAGATATATTAAGATCTAATTTAATTAGTTACATGGTTAAGAAAACATAAAATTTTAGCCTTTAAGCACCTCACCTGAAAATACTCATATGTTACAGTATACTCTCGTGAATATGCTATAGAACCTTCTGAGGTACATTCGGAGAGCATTCGCGTCGAATACAAATTTAGAAAATCATACTTTATTATTAAAAAAATCGTTTTTTAAAATTAAATTTTCATTTTTATTATTAAATCAAATTTTCATTTATAGGATAATAATTAAAGAAGAAAAGATATTTATTTACAATTGTTTTATTTAAAAAAAAATTGTTTAAGTTATTTGATTAGCAAATTTATTTACTTTTTTCAAATAACTTATTTTATTATCTTTTATTTGAGTATAATCAATTATAATAATATGTATTCAGTTTAAAGTTTATTTACATCTTGGCATTGATTTTGAAATTAAGTAGCTAGCATCTAAAATAAATTATGCAGTTGCTATTTGATTGCTTTACTTAGGGTTATTATACATACATATGTTAATGTTATACATATATTAACGTTTTTTAAAAGTTAGTCTCAAAAGTCTTATTTTACACAATGCATGTCTAGGCCCTGGAGACTCGTTTAAATAAAATGAGGATACGAGGGATGCTTTTTCGACTACAAAAACCTAGCCTGAAAATTATACGCAAATTGGCTTCACAGTAACTTCATAGTAAATTTTCAACAGTTGACACTCTCCTTGTGGGTTTAAAGAAACCATATGTATACTTTTAGTAATGTAATTTATTTGGACATGGTTTTATGACTTTTAAATTATCAATTTCCATAAATACACATAATTTGACTATTACGTAAACATCATTCGTCACTTTTTTGTTACTTAGACTTGAACAAATAAACAGCGAGACACAAAAATCATGTTCAACAACATCTATTTCATAACCGACACAATTGGTTTCCCTATTGTTTGGATTAAAAACAAAATATAGAATTTTTATAAATTTGTCATTTTTTAGTTGAATATAAAAGTTACATGATCTAGGTAATATGATTTGAAATAGCAATGTTTGTAAAACATCCTTTGATAATTTTTATTAGGTGATGAATCTAAATCAATAACAATTTGTTCCTTAACAAAGAGATTATCTGAAAGTTTTACATGTTTGTCCGGTGATTCTGGAGAATCCATATTGTCGATAAATTTTTTTATGTGAATTGGGCAAGTAGGATATTTACTGCTTTGTAAGGCTTGGATTTGAAATTTTAAATTTATACTCCTATAATTTGAAAATATATATTATTTGCTTTAAAATTTAAACTTTAAAAATTTAACTTTTTTGTTTGTTTAGTATAAGCACAGAACGATTCAAGGAGATCAGAGATCAGACAGTTGAACTTTTCCCTACAGAAGATCCACAAGACATTTACAGAGAATCATATACTAATGAATATGGGGTTCATACGGGTCCTGGTGGTAGATATTATGATCATTGGGGAACTGTAAGACATCGCTTAAGTTGTGCAGGATTATTTGAATATCCACCAAGCCGCTCCTGTCAAAATATTAGACAAGGTAATTCATTTTTATTATACAAAATTTCTGTTAGCACAAATGAATAATTAATTTTGATGACAAAATTTTTTTTTTAGTTTCCCGAGATACTAATAACTGTTTGCTAAAACTGGTATCTCAGTTTCAATCTGAAGGAATCACAATCGCTGAAAAACTTACTCTTTGGAAAAATATTTATGATCAGCGTTGTAACTATTTGAGACCAAAATATAAGAGCAAAAAATTAATCCTTCCGGATTTGAAATTATATTTTCAAGATTTTGATTTTATAAAACCACCAAATGGGCTAGTATTTGTAAGTAAATTTAGAATCTATTGTGACTAAAATTTTTTGATTAAGTAATAAACAATTTAAAATTTATAGCTGGAAACAGATTTTGATAATCGTATCAGTAACCTAATTAAGGAAAACGAAGCCTATGAGACCATTTTGAACAATTATTCAACTAAATTTGTAGTCGAGTGGCCACTATACGTTAGTGCTGTAATTAATATTGCCAAAGAATCGAAAGTTAAAGAAGTAAAAGACTTTTTAAAAAAGTATAAAGACATCATCAATCAAGAAAATTTTGGTTAGTAACATTATATTATTCAAAATTTGAAAAAAACATTTAGATTATTCTTTAAAATCTTAAAATTTATTTACTTCACTGACAATGACTATAAACTATAAATGTATTTTAAAAAAATATTTTTAATTAATCATTTTAAAATATTTTTAATAATATTACAGTGTCTACAGAAAAACAGCTAGTAGCCTTACTGTTGTTACCTCTATATATTCCGCTTGCGAGGTCATTTAATGACGGAGAAAAATCCCACAACTTGACAAAAGATGACATTAGAAATACTTTTATACGTCTGATTGAGGTAATATAAAATACAAATTAGATATTTTTAAGGGTATTTATTAGTAAGAGAAAATAGATGTAATGAAATGGGAATAAAATTTAAATTTAAAAAACGTGCATAGGTTTAACATAAGCAAAATTTTTTTTTTGTACTTTACGTTATTTTATATTATACAGGTGATAAGACTTTCATTAGATACAAATTTTTTTATTCTAATAAAATCTTTCACAGTAAACTTTAATATTATATTAAATCCTGATGCAAGCAGGATTAAATTTAAATAAATTTTTAAAGATTGAATATCCGTCTATATTATAAAAATAAAAAAAATTATTTTTAATATTAAATAAAGTATTTTTTTTTAAGGATGCAGGAGATCTTGAAGAAGAGCTGCAAGACCAAAGTGATTGGTTATCTTCATACAATCAATACGAGTACCCTTATGTTGTTGTTTGTGGGAAAATAGAAAATATTACAGCAAGTTATGTGATAATTAATAAACAGAAATATATTTGCGAAAATCCTGTTAAAGCTATCGAAAGTTGTTTTAAATGTTTAATGGCATTAAATTGTTTTCCTTACTCATGTGAACACGTTTGGGGGTTTCTCCAAAAATTAATTTATAAAATTAAGCCAATTAAGAATTACAAAAAAGTTAACAGTTTCGTTAAAGAAATTAATCAAATTATAAATACCAATACTTCTAATAATGTTTCAGCAGAAATTGTAGCTGAACCAGAAATAAATGAAGAATAAAAAACAGGGCTTAAAAAAGAAAAAAAAATAAATATTTAAGAAAAAAAATAAAATATATAATAGGTTAATAAGTAATACAATATGAATTTGTTATAATATTTAAATACTATTAAAAACTTAAAAAGAAATTTATCATTGGTTGTAATGATAATATAATTACATTATGATAGTCTAAAAAAGCTTTATATTAATAAAATATGAAAAAATAAATAAATATTAGGTTGATAAGTAACAAATATAAATTTGTCGCGTATGAATTACTTTTTAAGAGATTAAGTAAATTAAATAAAAAGTTGCTTTTTATTATTTAATAATATTTTAGTTTAAAATTTGAATAGCGTATTTTATTTAAAAATAGTTTCTCATATCAATATGGATAATAATATTGTTTTGAAACATTTAATTTCGATTATTTTAATGTTATATGGCGATAGCTCCTTACCTAGAAAAGTTGTTCAAACTGTTATTGATAGTTTGACTAATTTGATAACCAACACAATTTTTGTTTCCTTAAAATCTGATATATTAGAAGCTTTAAAAAATGAAAATATTTCAATAAAAGAAATTGATCGCTGTTTTAATAAGTATACACAAATATTTGAAAGAGTGAATACTGAACATAAAAGATTTAACATATTAAAAAAGTATGGAATGATTGATTTTAAAGAGTACATTGTAGATTCATTGATAGTAAAAAAAAAAGTAGGCGAAGGCATACAATTAGGAGTTAAAAATATATATGGAATTCATGTCTCATTAAAATCTACCTTAAAAATGTTTTTAGAATTACCTGGTATGTTCAAAAATATTATTCAATACGTAGAGAATCTTGGTAAAGAAACTTATGTAATTACAAATTTAATACAAGCAGAATTCTGGATTAAAAACTTTTCGAAAAATGTCGTTGACGGTATACTTTTACCTATTAACGTATATTTCGATGAGTTTGAGGCTGGAAATGCCCTTGGAAGTCATGCTGGGATCAATAAATTTGGGGCTATTTATGCTTTTATTGCAAGTTTGCCACCAAATGTTGCATCTCAAATTTCTTCTATTTTATTTGCTGGTTTAATTCGATCAGAAGACAAAAAAGAAACAAAAAATGAAAAAGTTTTTAAAAAATTAATCGATGAGTTAAATTCTCTTAGATCTGAAGGTATAATGATACAAGTATTGGGAAAAACTTATCGAATTTTTTTCCAGCTGGTATTAGTATTAGGTGACAATGCAGGATTAAATTCTATTTATGACATGGTTGAAAGTTTTAAAGCCAATTGCCCATGCAGGATCTGCCGAATTACAGCTGATGAATTAAAAACAGCATGCGTTGAGAATGAAAAATTATTAAGAAATGAAGAAAATTATAAAAAAGATCTTCTGGATGCTGATGTATACAGTTCCGGCATAAAAGATAAATGTTGCTTTAATGATGTTAACGGTTATAAAATGACTGAAAATAAATACGTCGATATTTTTCACGATATTTTTGAAGGCGTTGCAAATTATGTTTTAGAAGCATTAATTAATCATTACATAAAAATAAAAAAATATTTTACGCTTGAAGATTTAAATTTCAGAATTTTAAACTTTGACTACGGACCATCAGAAAAGTCAAATCAGCCTCCAGAAGTATCAGTTGATTGTGTTAATAATACATTTTCCTTGAAATATTCTGCATCTGAAATGCAATGTTTTTCAAGGTATTTTGGATTAATTATAGGCGATTTAGTACCAGAAGAAGATGAATGCTGGCAGCTCTATTTGTTTTTACGTAAAATAATTGACATAGTTACTTCACCAAGGGTTCTTCGTAATCATGCAAAAGATTTAAAGTATTTCGTAAAAAAATTATGCTCTTTATACATAAAGTATTTTGATAAATTGAAGCCAAAATTTCATAACCTTTTACATTATCCAAGAATCTTATTACTATTTGGCCCATTGATTAATTTTTGGACTAGTCGATGTGAATCAAAACACCAGCCTTTGAAAGCAGCAAAAACAGTATCAAAATCAAGTAAAAATTCACTTAAAACAATTGCTACAAAAGAAATGCTAAGTATGTGCGAAAGATCAAACACCTATTGCAATAAAAATTGTATCCTTTTTAGCACAATATCAAAAATTAGCCACGAAAATAGCGTTATTGATAAAGCTGATTATTATAGTTTTGTAGAAATTTACGGAACTAGATATACCATGGGAACTATTGTTTTAACAAATTTAGAATCAAATTATAAAAAATTTGGAAAAGTAGAAAGGATTTGCAAAAAAAATGGAAACATATTTTTTATTTTAAGTATATACGAAGCTATAGGATTTCATGAACATTTTCACGCATATGTTGTACACTTAAAAGAAAATGATCTCGTAGAAATAAATTATAAAGATCTACCAATATTTTCTCCTTGTTTGTTAATACATAAAAATGAATATGATTTAATAGCAACTAGATATTTTGTTTAAATGTGTGTAATAGAATAAATTTTTGTAAGTTTTTATGTAAAAAATGTTAAAAATACCAAATATAAAAAAAACATTTTTTCAAACAAAATAAAACCAAAAATCTTTAATTAATTTTTTAAACCTTCATCCTCAATTCCTGGAATTTTATTTGTTTACAGATTTTTTTTAAACATAAATACATAATTTTTTTGAAAACAATTTTCATTCTGTTAATTTAATTTTTTTATATATCATAGAATCATTAAATTCTTTAGTATTAATTATTCAATATGCATTTCGCACTAACGTTTTTAATATTCTTAAAACAAATTTTTTATATTTTAAATGCCATGAAAAAAAATATATTATTGTTTCTAAAAAAAAATAGGAATAGTTTTAGCAAATTTGAGACTGAAGACCTAATTTTTAATTGAAAAAAACGCGATTTTCGTGATCAGCGACCTAAAAAACCCTTTAAGACCAAATCTTGGAGGGCTAGAGCGAAAGTAGCAAAAACACCCCTTTTAGGGGTACTTTTGGCCAATTTAAGGGTGAAGGGGTTATTTTTCATAGTTAGAACTTCAAGATTCGTGATCAGCGACCCCAAAAACCATTATTAGACCAAATTTTGGAGGGCTAGAGTAAAAGTAGTGAAAACACCCCTTTTAGGGGTAGTTTTGTCCATTTTAAGGGTGAAGGGGTAATTTTTCATAGTTATAACTTCAAAATTCGTGATCAGCGACCCAAAAAACCCCCGTATACCAAATTTCAAAGGCTTACAATGAATACAGCAAAAATGCCCTTTTTAGGGGCAGTTTTGCCCGATCTAAGGGTCAAGGGGTAATTTTTAATAGTTATAATTGCAATATTCGTTATCAGCGACCCAAAAAACCCCTGTATACCAAATTTTAAAGGCTTACAATGAATACAGCAAAAATGCCCTTTTTAGGGGCAATTTTGCCCGATTTAAGGGTCAAGCCCCAATTGCGCATAGAAAAGACCCCGATTTTCGTGTTCAGCGACCAAAAAAACCTATAGTAGACCAAATCTGGTGGCAGCCACAAACAATACCACCCCCCCCCCCCCCCCCGTGATTTGACTGGAGTATATCAAATAATTTGTATTTCAATTTCTGAAAAATTAACTATACATATGTATATTGAGGTTTTTTTCCAATTATAATAATTAAAAAATAAATTAAATAATTTAAAATATAGAAATTGTATAACATAATACAAATAAAAGAACGCTCAGCAAATATGCTGCTTTGTTTCCAAACGAGGAGTCTGCCTCGCCCGCTTGGAACAGCTGAAGCCTCGGTAGTAGCGACACAAATATTGTGTTGGGAGGGGAGAGTCAGAATAGCCTTTTTTTTTCAGTGTAGGGACCATTGGTGCAGAAGTACCTAGGGATCTACGGTGCAGAAGTCCCTAAAGACCTTTGGTGCAGAAGTACCTAGGGACCTATGGTGCAGAAGTCTCTAAAGACCTTTGGTGCAGAAGTACTTAGGAAGCATTGGTGTGGAAGTACCTAGGGACCTATGGTGCAGAAGTCCCTAAAGACCTTTGGTGCAGAAGTACCTAGGGTGCAGAAGTCTCTAAAGACCTTTGGTGCAGAAGTACCTAGGGAGCATTGGTGCAGAAGTACCTAAGGACCTTTGGTGCAGAAGTACCTAAGGACCTATGGTGCAGAAGTCTATAAAGACCTTTGGTGCAGAAGTACTTAGGAAGCATTGGTGTGGAAGTACCTAGGGACCTATGGTGCAGAAGTCCCTAAAGACCTTTGGTGCAGAAGTACCTAGGGTGCAGAAGTCTCTAAAGACCTTTGGTGCAGAAGTACCTAGGGAGCATTGGTGCAGAAGTATCTAGGGACCTATGGTGCAGAAGTCCCTAAAGACCTTTGGTGCAGAAGTACCTAGGGTGCAGAAGTCTCTAAAGACCTTTGGTGCAGAAGTACCTAGGGAGTATTGGTGCAGAAGTATCTAGGGACCTATGGTGCAGAAGTCCCTAAAGACCTTTGGTGCAGAAGTACCTAGGGTGCAGAAGTCTCTAAAGACCTTTGGTGCAGAAGTACCTAGGGAGCATTGGTGCAGAAGTACCTAAGGACCTATGGTGCAGAAGTCCCTAAAGACCTTTGGTGCAGAAGTACCTAAGGACCTATGGTGCAGAAGTCCCTAAAGACCTTTGGTGCAGAAGTACCTACGGACCATTGGTGCAGAAGTCTCTAAAGAACTTTAGTGCAGAAATACTTGGATATAAATATTGATATTATGAATTATCAGTGTTAGTTATTAGTGAACATGTTCCATGCTCGTTGGTTGTGTAGTTACACAAACCGTTCATAAGTTTTTTATCCAAGATGTAGCTTTGTTAACATCGTTTCAGTATCGGCCTGTTCTTTTCGAAGGGCAGTTAAGAAAACGTAAAGGCTTGGATGATTTTTTCGAACAAATATGTTATATATATTATGCCATCCTGCAGATGCATTATTGATCCTTGACGTATTCTGAAGAACAGTATCATCCTGATTCCACAATTGAGGTGCATATCGTACAGATTGTAATTAACCTATTTTAATGTAATTTACTTAATGCAAGTAAATTTAATAATTATAATGTAAATTTTACCTCAAAGTAATCAGGTACAGGAAAGAATTCATTGGGAAAATTTTTTAAGATTTCGTCAAAATGTTCGGGAACATCTTCGCTAGGTACGAATGCCAACGCACATGCGTAACGCTACTTGAATACTATCATCATCTTTGTCATTGTATTGTTCTTACAATTCTTCCATCTGCTTTCTTCGAAAAACATTCTTCGAAAGAATCATAAATAATAAATAGTTCACCGGCCAAGGTTTTCCTATAAATATCTGGAATTTCAGCTAAGTCCTGTATTCGGATTAGATTATGCGGTAAATTTTTTTGTCAAACTCTTTGTATTAGCTTCTGAATATTCACGCGATCTGAAAGCTTAGCAACCACTGCTGTAGAAACGCCTTGTAAACTTCTCATTATACGAGTAGGAGGTTCTTCTGGATGTTCCTCTGCTTCCCTTTTCATACTTACAAAAGTTTTTAAGGCTGTAACTTCCGCTCTATCAGGAGCGTGTGAATGATCTTCACGATCGCAAAATTTTCTAACAGTGATATTGCTCCTGATACTTGAAATAACAATACGTGCATCGCATTTAAATTGTAACCTCCACCTCCAATATGAAGTTTTTTTTAAATCGTTTTTAATGTTTTGTGTATAAAAAACCGTCCAAATGTATATGCTTTTTTTTCATTGACTACAAATTCAGCCATATTTTTATTTTAGTATACAAAAAATTTCTTTCGATAAATTTATTACAAAATAAAATAAATTTTCTTGAATAAAATGAATACACAAAATTTAACACGTAACCTGAATATTGTTAATAAACAAATAAAATTTTATAAATATAACATGAATTATACTGCGTAAAAGATACAGTGTTTTTTTTTTATATTTTTTTAAATTTTGATTGGATATTATTATTTTTAAAATTTGGAGACATATAATTTGGATATTGAATGCATTTTGATATTTTAAATTTGGATATTTAAGGAATTCGGATGTTTTAAGTTTGGATATTTAATGCATTCGGATATTTTAGATTTGGATATTTTGGTTTGGATATTTTGTCCCCCAACCCTTTAGATAATTATAATTATTTTATAATTACCCAATCTAAATATAACCTAAATATTAGGGTCTGTAAGGAAAATTATCAAAAAACAGACAAATACATAAAATGTTTAAAATTAAAATGACTAGCAAATCTGGATTTTCCCCTTTTTGGCCAGGCGTAAAGCATCAACCTCAAGAAGGTCTACCACGTCCATTCGTCTTGCCTTTGGTTTTGAAAATAGTGACCGGGAATAGGTCTCCTTTTTCGATACCTATGGCCTTGGCGACTGCTGCCTGAATCTCCTTTTCTTTCCTGACCCTATCCAAATCTCGAATTTCGATTTTAAGAGTGGAGATCAAATTGCGAACATTTGACTGAGGGTCCGTGACCGACTTCACCACTTTTATCAGTTTTTGTCGGTCCTCGATGGTCTCCAACTCAATAAGGATGCTGCCATTTTGAGCTTTCCTTATTCGGTGGACCTTCGTGCCGGATTCCTTGAGATTCACGCTCCTCTTTAATTTGAGGAGTTTTTTAAGAAGTTTCCTCTTAGCTTTTTCCCGCCGCAGGAGGAATGTGGTAACTTAGGTAAAATAAATTGGAAATATAATTATTAAAAAATCATCATATTTAAATTTATTTATAGACAGAGTTTTGCAAATATGACAGGTATAGATTTTTTTCTCCATTTTCTTATTCTTAATTCTTCATAAATGGAATCCATATATGATCATTTTTTTTCCATAGAAATATGAAATCCATATTATGCCAATCATATTAATATGGAAAAAAATGATCGTATTTAAATTTCATATTAATATTATATGCATCCCATATCAACATACATAGCTAGATAGATAGATTGTCTTTATTTGCACAGGTACAAAAAATTAAGTATATACATTATATTAAGCACATAAAATATATAGAATATATGATAATTATTTAAACTATAACAGCAATAGTATAATAATAGGACTTTATATAATTCGAGCATATAAGACAAAAAATAAATATTTAGTAGATTGTTAACAATTAATCTACTCTACCTATACTATAAATATGTAATCGCCGCTGTAGGCAGGTTTCCACGTGATTACCATAGAAACACTTGTTATGGAAATTGTAACCATAGCAATGTTTGCTATGGATACAGTAACTTTGGAAACGGTTGTTATGGGAATGGTAATCATAGAAAAGATTAAGGTCTAATACTTAGGTCTAATACTTTTTCTATATTAAATATATTTTTAAAAAAATAAAAAAACTTTTAAAAAACATATGTATAGGTATAAACCATTATAAACTGCACAAAAATCTTACAAATTTAGTGAATAATAAAATTAATAAAAGATAAAATAAAATGTAATATTTTTTTGTTAATAAAATTAAAAATTACTTTTATTTGTAAAGACGAAATTATTTTATATATAATCAAAGGCAAATAAAATTTTTACTATATTAATAATAATAAATTTTTCTAAATGAAATTATATATTACAATAAATTAATATTTTATTTATGGAAAACCTATTCTAATATTTGAAGTCATTGCAAGTAGAACATTATTACACAGGGGCTTTCATTGGTTCAACGGCAAAAAAAACTTCTGGTTAGTTATATTTTTTTCGTGTAAGTGTAACTTTTCAAGTCCCGTAAACCGCAATTTTTTAACACTAATATTCTTTTATCGTTATAGTAAATAAACTAAAGGCCCATTTTTAGCCTAAAATGACCAATTTTTAAATTATTGCTAAAATTATAATTATTCATGAAAATTTGTTTTATAGGTCTCAAAAATTATCTATAAACTTAAATTTTGTAAAAAATTTTTACTAAACTCTTTTCATTGAATAGTTTACGAGATATAGATTTTCAAAGATAATGATAAAAATGACTTTTTTTAAAAATTCTTAAATGGGGACTCTGACTTTAAATAATCATATTTTGAAAACAGATCAATGAAAAGAGACGAGTAAGGAATTATAGGAAGCGTGAGGCTTGTAAAGAATTTTCGAGACCTATAGAAGTTATTTCTATGAAGAAATAAAATTTTGGCTGCAATTTAAGTCATTAATTTAAAAAAACTTAAAATACGCAATTATAGGTCCCATGAAAGTCGGGCAGACGAGCAGCTCGGATTTTCTAGTAGGAAGGAATCGACGTAAAAAAATATATATTATATATGGATACAGTAACTCTGGAAACGGTTGTTATGGGAATGGTAATCATAGAAAAGATTGCTACTAAAACGGTCGCTATAGATTACTACTCATAGTAACGGTTTCTAAGTTAAACAGTTCATACGTATAAATAACAGTTCAGACATATTAATATTTTTGTTTTTTTTTTTTAAATTATTTATTGTATTATACACAACGTGCTTGAACGTACCGGAAAGTTGACCTAAAATGACATCAAAAATCGGCTTGGACAGAATTTTAATATATATTTTTTTACGTCGATTCCTTCCTTCCGCTTCGCTCGCCCCAGCAGCCACCATGGGGGCTGCGCCCCCCTGGACCCCTGCTGCTTTATTTTTCCAAAAATATGTTGTTTTAGGTTACTTAATATTTTGTAAAATAACCTTTTTTATCCGAAGTATTATCTAAAGTTTACTAAATCAAGTTTTTAAGTTAATTACGATTTTTTTGAAAATATACGAAAACATCAAAAATTATCATTTTTTTGAAAAAACGTTTTTTTGACGACAAAAATTTTCATTCGCATCAATCGAAATCCTGTATGGCCTATGTCACTTCTGCAATTTTTCCGCGTTTTTTGCCGCAAACCGCGTCTCTCTAGCTATTATCGTCTAGTCAATCCTATCAAACTAAAAAAATTCTCTATCGGCATATATATATATATAGAATATAGATATAGATATAGATACAGATATAGATATAGATATAGATATAGATATGAATTTAAAATCCAAATTTTATGCTAAAAAATATATGTAACTCTGGAAACATCTAACCGAATTGCTTGAAAATTTAGGTGGAAACGTAAAAATCAATTCTAAATCATATAAAAACTTTTCTGATTGCAAAAAAATTCCAAGTTTTTAAGTTAATTACGATTTTTTTGAAAATTTACGAAAACATCAAAAATTATCACTTTTTTGAAAAAACGTTTTTTTGACGACAAAAATTTTCTTTCGCATCAATCGAAATCCTGTATAGCCTATGTCACTTCTGCAATTTTTCCGCGTTTTTTGCCGCAAACCGCGTCTCTCTAGCTATTATCGTCTAGTCAATCCTATCAAACTAAAAAAATTTTCTATCGGCATATCTATATCTATCTTACTACTATATATATTTGAAAATTTATTTGTGTGTCTGTGTGTGTGTGTGTATTATCATCAGGATCAAACCAGTGAACGAAATTTAATAAAACTGGTGTCAAATTAAAGAAAAAAAGTCGGCGGGTGACATAGGCCATAGTTTTGCGACTCAGCTTTTGGAGATATTCAATTTTTAGTATTTTTGAACTTAATAAAATTTTTAAAAATTTTTAACAAAAATTGAAATATCTTGAAACTATAGAAAAATTTTACAGTCACACTTTGTAGTATTCGATTTAACACCAGTTCTTACGTATTCTCTTAAATTTTTATACAAAACGGAGGTATCTTTAAAATTTTATAAAATATTTTTGAAGATGGTTGAAAAATTTTTTTTAATTTTTTTTTTTTTTATGGTATTTTTAATCATATATTTGTGGGTCTGTCTGTGTATGTGTTTCATCATCAGGGTCTAATCAATGAAAAGTCAAAATAAAGTGTCAAAATATAGAAAAAAAGTCTGCGTAAGACATAGGCCATAGTTTTGCAATTCAGCTACCGTACTTTTGGAGATATTCAATTTTTACTATTTTTGGAAAAAATAAAATTTTGAAATTTTGATTAAAAACTAAAATATCTTCTAAATATGATAAAATTTTACGGCCGCAATTGGTATTACTCGATTCGGCATTAATTTATACGTACTCAGATAAATTTGCATAAAAAAGGACATTTCAATAAAAATTTGTAAATACTTTCCGTGATTGGCGGCCTTAAATTCACTAGATTAAAAAATACCGAAAAAATTGGATATCCAGTTAATAACAAAAAGTTTAAATTATGAAATTACTAGCCGACTAAAATGATTCATAACAGGTCTTGAAGTCTCTAAATCTATAGTATACCAAAATAGTACACGAGATACTAATACTAAAATGCTAGATTCTGTTCGTGCGGGAGAAACACGCCGATTCCATAAGAAATAAATTATCTTCAGGATTAGACATAGCCTCTCCAATACCTTTTAAAATATGTTTCTGTAATTAATAATAATAACTTTACTGGGGACAGAACTAGGCTCCTCTGAAAACTCTGAATGTGTTTGCATAGTTATAAATTTACAATGAAACCTGGTTTTCTTAAGCAACAAAAACAGAAGGAAATGCAATACAGGGGGGGCGGAGCCCCCCCTCCAACTTTTGCTAGTATATATATATATGCCGATAGAAAATTTTTTTAGTTTGATAGGATTGACTAGACGATAATAGGTAGAGAGACGCGGTTTGCGGCAAAAAACGCGGAAAAATTGCAGAAGTGACATAGGCTATACAGGATTTCGATTGATGCGAAAGAAAATTTTTGTCGTCAAAAAAACGTTTTTTCAAAAAAGTGATAATTTTTGATGTTTTCGTTAATTTTCAAAAAAATCGAAATTAACTTAAAAACTTGGAATTTTTTTGTAATCAGAAAAGTTTTTATATGATTTAGAATTGTTTTTTACGTGTCCACCTAAATTTTCAAGTAAATCGGTTAGATTTTTCCAGAGTTACATATATTTTTCAGCATAAAATTTGGATTTTAAATTTATATCCTATCCTATCCTATCCTTCCTAAATCTTTACTTATGTATGTTTGTTTGTCCGAAATAGATAAACTTGAACGCGATATAAGTTAAAGACGTGGGGTTTACGCCAAAAGACGGCAAAAATTACGGGTCAAAACATAGGCTAGGTTTCGTTTCGAGTGATAACAACAAAAATTTTTTATGTTGAAAAAACTGAATTTTCAAGAAAAAAATTTTTATTAAATTTAAAAAAAAAACCAAAAAAACAAAAAACTGAGGAAAAGTTTTTTTATCAAAAAGAATTTCATTCGATTTGGCTATATTTTTTACGTATCCACCTGAATTTTTAAGGCGATCGGTTCGATCTGTCAAAAGATACAATAGTTTTTCGAAAATTATAAAAGTTTAGGACTAATATTATATATATTTCTAATTTTTATCAGCCACTGATGTAGTAACTGAATATAGTAACTAAAAGAAGCTTGAATAGCTATTATCAGACAGAACCCTAGAATGGGTATTCGAGGGAAACATCGAACACTTGTGGATCCTATGGAAGGGTAGCTAAGCTTTGTATTGCTGATTACTAATTATCTGTCTGGGTTCATATGCCCGTAATTTTTATGATTTAGTAAATTTTAGTTAATACTTCGGATAAAAAAGGTTATTTTACAAAATATTAAGTAACCTACAACAACATATTTTTGGAAAAATAAAGCCGCAGGGGTCCAGGGGGGCGCAGCCCCCATGGTGGCTGCCAGGGCGAGCGAAGCGAGCCGGAGGCAGCTAGTATATATATATAGATATAGATATAGATATAGATATAGATATAGATATGAATTTAAAATCCAAATTTTATGCTAAAAAATATATGTAACTCTGGAAACATCTAACCGATTTGCTTGAAAATTTAGGTGGACACGTAAAGAACAATTCTAAATCATATAAAAACTTTTCTGATTGCAAAAAAATTCCAAGTTTTTAAGATTTTTTTGAAAATTTACGAAAACATCAAAAATTATCACTTTTTTGAAAAAACGTTTTTTTGACGACAAAAATTTTCTTTCGCATCAATCGAAATCCTGTATAGCCTATGTCACTTCTGCAATTTTTCCGCGTTTTTTGCCGCAAACTGCGTCTCTCTAGCTATTATCGTCTAGTCAATCCTATCAAACTAAAAAAATTCTCTATCAGCATATATATATACTAGCTGCCTCCGGCTCGCTTCGCTCGCTCCGGCACCCGCCATGGGGGCTGCGCCCCCCTGGACCCCTGCGGTTATATTTTTACAAAAATATGTTCTATTAGGTTACTCAATATTTTGTAAAATAACCTTTTTTTACCTGAAGTATTATCTAAAATTTAATGAATCATAAAAATTACGGGCTTATGATCCCAGACAGATAATTAGTGACAGATAATCAGCAATACAAAGCTTAGCTACCCTTCCATAGGATCCACAAGTAGTCGTTGTTTCCCTCGAATTCTAGGCTTCTGTATGATAATAGCTGTTCAAGCTTTTTTTAGTTACTATATTTAGTTACAACATCAGTGGCTGATAAAAATTAGAAATACAGGCATCCCTTGTTATCCGCGGGGGATACGTTCCTAAAAAGTACCGCGGATAATAAGACCTTACTCTTATGGGAAAATAGGGGTTACGTTCGTAGAAGTTCTAATGATATAAAAATTAATTTTTTTTTTTTTTTTAATGATTTTAAGACTAAAAGTACGTAACTTTATTTCAAAAAATACAAAATTTCAATGAAATTAAGTTCAGGATTAATTTTTCTGTTAAAAAAATTCGTTCATCCGCGACAGTTTGGCTCGTCTTAAAACATCCTTATATAACTCTTCATAAATTTCTACTGCGTTTCCACAACTATGTTTATAACTCAAACTCCTTGTCATTATCGGATCATAATTCATTGCCAAATCAATGGCAGTTAATAAGGAATTTATGATTTGTAAAATGGTTATTCGTTGAAAGAAATATTTGGTTCGGTTACTGGCACTTTTTTTACTATTATCAATCATATCTAAAATTTTGAGTTTATCCGCGATATTCATGACGCTCCTTGCGCGATATGGTGTTTTCCTTGATTGAGGAGCCATTATAATTACGAAATACAATTTTATTTTAAAAAATTGAAAATAAAAATAAAAAAAATATATGTAGGTTAGGAAAAAATGATAAATATTCTCGAAAATCTGAACATTGTCACACTGAAACAAAATACTTCTTGACGTTTTTTTTTAAATTAAAACCGCGGATAACAAGAATTTTCCCGCGGAAAACAAGGGATTGGATATTTTGATTCTACCGCGGATACGGTGAATCGCGGATAATAAAACTGCGGATAACGAGGGATCCCTGTATATATAATATAAGTCCTAAACTTTTATAATTATCGAAATACTATTGTAACTTTTGAAAGATCGAACGAATTATCCTGAGAATTTAGGTGGTGTAATGCGGTGTTTCGCATTAAGTAGCAAAATATATTTTTTATTGAATATTTTATTTTTTTTATTTTGTTTTTTTTGAAATCCCCCGCTACGTACCGTCAATGTACGAGCAAGAACTCGTCATTAAAAATAAATGAACGGTACGGGCGGAGAAGATTTGCGAGGGAAGATTATTCTTCTGCTAGAGAAAGCATGAAAGTTAGTGCTCCAAAATAGCTCTCTTTTTAAGCTATAAAATTTTCATTTTTTTACTTAAGTTTTCATTGTTTTTCGTGAAACTTAGTTTTCAATATTATCTTAAATCGTAAGGTGATAAAGATTTTTTGAGTACTAAGTTATATGTGAGTTTAAATCCAACTTCAAGAAAAGCAAGGTGATCTCTAACCATAAAGGAGGAATCTAAGGGATTATACATATCATAAGTTAGATTTCTTTTCCATCGCCTCAATTTATATTAGAAAAAGGTATTGTGCACATAAGTAATAATTGAGCTCAACGCGGTCTTTAAATTTTCATTTAAAATTCTGTAATATTAGAATCACGTTATTTTTAAGTTTGTATGAGTGCATGTATGTGAGTATACACGGGAGTCAACACCGTGATATCCAATATTATATGTATATGCTATATATGTATATATACTCACGTATATATATATATATTCATATACATATAATCATCTTGTATTATTATATACTAATAAATTTCTTTTTTTATTAATAAATTTATATTTTCATTTATATAAATAAATTTTAAATTATTTAAAGTCCTTCATCCATTTGCATGTGACCCTCGTATATATGTGAGTTAATGTACACACACATATCCACAAACAGGTAATTCCCCCGTAATACAATTATTATTAAACCTTTATGTAACAACTTATTTATTAATTAAATATTATTTTTATTAATTTACATTAAATTAAAAATAAATAATTTGTTACAGTGGATACGTAAAAAATATACCTGAATCGAATGAAATTCTTTAAAAAAAAAAATTTTTTTCTCGGTTTTCAGTTTTTTTGGTTTTTTTTTTTAAATTTAATAAAAATTTTTTTTTTGGAAATCCAGTTTTTTCAATATAAAATTTTTTTTCCATTATCAATCGAAATAAAACCTAGCCTATGTTTTGACCCGTAATTTTTGCCGTCTTTTGCCGTAAACCCGATGTCTGTAGCTTTTATTGAGTTCTCATTTATCACGTTCGGACATACAAACATACATAAATAAAGATCTATATATATAGGATGTAAATTTGAAATCCTAATTTTATGCTAAAAAATATATGTATTTCTGGAAACATCAAACCGATTTGCTTGAAAATTTAGGTGGACACGTAAAAAACAATTCTAAATCATATAAAAACTTTTCTGATTACAAAAAAATTCCAAGTTTTTAAGTTAATTACGATTTTTTTGAAAATTTACGAAAGCATCAAAAATGATCACTTTTTTGAAAAAACGTTTTTTTGTCGATAAAAATTTTCTTTCTCATCAATCAAAATCCTGTATAGCCTATGACACTCCTGCAATTTTTCCGCGTTTTTTGCCGCAAACCGCGTCTTTCTAGCTTCTGTCGTCTAGGCGTGATTATCAAACTAAAAAAATTCTCTATCGGCATATATATGGGCACGTCCAGGGAAGCACGACCAGCTGAAAAATAAAAAAAAAAAAAATATTTTTTTTGGGTCATTTTTTACCTGGGATTTGTGAAATCACTCATACTTTACACTTCCTGATGCATTATTTTGAGATACGGCTGCTCCAAAGTTGAATTTTTCAATTTTTTTGATTTCAGCTGTCCAGTTCAACCTGAAATAACTCAGAACCATTCAACTTTTTATATATACATATGATTGGGAAAAACTTTTATTTTTACCTGAACTACCTAAAAAAAAAAAAAATTTTCCATTTTGACTTATTTCACTTTTTTTTCTCCTCGACGGTAGCTTTCAAACATCCAGAAAATTTGTTTCGCCATGATTTTTTTCCCTTTTTTTTTTCTTAAAATTTCCTCCAAAGTGTCCCATTTATGCCCTGAAAATCCTGGGATGTGATATGCCATGATCGGTCCACAATCTTAAAACTTAATTCTTCCGTTTCCCTAAAAATCCATAAAAATGTTAAATATTAGAGTGTAAAATTATTAAAATACTAAATTTAACCTTACCAAATTGTTTCTTCTGTTAAATCTTCACTTTCAGGACCACATAAACATGTTGTAACATATAAATAAGATCTTCTAACATTTCTGATGCTAAAACACCCAAGATCAGCCTTGCGTCAGCATCCAAAAATAGAAAAAAACTGGAAAAAAAATGATTTTGGTTAAAAATAACTACAAAAATAATTATAAACTATTAAAAAAGACTGAAAAATACTTAAATTAACTTACCAAATATGTTTATAAGCAAATTAGAACTTTAAAACTCCATACTGACAAAATCTGGAACCTGGAAAAAAAGTAAAAAAAAGAGAATAATTCTTAAATTTTTAAAAAAAGTTACATAAAAAAGTTTTATACTTATCTGATCTCTATTTTCCTGGTGCAACTTCATCTTCTTCATATAAATTAGTACCTAAAAAAAATAATTAACAATAATCAACAAAAACATGTGTACCTTATACCAATTGTTTATAAAAGTGATGATAGCAGACCAAAAAAAATATTACAATAAAAGTGTCCTCATCATGGGCATGCTGAAAGAAACCAAAAAGAAACTACCAGAAACTACTTTATCATTTGTTGGTTTCATATTTTTTTTTCTATGATGCATTATTCTCATGATGAGGACACTTTTATTGTAATATTTTTTTTGGTCTGCTATCATCACTTTTATAAACAATTGGTATAAGGTACACATGTTTTTGTTGATTATTGTTAATTATTTTTTTTAGGTACTAATTTATATGAAGAAGATGAAGTTGCACCAGGAAAATAGAGATCAGATAAGTATAAAACTTTTTTATGTAACTTTTTTTAAAAATTTAAGAATTATTCTCTTTTTTTTACTTTTTTTCCAGGTTCCAGATTTTGTCAGTATGGAGTTTTAAAGTTCTAATTTGCTTATAAACATATTTGGTAAGTTAATTTAAGTATTTTTCAGTCTTTTTTAATAGTTTATAATTATTTTTGTAGTTATTTTTAACCAAAATCATTTTTTTTCCAGTTTTTTTCTATTTTTGGATGCTGACGCGAGGCTGATCTTGGGTGTTTTAGCATCAGAAATGTTAGAAGATCTTATTTATATGTTACAACATGTTTATGTGGTCCTGAAAGTGAAGATTTAACAGAAGAAACAATTTGGTAAGGTTAAATTTAGTATTTTAATAATTTTACACTCTAATATTTAACATTTTAATGGATTTTTAGGTAAACGGAAGAACCAAGTTTTAAGATTGTGGACCGATCATGGCATATCACATCCCAGGATTTTCAGGGCATAAATGGGACACTTTGGAGGAAATTTTAAGAAAAAAAAAAGGGAAAAAAATCATGGCGAAACAAATTTTCTGGATGTTTGAAAGCTACCGTCGAGGAGAAAAAAAAGTGAAATAAGTCAAAATGGAAAATTTTTTTTTTTTTTAGGTAGTTCAGGTAAAAATAAAAGTTTTTACCAATCATATGTATATATAAAAAGTTGAATGGTTCTGAGTTATTTCAGGTTGAACTGGACAGCTGAAATCAAAAAAATTGAAAAATTCAACTTTGGAGCAGCCGTATCTCAAAATAATGCATCAGGAAGTGTAAAGTATGAGTGATTTCACAAATCCCAGGTAAAAAATGACCCAAAAAAAATATTTTTTTTTTTTTTTATTTTTCAGCTGGTCGTGCTTCCCTGGACGTGCCCATATATATATATAGATATAGATATAGATATATATTACATATTCTAATTGATTTCTCATGTTGATTATTTAATCGTTTTTCTAAATTATATGTCAAGGTGTTTTTCTTTTGTTAATATCGTTTATCTTTATATCGTTTTTATTTTAAATCTCTTACTGAACAGGGTTGTAAATTTAAATGAAAAATTAAATTAAAAAAATACATTTTTTAAAAGTACATTCATTAGATAATAAAAAAGAAATTTTAGATATTTTAAATAATAAATTTTAATTAATAAATAACACATCAGCCATTTCCTGCTTTAAATGAACTTGTACTCCCTGATGATAATTTTTTTTTGTATAATTGAAAAGAAAGTTTACTGTTTTTAAAATTTAAATAAGAATGAAATTAAAAACACATTTTTAAAAGAGCATTCTTTTAGATGTTTTAAATAATAAATAACACAGCAGTCATTTCCTGCTGTAAATGTCAATTTTACTCCCTGATGATAATTTTGTTTAATTGAAAAGAAATTTTACTGTTTTAAAAATTTAAATAAAAATGAAATTAAAAATACATTTTAAAAGGACTTTCTTTTAGATATTTTAGATATCACAATAATCATTTCCTATTGTAAATGAACTTGTACTCCCTGATGATAATTTTTGTTTAATTGAAAAGAAATTTTACTGTTTTTAAAATTTAAATAAGAATGAAATTAAAAACACATTTTTAAAAGAGCATTCTTTTAGATATTTTAGATAATAAATAACACAGAAGTAATTTCCTATTGTAAACGGACTTGTACTCCCTGATGATAATTTTTTGTTTAAATGAAAAGAAATTTTACTGTTTTAAAAATTTAAATAAAAAATACATTTTTTAAAAGGACATTCTTTTAGATATTTTAGATAATATATAACACAGCAGTCATTTCCTGGTGTAAATATCACTTTTACTCTCTGATAACTTATTGTTTAATTTGAAAAGAATTTTACTGTTTCAAATTCAAAAAGTAAATTAAAAAAACATTCTTGTAGATATTTGGATAATAAAAAGAGATTTTTTAAAAATCTAGTTTTAAAAGTAGGTTAAAGGGCGTTTCAAAAATAGAAGACGTTTTTGAAAAAACAAAATTTGAAAATGTGTTGCCCAATAGAATTTTAGGTTTAATGAATGTAATTGGTCAAAAAAAATTTATAACCTCCCTTAATTAATATTTTGGGAGGTTAAAATTTTTCTATAAAATCCAAAGCATCAGCTAAGGAGGTATAGTTTTCTTAAATCTTTCACTAAACTGACTTAAAGAATTATATAAAAAATATGTCTAATTTTGAGAATTTAATTATTTTGGCCAACGGAGAAGAAGAGAATGGTAAGTTAATAAAATTAATGAATATTATTTAAAAATTTGAAAACTAAAATACTTTAGTTAAATTATATTTTTTTATTTTTATTTGAGAAATTGATTATTTGTTTAGTTGATCAATTTTTTGAAGCGGAGACTGTTCGAGACTCTTCTCACCGCTCTTCGCATCGCTCTCCTCTAGGTAGCGCCGAGTTCTTAGTGTTCTTTACACGCCAAGAAGAAGAGATTTTAGGCAGTAGATGTCAAGAAGAAGAGATTTTAGGCTTTGATAGGCTCAATGAGCATATCGACATGGATGAGTTACTAGAGGATCACGTCATGCAGGAGCTGAATAAAAATGATGAGGAGGTAGAAAATGATGTGAACATGGAGTTTGTTGATGAGAATAACGACAACGATAACGAGGATGTTGACATATGTGAGCTAAGTTCCGAAAGGGATGTGGAAGATGAAAGGGATGTGGAGGAAAGTGGTATTAGTAGAATGGAAGAGTCTGAAGAAGTTGGAACTACTCCTCTAGAGAGCAGAATTAAAGAACGAAGAAACGTGCGTAGACGGTTAAACTTTGACGAATCGGAAATCATCGCTACACAAGGTAAATAAAAAAAGTGATTTTAATAATTTGAAAATACTTTAATATATTGAAAATATTTTAATGTATTTAAATTTAATATAATTGTATTAATTTTTATAATTATTAACTGAAATTTATATTTTAATATTTATATTTAAACAATATTTATTATATTTTAATATTTTTATATTTTTCTATGTTTCAGAAGCCATTGACAACATATTGGATATGGAGAATGAGGAACAAAGTCTGATAACGAGAAAAAGGATAATAGAGCAGTATAAATCTGATTTTGCAGAAGCTGCAGAGACGCATAAAGAAGAAACGCAACAGCTTCTTGAATTAGAAGATCTTGTTGAAGAAGAAGCAGAATAACGAAGAGGAATTACTTCACCTTAACCACGTGAAGAAATTGTCTTTGTTGGACTTCCATATTCGACAGAACTCCCGGATAATTCAAGAAGACTACCAACGTTCGCGGAAAAGGAAACATTCCCCAAAAGGAAACATTCCTTTACAACCGGTTGGAAAAGGAAAAAAAGAAGAAAGAATAGTACAATCAGTGGATGAAAATGGTAAAACCATTTTTTTAATATGTTTAGATTAAATTGTATAAAAATGTAAAATTGTGTAAAATGAAAATACTTCTGTAAATAATGATAATAATAGAATTGATGTAAAAATAAGCTAAGTAAAAATGTAAAGTAGTATAATAGTATAATTATAATGCGGTACGCATTACCCCTCTCCCCTCAATTTTCATAATAAATTATTTTATGTTATATTTTAAATAATCGCGCCAGAAAATAGATAAAGTAGGTCGCTTTACAGTTTACACTGATAGCGCCACTAGTTTCAAAAAAGAGAATTTCTCTTTCTTCTTGGACTAGCGCTCGTCCGGACCAGAGCAACAAAAATTAAGAAGTGTATTTTGTTACTGTTTTTCAATTTATTTAGTAATTTTTATTTATAATTAATATATAATAATTGGCTAGTCATCCAGAAACATTAGTTCAAAATAAATATTTTGTATTATCAAGAAATAATGTATATTAGCCATGTGTATAAGGCTTAATAACACGAGGTTGGTGTAAACAAATCCTTGCAAGGTAAAAGTTTATTGTTATCGAATTATTATTAATATGTGATCACAAGCGTCGTAATTATGTATTTATCTTATATTAGAATTATTAATTATTATTTTTTATTAGAGTCACGCGTTTAGTTTTTTTAGATTAAATAAAATAGTTTTGGAAAGCCATCGCAGGCTATATTTAATACACGAAATAATTGTATTAGTATGTTTGTATGTGTGTGCAATATAGTGACGTCACGTAGCATAAATTAAATATTATACAAGAAAATGTTATGGCACGGTAAGCCACGTTATTTATACCATGGCAGACTGCAGCTGCCCACAGTATTGTAATAATTTTATAATCATCACCTAGTTTATTCTTTTCAATAAAATATATATATTTGTCATTATTACAACAATAAAATTAATCTATTTATTTATTACAACCTAAGCTCAAAGTTACCCTTTTCCCATAATTTACTCTAAAAAATATAATTATTTATTTATATTATTTTTTCATTATATGGCATCCCTTCCGGTTTTATATTGTTAATATTTATTTATCTAAATATTACATTATAAATAAAATTAACTCACACCTTTGGATAAAATAAAATAGTTCAATAATAAATAATTGGAAAAATGGTTCATTTTAGAATTTAAAATTTTTATACTACGGAAGACACAGTAGGTCTATATTTTATTTTACAGAAGTATATGTATACGGAAGCATATACTGTTCAGTATATATGCTTGCGGATATTAAATTAAAATACTTTAAAATTTAACTAAAGTTATTTAAATAGAATTTAAAATCAATTTATTCGCAGTAATAGTCTTATTTCATGAGTAAGCTATAATTTTACCTTAGTTTACTAAATTTTTTTTTATCAAATACTAGAATCTAGTCAAAAATAGTTTCATATGAATTTAAATATAATTCAATAATCGTTTATTATTTTTTCTTTGTTTTTTTTTTATAAAATAAAGTGGCATCCTATATATTTATTTATAACTTTAAGCTTAAGTAGTTTAGAATTTTATATGTTATATAAATTTGTCTTATTCAAATAAATTATAAGTACATTTATTGTTAAAAATTTATTTTATTTCATATTTAAATCTTTTTTCAAATTTAAATAATTTATTAAAAACTTTTTATTTATTACATGTAATCAATTTTTGATCTATAAAATTTAATTCCTTAATTATTTTTCATTTTTATAAGTGTGAATGTACTGAAACATAATAAATTTTTTTGTACTTACGATTTTACCGTCCGTTTTTCGTTTATGAAATAAATTTTTTATCAATGTTATTTTATGTTAATTTAATATAATAAGGTCTTATGGGTAACCCAGTAATTAAATATTTCCTAGTTTCAAGAAAAACCAGTAATTATTTTAAAACTTTAAATATTTCAAGAAATAATTTTTATATTATTGAATAATTTATGCAATTATATCGCAAATTATCAAAATTTTTTCTCATAATTACCCCAAACGTTAAGTTCGTCTATTGGACTCACGCTAGGGAGGAGGGGGTTGCCTTAATTAACCAATCCTCTAATAGTTATCATCAACAATTTTAATTTTTATTATGACTTTATAAACACCAGAGCTTTAGTTAAGCCACTAGTAGCAGTCTTTTAATTTATTTTTGGTTTTCATGAGTCAACCCAATGCAAAGAGCGCTTGGTACCCTTTGCAGTTGGCTAAAGGTCATTTGACATGATCGTTTAGTGATATCATTATTAAATTTAGATTCTCCTATATTCAACTATAAAACAATCAGATTTAGATTTTTCTAAAAACCAGTTTTAATCTTACTTATTATTATAATGTGAGATCAGATTTTTTCAATTAGTTATAATTATTATGCCCCAGTTTGGCTCTATAGTAGTCATTGGTAGCAAATTTATAATTATTGTAAAAATAGTTTCTTTAATTAAGTTTTTGCGCTAGGTTTTAGCATTTACTTAATAAAAAATAGTGTAGTTATAATCTACAAATATGCACAATAGTTTTGTTCCAATTGATTTTATCCTGGAACTAGTTTTCTGATTACTATAATATCAGACTAGTTATTATCTCATATTTTTGAGACCAGTTTATTTACCAACCTAGACAAATCATCCATGGCAGATGCATTCTATTTAGTAGAAGGCACGCTTCTGAAGCACTATGGACTAACCAGTATTAAAATATTAGTGTCAAACCATAGCTAAATTCTTTGCAAAAGGAAGTCGTTGGCATATTTTAGCTAACCAAGGACTTGATCCTGGAAAACTTCAGACAAGACAAGGTATGGTAGGTCACGAAAAAACCAAAAAACCATCTTCATATAGTCAAGCTGATTACCAGGGCCCGGTTAATCCAGCCATACTCTACTGAAGAAAGACAAGAATCCCAATTTTAGAAACTTCAAGCTATCAGCCATACATTGTCAAAATTTCGAATTACGATGGTCTTGGCTATCATAAGCCTAACGGGGACAAGTTCTCTAACAACCTCGGAAAAGAAGATGAGGCCATGTGAGGTAGACAAGCTACAGAAGATTCAACAGAACAAGAAAGCTGATAACACAAATATTACGAATAGCGAAGACAGATACAAAAGACTTTATAATTTTAAAGAAAAATAGGTTCCCCCATAAGACCATAACCAATAAAAAGTATAGTAGCATATCCTTGCACCATATTAACAAAGTTAATCTGGCTTAGGGGGTAGGATATAATGCGGTACGCATTACCCCTCTCCCCTCAATTTTCATAATAAATTATTTTATGTTATATTTTAAATAATCGCGCCAGAAAATAGATAAAGTAGGTCGCTTTACAGTTTACACTGATAGCGCCACTAGTTTCAAAAAAGAGAATTTCTCTTTCTTCTTGGACTAGCGCTCGTCCGGACCAGAGCAACAAAAATTAAGAAGTGTATTTTGTTACTGTTTTTCAATTTATTTAGTAATTTTTATTTATAATTAATATATAATAATTGGCTAGTCATCCAGAAACATTAGTTCAAAATAAATATTTTGTATTATCAAGAAATAATGTATATTAGCCATGTGTATAAGGCTTAATAACACGAGGTTGGTGTAAACAAATCCTTGCAAGGTAAAAGTTTATTGTTATCGAATTATTATTAATATGTGATCACAAGCGTCGTAATTATGTATTTATCTTATATTAGAATTATTAATTATTATTTTTTATTAGAGTCACGCGTTTAGTTTTTTAGATTAAATAAAATAGTTTTGGAAAGCCATCGCAGGCTATATTTAATACACGAAATAATTGTATTAGTATGTTTGTATGTGTGTGCAATATAGTGACGTCACGTAGCATAAATTAAATATTATACAAGAAAATGTTATGGTACGGTAAGCCACGTTATTTATACCATGGCAGACTGCAGCTGCCCACAGTATTGTAATAATTTTATAATCATCACCTAGTTTATTCTTTTCAATAAAATATATATATTTGTCATTATTACAACAATAAAATTAATCTATTTATTTATTACAACCTAAGCTCAAAGTTACCCTTTTCCCATAATTTACTCTAAAAAATATAATTATTTATTTATATTATTTTTTCATTATATAATAGTATATATGTATGTATACTATGATAATAATAATAGTACAATAAATAAATTTAATAATGTAGTATAATGTAATGAATGTAAGTAAATAATTTATGTAAATAATAAAATAATGGAAAACAAGTATCCTATCTTGAACAACCCTAGAAATATGTATATAAAAAGCTCTTTCATACCTTGTTACTTAGGCAATGTTTAATGTTTTTGAAAAATTAAAAAAGTAAAAAAAAAAAATTTCTAGAAAAATGTTGAATTTCTTTGAAAAAGTTTCTAAAAAAAAAGGTGATCAAAAAAAAAAAAAAATTTGTTTGCTCATATGCTAGACCATGCAATTATAAGCATAAAAAAGTTTAATAAAATCTAAAAATTAATAATAATTAAATTAATTTTTTTTTTAAGTTTTCAAATTTTTCGTACCTAAAAAAAAAAGGCATTGTATGCACACTTTCAATACCATACCGGGTAACTCAAAATTTTTTAAAAATATTAAAAATTGACAAAGTTAGAAGGATTTTAATTTTGATGCATATAATGCAAATACAATGCCACTTTTTCTTTTTTTAACATACTTTAATAATTCGTTTACACATTTATACATTAATGCATACAATTATATTATGCACTGTACTCAACAGCTACCACTAATTCGCACGCTGTTTCCGATACTTTGGAGAACAATCTTCCTGAAGAAATATTGTCTACAATTATTAACGATCTTATACCAAACACTAATGGTAAATATTTTACTTAAACCTACCTTATTTTTTCCTACTTCTATTATCATTAAAATTACTTTGCATCTTACAGAAAATACCACTACTTCACAAAACCAAGAACAACTCTTATTAGTAGTAAAAACTACTCTGCTTGAACATAATACACCGGAACAATTAAATACAATTAATCCACTCCCAGTGCCAAAAAGAAAAAGCAGATTATCGTTAATCAGAAACACATCTAATGAGAATACGTCTACACCAAACAAAAACAACATTGATTCTGTATTACGAACTAATCTGAGCCAGCTTAAACATACATCCGAAGAATTATATATAAATGATCCACTTCCTGTACCAAAAAGAAAAAAAAGATTATCGTTAATCAGAAATACTTCAGCAAAAAACAAAAACAGTAATGCTTCTGTATTAACAGAATCAAAAATAGCAGCTTCTAAAATATTATCCGACAATAATCAATCAGATACTATTAGAATTCCGTTATGTCTTGATGAAAATATAGCAAAATTAACAAATGAAAATATACCACAATTATCAAATGAAAATACTCAAGCAGATAATACTAGAACCCTCTTAGATCTGCATGAACAAAATATAGCAGAAATAACTAATGAAAATATTGCAGAAATAATTAATGAAAATATAACAGAATTAATAAATGAAGATACTCAATCAGATAATACTAGAACCCCCTTACGTTTAGGTGAAAATACATCCCAATTAACAAATGAAAATATTCAATCACCTAATTTAACCTCCTCTCCTATGTTACAGACAGGAGGTGGAATTTCTAACAATGAAAATTTTCGATTTAATATAATACAAGAATTTGAAAAACATGTAGACAAATTCAATCTTACTGGAGAAGAAACTGTTATAAAAATTAATGAAATTCCTAACGGTGTAAATGTTTTAACATGGTTAGAAACTGCTATGAAGGATGTACATAGTTATATTATGAGAAACAGTAAAAATGATAAAATTATTGGAATAGCTATTAGGTGTAATAATTTTACAAGAGGATCTGCTGGTTTAACTTTTAGACCGGCTTCTGATTTAACGTATGACTCAATATGGAATGTAATTCATAAGATTTATCAATCAAATGAAAGTTTTGTTCTTGCTGAATCATTCTTATTATCTGTAACTAGGGTGAATAACATTTGTGGAAAAGGTCGAAATAGAAAAAGCGATTCCATAGAAACACTATCAAAGAAATCAATTATAAGCATTACTAACAACGATGACTTGTATCTTTTCAGAGCTATAGTTTTTGGTGAATATTACTTGAGAAAAAATAAAATTGATAAACATATATTTCGAAAAGAGTCTCAAAAATTAAGATCCACTAATGAACAAAAGATTCAAGCTTTACATTTATTAAAAAATACCATTCAAAACGTTCCAGCTAACGGTTGTGGTTTTTACGAATTGAAACAGATTCAGGATTATTATACTAACAACGGAAAAGATATTGCAATTGTTGTTTATGAAAAATCTTTATTCGGTCATGGAAATGATCCTGTATTTAATGGTGTCAAATTAATTGAAGAAAATAATAAATCATATAATTCTATAATATATTTGTTATATGATGAAAGTCAAAAACATTATGACTTAATAATAAACTTAATTGGAGCAGGTGGAAATAAATATTTTTGTTGGATGTGTAATAAGGCTTATAAAACAGTTAACGGTCATAAATGTGTTCACAATTGTTCAAGATGTTTTTCAATACCAATTTGTCAAAACACTGAAAAAAGAATTATATGTAACAATTGTAATAGAGAGTTTTTTGGTGAAAACTGTTTTGCAAATCATAAAAATACAGCAACACGTTTTGGTCAAAAAACTATCTGTGAAAAAGTATACTTTTGCAAAAAATGTCTTAAAACAGTTAATGTTGACGATGGAAAACATGAATGTGGAATGCACTATTGTAAAATGTGTCGCATTAAACATAAGAGTAATGAGTGTAATCAGTTAACAGAATCAGACAATCAAAATTTAAAAAATGTTCAAGGATTAATTAAATGTAAGATACTTCCACCTCAAAATTTGTTTTTACTTTTTTAATTTTTGGTCTTTGTCATACTTGTTGTACTTTAGAACAGAAAGGAGATTGTTTTCATTCTTTAGATGAAAGAGTTTTAACTGGTACATGGGTAGTTGATGAAGTACGTAAAGCAATTTCTGTTGGATATAAAGTTATCGAAATTTTTGTCATTTGGCAATATTCAATGACTCAGTATGATAAAAACACTAAAGAAGGAGGCATTTTCGCTGGATATGTGAATAAATTTTTGAAAACAAAACAAGAAACTAGTGGTTGGCCTGAAAACTGTGTTAGTGAAGAAGCTAAAGACTTGTATATAAAAAATTATTTTGAAAAGGAAGATATATTACTAGATAAAAATAAAATAGAAAAAAATCCAGGTCTTCGTTCTATTTCTAAAAATTATTTGAATAGTATATATGGAAAATTTTGTCAAAAAGAGAATATGCAACAAACAGAAATTGTGAAAACACGAGAAACTTTATTGAAAATCTTATGCAATCTAGAAAAAGAGGTTCACAATATTTTAATTGCTGATGAAAATGCATTATATGTACAGTAGAGTTACATTAACGAAGCTTCATTACAGAGTGGAAACACAAATGTCACCATCGCTAGTTTTGTAACGGCCTTAGGAAGGTTAAAATTGTATGAAATTCTAGAGCAATTATCAACACGTGTTTTGTACCTGGATACAGGTAGATCAATTATTATATTAATTATTTATTATATATTATATATTATATATTATTAATTATTATTTAATTATATATTGCAGATAGTTGCATCTTTGTCTCAAGAGAGGGCGTTGCAAATCCTGAACTAGGTCCGTATTTAGGAGATTTAACAAATGAACTAGAATCTTACGGTCCTGAAGCTTATATTACAAAGTTTCTTAGTGCTGGACCTAAATTCTATTCATACCAGGTTAAAACAGCAGATAACTCAATTCATTCAGTTTGCAAAGTTAAAGGTATAGGATTAAATTTTAAAAATTCAGAAAAAGTTAACTTTCAAAGTATCGAAAAACTTGTGGATCATGCCTTAGATAATCAAGAAACATCAAATGAATATGATGAAAGTAATCATAAAATTAATTTGCAATTTAGAGCGATTTGAAGAACAGATGATCATCAAATTGTTACAGTTGATGAAGCAAAACGTTGCTGTCCTGTTTTAAAAAAAAGGAGATTTTTAAAACTGGATTATTCATTACCTTTTGGTTATAAACAATAATATCTTTATAGTTAAATAAAAAAATAATAAATAAATCAATAAATATAATAACAATAATAATAATAATAATAATAATAATAATTTGTCTACTTTATTTTTCCTACTTTATTAATCCCTATTTTAATTTCCTTAATTTTGTTTTCTACAACGTATAAATAATTATATGAAATTTAAAATACTTTAGTTCAAAACAGAGTATCATTGAAAATGGACAATCTTTCTTCATCCGTTTACAATACAAGTAATTGGTCCAACTATGAATGGAAAATCTGAATACGTAAAAAAATTTATAAATAATATTAATGTAATATGTAATGTAACATTTGATAGAATTTTATTTTATTATGGAGAATGGCAAAAAGGGTATGAGTCTGGTTTCACATTAACAAATACTAAAATTAAATTTTATGAAGGTTTACCAAACCCATCTCATATTCATTTGACAATAACAAAAAAAAATTAATTTGTATAGATGATTTATATAAAGAATCTGGTGAATCCGTTTTGGATCTTTTTACAAAAGAATGTCATCATAAAAATATTTCTGTTATTTTCATAACACAAAATTTATTTCATAAAGGTACTTTTACACGAGATATTTCTTTAAATACAAATTATATGATTATTTTTAAAAATCCAAGAGATCGGTCACAATTTCAGTTCTTAGCAAGACAAATTTTTTCTGAAAATTCAAAATTTTTACAAGAAGCTTATCAAGATGCTACTTCAAAACCTCATGGATATTTACTTTTGGATTTAAAACAGGCAACTGATGAAAAATTACGTTTTAGGACAAATATATTTTCAGATGAAAAACCTAAATTTATTTATTTACCAAAATAATAAAGATATAGTTTTCAAATTGGTTTATTATTGAGGTGACAATGGAGCCAGAAGGAACAGTAAATCGTTATTCAAGATTACAAGTTGGAGGGTGTTGTTTACCACCATATTTTACAAAAAAGGTTGTATCCATTTTATCTGCAATTTGTCATGCTAGTGATTTGTTTGTATTAGTTTGTATTTTAAAGTCATCAGATCATAATATTATACGTTGTATTTTTTAATGTGCATTAAATATTATAAAAGGAAATATACCAGTAAATAATAAACAAGTTTCAAAACTAAAAAAATATAAGAACTCAATTAGAAAACTAGTTGAAGTGAAGAATAAAAAAGAAAACAAAAAAAGTAAAGAAAATAAAATAAATTGGATTAAAAAAAAAAGGGATTCTTCAAGAAGGTGGCGGATCATTTTTACCATTATTACTTTCTCCCTTTATTGAAATTATTTTATCCCAACTATTAATAAAATGAAGCATGCTCGTAAAATGGTAATTATTCCAGCTGATCAATATGTAAATGAAAGCTTAGAGAATCAATTTGTTCAAAAAAATAATGATGATAGATTTTTACAATCAAAATTAGAAAATGAACAAAACGATAGTAATGAACTAAATTCAGTACAAACCAAAGGAGATAATTTATCTCGATTGGATTCTGAGATAAATTTAATAATGAATATGAAAAATCTAAAAATTATTTACAAGTTTTACAAAGATATTTACATTTTAAAGAAAATGAAAGAAAAGAATTGCAAAATTTAGATATGTCTAAATATATGGAAGATTTAAATCATAATGAAAATTTAAACAATGTAACAATAGAAGATTTTAATCCTAATAAAAATTTAAATAATACAACATTTCAGAGTGAAAAAAGTTTTACTAATCAACCAAGTTCTGAAAGTGATTTTAGCATTGATTCAATTATCGAATCCGTACCAAAATCATATAAAAAAAAAGCAAAAATATTATTAGAATCTTGGAAGGAAACTGGTAAAGTAAGTTGGGATGTAAATGGAGTAACATCAATTGATGACAAGATAATTAATAAGTTAAGTATAAAAGATCTTTTAAATCATGTAACAAGAAAAAGAATAAATACAGTCGTTCCTATTAGTACTGAAGAATTAGTAAAATTTATTTATAAGGTAGATGCTCCTATAAACTTAATCGGTAATAGTGATGCAATAACTCAAATAAAAGAATTATCATCTCCTGAAAAAGCTACTGAAAAAGCTAAAAAATCCGAAGAAGGTAGTCATTTTATGCAAAATAATAAACGTCTCTGGATATCTAGTTAAATTATTAAGAAAATGTATTCTCATCAATATTATGATATTCGTAATGTAGCTGGGTATTCAGGAGCAAGAAATCTTTTGCTTATGAATAAAAAAAATTATTTAAAAGAAAATAAAGAAGAAAAACGAAAAATTAATGAATTTTTATCAAATCAAGATAGTTATACTCTCCACGCACCTGTAAGATATAAATTTAAAAGACTTTACTACTTACCTAGTAATATTGATGATGTATGGCAAATTGATTTGGCTGTTCTAATAAATTTAGAAAAATACAATGACGGATACTCTTATATAATGGGTGTAATTGATGTTCTGTCAAAGTTTGTTTGGGTCGAGGTATTACGTGATAAAAAAATGACAACTATAGCAACTGCTTTTGAAAAGATTTTAAACCGTTCCAATGGACGTAAGCCAGAATTCTGGGAATCGGATTTTGGTTTGGAGTTTATTGGAACAGCTTTACAAAAAATTTAAAAAAAATATGATATTAAATTTAGTACAACAAAGAATAATGATGTTAAGGCTTGTATGATCGAAAGATATTTTCGGACTCTCAAACAGAGAATGTGGCGTTATTTTACTCATAAAAATACAAAACGATATGTTGATATTATTCAAGATTTTGTTTATTCTTATAATAATACTAAACATTCAACAATAAAAATGATTCTTAGTGATGTAAATTTGTTTAATGCTTCTCTAGCTCGTGAAAATATGTTATCCAAATTTAAAAATCGAAAACCTGAAAAAAAATCAAAGTTCTCTGTTGGTCATTTTGTCAGAATTAGCCGTACTAAAGCAACATTTGAAAAATCATATGAAGCTGGATGGAGTGAAGAAATTTTTAAAGTTTCACGTGTAATAAACCGTCAAGGGATTTTTATTTATAAATTAGTTGATCTTAACAATGAAGTTATTGATGCAATTTTTTATAAAGAAGAATTAAGCTTAGTTGGAAAGGAACGCATGGGACAGGATAAAGAATTTATAATAAATAAAGTTATTAAATCGCGAGGAGTAGGAAAAAATAAACAGCTTTTTGTTTCCTGGGTAGGTACCCAAAGTCTTTTAATTCGTGGATAAAGGCTTCAGATTAAAAACAACTTTAAACCATGGAGCAGGAGGATGAATTTTATTTGGTTCTTCCATCCAATTCAAGTATGAAATATTTTGATAATACTGTAACGGTTAAATATTTTAGTACCGATTACAAACTGATTTTACTATGTGTTATACTGGATTCTAATATTTTAATATATTTTATATTGGATTCAACATCTAGCGACAAATTCCCGTAAGGAATAAGGCAAAACTGTATTAAAAGGACAAATGTTTAGGACTATATTTACTAAATAAATCTTATACCTTTGATTAAAACTTAGAGTTTATTATAAAATAAATGTTTAAATGGTTTACAAGTTAACGTACAATAAATAGTTATAAGTCAAACAGTTAATTAGAGTAGTAGCGAAAATAGAGATTTAAGATAGATAATTTGCGACTGTTCGGAAGCTCGACCGGAGATCGAATGCCGTTCTGACAAATTCGGCAGTATTTATATGATTTGTTGTTGAGCTGGTTTAGTGGGGCATCATGGATCTCCAAACAGGACCAAGTTTCTCTTTTTTGTGGTTGACCTCGTTATTACGTGGCCCGATGCCTTACATAAGTCCCAGCTTACTTTCGTTTTTACACATTATATTAGCGAATTTATATCTGCGAATTTCTGTTTAATCGACGCAAGATATCTCTTGGTCGATGACTTTTGGTAAAGCTGGCCTTTTGCTTTGCCAGCCGTTACACTCCTCTCCTTATAAAAAAAACTTTTCGTAAAGTTTTTTATAGAATGCCTTTTCTGATTTTTTAACTACTCGCTAATTTAATTGTTTGACCTGTTATTATCTGATTGCTTACTTAACAATTTTTCTCTCGTTTTGAGATCGTTTTCATAATTTTAAAAATATTGACTCTATATAATATTACGTATGCTGATTTATGACTCTATATAATGAACAAGTTTGTTGATTCGATATAATAAAAATTATTTTAATCTCAATTTATGCTTCTATACAATATTAGTAATTTTGCAAATCGTAATTGTATTTAATATATGTATGTAAAAAAAAATGTTTTTTTGTTTTGAACCTTGAACGTTCTTGGCTGAGATATGAAAAAATTTATAAGTTAGTGAAGGAGGAGATGTAAAATTTGCAAAAAATTTTGATATTATTTTAGTAAAATATGTCTATTTTACATCCCCTTATCCCTTCTGCGGTACAGAAAAAAAATACTGTAGTATTTTTACATAAAAATTGACGAAGAATTTTTTGTGTTAATGATTTATAAAAGTTACCATCACCGAAAAGAATTTTGAATATCATTAGAAATTTATTAATCCGGTTTTTTTTTTGAATGATTGAGATGTTTCGACAGGTATTTGACAGTATCTTACTAATCCTTATTAATTGTACAGTCGGCTTCAATAATGCCTTTACCACCAATAAATCCATAAAAATACAAAAGAATAATTAAATATTTAAATTTTATGAGTTTATTTATTATAAAAAAAAAAATTGCATCAAATAAGATAATTAGCACTTTATTAATTATTATAAAATCTACAAATTAACCGGATTAGAATGCATTTTGAATTGTGAAAATCCACCGAGAACTCGCGAAAATCGGGTGAAAATAAAAAATATTGCAGTTTTTAAAAAGTTTAATATTGACCTTATTTTTCAACCGATTTTTTAAATTCAAATTTCCTTTTAATCGGGTTAAAAAGTAGAATATTAGTGGACCAAAAAATCCTTATTTTTATCAAAAATTGCAAAAAAAAAAAAATGATAAAAAAATAAAAGAAATTTTAATGAACCCTGCTGTGAATAATTAAAATTATACGTAATGTAAATTTTGTCTTAATTCACAGCAGGGTTCATTAAATTTCTTTTATTTTTTTATCATTTTTTTTTTTTGCAATTTTTGATAAAAATAAGGATTTTTTGGTCCACTAATATTCTACTTTTTAACCCGATTAAAAGGAAATTTGAATTTAAAAAATCGGTTGAAAAATAAGGTCAATATTAAACTTTTTAAAAACTGCAATATTTTTTATTTTCATCCGATTTTCGCGAGTTCTCGGTGGATTTTCACAATTCAAAATGCATTCTAATCGGGTTAATTTGTAGATTTTATAATAATTAAAAAAGTGCTAATTATCTTATTTGATGCAATTTTTTTTTTTTATAATAAATAAACTCATAAAATTTAAATATTTAATTATTCTTTTGTATTTTTATGGATTTATTGGTGGTAAAGGCATTATTGAAGCCGACTGTACATCTCCATTAATCAAAAAAAAATTTTGTGTTTTGCCGGTATTTGTATACTTAAAAAGAAAAAAAAAAAAAAAAAAAAAAAAAAATGTGTACTGAAGTAAGTATAATATTAAAAAAAAATTATAATATAAATGTTAAGTCATTTAGCCATATTTATTTAATAATTAATTACTTATTAGTGAGAGTTATTTGACTTATATCAATCATAAGCTTAAGTGTATAAAAAAGAAGAAATAAATAACCGTTATTCAGACGTTTTTGTAACTAATATGTGAGCCGAGGATTCTAGGATCTTTTCGTGAGCGCTCGGAAGTGTCGAGTTTTTCTATAAAAAAATTATATATGCATCGTAATGCTATGTATATATAATTGTGTATTGATGTCATTTCTCTTCTTTTTGATATGCTTATATATTTATTATTGTTATCAAATTATTACTACTATTAATATTATTATTATTATTATTAGTAATTCAAGAAAAAATCAATATTAATAATATTAATATATTATTTACTGAATTAATTATTTATCTTATCTTAATTATTATGTAAAGTTAATTATCCGTAAATTATTATTATTATTATTATTATTATTATTATAAAAAAAAAATTTGTTTGGTTACATACTGAGAAAAAAAATTAATTATAATAATAATAACATAAATTTTGTTAAGAGTTATTTATCTAATCTTAATTAATAAGATAAAATTAATTATCCGTAACTTATATGTTATTTTATATGATCTTGAAAGGAGAGAGAAAGAGTTCTGTTATTTTTGATTGCAAAAAATTTTACATGTAATATTCTCGTATCGAGCGCTTCGGAGTTCTTCGGGCGTACTCGGAGTAGTTGGTGAGTTTTTCATAGGAACCGTATAAAATATAACTTGCATTCTTTTTCTCTGCTTTGTGCTGTTTTATGTATACAAGAAACACTTTCTCTAAAAAAAAACGCTGGAGTATTTTAGTTTTACTCCTGCGTAAATGACGTCATGATTTATTTGTATACATGAAAAATAACTTTATAAAATTTTAAAAAAATGATAAGATTTTTGTTAGAGTAAGAAAAATTTGTTTCCGAATGGGGACTTCCGATGTGCATATTTACTTCCGGAAAATTTTTAAAAAAATTTTGTTGATTGCTTTGTTATAAAAGAAAATTTTCTTTCAGGCTAAAAATGTTTTATTTTGTCGATCTTCATTGCATGTAGAAAAAGAAAAACTGTGTCTTCATGATCTAGGATCTTATTTTAAGCGGAATTCCGTGGGATTGCAGTGGAATTCTGCAATGCTGGTAAAAAAAATTTTCTTAGTTTTTCTCTTCTGTCTCTTTGTTTTATCTATACCTATATTCTTCATAACTGATTTAGTTTCCAGGAATCTTGCCCGTTGATGGAAGTGTAGATGTTGGTCTTTATTTGTACCAAATTCCTGAGGATTTGATTTTCCGCGAAATTGTTCAAGTTGGGCGAATTGGGCGTTTTAGGAGGCTGTTTTTGTCTGATGATAGCGTTTCGGAGTTTAGAGAGTCTGTTCTTTCGAGGAATTCTTATGTTCCTTATTTGGGTGTTACTGGCCCGGACGATTTGTCAACATTGGCCACTAGTGCTCTTGATAAGCGGGCCAAGAGTGGAGATCCTTGGCCGATGGCTCGAGATTTGGAGCAGCCCTTTGGTGGGTGTGCCTTTAATTTCCGGACTGAACATTATGCTACTGATATTTTGCATAGCCATTTATCTTCCTCTCCAGGTAAAAAAAAATTCTTATACTTGCGATTTTTCTTTATCTTACTATGAAATTATGTTTTTAGGCTATAATTCTTCAATGTGGTACGTTGGTGAGAGGGGTTCCAGCACTGGGATGCTTATGGGTAGAGGAGCTCTACCGTTGGTTAACCTGAGTAGGTATGGTGGTCCTACTGCTTGGAGGGTCATCTTGAGCTCTAGCGTACCTCGATATTGTAAAACGGTTGGTTCAATGAGAATAAGAACCAATCTTTGTGACCTTGCTACTTGTAAATCTGGAAGTCTTTGTAAGAGTTGTTCTTGTGATATGGCGGCTCTCCATAGTCCTGGGCTGTTTCCAGACTCTTTATTTTTGCAGAAAAATAAGATTGCCTATTATGATTTCTTGCAACGGCCTGGAGATTTACTTTATATCAGTCCATGGACTCCTTATTTCTCTGTCAATTTACAGGGAAATATTTCAGAGTCCACCAATATTTTGCCTCGTTTGTTGACGGCTTTGGAATTGCCTCCAATGACATGTAAATGTCCTGAAAGTCTTGGTGGTTTAAGAAAATTGGCGATAAGAAAATCTTTAGTGCTTGTTCACGAAGTTTCCGAATTGACTTGTTCAAAGAGGTTATGCGGAAAACAGTTTTTTTCTCCAGAAGATCTTGAAGCTCATATGGTGAATTCTCATAC
Source organism: Anagrus nilaparvatae (assembly GCA_022575985.1). Lineage (NCBI taxonomy): Eukaryota > Metazoa > Arthropoda > Insecta > Hymenoptera > Mymaridae > Anagrus > Anagrus nilaparvatae. Next base: position 33,505,445 of record JAKSXM010000007.1, read on the forward strand.
TTATCGGTGTGAGCTCTGTGGTTATAGTTCTATGTTAAAATTTAATTATACGAGACATATGACTGATCATGTTAGTGAATCAAGAGGTCAGCAACTTTGTGAATGTGGAGCTAAGGTGACATCTGGAGGATTGGCCAGACATCGAGCGACGATAAGTCATCGGAAAAAAATGTTGATGTTAGATGTTAATTTATGATTATTGTTTGTAATTTATGTTAAATATAAAAGAGTATTTATTTTTATATATATATATATTTGTTTTATTACTTGTTTCTTACTAATTACTTTCACTATCAGTTGAGATTTCGCTGTCACTGTCATATCCTAGTGAATCTCCAGAAGAATATCCATCGTCCGGTATATGTAGGTTATAAACATTAGTTGTATCCCAAGTCCATCTCCTGAGGAGTTCATTGATATCGTCAATTACTTGTGTGTTAAACTTTTTTTATAAGATTAATTCAATTTTGATACTAGATCTTCTTAAATCATATGATGATAGGTTTAAATTGTGAATTTTCCTGATAGTTATTTTTAGTCTGTAAGTATCATCTATGTTTTCTCTTAGTACCCTTTGATATTTATATAGTTTTTTTAATGCGCTCATTGTCGTAGTTTATTGGCCACTGACTTTACTATACTAAAAAAAATTTTGAAGGCGTATACATATAAGAATTTTTGCCAGGTTTTGTTTACGGATTCCCTCCTCTGGGGAAATAGTCACGGAGTTTTGTTTCAGATTCCCTACTCTAAGGGACTAATTTAATTTTCGGATTCCTTTCTTTCTAAGGAAATTGTTTTTTTTTTTCCTTTTTTTTTTTGTGTTTACGGATTCCCTACTCTGGGGAAATAGTCACGGATTTTTTATTCTTTGCTTTCACGGATTTATGAATTTTTAATTTTACGACTTTATTTTTTTTGATTTTTAAATTAGCGGATTTATGTCTGCGAATTTCTGTTTAATCGACGCAAGATATCTCTTGGTCGATGACTTTTGGTAAAGCTGGCCTTTTGCTTTGCCAGCCGTTACAATACGACTACAAATTATACAACACATCTAGAACGAGAACTTAACTTAAAAGGACATTGGGTTATGGGAATTGCAGAGGTTCATACTCCTCAGACAGTTGTTCATTTTAAAAAAAATGAATCATTTTATAATTTTATAAAAAATCCAATAACATCGTCTATTACTTTAATAAAAGAAAACCTAGAAATCACTTAAATAAAGGAAACTCAAGATTCAAGGTATGAATTTAAACACGGTCTTTATGATAGTGTAGATGAAATAGCCGCAGAAATCAATTCAAGCAAGGATATTCTTAAACATCAAAAAATTGTTAAACCTATTCGAAAAGGAGGATTTTGGTCAATTCATAGAATTTGTCAATTTAACACACCTCATAGAAACTACTTTAATCAAAAAACTGCGCAAGTTTTAGGATTTGACGAAACAAGTAAGGATGATAGTGGAAGAATTTTTTTTGAAACTAGTAATTCGAAAAGATTAATTGAAGCTATTTATCCTTCATGTATTTCACGAGCATTGACAAATCAGTTATATATTTACAGTGATGTATGTACGCCTTATAATATCGGCGATTCAAAATCACCTTTATTAAGAATAGTTTCTCTAAACACAACGAATTATTTATTTGGACATACAAATATACAATATTTTGCACCTATTCATTATTTTCCAGTATTAAAAAATTGCTTTCAAAATATAAATATTGATGTAAGGGATCAATTTGGTCAACGCGTTACATTCTTATTCGGTACTTTAACAGTAACGCTTCATTTTAAACGAGAAAGATGAGTTATATAACATATTACAATTATCAAGTTGGAGGAGGATCAGGTGTTAAAACTGTTTATATAGGATCAAGATTTCAAAGAGGACATGAAATTGGATCTTTTTTAGGAGGTCTGCTACGTGGAGTATTACCATATTTAAAATCTGGAGCAAGATTTTTAAGTAAAGAAGCATTTAATACCGGAATCAATGTTATCGATGATGTGGAAAACCGAGGTTCAACTTTTCGTGAAGCCTTAAAAGAGCGTTCAAAAGAAACTTTTAAAAATTTAAAAAGAAGAGCTGGTGAAAAAGTGGGAGATATTATGTTGGGAAGTGGATATAAGAATAATAATAAAAAAAAGAAGAGACAGTCTGTAAAAAGCTGTGCTAAGAAACGTAAGAAAGCAAAACGTTTAAATTAAAAAAAAGTTAAAAAAAATAAAAACAAGAAAACAAAAATTAAAAAAAAAGTTAATACAAAGCAAAAAGTTAGAAAAGTTTCAGATATATTTGGATAAATAAAATGGCGTTCTTACACACGCATTCATGTGAGGCTCAAAAAAGTGAAATTGATATATTTTCTTTACCTCCAACGCAAACATCTATAGATTCTTCATTATTTATACATTATAACCCTGTAGCAGCATTATATCAGAATGCTCCAGTGGAATTTGTCGTAGTAGGCAATGGGGAAGAGTATATTGACCTCGCACATACGATGTTACGTGTTCGAGTTCAGATAATCCCAAATGAAGAAGCTAATAATGTGAAAGTGGCTCCTGTTAATAATTTTCTTCATTCATTATTTAATCAAATTGATGTGTTTTTTAATCACAAACAAGTTTCCCAACCTAATAACTCTTACCCTTATAGAGCTTATCTGGAACAGTTATTTAATTTTGGATCAGATGCAAAAGAATCTCATTTAACAGCTGGATTATGGATTACGGATACAGCAGGAAAGATGGATGCTCTCCCAGATGTAGCAGGCGAGGGTAACAAAGGGTTAAAAGAACGTCAAACATATACCTTAGGATCAAAAACCATTGATATGATAGGGCATCTTCATTGTGATGTTTTTAATCAAAATCGGTTTTTGCTGAGTGGTGTCGACTTGAAATTAAGATTGATCAGATCTAGCGATGATTTCGTATTAATGGATTCGTCTGATCATTCTATCTTCAGCGTAAATTTGTTGGAAGGATCTTTAATTATCCGTAAAGTTAAAATTAATCCAGGAGTTTTACTATCACATGCTACTACTCTTGCTAAAACTACGGCTAAATACCCAATAGTAAGAGTTCAAATTAAATCATTTATAATAAATAGTGGAGTGAGTGGAGAAACCATTGATATTATTATATTAGGAACTCTTCCCAAAAGAATTATTATAGGATTTTTGGATAATAAAGCATTTAATGGAAGCAGAAAACTTAATCCTTTTAATTTTCAACATTTTAATCTTAATTATTTGTCGCTTTATATAGATGGGCAAAATATACCATCCAAAGCTCTACAGCCCAGCTTTGATGCTAACAATTCTAATTATATTGATAGTTATTTAACTCTTTTTTCTGGTTCAGGAATTCATTATTTAAACGAAGGAAACACAATTGATCGAAAAGCGTATCCGTTAGGTTATGCGTTACATGCTTTTGATTTAACACCAGATTTATCAGCTAATTGTTCAAGTCATTGGAATCTAGTTAAGAATGGTACAATGAGATTAGAAGCAAGGTTTAAAACACCTTTAACACAGACTATAAATTGTTTAATTTATGTATAGTATGACAGTGTTATTAAAATTGATTCAAATCGTCAAGTTACAGTAGACTTTAGTTCATAATTAAATTTATTATTCATAAACATTAAAAATGAATACATTTCAAATTGAAAACGCATTGAGTGGGCTAAATGCTAAAACAGTTGGAGTATTTGCAGCTGATCGTATCCCTATATCACTATAATTTCCTTCAGCAATTATAATTTATACACAGGAACAGTGCAAATCTGGACAACACTGGGTAGCTCTTTATATAAATAAATTTGGAAATCGATTTTACTTTGACAGTTATGGATTACCTCCATATATAACTTATCATGTTGATAGAATCAAGAAAAACTGTAATAGATATGATTGGAATCAAATATAGCTGCAAGGATACGATACAAAAGTTTGTGGGCAATATTGTGTTGTTTTTTCATATTATATGCAGGAAGGAAAAAGCATAAAAAATTTTAACAAACTGTTTTCTAATTCTTATAAAGAAAACGATAAATTAGTAATAAAGTTTTATAAAAAAATTCTCGCTTTAAAGCTGAAAAAAAGAAAAAATAATATTATAAGGAAATTTCCATACGATGATTCTACAGGAAGAGGAAGAGCTGTTGTACATAAAAAAAAAATAAAATTTTAAATATATATATATATATATATGTATACTTAAATAGTTGTCACTAAATAAAAAATTTAATAACAAAAACAATGACGTTTTTATTTTTATATTTCCTTTACCCTCCTCCTTATTTAAATTTATAAATTATTGTTAGCTACTAATTAAAATAAAGTAATGTTGTTAAAAGGTTTTAAATAAAAAAGAAATTTTTTGTTTGTGAAATTGTTTATTTTATTTTTTAAATTCAAATTACAATGAAAATTATTTTTAAATTAAATCGTTTCTTCTTTTTCTTCTTCTTCTTCTTCTTCAGTTTGAATTTTTTCTTCTTCAACTGTATCAGGAGTTTGTTTTTTATAACGTTCATCTAAAAGACTTCTCAAATTGTTTACGCAAAAAGATAATATTTCTCGGACAATCATACGTTTTTGATTTTGTAATAACATATCCTCTTCATCATATATACCAATGTTACTTTCAATATCTTCAGCTCTTGCATAACATAGGTTTCTGAAATAGACAACATCCTTACAAAAAGATGGGTTTTGAGTTAATCTTATTTCATCAAAATAACCAACAACTGCTTCAAAGATTTTTTCACTTTCTGTTTTTAAATGAGCCAGCATATCAAGTTTTGTAACTATAACATGCTCGATTCTTCTTATACCTTCAAAAGTTGCTTCTTGCATTATCATTGTTGGAGGTGTAGAAAGCTTTCTTTTTTTAAACCATGAACCGTTTTTATTAACAGGAGGTCTTTCTTCACTCAAAACAGCTTTTTTGTTGTAAGACGTTGTAAAACATATATCAAACCCTGCATGATATATTTTAACAGGGCTACCTAACTTTTTATAAGTAACAGAATCTCCAAAATATGCACTTATTGTATCAAAATGACTAGTAAATTCCATCCAGCTTTCAAAATCAAAATTAATTACTTTTGATGAGGTTCCCAATATTTGAACAGATATTAAAAACTCTTTTCAACATAAAGAAATTCCAGCTGATAAATTTTTTGAATTTGAATTATTTAGAGCGTAGTTACTTCCACAAATAAGGTTAGGCATATCGTAATCTTTTTGTAACATATCATTAGTTTCTTTATCTTTTGAAGTATTTCCTACAACATCCTTCCCAATTTTTTCTTCATTTTTATTCGTTTCAATAGTTATCTTCCTTTTATAAAAACTCAATCTTGAAATATCAACGTTAGCTTGAGAATTCTCCATTGTTTGAGTTTATTAGAACAACTCTATGTGACTCTTGAAACTGTACTACTATTCTTTACTGAAATTCCCATCGTTTTATACACTTACTCCAGGGAGGGGAAAAATACCCTTTCCTATTTTATTATGACAAAATTTATTGGGGGGTTCGGAATTAAGAAGGGGTAAAGTTTTTCATTGGTAAATTTTTAAAGAGGGGAAGTAACATAAAATGAGATATTTTTTTATAGGTTTTTCTTAAATGGCCTGTTTTGATCAGACTGGAGGGTGGGGGTGGGAGTCTATATTTTACCCTCCCACCCCCACCCCCAGTCTGAGCAAAAAAGGCCATACACTACTTCTTACTTTAAATTATCATATTTTGAAAACAGATCAATGAAAAGAGACGAATAAGCAATTGTTGAAAGCGTGAGGCTTGTAAAAAATTTTTGAGACCAATAGAAGTTATTTTTATGAAGGAATAAAATTTTGGCGGCAATTTAAGTCATAAATTAAAAAAAACTTAAAATATGCAATTATAGGTCCTATGAAAGTCGGGCAGACGAGCAGCTCGGATTTTCTAGTAGGAAGGAATCGACGTAAAAAAATATATATTAAAATTCTGCCCAAGCCGATTTTGTCGTCATTTTAGGTCAACTTTCCGGTACGTTCAAGCACGGTGTGTTCAAATTTTATTTAAAATTATTTCCAGCCAACCGTCAAAATCAATCAAAAACAAGAGAAATAATTAATATAACATTAATATGACAGTAAAGCAATTATTTATTTGTGGATTTCGTAAATGACCAGAATCTATTGGTATTATTTTTTGTTTGGAATTGATTTATACTGACACATGCCAAAATAATTATTTTAAATAATAATGATAATTTTTTAATTATTGGTATAGAAGATAACATAGTTATCTTTATGTTCGCGGCAAATTTCAAATTTGACAAATTGAATACACATAAATGTGTTTTATGATTGTAACGAACAAAGCCATTATAGGCATAGAAAACCTAACAATTTCTTGTTCAATATTATTTGTTGTTATTTTAATATTATTATTTTAATATTATTTCAATATTATTTGTTCAATATTAAAAAATAATTCGACAATTGATAAATGACTTGTCTACTTTCAAGAATGAGAAATATGTCTTCCGAGAGAGTTTAATTCGGTGTCTTCCATGGTGTAGTGGTTAGCACAATGGACTAGCAATCCAGAGACTCGAGTTCGATTCTTGGTGGAGGAGGTATTTTTTATTCTTAAAAAAATAATTTTAAATTTATTTAAAATTATTAATATAAAATCCATTTTAATTAATGGTTGGAAATAATATTGAACAAGAAAAATTGTCAGTATTTCTATGCCTATTATGGCTTTGTTCGTTATAATCATAAAACACATTTATGTGTATTCGATTTGTCAAATAATGATAATTATGTGAAGTTTAAATATTACTTTCTAAAAAACTTATAAAGTAGTTTCAATATATGTATTTTGGTTCCTCATAGAGGAACCATTGTGATGGGTCAAATTTTGATTTTTTGGCATATAAGCACGTTTTGGGACCTCAAAAAGCTAAAAAACTGGTTTTTAAAAAAAGTCTGTATGTGTGTGTGTGTGTGTGTGTATGTAACCGGTGAAATTTCACAACCGTTATGGAATTAAGACCTAATTTTTTTTTCAAAAATTTTTTCATCAAAAAATCTCAAACTACTTTTTTTTTCACCAAAAAATACAAAAAATACCAATTTTTATTTTCTTTATGGATTCATTACTTAATTTATTTCTGTGGAAGTACTAGTTTTAGAAATATCGTTTATAGTATTTTTTTGGACCTGATACTTAATTTTTTCAAAATTTTTTTCTCAAAATTTTTGTCGCCAAAAAATACAAAAAACGCCAAAATTTTTTTTATTTTAGGACGCAGTACTTAATTTCTTCCTATGAAAGTTTGAATATCTAGAATTATCTTTTGTAAAGGTCCATCTGACTCGTAATTCTTCGAAATTTTTTTTTTCCAAATTTTTTACAAAAAATAATTAAAAAAATACCATAATTTTTTTTGGACGTAATACCTCATTTTTTTCCATGAAAGTACTAATATCTAGAATTATCGTTTTTACACGTTATCTCCTAACTGATACCTAATTTTTCAAACAATTATTTTTTTTTTTAGGACTTAGCACTTAAATTCTTTCTATGAAAGTATGAGTATCTAGAATTATCTTTTGTAAAGGATTTCTCTATCTGATACGCAATTTTTTTTTTCAAAATATTTACATAAAAAAAATTAAAAAAACACCATAAATTTTTTTCTTTTTGGACGTAGTACTTAATTTATTTCTATGAAGTTACTAATATCTAGAATAAACGTTTTTACTAGGTATCATTTTTATTCATCAATTTAAACATAGCAAAAAATTTTTTTTATGTATATTTTAAATTATGTCTTGTAATTGTTGTTGTAATTATTGTCTTCAACTACACCAGCTACACCAAAAACTGTCTAGCAGACATAATTATCATAAAAGAAGATTATGTAATAGTGTAGAAAAATCTTCTTTTTTTTATGTAAAAATCCTAATTTTTTCCATGAGATGTTAAACTAATAATATCAAGGATAAGATCATTCAAAGATCATTCTTAGTTTTTCTTATGACATTATACTTTGTTAGGTAAAATAGGCCATTAAGAACATTTTGTTATTGCTAATGAGGAACCATAGTGCTAATTACTTGGCAGCGTATTTTTGCATGTTTTTTTTAAATATTTTTTAAGTGTATAAGATTAATTAAAACACTTTGAACGGAATGTATTGTGATTTGATATATTCTTTGCAATTACACTAAAAATAAGCATATAAATAATTTAAGTTTATTTGGAAGTGCATTATTGCATGCTTTAACTCAAAAGTTGCAATTAAAATGTTACTATTTATGTAAATTTATTTAGAAATTAATTAATCAGCCGTATTATTTAATTTATTAATACTAACACAAAAAGATTACTTGTAAACTTGTAATCTTTTATCAAGTAATTTGAGTTTATACTCATTTTCTAAAACTTAAAATAAGCATGTTTTCATTTTTATATGCATGTTTTCATTTTTATATGCATGTTTTTATTGTTTATGTTCATTTTTTAGTAATTTTAATCTGACTAACTATCGCTTTTAATCATTAGAGTTACTGCGCCAGTTTGAAATTCGGAAATTGCGGAAATTTCGCGTTATGATTTTAGTTCCGGTTTATGCGGAATAACTTCAAAACTTAGAAAAATAGCGTTTACAGCCCCTTAATCTAACTTCTTTCTGTAATATTTTTATCACTAAAAAAAAAAAAAAAAGAATTTAGGTTAATTTTGCAGAAATTTTTTGAAAAAAGCTCGAATTCCAGCTTTTGTACAGAAAAAAAATGATCAAAGATAAGAAAAAATATAAGCAAAATTTAAAAAATCACTTCTGTACTTTAACCATTAATCTAAAAAAAATTTGTCCATGGCAATATGTCGTTACGATAACCAAACGAATTTTCGTTGCTACACCAGTTCAAAAAATAACTTCAAAAAAAATTTCCAAAGAACTTTCATTTACTTTCTTGATTAGCTGGAAACTCTTAATTCATTCATTATTTGATGCACAAATTTCTTTTTTTCTAATTAAAAAACTTAAAAAATAATTAAAAAAAAATTTAATTAATTAATTAAATTAAAAATATATAAAATAAAATATAAAATTTTGGCAAAGCATCGCTGGCTTCTCGCGGCAGACTGATTTCTGCTGCAAATTCATTGTTTAGTGACAATTCTATGGCAACCTCATTTAAAATTTGACATAAAAAAAATGAAGCTATGCAGATTCTCGAATTTTCATTTTTTTTTAATGTCAAAATTTATCTTTATATCTATGTATTTAATGTACATCTAAAAGTAACTCTTACTTAATTTCTAACTACTTAAAATTAGTAAAAATTATGATGAGAGAAAAATAAATCTATTTTTTTTTTGAATAATAAAGCTATTTTTTGTTGTAAATGATGTAAATGATTGTTTAGTTACCCAACTACAAAATTTTTGATACATAAATATAACATTACTAGCTGCCTCTGGCTCGCTTCGCTCGCCCCGGCACCCACCAAGGGGGCTGCGCCCCCCTGGACCTGCGCCCCCCTGGACCCCTGCGGCTTTATTTTTCCAAAAATATGTTGTTTTATGTTACTCAATATATTGTAAAATAGCCTTTTTTCACCCAAAGTATTATCTAAAATTTACTGAATCATAAATATTACGGGCATACGAACCCAGACTGATAATTAGTGATCAGCAATACAAAGTTTCGCTACCCTTTCATAGGATCCACAAGAAGTCGTTGTTTCCCTCGACTATCAATTCTAGGGTTCTGCCTGATGATAATAGCTGTTCAAGTTTCTTTTAGTTACTATATTCAGTTATTACATCAGTGACTGATAAAAATTAGAAATATATATAATATTAGTCCTAACTTTTATAATTTTCGAAAAATGATTGTAACTTTTGACAGATCGAGCCGATTAGCTTGAAAATTTAGGTAGATACGTAAAAAATATGCCCGAATCGAATGAAATTCTTTTTGATAACAAAAATTTTCCTTGGTTTTCAGTTTTTTGGATTTTTTTTGAAAATTTGATAAAAATTTTTTTCTTGGAAATTCAGTTTTTTCAACATAAAAATTTTTTGTCTTTATAAATCAAAATAAAACCTAGCCTATGTTTTGACCCATAATTTTTGCCGTCTTTAGCCGTAAACCCCGCGTCTCTAACTTTTATAGCGTTCTAGTTTATCCATTTCGGACACACACACATAATTAAAGATTTATATATATATAGGATAGGATAGGATAGGATAACACTATAGTTAATTTAATATAAATATAATTTTAATAAAAAATAGAAATAAGATAAAATAAAATTAACAGCGTGATAGTAACAGTTGTGAGTGCATTAGTACGTAACATTGTAACATGTAACAATTAAAGTTTTATAATAATAAATAAATAAATCATTGTCAGTAAATAATAAAACGCAAAAAAAATATAAACATATTAACATATAATAACACCAAGTTAAAATAACATCAGTCAATATCACAATCTTTATATATTTAATTTTATAAGTTAATCACACTTAAAGACCGAGTCGTCATATACATGATTGAAGGTCTTTAAGTGAACAGTTAAGGCTGATTTAAAGAGCTTAAGGAAGGAAGGGATCTTATTTTAGAAGGAAGGGAATTCCAGCTTTTTGTACCTTGTTCTTGAAAGGAAGAATTTCCATGCGCTTTTTTAAGATCAGGAATATCTAATTTACGAGTTAGTAGATCACCTCTAGCTGTTTCTTTAGGGACGTATTTAATAAAAATTTGTGTCAAATACTCAGGTCTATGCAAGCAAAGAATTTTGTACATGATGATTAATGAGAAATATAATCTGCGCATATAAATAGTTAGCCACCCTGATTTTTCTCTATATGGAGTAATGTGAGTGTCCCTACGAATCCCAAAATTATACTTTAAGCAAGAATTACTGAGTCTCTGTATTCTGTCATGTAAATTTGACGAACAATCAAGATATACAACAGAACAAAAATCCAAACGAGGATCAACCAGGGCTTGTACAAGTTTAATTCGCAGTGATTCCGTAGTACATCGTCTAATAAACCTGATTGTATAGAGGACTCTGTAGCCTTTCTTGCCTATTGATGTTATATGCGCTTTCTAATTTAATTTACTGTCTAAGATGACACCTAGACTTTTCATTTCCTTAACAAACGGCACAGTAACACTTTCACTTATCTTAACGCTAGGAAGCTTTAATTTACCTGTTTGGTCTACGAAATAACTTGTACCAAAATAGGTGGCCTTTGTTTTGCCAGGATTAAGTCTCAATGAGACAGTTTGAACCCTGGTATTGATATTATAGGCTGCTAATGGTAGCTTCTCAATAGCTTCTTGGATATTTTCCGGTGAAGTCTGCATATATATTTGTAGATCGTCTGTATATAAAAGATGTTGGATGCCCTCGTGAAGATAGTCTTTGACGTTATTAATATAAATGCAGAACAAAAGAGGACCTAAAATTCACCCCTGTGGTACACCAAGGTTAGCTTCAAGTGGATCAGAGGTTGATGATTCATTGGTGACTTGTATTTGCCGTCCGCGAAGATAAGATTTGATCCATAGTAAGGCATTTTTCGAAAAACCCATTGAAATTAATTTTTCAATCAACTTTGAAGGAGATATGGAATCAGAAGCCTTACTAAAGTCAAATTGAAGAAGTAATGCCATTAGTCTTTTGGAAGGGATCTTGTTTGTATGGTTACGTATAACGTCATTGCTGTCTATACACATAACTTCAATCCAGGTTTTACATATACTGGAGCCTGGTGGACGTCTCGTTGCTGAGTGATTAATTACCTGTAGTGATAACTCTTTAAATATGTCCTTTACAAAATTTGTGTTGTTACTGACAGTGAGTAAGTCAGTGTTTAGGTCACCCATAACAACCTTGTGACTGTAATTAAAACATAAGACAGGTAGATTCCACAAAAACTGAGGATCTTCTTCGAAGGATACATAAGAAGGACGGTAAATTAACAGACAAAAATTGGAGGTATTTTATTACCTGTGATGCAACACATTAGGTACTCAGTAGTATTCGGTTTTCCACTTTTAATTGTGTCAGAGCGCGCTAGGACTGTGGCTTGTAGATTATTTTTGATGAATAGTACGACCCCGCCTCCTTGTGTATTGCGATCCTGACGAGCTATAACCTTTAATTGATATTATGCTATCATCTACAACGTCACCAAAGCGTGATTCAGCAACACCCAGAATACTACTTTTTTGAAATATTTTCCAGAAAATTGGTCCCAGAATTTTCGGGTGAAAAAAAATCTGTTGAAAAATTATCCTTCGATCTATGTAAAAATTTTTATGATTGTAACTTTATTAGGAGAAGAGGGACAGCAATAAATGCATCAAAAAAGTAAGAAAAATATTTTTTATTCTTTAGGCCGTTTTTAAACGTTTAATTGGTGCACTAAAAATTATTTTAAATTAACTAAATTTTAACTGCAGGTTCTTTAACCCATTAACTTCGGGGGAGCGTTGCAATTTTCAAAAAATATTAACTAATAAATTGTTTATAACAACTTAAGCTAAAACCGCTTCTGTTTATCGTAGAAACGTAATTCTTTTTTTAAATGACAGGTAATCATGCCTGGATTACAGTTTTAGAATTTGGTCAACGTCAGAATATTGATTTGATAACAGTATCCAAAAAACGAGTGAATTTTTATGAATAAAATGCTAATAAATAAGCCCCATTGTTCTTTAATAACCTGATGAATAAAAAAGTTTATGACCTAAACACCTGCCAATATCTTTATATTTTTTTAAAGAAACAAGGTAAGAGTAGGGATTATTGAATACCTATTACGATCAAAACAAACACATTTTGAATATAAATTAAGACCTTAATTAGTCAAGAAAACTCTAAAAAGGGCATATATGCCTTAAATCTTGCTTAAAAAGAAGTTTTCCCTCGGTTTTTCCTGACGATGTTGCAGGTTCCATATCTGTTTCGCTTACCCTAATTCGCAAAAAAACTCAAGGATATCTACGGGTACTTAGATCATAAATTTTTTTATTCTTCAAGATATTAATGAACAATGGGGCTTATTTATTAGCATTCTATTCATAAAAATTCGCTCGTTTTTTGGATACTGTTATCAAACCAATATTCTGACATTGACCAAATTCTAAAATTGTAATCCAGGCATGATTATCTGTCATTTAAAAAAAGATTTACGTTTCTACGATAAGCAGAAGCGGTTTTAGCTTAAATTGTTATAAACAATTTATTTGTTAATATTTTTTGAAAATTGCAACGCTCCCCTGAAGTTAAAGGGTTAAAGAACCTGCAGTTAAAATTTAGTTGATTTAAAATAATTTTAAATGCTCTAATTTCAGGTATAACTTCAATACGAGACTCAATAATATTATTGTAAAGAATTTGAGGAATATTATTATTATTATTATGGTTCTATATTTGCAATCACAAAATATATTACATTCATTCAACATATGTCAATATTATGTACATAGATATTCAATAAGATAAATAATTAAATTACAATTATATACAAATTTACAAAATTAATAAATAATTTAAAAAATATTCAATAGATTAAATTAATTAAATTACAATTATGCACAAATTTACAAAGAAAATAAATAATTAAAAAAAAATTAAATAATTTTATTCAACAATATACAATAACATCAATTTGTCAATTTGTCAATCAATCAATTGTTCAATTTGTCAACAATTCAATAGGGCTATAAACCTGCTGATGATCAGCTATCATCTGATTTATATAAATATCCACTTATTGTCTTTTTAAAACGGGAATAAGAAGCAAGGTCGCGTATGCACGGGGGAATATTATTCCAGAATTTAGAATACTTTATTTGAAAAGAATGTAGACCCCAGTCGGAATATGAGGCAGGGAGGGTGTAATATGAGAATTGGTAGGGTTATTGTTATTAATATTGCTATTATTGGAAAAAAAATTTGTATGAGTAATACAAGGTTGTAGCCTTAAACGGTTTGTAAATGTATTATTATACAAAGGGTTAAGTGACTGATTATGATTTGTTGCGATACCTGTAAATGTAGTAAGAGTTAATGACTGACGATAATTTTATACATTAGGAATGAAATTTATATTAATATTACTACCATTATTATCTCCACTGTCCCCACCACTGTTACCTATGCTGTTATTAAAAAATCATTATTTACTAAATTTAAAGAATTTGAATTAAACGTTTTGTGAGAGAGTTTAATTCGGTGTCTTCCATGGTGTAGCGGTTAGCACAATGGACTAGCAATCCAGAGACCCGAGTTCAATTCGCGGTGGAGGAAGTATTTTTTATTCTTGAAAAATAATTTTAAATTTATTTAAAATTATTAATTTAAAAATCCATTTTAATTAATGGTTAGAAATAATATTGAACAAGAAATTGCCAGTATTTCTATGCATAATACGGCTTTGTTCGTTATAATCATAAAACACATTTATGTGTAGTCTACTTTCAAGAATAAAAAGTATGTCTTCCGAGAGAGTTTAATTCGATGTCTTCCATGGTGTAGTGATTAGCACAATGGACTAGCAATCCAGATACCCGAGTTTAATTCTCGGTGGAGGACGTATTTTTTATTCTTGAAAAATAATTTTAAATTTATTTAAAATTATTAATTTAAAAATCCATTTTAAATAATGGTTAGAAATAATATTGAACAAGACATTGTCAGTATTTCTATGCCTAATACGGCTTTGTTCGTTATAATCATAAAACACATTTATGTGTATTCGATTTGTCAAATTTCAAATTTGCCGTGAACATAAAGATAACTATGTTATCTTCTATACCAATAATTAATTCGACAATTGATAAATGACTTGTCGACTTTCAAGAATAAAAGTATGTCTTCCGAGAGAGTTTAAGGACGTATCTCAGTGGATTGAAAGAGAGAGAGGTCTTTTCGGACCTCTTTCTTTCTCTCGCGAGTTTTGTATAAGAAATCGCAAAATGTTTTTGTTTATATTTATGTAAATAAACATCTAGGAGCTCTGAAATTTTTTCTACGAGTTTTTATAATAATAAATTATATTTTAACCAAATATTATCAAAGTCTGTTCTGTAAATTTTTTGTTTGGAGCTCTTAAAATCTCTTACGTGAAATATGCATGTGATTTAATAAGTACGTATTGTAAAAAATTTACAGAACAGATTTTGATAATATTTGGTTAAAATATAATTTATTATTATAAAAACTCGTAGACAAAATTTCAGAGCTCCTAGATGTTTATTTACATAAATATAAACAAAAACATTTTGCGATTTCTTATACAAAACTCGCGAGAGAAAGAAAGAGGTCCGAAAAGACCTCTCTCTCTTTCAATCCACTGAGATACGTCCTTAATTCGGTGTCTTCCATGGTGTAGTGGTTAGCACAATGGACTAGCAATCCAGAGACCCGAGTTCAATTCTCGGTGGAGGACGTATTTTTCTTTCTTGAAAATCCATTTTAATTAATGGTTAGAAATAATATTGAACAAGAAATTGTCAGTATTTCTATGCCTAATACGGCTTTGTTCGTTATAATCATAAAACACATTTATGTGTATTCGATTTGTCAAATTAATGTAAGAATTAGGAAAAAATTGTTTATTATTATTATTATGCATATTAGCTGAGAAATTTTTGTTCTTAAGTGTTGTTACTTCTCTTATTTATTCAGGTCCAAGTCTTAATTCATCACGTATCTGCTGTGGTATTGAAAGCGAGTGTGTTTCATTTTGGTTGCTTATTTTAAAGATGTTAAATAGAGATGTAATTTTCCTGCTAATATTCCTATAATTGTTGATGATGTTTTTTTGAATGATATCTAACTGTCGGTTAAATTTTGTCTGAAGAGTTTTTTTCCCATTTGTCAAGTAAATTGCTTATATTTTCTATATAATTACATGGTTTACTAGTGGTACTATGTCCCCAATAGCATTATGGCATAAATATGCTTACATTATTATATCAATTTATGTTGAGGCAAACAGCAAATTTACATCAAAGTGCGTCCTCATATGACGTAAATTTGATATTAAGTAGGTTAGATGTTTTCAAATTGAATACAATTTTATAACAACGTATGATTTCATAAGGAAATAAAATTCTGATGGAATATTGTATTCATATTGTTGTCATGTTTTTTTTTAATGCAATTTTATTTTAAGTAAATATGTCATAGTTTTTGTGTTTTGTAAATAATAATTTAAAAAAAGGACCTAAAAAAAAACCTATCAAAAATATATTAAATTTACAATAAAACTTTAAAGAAACAATAACTACAAGTCTCCGCATTTTAAATTATGGTGTTGCCTAACCTGTAAATTACACGATATTATTATTTATATAGTAAATAGTAATATCGTTTAATATTTAATATATAATTTATATAATCAATAATTATATATTGACAGAAAATTCAAAGCAAGTTGTATCCTTATGTGTTTCAAATTTTACGTAAATTAATGCTTACATTCATGCCAACTTTATAACAGCAATATAATGCCAATTTTCATTTAATTATTATTGATGCAATATTTACGTAATTATGTAGTTGCATGGAAGTTGCTGTATAATTGAGTAAATTATGTTTTGTTGCTGTTGGATTGCAGAGAAATTGTTCTCAATAATTTTTAAGCAATCGATGCAGCCGTATTGAAAATCAAGGAATGCTATTGGGGATGTTGATAACCGAGTTATTTTCTGTATATTATTACTGTGGTCAGGTGAGTTTTTGTTTTTATTATTGTTTGCGGCGTTGCCTAGCAACGTAGATATTCTATTGACAGAAGGCGTGATTTTACTATGTGTTAATTGCAGTCTCTTTGAAGAGGAGCTTACTGTATATTTATTAAATGGTGGGGTATCGATGTTCACACTCTTACGACTTAATTTTTCCTTGATTGATAGGCATTCATTACAAAGTATAGTTTGACCAACAGATTTTTGCGCACAGCGTCGATGAAGTAGACTATTACATGTGCCACAGTTTTCAACGGATAACTTCTAATACCTGGTTTTCTGCAAATAACCCAGATGTCGTCTTTTTGATCAGCTGTTGCCATGACTGGTGACTTGTAGTTGCCGTCCGCGAAGATAAGATTTGATCCATAGTAAGGCATTTTTCGAAAAACCCATTGAAATATTTGCAATAACATAAATTTGTAATCTACAAGTGTTAAAATTAGCTCTTCTCTTTATACATACTAGCTCAAATGCAAGGATATTCATGGCTGAGGCAGTGGATAGGGTCATAGCTAAAATTAAGTTATGAAACGAAACAATGCGCAAAGTGAATTTGATTTGCAAAGGCAAGCTTTGACGACAGAATTAAAAAAATCAATTTGTTTAATTTCTTAAAAATGTAAGTTTAACTGCGCGCAAAATGGGCTCAAATGGTACATTAAGGGTGTAAAATTTTAGCGGTAGTGTGATAAATAGCACGAGTGCTTGGCGAATATGTCTAAAATACTGAAGACCGGTCTGACCGAAATACTGAAGGTCGGCTCACAACTTGTTCCTTGAAGTGAAAATCTCATGTGCACAATTTATGCACTACTTGTTGTAACATAACCTAAAATTTTTTTAAATTTCTTTAACATATTTTTTGTTTCAACAAATCGATAGCATATTCGTGTTCAGACACCCAAAAAACATAAATACTTCTTAGAAAAATCCATCAACCTAATGAGGAGAAAATTTATCTAGAAATAGGAATGAATATATTAGATTTTATTATGTTTATATGCCTTTTAAGCTATTTTAATAATATAAAAATACGTATAAAAAGTATATGAATATATATGGTCCTGTGTACCAAATTAAAATATGAAAAAATATGTATAAGAAATTAAATTCCTTGTATTCCAACTATTATTAGTACATAATTTGGTATTTACCTTATACATTTAGTGCGATCGTCAGTAGATTCAAAGTTTTTTTCAATGTATTTTTCCTATGTATTAAAATCAGCTTTAAATCACTTTTACTCTTTATAAATTGTTACAAACGCGTTTCATTTATGAGAATATATAAGAATCTTGTTTATATAACATGACTACAAATGGTTATCATACGCTATATAGCTGAAAGCAAATAAATGTCCAAATTATATACAATTTGTTGGAATACAAAAAATTTCATTTCTTATATGTTTTTTCATACTTAAATAATTGTCAAAGATGAGTAACTTTATAACACAAATAAAAATATAATAACGGGGACAGTCATAGATCAGAAGCCTTGGGGTGTGTACATACACTGTTTGAATAATGTTCCGTTTTGTCTATAAATCAATTTTACACTTAAATACTTTTATGTGGCGAAACACTGTTACGTGACTATTAGTTGAAAATTAACCAATTTATTGGTTAAATTAATAAAAATATTACATTAAATACTTTGTTTTTATTGGATACCAACCCTAGAAACCATATTTAAGTTTATTTAATTATAGCCGTTAGGCATATAACAACTGTAGTAAATGAACTAAAAATGAAATTTGAACAAATTGTCATTTCAATATATGGGTGTATCTATCTGGAAGGTACGTTAATTGCAGAATGATCTTCACTGATTAACCTCTATATATAATATTTTTGTATTTATGAAACATGACCCCTGCTAATTTTTTAGCCCTGTAGGTGCAAAGGTTCCCAAATAAGGCCCATTTGAATTTTTTGGAAGTTTTCAGGTTCGCTAATCATTTTTCAGTAACAAATTTATAAATTTGACTAATTGTACAGAAAGAATATTTTCAAAAAGTAAACCTATGTATAAATTTCCACTGCATAAGAAGGAAGATGCTTAAAATTTCAAAAAACTAAATATACTTTTTTTTTAATGTTACTTAAAATTTGAGAAAATAATAGTTATAATCTAAAACGTTTCCAAAATTATTCAATTCTGAAGAAGGAGATTAATTATGATTATTTTTATTAAAACACTTTTAAAACCGATGAATAAGAATCAAGAATTTTAAAGTTTGTTAGTTGTTAACAATATTATTTAAAAAATACGATTGATGGGTTCAATAATAAATCAAAATTCTTTTATTATTTACCTATTTCTTTAAAATTTCCCTCTCTTAATTATATAATAGACGCCCTCCCCATATTTCTTCATGTTAAAATAATTATTCTGAGTAGTATTGGTTACGATCTTGTTTTATCTACTATACATTTAATAATAATAAATATTTTTCTCTGATGTTTTTAAATTAAGAATTGTTTGTTGACCCAGTAGTATTCACTAACTATAATTTTTGATAATGAGTTTACCAAAATTATTGGCTATTTCTAAAAAATTAGTTTAACCGTGAATAAGAACCGTGGGTTTTTGCAATTTAAAAAAAAAATATTCATAATTCTTAAATTTCAAAAAAAAAATTTATAAAAGCAACTATAAATAATAACCTTTACTTTTTTTCGATTTATTATTTCGTATTATTTTTAATTATCATACAACTTTTGACTTAATAAAACTTCTTATAAAACCGGTGAGAGCTAAAAACATAACATTCTAAATGAAGGAAATCAACCAGTAAATTAACCAACAATTTTAATTTTTAATTAAATAATGAATACTTCAAAACTTACATTATGCCTAGGTGACCATGTATTGCACATCACTGTTGCATCCTCTAAAATGCGGCTCTATAAAAAAAAATATTGTGTGCAATTTAAAAAATTCATATGAATTAGATTTCATACAAAAATAATTTAATTTTACTTTTGATATTCTTTTAAAACTAAATTTGTTTTAAGGAAATATGCATAATGATTTTTTATGCTGAAATACAAAAAAAAGGCATTCATTGGCTCAAAAAAAGGAAAAGATTATTTTATTGTTTTATAATAAAATTATATAAATGATTACATAAGATTATTTATTAAAGTTACATCGTTTTATCTTTCTTGTTAAGATTTTTTAGGGTCTAAGGTATTTAAGTAGATATTAGTGGCTTCGTAATCATTTTTGATTGTACTGTAAAACCTGTAAAAAAATTTGCAGAAGATTTATTAAAAATTTGTTGTTTATATTAGGGTAGTTCACAAAAAAAAAAGCTCCAAAAATTTTTTCCCTAAAATATGTTGAAGTTTAGGTAACAAATTGATCCCATACCAATTTTCAGCTCATTTGAGAACGTTTTTGGGGTCGCACAAACCCAATGTAGCTCCTAAACGGCTGTCTAACCCCAATAATTGGTGTGAATGATAATGATAATGACTTTTTTTCAAAATACCTTTTTTATACTTTTTCATATGTTCACCGTGTCACTAAACTCAAAAATGAGGCCTTCAGAGTCTAAAAATACCTGAAACACCCTTAAACACCGAAAAGACCCCTTTTTTTACAAAAATTTTAGGATTTTATACCGAGAACCGTATGTTTTTTTTCTTTTGGGAATGATCATTTATGATTTACTTATGATATAACAATCAGCTATAAACAATATACCCTTTGAAGCATTTAAAACGTAAAAAATTTTTTTTAATGGTAAATTTTTTGTTAAAAGAGCGAAAATTGTACGCATCATTTTTTTGTAAGTGGATAAATTATTCATGATATTTCAAACAACTTCAATTGATAAGATACAAATTAGCCCCTATTTTAGTGTTGTATTCAATTTTCGCTCTTTTATCAAAAAATTTAATACTCAAAATATTTTTTTAACTTTTTAATTATTTCTAATGGTAATTTCACCCCCTAAAATAGGAGTCAATTTGTATAATATGGTTTATACACGATTTTTATATCATAAGTAAATCATAAATGATCTTTTCCAACAGAAAAAAAAGAGACATACGATTCTCGCTATAAAATCCAAAAATTTTTGGTAAAAAAAAGATGTTTAAGGTATGTTCGGACTCTGAGGACCTCGTTTTAGAGTTTAGCGACATTGTTATTAAATTTAAATTGTTTTTATAAACTAGCTTTAATAGATTCAGTTAACTTTATCTAGAGATTATGCTTTAACGGTAACGGTAACTGCCAAAAAAAACGATTTTTCGATTTTTTAATGTGCTTAAGCGTTTGTGGGTGTCATTTAATGAAAAAATAAGTTCTACACAAACCGCATCTAAAAATATTTTGTCATTGGACAGCGTAAAAGCATTTTTGATTTTTGAAAATGGGATCAGGTACGTCGGGCGGGACTAAAGCTACTAAATTTAAAAGGCAACATAAAAATAAAATTTCGGGGGGTGTTTGATAGTTTTTTTTGACACTAAAAACGATGGAATTATTTATTTTCATTTTTTTTAAAGGCAAAAATTTATGAGCTAATTTCAGTGGTAAAAATATCAAAAATTGGACAGTTTTTAACGTGAAAAACTTGCTGCGGACTAAAAAATGTTTAGAAATTATTTTAAAAGAGCATTCCGCATGTTTTTTGGGTCACTGAAAACGATGGAGTTTGTTATTTTTATTTATTCTTTACGGATTTAGAGAAATGGGCCAAATATTGTAGCTTGATTTTCTAAATTCAGCATTTTTTTGAATTACATTACTGTCAAGCTTACAGAAAACTGGACATCTAGAAAGGTAAATTATCATATTTTACTATTTTTACAACTAGCGCAGAATAGATTGCTTAGATTTCTTTTCAGGTTACTAGTTTCGTTCAGTGTTACCACAATGTCATAAAATATGGTTTTCAGGCAATTTTCCAAATAATGCTGTCATCTTGCAATTCAACCAAAATACTTCAAGTTGATCTCATTCTTTTTTTATAAAATACACCTTTTAATCCTCGTAATCCGTAATTTTCAGCACTGATTCTTTTTTTTTTTTTTTTTTTTTTTTTTTTTTAAGGGAAATATGTGAATCTTGCATCAGCCATGGAGTGTTTGCGGGCCTTAAAGTCCCGCAAATTTCCATGACCGCCCAGTTTTACAAAGTGTACAACTGGGAGACCACCGGCGAACGCGGTCGCCGGCTACGCCCCAGATTCTTACTGGATAAACACACTTTAAACCCCCCGCGCTTGTTTGTCCCAAACGGGAACTCCCTTTTCAGGTATAATTTCAGTTTGGGACGCGCAGCCTAGGCAGCTGGCCGCTGCCTTCCTCCCTGCCTAGGGGCAGAAGCTCTCTACGATAGAAAGCCCTCCTCCTTCTTCTCCAACAAGGTGGTCCTTATGTACTCTGCTACTTTGTTCCAGTTTTCGGAACTCCGTAGCATTTCCGGGACCACCGTCTCCAGCCTCCAAATCGGAAAGGGCGGGCGCCCCTCCGCGTAGCACACACATTCGAAGAATGTGTGCTCTACTGTATCATCCACGCCCGGACAGTGCAAGCACTTCTTTGTTGCCACCTTATGCCAATGCTCCAACATGACACGGAAATACCCGTGTCCAGTTAAGAACTGGGTAAGGTAGAAATCCACCTCCCCATGCTGTCGTCCCATCCATGCCTGCAGGTCTGAGATCAGTCTGCGCGTCCATTGGGCATTTTTCTCTTGGTTCTTTTTCCATTGTGTCTTCCATGTTTTCATAGAGTTGAAGCGGGCGCGAGTGGATGACACTTCGCGCTCATCTACGCTCTCGTAGATGGATTTCTTTCCAACGCTAGCAGGTCAATGGGTATCACCGAAGCAACAACCTGGATCGCCTCTAGAGATACCGTGTGGTATCCGCAGGCGATCCTCACTGCCACTTGCCTCTGTACCGACGATATTTTATGTCTGTACTTGGCAGTTTCTGTGGTCTTCGCCCAGACTTCTGATCCGTAGAGCAGGACAGAGTTGACGACTGACATCAGGAGCCTTCGCTTCCCTGGTTTGGGTCCCCCAATGTTGGCCATGAGCCTTGACAGGGAGGATGCGACCAACGCTGCCTTTTCACACGACCTCTGAAATTGCTCCCAGAAGGTCAGCTTGTTATCAAGCTGAAATCCCAGGTATTTCACCGATGTTCTGGTTCGGATCGTGTGAGGGTTTCCGCCGTCGTCGATAATTACATCGAAGTCGGTGGGAACCCTTCGACGGGTCAGCAGTACGATCACCGTTTTTGGGATCGCAAGCTGGAGCCCGTGAGAGTCCGGGGCTCCCCCCTTGCCCTTGTTCAAGAGCACGAGACGTGCCACCTTCTACTGCTTAGGGAACACTCCAGCCACCAAACACGCATTGAACATGCTTAACAGGATACCAGGGTTTACTTTGACTGCTCTTTTGAGCACTTCCGCTGGTATCCCGTCCGGCCCCGGTGCCTTGCCATTTTTCATGGCCTTTATGGCTTTGACCATCTCGCCTTCGGTTATTATATTGTTATTGAATGTATATATTGTATTAATTTTTATGTAATCGTGTTTTAAATGATTAGTAATAAATGAAGATCTTAATTAATTCGATTATGCCATCAATAATTATCATATTAATTAATAACTACCAACCTTATAAAATAATTAAATACTCCCCCCCCCAAAACGGGTAAAAATATTTTTATTACAAACATTAAAACTTAATATGAATTCTTATATTTTTTGGGACGGTGAAACCAAAAATGAATATTAAAAATGTTTTCTACCAATGTTTGGCCCTGTAAACCACCCCAGTGGCCCCATGCGCCCCCTCCCCAAACGAGATGCAAAAATTTTTATTACAAGAACTGAATCTCAATATGTGATGTAATGTCTTTTGAGACGCTGGAACCAAAGATGCATATAAAACATGTGTTTAACCAATGCTTGGTCCTCTAGGCCACCCCAGTGCCCCCATACACCCCCCCCCAGAAATGAGTTAAAAAAATATTTTTATTAGGAACATTAAAACTCAATGTGTATTCTTATGTTTTTTTAGAGGATCTAACCAAAGATAAATATAAAAAATGTTTTTAACTTGGTTAGATCGTCTCAAAAAACATAAGAATACACATTGAGTTTTAATTTTCCTAATAAAAATATTTTTAGCTCGTTTAGGCGGGGGGGTGTATGGGGGCACTGGGATGGCCTAGAGGACCAAGCATTGGTTAAACACATTTTTTATATATATCTTTGGTTTCAGCGTTTCAAAAAACATAACATCACAAATTATGTTTTAGTTTTTGTAATAAAAATGTTTGTATCTCGTTTTTTGGGGGAGGGGGGGGAGCGGATGGGGCCACTGAGGTGGTTTACAGGGCCTAACATTGGTAGAAAAGATTTTTAATATTTATTTTTGGTTTCAATGTCCCAAAAAATATAAGAATTCATATTAAGTTTTAATTTTTGTAATAAAAATATTTTTACTCGTTTTGAGGGGGGGGGGTATGAATGGGGGCACTGGTGTCGTCTACAGGGCCAAACGTTGGTGAAAAACATTTTTTGCATACATTTTTGGAATAAGTGTCCCCAAAAACATGAGTATATAGTTCAATTTTCATTACTACCTGATTTCATGTTTTTAAAAAAACGTTTCCATTCTGGCCGGTTTAGTCATGATAAAGGGATGAATATCCAACATCACGTACTTGGGTTACAGGGGATGAAAATAGTAGTCATCTGATTTCTAAGTTTAAAATTTTTGGTTTTAGACATTCAAAACTTTAGCTGATAGTATAGGTTTAGTCATTCTTATTATTATAAATTCATTATATTAAATTTTTTCGATTATCTTTAAGGTTATTCTCTTCTTTGTTTGGAGAAATATTCTAATAACCCTTGTGTTATAGAGTAAAACTCTTAACACAATTATTTTGGCACTCTGTGCTTATTCAGATTTATTGTTTTTGGTTTTGATGAACCCAAACCAGTTCGAGGATGTATTTCCTGAACTAAGGTTTGATTCGGCTTTTACTTTTTAATAATTTTTTTTTTGTTGAAAAATTTTAATCAGCTTGGAGATATATTCTCTGGCAAAGGTTAATAATTTTCTTTGTATATATTTTAGGCCTATTTCGTACCAGCTAAGAGATAGTGTTCTCTAGCAAAGGTACCTTTAATACATTATCTCTAATTTTTGGAAAATATTTGACCAGCTTCGAGTTATTCCTCTAGCAAAGGTTCATTTGTCTGATAAAGTATTTCGGTAATTTTTTTTTTTTTTTATATAATTTTGATTGTAAATATTGAATTGATAAATTTACTATCGTATATAATTCTGATTTGTTATAAATTTTCTAAAATGTTATAAAAAAAAAAAAATAAAAAAATAACAAAAATTTATTCTATTTTATGTAAAATATTACTTTTTCTTTTAGAACAAAAATTTATAATGTTTATTATAATTTCAATTATGATATCAATTTTGATTTTAGTCAAAATTATAATTTTATCTGTACATATGCTTGATGAAATTAATATTTTAGAATTATTTTTTCTCTTTAGTGTTGTTATATTTTATACGACATCTATTCTTTGTTAATTTGCAAGTTTAAATTGTAAGGAGCAAAAATGTTTTTTTTTCTATCCTTTTTGTTATTTGAAAATATTAGTAGTAGTAGTAGTAGTTTATTCTTGTCAAATTATATACATAATTGTTACAAGCTTAAAACAGTTAATACAGTTTAAAATTTAAATTACATGAAAAATTACATTAAAAAAAATTACATCTTTTGAAATATTAAAGACTTATTATTAATGACTTAAATAAGACATTATATTTTTTCAGGCAGCTGTTGCCAAGGCCATAGGTGTCGAAAATGGAGACCTATTCCAGGTGTCCATTTTCAAAACCAAAGGAACAACAAGCCAGATGGCCGTGGTGGACCTTCTTGAGGCCGACGCTCTACGCCTGGCCAAAAAGGGCAAAATCCAGATCGGCTGGGCATTGAGTAGAGTGCGCCTCCGTGCAGACGTGAGGCGCTGCTACAAATGTCTAGGCTATGGGCATAGCCAATATGTCTGCAAAGGCCCAGACAGAAGTAAGGCGTGTTTAAAGTGTGGCGAAGATGGCCATAAGAGGAAAGAGTGCAGCAAGGATAAGCATGAGTGCTTCCTCTGCAAGACCAGAAAGGATAAGTGCTCCACGGAGCACTATCCTGGAGAGGGAAACTGCCCCAGTTATCGGGAGGCTCTAGCTGTGGCGAGAAGCAGGTGTCATCGAAAATGATCAAGGTTCTCCAAGGGAACATGCGACACGCACGGGAAGCTGGTCCATTGATGGATCAAATTGCTCGCGAAGAGGATGCAAATATCCTCTTACTAAGCGAGCAATATTACAACATGAACCACAAGTACTGGCTTTCCGATGACACTGGCTGCTGCGCCATATGGCTTCGAGGCAGGGCCCAAACGTCCCTTACCCAACAAGGGAAAGGGAATTGCCACGTTTGGGCCAAGTGCGGGGAGACAACTTACATAAGTTGCTATCTCTCCCCAAACGACAGCTCGGCAGAGCTGGCTACAAAGCTGGCCAGCATCGAGAGCACGGTCCGGACGGCGACTGGTGGCGTCATCCTTGGTGGTGACTTCAACGCCAGGGCTCTGGAATGGGGGATGCCAACGACTAACCCCAGGGGACGAATGGTGCTCGAAATGGTCACTAGGTGCAAACTAGTGGTCCAGAATACAGGCAACATGCCCACCTACGAGAGGCCGAGTTGGGGTGTCTCTATCCCGGACATAACCTTCGCTACAAAAGCTGCGTCCGGGAGAATAGGCGACTGGAGGGTAATGGATGAACAATACAATGGTAGTGATCATCATTACATCGCCTTCCGGGTATTGGAAGGAACCTCACAACGACCTCCGTACAGGAGGCGCCCCTTGGGTTGGAACGTCCCAAAAATGGACGAAGACAAATTCGAAGAGTATCTTCGAATCGAGTCAGCGTCCATCCCCGCTTGGCATGGAGGGGCCACAATTCTCCATGAGGCTGAAATCTGAGTTAAGAAAGTAACATCTCTATTATGCGGGGCTTGTGATGCCTCGATGCCTCGCCACAGGCCCTGGAAAGGGAAAAAGCCAGTGAACTGGTGGACTCCCGAAATAACTGAGCTCCGGAAGGAATGCCACAGGACACGACGAAAGGCGCAAAGATCACGGGACAGACCTGAGGCTGCCGTTCTTTCTCAGGAACATAAGGACGCCAAACACCGACTGGCCAAGGCCATCCGTCAAAGCAAGGCTCGATGTCTGCGTTCATTACGCGAAGATGTAAACAAGGACCCCTGGGGCCTAGGTTACAAAGTCGTAATGGGCAAATTGAACCGGGGGTCCGACAACATGATGGACGCGGCGTCGACTGAACGGATCGTCGGTGCTCTCTTCCCTGAAAGGCCCATCCGGGAAAACCCGGTTGAGGTGATACCCAGGGAGGAAGTGCCGTTGTTCAGCGAAGGCGAGATGGTCAAGGCCATAAAGGCCATGAAAAATGGCAAGGCGCCGGGGCCGGACGGGATACCGGCGGAAGTGCTCAAAAGAGCGGTCAAAGTAATCCCTGGTATCCTGTTAAGCATGTTCAATGCGTGTTTGGTGGCTGGAGTGTTCCCACAGCAGTGGAAGGTGGCACGTCTTGTGCTCTTGAACAAGGGCAAGGGGGGAGCCCCGGACTCTCCATCATCTTACAGACCTTTGTGTATGTTAAATACCATTGGTAAGGTGATGGAGAGCTTGTTCCGGGCAAGGCTCAGAAGGGCAATAGAGGAGGGCGGTGGTCTCTCCGAGGAGCAGCATGGTGTTTTCGTGAAGGGCATTCAACGATAGACGCCATTCGGCGTATCGTGGCTACCGTAGAGGCTGAGAGGGAAAAGAGGCCTGCAATTCGCAAGGACGTCCTTCTGGTAACGCTGGACGTCAAAAACGCTTTCAACTCGGCCAGGTGGGATGACATGATCCGGTCCCTCGAGTACGATTTCCGGATACCCAGGTATCTGGGTAACGTACTAAAGGATTACCTGCGGGACCGGAAACTGCTCTACGACACGCTCGATGGAAGGCGAGAAAGGGTTTTGAGTGCAGGCATCGCGCAAGGTTCGGTTCTCGGACCTGATCTGTGGAATGCCTTTTACGATGGCTTGTTGCGCGTCCACCTCCCGGAAGGAGTTTCCCTGATCGGGTACGCCGACGACGTGGCCCTGACCATAACTGGCAGGGACATGGAAGTGACCCAGGAGAGGTTGAATCTAGTCATGAGACGGATCAACCTCTGGATGGGCGATCACGGGCTCCAGCTTGCGATCCCAAAAACGGAGATCGTACTGCTGACTCGTCGAAGGGTTCCCACCGACTTCGATGTAATTATCGACGACGGCGGAAACCCTCACATGATCCGAACCAGAACATCGGTGAAATACCTGGGAGTTCAGCTTGATAACAAGCTGACCTTCTGGGAGCAATTTCAGAGGTCGTGTGAAAAGGCAGCGTCGGCCGCATCCTCCCTGTCAAGGCTCATGGCCAACATTGGGGGACCCAAACCAGGGAAGCGAAGGCTCCTGATGTCAGTCGTCAACTCTGTCCTGCTCTACGGATCAGAAGTCTGGGCGAAGACCACAGAAACTGCCAAGTACAGACATAAAATATCTTCGGTACAGAGGCAAGCGGCAGTGAGGATAGCCTGCGGATACCACACGGTATCTCTAGAGGCGATCCAGGTTGTTGTTTCGGTGATACCCATTGACCTGCTAGCGTTGGAGCGGAAATTCATCTACGAGAGCGTAGATGAGCGCGAAGTGGCTTCCACTCGCGCCCGCTTTAACTCTATGAAAGCATGGAAGAAACGATGGAAAAAGAACCAAGAGAAAAATGCCCTATGGACGCGCAGACTGATCTCAGACCTGCAGGCATGGATGGGACGACAGCATGGGGAGGTGGATTTCTACCTTACCCAGTTCTAAACTGGACACGGGTATTTCCGTGTCATGTTGAAGCATTGGCATAAGGTGGCAACAAAGGAGTGCTTGCACTGTGCGGGCGTGGATAATACAGTAGAGCACACATTCTTCGAATGTGTGCGCTACGCGGAGGGGCGCCCGCCCTTTCCGATTTGGAGGCTGGAGACGGTGGTCCCGGAAATGCTACGTAGTTCTGAAAACTGGAACAAAGTAGCAGAGTACATAAGGACCACCTTGTTGGAGAAGAAGGAGGAGGGCTTTCTATCGTAGAGAGCTCTCCTGTCCCTAGGCAGGGGGGAAGGCAGCGGCCAGCTGCCTAGGCTGCGCGTGCCAAACTGAAGTTATACCTGAAAAGGGAGTTCCGCTTTGGGACAAACAATTTTTTTCTCTGTACACTTAGCATATCTTTATATCATACATTTTAAATATTTTCTCTTTTTTCTTTTTCAATATCTTTTTAATATTATTATTATTTTTCTTTTTTGTCTTCTTTATTTTTTTATTTATCTGAATCATTTAAAATTATGTTTACAAATTTTACTAAGTTTTTAATTTTTTCCTCATTTAATCTATTGATAATTTAGAAAAAACCATTTTCCATCTCACTATTTTCAATTTCAGGCACTAATTCATATCTATAACTGTTATATCTTTGACAATATATCATTGAGTGGAAAATGGTGTTTTTCTCTGCACATAATTCACAATACTCTTCTTCATTTAGAGGATAACTTTTATTCTTTGTTACAATACGAGGATTGTATATATTTATTATTCTTATTTGAGCTAATATTCTTTTAAAATATAGTGGAACTTTTAAATTTAAATACTTATTGTTAAAATCACTCTTAAATAATATAGGATATACGTTAAGAGATTTATTGGTTTCAATCTTCAGGATGTCCTTATTTCTACTGTAATCTTTAAAATCTCTAATTAGGCTGTCTTTCTCTCTTAGGAATAACTCTAAATTTAAATTATCAAAAATATTACTTTTGTTTATTTTTACCAAGAAAACTCTTTTAATTTGACTAACCCAATTGTACTTTCCATATTTGAAAATATTTTGGAACCCTAATTATATCTACAATTAAGCATGAATATTATTATTATTTTTTTTGGTTTCTTTGATCTATTTAACTTTTCCCTAAATTCCTGATTTAAGGATATTTCCGGAAAAGAATTTATATATTTTTATTTTTATACAATATAATTACTTTAAGATAGATTAGATTTTTTCGTTTACATTTTTAGCCCACGATTGTTAGGTAGGTGAGCACATTTCGTACCTCAACAAAATCTACAGTTAACCCTTTAACTACGGTTAAGAGGGGGGTTTATGACAGGAAGAATTTCTGCCACATTAATAAAAATTTAAAATAAAATTAATTTTTAAATTTTAGATTTTTAAGCGCTCTTTTGAGCAAGTATCACGTTTATTTTTTAGGGACGTTTGCGATTTTGGACTTCCGTAAGGGAGGAACTGAAATTGAACCAGATCAGTGCGTGCTCGCCTCTGAGCCGCAAAACACGCTTTTTTGAGAGCTCTTTCTTATTTTTACGTTAATTTGTAAATATGTTAAATTATTTGGTCTGGATAACTCTTATCTATTGTAGTTTTGTGATCTATATTATTTTGTGTGATACGGTAATATAATATAATTTAATTACCGATATTAATATTGTTAATCGTGGTTAATCAAAATCCGGAGTATAAGCACGCAGTCGCTGACTCCGCCATTGTGATTATCACATAATACTAAACTGAATATTCTACAAATTTATAGTGAGTTTTAAGTATCTTTTCTTTGGATTAATCAGTGTAACTATTTTGATTTTGTCAACTACATCAAGGAGTATTCACCAAAGACGACATCAGGAAGTAAGGTAAAACATCTTCTAGATAACGCGTGCGAATGTGCTCTTACGGTGTAGATTTTAGGTATTTTTAGTATTCGTATTTAGTAATTTTAGGTTATTTTATATTTAATTAGGTTATACTAATTGTTATACGGAAGCGATGACCCAAAATCATCTCTTGCTCTCCCTTTAATTTTAATATTTAGATCATTAACCCTTTTGGCATTAAAATCAACCCATTTCGTGACTAAAAGTAAAAAATATTTATAATTATTATTTAATTATTTAATATAATATTATAAGATTTATTTCTATTTTCTCTTATTCATATTTTGCAACCTACTCTTTCAAATTTAAAATATCACGTGCGTTTAGTGCATGGAGCCATGGAAATGGAGGTGGTTTAAAATACACCGTGTTTAATAAAAAAAACTTAATTTTTCTAAATATATACATAATCATTAAATATTAGTAATAAGTGCTTAAAAAAAAGGATATAAAAAAAAATAATTCCTAAAAATCTAATTAAACATATTTAAAAATAAATCGTTGTTAAAAATAATCTGTTGTTTAAATTTCTATATTTACTTTTGTTTACCGTTGACATAAATTATATAATAGGTTATGTTGTTTACTCAAAAATTATTTAAAAAATATTCAATTCAAAACTGTACAATTCCGTATAATTTTTTATATTCAATTAATTAAAAATATTACATATATTAAGATTAGCTTTAACCCTAAATATGTAAGTCACAAATTTTGGATGCATGATAAAAACAATTTTAGGGCTTTGCGGTATATTTTTTGTTAATCAAAACTTATTTTTGAGTTGATAAATATTATTTAGAACACCTGAAAGTTACAAAAAATGGAAGTTTTAGAACACCTTCTGAAGTGGAATTAATTTCTGACAATACAGATAATAGAGAAAAAGCAAAACAAGAATGTACTATCGGATCAGTCAAACCGAGTAGGTCAAAAAGATTAAATTATTACATAGTGAAAAACAACAAGGATTAAAGATCATTGATTCGAAAGTTATCAGTAGGACAAATATTTATGAAAAAGTTGCTAAAGTTCCTGAATCAAACAAAACTACATCTAATTCATGTAAGTAATATTTTATAATACGTACATATCTGCAGTTTTTAAAATTAATTTATCTTATTTGTTTTGTAGCAAATTTTTTTACCAATATTGAAGAGGTTCTAAAGTTAGCATCACTTTTAAAAGGTCCCGCAGATGGTATTTTGATGAAAAATTATACAATTTTTTAAAATTTATTAATTTTTTGATTAATTGCAAAAATTGTATTGTTTCTGTATGTTTCACAGATTGATATTGTCGAAGGTTCAAAATACCAAGCACCTAAGGGCCAATTACTACAAATTATCAGAAGACTGGCAGAAAAATGATGCAAGCAATGTATAAATTGTTGGTAGGTGAAGAAAAACTTATTAAGTTAACAGCCGTTGGGACTAGTTTTCTTCAGGGTGTTGAAACTGATCTTTTTGACGACATTGAAAGTAAGTTTACAAATTTTATAGATCATGTTTTCTCTAAATAGATTATAAATAAATATTTTATAAATTTTAGTGTTGGTAGATAAGCATTTGTATAAGGCTTTCTCGATTAGTTACAATGAATACAGGACAATAGTTAGCGAACTATGTAATAATCTAAGGCAAAATGCCAAGAAATGAACGACAGGTCTAGAAAATAGATTATTGAATAGGCATAGAAGCCTAAGTACACAATCAGATTATGATAATATAGATGATGACGATGTGGAAACATTAGAAGAAAAAAGATATAAGCTGCAGTGCAAATTAAAACGTTTGTAGTTAAAGTTAATAATGAAAAAAAATACACCAAAGTAAAATGTGCAGCAAACATAAAACATCTAATTATTGTTGGATTCGAAGACTAACCTTAATAATGTTTCTTTGCACTTTCGAAGCAGTTATTAATTTTAAATTAAAGTTTTCTAATTTATTTTGCTAAAAATATTTTGTTTAAATAATTATTAATACATTTTAGTTAATATTAAATTAAATTTTTAATACTGCATTTTCAAATAACTTTTGCAATATTTTATTTTAAAATTATGTATTTAATATATTTAATTTTAATTACTTTATATTTCTTTGCATAATCAATTTTCTATTCAGAATTATTATTATTCAGTTACATATAATCATTTATTTCAATTATCATCAATTATCATTCAAATAATTTTTATTATTAAATAAAAAATCAGGTTTTAACTTTTACTTATTCTATAGTAATAATTAATTACTTAATCTTTTTAAATGTTTTGTACGTTGTTTTCGCGTAACCCTGCTTTAAGAAAAAAAATTTTAGCCAATGTCGCACTGATAACAGTATTTTTAGCTTTTTCGTGAAAACATGCGTTAAACATGGTTTAACACCTCATAACACCTGATACACATATGTATACAGTGTTACACACTGATTAACACTGTTTTAAACTGATATACAGTGTAACACATGTTATAAAACTTGATACACATATGTACTATTTCTATAGGGGAAAGAATCTAAGGAAATTTAAATAAATATATAAGTAAATATAAGTCAAATTAAATAATAAAATTTTAAAATTGAATTTAAGTTTTTTTTTTAGTTAACTATATATTTATTGTTGATTAATTTTAATTTGACTTATATTTACTGATATTAACTATGTAAAACTGGAGAGTAACTTTGTTTTGTTATCAAATAAATTCAATAATAATAATAATAATAATATTTTAGCATAGATATTTTTAATTTACTATATATTACTAGACTAAGTGAAACTCTAAGCAAACTCGGTATATTATCGTGATAGAATGTCGTAGCTTTGAGCACAAAAGTTCCTTTAGGTTCTATCCAATTGACTTTAGAATTTTAAGTTTATCTTAAATGAGCCAAAGAACGGGTTAAAATTTGATCAAAATCGGTATGACCTTCCTGGAATGGCGGTAAAATAACCAACCCTGCACTGAAAATATTTCAAAAGATTTACAAAGTTGTTTAAATGATATCTGCAATTCAATTCCAAACAGTTTATACGTAAAAACAGATATTCAAAAACTGTTCCCACCCATTTTCTCGAACTAATTTTTTCCCGAATACTATGCTTTCGAAAAAAAAAATTTCTTATTCATAAAATCATTTTTTGGTTTTATTTTGTCTTACGTATCATTTTCATACAAATTTTTTTAATAAATCCATATTATTCACTTCATATAACATTATAATAACCAAGTGCTTGCAGATACTCAGTTACTTTTTCCATCCCATAAATGGCATAAGATTGAACGATGTCATGAATTCTTTTCTTTCTGATCTATCCACTTTTTCTTAGGACCACTTTTTTTTAAACCGGATTTCTCCCTTTCCAGGGACTTCGGCGAAGCATGGAGGTGTCACAAGCCCCACGCAATAAGGACGTAACATTCTTGACAAAGATTTCAGCCTCCCGGGGACCTGTAGCTCCTCCAAGCACCCAGAAGGTGATGTAATAGTTATCATTACCATTGTAGCCATCCAATACAGTCCATTCGCCGATTTTCCCAGACGCACCTTCTGTTTAAAATGTTTTATCTGGTATAGAGGCACCCCATCCTGCCCTCTCGTAGTTGTGCATGTTTCCACTAGAGCCTGCCGACGACCAATACCAGGGAACCAATGGTACCGAAATGAGCACTAGTTAGCATCTAGTGGCCATTTCGGTACCATTGGTTCCCTGGTATTGGTCGTCGGCAGGCTCTAGCGTTAAAGTCTCCAGCAAGGATAACGCATTTAGGGAGAAATAGCAAATTATATAAGTTATCTCCTCGCACGTGATCCAAACGTGGCAATTCCCTTTCCCTTTTCGGGTCAGGGACGTTTGGGCTCTACCCCAGAGCCATATGGCACAGCAATCAGTGTCATCGATTATCCAGTATTTGTGGTTCATGTTGTATAATTGCTTGCTTAGTAAGAGGATATTTGAATCCTCTTCACGGGCAATCTGTCCCAACAAAGCACCAGCTTCCCAGGCTTGGTTCATGTTCCCTTGTAGAACCTTGATCATTTCCGATGACACTTATTCCTTGCCGAAGCCAGAGCCTCCTGGTAGCTGGGGCAGTTTCCTTATTCAGCATAGTGTTCCGCAGAGTGGTATTCTTGCAGAGGAAACGCTCGGGTGTTTCCTTCTGGTATTCAATTCTTTTATGGCCTTCCATGCTGCATTTGAGACACGCTTTTCTTCGGTCTGAACCGCAAAGGCCAGGAAAAGAAAAAGATGGAAAATATATGCAAAAGACATACTGGTTATGACCATAGCCCAGAGATCTAAAACAGCGCCTTGCATCTGCTCGAAGGCGCACTCTATTTAAAGTCCAACCAATTTGAATTTTCCCCTTTTTGTCCAGGAGTAGAGCATCAATCTTGAGTTGTTCTACCACTGCCATTTGGCTCGTAATGTCTTTATTATAATAAAGATTTTTTTTTTCGAAGGAAGTGGAGAAATTTTCAGCATCCGAACTGATAGTTATGTGGGACTCGCTTTTACCTGGGTATACCAATTAAAACTCCACTCCCTTCCTACCTTCGTAACATTAATAATAACAATAATAATAACAATAATAATGATTGGTTTTAAAATTTATCTGATGATGTGTCTCTTGGTCTATAATTTGCTACTAACAACAATATCAATAAAAGTTACATACTTTATGTATCAAAGAATTTAGAAAATCTAATATATCTAAATAAAGTAGACAACAAAAATTCTACTTCAATAAGAGATAAAGTATTTGATTGCATAGAAAAAGAGCTAAATAGAAATAGGCATTAAGTTATGATGAAAAAGAACTAAACAAAAAATACATTGAATGTAAAAAGTTTATGAAACACAACAAAGAATTATTTTTTATGCAGTAGTAAAACTGTTGCTATGACTAGTGGCCAATAGAATGCAAAGATGAATACATCAAATGACAAATCATCTTATTTAGAAATGGATTATGATCCAATTGCTAATTTAAGAAAAAATTCTTATGTAATTTCAAAAACATGGAATAATATAAAATATTCTAGTAAATTATATCATGATTATAGTCTTACACAAACAAACTCCACAATAGCTCTAATACATGGTTTTCCTAAACTAAACAAAGATGGTTTTCGTTTAAGACCAGTAGCTCCACACTAGAGTGGACCTATTTTTGGACTTTGTGGAAAAACTTTGCTCCCCGGGTTTTTTTTGTGAAGTTTTGGTCATAAAAAGTTTCTAGTTCCAAGGATTTTGCTTTCGCCTTGTAAAAACCCGTGCCTATAACCTCCTCAATTTTCCCATTTAAATAACATGGGAATTTTGAGTTTTTAGCTATACAAATTTTCACAAAAGCCAAAAAGCGTTTTATAAAGACATGCAAACAGTCCTGCATTCATTCCAAGGAGAATTTTGGGGCTAGATACGCAAATTTACGTGTTGGCTCATTGTTATAAAATAGGTTTTTCGGTAATTTTCAATAAAACGCTGCAACCTCAAAAATTAACTAAAATACTTCAAGTTATTCTACTTTTTTTGGTGTAAGTGTCACCTTTAAAACGACGTAAGCCGTATATTTTTATCACTATTTCTCTCAGCGCTATAGTCAATTAACCTGCTGGTAATTTTTGACCCGAATTGACCAATTTTTAAATTTATTTAAATTGCTGCCAAAATTGTAATTTTTGACGAAATTGGATTTTAAAGGCCTTAAAAATTTTTTACAAGCTTTAAGTTTCTAAAAATTTTTTACTCACCGCTTTTCAATAAATTATTAACCAGAGATGATAATTTAAAGTCAGAGTCCCAATTTCAGGGTTTAAAAAAAAAGTCAATTTTTATCATTATTTTTGAAAAGCAATATCTTAAAAACTAATTAAAGAAAAGAGACAAGTAAAAAATTTTTGGAAATTTGAAGCTTGTGAAAAATTTCTAAGGCCTAAAAATTTTGGCAGCAATTTCAATAAATTTAAAAATTGGTCATTTCGGGTCAAAAATTACCAGTAGATTAATTGGCTATAGCGCTCAGAGAAACAGTGATAAAAATATACGGCTTACGTAGTTTTAAAGGTGACACTTACACCAAAAAAAGTAGAATAACTTGAAGTATTTTGCTTAATTTTTGAGGTTGTAGCGTTTTATTGAACATTACCGAAAAATCTATTTTATAACCTTAAGCCAACACGTATTTTGCGTATCTAGCCCCAAAATTCCCCTTGGAATGAATGCAGGGCTGTTTGAATGTCTTTACAACATATAAAAGTATGTTTTCCAGTAAAAATTAGCATTTTAAAACGCTTTTTGGCTTCTGTGAAAATTTGTATAGCTAAAAACTCAAAATTCCCATGTTATTTAAATGGGAAAATTGAGGTGGTTACAGGCACTTGTTTTTGGAAGGCGAAAGCAAAATCCTTGGAACTGGGAACTTTTTATGACCAAAACTTCACAGAAAAATCCAGGGAGCAAAGTATTTCCACAAAGTCTAATAATAGGTACACTCTACTCCACACCCACCTATATTTTTGCTAGTGAGGTTAGTAACCTTAAAAGTAATAATATAATAACGTTAATATTCAACCTTAAAATAAATAATAAAATTCTATGAAGAGAAATTATTCAGGCTTTACAAATTTTATTTGAAAACACATACTTTTTGTTTAATGGTAGATTTTTAAACAAACGTATGGAATCTCCTATTAGTCCAATTTTAGCTGATATTGTGATGTCTGATTTAGAAGAAACCTGTTTTAAAAAATTAAAGTATAAACTTCTATTCTTTGTAAGGCAAACCTAAAGATTAAATAGATAATTCTTTAAAATTTTTATGTTATTATCATGAGAGATTGCAATTTACATATGAATTAGAAAATAATAACTAAATAAATTTCTTGGAATTAACTCTCATTACGAATAAAAACACATTAATGCAGAATTGGTATCGCAAAAGCAACTCTTCTTACAGTTTCTGAAATTACAAGTCAAACATACAAAATCTCAAAAAATAAGCATGGTTTATATATTAGTTGATAAGATTTTTAAATTGTCACATAAATCTTTTCATAAAGAAAATTTAATCAAAATGAAAAATTATTTAATAAAAAATGATTATCCTATAAAATTTATTGTATGCTACTCAAAGAAAAGATTAAATTATCTTTTATAATATTATTATAGAAATGAACATTGTTTAGATGAGAGCATTGATATTAGGGAAAATATATACAAGAAAATTATAAAAATATACTTTTCATATAACAAAGAACTCTTTTCTAGCATAAAAAGATGCTTAAAACAATATAATATATTATCATCCCCAAACCCGATTATTTGTTAAATAATGTTATAAAAAAATGCAAAGATATATTACATCCTCTAAAAAGAACCAATTTAATTTACATAATAAGGTGATCTTCATGTAAAGCATCCTTTGTTGGAGAAACTAAAAATGAAGTAGGTATTAGAATTGATAAACATGTAAAAATATGACCAAAGATCCTTTAAAACATAATCCGACTTCCCAACATAGAGTGTTAGGTCATATTATTGATTGGTGTAATGTAGGAATATTAGACTAGGAATAACATTATTATAAAAGGTTATTATCACAAAAGTATGCGCTAAACAAAAATAGCTCATATCAAAAGTTAATCAATGTTCTATAAAATACATTTTAATTCTGTAATAGAAAGTATTCTTATCTACAATACTAGTGTTACTATGAATAAAATATAATATGAATAGATGTCTAATATTCCTAAAAAGGGGATTTTTTTCCTACACTAACAAAAGAAAGAGTCTTAGATTTTTTTATGTTTGTTATTACGAATTCTGGGCCCAGGGGTGTTAAAAAAAATGCAGCACCCTGAAATCTAACATAAAATATACGTTTATTGTAAAATGCTGTGAAATTATTTAATAAATAAATAAAATAGAATTATGATCTTTCTTATATAAGAGGAAATTTTAATTTAATTACTTTAATAATTATAATAAATTTACAATTTGTAAACAATAGTTTTAATATATTGTTTATTATTTCATAATAATAAAAGTTATAGTGCCGGATTTGCTGTCAATTGGGGAAATTTAATCTGATTTAATTATTTAAATTCTAAAATTTAACTGTATAATAGCATGTAAAAAATACCTTTACATTTGTATGGTTTTTCTCCACTATGAAACAATCCGCACATTTTTATAGTTTCTCGCCTATCATATGATTTTACTATAATGTAAAGTAAATAATTAATAATAGATAAATAATTAACAAATAATTAATTTCTAATTCCACAAATAAAATTATCTAAGATTTTATTAAAATCGAAAACCGAAATAGTATCAGGACTGTAATATATGATATACTGTATGTGTATTATACTTACTTATACATAATATACTTGGTGTTCCGTCATGCCGGATACAAGATTTTATATTCATATATTTCTAAAAAAGGGGGGAGGGAAGGAAGCTTAGTCAATTATAAGATTGAAATAATTTCACGAGAATGTTTAATAAAAATTAAATGAAAATATTATAATGATATTTTATGATAAAACTTACGATATATGGTCTATAAACTTAAAACTATATTGATATCAATTTTGCAAGTACGCGTGTATACTCATGTAACGAACAGGCAGCATGTGAAATTATTAAATAAGAGCAATAACTGATAAGAAAAATAAAAAAAAAAATTCTGCGTGTTCGTCTTCCTGTGTATATTCAGTGTATATTTGACTTAATATCTAGCTACTCTAAGCGTTTGTTATCAATATTTTCATATTTTCAATATTGTCTTGATTTTTATAATGATATTCCTTAAAATTATTACCCTGAAAAACGACAAAATTCGATTTTTCTAATATAAGAAGTGGTCGAATTCCTGGAGAAAAAATATACAAGACCCTTTTATAAACAATATTCAGAAATACTTATTTTGAAATTTATAATAGATTTCCTTAAAATTAAGACCCTAAAAAAAAGATTCCTGGGGAAAAAATAGACAAGTCCCTCTGGTAAATATTATACAGAAGAGTTTATTTAGAAAGCTACATAATTTTTAAAATTGTTACCCTTGAATTTCAGACCCTAAAAAGTAACGAAAATCGATTTTCATCCTATAAAACGTGGTCAAAAGCTAAAATAAATGGTTTAATTCTAGGGGAAAAAATACTTCGGAATATTAATTTGAACATAAACTAAAACAGTATTTAAATCCACTAGAAAAATTGAAAGTTTTAAGAAAATCACAATTTTGAAGAGGCCAAAAAAAAACTTTCGAGAGCTATCGTGGGCTCAAAAATCGATGTTTTTGTTTAAATACAACGAGAAACTTATTTTTTTTTACTTATATTTTCGAGTTCTGTAGGCACGTTAGGAATCCCGGATACTTCGAAAAAAAAACCAGTCTTATAAAAAAATTTAAATCATCATTATTCAAAATATGAAAATATTGACAGCAAACACTTAGAATAGCTGGATAGTAGGTCCGGATAGAAAATTCGTAGACATTTTTTAGTGTAGAAAAGACCCCAAAATACAGTTTTTTTTGTCATTTTGATCGCATAATCTAACGCTTCCAGGTGACTCTGTACCCACTACCAGCTGGAAGCAGTTGTGCCATCACTCCGAAGCGTTATTAGTCCTGGCAAATATATATAAACATCAGCAAACCAAATTACTACAAAACAATTATCTTATGTTGCAATCGGTACAAAAAAAAGAATTCTTTCTTCTTCATCATCATCATTAAGTGAACCATATAATAAAATATTCGCAACACATAAAGAATGCTTGTATTGATCTGGAATTTCGTTTAAATCTTGAATACGAGTTGGGTTTGGTGGTAAGCTCTTGAATTCTAAACCTTTGATGACCACAATATTTGATTTCAAATTTAAT
The DNA here is from genome assembly GCA_022575985.1 of Anagrus nilaparvatae. NCBI lineage: Eukaryota > Metazoa > Arthropoda > Insecta > Hymenoptera > Mymaridae > Anagrus > Anagrus nilaparvatae. The sequence continues at coordinate 33,546,079 of JAKSXM010000007.1, forward strand.
TAATCAGAAAGAATGACGGAGTCTTGTATTCGACTGTCGAGTCACATGATGCAACACAAAAGATGGGACTCTCAAAGAAAACTAAACTGCTTTGGATCTGTCCTGAAGTAGAATGAAAATGGTTCCAGGATAGGCTCTTGATAGTAGGCGTTACAATATATAGTTAAAATACACAAACATTTAACCGTTACTGTTTTATGGTTGAATTTAATAGAAGAGTGCATCGGGCTCTTGGTGATCCAGGAGCAATGACTTATTTTAATTTTCAATTAGTTAGTAATTTGAATTCAAAATTTATTAACTTATCAGGAAATTAATGTTTTAACATGGAGCGTTAGAATCAACAGAATTTCAGGTATTTAATGTCAACTTCAATGTCTTTAGATGTCGTTAGCATCCTTTACGATTTCAAAATTAGCGACCTTCGAAATGAATTGTTTAGTAAATTTGTGTTGGAAATTAAACATTTAGCAATTGATCCTAGAGAATTGGCTACGAGCCTTAAAGAAGTTTTACATTTACTCGCGTGAAACTACCATATTTTTGAATGTGCAGATGTCGTGGCCCTCATAGCAGGGGAGAAAAGGTTAAGGTGAATTTCACTTTGAAAAGCATACAAAATTTATAAACTAAACTAATTAAATAAATTAGGATAATTAAAACTTTTTTTGTACATACTTAAATAATTTTTTAAAGAAAAATATTTTTTTTAAATGGCAGCCATTTGTCATTTTTACAAGAGGAAAAGGCGTTTCAAAAACTTTCTCTAAGTTAAGTAAAATTTGTTTTGGTGAAATAAAGTACTTATTTTTATTAACATTTAAAATTTTCTTTTTTTTTATAATATATTTCATTAAAAATTAAAATTTTACTTGTGAGTAAATTATCAATATTTTCACACATTTATTATTATTTTTTGAATTATATTTTTAAATTATACTTTATAAGCATACTAATAAACTTTATCTCACTATAAAATACGTGTTATGTAAAAAGAAATCTTTTCTTTTTTTTGATAATACTACTTAATTTTATTTATAAGTTATAATCTATTATTCAAAGCTGGTGTCAACATCAATATTGTATATATATATATATATGTATATATATATCTTAATCTTATCTTAATACTATATATATTTGAAAATTTATTTGTTTGTCTGTCTGTCTGTCTGTCTGTCCACTCATCACGCAAGAACCGCCGAACCAATTGGCATGAAACCGGTGTCAAAATAAAGATAAAAAGTCTGCGGGTAACATAGGCCCTATATTTTCTGATTAGCTGTCGTAGTTTTTGAGATAATTAATTTTTAGTATTTTTGAACTTGATAACATTTTTTAAAAATTTTGACAAAAATTGAAATATCTCGAGACTATCGAAAAATTTAGCCATCGCACTTCATAGTATTCGATTCAGCACTAATTTTTACGTATTCTCTGAAATTTTTATTCAAAACGGACGTATCTTTAAAATTTTATAAAATATTTTTAAAGCTGGTAAAAAAATTTTTTTCATTTTTTTATTTTTATGGTATTTCTAATCATTTATTTGTGGGTCTGTGTATATTATAATGTAATTTATATTCTATATTCAAATGTAATTTATGCGTACTTAGTTAAATTTTTATTAAAAACGTACGTTGCTTTAAAATTGAAAAAAAAAATAAATAAAATTTTTTACTATATCTTAATCTTAATACTATATATATTTGAAAATTTATTTGTTTGTTTGTCTGTTTGTCTGTACCCTAATGACTCAAGAACCACCGAACCGATTGGTATGAAACCGGCGTCAAAATGAAGAAAAAAAAAATGCGGGTGACATAGGCCCTATATTTTCTGATTAGCTATCGTAGTTTTTGAGATATTTAATTTTTAGTATTTTTGAACTTGATAACATTTTTTAAAAATTTTATCGAAAATTGAAATGTCTCGATACTATCGAAAAATTTTGGTATCGCATTTCATAGTATTCAATTCAGTACTAATTTTTACGTATTCTCTGAAATTTTTATTCAAAACGGAGGTATCTTTAAAATTTTATAAAATATTTTTAAAATTTTTTACTATATATTATATATATTCAAACAACTCAAATTTTAGGGTATAGTATATTATATTATTTGTTTGTTTTTATTATATTATTGTATATTATATATTTGTTTGTTTGTCTGTTTGTCTGTTTGTCTGTACCCTAATGACTCAAGAACCGCCGAACCACTTGATATGAAACCAGTGTCATAATAAAGAATAAAAGTATTTGGATAACATAGGCTATAGTTTTCTGACTCAGATTTCTTACTTTTGGAGACATTCAATTTTTACTATTTTTAGGATGTATAAAATTTTTTGTAAATTTGCTTAAAAAGTGAAATACCTAAAAATATGATTAAATTTTACTGTCACAATTGGTATTACTTAATTTGGCACCGTACTAAGTTAAATTTTTTTATTTTCTCTATTATAACTAGAGAATCAATCAGAACCTATAATTTTTCATTAATGTTTCACCTACGCTGCTCTGAATAGTTTGAATGTGTTTGCATAATTATAAATTTGTAGAGAAACATGATTTTTTTAAGCAACAGAAAAGTATTGAAGTAAATGTGAACAGGAGGGACTGAGTCTCATTCGAAAAATCTGAATGTGTTTGCATAATTATAAATTTGCAATGAAAAATGATTTTTTGAAGCAACACAAACAGAAGGAAATGTGACACAGGGGGGGCGGAGCCCCCCCCCCTCCAACTTTTGCTGAAGTGTTTTGGTCAATTTTTGATGTTGCAGCGTTTTATCAAATATTACCGAAAAACCCTGTTTTATAAGATTTAGCCAACATGTAAATTTGCGATTTAAGCCCAGAATTCCCTTTGGAATGAATGCAGGGCTGTTTGCATGTCTTTCCAACATATAAAAGTATGTTTTCCAGAAATAACTAGCTTCTTAAAACATATTTAAAAATTTATAAAAATTTACAAAGCTAATACCTCGAAGTTCCCATGTTATTTAAATGGGAAACTTCAAGTGCTCGGCGGCACGGGTTAAAAAAATCGAAAATCAAAATCCTTGTAGCTGGGTGTTTTTTATGACCAAAATATTCGAAAAAAATGGGGGGAGCCAAAAAATATCGAAAAAAAAAAAATAAGATACAGTCTAATGTATATATATGGGCGATTATTTCTCAACCCGGCCACCCCCCTCTGTCCAAAAATAGTGGCAACTTAAAAAGGTTTTGTCCAATTGACTCAAAAAGGGTCTAATTTTTTATTATTATTGGCCTTTATAACTTTGTAAATCTACTAAGCACATTTTAGGCACTGAGCCGCGGCAGGTCGACATTTTAAAAACAGAAAAATTGAAATAAAATTAGATTAACGGTAAGTTTTTTGAAATTTTTTTCTCTTAAAAGTTTTTATTTATTAAAACAAAGAAAATTAGACCACTTGCGTGGTAATTGGTTGATTTCTTAAAAAGTTTTGTGGGTACTATGTAATTTTTAAAAACGGGTAAAAAACGGCTACTTTGACTGATGATATCTCTGAACCTACAAATCCAAAATAAAAAAGTTTTAATGAAAAATTGTATTTTTTTTATACATAATAAGTGTGCCAAATATCAGGTGATTTGATCGAGTAGTTTCGGATTAAGCAATTTTAAGGGTAAAAATAAGGGTAAAAAATTTGTTAAAAAGTACTCGATTCAACACTAATTTATATATACTCAGATTGTTCCGTATTCATGTATATTTGTATTTACAAATATTAACACTATTTAGTGTTAGTATGTATATGCTGTAGAGGGGAGAGAGAAGAAGCTGGCACTGCGCAATCCTTAGTGCTCACTCGGCTTTCATGTTTAACGCATCATAAAAGCACATTATTAATATTTCATTATTGTGTCCTCCATTTTATTTTATATCACGTTACCTTTTACAAGTTATAAAATCCAGCTTATTCAACATTTTTGGTCCAACGAACCGTCAAGTTTAACAAAATAAAAAAAAAAAGTGAAATGTGATTTATCAAAATATAAAATTAAAAAGGAGCAAATTTTTTTTTCTTGTAGACAAGTGTGTGTAAAAACGTGTTTGTTTGCGCGCAAGAAAAAAAATTTCTTTTTTTCAAGAAAAATCGCGTGTGTATGCATGATATGTGCTATTGTCAAACCTTTAATAAAAGTGAATTTTATCTTAAGTGAATGCCACATACAGCTTTTTTTGAGTACAGCACAAAAACTTTAAATACGCAGTTATTGGTTATACAAAAAAAAAGAATCAACAGGGTGAAGTTATCTTTATTAAAAAAATATACAGTCCACGCACAAAAAGTTTTAAATTCAACTTGGTGAATTTAAAAAAAAAATGCAACATAACAGGGATACAATTATCATCACGAAAAAATTCAACCTGGAGATTCTAAATAAAAATTCTAATCAACTGCAAGGAAGAAGAAAAGGTATCCAAAATGTATGTATGTATGTATGTATGTATTGTTTACCTCTTTTGCACGTGGACACACCAAGATTGGCAGAGGCCTTGAACAATTACATATGTTGTTTTATTTCTTATAAGGAGTCAATGTACACATTTATGCATACATTGATGCACTTAAAGAAAATTAAAGGGGCAAGTTTTAGTATAAAGAAATAGTATAAAGTAGGGGATTCACATGCAATTGTTGAAGGAGGATGATTAGGAATTGGGTAGGTAATTGCGTTAGTAGAACGTCTTTGATATTGGGAACTATGCTGGCATTCGCTTGTACTGAAGGAAACTACCAAAACTTCCGAGAACACAGACGATCACGCAGTATTCAAATTCTACTTTCACTTTTATTCAGAATAAATATTTAATAAATTAAATATAAATATAAATTAAATATTTATTTTTAAGAAAAATAAAAACAGAATGGGTGCTGTGAGTCTCGATCTCGACTTGCCCGGACGACAGGCACGAGTGCTAGCTCTAAGCTACTGCGCTCACAAAATGGCGCTTTTTTAAAATTTCCGGCTACAAAGAAATTTTTTTTCAAGAAGAGCATTGTCATTTGATCATTTCTTCAAGCTTTTTGGCGTCGCCTTTCCAGATGTCGTCGTGGTAATCAAGCAGTTCAGTCAGCGGCCATCTTCCATACTCAATCTTTCTGCTAAATGTCACCATGTAGGATGTGTTTTTCTTCTCATCTTTTTTTAAAAAGATACGTAATTATATTTGTCCATTATTATACATCTTATCTTATCTTATCTTATCTTATCTTACTACTATATATATTTGAAAATTTATTTGTGTGTCTGTGTGTGTGTGTGTGTGTGTATTATCATCAGGGTCAAACCAGTGAACGAAATTATATAAAACCGGTGTCAAATTAAAGAAAAAATGTCTGCGAGTGACATAGGCCATAGTTTTGCGATTCAGCTATCGTACTTTTGGAGATATTCAATTTTTAGTGTTTTTGAACTTGATAAAATTTTAAAAAATTTTTAACAAAAATTAAAATATCTTGAGAAAATCGAAAAATTTTACTGTCACACTTTGTTGTATTCGATTTGGCACCAATTCTTGCGTATTCTCCTAAATTTTTATTCAAAACGGAGGTATCTTTAAAATTTTATAAAATATTTTTGAAGCTGGTAAAAAAAAATTTTTTTCATTTTTTTATTTTTTATGGTATTCTGTCACTTTAATTTTTGGTTGATTTCAAGATACGAATTTTAATGATTATTATTATATATATATTGTAATAATAAATAACTATTACCCAATTTAGAATACAAAAAAATAAATCAAGCAGTCGTTATACAAATTATAGTGGTTATTGATATTCACTTTTATAAGTTAATATTAGGTTGATTTCAAGATACGTATTTTAATGATTATTATTATATCTATCATTCATATTGTAATAATAAATACCTATTAACCATATTAGAATTCTATTACCCATATTAGAATACGAAAAAATAAATCAAGCAGTCGTTATACAAATTACAGTAGTTATTGATATTCACTTTTATAAGTGAATATTAGCTAATACTGCTATTTACTACTTTCATATTTTGTAGTACACGGTTGTTTCTAGATAATTGTTGCATTATTATAAGTTATTATTAATTATTAATATTATTATTATTATTATTATCATCATTATTATTATTATTTTACAAATATTTATTATTATTATTATTATTGTTATTGTTATTATTATTACATTACAAATATTTCAAGATCAATTTTACATTTAATATTTTATAAGTGCTGCGATATTAACTAATACTGCTATTTAGTAAGGTTGTACACGGTTGTTATTTGATGATTGTTGCATTATTATAAGTGATATTCGTTAATTTTAAAGCATAAAGAATTTATTAGAAAAATACTCAAATAATTTAAAATGCCAGCAAAAAAGAAAACAAATTTATCAAAAAAAACAAGACAACATGTTTATATTGCAACTAGAAGAGATGAAGAAAATGATACTGAGAGATTGGTAAGTTGAATTATTACTTTTTAAATTAGTAAAATTATTAATACAGTAAATTAATAATTTAATCGAAAATATTATGTTTATAGGAACGTTTAAGGCGTAATGCTGACAGAATGCAAGTTGCTAGATCAAATGAAACTCACGAACAGACTCAAGTAATTATTTTATTAACTTTTTATTTTTTAGGAATATTACTTTTTTACAAATTTCAATTATCTTAGCTTATTAACTTATTTGCATTTATTTAAACTTACTCATGGTCTAAATTATTTAATTTTAGAATAACGATATTTTGATGTTTTCAGGAACGTTTAAGAAACAATGCTGAAAGAATGCAGGTCGTTAGATCAAATGAAAATCCTGAGCAGACTCAAGTAATTATTTTATTAAATTTTTATTTATAATGAATATTTCCGTTATATAAATTTTACATATATTAACACAAATATTGTTAGGAACGTTTGAGAAATAATGCTGAAAGAATGCAGGTCGTTAGATCAAATGAAAATCCTGAGCAGACTCAAGTAATTATTTTATTAAATTTTTATTTATAATGAATATTTCCGTTATATACATTTTACATATATTGACACAAATATTGTTAGGAACGTTTGAGAAATAATGCTGAAAGAATGCAGGTCGTTAGATCAAATGAAAATCCTGAGCAGACTCAAGTAATTATTTTATTAAATTTTTATTTATAATGAATATTTCCGTTATATACATTTTACATATATTGACACAAATATTGTTAGGAACGTTTGAGAAATAATGCTGAAAGAATGCAGGTCGTTAGATCAAATGAAACTCCGCAGCAGGCTCAAGTAATTATTTTGTTAACTTTTGCAATAAATAATAATAATAATGTCTTAATAAATTAATATAAAAATTTATTAGATGCGGCTAAGAAATGATGCTGTAATGGAGTAGTCAGAGAAAATGAAAATCCTGAGCGACATAATGTAATTATTAAATATTTATAAATTTATTATTCTAAAGAAGGATTCAAGTGTTATTATAAATTTAATTATAATTACAATTTACAGATGCGTCTGCGTGATAATACAATAAGACAGCGTATCAATAGAGAGAATGAAAATGCTCAAGATGCAGAAGTAAGAATCAAAATTTATAAAACGATATTGCATAAATTATTATATATCATCAATAATTTTAATTAATTGCATACTTTAAAACATTCTTTAATTTTATTAGATACTGATTTCATATATTTATGTATGGTATTCATTAACAGGAACGCAGAAACGATCAAGCTGAAAGGCAAGCTCGGATAAGGGATGAAGAGGATGAAGTTCAAAGAAATCAGAGATTGGATGAAATGCGAGTGCGACAAAGGGCATACATGCGTAGGTCATGGGATTCGCTGTACATGATTGCAGAAAATTATGACCCAAATATTAATTACGAAGATCACGCATTGCTTGATATTGGCAGAATGAACAAATTATGCAGATTCTGCAGAGCGTTTAAATGGCCAGGTGAAACTCCTGGAATGTGCTGCAGCAGTGGAAAAGTACAGCTGCCTCATTTAGAAGAACCTCCAGAACCACTAAATGAACTTTTACGTGGAAATACAGATGATTCACGTCATTTTCTTTCGCACATTAGGAGTTACAATTCTGCTTTTCAGATGACTTCATTTGGGGCAGATAAAATTATTCGTAACAATAATTTCTCTACTACTTTCACTGTTCAAGGACAGTTATATCATAATATTGGCTCACTTTTACCAGCTGATGGTGACCATTCATTTCTGCAAATATATTTCATAGGGGATGATGATTTGGAAACTGAAAGGAGGTGCTTAGTACAACAGCAAGTTCACAGAAACATTATTCACAATCTTCAGGAAATGTTTCATCAACATAATATTTTGATTAGGGAATTCAAATATGCCTTACAAAATATCCCCAACGATAATTACAATATTGTTATGCACGCAGACAAAGTACCGATAGGTGAACACGAAAGGTTATACAATCTTCCTCATGCAAACGAAGTTGCTATTATAATTAGCGGTGAGGCTGCAAATAGACGAGATATTGTGTTGCACAGCCAGGATAATACTTTGAAAAGGGTATCTGAATTACATAGGTTTTATGATGCTCTGCAATACCCAATAATTTTCTGGCAAGGACAAGAAGGGTATTCGTTTAATATACCCCAAATAAATCCTGTTAACCACAGGCCAATTGCAAATAAAAAAGTTTCGGCAATGCAATTTTATGCATATCTATTTATGTTTAGGCAGAATGATGCAAACATTATATTTTATATGCGTGAACTGATACATCAGTTTGCTGTTGATATGTACGCCAAAATTGAAGCAGAAAGGCTGTTATACATTTTACTGCATCAGCAACTATTAAGGGTAGAAGATTACATACATTTACGTGATGCTATTGGATTGGATGCAAATATTCAGCCTCAAGATGTTGGACAACCAGTTATTTTACCTTCGTCTTTTATAAATAGTCCTAGATACTTAGCAGAATATACTCAAGATACATTTTCATATGTTAGAAAACATGGTAAACCGGATTTATTTCTGACTTTTACATGCAACTCTAATTGGGAGGAAATAACTAAAGAATTATTGGTAGGACAACAAGCACATCATAGGAGTGACTTAATTGCACGCGTTTTTAGACAAAAAGTTATAAAATTTATGCATGTATTAGTTAAAGGTAAAGATACAATCACAACATTATTATACATTTTCAATTTATAAATTTTAATTAATTAAATGTTTTACTATGCAAATGTTTTACTATTACAGGTAGAATATTCGGAACAATCGTGGCCTACACATATTCCATTGAGTGGCAAAAACGTGGACTTCCACATGCTCATATACTTATATGGTTGGCTAATAAGATTCAACCAAGATTTATTGACAATTTTATATCAGCAGAAATACCTAATGTACAAGCTGATCGTCGTTTGCATGAAATTATTGTAAAACATATGGTCCATGGTCCATGTGGAATTCTCAACCCTGGGTCACCATGCATGAAGAATAACGTTTGCACAAAGAAATATCCAAGAAATTTTATAAGCGAGACCATTACTTCTGAAAATGGATACCCTTTATATAGAAAAAGAAGTCCAAGAGATGATGGATTTACGGCAAGAAAGAGGTTAGCAACTGGACAACAAATAGAGATAGACAACTCATGGGTAGTTCCATACTCTCCGATTCTTTGTAGAATGTTTCAGTCTCATATCAACGTAGAATGCTGTAACTCCGTTAAAGCAATCAAGTACATTTGCAAATACATTCACAAAGGTAATTCTTTCTTAAACATTCAATATACAAAAAAAAAATAATTAATATTAAACACATTTACCACAGGTTCTGATAGAGCAATATTCAACTTAGAAAGAAACAATGATAATTATCATCAGAACGTTAATAACGAAGTGGAAAATTATAGGAATGGGAGATACATTTCCACAAATGAGGCATTCTGGAGGATATATTCATTCCCTTTGCATGAAAGATTTCCAAATGTTGTGCATTTAACAGTGCACTTAGAAAATGGTGAGCGAATATACTTCAACAACAATCAAGATTTACGGGATGTTGTAGAGAACAGAAAAAGGACAACTCTAACTGCATATTTTCAATTATGCCAGGAAGACTTATTTGCTAGAGAAATAATATACCCCGAAGTTCCTAAATATTATACTTGGTGTACTTCTAACAAAGAATGGAAAAGACGAAGACAAGGAACACCAGTAAATGGTTGGCAAGGAGTATTTGAAACAGAAACTTTAGGCAGAGTGTACGTCGTACATATTTCTAATTTTGAATGTTATTGTCTCGGGCTTCTGCTTCATAATGTAAGAGGACCAACATCTTTTGAAGATCTGAAGACAGTGAATGGAGTATTATTTGAGACTTTTATGCAAACCTGTCAAGCATTAAATTTATTGGCTAATGATAATCATTGGGATGATACTATGTCAGACGCTGAATTAACCAGGTGAAGATTATATTCTTTAATTTATTAATTATAATTTCTTATTTTTATTTAATATCTTATTTGTACATATTAGGTCTCCTAAACAGATTCGGCAGTTATTTGCAATATTGATTACTACGTGTGGTGTAAGTAATCCCTTAAACTTATGGGAAAAATACAAAGATTGTTTAGCGGATGATATAAGAATTGCTAATGCTGTTGATGCCAATTTTATGCAACATATTTATAATCTAGCAAAAGTTGGAGGGGGGGCTCCGCCCCCCCTGTATTGCATTTACTTTTGTTTCTGTTGCTTAAGAAAATCATGTTTCACTGCACACTTATAATTATGCAAACACATTAAGAGTTTTCAGAGGAGCCTAGTTCTATCCCCAGTAAAGTTAAAATTATTAATTAAGGAAAAATATTTGAAAAGGTATTGGAGAGGCTATTTCTAATCCCGAAGATAATATATTTCTTATGGAATCCAACAGAATCTAGCATTTTAGTATTAGTATCTCGTGTACTATTTTGGTATTCTATAGACTTAGAGACTTCAAGACCTATTATGAATCATGTTAGCCGGCTAGTGATTTCATAATTTAAACTTCGTATTATTAACTGGATATGCAATTTTTTCGATATTTTTTGATCTAGAGAATTTAAGGTCTCATAATAAAAATTTATCAAATAATTTTCAGAGGGGCCTCTTTATAGTCCTAATAGTTTGTAGCGTAAACAAATATAAATTGCAAATAATACAGTAATTTTTAAATAAAAAATCGTACATTTGATTCCTGGATATGCAAAATCTAGTTTTTCAGAGGGCTCAATTATTGGTTAATGATAATCTCGATAAACTAAATGTAAAAAAATTAATTTATGATACAACAATCATGTTTTTGTTTTCTGAATAGTAAATAATCTATAAAATTTCTTGAATTTTTCTCTATTTTTTTTATTTTACTGCAAATTATCGAAAATTTTTTTTGAAAAATCAAAGAAATGTTCAGGCTCTAAAAAAATTTTACACATTTTTAAAGAAGCGTCCGTTTTTTATGCAAATTTATCTGAATACATATAAATTAGTGCCGAATCGAGTAATACCAAAAATTTTATCATATTTAGAAGTTATTTCACTTTTTAAGCAAATTTTCAAAAAATTTTATTTTTTCCAAAAATAGTAAAAATTGAATATATAAAAATCTCTAAAAGTACGGTAACTGAGTTTCAAAATTATGGCCTATGTCACCCGCTGACTTTTTTTCTACATTTTGATACTTCATTTTGACATTGATTCGACCCTGATGATGAAACACATACACACACAGACCCACAAATAGATGATTATAAATACCACAAAAAGTAAAAAAATTTTTAAAAATTTTCGGACCAGCTTCAAAAATATTTTATAAAATTTTAAAGATACCTCCGTTTTGAATAAAAATTTAGGAGAATACGCAAGAATTGGTGCCAAATCGAATACTACAAAGTGTGACAGTAAATTTTTTCGATTGTCTCAAGATATTTTATTTTTTTTTTTAAATTTTTAAAAATTTTATCAAGTTCAAAAACACTAAAAATTGAATATCTCCAAAAGTAAGATAGCTGAATCGGGAAACTGTGGCCTATGTCACTCGCGGACATTTTTTCTTTAATTTGACACCGGTTTTATATAATTTCGTTCACTGGTTTGGCCCTGATGATACACACACACACACACAGACACACAAATAAATTTTCAAATATATATAGTAAGTAAGTGGTGTAAGTAATCCCTTAAACTTATGGGAAAAATACAAAGATTGTTTAGCGGATGATATTAGAATTGCTAATGCTGTTGATGCCAATTTTACGCAACATATTTATAATCAAGCGCTATCAATGATTGATAGAGAGGTACTAATTATGTCAGGTAGACATTTACGTGCATTCGGTATACCTTTTGATTTACCAGCGAATCAAAATAATTCTGAAATCATCAAAGAAACCAGCTATGATTTAAGAAAACTTGAACTTATCATCAGGGAATGCGTACCTAAATTAACAGCAGAGCAGAGTGATTTTAGAAACATAATTTTTGATTGTTTAAGAAACAATAGAGGCGGATTATTTTTTCTTGATGCGCCTGGCGGAACAGGGAAGACATTTCTCCTAAATTTACTTTTGGCTGAAATTAGAAATGGTGGTGAAATAGCTTTAGCAATGGCATCATCAGGTATATCATCAACTTTATTAGAAGGAGGGTATACCGCTCATTATTTGTTAAAGCTGGGATTGAACCTAACAGAGCATGAAACTCCAACATGTAATATAAGTAAAAATAGTAACAGAGGAGAACTTTTACAAAGATGTAAGTTAATAATATGGGACGAATGTACAATGGCTCATAGAAAATCAATTGAAGCTTTAAACCTATGTCTTCAAGATCTGAATAGCAATCAAAATATAATGGGTGGTACAATAGTAATTTTGTCGGGGGATTTCAGGCAAATTTTGCCAATTGTTCCACATGGTACACCAGCAGATGAGTTTCAGGCATGTTTTAAATCTTCCAATTTATGGCGTCATACTAATAAATTTAAATTGACGGTTAATATGCGAGCAAGAAATGATGGTGGTGATCCAGCAACTTTTTCACAAGAACTTATAAATGTAGGCGAGGATTTGTTAGATAGGGATGAAAATAATCAAATAACTTTAAAAAATACGTTATGTACAACGGTTAACAATGTAAACAACTTAATTGAAAGTGTTTTTCCAAACATAAAAGATAATTACCTATCAGACAAATGGTTATGCGAAAGAGCACTATTGGCTCCTACAAATGACAATATGAACCAACTGAATTCAATTATCTTGGATCGTATACCTGGCAATACTAAGATTTTTACATCTTTAAATACTTTGGTATATATATATAAATTTTTTTAATATGACTTTAATTTATTTTAAATAAGAAAAAAAATTTTAATTGCATTATAATTTTGTAGGTTAACCAAGAAGAATGCGTAACTTATCCAACTGAATTTTTGAATTCCATTGAAACTTCAGGATTGCCATCTCATCAAATTAAACTCAAAATTGGAGCACCTACTATACTAATGAGAAATCTTAGACCACCAATGTTGTGTAACGGTACAAGATTGCGTATTATAAGTTTCATCGGTAACCATATAATCAAAGCGACTATATTAAGTGGCGCAGGTAAAGGTGAAGAAGTTCTAATACCAAAATTACCTCTTATCCCAAATGATATACCCTTTCAATTCAAACGGTTGCAATTGCCATTAAAATTAGCATTCGCAATCACAATTAATAAGGCTCAGGGACAAACTTTAGAGGTTGCTGGTGTTGACTTACGAACAAGCTGTTTTTCACATGGTCAACTCTACGTTGCATGTTCCAGGGTGAGAAGTAATAAAAACTTATACGTTTTGGCTAACGGAAATAAAACAGACAATATCGTATATCGCATGGCCTTAAGATGATTGGTAAAACATACTGATATTATACATTTTTCTACAATTTTAATTGAATGTAATATGAATTGTATAATTACTTAGATTATTCTACACTTTTTCATAAATAAATTAATAATTTATTAAAGGCGTATATCATTATTTATAAGCAAAACGTAAAAACCTTAAAAGTGTGTACTCACAGGGGGGGGCGGAGGCCCCCCCTCCAACTTTTGCTAGTACAAATATAAACTAATATCACTAGTAAGTCATTATTATTATTAGTGATACTATTATTATTTTATTATAATTATTCTCAAAACATATAATTAATAAATAGCATTAAAAAAAAAATTTTTTACGTTAACATTTTTGTATTGAAAGGATATTTGCAGTTTCTTTACAAATTTTTAATTAAATTTTTTAAAATTTTTTATTTTTTTGTATATGCTAACTTACTGGTAGATTAACATACTAATTATATTTAACGTTAACTTTGTAAAATTTATAATCAAGGGCAAATACCCTTTCAATTATATAATTACTCTTTGGGGTTAGTCCTGGGCCATGGCTTCTATCATCTTGCAATAGATGAGGTTAATAACTAGAATTAAGAATGCTTATACCAATTTTGAAAATGAGGGTGACAACATGTGCGTATCCTCCTGTAAAGTTAGGATGGAGACCTTAAAAAACAATTGGGTTAAATTCAAATCCCAACATGCCCAATTGTATGATCAGCCCGATTATAATAAACTAGTAGAAGAACAACCTTATTCTAAGGATGCTCTATTCGATACTATTGAATCTTATTACTTAAAAAATTTGGCCCTCTTCCAACTTCATTTAGATTCTCATCCTCATCCCTCCCTTAATTCTACAGCTATTGATAATCATGCCTTTAACTTTAGAAATGAGGATAATGAGAGACTACCTAGAATTAACTTACCTGAATTTTCCGGTGAATATAAATATTGGGAGTTGTTTCGCAGTGTATTGCATTCGTCAGTGATTGACAAACACAATGTTCCTGACGTCACGAAATTGAGGCATCTTAGAACATATCTCAGGGGTGACGCCGAGGACCTTGTCAAGTCATATCCGATAACTACGGAAAATTTTACTGTCATTTGGAAAAAGTTAATCGATAAGTATCAAGAATAAAAAGAGGTTGGTTAATTCTCATATGCCCTCATTATTTTCTATAAAGTCAATGTCCAAATCTAGTTCTTATGAATTATAAAGAATATTAGTAAGTTTAAATACTCCTTTGTCAGCTCTTAAAACTTTAAAAAGACCAGTCAATAAATGGGATGATTGCCTTGTTTTTCATGCAGTTTCCCTGCTAGACAATGAAATGAAGAAGCAGTGGGAAAATTTCTTTAATAACTTGTCATTAACTTCACAAACAGTTGGTAATAAAGCATCGGTAGTAAAGTCTTCTGATCCTCCAACGTTTGCTCAATTAATTTCTTTTGTAGAATCCCAGATGAGCATTCTGGAATCCTTAAAAGAAAATAGCTCTAAAATTAATTTTAATCAAAAGTCAAGTAACAGTAATAATAGTAACACTTTTAAAAATGTAAACGTGAATACAAAACCTGCAAAGGTTTTTCATAGTCAAATTGAGCCTTCTAAACTGGAATGCCCACTGTGTAAGAGTGAGCATTGAATTTTTTAATTGCAATGAATTCAAAAAATTGGCAGTTGAAAAAAGATATGATTGCATAAAGCAGCTCAAAAGATGTACTAATTCTCTTGGCAATCATTCTTTTTTTAAATGCTCTTCTAAAAAACGTTGCAATGTATGCAAGGGAAAGCATCATACAACCTTGCATAATGAAAAACTAATGAAAGCTAAAACTAATGATGCTAGAGCTGATTCGGGATCTACAAAAAACAAAAACAAAAATTTTAATACAGCTCTTCCACTAACTTATGTAATTTTTCTGTTAACTTCTCTGAAAACCCCTGTGAAGTTTTATTGTCCACAGCAATCGTTAAAGTTGTTAACGAGGATGCTTTTCAATTCCTCACAAGGGCACTTATTCATAATTGTTCTCAAGCATCCTTTATCAGTGAATCGTTATTCAGGAGATTAAAGTTGAACTTTATGCCTCTTAAAATGCCAATATTAGGTATAGGTGGCGTTATTTATAAATAGCGATTTTTGCTAAAAATTTATAGTTATCATTTAAAATTTAACAGAAGCGCGCGGGATTTTGAAAAAATAAAAAATTAATAAATTAATTTTGCTTGGGTTTTTATTTTTGATAACGTTAAAATTTTTCATTTTAAACCATACCAAACATGTGAAGATCTACATAATTGTACAAATTTGGAAGTTTGTTTCCAATTAATTAAATCTGAAAAAATTTGCATCGAATCTTGTTATGGTGTAGATTACAAGAGCACGTGCAAAAGTCAATTTATTTGCCAAAATTATGAATGTTCTTACCCTGGCAATCTGACGTACAATCAAGAATTAGATTTTTGCGTGTCAAGTAAGTAAGAACACATTTTTATGATAAATATTTTTAATTTACAATTTTTTAGGATTGCAATTTCCTGAAAAGATTTAAATCATCATTTTTTATACTCGGATGAAAAATATAAGTCGTGATAAAATGTATTGTTTAAAAATAATTTTGTTGTGTAAATATGTAAATAGTATGTGTTTGTGTGTAGAGCGCTCCCTGCTTTCTTTTGTATATACGTTCGGCAGAGTCTGCTAAGACGCCGACCTACAAGTGTCTAATAAACTTATAATATTATATGCTAATTGCTATCAATTTATTTAGTCTCCTAATTAATCCAACATCCTTTCATTTCATTTGGCATCCCTAAAAATAGAACCTACGAAGTGAATAAAAAAGTGAAACATTTTTTTTTCTACAGAGAAAATTTTTTTTTGATAGGCGGCCATGTGACAACATATCTTTCTTGTTTAAAAAAAAAAATGTGATGTGATGCTTTTATACAATAAGAGTGACATAGTTTAAAAAGTACTTCTATATTATTAAAAAAAAAAGAAAAATAGTGAAATTTGCTCCACATTCTTTTTTGTGTTTTGCTCAAAAATTAAACTTTACAAAAAAAAAAAAAACGAAAGGTGTTAAAATTAAATTTGGAGCACGTGATAATTTAAAAAACAAAATGTTTTGCCCTCCCGGGCGTAAAACTCGTGCGTAAAGAATTTTCTGCACTCGTTCTACGCCTAGTTGGGCAAAAAATAGTGTAAGCACCATGGGCGAAATACTTTAGACACGAGCGTGAACACATATCACTCTTGCCCCGCTTCGCCGAGCACTCGTGTTAGTGCTCACGCTAGTGCCAAAATTTTTACGCCCTTGATACTTAATATTTTATTTTATCAACTCAATTTTCAATGAAAGCGGACAGGCCTGAAAGCGGAAATAAAAAACATTTAATATAAAATATTGTATGCATTTATCAAGCAAAAAATCTTTATATTTATGGTGAAATTTGTGGATAAAAAAGTCAATAAGAAGAGGCTGCAACGATTCAAAATAAATTTTTCTTGCAACTAGAAAACAATGGGCAGTGCAAAAATTATAAAATTGAAAGACAATTAAAAGCCAATCTTTTATTTTCTGCAAAATTACAAGAAAAAAATAAATTTTCAAAAAAGTCATTTTTTTTCCTGTTTGCAATTTATGATAATTCATCATGGCGGTCATTGGTGTGGAAAATTCTAGAATTCTTATTATAAGTGGGAAATTCAACGCGGACTTGCGGCGCATAAAAATATCACGGCAGCAAAACAACAGCGTGCGTACGTAATCATCTCCATAACTCCGCTGTACCGGTCCCAAGCCTGGAGCCTCATAAGGCTGAGTAAGGAGGAGGGTGGTTCAGGCCGCCTTTTTCCAAGGTTGAACTAGAACCAAGTGTGGTTCACTGGAACAGCTGAGGCTGCCCTATAAATCGGGTCTCATGCCTTGCATTTCTCCGGGGACATGCTCTATGCTGTACCCCATGTGTTCTTGGTTAGGAATGCCGCAGACTGCTCATAGTTATCCTATAAGCGGTTCTGAAATAACTGAGGCTGCCTTATAAACCGGGTTTATGCCTTGTCTTTCCCTCGAGCATTCTTGACAAGTATGCAGCCGCAGACTGCTATCCTAAAACTATCCTTGAGGAAGAGGCACATTTAAGGGGCTCTAAGGTTTTCTCCAACCTAAGTGCGATTTAAGCCTTAGACCAGGGTTGCCTTAGACCTGACGTATTAGCTCTTAGCATGGGAGAATTCTACCTCGAGCACAGCGACGTAGCCGATTAAAGTTAGTCGCGAGTCTTGCTAAATCATGACTGCAGGTTGTTATTTTTTTCTGGTTTAGTAATGTGTGAAGGTGATGGGTTATTGGGAAGTGTCACTGCCATCAGACAAGGAGAAGCAATTCTCCAATCTGTAAAGCGTCTACCTATGAAATCAATGTCGCCTGGTTCCAGAGTAAAATCTGACTTCAGCCCTTATGATTCCACTAATAGATACCTGACCTGTTCCATGACGAGTATAAAACATTGTGGAATGGTAGCAAACATGGAGGTGGAAACACTTCAACTGTTAGATTGAGAATTGGTGTTCCCTCGCGTCACCGCCTCTTAATCGAAGTCTGTTACATGCCGGATGTATGTGATGCCATCAGATATGGTGGTGAAACCCCCCCGATCTGTAGGACTATTATTACTAGATGGACGCTGGAAGCTGATAGATACTCTCTCTCAGCGACTAACGTAAATCCTTTAATAATTCTCTGAAGGGTAATTTTACCCAACTAAGGGCCCTTTGTCCAGGGACACAGGCTTATTTTATGAACAATGCTAGATAAATACAGTGAATTATCGCAGCTTGATACCCCTCTTATAGAGGATAATTCAACCTCTTATTCCGATCAAGTGAAAGCCTTGGTGGTCAGAGCTGGAGACACGGATTCTGGGAGTCCTCCCGCGAATCCTCAATGGAAGGTGATATAAGCGCAAAATGTGGCGCCCAAAAAGGTTCAAGCAATAGCTTGATACGGCCTTCTATTCTGAAGGACCAGAGGTCATTCGTTGTCTAATGTTAGCGAAGTTGGGCTTGATGACGAAGGCAAGAAAAAAGAAAATATAGATATCTTCGGGAGTCAAAGGAATATAACAAGGCGTTCATTGAAATCCACGCAAACATGGAGAGAGATATTACTCAGATGAGAGACTCAGTCAAAGTATAGAAGAACTGTAATATGACCGTCAAAAAAGGCATAGCTCAGTTTGAAAAGTATTTAGCCAGACTAAAGACAATTTTTGAACTGCAGTAGGAGGTTTTAAATGGAAAACAAAAACCCGATATTCCTATACAGGAAGCATCAGGGTCTATGACTGGAAAAGGAAAGAAGAAGGCTCGGACTACGTCCCAAAGCCTAACTGGAAAGGAGAATACAAAAAAGAGATCGGCGCAGAAAACGTCTCCGAAACTCCCTTTAAAGAAGACCTTCGCTAACGCGGTGACGTCTCCTCCGAAAGATAAGGATCAGGAGGGGGCTAAGGTAGCTTCTGGGCAGCAAACGCAGCCAAAAGATGTAGCTACAGACACCCCTCCTCCAGATGAGGATGATTTCGTCGCCGTTAAAAGCAAAGGTCAAAGAAAAAAGGAAAAGAAGAAAAAGAAAAAAGAATTTGAAAGAAAGGAGGCTCGTAAAAACCAAGAGCAGGAAAAGAAGAAGCAGCAGCCAAAAATAACTGCAACAGTAGCAGACCACCGGCAGGGGACAGAGAGTAAAAGAAGAAAAAAGAAAAAGTCGCAGAAGAAGGAAGGAGATGGTGAATCTCCTATTTGTAAGGCAGGAGAAAGAAGCGCCAGAACCGGCGCAAAGGATCCCTAAGCGTAAGGAGGCTCTAATAATATGGCCTCCTGAAGGGAACTCTTATGCGACAGCCCTGCTGGAGATCAAAAGAGGTAATCAACTAAAGGATTCGGTGAACCTCAGTCCCCAGAAAACCCAGGACGGCAGCGTCCTAATAGAGCTGAGCTCGTCGAAAGACCGGCAAAAACTATTCGACGCTGTCAAGACGTTTGCAGGTCCAGAAATGGCAGCGACGAAGTGAGGCAGGTGGTAAGGGAGGCAACCAAGCTGCAGAACGATGACGACATAAAAGTCGCTATCTTCAAGGCTAAGGGCACTAAGGCGGATATGGCGGTCGTAGAGCTACCAGAGGCCACCGCACTAAAATTGACCAATAAAGGCCGGCTAAATATTGGCTGGTCTAATTGGCAAGTGCGCTTAAGAACCAAGGTTATACAGTGCTTTAAGTGTCTTGGTATCGGCCACAACCAGTGGTCATGTAAGGGCACGGACCGAAATTTTACGTGTTTTAAATGTGGCGATCAAGGCCACAAGTCAGAAAAATGTCCTGTTGAGAAAACAGAATGCTTCCTTTGCAGGGAAAGAACTGAAAAGGCCAAGACCAACCACCAGGATGCGGAGCATGTAAGTTTTATCGGGAGGCACTTACGGCAAGGAAGATAAAGTGTCATCGGTAACGTTTGGAGTCTTACAAGGAAATATGAACAATACCATTCTTGCTGACCTTCATTTTAATAAATTAAGGGTTTTTCGGCGATTTTCTTACAAATTTTATTTTTTGATTTGATTTAATTAAAAATTGCTCGTCGCAAACGTGCTGGCAGACGTGCAGGTAGAGACCGAGGTCGTGGTGTGGGGCGTGGTATTCCTGTTGATGTAGAACCGCGAGTTGCCCCTGTTGTTCGTGGAGCTCGTGAAGCGCTACGCGGTACACCCAATCGCGGTGGCTTGCAGCAGGTTCCGGAGTTTGATCCCGAACTTGATGCAAGGAATAATATTTACAATTTGAGACGATTACCAGCTGTCTCTCGCCCTAATTCTGTTGATGGTTCTGTACAAGGGGTTAAAATTATTATGCCCCCTAATGAACAGTTTAATCGTAGACGTGGAGTGGTTCGCGGACCCATCCGAGGACGGGGTAATGCCGCCCAAGGTAGGGGCCGTTATCAATCTCCTCTACGAGACCATGATGTAGTAGATGCTTGAAAATATAGATTAAGCTTTTATAATTTTAATTTAAATCCAATTGATATATTTTAACTTATAAATTTTTGTACATGGAATAAGCTTGTATAATTTTTAAATAAATCTAATTGATATATATTTTTGTTAATCATAATTTTCAAGTAATGATTTTATTTGAGGTACATCATTTTTTTTTTAATAAAGATTAATATCAAAAAGTTGTTTTGAATTCAATTTTGGTAATAATTTATCTAATGAATAAATTGTAAAAATAAATATTTTAAATTTTATTTTAATTTTTCACAAAATTAAATATACTCTTTTTAATTTTCTGCGGTGAAATGAACTATAAACATATATATGTACTAGAAAAAGTTGGAGTATGCATGTATTGCATTTACTTATGTTTGAAATGTGAAATTATATTCATTTTAGACATAGGATACTTAGAATAGAAGCTTTATTGCAGATTTATTGCAGATTCTAATTTTTAGTCATAAGAACTTTATAACAAAAAAAAAATGTATTGGAAAATAAATTCAAACGATATATGTATTAAAATTAAAAACCTTGTAAATTAATTAACGAAAATTGTACCGATTCAAGAAAAAGTTATGATTTTTTTAAATGTCATTCATTTTAGAATAGAAGCTTTATTGCAAAATAAATAAATTCAAACTATATATAGATTCTTTGTAAATTATGTAACGCAAATCACAACACAGTTTTTTGTTTTAAAAAAAATTGATATGATCATTTTTTTAAATTAAATTTTATTTAGTTTGAAAAAAATTATTCAAGACTTTAGCTCTTTAATTTTCAAAAATTTTTCTATATATGATCATTTTTTTAAATAATATTTTATTTAGTATGAAAAAAAATGATTCAAGACTTTAGCTCTTCAATTTTCAAAATTTTTTCGATACGGCTAAGATGATTTCGGGAATATTTTTCTTTACAAGTTCCAGCATCTCCAGATAGGTTATTGAATCTTGGTTTCTTACATCGGGAAATCAAAGAGCAAAGTCCATTGTAGTTAAACGAGTTCCAATTTTTGGTACGATGTCTGTAATGTAATTTTTAAATTCGCTGTAAGAAATATCATTTATATAATCGCTTTTATGATATTTCACAATCCCTAAAAGCTCTTCTAAAATACGCATACGTAAACTGAGATCAGGAATAATTTTTTGAAATATATTCATTGATCTTTGTGTATATTAAATCACCCCTTGGTTCTTTTTCGTCCAAAGCCACCTCCAAAATTTCTTCTAAAAATCCCAACCTCGAGCCTATACGAAGATTATTACTAGGGCTTAAAGCCTCGAGTTTTAACTTTAAATGCGTTAATCTTTTGCTATAAGCTGAAAAATCTTGCGAAGTCTCTCTTAATTTCTCACCAAACTTATTTATTTTTGCACGCTTTTTTAATATAAATATCCAGCTCCGGATAATTCTTCCAAAATTTCTTGAATTTCGTTGTCCAAAAAATTATGTCCCGCTTGCGTTTCCGTCACTAGAAGCTTTAATCTGTCCACCAACTCATTTGGATTATCCCAATACGAAAATGTATTTTTAATATTCTTATCGAAATTCATAAGAGTAAATTTATTTATTTTTTTCTTGAGCCCACGACCAGACGCTGACGGTCCGGGAAACCGAATCCCGTATGATATTGAGATATTTTTCACCTTCCGAAGCTAAAATCTTCCCATTTTCTTGACCGTTTTGTTTATGCGCATTCGAATAGCGTAAAATTTCAGTCTTCTCAGCTTCCGTGTAGGAATATGGTAGTGGTTTTTTGTTATATATCAAGAAGAACAATCCTTTTGTACCTGTGTAAGTCTTTGAGCCAACTGAGAAATCGTCATTTTTGAAAATAAATAATTAAGCCATTTAGTAGCGGTTTTTCTTATTCTGCTCCACGATTGTAGTTTGACCAAGCATCAAACCAACGAGAAAAGTTTTTTTTAACATTAATTTTAAATAAATTATATACATATAAATAATTTAATATACGCAATTTTTAAAATACTTTATTTTTTCAATTTTAAACGCAATTTTTTCAGACATAGAAGCGTTTGGCCAATCCTTTACATAATGAAGCAGGCATGTGAATGAATGTTAAAAAAAAATTTTCTGGTTGGTTTGGTGCTTAATCAAACGAAAATTGTGAAGCAAACTCAGAAAAACCGCTACAAAATGGGTTTTCCCATGTATTTTAAATGGGAGACATATTGATAAATATCTCGAAGAGGATGACTGATTTTGAAAAACGGGTTTTACCATTTTTTGGGGACCAAAAAAGCAACCTGATACGAGCAGGAACAATTTTTGATCATTTTCATTTGATCATTTAAATCCAAGAAAGTATTATCTCCTGATAGGTTGAACATTCATTTTCCGCTAAAAAATCCAAAGTGCCCGACGTTTGCATAACCCGATCTTTCAAGCAAGGCGTGTTTTGGGGTTCCGGAATTTCTGCATCCCTTGTAAAAAAATTTAATTAAACTTCTGGTAATTTTTCATTATCGAAAATCAGTCTCAAAAGCTCGTATTTAGGCTAAAAAGGGGTTTTTGTGAACATGTCCGCTTGGTAAAAATGAAAACCAAATAAACTATTTATTAAAACAATTAATAAGTTAGTTTTTCTGCAATTACTTGGGCCACAGATAATTGCCCGCAAGCTACCTCCTAAAAACTTGTCATTTACCTGAAATATCGTAATTTACGGTACAAATTTTTTCTTTCTGGTCAACAAACTCCATTTTACTCAAAACTAGGGTATACTTAGTCGTAATGCAACAACCGCGGCAAACGCATGTTTAATAATTTTCTCGGATTATTGAAGCGAGAAATACATATTCCGACTTATAATTACTGCGGTATGTAACGATAAAAAAAAATTTCAAATCTTTATGTATAAAATATTTATTTTTTTTTTCCAAAAGGTCCAGGTACCCGTCTGGAAAGTCGTCTTCGGAACAATATGCAACCAAAGAATCCTCTCGATTCAGAGTGTTTGATGCATGATATCCAATATCATAATTTTAAAGATTTAAAATCGCGCCACAAAACCGATAAGGAGCTATTTTCAGCGGCAAAAAAGCGAATTTTCGCGGCAGATTCATCTTTGGGCGAAAAAGCCGCGGTGGCTACGATTGCTACCTTAATTGAAAGAGAAGGTTGGAATGGGTGCGCGTAGGAGTACGCGTAAGAAACGCTGCCGCAAGCTTCCGCTGGCCACTCGGCGCGGCGGATTTCTGCAATACGTGGCACCTATAGCAGCAGCAGCTAGTGCAGCTGCCGCTTTGCAGTCGATTTTTCAAAACCTAATAATATAGGTCAAATTCTCTGGTTCGCCAAAAGCCATAAACCCGAAACATTTAAAAAATGTTTCAGCCAAGACATTATTAGAATTTTACTTGTGGAAACTATTGACATTTCTTGTTCGCTGATTTCCAACTCGTATCTGAATTCTAACAAGTCACAAATTCCACACCAGGTTTCGGTTTTAGAGCCACCCGGATTTCGGATACCCGATTACCCCACAAATTTAATATATTTACCGGTGTCGACAAACGAAATAAGCAGTATCACTTTAGCTTTGCACGACCAAAGCGGAAGGCTGATAGATCTTCGAAAGTAACATATGAATATACGCATCTTAGAAAAATAAAATAATGCTTAAAATATATAATTATGGACGTCTGTTCCGCAACGACATTCAGCCTTAAGAGTTGCAGAGAAAAAATTTAAAAAAACCCGCGTGATTTAGTGAAAAAAACGTGAAAAATTTAAATAGTCTTAGATACAAAGTTCGTGAAAATGGACATTGTAAATGACTTGAGGGACCTCTGGATGAGAAATCCATAATTGGGTATACCTATCACCATTACAAGCCATATTCTCCCATTGAAATTGGTAAATCTGACAAAATTAGAATACCTAGACAATGTTCCGATCTGTTTTTGCATCTGCGTGAAGCATACATTTATGTAACAGGTGATTTAAACACACATACGGATACATACGTAAAAATTGTCAAAAACTATCCATTTTATCTCTTTGAGGAATGACAACTTGAATTATCGGGACGATACATTGATTCTGTGAAAGACCTTGGAATTTTTGCAAACATCAAAAATTTGCTTCTCAAGAGCGTGGGCGAATCTAAATCATCAACAAGCTTAGGATGGTTTCCCTCCGACAACATTTTAAAAAACAATGCCACATTTGATTTTTGTTTAACCTTGAAAGAAATATTCAATTTCTGTGCGATTACACAAAAATTGTAGCTTTTGCTAAACCGGAAAATGTTTACTCAAAATTGCTTCGGTATCAGCATAAACTGCAAATGGCACCTTTAATTGTCTTTTGTGATTTTTAAATTTTAATTCATATTCCCCTTCAGAGGGTAACATAGTTGCACAATTAAATACTTTCTTACAAGCTTCCTTGTGAACAATCATTTTTTATTCATTATAGAAAAAATGTAGACATCTATCACAATAATATCGTTTTCTATCTTTGTTTGGCGAAAAACGACGTAGAAGACACGACAGATCTTTAATCTAACAGACATGATTTACACCATATTTCGATGTTATCATCAATAAATTAACGTGTTACATATATAATTTTTTACACAAGTGTGCTGTCGCGATAATTTTGTTCCCCTCTAAATCACTGTCAATAAATAACACTTTGATGGATATTTTATTTTTTTTCTCAAATACAATCGAAGCAACTGGTGAATTAGAATTTTTCTCCAAAACAGATATTTTCTTAAATATTATTCGGTACATTAGAGATTCCAAACTAAATTTAATACCCATTGGCGCATATGCGTTTGAAAAAAAAAGCTTCAAGCAATTTACAACATCCTCGCAACGTGCCACAAATTCATTGAGACTCGAATGATTGTTTATTAAGCCAGAGAGGCGATCTAACATCAAAAACTCTGATTTCTATTCACAATAACAGTTTAACAAACTTGTAACAATAAAATTTATCACTAGTCTGTTATTTTAATATTTTTTTTAATTTTTTAAAATTTTATCAAGTTCAAAATTACTATAAATTAAGTATCTCAAAAACTACGATAGCTAAGCAGATAATCTATGGTCTGTCACCCGCATACTTTTTTTTCTATATTTTGACATCGGTTTCATGCGAATTGGTTCGGCGGTTCTTGAGTCTTTAGGGTACAGAGAGACAGACAAACAAACAAATAAATTTTCAAATATATATACTATTAAGATATCTCTATATATTATAAAGTTATAAACGCTGCCGCCGCTGCCGCTGTCGCCTGAGCCCTTTGGGCCAAAATGGACCTTTTGGACCAATGTGGTCCTTTTGGGCCAATGTGGTCTTTTTGGGCCAAAATGGACCTTCTTGGTCAATGTGGTCCTTTTGGGCCAATGTGGTACTTTTGGCCCAAAATGGATCTTTTGGGCCTAAATGCACCTTTTGGGCCAATGTTGTCCCTTTGGGTCAATGTGGTCCTTTTGGGCCAATGTGGTCCTTTTGGTAAAATTTTTTTTAAGGTTTTTTCTATATTTAACCAATTACTATAAAGTTGTATTATCATACCAAATCTACAACCACTGTCAAGAATCAGTTGTATCAAAAAGAATAAGGTACGCCTTGCAAGTGATTACAAAAATATACTATCGCAATACTTCAATCATAGTATATATATATATAGTAGCATAGGTGAGAGGGGGAGCTCCGACCCCCTTGATCTGTTCCCGGTGTTGTTGGTATTAATTTTTTATTATTAATTTTTATTATTATCATTTATTTATGGTCCAAAATATATATAATATACATGGGCACGTCCAGGATAGAACGACCAGCCGAAAAAAAAATATTTTAGTTCTGAATTTAAAAAATTTATATTGATATTTATCATTCATAACATTAAAAATTTATTAATTTTAAATAAATAACCATGTATATATTTTAATACTATATATATTTGAAAATTTATTTATTTGTTTGTATTTCTGTGCCCTAATGACTTAGGAACCGCCGAACTGATTGGCATGAAACGGGTGTTGAAAAATAGTGAAAAAAAAGTCTGCAAATGACATAGCACGGCTAGCTTCAAAGATCGGCTTATGCAAACGTCGGGCACTTCGGATTTTATAGCGGAAAATGAATGTTCAACCTTTAGAAAAGGTTTTTTGGTCCCTACAAAAAAAATGAAACCCGTTTTTCAAAATCAGCCATCCTCTTCGAGATATTTATCAATATATGTGCTTATGTTTAGCCTCTTTGAACCTTACGTTATAACGGAGGTCACCAACAATTTGCACAAGCGGTCCAAACCGCATTTTTGCTTTTATTTCCTCGGAAGTCGATATATATATTGAGATATATACCGCTTTTTCCTTTAATGGAAATAATTTTTTGGTTTGAAGACGTATGTGGATAAATTGTTAGTGAAACTGTAGGATTAGAAGGAGTATAAAGGGTTGGTGGAACTTTAACAACCGTTTCTCAAACTCAACTATCTTTAACCTTTTTTAGGATTTGGGAAGGCCAATTGCGGTCCGAGGTCCGACTTTTTATAGGAGCCATGCTGACAATTCCGTCTTTAAAGCGCAGAGTTGTACTTCTACAACTCTATGCTTTAAAAGAGGCGCGAAAAACCTTAGAAATACGCCCTCTATGCATGACATACGGAGACAGTAAATAGCACTTTCTATTTCAACTGTCTCCTGCGGAACGGCAGCCAGCTCTACTCTCCCTTCTTATAATAAATATTTAATAAAAATTAAATTAAATTAGAAAAAAAAGTATCAAGATATTTATCAATATGTTTCCCATTTAAAGTACATGGGAAGAGCTATTTAGTAGCGGTTTTTCTTATTTTGCTTCACTATTTTAGTTTGACCAAGCATCAAACCAACGAGAAAATTTTTTTTTAACATTCATTTTAAATAAATTATACATTTATAAATAATTTTAAACGCAATTTTTTCAGACATAGAAGCGTTTGGCCAATCCTTTACATAATGAAGCAGGCATGTGAATAAATGTTTAAAAAAAATTTTCTGGTTGGTTTGGTGCTTAGTCAAACGAAAATTGTGAAGCAAACTCAGAAAAACCGCTACAAAACGCAACTTTTTCAGACATAGAGGCGTTTGGCCACGTTGGCCAAACACCAATCCTCTTTATAATGAAGCAGGCATTTGAATGAACGTTAAAAAAAACTTTGCTGGTCAGTTTAGTGCTTGGTCAAACTAAAATAGTGAAGCAAAATAAATAAGAAAAACCGCTACTAAATGGCTTTTCTCGTGTATTTTAAATGGGATACATATTGATAAATATCTCGAAGAGGATAGCTGATTTTGAAAAACGGGTTTCATCATGTTTCTGGGGACCAAAAAACCTTTTTTAAAAATTTCAGCCCGATCTGAGCAGGGAAAGTTTTGGCTCATTTTCAGCTCCCCCGAGAGACAAGTTTTATCAAATAACTCGCAAGAAGCTAAGTGAAAGATTAAATTCTAAAAAAGTATTATCTTCTTAAAGGTTGAACATTCATTTTCCGCTATAAAATGCGAATTGCCCAAGGTTTGCAGAATCTAATCTTTCAAGCTAACCGTGATAGGCCATAGATTTTTTACTCAGCTATTGTAGTTTTTGAGATATTAAATATTTAGTGTTTTTGAAATTTTTTAAAATTCTTAGCAAAAGATGAAATATTTTGACACTATTGAAAAATTTTTTCTATCGCACTTTGTTGTATTTGATTCGGCACTAATTTTTGCGTATTCTCTGAAATTTTTATTCAAAACGGAGGTATCTTTAAAATTTTATCAAATATTTTTGAAGCTGGTAAAAAAAAAATTTATATATATTAAGATGGCTACACCCAGGTGGTGGTTGACCACTGGTTCTTTTACTTATATTGTAAAAATATAGGATACCAGGATAGGTTTAAAAATAACAACTCAGTGATTTATATTAAAAAATATAAAGAAAAAAATTTTAGTTTTTTGATTTTAAAAATATATACATGAATTTACTAAGTTGTGTTATATAATTTTAATTAGAACATTATAGACATGAAAAATATTATTTACTTGAAATTTTATATACAATTATGGATTAAATACAATTAGAAACATAATATGTCTATAAGAATGAATGACTGCATTTAAGAATTTAATATAGGTACCTATTTACGATCGTTAAATGTTATGGAGCTAGAATAGTAAGATATTGGATGTGAGCGAGTATGGAATTTTGAAATTTTTGACGGCCATGATAATAACAATTGTTAAAATTAATTATAATTAAATTAATATTTATAAATAATTTAATTTATCTTAAAGTTCAACACTGCTGTTTTGTAGATACTATAAAATTTTAATGTGTTCTTAACCTTTTATGTGTCTGCAAGGGTGGCCTTGGATACTATCTTGTGTTCGGATGTAAAAGAGGTCATTCGCTTCTAAATTTATCATGCTTGTGTTCAGCTGATTGATATAGAAGTCGGAAGGTTTATATATCACAAGGTAAATAAAAACTTAATATTTGAAATAAAAGAGGTCATAAATGATCTTCTAAATTTATCATGCTTGTATTCAGCTGATTTATTCAGAAGTTTGGTTTTAATTTTTATATACCTATTTGTGATTAAATTATGATCAGAATTAATTTACATAAAGAATTTTGAATAGAAATAAATAAAAACGTAGAGGAAAATCAGCCTATACCTTTAAAATCCAGCAAATATTATTGGAGGGGAAAATGAGATTAGAAATGAAAATCAAAGATGAGATTAGAGATGTGAAATAGAAGAGACATATGCTTAAATTTTAGAAAAGTTTTATAGAAGCATTAAGAAAAGAATATGTTAAGATGAGATGAGATGTAAAATTATTATGTGTTAATGACGTGTTGATGAGAGATGTGCTTAAATAAACCCCACCAATTAAAGTGTTGAAGAATTATGACATTAACTGCAATTTTTTTTTTTTTTTTTTTTGCGTAGGAAGTGGAGAAATGCATTACGCATACTGATCAGCATCCGAACTGACAGTTATGTGGGACTCGACCTACTTTGCCTATACCCACTAAAACTCCACTCCCTTCCTACCTTATGCGAGCCTATCACGGGACCGTTTTCACATTACTTCAGGACAGGTTCAAGGCCCTTTAGTTCTATTCATGAACTCCATCTTTTGACTTGCATCCACTGACTCGCCAGTCTGGTTAAGGACTCCGTCATTCCATCTGGTTGAAATTTCGTCTTTATGTACTGTCATCTTTAATAAAATATATGTTAGCTAAAAATATACGTTAATTCTCATTATCATCAAAAAGAAGGTTAATAAACAAATAAATAAATAAATATATATAAATAAATAAATAAAAATTATCCTACCATCTACTATTGCTTGCGGTATCAAGAGTAACTGCAGGGATGATTGTATGTTAGTACAACAGCTGCAGTCATCAGGATAACCGCAATACGTCTTAATATTAGCCTATACCTTGGACTTCAGGTTTTTTGGTGCGGAGTATGTACTCCACATACTGGCCAATTTCGGACCATACTTCTTCATTTCGAAGCATCAGGCCAACCACATTTTCAGGTGTGATTTGACCGATGTTAGCTTCTAATTGAAACTTTTTAGCAGCCCACCTATCGCATTTGAAGAATGTGTGTTCCGGCGTGTCGTCTTTGCCAGGACAGTATATACATTCAGCACTATTCATCTTCTGGATCCGAAAGAGATAGGAGCAAAAAAGTCCATGTCCGCTTAGGAATTGGGTCAAAAAATAATTAATGTCCCCATGCCCTCTATTTATCCAAGGTGATATCTCTCCTATCAACCTCTTGGTCCATTTGCTCTTCGCGTAGTCGATCCAACGTTCCTGCCAATGGCTTAGGCTGATCTGGCGCGAAGTAGCCTTCGCGCGGTCAATGCCTTCCCTCTCTTTGTTCAGATAGATATACTGTCTCTCAAGAGCCAGCAGATTTATCGGGATTACCCCAGCAATGACTAGAGCTGCCTCCAACGACACTGTTCGATAGGCACAGGAGATTCGCAGGGCTCCTTGCCTCTGCACGCTCGTAAGCTTAGACGCATAAGTGACCTTCTTTATGCAGTCGGCCCATACTTCTGCACCATACAGTAGTATGGAGTGGGTTACCGACATAAGAAGCCTGCGCTTTCCGGTCTTAGGTCCGCAGGTATTTCTCATGAGCCTGCTTAGCGCAGCAGTCAGCCTGGCAGCCTTCTCCGTGCTTCTCAGAATCTGTGCCTTAAACGTCAGCTTCGTGTCCAGCAGCACTCCCAAATACTTAAAGTGTTCCTTCGTTTCTATCCTATCCTCCCCAATACATATTGGGATAATAGTCTCAATATGCTTACGGGTGAATAGGACAATCTCAGTCTTCGCCGTTGCAAGCTTTAGGCCGTGGTCTTCCATCCAGTAATTTACCCCATGCATTGCCTGATTCAGTTTCTCCTTGGCGATTTTTTCATTTTTTTCCGTAATTACTAGGACCAGATCGTCCGCGTAGCCTACAGTAAAAGTGTCAGCTGGCATCGGTAGCCTTAGTACCTGATCGTACATGATGTTCCATAGATCCGGTCCAAGGACCGATCCTTGAACTGCACTTGCAGTTACTTTCCTCACTCTTGTTCCTTGTGCAGTTTCAAAGATTATTTCCCGATCACTCAGGTAGCTGCTGATTATTCTTCGCAGGTATTTTGGCACCTGGAAGTTCCTGTGTCCCTCCATGAAGTCGCTCCACCTTGCTGAGTTAAAGGCATTTTTTACATCGAGGGTCACTAATAGCGTGATCTTTCTCGAATAGTGATTACCAGTCTGTGCGTTGTCGATGGCCCGAACAATACTGCTTATTGCATCGATTGTTGACTTCCCTCGGCGAAATCCGTATTGTCTAGGAGAGAGATCTCCCGCAGTTTCTACGGCCCTCAGTATCCTTGGCTGTAGCATCTTCTCGTAATTTTTGCCGGCTGTATCGAGTAATCCTAGAGGGCGCCAAGAGTTTGTCAGTCTAGGGTCCCCTTTGCCCTTACTAATAAGGACCAGTCTTGCTCTTTTCCAGAGTTTACTGAAGATGCCCGCACGTGCACAAGTATTGTACATACATAAGATGAGTTTTGGGCATTCGTGCGCAGCTATCTTCAGTATCTCCGTAGGTATCCCATCAGGACCTGGTGCCTTACCGTTCTTGAGAGAGTCCACCGCTGTGAAGAGTTCCTCCTCCGTAAATTCGGGGAATGCCTCATCATTTTCACCCAAGTCATTTTCCTCCTCCCTCTCCGGGTGGGTAGGGAAAAGTCCGTCAACTATAAGCCTAACCTCGTCTTCGTTCATAACACCACTTGCGGAAAGAGCATCGATTCTCTTGGTGACTATCTTGTACCCAAGACCCCATGGGTCATTATCAACCTCGTTACACAAAGCTATCTCGCATGCTCTTTTGCTTCTCCTAACAGCAATTCTCAGCTTTTTCTTGACCTGCTTATGCTCTGTTATCAGCTCAGCAGTGTCTGTTCTGTTCCTTGCACGTGTTGCTCTTCTTCTTGTAGTTAAGCTTTCACTCCTTAGACGATCTATTTCAGCATTCCACCAGTAGGCTGGTGGTCTTCCATCACGGGTCCGTTTTTTTGGCATGGCTTTGTTACATGCTTTTTCCAGTAGCGTCATGATTCCCTTAACTATATCCTCTGCATCGTCAGTATTTCCTGGTCTAATTGCTTTCCCTAGGATAGCAGTCTCTCCTCTTCTAAGCGTGTTCACCAAAATTTCGCGGTTTAACCGCTTGATGTTCCATCCGCAGCATTTCTGTGCTTCGTCTCTTCGTGTCAGCCGCCGCTCATCTGCAATTAAGTCATAAAATAATAAAATAATAATTAACAGGATCCTGAATAAATAAATCTGATGATATTAGATATTGTAAGAGGCTAAAAATTATTGAAGAGGTTGAATCATTGAAAATTAAAATATATGACCATGATACAAAGAAGAGTATATAAATTCTTTAGGTGAAAATTGTCCGAATTATATTCGTAAAAATGATTATTGATGTGACTATTTTCAAATAAATTCTAATAAAAAATTCTGGACGCGACCATTTTGAAATAAATTAGAACATGTTTATCATGTTGAATATACAATATGGTACTGCCCAGTAAGTGAAGTAGAATTTTACAAAATTTGAAAATATTCTTTATATAAATGACTTTGAAAATGAGTTATTGACAAGTTGAGAAAATTTTGAAGATAAAACGAAAAGTTTAAATAATTGTATTATAACTATTTAAAGAATATTATTCAATCATTTAATTGGTTTTATTACTTAGGAATGTAAATAATACATAAGTAATTTAAATCACAACAATAATTATGGATGATGAGCTTAAGATATTATAGATTGAAATAAATTCTGATCTGAGTGAATACAATTAAATAGATTTAGTATCAATATTTCTGAAGAATTCTATCAGTGTTTATCTGGTATGCTTCTCACAAAGAAGTCAGATTATTAAACTGATTTTTGCAAAAGGGTGGAATGTCTAGGGTTTGCTCCGATTCTACCAAGGGTTATTTATCTATTATTTAAGAAAAGAATGGCTTTATAGAATCTGTGATCTTGTCAAAATCTATTAGCCAATATAAATTGTTTGTTTACGAATAAATAAAATTATACTTTAAGTTAAAGTTTTCTTGTATATGAGTTTTGAATAACCTATATTGTAAACATTTATTTTAATATATGTATACGTCTGTAGACATAACAGTAAAATTTGGGCGAGCGAGGCGAGTCTGCTATATTCTAATTATGATTAAAATTAGATTAATATTTTGATGTGATAGTTTAAGGTTTGATCAAACACTTATTCCTAAGATAAATTTTTTTTTAATAAAGTGGTACTTTAAAACTTTATCTTGGTGTAAAATTATATGAAGTAGAATAATTTTGAATCAACAGAAAAAAATATTTTAAAAAAAATTTGATGAACAAGATCTAGAATATTTCAATTGATCTAATATATCAAAATTATTGAATTTAAATTTTAAATTGAAATTTTTCTTTTAGAATTTTATTTCAACTATATTTTAAAGATGAGATTCCTTGTTTGAAAACTAAGGCTTTAATTTATTGTGTATTTAACTCGTTTTGACTAAATTATTAGTAAAATAAAGTTAAAAATACTTTTATAACATATTGAATATTAAACGAGAATGACAACTGAGTACTTTAGATCGGAGGGAGTATTTATACTAGATTATGAATGATTTAGATGTTTCTTTAGACAATAAAAATAGAATATTTAAATTCATATCCAATGCATACCTCAGTACTTTATATTTGTGGTATGATATTAAATCATAAAAATGAGATAACTATGTTGACTGTTATAATGATAAAAAAGATAAGAGTAGGAAATAAATAATATACTTTAAGAGCAAATTTTAATAATGAAGTCGTCTACTTATATTATTGAAGTGAGAAATAAAGATGAGTTCAAAATAAAACTGTATTATAAATTGAGGTACATTTAAATACTATAATTTTTGAAGTTATCCTATCTTAACTTATTGCATATAATTAAATATTTCTGATGAGTAATTCTCAATGACAAAGAAAGGTTAAAAGACTTAACTTAAATTAGTATTCTTCAGGAAATAAAATTAATTTATTAGCATAACTATGCAGAGATGAGTGTTATTTAAAGAAATGTACATTTTAAGACGTGTCAGAAAATTTAAAAATTTTCTCCTAACATAAAGACTAGAAGAGTGTAAAATTAAATAGGATATGAATTAAATATATGAGTTAATACGATATCAACGCGAAATCTACGATATTCTATGTTTATTTATTAGAAAAATTATTATTCTCAACACCTTACTAATTTTTATAATGTGAAAGTTTCTTTAAAAGTATAGACGAACTAAGGATGTGTTTGTAAAGTACATACAAATATCACTAAAATATGGTTTAAGACCAGATATTGACGTGTATTACCTGAAGTCAAATCAAGATATTTAGTTTACTGAATATTTAAATAAATAGCAGGATAAGATGTGAAAATCTAATACCTTATAGTCCTAGAATTATGATATATTGACGATTAGATTTTTCGCAAATGATCATTAATGATATATGATTTGTATTTCAATATGAGAAAAATCTTTGCCCGAGTTACATTTTAGATTTGAACTTTCTTGAAAATTTAAAACATGCTGACTGCACTTAAATAAACTCTAAACTTTAGACATGTATCTATAAGTATTATTATACTAATAAAGTACTTTAGTTGAATTTACTTTGGTTGAATTTCCCTTTGATCTGAATCAAGATAAGTTTATGAATATGTGATACTATTAAAATGTAGAAAAGATGATTCTCGAGAAGGTTTTGATTTAATTAAGAAAAATTTACTCATAAAATTTTTATGATATATTTAAAGAGAATTATTTGAAATATCAAGAACGGAGGGAGAGTGTAAAAGAAAACAAAGTTAACAAAATTTTAATTAAAATCGAAAATTTTATTATCAATTGATAAATAAAATTGATCAAAAATCTGATCATTATAATAAATTAATGCAATTTTTTAAAATAGATGGGGAGAGTAGATATTTTAGCAAGCTATGTCTTATAAAATTGCATATAATTTGTCTTTTACAAAATGAATAGAAATCGTATATCATGTAAACTTGTAGAAAACTATTAATGAAATTAATCAATTTTAGATAGCAGAATTAATTTTTCAGATAAGAGAAAAATAGAAAAGATGAAAATACTATATTTCAGAGGATTTTGATAAATAGAAAATTGAAGATTAGAAATCAAATTATTCTACAAAAATAAAATATTTAATAATAAATACATGAAATTTAAATTATAAGATTAATGGACATGAAAAGCCTTTATTAACGACGTAGATAAATAAATTTAAATTTAAACTCTTGCAGTTCTTAACTATGATAGAATTAGATGAGTGTCAAGAAATAGAATGAGTATCTTTCATTAAAGAAGATTAAGAATGATTCTATTTACGTACTCTAAAAGTGGGACTAATTTACTCATTAATTGATGACAATTTTAAAATTACTTATTAAAATTAGACGCAGCAATAATTTTGAGTAATAGCGTGGTTCAGTTAAAATTAAACTAAAGAAAAGAAATTTAAATTATTTATGATATACAATGTTCAAATATATAAAAATGCTTTAAGAATAGTCTTTAAAATGCCGTGAAAAAGTATAAATTTTAAGTCAACTCAGAACTGAATAGAATAGAAAGAAAGATAAGTTTCTATAAGAATTTCAGAGAAATAAGATATTTTAATCATTTGAGTCTGTGAAAAGTATGAAAAAATTTTTTAATGACTTAAAGAAAATGAAAGTTATATTAGACGAGACACATTAAAATTATATTATGACATTGGCATTGAATTGAAAACATTTACAAAAATCATATGGAATGAAATGATCCTTATTAAAGAAAATGGCTAATTATTATATTGGAAAAGGATTTTAGATGAGTACTGAAAATTTTAATGAAACCGAAATTAACTTTTTAGGAGACAACTAAGCTATTATCAAATAGTTCATTTATTACTTTAAAGAAGTAAATCTGTAGCTTTGAGTTATATGTGTTTGAGTGTACATTCAAAACTAATTGGTTGCGAGTATTATGAATAATAAAATACTTAATTGAGAAGCAGGTTAGTATTAAGATTATTTTAGAACTGTAATTAATCTGATAAATTTCTCAAGTGCAATATTTTATGATGCGTTATATTAGAAAAGAAAAGTTACAAATTCAGTTTCTTTAAAGTGACGTCAAAACTAATAATAACGACTGTCTTCCTTGGTTCGATGATGATATTACTTAATCTCGTAATTTTGTGATGTCTGTGTTAAAGATGTGTCATAGCAATAAATTTAGGCGCGAAATGTATGTTGAAAAGGATTATATTCTAGAGTGTGTTGTTAAAGAGTGTTTTTGATTTAGATGAGTTAATAATATTCATTTGATATGTTTTTGATTATTTTGTTTCAGATAAATAGTTAGCTGTTGGATGTGCTCGAGATCGGGAGGGAGTGTTGGAATGTGGCGCTCTCTATCACATCCACTATATACTATGTGGAGAAGAAAGGGACGCGAAGTTCTCAGTGCTTGTATAGCAACCGTCGAATCGACATCGTTTTCTCTATATTGTATCGGCGTGTTTAACATTTTATAATAACTAATTATTAACTATATTTGAGTGTAATTAAGACGTGATTATTAAGATAATCAGTGTTTTTATTTAAATAACCCACGAACCTAATAATACCCTTCTTGCCCTATGATTTAGATAAGATAAAAAGAGACAGAAAATAATTTCAAAAATTTCAATAATGACCGGTCAACAATTGAAGAAAAACAAAATTTTGGAATTTGAAAATTTGAATTTTAATTAGATGACAAGGACTGATTTTAAATTTAATATTTTCCGGAATGATTCTACTTTAATTACCACTAACTTTTAAATAAAATAATTAATCAATTATCGATAAAAAAGAAAAAGAATATCAATTGTTCATACAAAAACGGCTGCCAGTATTTGGAGCACTTACTATACTGTTCTTAGTCCCGCGGAGTCGCCTAACGTGTGTGTACATTGTATAATGTATTAGTGTGTTTATAAGTATATTCTGCTAGGAAGTATATTATAAATGGGGTTTATTTACATAGTATTAAATATTTATTAAATTAAAATTAAATAATTGCATGAGTGGGTGGTGGCCATCTCAATATATGAGCAATCCCAGGATAGAACGACCAACTGCTAAACAAAAAATAAAAATAAATTTGTTTTTGTGTTACTTTTTATCTGGGATTTGTGAAACCACTCCTATTTTACGCCCCCTGTTTTAACTAATTTTGGCTGATTTTGGCAGACTCAAATAATGATTGTGGGCGCTCATTTGAGTATCAAAATTTTTTTGGCTATAACTGACACATAGTCCAACATTCTGGGAAAATTCAAGCAAAAATAATTATGGCGAACTTGACTTCCGGTCAATTTGAAAAATTCAAACCATTAAAAATGAAACCCAAATTGGTCCAAAATAAAAAGAATTTTTTTCGGGTAGGCTAGGTAAAAAGAAAATTTTTTATTTTTTTAACACAAAATTTCAGAGTCAACAACATTAAGTTTTTATCAAGCTCTAAGCAACTTTGTAAATACTTTATATTTTGGACTTTAAGATTTCAAGCAAAAAAAAATTTTAGTAATTTTAAAAATTCGAGACATCTTCATTGCTTCATTTTTTTTTATGTCAAAATTTAAATGAGGTTACCATAGAATTGTCAATAAAAAATGAATTTGCAGCAGAAATCAGTCTGTCGCGACAAGCCAGCGATGCTGCGCCAAAATTTTATAAGAATTAAAGTTAATAAAGATGAATGTTGATGTCTTTTATCTGTAATCTTAATATTTGCTTTTGCAAAATTTTTTTACACGAGTTAAAGGACTTATTACCTCTATTGCTATAAAATTTCAGATGTTTGAGGTTACTGTGTAAGTCTTGTATATACCTAGGAGTTAAATCATTTGATCTGCAATGCCTTAAGAATCTATTATGAGCTGAAACCTTAATGTAAACCTTAAACC
This sequence comes from Anagrus nilaparvatae, assembly GCA_022575985.1. NCBI lineage: Eukaryota > Metazoa > Arthropoda > Insecta > Hymenoptera > Mymaridae > Anagrus > Anagrus nilaparvatae. The sequence continues at coordinate 33,584,742 of JAKSXM010000007.1, forward strand.
TGCTGATATTTAAAAAAATTTTGCAAAAGAAAATATCAAGATTACAGATAAAAGACATCAACATTCATCTTAAGTTTTTAAAAAATAAACAAAAATTAATTGAAAAAATCCTTTTTAGAAACCTTGATAATAACTTAGTATCTTCTTTAATGTTGTTTTATCAAAACTATCTTGATAACTTGAATGAAAAATTAATTTTCATCTCAAATAAAAAAATTAATGCACTCATTAATAAGGATAATGTCGAACACCCTTCTAACATCAATAACTTTGACCAGAATAATAATAATAAAAAGTGGTTTTTAAATCTTACCAATATTGAAATTCCAACAAGAGTTATTAACACAGTCTTTATGGGTCAAAAATTTTCAGTTAGATCTTGTTTAAGTAACGTTGATGCCATACAGGCTATAAAGAATGTTGAATATCTCATTGACAAAACTCAATTTGATAATAAAGTTATTGATGATATGCGTTACAGCATCATATCTTGCGTCAATCAACACTTAAATAAAACGAAACATATCAATGCCATCTATAGAAAATTTTATACTGATGTGTGTTTTACCAAAAAATTCCTAAAATCACAAAATAATATTTTCTTTACGAATGCAGACAAGGGTAACTCCACGGTTGCATGTTATAAGGATTATTATTATCAACAGATGGAGGCATTACTTGAAGATACATCAACGTACAAAAGGTTAGCTAAAGACCTTCTTCAAGGTTTACAAAAACTTACATATCAATTTTTAAGTCGTTGGAACATAAATGGTTTTTAACCAAGAAATTCCACAAATTTAGCTTGACACAAACAAATACCAACATATTTTTTAGCTAAACAAATCAACATAATATTAAATAACTGCATTAAAAAGCCTGATTCTTACATACGAAATAGCAGTGATTTTATTGAAAAAATTAAAAACATCTTTATCCCTGATGACCACGTATTTGTTAGCTTTGATGCCACCAGTTTGTTTACAAACGTTCCTCCTGAGTTAGTCAAATCAGGCATTGAGAGGAGGTATGAACAAATGAGAAAATATACCATCATTCCTTTAGATGAATTTTTTAAGGCAATTGACTTTCTAAATGATAATATGTTTTTACAATTCAACTAAAAGTACTACAAGCAAGTGTTTGGGACCCCTATGGGTTCAGCTGTTTCATCAGTGTTCTCTGACATTGTTATGTCTGACTTAGAAACACAATGTCTAAATATTATTGATTTTAAACCAATATTTTATTTTCGGTATGTAGATGACATCATTACTTGCATACCAAAAAATAAAATTATGGTTATGTTGGATATATTCAATTCTTACCATCCTAAGTTATAATTTACTCATGAGGTTGAACAAGAAAATACTATAAACTTTCTAGACATACAATTAACAAGGAAGGAGAACAAAATACTGCATAACTGGTACAGGAAACCTATTTCTTCTCTTAGATATATAAATTTCAGATCTAGACACACCAAACATCAAAAAATTGGTATAATATATTGTTTAGTTGACTAATTTAAATTTTAATTAACAATGAGTATCCTGAAAAATTTATTGATTATTATGTACAAAAGAGGTTGGATACGTTAAATTATAGGAAGGTTAACAATGTAACTAACAATAATGATGTAATTGACATACAAAGATCGATAAATATGAGGAAACCAAAATGACGTGTTCCTTAAGTTGAAGGTTTTTATGGCAGCGTAAATAAATATTGCAAAAGACATAACATATTAGCAATACCAATGATTGTCAATAATTTGGGTGAAAATAATATTATCATAAAAGCAAGGGATAGAATACCCAAAGAAAGACAGGTTGGTGTTGAGTATAAAATTGTACAGAATGCCCAGCCACATATATGGTGAAACCAAGAGGGAAGTTGGTATCAGATTAAATGAGCACAAGTCACCTATAGATGCTTTAATAAAAGAAGAAGAAAAAAGAAGAAAAGGAATTAATCAGCCTCGTAAGAGACCACAAAGACGCACTGTAACTGAAAATATCCCTAATTATTGTGAAATCAATAATGATAAAACAATTCAAAAAAATATTGATGATGACCCTGTTGTATTAAAACATTACAAAAATACAAAACAAAATTTTGCTTGGTCTAAGTTTAAATTATTAGATCATGAATCTAATTATCACAACAGAAAAACCAGTGGGGTTCTACACATTAATATTTATAAATAAGCAAGGGGATTCACAACAACTTTTTAAACCTTATTTGTCTAATATCCACAAAATGAGAAAAATCCTGACAAATAAATCATCGTTGTTATAAACAATGCATCTACATTATCATAGAAGTTTTTTATCATCGTAATTTAACATGAAGTTTGTGGTTATCTTTCCTGGCCATAGATGTCTATAGTTGTATGATTCTACCATCATTATGATAATTTCGCAGCTGACGGAATAAAATAATAATAACAATAACAAGCAAAACATTGTAGTTTATTTAAAAGCATAATAACGAATTGTTTTTCCATAGAGTTTTCATAAGTTAATGTTATATATATTACATTTTTTTCTAAATTAGTAATTTTCATATTATCAAAATGTACTATTTATTGTTTGTGCAATATTCACATTTTTATATTTTACTATACGTAGGTTAATTTTTATTTATTTTTTTCATATTTTTAATCATATTTTGACTATATATGCATAATTAAATCTGTTTTACAGTTATTGTTTCAATTCTGTCACGTATAGTTATTATTCATATCACAACGTTTTATGATATTTTTAAAACAGTTTTGTCAATAACTATTCCATCTTGTAAGTTTTTTTTTTGTAAAAAATTTCTATGTATATTTTTTTGTAAACTAATGTCACACTCAAAAAAAAAATTCAACCTAGCGCCGAAAATTTTTTCGACGCAGAGTTGAAAAAATTCTTATCTACGTAATGTTGAAGTAGCTCATAACGTGAGGCTCGTACAATAACTACGCCGCGTCGTATTTTCAGTTTCCACCTATACATGGCGCGTTTTTAACGCAGCGTGTAAACTATTCCGGCTGGACGTCGTCGACTCTTTCGACGAGGCGTCGCAAGGCACGACTTCGACGCCGCTCGTTTCTACCGGCAACGTGTTGTATACTATAGTTCTACGCAGTCAGTGAATAAAATTACTGTAAATAAAAAATTACAATTGCACGTGTTGCTCTTGTTGCTATGTTTTTTGTTGCTGCATAAACTATTTTTTATATTAAAAAAAAAAAAAATACATAGCAAAATTTTGTGTTTTTTACAACAAAAAAAAATTCCCAAAAAAATCCATTATTTTAGTCTCCCAAATTTTATTCCGACCTTACACTCAAAACCTTATTGTGTCAATTAGCATCAGAATTTAAACATAAAAATTAAATCATTATTTATTTAATCCGTAGTATAAATTAATTAAATAATAAAATTTAATCATTACTCCAGGCAACATACCGTTGGGGGGGAGGTTTATAGGTTTTTTGGGTCGCTGAAAATGAAAATTGGGGTCCTTTCGTAAAGAAATTGGGGCTTCACCCTTAAATTTCCTAAAACTACCCCCAGAAAGGGGTTTTTTTTACATATTCGCACTTTCTGCGCTCAGATTTGCACCATATGGACTTTTTGGGTTGCTAATAAAGAATTTTGACTTTTTTTCATAAATAATTCAAATTTAACCGCTAAATTGGCTAATTCTACCCCCCAAAAGGGGGTGTTTTTGCTATTTTCGCACTTTGAGCATCCAGGATATGCCCATAATATATAGGCTTTTTGAGTCGCTAATCAAGAATTTCGACTCCTTTTTCATAAATATTCAATATTTCACCCTTAAAATAGCTCAAACTACCCCCAAATGGGGTGTTTTTAATATTTTCGCACTTTGAGCATCCAGGACATGTCTGTATAGGTTTTTTGGATAAATAACAAGAATTTCGACTCTTTTTTCATAAATATTCAATATTTCACCCTTAAAATAGCTTAAACTACCCCAACAGGGGTGTTTTTAATATTTTCGCACTTTGAGCATCCAGGACATGTCTGTATAGGTTTTTTTGATAAATAACAAGAATTTCGACTCTTTTTTCATAAATACTCAATATTTCACCCATAAAATAGCTAAAACTACCCCGATAAGGGATGTTTTAAATATTTTCGCACTTTCAACATCCAGGATATGCCCGAATAGGTTTTTTGGGTCGCTAATCAAGAATTTCGACTCCTTTTTCCTCATGCCTTACACTAGCGTAACCTAAGGAAGTAGGCTATATAAAAAAACGACACGTCAAGCCTTACACTAGTGTAACCTAAGGAAGTAGGCTAAAATAAAAAAACGACACGTCAAGCCTTACACTAACATAACTTAAGAAAGCGGTCTATAATAAAAAAACGACACGTCAAGTCTTACACTAGTGTAACCTAAGGAAGTAGACTATAATAAAAAACGACACGTCAAGCCTTACACTAGCATGACCTACGGAAATAGGCTATAATAAAATAATGACACGTCAAGCCTTACACTAACATAACCTAAGAAATCGGTCTATAATAAAAAAACGACACGTCAAGTCTTACACTAGTGTAACCTAAGGAAGTAGGCTACAATAAAAAAACGATACGTCAAGCCTTACACTAGCGTAACCTAATAAAGCGGTAAATAATAAAAAAAGGACACGTCAAGCCTTACACTAACATAACTTAAGGAATTAGGCTATATTAAAAAAACGACACATCAAGCCTTACACTAACATAACCTAAGGAAGTGGCCTATAATAAGAAAACGACACGTCAAGCCTTACACTAATATAACCTAAGAAAGCGGTTTATAATAAAAAAATGACATTTCAAGCCATACACTAGCGTAACCTTAGGAAGTAGACTATAATAAATAACGACACATCAAGCTTTACACTAGCGTAACCTAGGCTATATTAAAAAAACGAAATGTCAAGTCTTACACTAAGATAACCTAAGGAAGCGGCCTATAATAAGAAAACGACACGTCATGCCTTACACTAACGTAACCTAAGGGAGTAGGCTGTATAAAAAAACAACACGTCAAGCCTTACACTAGTGTAACCTACGCGATACCAAAAAAACGACTCATCAAGCCTTACACTAGCGTAACCTAAAAAAGTAGTCTATAATAATTAAACGACACGTCAAGCCTTACACTAGCGTAAGCTAAGGAAGCGGTGATTAATAAAAAACGACACGTCAAGCCTTACACTAGTGTAACCTAGGTGATACCAAAAAAACGACACGTCAAGCCTTACACTAGCGTAACCTAAGGAAGTAGGCTATAAAAAAAACGACACGTCAAGCCTTACACTAGCGTAACCTAGGCTATATTAAAAAAAACGACATGTCAAGCCTTACACTAACATAACCTAAGAAAGCGGTCTATAATAAAAAAACGACACGTCAAGCCTTACACTAGCGTAACCTCAAGAAGTAGGCTATAATAAAAAAAACTACACGTCAAGCCTTACACTAGGGTAACCTAAGGAAGTAGGCTGTATTAGGAAACGACACGTCAAGCCTTACACTTGTGTAACCTAGGCGATACCAAAAAAACTACACGTCAAGCCTTACACTAGCGTAACCTAAGGAAGTAGGCTATAATAAAAAAACGACACGTCAAGCCTTACACTAGGGTAACCTAGGCTATATTAAAGAAAACGATACGTCAAGCCTTACACTAAGATAACATAAGGTAGCGGTCTATAATAAAAAAACGCTACCAATTAATTGGAACTATGGTTCCTCATTAACAATAACAAAATGTTTATAATGGTCTACTTTACCTAGTAAAAACCATAATTCTAGATTCTAGATAAAACGATAATTCTAGATATTCGTTCTTTCATACATAGAAATTAAGTACTAAGTCCTAAAAAAAAAAAATAATTTTTTTTCTAATTTTTTTATATGAAAAATTAAAAAAAATATTTTTAAAAAAATTAAGTATATCAGATTGGAGATATCGAGTAAAAACGATAATTCTAGATATTAGTACTTTCACTACGTCCAAAAAGAAAAAAAAATTATGGTGTATTTTTAATTTTTTTATGTTAAAAAAAAAATTTTGAATAATTACGTATCAGATGGAGGAATCCTTTACGAACGACAATTCTAGATATTCGTATACTTTTATAGAAAGAAATTAATTACTGAATCATTAAATAAAAAATGTGGTTTATTTTTAATTTTTTTATGTAACAAATATTGAGAAAAAAAAATTTCCAAAAATTACGTATCAGATGGAGAAATTTTTTAAAAATGATAATTCTGGATATTAGTACTTTCATAGAAATAAACTAAGTACTACGTCCAAAAAGAAAAAAAATTATTGTGTTTTTTAATTTTTTTATACAAAAAAATAAAAAAAAAAAATTTCGAAAAATTATGCATCAGATGGAGAAATCCTTTAAAAACGATAATTCTAGATATTTGTACTTTCATAGAAATAAATTAGTTACTACGTCCTAAAAGAAAAAAAATTATTGTGTTTTTTTAATTTTTTTATACAAAAAATTTTAAAAATTTCGAAAATTTACGTATCAGATGGCGAAATCCTTTACAAATGATAATTCCAGATATTATTACTTTCACAGAAATAAATTGAGTATTACGTTCAAATAGAAAAAAAAATTATGGTGTTTTTTTAATTTTTTTATGTAAAAAATGATTAAAAAAAAAATTTCGAAAAATTACGTATCAGATGGAGAAATCCTTTAAAAACGATAATTCTAGATTCGTACTTTCGTAAAAACAAATTAAGTACTGCGTCCTAAAAAAAAAAATTGGCATTTTTTATATTTTTTGGCGGCAAAAATTTGGAGAAAAAAATTTTCATGAAATTACGTATCCAATCCAAAAATTGACTATGAATTATATTTCTAAAACTAGTACTCTCATAGAAAACAATTAGGTACTACGTCCAAATAGAAAAAAATGTATTTTTTGTATTTTTTGGTAACAAAAATTTTAAGAAAAAAATTTTTTTTAAAATTAATTATAAGATTCAAGACATCGAGTAAAAAGCATATTTTCAAATATAAGTATTTTCATGGAAATGAATGAGGTATTACATCCAAATTAAAAAAAAAATGGACCTCCAGCTTTTTTAGTGAAAAAATTTTGAAAAAAAAATTAGGTCTTAATATAATGTTGGTTGTGAAATATAACCGGTTACAGACTTTTTTTAAAAACCGGTTTTTTAGCTTCCTGAGGTCTCAAAACGTGTTTATATGTCAAGAAATCAAAATTTTACCGAACACAAAGGTTCCTCTATGAGGAACCAAAACGACACGTCAAGCATTACACTAACATAAACTGATGAATTAGGTTATAATAATAAAACAAAACGTCAAGCCTTACAATAGCGTTACCTAAGGAAATAGTCTAGATTAAAAAAACGACACCGCAAGCCTTATACTAGCAGTATTTGGTCTAACATTATATCTAAGGGTTTTTGAGGCTGCTGCCTTCAAATATGAACTTCAAAAAAACATAAAATTTTATCGAGGAGTCGAAAATTGGGGTGAAAAGGGGTGAAAAGTCATTTATAAAAATTCTTTATTTTCTTTTTAAAAGTTTTTATTCTTACTGGAAAATCTATATCGGGGGTTCTCAAGATTACTGATTTCAAATATGAACTCAAAAAAATGATGAAACTTCATCTAGGGGTGGAAAATAAGGGTAAAAGTGGTGAATAATCAATGTTCATAAAAGGCTTGTGGTTTAGTTTTTACTAATTTCGTAGTCAGCATATCCAAAAACTCCTAGATATTTTATCAATATTCTTATTCGTGTTACGCCAAAAATTGAACTCATATTTGGCTAATTTTTCAAAAATGGGCGAATTTTGAGGCCGCCATTTTGAATTTGTGCCGTTTTTTAAAATAGCCTACTTCCTTATGTTACGCTAGTGTAAGGCATAACGTCTCGTTTTTTTATTATAGACCGCTTCCTTAGGTTACGCTAGTGTAAGGCTTGACGTGTCGTTTTTTTATTATAGACGGCTTTCTTAGGTTAAGCTAGTGTAAGGCTTGACTTGTCGTTTTTGGATATCGCCTAGGTTACACTAGTTTGACGTGTCTTTTTTTTAATACAGCCTACTTACTTAGGTTACGCTAGTGTAAGGCTTGACATGTCGTTTTTGGATATCGCCTAGGTTACACTAGTTTGACGTGTCTTTTTTTTAATACAGCCTACTTACTTAGGTTACGCTAGTGTAAGGCTTGACATGTCGTTTTTTTATTATAGACCGCTTCCTTAGGTTACGCTAATGGACGCCATTATTTTTGAACAGAAAAAAAAGTGAACAAAGATGAGTTGAACAGAAAAAAATGAACAAGAAAATTTGAACATAGGAAGTTTTGAACAAAAATAATTGGACAGAAAAATTTTTGAAGAAAAAAAGTTGAACCAAGTTTTTTGTTGGTCAAAAAATTTTGTTCAATTTTTTGTGTTCAAAAATTTTTATTTTCAACTTTTTTTGTTCATTTTTTTCTGCTCAACTCATCTTTGTTCACTTTTTTTTCTGTTAAAAAAAAATTGCGTCGCGTATTAATGCAGCCTACTTTCTTAGGTTACACTAGTGTAAGGCTTGACATGTCGTTTTTTTAATATAACCTAGGTTACACTAGTGTAAGGCTTGACGTGTCGTTTTTTAATACAGCCTACTTCCTTAGGTTACCCTAGTGTAAGGCTTGACGTGTTGTTTTTTTATACAGCCTACTCCCTTAGGTTAAGCTAGTGTAAGGCTTGACTTGTCGTTTTTGGGTATCGCCTAGGTTACACTAGTTTGACGTGTCTTTTTTTTAATACAGCCTACTTCTTTAGGTTACGCTAGTGTAAGGCTTGACGTGTCGTTTTTTTTATTATAGACGGCTTCCTTAGGTTAAGCTACTGTAAGGCTTGACGTTTCGTTTTAATACAGCCTACTTCCTTAGGTTACGCTAGTGTAAGGCATGACGTGTCGTTTTTTTATTATAGATGGATTCCTTAGGTTACACTAGTGTAAGGCTTGACATGTCGTTTTTTTAATATAACCTAGGTTACGCTAGTGTAAGGCTTGACGTGTCGTTTTTTAATATAGCCTACTTCCTTAGGTTACCCTAGTGTAAGGCTTGACGTGTTGTTTTTTTATACAGCCTACTCCCTTAGGTTACGCTAGTGTAAGGCTTGACGTGTCGTTTTTTAAAACAGGCTACTTCCTTAGGTTACGCTAGTGTAAGGCTTAACGCGTCGTTTTTTTGGTATCGCCTAGGTTACACTAGTGTAAGGCTTGGCGTGTCGTTTTTTTATTATAGATGGATTCCTTAGGTTACACTAGTGTAAGGCTTGACATGTCGTTTTTTAAATATAACCTAGGTTACGCTAGTGTAAGGTTTGACGTGTCGTTTTTTAATATAGCCTACTTCCTTAGGTTACGCTAGTGTAAGGCTTGACGTGTTGTTTTTTAATACAGACTACTTCCTTAGGTTACCCTAGTGTAAGGCTTGACGTGTTGTTTTTTTATACAGCCTACTCCCTTAGGTTAAGCTAGTGTAAGGCTTGACTTGTCGTTTTTGGGTATCGCCTAGGTTACACTAGTTTGACGTGTCTTTTTTTTAATACAGCCTACTTCTTTAGGTTACGCTTGTGTAAGGCTTGACGTGTCGTTTTTTTATTATAGACGGCTTCCTTAGGTTAAGCTAGTGTAAGGCTTGACGTGTCGTTTTTTTAGTATCGCCTAGGTAACACTAGTGTAAGGCTTGACGTTTCGTTTTAATACAGCCTACTTTCTTAGGTTACGCTAGTGTAAGGCTTGACGTGTCGTTTTTTAATACAGCCTACTTCATTAGGTTACACTAGTGTATGGCTTGACGTGTCATTTTTTTCCGTGCCTGGTGTAATAATTAAATTTTATTATTTAACTAATTTAATATATAACGTATTGAATATATCAATTTACACACTACTTTTGATTAAACCTTCACTTTAATGTTGATTAGTTGGTAATTTTTATGCTTTACACATTACATTTGTGTAACTTATTAAGTCCCGACTTTGTTTAAATATTTGAATTTAATTAGAATAGCGATTAAATTCTTATTTAAATTGACCCTTTATATGGTTTTGAGTGATAATTTTTTTTGGCTAAATTTTTTTTATGTACTTATATAAAGGTTATTATACTTCAGCCCCACAAATAACTTTTTTGGCCATTAAATGATCCTGGGAGGCTGTTTATACAACAAAACCTTCAATTTTTATAAATTTTTATAATCGAGGAAATTTTCATATCGCAAAATAATTATGGTTTTTGGATCTGAGGCAAATTTGGGTAGGGTTTTTTTAAAGTCATATATGGGTAGATTTAAATGAAGTGAGTGCGACTTACATGGTCAGGTCTTCAAAACTGCCCCAAAGTATTTTTTTCTGAAAGTACTACAAAAAAAAAGTAACCAGCCCAATTTTTAGCCTCCCAGAGCGAAATCTCGATTTTTGGCAGCCATTTTAGTGTTTTTGACTGTCGTAAAAAAAGTAAGAAAAATGAGTCATAATTTTTTTTATTATTGCTATAAAAAACTCACATTAGCATGAAAAATTTTTTCCTTTTAGGTACAGATAGGAAATTTCCCTGGCTATCCGATTCCGGGGTCAAAATATTTTTTTGAGTTGCGCATGCGCGAGGAATCGCTAAGATAGGCTGTTTTTTTTCAAAAGTCGATTTCTTAAATGCCTATTAATGAAAAATCTTGTAACCAGGCTTAAAATTTTCCTTAAACCTTATATTTTTTGGCAAAAAAAACATTTCGATGGGACACTGCTTTTTGGGAGCTCTAGATAAAAATATAGCAGCTTTCAAAACCTCATTTTTTACAAATTTCAAATTTCCCGCCAAGTCACGTGACCAATCAAAAATCTGACCAAAAATTTGGATTCCGCGGGAAATTTTATATAAGGATATATATTTTCATGTTTTTAAGAGCGTTTATGTTAAAGCGGCGAAAAACAGTGAAATAATAAAGAATTTTCTGAATAATTTTGAATAATTTGGAATAATTTAAAAAATAAAAAAATTCCTTAATAAATGAGATATTTTAATCTTTCAATTTAAAATTTCGCTGCTTTAACATAAACGCTCTTAAAAACATGAAAAGATATATCCTTATGTAAAATTTCCCGCGGAATCCAAATTTTTGGTCAGATTTTTGATTGGTCACGTGACTTGGCGGGAAATTTGAAATTTGTAAAAAATGAGGTTTTGAAAGCTGCTATATTTTTATCTAGGGCTCCCAGAAAGCAGTGTCCCATCAAAATGTTTTTTTTGCCAAAAAATATAAGGTTTAAGGAAAAATTTAAGCCTGGTTACAAGATTTTTCACTAATAGGCATTTGAGAAATCGACTTTTGAAAAAAAACAGCCTATCTTAGCGATTACTCGCGCATGCGCAACTCAAAAAAAAATTTTTGACCCCGGAATCGGATAGCCAGGGAAATTTCCTATCTGGACCTAAAAGGAAAAAATTTTTCATGCTAATGTGAGTTTTTTATAGCAATAATAAAAAAAATTATGACTCATTTTTCTTACTTTTTTTACTACAGTCAAAAACACTAAAATGGCTGCCAAAAATCGAGATTTCGCTCTGGGAGGCTAAAAATTGAGCTGGTTACTTATTTTTGGTAGTACTTTCAGGAAAAAACACTTTGGGGCAGTTTTGAAGACCCGACCATGTAAGTCGCACTCACTTCATTTAAATCTACCCATATATGAAGCTCAAAACCCTAGATTATTACCCCTTAATATCAATTAGGGTAGGAGATATGAATTTTCGACCGAAAATTTAAAAAATGCCTGTTTATGGTTGTTGCAAAATTTTTTGCGCAAAACTGAGTGGACATTTTAGCCAAAAAACTTTTTTTTCGTGATTATGAAATGTTTGTCTAAAACATTTTTAAAAAAATTTTATCAAAAAATTATTTTTTAAGGAGTTAAAAAATGTAAAACGATTGGGACGATATCGACCTACGGGACACAGCACAGTGGACACACGGAGGGTTAATTGTTTAACAATTTTTGAAAATGAAAAATCAATATTGCAATTTTAGGATCATAAAAAAAATTCTGAATAAAGCAAATTTTTGAACATTCATTCATTTATTTTGCAAATCTATTTACTCTCGTTGAAAATTGTATGTAACACTGCGTGGTTTTTTTTTCATTTTCAATAAATAAAATAAAATTATATCGCATCTATATATTATTTATAAATAAAAATAATAATCTTATATATTTATATATATCATTTAATATATATATATACATATATAGCTTTCTAAATTAATTTTTTCATTTAAATTAAATAATTATTAAAATTTATTATCTACGAGTTTAATAATTCAAAAAGATTAATAGATTTTTAAATAACTCAAATCAATAATATGAGCGCTCGTAGAATGGAAACTCACGTGCAGTTAAAACGTGTATCGTGGCGGCGTCGATCAATTCTTTTCAAGCGCGACGTCGGAACATTAGTCGACGCCGGCCTGTATACAATAGGATCCTACGCCACGTCGAAGTTGAATACTATACGCGTCGACGTATACTTCCTACCTCACGTATGAACAGGAGGATTTCGACGCTAGGTTGAATTTTTTTTTTCAGTGCATATATTATTCCAGCCTTGAAAAAGATTACATTGTAATCGAAACGTTGGATTAATGTTTTTTAAAAATTAATAAACAACAAATTATGCTCGTAAAAGTCACATTCTAAATTATTATTTTAAACTTTACTCCTTAATATCGAGCGATAAATAAAATTTGAATAATTATTCAAATAAATTATTAAAACTAAATTTTCATTTACTTTAGACTTCTAATTAGGACAAAAAATAGTGTCAAATTTTTAATTACAAAAAAATTTTTGACAAAAATCATAAGTTTAATATAGTTAGTAAACAGATATCAATTTTTTTTTTATTCGAGAATTTTGAATCTTCAGAAAAATTTGTAACTTTACAAATATTTTTCAAAAATTGATTACGTTTTTTTATCAATTGTCAAAAAAAATTATTAACTTCACCCGTGAATTTGTAGTCATTCAAATTTTTTTTTTATTTACTAATTATTTCGAAAATTTACGAATTTTTTATTTACTATCTAAGGGGCAAGTCCCCTGCGCGATAATACGCGCCAACCCCCGCAAAATCATATTTCATGTTTAATCACAGTAATGCTCAATTCATTAATAAATACAGTAAGATGTAGATTGTTAATATTGAATCTTTTTCATAATTTTAATAAATCATTATTGTTTTTATTTTCAAATATTATCTCAAAAAAAACAATAGTAAATATTGATTCTGAATTTAAATATTGATTACTGTTTCTCGGTGTTCCGCCCCTCAGGCCAGAACCATTTTCGTGCCTCAAAATAAATTTCCCTTTTGCCCTGGACGGCGTAATTTTATAATAGGGTGACGAAATACTGGAATGAGTTTTCACATATTATGGGTTGTATATGTCGTAGCCCCATAGGATAATCGGTTTTATAGGCTATAAGCGAGGCCATAGAGTAAAAATGCTCGAGCAAACCTATTTCGCTATGAAGCTTCGCGCTCCAGTTTTATAGCCTACACGAATACAGTTTTGTCAAGATTATTATCTAATATTTTTTTTATTTATTGCAGCATAATAAACTGTTGTGGTAGCGAGAATAAGTTTCCCTTGAAATTACATTTATTGAACCCTTGCCCACCTACTAAAGATTGCTTCGCAGCAGTTTCACGTAAAGTTAATATAATTTCCTAAACTTCGTTTAATTGAATAATAAACTAAAAATATTTACAATATTATTATATTTTGTCAAATATAAAATCATAAAAATTAATTATTATTATTATATTTATTATAATTATTGATAGAATTTAATAATTTAAATAAAGCTAAAGATAAATATAAATAATTCACGAAATAATATTAGTAAATTAATGCACAAGAGTTTTTATTTGGTTAAGCCGAGCATCGTGAGGCCAATCAGCTAGTATATTATTTAAAACTAAGAGTCTCGAAACTTTGATATTTGTCTATGAAGCTGACATCTTTCAGCTTTATACGCTAAAACCCGGCCTATAGTCTATAAAACTGGAACGCGCAGCTTCATAGTGAAATATTTCTCGAGCTTTTTGCTCGAGCATTTTTATTCCATGGGCCAGCTTATAGCCTATTAAGCCGATTACCATATGGGGCTACGACATATATACTAATGTAATATTCTATTAGTTTAAACATTTTTTATTAAAATTTATAATAGAATTTATAATTATTTTTACAGTTTAAAATAAATTAAAAAACTAATATTTAAAATTGTCTTACAAATTTTTATATAGTGCACCGATGACTTTAAAAAGAAAACTTACTGTATACGCAATATGATTCATTCACAAGGCACGTTAAACGTTTTCCTTCGTTTCTTATACTTTTTTTTTAAAACTATTTTAGTTTATTCGTCATTAAGTGTTTGTTTTACTCTGCTGAGGGGTCAAATAATTTTTTTTACCATAAATATAATTGTTTTGTCTGCTACTAAACTAAAACTGCAAATAATTTTAATTTTCGGACTGAGGATAATCCAGGATTAAGGATATAAAATAATTTTGATTTATAATTAGAGTTTAGGGACTTGTAATTATTCAGTTTAAGAGACTTAGATTAATAAGCATCAGAATATTTTGTGGTTAGAATCTTAACATCTAGTAAAGGTGATGATAAATTATAAAAATAGCAAATTGTATTGTAATATTCCGCAACATTTATACATTAAATCTAGCCCTTAGCTACAAGAAAATATGTTCTACGTATTCTGGTTTCATTTACAAAAACCAGTTATAAGTTTTTTATATTATATACCTCATGCTTAGGTTACCTAAGTTAGGTGTTATGAAGGTGTAAAGCTTGATGGGTTGTTTCTTTATAATTGACGAATTCCTTAGGTTATGTAAGTGTAATGCTTGACATGTCCTTTTTTGAATATAAACCACTCCATTATACTATAAAAAATATACGCTGATGCCAAGTCAATATGGCTTGACACAAATCAATAAACACCTTAAATGTAGCGAAGCCAATGCTTTCTTCCGTTAGCCTTATTTTTGACTTTACGGATGCTCGGTTGTCGCAGTTAAGGTTAGATTTAAGCCAGCTGATTATTGACTTCAGGTTAATATATGCATCCATTTTAATATAAGTTTTTATATTGACTTGTAGTAAATTTGTATATGCTTAATTTTAATTATTTAAATAATTAATTTTTTTTTTTATACACGAATAACAGCAATTTATTGTGAGTTGTAGTTATGGAAAATTTTTAGAATTTTTTTTCTGACTTATTAATTAATAAATTTAATTTTTAATAATAGTTCTTCTAATGATCGGCCAAATTTTTAATTATAAAAACTATCACATACTTTATTACTTATAAGTATACTTCATTTTCTGCTCGGGTAAAAAACATATTTGGAAAATATTGTGGTTCTGGTTGTGAATGATATTGTTCAAGAAATTGGGCGAAATAAAATAATGACACTTTGATTTAACTTGGCATACTTAAGTTGGCATTTGGGACGATGTTATTGATAGAGGCTATTCGATGAGAGACGAAAGGTGTCCATAAATATGGCTGAGACTTTATCCAAACTACCCATTTATTAGCCCTTATGGTTACAAGACTTTCTTAACAGAAAGGGAAACAACATTTTTTTGTATCTTTATTATTTTACGACTTAAATTTACCCAAACATATGTGGAACTGTGGAAAGGAGCTGCTTTGTTTGCTTATAATAGCGCTCTACATACACCTAACAAAACACTAAAATTTCCTCAAAATGATAACTATGATAAGCAACTAATTAAACATTTTGGTTGTTTTCTATCACACATTAAAGTTCAACGATAAATTTTATATTTTATGTAAATTTTTACATCAAGATATTAAGCTAAAATTTTTTAAAATCATTTTATGTTTTATTAATTTTATGTTTGCTTCTCTTTTTTCGGCTATATGTTAAGATATAATAGTTAATTATTTGAGTAAATTATAATTAAAAAAACTTACGGAAGTGTTTTCCGGAATCGAACTAATCAAGCTGGTACAAGATGGTGAAGAATTCCAAATATTTGACATTCTTGAATTTTCCAAAGTCCATTCTCTACCGAAGCCATGTCGTAATTTTCTTATACTAGATGTTAGATTTTGCATGGTAACTTAGAAAATTAGGTTATTCTATTTTGTTTATAAACAGTATGGTCACAGAAATTTCATAATTAGTTATTTCATACTCTTCTATTGCTACTTGAAAGTCTCTATTGAAACGTAATAGTACGTCTCTGTTATAAAAAATATATAATTAATTATTTGTTTAATATATTTTTAACTATGATATATTTTTATCAAAAAACCAACAACAAAATATTAAAAGAGAAATAGCACATGAATACTGCATAAATAGCTTATTAAAAAATAATTAGAATTTTATTAAAGTTGTAACGTCGTTACAATTTAAATAAAACATAAAATAAATAAACTAATTAAATTTAATTTACTGTACCGCCGAAAATTTTATAATACATATCGATTTAAGATTATGTAAAAATATAAGGGACATCATTGATAACACACGCATCCAAAACACAGAAAAGAGGAAAGAGGAGAGAGGGGAGAGAGGGCGACCGACGGCAAGCTACACACTTGACGACGGGCTCGCTTAGGAAAAAGTCACATTTTTGATTGATTAAAATCTTAATATATATAAAATCGTCGTCAACCATTTTTGGAGTTTTGATAAAATTGATTATTACTAAAGGATATTCGTAAATTTAAGTTTCTTTTTTTTATAATATTAATAGATCAGTATATTTGACTAAGTGAAATAAATTAATCAAGATCGTTAAATTGATATGAACTGAAAAATGACGGACACGTGAGATAAAGTGACTTCAGTAATTTTACCACAAGGCCGATCATGAAGAGCATCTCATTTTGTCAGCGATTAAAATTAATAAAAATTGTCACGTCTTTGCATCATGGATAAAGAGAAATTTAAAGATAGCTTAGAAAATATCGACGAAGATAAGCGTCTCGACTCCTAGTGCATTGATTTATTATTAAAAAAAGAACAGTGAAAATTACCATTATTATTTTATAGAACAGTGAAGTTGTTACATATTTAGTGAACTTTATTTATTATCGATAAGTGATTATTTTTGTAAATTTTGATTAATAAATTCATATTGTGTGTTATTATAATTAAGAAAAAAGGAGTCTAATTTATTATTATTAGTATTAAAATTTCTCTATAAAAATTTCTCCATAAAGATGATATATAAATATCATCTCACTCCGAAATTCCTAAATATTCCCCGACCTTGAAAATTAAGTAATTTATCTCTTTGTCTCATTCTATATTATAGGAAGGTAAGTTCAAGATTTATTTAACGACCACGTGACGTGAAAATAGAATTTACTAGATAATTTTGATTATAATTATTGATGTTACTTCCGGCTACCGGAAATATTCAAATTACAATCTTATATCTATCTATATATATATAATTATAGCGTTAGAGAATTTTTTTAGTTTGATAATCACGCCTAGACGACAATAGCTAGAAAAATGCGGTTTGCAGTAAAAAACGAGGAAAAATTGCAGGAGTTTCATAAACTATTTGAGTAATTCTTAGTGAAACTTTACCAAAGGAAAGGTAAAAGTCGGGGATTTGAAAAAAACTAATTGGGTTGGGTTTGGTATACGTTCGTATGATACCATACCAAATTTTAAGGTTTTAGGTTCAAAGGGTTCAAAATGGCGGCTATTTTTCGGTCTTATATGGTTTTAAAAAAAAATCATTTTTAAAAATGACAATTTTTGATTTCATTTTTTCTACGCTCTGAATAAAGCTGAAAAATGGTTTCCTTGACTATGTTTTATGTAAAATTTCCCGCTGAATCCGAATTTGTCACCAGTTTTTCAAAAAAACGCCAAGGGAAACCGGAAAATTGGAAAAACTAAGAAAACTCATTTTTTTTCAAACGCAGATTTTTCATACAGTCGTAAATTTTTTTTTTCCTAACTGGTCTTAAAATTTTTGTTTTTGTATGTTCTTTTTAATAAAAAAAAATTTTAGCGAGTATTTGCTTTTTAAGTACTTAAAAATCCATTTCAATATTTCCCATTTTCACGAAATTTTTCATTTTCAATTTTCCGGATTTCCTTGTCACCTAATGAAAATTTTGACCAAATTTTCGGATTCCTCGAGAAATTTTACTAAATACCCCCTTTTTTGAAAAGTTTTAGATGTTTCCATAACGCTATAGAAATAAAAGAAATAGCGAAATACTGAATAACTACAAAATACGTCAATGTTATAAAATAGGGTTTTTTCGTAATCTTTAATTCAAAGCTGTAACCTCGACAGTTAACCAAAATATTTCCAATTAGTCTCATTTTTTTCGTAAAAATGTCACCTTTGAATTCTCGTACACGGAAATTTTTTTTAATTAATTCTCTCACGGCGATAGCCAATAAACCAAACGCCTATTCTTACCCCAAAATGACCAATTTTTAAATTGCTGCCAAATTTTTAATTTTTGATAGATATGGGTTCTGTAGGCCTTGAAAATTTTCTACAAGCACTAAGTTACCAAAAAATTTTTAATCGTCTTTTTTCATTAAATATTTTCTAAGATATCCCCTTTTTAAAGATAAAGATTAAAATTGACTTTTTTTCAAAAAACCTAAAAATGGGACTCTGACTTTAAATTATTATATCTGCGAAACAAATAACTATAAAAAAACGAGTAAAAATTTTTTTGAAACATTGTGCTTGCAGAAAATTTTTAAGACCTACAGAACCCATTTCTATCAAAAATTAGAATTTTGGCAGCAATTTAAAAATTGGTCATTTTGGGGTAAGAATAGGCGTTTGGTTTAATAACTATTGCCGTGAGAGAATTAATTAAAAAAAATTGCGGTGTACGAGACTTAAAAGGTGACACTTATACGAAAAAAATGAGACCAATTGGAAGTATTTTGGTTAACTGTCGAGGTTGCAGCTTTGAAATAAAGAATACGAAAAAACCCTATTTTATAACATTGTCGTATTTTGTAGTTATTCAGTATTTTGCTATTTCTTTTATTTCTATAGCGTTATGGAAACATCCAAAACTTTTCAAAAAAGGGGGTTTTTAGTAAAATTTCTCGAGGAATCCGAAAATTTGGTCAAAATTTTCATTAGGTGACAATGAAATCCGGAAAAATGAAAATGAAAAATTTCGTGAAAATGGGAAATATTGAAATGGATTTTTAAGTACTTAAAAGGCAAATACTCGCTAAAATTTTTTTTTTATTAAAAAGTACATACAAAAACAAAAATTTTAAGACCGGTTAGGAAAAAAAAAAGTTATGACTGTATGAAAAATCTGCGTTTGAAAAAAAATGAGTTTTCTTAGTTTTTCCAATTTTCCGGTTTTCCTTGGCGTTTTTTTGAAAAACTGGTGGCAGATTCAGATTAAGCGGGAAATTTTACATAAGACATAGTCAAGAAAACCATTTTTCAGCTTTATTCAGAGCGTAGAAAAATGAAATCGAAAATTGTCAATTTTAAAAATGATTTTTTTTTTAAAACCATATAAGACCGAAAAATAGCCGCCATTTTGTACCCTTTGAACCTAAAACCTTAAAATTTGGTATGGTATCATATGAACGTATACCAAACCCAACCCAATTAGTTTTTTTCAAATCCCTAACTTTTTCCTTTCCATTGGTAAAGTTTCACTAAGAATTACTCATTTAGGATTTGATTGATGCGAAAGAAAATTTTTGTCGCAAAAAAAACGTTTTTTCAAAAAAGTGATCATTTTTGATGTTTTCGTAAATTTTCAAAAAAATCGTAGTTTACTTAAAAACTTAAAAGGCTTAAAGGTTAACTTAAAATAAAAAAAGTTTTTATATGATTTAGAATTGTTTTTTATGTGTCCACCTAAATTTTCAAGCAAACCGGTTTGATGTTTCCAGAGTTACATATATTTTTTAGCATAAAATTTGGATTTCAAATTCATTGCTTTGATTTTACCGTAAGCTAACTTACTGGAATAATTCAAATGAAATTCCAATAATGCTCTTCTAAATAACTATTCCAGAGTATTACCCGGGTTTAGCCGCGCCAAATCGCTAGTATATTATACATATATTAATATTTGTTATAATATTACCTTGTGCTTATTATCACAACTTTTTTTTTTTTCAAGGGAAATATGCATCAGCCATGGAGTGTTTGCGGGCCTTAAAGACCCGTAAATTTCCATGACCGCCCAGTTGTACTTGTACAACTGGAAGACTTTGCCGACGAACCCAGTCGCCGACTTTGTCCCAGATTCTTACTGAGTAAACTCACTTTAAACGCTTCTGCGCTTGTTTGCCTGAAACCGGAACTCCCTTTTCAGCTATAACTGGGCACTCAGGAACGCCAGCGCATATCGCTATCGGCGATTATCGTGGTTGCTAGCTCCTTCCTATTGACCTGCTAGCACCGGAGCGCAAATCCATATACGGAAAAGTAGAGAAGTGCGAAGTGGCTTTCACCCGCGCCCGCTCCAATACTATGATTAAATAGCAGGGATGATGGAACAGCGACAAGAGTTACCGGTGTACGCACAGACTGATTCAGGATCTGGAGACTTGGATGGGACGCGAACATGATGAGGTCGATTTATATTTCACCTAGTTCTTAACAGTTCACTGATACTTCCGTGACATGTTGAAGAAGTGGCAAAAAGTGGAAAATAAACATTGCTTCTACTGTCCGGATGAGATAGATACTGTGGAGCACACATTCTTTAGATGTGTGCGCTACTCTGAAGGGCACCCTACTTTCCTGACTTAGAGGCCAGAGAGAGTGGTCCCGGAAATGCTACAAAGTCTTGAAAACTGGAATAAAGTAGCATAGTACGTGAGAGCCATTTTTTTTCTAAGAAGATTAAATTTTTAAATCATTTCTAAATGTGTTCTATGACTAAAGCATTCGCTTAATGTTAGGAAAAAAATGGCATTATAGAGATTACGCATTTCGAAGTGCTCACTCAAAGAAGACGTGGGGTTTGGAAGAGGTAGCGTACCTCCTGGACCATAGCTCAATCGCTAATAACACGTATCACTACAAAAAACATTAACTTGTACACATTAAAGAGTGTATAAAAATTATCAAAAATAATTTATTTATTAAAATAATTTATGAATTAAAAATTAAATATCAAAATAGAAATCTATTAAAAAATCATTTATCAATTAACAAAGGGATCAAAGTAAACTTTGTCGATAATACAAATTCGTCTTATATCCTTCAGTAAAACCTATTTACCTACCTGTATTAATATCTAATATTAATATCTAAGCGATATAAATATAATAATTTGATTTGAGATATTTAAATTTTTTGTGTGATCCTTTTGAATCAGAATTGATGAACATGTAAAAGATATGAACAAAGATGTGATTTCCCAACATAAGTTTTAAATAATTTATTGGTCTGTTATGTAAAATATTAGACTATTTGTAAAGAATACACTGTATTATTATAGATTATAATATAGTATATAATATAGTTGTAATTATATAAGTATTCGTGTATGTGAGTATACGTAAGCATGTGGATTCTAAAGTGTGCACCTCTCCCCAGTCCTTAGGGAAACTGCTTAATTAGCAACACCTTTTACAATAAACATAGTATTACTAAATTATATGCAGGTTTTTTTAACAGAAAAGTATTATACTGAATTATAAAAATAATTAGTTGGTTTGTGAACTCCACTTGAAAATTTATTGTTTATTGAGCTTTAATTAAATATTTAGTTTACACAATTATAATGCAAAAGGAGCATCTACGAGGTCGTGCTCAGACGTCTATGTTCTGACATGGAAAAGGCAACTGCCACGTCGGGGCAAAGTGTGCTGATACAACTTTCATTAGTTATTATTTGTCACCGAATGACACTATTGGGGTGTTCACCGCAAAGGTGGCCTTATTGGAGGAAACGATAAGGGAAGTCTCTGGCAACATCATATTTGCCGGGGACTTAAATGCCAGGGCCGTGGAATGGGGAATGCCAACCATGAACCGTACGGGAACTTTGATCCTAGAGATGGCCGCTAGAACTGATCTGGTGGTCATGACGTCCTGCTTATCACGTTGGATGTGAAAAACGCATTCAACTCGGCTAAGTGGGACGACATGTTGCACTCCCTCGAGCAGGTATTCAGAGTACCGGATTATCTGAGAAATATACTCAGAGATTATCTCCGGGACCGATACCTGCGCTGGGACACGCTCGATGGCACGAAAGGTAAAGTATCAAGCGCAGGCATAGCGCAGGGTTCAGTTCTGGGCCCTGATCTGTGAAATGCCTTTTACGACGGCTTGCTAAAGATTGAGCTTCCGGATGGATGCTCCATGATCGGATACGCGGATGATGTTGCTCTAACCATAACAGCTCGAGAGACAGAGGACCAGCAAAATACGTTGGATGAGGCCAAGCGCCTTATCAATAGCTAGATGTCGGATCACGGACTCAGACTGGCAGTTCCGAAAACGGAGATTGCCCTTCTGATCCAGAGAAGGGTTGATACCAGATTCGGCGTCAAGTTTGATGACGGAGGTAATCCCCTTATGATCCAGACCAAACCATCGGTCAAATATTTGGGGTTCTTCTTGGATAACAAGTTGACCTACAATAGACAATTCCAGAAGGCCTGTGAAAAGGCTGGCTGGGTGACAAAGTCCCTCTCGTGGCTGATGACGAACATCGGCGGTCCCAGATCAGGGAAGATGAGGCTGTTGATGACGATAGTCAATTCCATCTTGCTCTACGGTTCAGAGGTGTGGGCGGACAATGTCCGCATAAAAAAGTACTGCAAGAAACTAAAGGCAGTCCAGAGGCAGAGGGTACTTTGAATCGCTTGCTCGTACAAGACTGTATCCGAGCCAGCGATCCAGGTGGTGGCTCGGGTGATTCCCATCGATCTGCTTGCATTTAAAAGGTAGGCAATCTGTAACTGTGAGGAAGAAGAGCGCGACGTAGCTTTCGTGAACTGCTAAGGTCGAATTTTCGAATACCAACAAGGGGACTCTGATAACAATGAAAGATAGGAAAATGCTTTTCTGACCCAAAAATTATAATAAAGATTATACGCTTTATCCCTTATGGGAAAAAAAGCCAATAAACCATGTATTAAAATTTATCAAATGCTAACAGTTGAGGCTAATTTAATTAATTAGACTGAGTGAAGCTCTGAGCTGAGCTCAGTCGATTCCCGCGACAGAATGTCAAGTTTGTGTGCACGATAACTCTTTAATGATATTGCCGATTGGCTTCAAAATTTCACAGATGGTCTCAAATAAGACAAAGACGAACTGATTAAATTTGTAGCCCATTTGGTACGCACATTTAAGAATAATAGCAAAAAATCTAACACCTCATCAAAAAATTACTTTTTTAAAATTTAAATATTGAGAGTTTCGATATTTACGAATAAAAAAGAACTTTTCACATTACCTAGGGGTATTCGAGGTTAAAAAAAACATTTTTATTAATAAAATTTTTAATTTTTCAACCCAACATATTTTCCAATTTTCCAAGATGGTGGATTGAAAAACTTGAAAAAATCAACTTTTCACATTAGAAGGAGATTTTTTAGGGCGAGAAAAATGAATTTTGCATGAAAAATATTTAATTTTTCAACCCAACATGTTTTCCGATTTTCCAAGATGGCGGACTAAAAACTTGAAAAATCAACTTTTCACATTACAAGGAGGATTTTCAAAGCGAAAAAAATGAATTTTGGGTGGAAAACATTCAATTTTTCAAATCGACATATTTTTCAATTTTCCAAGATGGCGGATTGAAAAACTTGAAAAAATCAATTTTTCACATTACAAAGGAGTTTTTTAGGGCAAGAAAAATAAATATTGGGTGAAAAATATTCAATTTTTCAACACAACAAATTTTCTGATTTTTCAAGATGGCGTACAATTAAATTTAAAAAAATTAACTTTTAACTTTACAAGGGAGTTTTTGGGGCAAGAAATATGAATTTCCGGTCAAAAATATTTTATTTTTCAACCCAACATATTTCCAAAATTCCAAGATAGTGGACCATATTTTCTGATTTTCCAAGATAGTGGACCATTAAACTTAAAAAAATTAACTTTCAACCTTACAAAGGGGTTTTTGGGGAAAGAGATATGAATTTGCGGTCGAAAATATTTAATTTTTCAATATTCAAATATTCAACACATGTTCCGATTTTCCAATATGGCGGACCATAAAACTTAAAATAATCAACTTTTAAGTTTACAAGGGGGTTTTTTAGGGTGAGAAAAATGAATTTTAAGTGGGAAATATTTAATTTTTCAACCCAACATATTTTCTAATTTTCCAAGATGGCGGACTAAAAAACTTGAAACAATAAACTTTTTATATTACAACGGGATTTTTTAGAGCGAGAAAAATGAGTTTCGGGTGAAAATATTGAATTTTTTAATCCAACATATTTTCCAATTTTCCAAGATAGCGGACCATTAAACTTAAAAAAATTAACTTCCAACTTTACAAAGGGGTTTTTAAGGCGAGAAAAATGAATTTTGGGTGGAAAATATTTAATTTTTCAACAACATATTTACCGATTTTACAAGATGGCGGACTAAAAACTTGAAGAAATCAACTTTTCTCATTATAAGAAGGTTTTTTAAAGCGAAAAAAATGAATTTTGAGTGAAAAACATTCAATTTCTCAAATCAACATATTTTCCAATTTTCCAAGATGGTGAATTGAAAAACTTTAAAAAATTAACTTTTCACATTACAAGGAAGTTTTTAAAGTCTAAAAAAATGAATTTTGGGTAAAAAATATTAAATTTTTCAACCCAACATATTTTCCGATTTTCCATAATGGCGGACCATAAAACTTAAAAAAATTAACTTTACACTTTACAAGGGGGTTTTGAAGGCGAGAAAAATTAATTTTGGGTGGAAAATATTTAATTTTTCAACAAAATATTTTACGATTTTACAAGATGGCAGACTAAAATCTTGAAGAAATCAACTTTTCACATTATAAGAAGGTTTTTTAAAGCGAAAAAAATGAATTTTAGGTGGATAATATTTAATTTTTCAAC
This sequence comes from Anagrus nilaparvatae, assembly GCA_022575985.1. NCBI lineage: Eukaryota > Metazoa > Arthropoda > Insecta > Hymenoptera > Mymaridae > Anagrus > Anagrus nilaparvatae. Next base: position 33,609,966 of record JAKSXM010000007.1, read on the forward strand.
CGCACATATTTTCCGATTTTCCAAGATATTACAAAAGAGTTTTTTAGAACAATAAACATGAACTTTGAGTGGAAATATTTTTGACCAAAAATTCATAATTCTTACTCTAAAAACCCCCTTGAAAAGTTAAGTTAAACCTCCTGGAAATTTATTTGACAAAGAATGTCAAAATATTTTCACTCAAGAATGTATTAGATGTAACAGATCATTTTATGACATTCATACAGATGAAAATAACATTTGTACTGATTGCGAAAAATCAAACCAATTTACTACTGATAAAAATATAAATCCGAGAATAGTACCAGATGAATTACGTAATTTAAGTTATATAGAACAAATGGTAATAGCTAGGATCCATCCGATAATTACAATTTATTGAATTAAAGGAAATCAATATTCTTATTCTGGAAATATAATTAACTTTCGACAAAATATTGATGAGAATATAAACAAATTACCTATACATCCAAATAAATTACCATCTATATTAATTTTTCATATAAATACACAAGTGGATTTAGTGATTTCAAAGTGCGTTCTGAAAAAATTAAAAATGCACTTGTATGGCTTAAATTAAATAATATATATTACAAAAATATAGAAATAGATGAAGATATTTTAAAACAATTACCAATTAATGGAAACATATCTAACGAATTACAATCTTTAGACATTAATATAGTAGAAAATACAGTAAATAATTCTAACAAATCAAATAAGAGAATCAATATTAATTTTACTCTAGAGTGAAATATTTATGATTTTGGTTCCTCATAGAGGACCCATTGTTTTAGGTGAAATTTTAAATTCTGATTTTTTGACATATACGCACGTTTTGAGACCTCAGGATTCTAAAAAACCAGTTTTTAAAAAAATTATGTATGTGTGTGTGTGTGAGTGTATGTATGTATGTATGTATGTAGCACTGTCACCGGTGATATTTCACAACCATTATGACATTAACTCCAGGTATTTTTTTTTTTTTTTTAATTTGGATGTAACACCTCATTTTTATCCATGCAAGTAAATTTTTGTAGTATTTTCATATTGTAAACAGATAATATAAACTTTACTATACAATTAAATTTTTAAAATTTTTGTTTTTTTTATTCTTAGGACTGCCGATAGCTATCTTATTTCATAATGAAATTTTTTGAGTTTTTTCATATATAAATAGCCGACAATATACATGGTAAATTTTTTAGTTTTTTCATATTGTATACCGCCAATATGAATTTTACTATACAGTTAAATATTTCTGATTTTTTTTTCATTCTTAGGACTGCCGATATCTATATTATTACATCGTGAAATTTTTTTAATTTTTCATATACAAAATAGCCAGAAATATAGATTGAAATTTTTGTAGTTTTTTCATATTGTAAACAGCTAATATGAATTTTACTATACAGCTAAATTAAAAAAATTTTTATTTTTTTCATTCTTAAGACTGCCGATAACTATTTTATTTCATAGTGAAATTTTTTGAGTTTTTTCATATATCAAATAGCCGACAATATAGATTGAAATTTTTGTGGTTTTTTCATATTGTAAACCGACAATATGAATTTTACTATACAGTTAAATTCTTAAAATTTTTGTTTTTTTCTATTATTCTTAGGACTGCCGATGTCTATATTATTTCATATTCAAATTTTTGAGTCATTTCATATATAAAATAAAAGAGTTTCGGGGCAAATTACTCCTTGGAAAAAATGCTATCTTTTTTAATTTTAGCTCACGGCACAGAATTACAACTGTTTAAAGCTAAGAAGTACAAAATTTAAAAACTCAAAAATTGGTCATTTTCATCACTTCATATCTTAAAATGGTTTGTATTAAAATATAAAAACCAAAATGTTTTGTTTTTATTAAACGCATTTCTATAGCCGCTTTTTTTTTGTTTTTTATTTAATGTATTCATTAAAAAGAAATAGCAAAAAAAAGACTTAGAGTCCGATTTATTGAGTTATTGGGTTTATTCATTGAAATAATAGTATTGAATTCAGCAGAAACTATACTTCAGTTTAATTTTTTTTTCTAAAACAATCCTGTTTTATAGAAATGTTGTAATTTCAATTGTTTTTATGCAATATTAGTATTAAATTATTAGGATTGAATTTAGAAAAATATACCCAACTTAAATGTTTTCGAATATTATCCGATTTTATAGAAATCTTGTAATCTCAAATATTTTTATGCAATGATAGCATTGAAATATATGTCTTAAATTTAGCAAAATGTACCCCACTTTCAATTTTTTCGAATAATAGCCTGTTTTTTAGAACAGTTGTAATTTCAATTGTATTGAAATATTAGTAATTAATTTAGCAGAAACTATACCTCACTTTAGTTTTATTTCGAAAAGTTTTCTTTTTTATAGAAAAGTTGTAATTTCAATCGTTTTTATGCAATAATAGTATTGATATATTATAGTATTGAATTAATCAAAATATACCCAACTTAAATGTTTTTGAATTCCGTCGTGTTTTATAGAAATGTTGTAATTTCAAATGTTTTTATGCAATGATAGCATTGAAATATCAGTATTGAATTTAGCAAAATATACCCAACTTAAGGTCTTAAGAGTGTTAGGATTTTGCCTATCGGCATCCTTGTCTTACTCATGTAAAAAAATACGGATTGCAACTTTAAATAAATAAAAAAAATTTTTAAATAATACTTAATTATTACTATTCAAAGCTTAAAAATGAATTTTATTAACTTAATTTTGGCATTAAATAAATTATTTATTATTTAAACAATATTATTTAATTATTTATAAAGAAAATAAATAAATAAAAAAAATATAATAAATGACTCTACCTCAATAGCAGAATAAACGTTTATTTTTCATACATTTTTTTAAGTAAAACCATCGGTCGATTGTAAATTTTAAGGTCTTTTTTTATTTATTAGGACTTTATTTATCAACTCATAAAAAGAAATATCTAAGTTTTGTATTTTAAATGCTTTTTTTTCATTTTTTAAAATTCCCCATAACAGCCTGTGTTAATTTATTTTTTATTTATTTATTTCTCAAAAACTATTCGGTCAATTATAAAAAAAAAAATACGTGTAAAATTAAACTATTGACCTTAAATGTTTTCAAATATTGTCCTGTTTTATAGAAATCTTGTAATTTCAAATATTTTTCTGCAATGATAGCATTGAAATATTAGCATTGAAATTAACAGAAAACAGAAATTATACCCCTCTTTAACATTTTTTTCGTTAACAACTTAATAAGATAAACTCATATTGATTGTCCACAATTTCAAAAACATCTAAAAATTTTAATATATATTTTCAGGTGTATTATAGCAGAAACTATACGCTATTCTATATATTTTTCGAATAGTGTCCTGTTTTATATAAAAATTGTAATTTAAAATGTTTTTATGCAGTGTTAGCATAGAAATATATTTATTGAGTTTAGCAGAGACTATACGCCATTCTAAATTTTTTTCGATTAGTCGTCCTGTTTTATATAAAAGTTGCAACTTAAAATATTTTTGTGCAATGATTGCATTGAAATATTTTTATTGAATTTAGCAGAGACTATATGCCATTCTAAATTTTTTTCGATTAGTGTCCTGTTTTGTATAAAAGTTGTAATTAAAAATGTTTTTATGCAATGATACCATAGAAATATTTTTATTGACTTTAGAAGAAACTATATGCTATTCTAAATTTTTTTCGATTAGTGTCCTGTTTTATATAAAAGTTGGAATTTCAAATATTTTTATGCAATGACAGCATTAAAATTTTTTTTTTTATTTTAGCTGAAACTGTACATCATTTTAAATATTTTTCTAATAGTCTCCTGTTTTATACAAAAATTGTAATTATAAATATTTTTATGCAATGATTGTATTGAAATATTTTTGTAATCTCAAAAATTTTTATGCAATGATAGCATTGAAATATTTTTATTGACTTTAGCAGAAACTATACGCCATTTAAAATTTTTTTCGATTAGTTTAATGTTTTATATAAAAGTTGCAACTTAAAATATTTTTGTGCAATGATTGCATTGAAATATTTTTATTGACTTTAGCAGAAATTATACGCCATTCTAAATTTTTTTAATAGTCTCCTGTTTTATACAAAATTTGTAATTATAAATATTTTTATGCAATAATAGCATTTAAATTTTTTTTTTGATTTTAGCTGAATGTGTACATCATTTTTTTTTTCTAACAATCATTTGGATGTCGGCAGTTCTAGTTATGAAAAAATAAATTTAAAAAAATATTTTAGATGTCCGTAGTTCTAGTTATGAAAAAATATTTAAACAAATAATTTGGATGTCGGCAGTCCTAGTTATGAGAAAATAAAAAAAATTTTTGGGTTAAAGTATTGGGTTAAATGAACTTTTGAATTCAATTATTTTAGTTTCTCTACGTCCTTCTTTGAAATAATTTTATTGATGTTAGCAGAAAATATATCTCATTCTACATTTTTTTCTAATAGTGTCCTGTTTTATAGAACAGTTGGAATTTCAAATATTTTTATGCAATGATTGCATTGAAATATTATTATTGACTTTAGCAGAAACTATACGTCATTTTACATTTTTTTATAATAGTGTCATGCTTTATAAAAATGCTGGAATTTTAAATATTTTTATGCAATGTTAACATTGAAATATTTTTATTGATTTTGGCAGAATCTGTACACCATTCTAAATTTTTTGAAAAACGCTCTGTTATACATAAAAATTAGGATTTCAAATATTTTTATGCAATGTTAATGTTGAAATATATTTTTAAAAAATATTATATGAAAAAATTCAAAAAATTTCATCGAATAAGGAATTTGATATCGATATTATAAAAAAATATTTCAATGTTAACATTACATAAAAATATTTGAAGTCTAAAAAATAAAAAAAAAATAATTTGGATGTTGACAGTCCTAGTTATGAGAAAATAAGAAAAAAAATTTTTACAGATGTCGGCAGTCCTAGTTATGAAAAAATGGCTTTTCGCAAGTGGCGAAAATGACAACTTTTTGAGTTTTTAAATTTAAACTACTTAGCTTCAAACCGTTGTAACTCCAAATTGAGAACTCAAATTAAAAAAAATAAAGAGATCAAATCGATAGCATTTTTTCCAAGGAATAATATGCACTAAAGCTTATTACGAAAAACCTCTTAGATTCTGAGAAAAATCAGTTTTAGTAAAAAAAAATTAAATTTTTTTATGTTTTCGACCACTAACTTCTCAGATTGATATCTCAAAATCTATTGAATATTTTTTAAAAATAAAAAAATCGGATGGGGATATTTCTTTAAAGATTAATTTGAAACAACTTTCATGTATTCTCGTCCATACAGCTCTTCTTAAATGAGTGCTGAATAATATTAAAAATAATCAATTTTTTCGATTATTTCATTTTAATATATATATAGGATTATATATAATATAATCGTAAGTAAGTAACCCAGGGCCCAGATGCCGAACGTGTTTTTACATAGTACAGAGTTATACAGGTTTGTGTAGGGGACACTTCTGTAAAAAATACTGCGAACTTTTAGTACTTTATAGTTTTCTGGTGGACTGACTCCATTTAAATAACATTAAGTCGGTACGACAGAAAATGCAGGGCGAATACAGCCACAATAGAAAATAGACCTTGTAACACACAAGAGCGCGTATCTTCTCACAGGGCTGTAAAAAACACGTTCAGCATCTGGGCCAAGTCGTATCTATATTTATTATATATAATAAATATAGATACGACTCTATTCGACTATGCGCTTCTTTTAAGGATAAACAAAAGTTTTTACATAAATTAAAAAACGATATTTATTAAAATATCAACACACAATGATAGAAAACAATTATATTTTATACGTAAAATAAAGTGTTTATTGAAATAAAGTGCTTATTAAATTTATAAGCATTTATTTATTCATATCATTATTAATAAAAAAAAATAGTAATTATTTTTATGTTAAATCATTTAAATTCAAAATGAAAGAACTTTTATTATTAATAATAATAGTATTACTTATCTTTTAAATTATTTTTTTATAAGAAATCATAATTTTAAGCTTTATAAGGAATTTTAAATTTAATAAATCTATAAAATTACAGTGGCTTCGCTCAGTCTCAATAATGTTCGCGGTAATCTAGTTATAATGAAAAAATTTTGGATACAAAGTCATTCCCAGGTTTATTCCCTTATGCTGACAATGGCTTACATTCTGACTGAAAATTAAGTTAAGAAATTTTGATTTTATTCATTCTCGATTATCATCAGTTAATAATAAATATCGTCTAAACTATACAGTATATATTTCGTTTACTTCATGATGACACAATGAGAAAATTAAATGCTGAAATTTTTCATTGCTTGAATATTCTTGATCCTGAATCAAATACACTGCTGGTATTTATTTGGATGCTATTCGAAAGAATTCACTAGATTCACAATTAAATACCTTTTTTTCTTGATTTCCAAATACCCAGGTGTATTGCTCAAAGGCCAAAAATGATTTAAATGCTATGATGGATAATTATGCACCTACCACTTTTTTAATTTTATTTTTTACTCGCTTATCTACTGATTCTTAGTTAAATTGTATATGTACACTTAAATTAAAATGACTGTGATAATTTAACTTATACAAAACATTTGTAATACATTATAATTTATATTTTACTTTATATTTTATAGTTTACATTTATATTAGATTATATTATAATTTATTTATTGTATATATTTAAAAATAAAAATTATTGTACAAAGATATTTGTATTTACTATTTTGTGGCTACAAATAAAGGATATTATTATTATTAGCACTTGTTTTTTAACGTTAAGTCCTGACGAGTGAGCATGGTTGGATTTAAAGTTTAAAGCAATTATAGAATATTTACTTTCTGATGCACAGCCATTAGGGAAAAAATACGTTATTTTTGGCGAAGATGATACCAAGCAAGAAGGCTTCTTCATTTTTATCTTTTATTATGGGTTGAGGATTTCCCAACATTAGGAGAAACTTCGGTTGAAGAAGTCTGCGAATTTATTTTAAAGTTGTTAAATTACAGATTGAAGGATCTCACCTGAACTACACAGAAGAATTGTAGCTCATCAAACTCATACACATAATGATTATTGTATGAGATTTAAAAATGCTAATTATGTTTGCCGCTTTTGTTGTCCTCGAACTTTTAAAGATCATGCAGTAGTAAATGATCCTGCAGCTTCAGTAGCACACCGTAAAAACTTAAAAAATAATAATCGTCTAATTGACTTACTCCACACCGAAAATGAATGATATATTGACGATTATTGTCCAATATTAGCGATTATATGGGATGGAAATATGGTTGCACAGTACTGCAAATAATCTAAAATCATAACAAATTATATCTATAAATATTGTACAAAGACGGAAAAAAGTGATTCTAGTGATATTAAATCAACCTCCTCAGTTATAAGTCGTCTATGGTCTTTCTCTTTACGCGCCTTAAATCATACAGAATGTAATATTTTAGAAGCTGCTGAATTGTTACTTGGAAATTCAATGTTTGGAGTAGACAGTGAAACTAAAGTTCGTTGGTTGAAGGTTCAAATGATAAGAAATAAAAGATCAAAACCTCAACATATTGTGAGTAATTTACCAGCGAAATCAGAGAATATTTTTTATGAACATTTTATATCATTATCCTAATTGTCCTGAGGAATTTAATAGTTTAGACCTGATGTCTTTATTAGAGTTTGCGAAAAACTTTTTTAAAATTTAAAATTGGTCATTTTGGGCCAAAAATAGGCATTTGGTTTATTGTCTATAGGTAGATTTAAATGAAGCGAAGGCGATTTGTATGGTCGGGTCTTCAAAACTGCCCCAAAGTGTTTTTTTCTGAAAGTATTACCAAAAATAAGTAGAATAATAAAATGTCAAATACATTATTATTATTATTATTTGATTTATTTGCTCACACAAAATACAGTGATACTCCAGTTGTACATAGTAAATATAAATAATTTCTTTTTTAAAATAAAAATAAAGATTAAATATAAGTAAAATTTTGTAAACTTTATTAATAAAATTTTAAAATTAATTTAAAATTAGTCAACAAAAGTGAATATAAGTAAATATAAGTAAATGTGAGTTAATATAAGTAAATATAGTTAATATTTTTATTGTTTTTTTTTTATATATAATAGTGATAATAATACTGATTATTAAAATGTAATGACTAGGCATATACAGCATCAATGTTTGATACTATGTATCCTGCTTAGAGAAGTATAATTTGATGCTTCTCTTAAATTGGGAAAATGATGGTAGGTCACGATAGCAGGGAGGTAGAGAATTCCATAAGTTGGCATATTTTATTTGAAAGGAGTTCTTTCCCGAGTCAGTAATCATAATGGTAATTTCAAGATCTATGCGGGGTCCTCTAATGGGTTTGTCACTATGATAAGGCTTAAATAATGATAGTAGCAGTGGGGGTTCCTTCATCCTCCATATCCTGTACACAATTAGTGCAGCGAAAAAGTCTCGTCGGGTGTCATTACTGAGCCATTTGGAGATTGGCCAGCCTTTGGAGTTTTGTACGTAGTTCTAGTGAAATATCAGCATAGACTACTGTACAGTAGTCTAAATGAGGGATAACTAAGGACTCAACTAACCTACGCCTCAGTGGCTGAGACGTACAGGATTTGATAAATCTTAACCCATAGAGTACTCTGTTCACCTTTTTTGAGATATGGTTAACATGTTGTTTCCATGATAGTGTATTATCTAGGATTACTCCAAGACTGAGGACCTCATCTACAAATGAAACCGTATCGCCTTTTCTGTTAATTGCTATGTTATTGATGTTTAGCTTTTTGAAGAGCCCTACCACATGAGGTGTACCGAATACAATAGCTTTAGTTTTTTTGACATTCAAGGAAAGTACATTGAGTTCGGCCCATGCCGACACTTTGCCGAGCATTTGAGAGAAGATGAATGCCTTCATGAATTTGCTCCAGTGGCACCTGTATATAGATTTGTAGGTCATCCGCATATAGCATATAATATTCTGAAGGAGTTGTCTCTCTTCTTCTTCTGAAGAAGTATAGACGAAAAATATCGTCGGTACAGAGGCAAGCGGCAGTGAGGATCGCCTGCGGATACCACACGGTATCTCTAGAGGCGATCCAGGTTGTTGCTTCGGTGATACCCATTGACCTGCTAGCGTTGGAGCGGAAATTCATCTACGAGAGCGTAGATGAGCGCGAAGTGGCTTCCACTCGCGCCCGCTTCAACTCTATGAAAGCATGGAAGAAGCGATGGAAAAAGAACCAAGAAAAAAATGCCCTATGGACGCGCAGACTGATCTCAGACCTGCAGGCATGGATGGGACGACAGCATGGGGAGGTGGATTTCTACCTTACCCAGTTCTTAACTGGACACGGGTACTTCCGTGTCATGTTGAAGCATTGGCATAAGGTGGCAACAAAGGAGTGCTTGCACTGTCCGGGCGTGGATGATACAGTAGAGCACACATTCTTCGAATGTGTTCGCTACTCGAAGGGGCGCCCGCCCTTCCCGATTTGGAGGCCGGAGACGGTGGTCCCGTAAATGCTACGGAGTTCCGAAAACTGGAACAAAGTAGCATAGTACGTAAGGACCACCTTGTCGCAGAAGAAGGTGCAGGGCCTTCTATCGTAGAGAGCTCTCCTGCCCCTAGGCAGGGGGGAAGGCAGCGGCCAGCTGCCTAGGCTGCGCGTCCCAAACTGAAGATATACCTGAAAAGGGAGTTCCGGTTTGGGACAAACAAGCGCGGGGGGTTTAAAGTGTGTTTATCCAGTAAGAATCTGGGGCGTAGCCGGCGACCGCGTTCGCCGGTGGTCTCCCAGTTGTACACTTTGTACAACTAGGCGTTCATGGAAATTTGCGGGTCTTTAAGGCCCGCAAACACTCCATGGCTGATGTAAGATTCACATATTTCCCTTAAAAAAAAAAAAAAAAAAAAAAGCAGGCTGCACTGTAGTATAGGCAGTACTATTCATATCTGAGTTACGCCCCTGGGCCCGCCTACTAGTCTGCAACGGTATAGTAGTAGTAGGTGTGGCTACTTGAGAGGCGGAGCGACGTGTAACAGGTGTGGTGCTTGTTTGGTTACTTCGACGTTGTATTATATATTGCTTCTTAGTTGCATTAAATATTGTGGCACAGCTACTTTTTGTATGAATTTGCTTTGTGCATTTAATGCAGGTAACCATAGGGCTTCTTTTTACACCTTTAGTATTGCAAACTCGACAGAGTGTATATGATCGTTGTTTCTGTTGATTTGAATTACTTGCATTAGGAGCCATCTTGTGAGTGAAGTCGTAATTGCAGATGAATTTCTTAGTAATTTCTTATGATGGTAACTAATATAATGATAATGATGATTATATATATTTTAGCTCCAAAATGCACTTGATGAAAAATGATGAAATAATAAGCAATTAACAAAGTTATTAATGAAGCTCCACGACACTTATTAATAATGCACACAACATTACTTTGTAATAACTTGCTTGTTTTAAAGCTTATTTGCAAGGTAAAGGCTTTTGGCACAGGCAACAAGATGTAGTAGATATTGAAACAGTTGGTGTCACGAAAAACATACACACGAGCAAAGTTGTTTATATTATTTAAAAATAACATATGTAGCACTTATAATTTATTGCACTTTTATTAGATGTAATGATTTTTAACAAGATATTGCACTTATATTATTAAATAAAACTATTAAATTCTATTTATTTATTAAAAAAATGAAGAGTGCGAATTCGTGTGTGTTTCTCGCGCCGCGCCTGCGCACATCATTCTGCGCACATCATTGTACATAAGTACAAATTTATTATGAATTGAAATAAATCTAACAGAAAATAATAATCACGTAAATAAATTATATATTTATAAAAAGCATGATTGTCAAACATGACTCAAACTTAAATTGTTTATAATATATATCCTTAAATATTATATCCTAAAATTGAATTATGTCTGATTTTGTTAATTATTAACATGGCAAAAAAATTTACAGTTATTAACGTATACTCTTTTTTTATAACTATTTCTATAAATTTAAATAATTTATTTTATGATTAAGTAAAGTAAATGTTTTATCTGAATTGCTAAAAATTGTATAAAGTTTATTTTTAAATCATCCAAAATAATTAATATAATTGTAAATTAGTAATTTTATGTTTATTAAATGCTTTAATAATTAAAATTTTTGCAATATTTACTCATATATTAGACTGCCAAAAAAAACGTTTTTTTGAGTTTTTAAGATACTCAAGCGTTCTTGCGTGTCATTTTATGAAACAAAAAGTTTTACGTAAACCGCATTTAAATACATTTAGTCGTTAAACGGCGCCAAAGCATTTTCGATTTTTGGATATCGTTGCACAGTGATCCAAAAAAAAAGAGGAAAAAAATATTTGATCGAGGTTTTGACCGATTCTCATGTGGTTTACGGTATATTACAACTAAAGGCTTGTATTTTTGGAAAAAACCGACAAGAGAATTTTCTCATTTCGTTTTTCACCCCTTAGACCATAAAAACCACCCCTACTCCAGTAAAAATACGGGTTTCATTGTATTTTCACTGGCGAACACCAGATTTGCTTTACTATAAGTTTTTTGGGTCCCTGAACTCAAAAATTGGGGTCATTTCATAGAGAAATTGGGGCTTCACCCTTAAATTTTCAAAACTACCCCCAAAAAGGGGTTTTTCTTAAATATTCACACTTTGAGCGCTCAGATTTGTACAATACGGATTTTTTTGGTCACAAATCAAGAATTTTGACTTACTTTTCATAAATAATAAAAATTTCACCTCTAAATTGGCTAAAACAACCCCCGAAAAGAGGGTTTTTTTGTATTTTTGTACATTTAGCATCCAGGATATGCTCATATAGGTTTTTTGGGTCGCTATTTTTGGTCGCAAGAACTTTGACTCCTTTTTCATATATAATTACATATTATTTCAGCCTTAAAATAGATGAAACTATCCAGTATCCCTAGTAAAGGAGTTTTTGCTGTTTTCACTCCTAAATCCATATCCAGGTCCATTCAGGTTTCTTCTGAGTCGCTGATCAAGAACAATTTGTAATTTTTATGAAAAATTAATATCTCATACTATACTTACCTGAAAAATAATTTATTATACTTACCATAATTGTATAATATGGATAAAAAGGAATCAATTGTGTCAAGAATATTTATTACTCAAATAAAAGAAATAGTATACTATAAAAATATTTCTAAGTAAGTTTTAATATGTCTGTAAAATTAATTTCATGTTTTTTCAATACAATATTCAACCAGTTTTAAATTTAGGCTTTAAGGGTGGATCTAAGAGATGAAAATGTTGGTAGATGATACTTTTAAATTATTATATTATTTATTTGTATTTTCTATAAAAAAAGACAAATATCTAGATGATTTTGCTAAATATAAACTAATTTGTGGTTTATTTCTCGAAACTCAAATAATAAGGGTAGTATTAAGTTTTGTTTTGGTCCAAAAAGGGTTAATTAATTAACAAAATAGATAAAAATATATTTAAATAATTGTTAGTATATCTTTAAATTTAATTTTATGAATGCTTAGTACAATATTTAATAAATAGCGACCCAGAAACCTGAATGGACCTAATATGGATGCTCAAAGTGCGAAAACAGCAAAAACACACCATTTAGGGGTAGTTTTAGCTATTATAAGGGTAAAATAGTATTTATTTATGAAAAAGGAGTCAAATTCTTGAATAACGACCCAAAAAACTTATATGGGCATATCCTGGATGCTAAATGTAAGAAAATACAAAAAAACCCTGTTTTCAGGGGTAGTTTTAACCATTTTAGAGGTGAAATTTTTATTAATTTTGAAAAGGAAGTCAAGATTCTTGATTTGTGACCAAAAAAATCCGTATTGTGCAAATCTAAGAGCTCAAAATGCGAATATGTAAGAAAAACTCCTTTTTGAGGGTAGTTAAGGGCGAAGCCCCGATTTCTTTATGAAATGACCCCGATTTTTGAGCTCAGCGACCCAAAAAATTTATAGTAGAGCAAATCTGGTGTTCGACAGTGAAAATACAACGAAACCCGTATTTTTACTGGAGTTGGGGTAGTTTTTATGGTCAAAGGGGTGAAAAATGAAATGAAAAATTTCTCTTGTCTTTTTTTCCAAAAATACAAGCCTTTAGTTGTAATATGCCGCAAACCGCATGAGAAGTTTTGGGATAAATAAAATTTTTTGAAAATTTGGTTAAAAATTGAAATATCTAAAAAATATGATAACATTTTACTGTCGTAATTCGTATTACTTTATTCGAAACCATTTTTTATGTACTCAGTTAAATTTTTATTGAAAACGGACGTTTCTTCAAACATTTAAAAAATTTTAAATACTGTTGTGGTCTTTATTAATAATTAATATTTTAATTAATATATTAATTAATTAATTATTAGTTTAATTAAAAGTAATATAACTATAATTTTTACCTATAATTGTATTAATAAATATAATATATTAAAATATTTATACGTAATAAAAACCGTATTCAAAATTTGGCAACGTAAATTACTGGTAACTAGCTAACTAACTAACTATAGAAGACCTCGGAAAATGTTTTTGATGTATATTATTATAAGAAAGAAAGACTCTTACTTATAATTTATTATTTTAATTAAACAAATTATTTATTTTTAAAAATAATTGTTTAGATTAGTTTCGGTATAATTTTAACAACTGTTGTGGTCTTTATTAATTAATCAATATATATATATATTTTTTTTTGCGTAGAAAGTGGAGAAATGCGTTACGCATACTGTTCAGCATCCAGTCTGACAGTTATGTGGGTGTTTGCGAGAAAACAGGCATATAATTGTGAAATTCACCACTCTTTCTGAATATAAAAATAACAATCATTTTTAATCATCTTTTTATAATTAATGTTATATTCTATAATAATTAAACTACAGAAAGAGTGGGGATTTTGATAATTTATGTTTGTGTGTATGTATGTGCACGCACGAACCCGGAAGCGTGCGCCTTTTTTCTGAGCTCTCTCTTCTCTTGCGACCGGCATGCAGAGTACACGTTATATTATTCAGTTAAACTCTTTCTACAATAAATTATTCATTATTTTTAACAGTGGATATATTAAGTGTTTTTTATTAAATCAAGTTTTTCTTTTATGAATTTTTTTGGTCGCGACAAGACTTGAATTTTAGGTTATGGTGTTTTAAATTTATTATTTAAAAATTCATAAAATTCATGGACGTTCTGTCGCATTGCAGGACCTAAAATTCAATTTATAAAAATAAAAAAAAGTGGAAATCGTTTGGAGTCGCCATTTTCCTGTTCATACAAGAATTTCTTTTTCGTCAAAAATCTGGAAAAGAAGGAAATCACGTGGTCAGGAAGGTTGGATTGGCAGCATCACGGTGGTTATACCATGTATCGTTCTATATTTACTTATATACATAATAGGTTATGCGAAAGAGTGAGATAGATAGAAAACCATTTTTTGAAAGAGTGAGATAGATAGAAAACCAATTTTTTCTTTCATATGCTAACTTTTGTTCGTCAAAAAGTTATTTTTTTATTTCTTATGTGTGCCGGAGCTTTTAAAGTTTATGATATTCAAAACTTTTGTTTTTTTTTTATTTGTTCATAAATATATATATATATAATTTAAATGAAAACTTTAATCAAGCGTGGATACAATTAAAAAAAAAAAAAAAAAAGTTGTATTATTATTATAAAAAAAAAAAAAAAAAAGAAAAATTTCTTTTACTATTTATATAATTCTAATAGCTTTAAATTATTTTCATGAAAAATGTCTCACGCTGGTTTATCTTTGGAGGAACTGATCCGAGAGCAAAATGAACAGGGTGGACTCATAACACGCTTCATGACCAACGTTGAAAAAACGGCCAAAGCCAAACAAACTTTAGAATTCTAGGCAAGAATTGGCATCCGATCACGAATACGTCAAAGAACATCAGTACGACAAAGTTGAGAACAGCTATATGGATGCAAAGGTTATGTTGGATGTTAAGATAAGAAATTTAACACCACAAGCTCCTGCTAAAGAAAATCATGCTCATTCAAACGAAAGTAATACAGCTCCATTTCATTTACCAAAATTTGTGTTGCCGGATTTTTCAGGAGATGTTCTGGAGTGGGAGAGTTTTCGAGATCAATTTCTTGGTGTCCTTCATCGTAGCCCAGCTTTGAGCAACGTACATAAGCTTTTGCTTTTACAACAACATTTAAAAGGTGATGCAGCGGAGATGCTGAAAAATACTCAGGTAACTGAAAATAGCTTTCAAGGAGCCTGGGAAGATCTTAAAAATAGGTATGGTAATAAACGTATTTTATTAACGCATCACATGAACAGTTTAATGGATTTACCATGTTGTTCTAAAACAAATTCTCATGAAATAAAACGAGTTCTAGATTTTTTCAAACAAACCGTGTGATCTTTCGAGGCTTTGGAAATAATCAAAGACAATTGGAATCATTGGCTGGTATTGTTGCTGACAAAGAAGTTGGACAAGGAATCCAGAATTAAATGGGAAACTTCTCAATCTAATGCAGCGGATTTTCCCAAATTTGATGACTTATGCACTTTTTTGGAAAATTGGTCGCAAGCTTTGGAGTCTCTGGATACAGAATCACTTCTTAAATCAGGAGAGGCTTCGAAAAGTAACAAGTCATCGGGAAAAGAGTCAACAAATCAAAATAAAAAACAAGTAAATGTATCAACATCTCAGTCTGCAAAATCTGGTAAACAAAAAAATTTCACTGTTTATTATGTAATTCTAATGGTCATACATTAAGTTATTGCGAAAAATTTAAAAATTTACAAGGCGTGAATAGATTCACTCAAGTTAAAAAATTAAAATTATGTTACAATTGCCTTAAGGATCATTATCCAAATCCTTGTCCGAGTAATTTTAAATGTAAAACTTGTAACGAAAATCATCATACGTTGTTGCACGGTTGTTTTCCTGTAGCTAAAAATTCATTTCCCAATAGAGAAAATCTAACAATTAATCAGTTGTCTTCAAATGTAAATTCGGATAATACAGTTGAACGAAATTGCAACTGCGGTCAAAATTCTTTATCTGATTCAAGTTTTAGCACACAAGGTAATATTAATGTTGCGCATACAATTTTAAGCAATAAAATTGTTCTTTTAGCAACAGCTACAGTTCGTGTCCAATCACCAAATGGAAAATGTGTGATGATCAAAGCTTTGATTGATACTGGTTCAGATACCTCAGCTGTTTCAGAATGGGTAGTACAATCACTCAATTTAAGGCGTAAGCCAATCAATACTTTGATTACTGGAGTTTTATGCAGTCAAGGCGTTTCAAATAATGCTGTTGATTTTAAAAGTTCGCCTTACTAATGTAGAAGCCTTAATACTACCAAAAATAACTTCATCAATTCCTTCTAAATCTTTTTCTTTTTCAGAAAATCAATGGCCTCATATTAAAAATTTAAAGTTAGCCAATCCTGAGTTCCTTAAATCGTCAAAAATAGATTTGTTATTAGGTTTAGATGTCTGCGGATGGTTCGTTGAAGGTAAAACTATTCATGGCCCACCAGGGGCACCTTTGGCTCATGAAACTCCTTTTGGATTTGTGTTGTTAGGTCCTACGCAGGTCAATAAAAATCAATCGTTAAAAGTTGCTTGCAACTTAATCTCTTTAGAAAATAATGAGGAATTAGGGTTTGATCTTAGAAAATTTTGGGAATTAGAAAATGTTAGTCAAACTTCTTTTCCCTCTTCGGAGGAACTTGAATGTGAAAAACATTTCGTAGAAACGCATTCAAGAAACAGTTCTGGTAGATATATAGTCAAATTACCAATGTCAAAAAATGAAGCTATTAAATTAGGTCAAACTCGTCCTTTTGCTGTAAAAATGTTGCTTTCAATGGAGAAAAAGATGGAAAAAGATCCAATTTTTGCTGAAAAATATGAAAATAATATTGAGGATTTAAAAGGTATGGGTCATATGGTTAAAATTCCTCGTGATAGGTTTAATAATCCATTGGCGAATTACATATCACATCATGGAGTTTTTAAAACACATGATCTTGAAGGAAAGTTGAGAGTTGTATTCCATGCGTCTCATAAAACTTCCACTGGTTTTTCATTAAATTCAAAGCTACTGACTGGTCCTAAGCTTCAGGCAGATTTATGGGCAGTTTTAACTAAATGGCGTTTCTTTAAAGTAGTTTTCAACACGAATATAGTTAAAATGTTTAGGCAGATAAAAGTTAGTCCTGAAGATTGGGATTGGCAGCGAATAGTTTGGCGAGATAAACAAACTGGTTTGATTGAAGACTATTGGATAACAGTGGTTATGTTTGGTCAAGCTTGTTCTCCTTTTTTGGCCTTAAGATGTAAAAATCAGTTAGTTATAGATGAGGGCCATAACTATCCTTTAGCATCGATTTCTTTACAAGAAAGATCATATGTAGATGATATTTTTGAAGGGGCTGATACCTTAGAAGAAGCTTTAAAAATTAAAAGTGAATTAGTAAAACTCTTGTTATTAGGAGGTTTTCCTTTATCAAAATGGTCATCTAATCATCCTGATTTGGCTGAAAAATCGGATAATTTAAATATAAAAGATCCTGAAAATATAAGTACTTTAGGTGTTAGTTGGTCACCTTCTTTGGACTGTTTCAATATCAAAATAGATGTTTCATTAAAATTAGATGAGGTGCATTCTAAAAGGTTATTGTTGTCTGAGATAGCTAAACTCTTTGATCCATTAGGATGGTTTTCACCAGTAATAATAGTAGCTAAAATTTTAATTCAAGATTTATGGTTACTCAATTTAGATTGGGATGAAAATTTACCGCAAAATATTTCAAAACAATGGTCACAGTTTAGAAAAGCTCTTCCTGCTCTGGCAGACATCACAATTCCTCGTTGGGTTGAAAGTTTTGAATCATCTAAGGTTGAATTTCATTGTTTCGCAGATGCTTCGGAAAGAGCGTATGCAGCTGTAATTTATGTTGTAATAACAAATCAAAATGTAAAAAAGTCATCAATGTTAATCTCCAAAACAAGAGTAGCTCCAATTAAAAAATTATCAATTCCAAGATTGGAACTTTGCGCAGCAAATTTGTTGGTAAAATTAGCTAATGAACTTATTCCTCAATTAAATTTAAAAAAAGAAATAAAGTGTTTGGTTGGTCGGATTCATCCACAGTTTTGACTTGGCTAAGATCACATCCTTCACGATGGAAACCCTTTGTGTCTCATAAGGTAGCTGATATTCAAAATTCTGACCTTAAAATTAATTGGCATTACGTTTCTTCTAAAAGCAATCCAGCAGATGTAGCCTCAAGAGGAATTTCAGCATCTGAGTTGGGAAGTTTTTCATTATGGTGGAAAGGACCATCGTGGCTTGAGCAATCTTCTGATCGTTGGCCAGCAGAAAAAGAAAAAATTGAAGAAAGCAAAGTTAAAAATGAAGAAAAGTCGTTAGTCATAATTAATACCTTAACAGTTTTGGAAGAACTATATCTTTTTCAAAAATTTTCTAGCTTAGACAAATTATTAAGAGTCGTAGCTTATTGTTTAAGATTAATTAATTACAAGATTAGAATAGCTCTAGAATCGTTAAGTCCAGAAGAATTAGAAAAATCTTTAATTTTCTTAACAAAATGCTCACAAAAATTTTCGTTTTCAAATGAATATAATAGTTTAAAATCAAATAAAAAAATTTCAAATAACTCTTCACTAATTTCATTTAAACCTTTTATGGATGATCAAGGATGTATTAGAATAGGAGGTCCATTAAAAAATTCTCTTTTATCATTTAATGAAAAACATCCTTTTTTAATTGCAAAAAATACGTCGTTTGCTAGATTGTTAGTCCGTCAGGCTCATTTTGCATGTTTACATGGCGGGCAGGAACATACGAGAAACATTTTGCTTCAGCGCTTTTGGATTTTACGTAGGCGTAGTTATATTAGGTCGATTATTTGAAAATGCGTAATTTGCACAAAATATAATGCTAGAACTTCTCAACAATTGATGGGTCAATTACCAAATTCAAGATTAAAACCTGAGAAACCATTTCTGAGTACAGGAGTTGATTATTATGGTCCCTTTGCCATAAAAGCGTCGTCGGGAAGAGGTATTAAAACAACTAAAGGGTACATTTGCGTTTTTGTTTGTTTAGTTACGAAAGCAGTACATCTTGAAGTCGTCACATCACTTTCAACTCAGGCGTTCTTGGCAGCTTTTAAAAGGTTAATTTCCAGAAGGGGTCAATGTTCAACATTATATAGCGACAATGAAACAAATTTTAAAGGAGCTAGTGTTGAATTGGCGAAGATGTTCTCAAAACCTTCAGAATTTTACAAAGAAGTCTCTCATGCTATAGTTTCAAAAGGCACATCCTGGTCGTTCATTCCACCATCATCACCACATTTTGGAGGTCTTTGGGAAGCAGGAGTAAAATCGGTAAAATCTCATTTAAGAAAAATAATAGGTGAGCAGAACAAAACATATAAAGAAATGTCAACATTTTTGTGTAAGGTAGAAGCGTGTTTGAACTCGCGTCCGTTGTATCCAGCTAGTAACGACCCTGCAGATCTTTTACCCTTAACACCTGCTCATTTTTTGATCGGAGAACCAATTCATGCATATCCAGAAATTCCTTCAAATCCTAATAAACTACAAAATTTATCTAACAAATTTAAACTTATAACTAATATGCGTGATCATTTCTGGAATAGGTGGTCAAAAGAATATGTTCACCATCTACAACAATACAATCGATGGCGAAATCCTTCAGAAAATGTCGAAATAGGAGATTTGGTTCTGCTAAAAGATGAATGTCTACCAGCTACTAAATGGCCTATGGCAAGAGTCGTTGATGTGGTACCTGAAGCTGATCAATTAGTTAGGGTAGCAACTATCAAGACAGCGACTGGTTTATATAAACGTCCAATCGTCAAATTAATTCCTTTACCAGTTAAAGAAGAATAAAAGAAAAATAATAATTGCAAATAATAAAAAAAAAAATAATAATTGTAAATAGCAAAAGAAAAGTAATAATTGTAAATAGTAAAAAAAAAAAAAAAAGAAAAGAAGTAATTGTAAATAGCACCGCAAGAGAAGATATTTATGTATATTTAAAAATAAAAGTTAGCTTTAATTTATTAAAAAAAAAAAAAAGTTTTTAGATTAGAATGATAATTCTTTTAAAAAAAAAATATAATTTTAGATTTTGATGCTTATTTATTTTCTTTAAAATTCATTGTATAAAATTAATTATTAGATTTAAAATTTAAAAAAAAAAAGATTATAAAATTATCATTCAATGTCATTTTTCCACTATAAAATTTTTTAAAATAAAACATAATATTAATAAATGTAAAAAGTGTATGGATGTATGAGTTATATTCATTAAAAATTATTATTTGCGATATTAATGTTATGATAAATTCAAATTTTTAAAATTTAAAAATTAATTCAATTTATAATTTAGATTTATTAGCTTCATCGAAATTTTGTAAAACGCGAATAACAATATTTATTTATAATTCATATCTTTTATCAATTCCAAAAAATTAATTCTTTTTTGCTTTTGTTAGTCGCATTTGCGACGGCGGGGAGTATGTTTGCGAGAAAACAGGCATATAATTGTGAAATTCACCACTCTTTCTGAATATAAAAATAACAATCATTTTTAATCATCTTTTTATAATTAATGTTATATTCTATAATAATTAAACTACAGAAAGAGTGGGGATTTTGATAATTTATGTTTGTGTGTATGTATGTGCACGCACGAACCCGGAAGCGTGCGCCTTTTTTCTGAGCTCTCTCTTCTCTTGCGACTGGCATGCAGAGTACACGTTATATTATTCAGTTAAACTCTTTCTACAATAAATTATTCATTATTTTTAACAGTGGAAATATTAAGTGTTTTTTATTAAATCCAGTTTTTCTCCTTTCATTATTCAGTTCTTTAATATTCAGTCTAATTTTTCATTTATTAAAATAATCATAAAACTACAAAACAGTGGGAATCGACTTAGTTTGCCTTCACCCACTAAAACTCCACTCCCTTCCTACCTTATGCGAGCCTATCCCGGGACCGTTTTCACATTACTTCAGGACAGGTTCAAGGCCATTTAGTTCTAGTCGTGAACTCCATCTTTTGACTTCGTCCAATGACTCGCCAGTCTGGTTAAGGACTCCGTAGTTCCATCTGATTCAAATTCCGTTCCTTGTGCTGTCATCTTCAATAAAATATATGTTAATTGAAATATAAGTCATTTCCTATTATCGTCAAAAGAGAAGGTAATAAGTAAATATATAAGTAAATAAATAAATATTTATATCCTACCATCTTTGAGTGATTGCAGTTATTAAAAGTAAGTGCAGGAATGATTGGATGTTAGTGCAATACCAGCAGTCATCTGGGGAACCGCAGTACGTCTCAATATTAGCCTATACCTTGGACTTCAGGTTATTTGGTACGAAATATGTACTCCACATACTGGCTGATTTCGGAACATACGTCTTCATTTCGAAGCATCAGGCCAACCACAATTTCAGGTGTGATTTGACCGATGTTAGCTTCTAATTGGAACTTTTTAACAGCCCACCTATCGCATTTGAAGAATGTGTGTTCCTGCGCGTCTTCTTTGCCAGGACAGTACATACATTCAGCACTATTTATCTTCTGGATCCGAAAGAGGTAGAAGCAAAAAAGTCCATGTCCACTTAGGAATTGGATAAAAAAATAATTAATGTCCCCATGCCCTCTATTTATCCAAGGTAAAATCTCTCCTATCAATCTCTTGGTCAATTTGCTCTCCGTGTAGTCGGTCAAACGTTTCTGCCAATCGCTTAGGCTGATTTGGCGCGAAGTAGCCTTTGCGCGGTCAATGCCTTTCCTCTCTTTGTTCAGATAAATATACTGTCTCTCAAGAGCCAGCAGATCTATAGGGATTAATATATTTATTTATTACCTTCTCTTTTGACGATAATAGGAAATGACTTATATTTCAATTAACTACGGAGTCCTTAACCAGACTGGCGATAACTAGAGCTGCCTATACGGACACTGTGCGATCGGCACAGGATATTCGCAGGGCTCCTTGCCTCTGGACGCTCGTAAGCTTAGACGCATAACTGACTTTCTTGATGCAACCAGCCCATATTTCTGCACCATACAGGAGTATTGAGTGGGTGACCGACAATAGAAGCCTGCGATTTCCAGTCTTAGGTCCGCATGTATTTCTCATGAGGCTGCTTAGCGCAGCAGTGAGCCTGGCAGCCTTCTCCGTGCATCTCAGAATCTATATCTTAAACGTCAGCTTCGTGTCCAACAGCACTCCCAAGTACTTTAAGTTAGCCTTCGTTTCTATCATATCCTCCCCAATACATATTGGGATGATGGTCTCAATATGTTTACGGGTGAATAGGACAATCTCAGTTTTTACCATTGCAAGATTTAGACCGTGGTCTTCTATCCAGTAGTTGACTCCGTGCATTGCCTGGCTCAGTTTCTCCTCGGCAGTTTGTACATCTTTTGCCTGGATAACTATAACCAGATCGTCAGCATACCCGACGGTGAGGACCGATCCTTGGATTGCTCCTGCAGTTACTCTCCTCAATCTTGTTCCTTGCGCAGTTTCAAATATTATTGTTCGATCGCTCAGGTAACTGCTGATGATTCTTCGCAGATATTTTGGCACCTGGAAGTTCCTTAGCCTCTCCATAAAATCGCTCCACCTTGCTGAATTAAAGGTATTCTTT
This sequence comes from Anagrus nilaparvatae, assembly GCA_022575985.1. Taxonomy (NCBI): domain Eukaryota; kingdom Metazoa; phylum Arthropoda; class Insecta; order Hymenoptera; family Mymaridae; genus Anagrus; species Anagrus nilaparvatae. Next base: position 33,632,791 of record JAKSXM010000007.1, read on the forward strand.
ACATTTAGGGTCACTAGTAGCGTGATTTTTCTAGAGTAGTGATTGCCTGTACGTTCATTATTAATGACAAAGGTGATGCTGCTAATGGCATCGATAGTTGACTTCCCTCGGCGGAACCCGTATTGTCGGGAAGAAAGATCTCCTGCAGTTTCTACAGCCCTTAACCACCTATAGTTACAGCATCTTGTTGTAATTTTTCCCGGCTGTGTCCAGTAATCCTAGAGGGCGCCAATAGTATGGCAGCCTAGGGTCCCTTTACCCCTGCTCGTGCACAGGTATTGTCATCCTTCTCTGAGTCATCCTCTTTCTCCCTCTCAGGGTGGGTAGGGAAAACTCCGTCAAATATACGGCCAACCTCCTCTACGTGACAATTTTTTAACCAAGACCCAATGCGTCATTGTCCACCTCATTACACAAAGCTAGCTCGCATGCTCTCTTGATTCTCCTAAAAGCCAGTCTCAGGATTTTATTAACTTGCTTATGCTCTGTCATAAGCTCAGCAGCGTCCGTTCTGGTCCTAGCACGTCTGGCTCTCCTTCTTGTCGTTAAGCTCGCACTTCTTAGACGGGCTATTTCAGCGTTCCACCAGTAGGCTGGTGGTCTATCTTCGCAGGTTCTTTTTTTGGGCATGGCTTTGTTACATGCCTTTTCCAACAAAGTCATGATTTCATTGACTAATATCTCTGCGTCGTCGATATTTCCTGGCCTTATTGCTTTTCCCAGGATAGCAGTCTCTCCTCTTTGAAGCATGTTTACAAATATTTCGCGGTTTAGCCGCTTGATATTCCATCTACAACATTTCCATGCTTCGTCTCTTCGTATCTGTCACCATTTGTCATGCACCTCAAAAGAGATGTATTGGTGGTCACTCGCTGAAAAGTCCTCCAGAACTTGCCAATCTATAGTTCTAGAAAATAAATCTTGTGTTACAAGGGATATATCCGGCATGGTCTGTCTGTAGCCAGGTCTTCTGAAAATTGTAGTGTTACCTACTTTTAGCACCGCGAAGTTGAGCCTGGCATACAGGTCAAGTATATGCTCTCCTATATCATCCGTTTCGGGCATACCCCTCTCGGGAGCCCTTGCGTTAAAATCGCCTCCTATGACAATTTTGCCGGTCACGTACCTCACTGCATCTTCCAAACTGTTATGTTTGGTCAGAGTGTCCTCTCTGGGCTCATTTGGTGTTAAGTACACACTTATGTAAATAACACTTTGCGCTTTAATCCAGACAAAACTTCTGCTGGAGCCATTCTCTTGTAAGTACATTTCTTGGATTTGCTATCCAAGTAGCTACTTTCCCCAGTTCATCCGTAAACCAGTTCTGGGAGTATGATTCAGCCCACTGTTCACTAATAAGGAGAAGGTCCGCAGACTTCTCTTTAGCAAGTTGAAACATCATGTTTCCTGCTAAGGGGCTTGTGTGCACATTACCTTGAAGCACCTTTAACACTATTTGACTTGCTAGAGTCTGCGCCGCTCCTTAATTTTACAAGAGCCCTCCGTATCGCTTCACACTTTCCTTTTCCAAGGTCGTGCTTCAACTCTTTCCCTTTTAGAGCGAGGTCCAAGCATAGCATGCACCTTGCATTTACTGCGCAGTTAGTTGCTTTCTGACCTTCTCCTCCGCATTTATAGCATTTTTCTCTCCTATCCGGTCCGTTACATTTTGTGGCTACATGACCAAAACGCAAGCATTTAAAGCAGCGGGTTAGTGGGGTTCTTAACCTTACCCTGCAGCTCATCCACCCAATTTTGATATGCTTCATGCTGACCAGTTTAAAGGCGGATCTTTCATCAAGGTCAACGTAAGCAGCTCTCTGTTCTCTTGCGTTGCTCTTAGTATAGTCACCTTAGCTATCTCCGCGTCTTCTTCTTTGCCTTTGATGGCGTTTAGAATCTCAATTGGCTGGATGAGGTAATCCAATTAGAGTATTTAGTTGACTTTTTTAGGAGCAAGGTCTTTAACTTCGACCTGTGCACCCAGTACTTTTCTTACTTCTTGTGAAAAAGAACTTATTTTGTAACTAAGTTCTTTCAGCTCGACCAGGACATCGCCCGTCTTCGTCTTTCGCACCGAACTTATTTTGGCACCGAAATCTTCTAGTTGGACCTGAGATCTTATAGCTTCCAGGACTTCAGCGTATGTTCAACCCATAGGCAGTTTAATAGCTACATCTCAGTACCGTTTTTTAGGGATTGTCTTCTTTTTCGTGGCTGCAGAAAGCTTATTGATTCCATCCAGCCCTCGCTTAGCTTCTTTTTCCCTCTTTTTTCTCATCTTCTTTTTATTTTACATTCATTTAAAAGGGATCGTTATTACGGTCCATATCATGGGTTGTAGTATTTTGACCCGAGTTACTCTGTTGTGTTTCAGGCAGTGTCTGGGACTGACTATGGATATTAGCCACATAAGTCGCTAGATCTACCATTATTACTGAGCAGCTACGAGTCTTTTGGGGAGACTTTCCTACAGCAGTTCTCTTATCATGCTCCTTTTCTGATCCTGAAGATTCAGCGTTTTCGCTTCGTGTTCTTTTTTTTAGCACCGAGCCGGTTATATGTTTTTTAAATAGGTGCTCAATTCCACTCTTTTCATTAGATAACTGACCTCTTATAGCTTTGAGAGCAGTAACTTCGTCCTTCATATCACTTACACCTTTCTTAACAACAGCGGCTATGTTTATCTACTTATAAGTCATATGGTGTATCATCTCGCCTATCTTGTCTTCCATTGAGTTGAGTATGTTTTTGACGACATCATGGTTTTCATGCATGCATTGTAGACGTCTAGCCAGTTCGGTATTCTCGTAGAGCACTTGAACTGCCTCAGCATCGTCATCCTTTCCTCCTTTCCAAAATATGATTTTTTTTAAAAAAACCTTAAATTAAGACTCTTTTTTTAAATTATCATATCTGCTAAACAAACAATTGAAAAGGGATAAGTGAAATTTTTTTCAAAATTTAGAGCTTAATTGAAATTTTTGAGACCTCTAAGACTCATTTTCATCAAAAATTAAAATTTTAATAGCAATTTTAATATTGGTCATTTTTGGCAAAAAATGGACATTTGATTTTCTAACTATAGCGATGAGAGAATCGGTGATGAGAAATTGCGGTTGACGGCGTTTGAAAGGTAGAACTTGTACGAAAAAAATGAGAGCAAACGGTAGTATTTTGGTAGAATTGCAATATGACAGCGTTATTTGGAGAATTGACTAAAAACCCTATCTCATAACATTGTTATAGAATTGAGCCCTGCGTTTCTCGGCCAATAAGGCGCATTAGAATAAACGGAAGGAGTTTTCAGTATAATTTTAACATTTTTAAGTCATCAATTTTAATTTATAATCCAGATGTTTCGAATATATACGATTTTCTTTATAAAATCCAAAAATTTTTGGTAAAAAAAGGGGTGTTTTCGGTGGTTAAGGGTGATTAAGGTATTTTCGGACTCTGAGGACCTCATTTTCGAGTTTAGCGACACCTGAAACATATTAAGAAGCATAGAAAACGTATTTTGAAAAAAATTTTTGTCGTTTGCACTAATTGTCGGTAGTAGCCAACCACTTGAGAGCTACCCTGGGTTTGTGCGACCCCTAAATCGTTCTGAAATGAGCTGAAAATTGGTATGGGATCATTTTGTCGCCTAAACTTCAACATACTTCAGGAAGAACATTTTTGGCGCACTTTTTTGTTTAGTGAACAACCCTAACCGACAACATCGTTAAGCCGTTAATGATGGGCTCCGGCTACAGAGAACCCTTCCAAGATCCTCTTTTGGCACTTACGGGTCGCGCCGCACGGCATACTGTCCATACCGTGCATGTGTGTAGACAAACACATTTGGCTGTGTTTGTAAACACACATGTCCCGCATGGGCAGACACACGGCGGAGGCTTTTACAGTTTGCTCAAACTCAGCTAGGGTTCCTTGGAATGGCCAAGCCCATCCAGAAAGGCCAAAGATTTCCTGGCCCCGAGGTTTACCTTCACACATTACTTAAACTAGAAAATAAAATAATAACGTTGAGTCGTAGTTTAGCGGGACTCGCAACTAACCATTAACCGGCTGCGTCGCTGTGCTCTAGGTGGAAACCTCTCATGCTAAGAGCCAATACATAAGGTCTAAGGCGGCCCGGTATGTAGCTTAATTCGCACTTAAGTTTGGAGAAAACCTTGGAGCCCCTTTTGGTGTGCCACTTCCTAGGAGATACTAATGGATAGCAATCTGCAGCACACTCACTAAGGATACAAAGAGGAAAAGCAAGGCATGAGCTCGATTTATAGGGCAGCCTCAGTTATTCCAGAGACCCATAAACTGTTTGCAGCATACTCAATGACAGTGAATTGGGTTCAGCAGTATGCGTGTCCCACAGAGAAAAGCAAGGCATGGGACCCATTTATAGGGCAGCCTCAGTTTTTCCAGAAAGCTATGTCCAGTATCTCTGATTCTAGTTGAACCTTAATAAGGTGGCCTGAACTACCTTCCTCCTTCCTTAGTCTTATGAGGTACCAGGCTTAGGATAGGGAGTAATAGGGTAGTTATAGCGGAGTTAATTAATCAATATATTAATTAATTAATTATTATTATAATTAAAAATATTATTTTAAAATTTTTAAAAATTCATTATTATAAAACAGTTAAGTGTAAATTTTAGAGAGTTTAAATTATAAAGACTCTTCATAAACAATAATTTAAGAATTTATAAAATTTATTTTTAAAATTAATTATTTGGTGATTAGTTAATATTAGTGATTACATTTTTAAAATAATTTAATAATTAATATTAATGATTACATTTTAATAATAATTTAATATTAGTTATTACATTTAGAATAAATTAAAATTTTTAAAATAATTTTTTAAAAGATCTTTTAATTTTTTAGTTTTTAAGTTTTATTAATTAAATTTAATTTTTTTAAAGAAAAGTTAATAATTTACTAAGTTTGATGTTTGATTATGAATATGATTCTTATTTTAAGCGTAAATAATAAAATAGATTATTTTAAATTTAGATACTCTACGTGAGTTCTTCCTGCAGTTTTCCTTACGGAATGAGCATAATATGTTAATGTGAATACAAGTATTCAATGTTTAAATGTAAGTCGGACTGCAGCCGCGAAAACAATCAATTAATTAATTAGAAATTAATTAATTAATACAATAATAATTTATAAATGTAAAAATATATACATTAAAAATTGTTGTAAACGGTGCGTCTCGTGAATTTGATTAACCCTTATGTACCCGGCTTAGTACCCGGGTACTATTTGGCCGAAAAGTGTTGATTTTTCGGATTTGGCTTAACATTTTTATCTGAGCTTTTTTGCCAGCTTATAGCAACTAATTTATAATAGATTTTTGCATATTGCGCATAAAAAAAAAATTTCACCATAAAAAATAAAATCGATAAAAAAAACTACACGCCTGGCCCGGCTTAGTACCCGGGTACTACGCTGCGTTTATTTGTTTAATAAATATTTTTAAGTTAAAACATTTTATTTTTATAGTAAGAAATTGAATCTACATGTAATTATTGCCTTTTAAAACTATAATTTAATGATTTGACCTTCAAAATTTAAAAATAAGGAGGGAAAATGTAACATGAAAATAGACGCATACTCTTGGCGTGCTCGCATTTTTTCATTATAATAAAAGAACAACTGTAAAAACATAAAATATGAGAATTAATAACAATTACAATTATATTCAGCTAATCTCTTTCCAAATTTCATTAAATGCATAATATAGTTAAGAAGTTATAAGCATTTTTTACATATATATTCTTTTTTAATGTATTACGCTTGAATTTTCAAATTTTGAAAGAGATACCGCAATGAACCTAATAAGACACCATTGTTGGACATTCGCAAGTAGTAAAAAAATTTGTAGACCAAAATTATGTCAGATATGGGAGATATTAGCCTCAGACCGAAGCCATAATGCATGCCTGTGAAATATTTAGCGTACAAAAGTAATCATGTAAATTCTCCAACTTGGGAAGAGGTGCCGAAAAGAGCCTAAGTAGAAATCATTATTGAAAATTTGTAGTCACGTAAAAAAAATTGTAGCCAAGAATTATCTCAGATATGGGAGATACTAGCCTCTGGCCGAAGCCATAATGCATTCCCGTAAAATATTTAGCGGTCAAAAGTAATCATGTAAATTCTCAAGTTTGGGAAGAGGTGTCACAATGAACCTAATTAGACATCATTGTTGGACATTCGCAACTACGTAAAAAAATTTGTAGGCCAAAATTATATCAGATGTGGGAGATATTAGCCTCAGACCGAAGCCATAATGCATGCCCGTGAAATATTTAGCGGGCAAAAGTAATTATGTAAATTGTCAAATTTGGGTAGAGGTGCCGCAATGAACCTAAGTAGACATTATTTTTGGATATTCGTAAGCACGTAAATAAATTTTTAGCCAAAAAATATGTCAGAGATAGGAGATATTAGTCTTAGTCCGTTTTAAAAATACACATGCACGTTTCACAAAAATGCTTCCAAACCATATTGTATATTTACATGAAATTTGGAAGGAGACTAGCTATATAATTGTAATTGTTATTAATTCTCATATTTTATATTTTTACAGCTGTTCTTTTATTATAATGAATAAATGCGCGCACGCTAAAATTACGCGTCTATTTTCATGTTACATTGCCCCTTTTTTTTCTTAAAATTTGAAGGTAAAATTATTAAACTATAGTTTTAAAAGGCAATAATTACATGTACATTCAATTGCTTACTTGAAAAATAAAATATTTTAACTTAAAAAACATTTACTAAAAAAATAAACGCAGCGTAGTACCCGGGTACTAAGCCGGGTAGTAGCGTAGGGAAATTAACCCGGTTACATAAGGGTTAAAAATAAAAAAAAAAAAGACGGATCTACATAGCTAAATTTGTTAATACAAAATAATTTCGAATTTTTAGTGAATACTACTATTCATTATTTTATTGATTACACTATTAATTAGTGATTACATTTTCTAAATAATTTATCAAAATTTTTTTAAAAGAACTTTTAATTTTTTTTTATTTTTTAACTTTTATTAATTAACTTTAATTTTTTTAACAGAAAAGTTAAAAATTTGCTATGTTTGATGTATGATTATAAATATGATTCTTATTTTTAATGCAAATCATAAAATAAATTATTTTAAATTTGAACTTGATTTTATATTATATCTACGTAGACTGATCTACGTAGCTAAATTTGTTATTACAAAATAATTTCGAAATTTTAGTCAATAGTAATATACATTATTTTAGTGATTACATTTTGTAGAATAATAAATATTTCTATCAGTCTACCTTAAAAAAATATAAGTAAAATTTTAAAAATAATAATGAATAGTACTATTCATTATTTTAATTAAAATATAATCATCAACATTAAATATTTTATAGTAACTAATTTTATTATTAACTAATATTAATTAATTATTATTTTTTTTGAATAGTAGTATTTAATTTAAATAGTAGTATTTAATTAATAAGAAAATTAAAGTATCGTAGAAAATAAAAAAAATTTTTACAAAAAAAAAGACATTTAAGTGAGAATATATAAATTAGTACCAAATAAAATAATACTAATTGCGACAATAAAATTTATGAAATGCTTAAAAAAAAAGGAACAAACTTATCAAAAAAAAATTTTTAAATTCTGCAAACAGAAATGAAGAAAATGAACAGGAACAAATGGTAAATTCTTTTATTTGATGATGTTATCTTAAATGTTATATATCTTTGAGTTGATATATATTAATATACTATGTTATTTATTTATTACTTGCTATTATTAACTAAATTCTAATTATTGAATGCTATCGCTTATACTACTGTACTTTTCTTTTTTTTTAAGAAGGGGCCTTTTTCGTAGGACGAGGAGAATGCATTTACGCATACCATACACCGCGTACTGTATGGTTATGTGTGACTCAACCTCAAATTTCTATCTCGGGTTGCCCAGATAATCAGTATAACTGAGGAGGAATTACAATACCCACTAAACTCCCCACCCTCCTGCATTTACGACAATATCATAGAATCCGGACCGGGCCTCCCTGTTTAAGTATTACTTCGGTCCGGAAACAATGCAGCCAAGGCATTTCTTCGCCATACTCTGTAAATAAAGGAGGAGATTTTCTTACGAGAGGAAACCTTCCTCCTTTTTTTTAATCAGTGTCGCCCGTACGTACTCTGCCACACTGTACCAGTTAGCGGTACTGCGCAGAATTTCCGGGACGACTCCTTCCGGCCTCCATTCATTGAAGGGCGGTCGCCCTTCAGCGAAGTAAAGACACCCAAAAAAGGTGTGCTCAGCGGTATCCAGCTCGCCCGGGCAATGCAAGCATTCCGGAGATGTCACCTTGCGCCACTTGAAAAGCATATCGCGGAAATAACCGTGACCAGTTAGGAACTGTGTGAGGTAAAAGTATACCTCCCCATGATCACGGTTCATCCAGCTTTCCAAATCGATGAAAAGGGGATGCGTCCACGTCCCCTCAGGTCACCATTCCACCTATACTGCCAGCATTCCATTGTGTGGGAGCGAGCGCGAAAGGAAGCTATATCGCGCTCTTCTTCCTCACGGTTATAGATCGCCTGCCTTTCCAAGGTAAGCAGATCGATGGGAATCACCCGAGACACCACTTGGATCGCTGGCTCTGATACTGTCTTGTACGAGCAAGTGATTCGAAGTGCCCCATGCCTCTGCTTACTACCTACCTACTGCTTATCATCACACATCACCAACAAATGTAATCCTCAATTAATAGCAGTTTGTATTTCTAAAAAATAAGCTATCAACGTTTTGTTATCGTTCTATTCTATCACAAGTTATGTTCAAGCGAAACATTGAAAATCAAAAACCTAACATGCAAAACACAATCGTTACAAAGATAGTTATCCATTTAAACTATAAAACTGGAGGCCTACCATGGAGTGTTTCGATATATCCTTTTTTAAATAGACTTATGAATGTTTGTAATGACGCATTTCACGATCCAAAAGCTGAAGACAAGAGTATTGGTAATAATTTATTTTAATGTTTTAGTCTTAAAAATATACAGTTAACACGCTAAATAAATTATTTAATACACAGTAATTTTAAATTTACAGTTAAAAAATGTTTACCAATTACAACAATTTATTGAAAATAAATATTCTATACAAAAAGCAATGAATGAAATAAATTCAAAGTCATTGGTAGAAACATTAAAAAAATGCACGAGTAGAAAAATAGACGAAGCTCCAGAATCAGCAACATCTGTAAACACTGTTAATCCTTCAACAGAATCAGTTACTGATACTAGTACCCAAACTTTGTCTGCTTCTTCAACTGAATGGATGCTGAATATATTTAAAATATTAAAGTTTAAATTTATAGTTTCTTTATTTATAAATATAAAATAAAAAATATTTAAATAATAATGCAGTATAAGTTATAAACTTTTTATGTTATAATTTAAAAAAAGTTAATTATTATTTAAAAATATGTAAATTAAAAAAAAATAATTGAAAACTTGGGGTAGAATAGGGGTAATTTTAACATAAATTTATTGTTTTATGATTAAATTTAAGTATGTATATAATTTTTCAAAGTCTTTCAAATATTTTTTTTGCTAGATTTTAATTTTTGGTTTTTTTGACAAAAGGTTGAAAAATATGTGGAAACAATTTTTTTTTATACGTTTCGCAAAATACAGGTCTTTAGGACTAAAAGAAGCCAACCCGCATTAAAATTGGATGGGAACTCGATCGAAGCTAACTTCCGCTGTTTTTTCTAGATCACTGTGCTGCATGCAGGAGAGGGATCAGAACGTTAACGTGATATAGGGGAAAATTTCGAAGAAAGCTAAATTTTGCTTCGGAAAGTTTACTGAAATCTTTTCAGTAGAATATCACGAACATTGTATACATCTATATCTCGCCTGAATTTTTTCCCGCTTGCATTATCCAAGCGGGACTTCCGCCTGTATTATTTCCCGCTTGAATAATCAACGAAGGAGTCCTGCTTGCAGTATTTATAATGATATCCCGCTTTGCTAATCCAATAGGGGCTCCCGCAACAGCATTTGGCTGCGCCGTGCGGTGCGGTTATGCAGATGTTACATCCTCTTGCACGATGTACGCGGAGTGAGGCCTCAATAGATTTTTATTCTGTTATTAATAGCCGAAAATTATTAGATATTATGCTGCTGATGAATCACACTTAAAATTTAATATGCCAACTGCATAATAAAAAAATAACGAATTATTCTGCTAAGAGTAAGGCAACAATTTTCGAAGAGATCATGATATTTGAAATTACTGCTATGAACTTTCCTAAAACAAATAAAATTGAATCAACATGACAGTTCTTTGGCTTTATTCAGTTTCTTGATAAACTGATTAAAATTCCTGATTAATTTCCCTCAATAGATTTTTATTCTGTTATTACTAGCCGAATATTATTAGATATTATGCTGCTGATGAATTATACTTAAAATTTAATAAGCCAACTGAATAATAAAAAAATAACGACTTATTCTGTTAGGACTAAGTCAATAATTTTCTAATTTTCTATCATTTAATTTTTTATATTAAAATTACCACTATTCTATCCCAGAATCCTTAAAAACTACCCTTAAAGTTTTCAATTATTTTTTTTGAATTTACATATTTTTAAATAAAAATTAACTTATTTTAAATTGTAACATAAAAAGTTTATAACTTATACTGCATTATTATTTAAATATTTTTTATTTTATATTTATAAATAAAGAAACTATAAATTTAAACTTTAATATTTTAAATATATTCAGCATCCATTCAGTTGAAGAAGCAGACAATGTTTGGGTACTAGTATCAGTAACTGATTCTGTTGAAGGATTAACAGTGTTTACAGATGTTGCTGATTCTGGAGCTTCGTCTATTTTTCTACTCGTGCATTTTTTTAAGGCCGGCACTCCCTCTAGAGCCAAAAAAAAAACGAAAATTTTTTTTTTTTTTTTAATTCTTGAAAAACATTTCAAAAATATCTACAAAAAATTTCAGATTAATATCTTTATTATTTACCGAGTTATATGTTTTTATAGAGGGTCGCGCGAGATAAAGATGCGTTTAAAGGAAAAACTTTAAACGCGTTTTCTCGAAACAACGTTTCATGAGTTTGTGTACACGATTACTCAAAATCTACTCAACCAATCATCACCAAAATTTATATATCAGTTTAGAATAACATTTGCTTCGATATGAATGAAAGGGATTTTCAAAATAGGTTTGCAAAAAATTTTTATTAGCAAACAAAAAAAAAAAAAACGAAAAATTTGACTTTTTTTTTTCTAACGTGAATAATTTTTTAAATAAGTACAAATTAAAAATTCTTCCTCATTCATATCGAAGGTATTTACATAAACAAAAAAAAAAAAAAAATTTTTTTTGTTTCAGATGATCCTGGCGGGGGCCAGAATGTACACAAAAAAAAAAAGGTCTTTCGCGGGAGCAGTTACTACGGCCGCCATTTTGAATTTTCAAAAAAAAAAAAAAAAAAATGTACTTATAAATAAATGACCTTTTAGTTAAAAAAAATTTTAAGTCAATGTCATTATTATTTCTACCCGAAAAAATTATTATAAAATCCCTTTTTTTTTGTGGCTCTAGAGGGAGTGCCGGCCTTAATGTTGCTACTAATGACTTTGAATTTATTTCATTTATTGCTTTTTGTATAGAATATTTATTTTTAATAAATTGTTGTAATTGGTAAACATTTTTTAACTGTAAATTTAAAATTACTGTATATTAAATAATTTATTTAGCGTGTTAACTGTATATTTTTAAGATTAAAACATTAAAATAAATTATTACGAATACTCTTGTCTTCAGCTTTTGGATCGTGAAATGCGTCATTACAAACATCGGGTGTTTAAATAAATTATATTATTCATTCAAAATATAAATAGCAAAAATTAAAAAATTTTAAATATTTCCTTTTTTATTTTATCCTGTTTAAAAAAATGTTCAAATGATGCTACTTTTAATTTTTATCATTAAATAATTATAAATAAAGTTTAAATAAAAAATAAACTGCACAAATTAATTTGAACAACAAAAAATATTATGACATAACCAACTTTGATGTTATTATTTTTGTCTGCTTTTATTTTGACCAGTTGCGTAAAATCAGCTGTTTTGCGCACCGGGAACAGCAGAAACTATAGAAAATATTAAAAAAATAATTTAATAAGGCTGCATAAGTAAATTGAATTTTTTTTTTTAATGCATAAAAGAAATTAAGATTTCTGAACAACCAATAAATTTTTTTCTTTCCACAACCACTGTTTTTTTAAGTAAAATTGTATTATCTTTTTGTTAAAATTATTTACAAACAATTTTATCACATTTTCTATTTTTTTTTACTTTCAACTCCACTTTTCTTTTTTTATCCGTAAATTTCCACCCAATTTGTTCATTTCTCACCAATTTTTCCATCTCAATTGGTTTTACCAACTTTCTTTCATTTTTAACCAATTTATACAAAAAATAAAAAAAGTGTTCCTTCTCAATGAATAATACTGTATAATATAATATAATATAATAGTAAAAGCAACAATACAGCTTCACCTTAAAGTAATTATTATCAGTCTAGATTTGAAAAATATACTTTAATACTCTTTTTAAATTGAGAGAATGATGGGAGGTAACGTATACAGGGAGGGATGGAATTCCAAAGATTAGCATATTTAACTTGGTAGGATAAAAGACCAGAATTAGTGGATACTATGGGGATTGCTAGATCTTTACGAGGTCCTCTCTGTGGCTTGTCACTGTGATTTGGTTTAATAAAAGAGAGAAGGAGAGGAGGTTCTTTAATCCTTATAATTCTGTACATGATCAGCATGGCAAAGTAATCACAACGAGAGTCATTGCTAAGTCATTTTAGTTTTTTCCTAAAGGGAGTGATTCTTCACTCCTAACTATTCCAAAAATATATCGTATTTCTGTATTTGCTAACCTTTGTAACTGAGCACGAAGTGAAAAAGATGTATCTATATTAGGCTATAATGGTACATTGTTATAATTGTGCATCAAATTTTGTTTTTGGACAAATAAAATAACATTTACATTTACATTTACACTTACATTTACATTTTTATTTATTTTTTTAACTTTTTTTCCATATAGATACAATAAAATGCATAATGTTTATTAGGATCGTAGGAATCGCCAAGCAATTAGACAAGCAAATTTAAGAGATGCAGAAAATCCAGATCAAAGACAAGTTTACTATACTTTTCAGTTTTACAATTAAATTTTTTTATATTTAATTTTTTAATTGAAAAAAAAAGGTTTATAATAAATTTTATACAATAGTCATTATGATAATGATAAGAAAATTTTATATATTATATTATATAAATGGATTGATTTTTAATTAAAATGTTATGCGTAATTATAGTACAATTATATTTTTATGTTTAATAAAATCGTAGGAACGGTCAAGCAATAAGACAAGCAAATTCATGAGATGCAGAAAATGCAGCTGAAAGACAAGTATATTATTATAATGCGGAATCATAATTTTATATACTCCCGCGAAAAAATTAATAAAATCAAGAGACAGCGCTCGCGACCCGCAACGCCGGTCACTCTCTCTCCCCCAAAAGTATTATTATCATTATTCGGCGGCTAGGCGTGAAAAGTAAAAGAGCATCTTTTTTAGCTCCAAGAAAAAACTATTTCTTTTTTATTATTACTTTATTATATAAATTAGTTGTTTTTTTTATTTTTATAAGTACATATCAATATTAGTATCATATAATTAATAATCAAGTATAAATTCCAAAAAATACTGGAAACTAGTGAAAAAGTGAGCACGTGCTTCTACATACGAATATTTAAGCTCCAAATTTATTATTCGTATAATCGTTTTAGTTTTGATCAAAGTATCGATAGGAGAAAAGATACAAAAAAGAATCTAAGAGTCACAATTAAAACTATATTATTATTTTTTACTTTGTTGTAAATTAGTGGCCAAAGCATAAGAAAATCCTTAAAGTAATACTTATATTTTTTACTAAAAGTGATCACATATTCTCTGTTACCTTTTGTATACTTTTTATTACACGCGGAAAATTAATTGTGTATTATTTTATAAAGCGTGTGAGATTTATGAGTGTTGAATATATATTATTAATAGTGCGCGCACGGTTGTAATCAATTATCACCAAGGTATTTTTTTTATTATTAATGTAATTATTTGTTGCATTGGTTTGCAGGTTAATTTAAGTATCCCTTAGTAATAATTGGAAATGACCGTGTCACGTGCTATTTAATGAGCTCAAAAATTATTTCTAATATTATTTCTAATATTATATTAGTTATTATTAACGCTAAATATTTCAAGGCCATCAGCCATCTTAATTTTTCAATATCGCGTGCTGCAGCCCCGCGAATTCTTTTGTAATTATATTATATTTATTCTTTCCTTTATGGTTTATCCCATGATTCAATAAATAATAATTTATTATTATTTAAATTAATTACTTGTCTAATAAATTATTTAGAAATCACCTAACCTCAAGTCCCAGTTTTTACACCGTTTTCAGGTTAAAACAGTAGCAGTTATTTAAAGGTAGTAGTATTATAAATTTAATTAATATTAACCCTTTAGCATCACATTATTTTTAAATATAAATTTAAAAAATTAAAATATATTTTTTTTATAATTACTCCATTTTTAAACAGATGCGCCTTCTTGATAAAAAAATTTAGTTGATCGCGTGATTTCAAACCAATCGATCGCGCGCTACTAGATAAAATTTTTTAATCTAAATTTTGCAGTTTTATTTTTGTTAGATTTTTTATTAAATGTGATTCGAGTTTGATCGTCGTAAATCATAAATTATTTTATGAAATTATCAATCCATCCATGAAACAAAACAAAATTTGAAAATAAAATTTATTGTTTCATCGAAAAACCAAAATGTATTTTTTTATTTAAATTAAATTTTATATTTTTTTTACTGGACTTAATACTGGAATACCTAAGGCGAGTTTCTAAATAATTTTGGTGGATTTCACGCAAAAATATTTTAAAAATATTTAAATTTTTATAACTTTTTAATCGTGAATTTATTTATTTTTATTTATTTATTTTTTTTTATTTATTTTTGTTTACGCCCGAAGACAACAAAAGAAACACGACTATTTGTTGTAGTTGTGTTATTAAATAGAACAATATTTACAATTGTAGTAAAATATAATTTAATTTAAATATATAATATCCTCCCTGAAAACTGTATTTTTTCATATGCTGATGATACAGCAATTGTAAGTTTTGACAAAGATTGGATTACTGCTAAAATTAAAATGTCTGAATATCTTGAAAAAACCTATAAATGGCTAAACCTGAATTATTTATCTTTAAATATAAATAAGACAGTTTTCATGGCTTTTGGATCTTATACTAGTAGTGTCCCAAATAACATTGAAATTTACATTGATGAGACTAAAATAAATAGAGTTGAACAAGTAAAATATTTAGGCGTTATTTTTGAACCCCACCTTAAGTGGGATCATCACATAGCTTCCATTTAAAAAAAAACTCGTTATCTTTTATTTGTACTTAAAAAAATGTCTTTATACGTGGAAAAAAATATCTTGATGATGATATATTATGCATTATTTCAAAACATAGCTTTTTATGGCATTGAGGCCTGGGGTGGAGCTTACAACAATGTCTCTAATCCCTTAATCAATATCCAAAACCGATTATTAAAAATAATAGGTGTAGACCAAAACTGTATACTTAACTTTAAACAAGCATTTGTTCTTAATTTCATTTTAATGAACTATGATAAATTAAAGTCAGATTACATAAATAGCACAAGTATTACAAGAAACAAGAATTTACGCTATAAAGCACAAAAATCCATAGGTTTTAAAAACCACAAAATGGTAGCTACAAAATACTTTAATGTGCTTCCTAGTCATCTTAAAATCTTAAACAGTAGCAAGAAAACAATCAAAAATAGCATTAAGCAATACATAATTTCTACTAAACTTCAATAATGCTACTCTAAATCTTTAATATCTGCAGTAAGAATTTATTCAGCTATATTCTGTATATTGTATATAAATTTTAATAATCTTAAATTATATAATATATTTATTTCTTTTCTTATTTTTTAAATAATTTTTAAGTAATTGACATTATATTTTATTTATACTTTTATATTAAACTAGAACCAGCACATGCACACGGATTGATTTGACAATCCCTGCATGGTACATTATGTTCAATTTATATTTACGTTGTATGTATATATTGTATATTTGTATTACTGGTATCAATAAATAATAATAAATAATAATAATTAAAGCGAATAATATTTAAAACTACCAAAATGTGCAAAATATGAGATTTTTTTTTTTTTTTTTTTTTTTAATAAAATGTTTTTACAGGATAATAAAGTAAAATTTAAAAAAAGAGACTAAAGAATATTTTCTTTAAATGGAACGCTAGAGTATCTATTTGATAATTCAATTTTAATAATTTTGAAAACTTATTGAAATTTTCGTTATATAATGTACAAATTCTCTGTATGCATTCTCTATTAAGATAATTTGACTTTAATGTTCTCAAAGAATATGGCTTAATATTTCTGAAATTGTATAAAGATTGTCCATTTTCAGTTAAAAGATCATCGAGTTCATAACAATTGACATTATGATCAATTACTTTTTGTAACCAAATAATATCATTTGCATTCATACTAGAATTTATAGTATGGACATTGAATTTTAGAGCATTTTGAGAATAGCTATGAGAATTTAAGGTTATTTTTTTGTTTCGTGGATAAACCGAGACATTTCCATTTTTTTAAAGTGATTAAAATAGTGATTAAAATTGTTTTTTGAAAAAAGTGATACCTAAAATAATTATTAGTGAAAAAAATGTGTGTGCATAAGTTAAGGCATGCAAAAAAAAGTCTTGGAAAAATTAGAAAATATGGATGTGTTTTTTTATTTTTAGGCTTCTATAGGATTCCTGAATCCATGAAACAACAAATCTGTAGCTGGAGCAGAAATTTTTATTTTATTTTCTATTTCTCTTTTTCGTATTTATCTCTTTCTGTTTTGGCAAATCTCATTAGGTTCTATACAATTGTTAAATTGTATATAATCTGAAGACGAGAAAGTTAATTCTGTAATTTTGTTTGTAATAAAATATGATATTTTTAAGTAATAAAAACAGAAGTAAATAAGACACAGAGGGGGCGGAGCCCCCCTCACAACTATGCTATATATATAAATTTTTAATTTTGTATTTTTTGTTTTGATTGATAACGACAAAAAATTTTTATGTTGAACAAACTTGATTTCCAAGGATAAAATTTTTATCAAATTTTTAATGTAAACCTTGTCAAAAAGAGTTTCATTCGATGCGGCTATGTTTTTTACATATCCACCTAAATTTTCCAGTTGATCGGCTTGATCTGTCAAAAATTACAATCATTTTTCGAAAATTATAAAAGTTTAGGACTAATATTATATATATTTCTAATTTTTATCAGCCACTGATGTAGTACCTAAAGATAGTAACTTAAAGAAACTTGAACAACTATTATCGGACAGAACCCTAGAATGGGTAGTCGAGGGAAACATTGATGGCTTGCGGGTCCTATGTAAGGGTAGCGAAGCTTTGTATTGCTGATCACTAATTATCTGTTTGGGTTCATATGCCCGTAACTTTTATTGTTCAGTAAATTTTAGATAATACTTCGGGTAAAAAAAGGTTATTTTACAAAATATTGAGTAACTTAAAACAACCTATTTTTTGAAAATCAAAGTGGCAGGTGTCAAGGGTGGCGCAGCTAGTATATATATATATCTTTAAAGACGTATATCCGTGGAGTGAAAGAGAGATATAGTTGTTTTCGGACCTCTCTCTCTCTCTCTCTCTCTCGTCAGTTTCGTTTAAAAAATTACAAAATCTTTTGTCTATAATTCTGTAAATAAACACCTAGGAACTTTATTTTAAGCTTTTATTTTAGCTATGAGTTTTTATAATAATAAATTATATTTTTACCAAATTTTATTAAAATCTGTTCTGTAAAGTTTTTGTTTGAAGAAAAGATATCTTTCTTTCTCATAATTTTCGGACCTCTTGCTTCCTCGTGCGTATTCACAGTTAGAGATTTTAAAATGTTTTTATTTTTACTCTTGTAAATAAACACCTAGGAGCTTTAAAATTTTGGCTATGAGTTTTCATAATAATACAATATTATCAAATAATGTTTACTAAATATTATCAAAATCTGTTCTGTAAATTCATCACGGATATACTTTATTAAGGTTCGCTTTTAAAAAACCTTTTAACGTTTTTAATCAGATTTTATTTATGTTAATAATTTTCACCGGTTTAAAAGTTAAATTAGCTTAAAATATTTTTTTTTTAAATATAAAAATTCTCACCCTTGCAAAGATATATGTTTTTTGGCATTTGTAAAGAACTTTTTATCCTGTGTAAGTTGTCGATAAGAGAAACTGTTACAAAAGGGAATATGAGTCTTAGAAAATAGAACTGATGATAGTTTTTGTGAAGACTTTAAGCATCTATTTAATAAATGGTAATAATGGTTAATAATGATACCCATTGTATTAATTAAAAAAAAATTTTCTGTTGAAATTAAATTAAAAAAAATAATAAATTTTACCTTTCATGAGATAGTTGTCTAAGATTTATTTCTAAAAAGTTAAACTCCTTAAACTTATTTTTTTGTAAAACATCGTATGATGATCGAAGTTTTGTAAATGAAGTTTTATTTTTCATTCTTGGCTGTTGATTACAACAAATTCTTATTACTTTCGACATTTTAAATCCTAAAATAAAAATAGTCTTTATATTTTTAAGCAGAATTTTTTCTATAATAATAAAATATGAAAATATATATTTGAAAAGAGTAATTAATATGAAAAAGTGCTTGTATTATTATTTACTTAAGATTTACTTAAGATATAATAATTTAAAATTTGTATAATTAAATAATTCAGGGTTACCTTAGGGGTTCCCAAGCACTGGTGGAAAAATCTACTGTGACCGTATCATGCTAAAAAATGCTAAAGTGTAAAATAATAGTGTAAAAATATGGTTACAGTGTACAGCAATGTGCAAAAAAGTACAAAAACGTGCATAAAAAATGTGCAAAAATGTGACAATTTGCCGGCTCTATAAACAGTTTTGTACTTTTCTGCATGTTTTTGAACATTATATAATATTTGAGTAAATTTTAACATACTGTTGTACGTTTTTTTTTAACTAAAAAAATCCTTAAATTTTATGCTATATTTTATTATTATTATTAATAAGGACCAAGAAAAGAAAATGATATTCACGAAGAATAAAGAAATAAGAAATGGAAAACGAAAATAAAAGTAGAAATTACCCAGAAATTCTGCAAAAATAACCTAAAAATCCAAAAATATTTCTTCAAAGATTTCACTCATAAAAACTTAATTTTTTTAAAAATTGTATTCAAATCTCGCAGTCATTTAACGAAGCAAACCAAACAAAACTCAAGTCGAGAGGTTAAAAAAATTTTTTTTTGTAAATATTGGTGAATTATACTTAAACAATTTCTGGATAAAAAGATTTTGCGATATTATTTTATCTTGAAAATTATTTAAAAAAACTTGAGAATTATTTTTAAATAAAATATATTTGTATTTCTTTCAAAAAATTCTTTTGAACGAAACTTGCATTTACTATTTTAAAAAAATTATTATCAGTAAATCAATTCATAATTTAAAAGAAAAACTTGAAGACAAAAATTTTGAGGTATTAAGTCAAACTGATCGGTAGCTTTAGCTCAAAATTTTTGTCTTACTTTTCGACATTTCAGGACTCAAAGTGCCGTTTCATAGATACACAAATGTACATTCTATATCAGCAAAGAGTGAAGAAATCTGAGATACGCGCAATTCTTCTACTAACACCGAGGTCAATACCCATTATGGAGAAAAAACAGTCTTTTTAATAATAATATTAAAAAGCAAAACATAAACTCGAAGAAAATAAATAAAAAAAGCAAAAAAAATAAAGTCGTAAAATTAAAAAACCATAAATCCGTGAATAAAAAAGACGTTAAAACATAAATTAAATATTCCATGAGAATCAGATATAGAGTCGTAAAATATTATAAAAAAGTTAAAATAAATAAAATTCGAAGAAATAATAAAAAATATTTCCTGAGGGCAAGAAATTCGATAATAAGCCAAGTACTCCCGCAGATGAGGTCAATCTAAGCAGAAAAGAATTAAGCAAGGCCAGATTCGAGGCAGCAGCTAAATGATTGCGAATTACTAAAAAGTATATCAGAAGAAAGAATTCATTCCAAAAAAATTAAAAAAACAGAAGACCTACGAGATTTGGCGACAGATATCATAAAATTCGTCAGTAGCCATGACCTTTAAGAATTCGTTGAACCCTTGGTTAAAATACTAGTGGTGCTACCGTTCGAAGAAACAGTAAATACGACAGAAATATTTACTGAAACTACAAAAGTATTTTTTGAAATCAGAGGTCAAACACTTAAGGCATATCATAACCAAGGACGGAGTAAGGCCAAATCCCAGAAAATTATAAGCCGTAAGAAATTTTCTTACTCCAAAAAACAAAAAAAATATTAAACAGTGACTAGGACTTGCAGGGTATTATCATAGACATATCACTCAGTATTTAAAAATTGCAAAGCCACTCACGGCTTTGTTAAAAAAGGACGAAGAATTCATGTGGGACGAAAAGGCACAAGTATCTTTTGACACCTTAAAGGAAAAATTTTGCGAAGCACCAATCCACCAGTACCCAGATTTTTCCAAGAATTTCATATTATTAGAAATGATTTACAAACCAGGAGTTAGTAACGTGAATGCAAACGCCATGTCCAAAAATATCCCATATTTTTAAATGATACCAGTTTGTCCTGAAAGAAACCTAGAAATCATTCCAGAAAAAAGTAATAAAATCATTCAGCATGGAAAACTCTAAATTCATCTGTAATATTGATTGGATAGATGTCCTAAGACTACTAAAAAACAGTTTTTAAGAAAATAAGGAGACAAAATAATAGTCTGTTTAAATGAAATTACGATAACCAGAGAAAGCCAAAGTGAAGGTATTAATTATACTTGTACTGTTTGATTAATAATACAACGAATCACTGGTGGGAGGTTCTAAAGGACATATTAAGGTAATACAACGAATAAAAACAAAATATTTTTGGAAAGGTATGCAAGAACAAATTCATGACTTTGTAAATCAATGCTTGGATTGACAATTAATAAATTTAGTAGGAGTAAAAACCAAACAACCGTTAATTATAACAGACACGCCACGGCAAGTAGGTTACGAGATCTGCCTACACCATTTGTCCCTTAAAACAAACAAAATGCGGTATTAAGCGCAGTTTAAACATGATCTGAGTTTAGAATTGCTATCCCATTACCAGACGTTACCATTACCATGGCTAACACCGTCACCGAAGCCTTAGTCAGCCGGTCTATCTGTTATTTTGGAGCTCTAGTAGTAGTCTTGACAATAATTTTATGTCCAAATTATTCGCACAGGTAGCTAAAATATTCAAAATACAACAGGTAAAAATTTGCAGATACCACCACCAAAAATATACAGTGGAAATTTTTCATCATACTTTTAAGCAACTCCTCAAAGTATTTATAAGCAAGCAAAGAGATAACTGGCACGAGTTTGTCAACCACGAATCAAAGAAAGTCACACCATTCGAGGTTGGATCGCCAGAGTGACATCAAATTTCGATGATCGCGAGTCTAACTACAGTTGATGGATATCTTAAAGACCTTCTCCTAAAATTACACGAGGTACAAAAATAGCAAGAGAGAATATTATCAATTCAAAAGCAAAAAATAAACCCTATTATGATCAAAAACTAGTTACCATTGGCTTTAAAGTTGTAGATAATAAATAATTAACTGAGGGAGGCAAGATACATAAGTCCATACCACTTTTTTGGGGATCCATCACTCTATTTTACTATTGCAATAATCTACGAAAAGTTTTTCAGGTCAAAAACTCATGTTTTTTAATAAAAGTATTTAAAAAAAACGTCATTTTTGTTTATTTCTTGGAAATCTGTATGAAACACATAATTTTTCGAAATTTTTTATGCAGATTCTGAAATTCTTGCTCAAAAATAGTTGGAACGAATTTTTATGTTTATTAGAAAAAAATTCGCTGAGATTCGTGTAGCCAAATTAGAGATGCGGCAAAAGTCAATTTCATGCGTTAATGGGTTAATAGAAAACACAAAGATAGTGCTTATACAATTAAATGATTACAGAAACGTAAAAGCAGTTTTATGTAAAACAGAAGTTAAAAGACAAATCTCATGTATTGATGAGATATGGTACCGTTCAAACATTCCCAAAGCGGGAAAATCATTTATTGAACCTACAAAAATAATACTATGCGCTCAAATGTATCGCACTAGGACTTTAGGATTCAGAAACCCAATAAATATTCCAGGACTAAGAGCAAACGCAACCATCACCACATCAATACAACTAGCAGGACACAAAGGGGAAAAGGTTACAAAATGCGCGAACGCTCTTTACATAGATCCTAATGGAGCTTGGACCGAAATAATAGTAGATTGATACGTAAAGATAACCTTAAAAGATTATTATGCTGCAGTAGACTTCAACTACGACTAAGTAATCTTAAGCACAGGAATACGTAGTAAACTATCGGATAAATCTTGTACAGACCTCAAGTTTATTGAGACGCAACTCCGAAAATAATTGCAAAGAAAAATATTCAGGATTATATACCAGCATAGTGGACAAAATTACGGATCCAAATAAAACAAATGATCCAGTCTTTACTTTAGAAACATCTGTAGCATTTGCTTTTATGGTTCAAGGTACCACCACAGTTTGCTCTAATTAACTTTATCGTACAGAACACTCATGCATCACGATATACGAGGGAGAACGTTCGGAGGTGTTAAACGATCCGTTCACTTACATCAAATTAAAATTCATTTATGTATAGAAACATCTGAAATTACAAATGCAGAATCTTTACCATGACTTGCTTTTACAAAAACGCAATATCAAGAAGAAGTTAATCAGAAATGCGTTTGGCGCAATTACATCGAAATAGAAGAATGTAACGAAGATGAAGAAGAAAGCAATAACTTAACGTCGCAAAGCTTACAAAAAATAAGAGTAACGTGCAAAAAACTACATTACTCGGAACAACTCATAAATTAGTTACAATTATGTTGTTCAACAGCTAGCGTTGAATTTAAGAAAGTTGTTCTTGACGTAAAAACGAGGTGGAATAGCACTTTTGATATGTTGGATGTCTTCTGTCAATTAAAAAATGCATTTGTATTAATGTTTAATGTAAATAAAGATTAGTATCAATTTTTTTGTATCAGATAAAAGAAGATGAATGGATACTGCTAGAAGAACTCTACAAATATTTAGGACACTTTAAATTTGTATCAAAAATATTATCTTCAGAAAACTCGTGTACACTGACGGAAGTTGTTGTAATGTTTAATTTACTTGTAGACAAAGTTGAAGAAATTACTTTTTCTTTAGACAGAAAAGAAAATCGTACGAAAAATGACAAAGTGTTGATTTGAGCACTTCAGGCAGGGCGAGACAAAATTCTTAAACACCACAATAAGAGCAATTAGATGAACTGTGTGTCATTGGTTCTTGATCCGAGGCACAAGATCGCAGGTTTCGATAACAGTACTTGGGGAAGAGAATTAAAAGACTAATTAAAAGAAAAAACCAAGGGTAGAATCTGATTATTATCTGGATGTTATTTCTATTTACGTAGTGACTCCCATACCAATAGCATTGTGATGCGCCGTTCAGTGCGGTTATGTAGACTAGGCCTTGGGCTGATTCCATAAGCCTCCGTAAACGCAAAAACGAAGCCACAACGCAATGCGGACAGTATAACAATTTTAATCGATTAAAATAGATTGTAACTAAATAAGAATTTAAAGACCTAAAAAAATAGCAAAAGACGCCTATTTTTGGCAACATCAAAAATGTCTAGCGGACAATTTCCGTGTCTGGTTCATAACATTCTTAATCTTCATACATTAAACTAACTTTCTGGCCAATAAAATCTGATGGAGAAAAAATTTTAAAATTATACAAAAAATTTTTAATAGATCCCAGACGAGTACAATCACAAAACTTTATTGGTAAAAATTACCCTTTTGATTAGTAAAATAATTTGAAGTTGTCAAAATGGCGTATTATGTTACTTTTTACCAACACATATGTTATAAATTACCCGCAATCCAAAAAAAAATTACTATTAATTTTAGTAGAATTTATTTATACGTTTTTTTCTCGCAAGTGACAAAATTTGGTTTCAGATACTATATAAGGAACCAAAAGTGTATAAATTATAAAATATAAATTATTAAAAAAAAATATACAAAAAAAAAATTAATAAAAAAAAAAAACATGTGTGAGAGTGAGAGTATAATAAAATTTTGTAATAAATCTTCTTCAAGAAAAATTACCCTTAATTGTAGTAAAAAATAATGGACAAAAGGGTAAAATGTAATATTTTTAATTCTTCAAATAAGTTTACTAAAATTAATAGTAGCGATCATAACTACATTGCTTTCCGGGTAATGGAAGGAAACTCACAACGTCCTCCCTACAGGAGGCGTCCCCTTGGCTGGAACGTTTCAAAGATCGACGAGGACAGATTCGAGGAATACCTTCGAATCGAGTCAGCGTCGATCCCCGCTTGGCGAGGAGGGGCTACAAGCCCACGAGAGGCCGAAACCCTGGTTAAGAAAGTAACGTCTCTATTACGCGGGGCTTGCGATGCCTCGATGCCTCGCCGCAGGCCCTGGAAAGGGAGAAAACCAGTGTACTGGTAGACTCCCGAAATAGCTGAGCTCCGAAAGGAATGCCACAGGACGCGACGAAGGGCCCAACGAGCACGGGACGGACCCGAAGCTGCTGCACACTCCCAGGTACACAAGGACGCCAAACACCGACTGGCCAAGGCCATCCGTCAAAGCAAGGCTCAATGTCTGCGTTCATTACGCGAAGACGTAAACAAGGACCCCTGGGGCCTAGGTTACAAAGTCGTAATGGGCAAATTGAACCAGGGGTCCGACAACATGATGGACTTGGCGTCGACTGAACGGATCGTCGGTGCTCTCTTCCCTGAAAGGCCCATCCGGGAAAACCCGGTTGAGGTGATACCCAGGGAGGAAGTGCCGTTGTTCAGCGAAGGCGAGATGGTCAAGGCCATAAAGGCCATGAAAAATGGCAAGGCGCCGGGGCCGGACGGGATACCGGCGGAAGTGCTCAAAAGAGCGGTCAAAGTAATCCCTGGTATCCTGTTAAGCATGTTCAATGCTTGTTTGGTGGCTGGAGTATTCCCAAAGCAGTGGAAGGTGGCACGTCTCGTGCTCTTGAACAAGGGCAAGGGGGGAGCCCCGGACTCTCCATCATCTTACAGACCTTTGTGTATGTTAAATACCATTGGTAAGGTGATGGCGAGCTTGCTCCGGGCAAGGTTCAGAAGGGCAATCGAGGAGGGCGGTGGTCTCTCTGAGGAGCAGCATGGTTTTCGTGAAGGGCATTCCACGATAGACGCCATTCGGCGTGTCGTGGATACCGTAGAGGCTGAGAGGGAAAAGCGGCCTGCAATTCGCAAGGAAGTCCTTCTGGTAACGCTGGACGTCAAAAACGCTTTCAACCCGGCCAGGTGGGATGACATGATCCGGTCCCTCGAGTACGATTTCCGGATACCCAGGTATCTGGGTAGCGTACTAAAGGATTACCTGCGGGACCGGAGACTGCTCTACGACCCGCTCGACGGTAGGCGTGAAAGGATTTTGAGTGCAGGCATCGCGCATCTTTACGATGGCTTGTTGCGCGTCCACCTCCCGGAAGGAGTTTCCCTGACATGATACGCCGACGACGTGGCCCTGACCATAACTGGCAGGGACATGGAAGTGACCCAGGAGAGGTTGAATCTAGTCATGAGACGGATCAACCTCTGGATGGGCGATCACGGGTTCCAGCTTGCGATCCCAAAAACGGAGATCGTACTGCTGACCCGTCGAAGGGTTCCTACCGACTTCGATGTAATTATCGACGACGGCGGAAACCCTCACACGATCCGAACCAGAACATCGGTGAAATACCTGGGAGTTCAGCTTGATAACAAGCTGACCTTCTGGAAGCAATTTCAGAGGTCGTGTGAAAAGGCAGCGTCGGCCGCATCCTCCCTGTCAAGGCTCATGGCCAACATTGGGGGACCCAAACCAGGGAAGCGGAGGCTCCTATGTCAGTCGTCAACTCTGTCCTGCTCTACGGATCAGAAGTCTGGGCGAA
Source organism: Anagrus nilaparvatae (assembly GCA_022575985.1). NCBI lineage: Eukaryota > Metazoa > Arthropoda > Insecta > Hymenoptera > Mymaridae > Anagrus > Anagrus nilaparvatae. The sequence continues at coordinate 33,659,223 of JAKSXM010000007.1, forward strand.
GACCACAGAAACTGCCAAGTACAGACGAAAAATATCGTCGGTACAGAGGCAGGTGGCAGTGAGGATCGCCTGTGGATACCACACGGTATCTCTAGAGGCGATCCAGGTTGTTGCTTCGGTGATACCCATTGACCTGCTAGCGTTGGAGCGGAAATTCATCTACGAGAGCGTAGAAGAGCGCGAAGTGGCTTCCACTCGCACCCGCTTCAACTCTATGAAAGCATGGAAGAAACGATAGAAAAAGAACCAAGAGAAAAATGCCCTGTGGACGCGCAGACTGATCTCAGACCTGCAGGCATGGATGGGACGACAGCATGGGGAGGTGGATTTCTACCTTACCCTGTTCTTAACTGGACACGGGTACTTCCGTGTCATGTTGAAGCATTGGCATAAGGTGGCAACAAAGGAGTGCTTGCACTGTCCGTGTGTGGATGATACAGTAGAGCACACATTTTTCGAATGTGTTCGCTACTCGGAGGGGCGCCCGCCCTTCCCAATTTGGAGGCCGGAGACGGTGGTCCCGGAAATACTACGGAGTTCCGAAAATTGGAACAAAGTAGCAGAGTACGTAAGGACCACCTTGTTGGAGAAGAAGGAGGAGGGCTTTCTATCGTAGAGAGCTCTCCTGCCCCTAGGCAGGGGGGAAGGCAGCGGCCAGCTGCCTAGGCTGCGCGTCCAAAACTGAAGTTATACTTGAAAAGGGAGTTCCGGTTTGGGACAAACCAGCGCGGGGGGTTTAAAGTGTGTTTATCCAGTAAGAATCTGGGGCGTAGCCGGCGACCGCGTTCGCCGGTGGTCTCCCAGTTGTACACTCTGTACAACTGGGCGGTCATGGAAATTTGCGGGCCTTTAAGGCCCGCAAACACTCCATGGCTGATGTAAGATTCACATATTTCCCTTAAAAAAAAAAAAAAAAAAAATAGTAAAATCTTCCAGTTAAAAAAGTAGATTAGAGAAGATAATTAATTATTTTAAATTAAAAAAGATAATTAATTATTTTATTTTTTTATGAGTGAAATCTTTGAACAAATATTTTTGGATTTTTAGGTTATTTTTGCAGAATTTCTGGGTAAATAGATGCATTTTAAGAAAATAATCATCAAGAAGAATTATTTTACAAATTGCGAAAATTTGAAGCTAAAGCTACAGACCAGTTTGACTTATACCATCAACTAAGTTTTTCTTTTATTTTACAAAATGTGAAGTTTTTTCTCTAAAGAAAAAAAAATTAAAATATATGGATGTGCTTCTTTTTCATTATTTTCAGGAGTTTAGGTATTCTGCTGTATCAATAGAACCAATTCAAAGCAGAGCTTAAAAAATATAATAACTTCTACTTTTATTTTCGTTTTCGATTTCTTATTTCTTTATTTTTCGTGAATATTTCTTTTTTTGATCCTTATTAATAAAATATAGCATAAAATTTAAGGATTCTTTTAGTTTAAAAAAAACGTACAACAGTATGCTAAAATATACTCAAATGTTATATAATGTTCAAAAACGTGCAAAAAAGTACAAAACTGTTAATAGAGCCGGCAAATTGTCACATATTTGCACATTTTTTATGCACGTTTTTGTACTTTTTTGCACATTGCTTTACACTGTAACCATATTTTTGCACTTTTATTTTACACTTTAGCATTTTTTAGCACGATACGGCCACAGTAGATTTTACCACCAGTGCAACCCCGCTTAGATACATTGAGAAAACAAGAACAGTATTTTTTACTATATTTTATAGAATCTCGCCACCCACATGTCAATTCAGGGAAAAAGTAATATAATATATGGCTCATTATCGTTTTTTTGCAGAAGTGACGTATAGCACGTTTCTGACTACCAGATGCATTAATTAAAAAATTTTTTTTTTTTTAATTTTTAATTTCAATAAGTTTTTGATGGTACACCATAAAAATCAACATAATTTAATGTTTTAACTACTATAAAACATGAAAATATAGCAAAAAAGCCTTTACCGTTCCCTGTCACGAAGGAGATTCCTGTACTTTGAGTGCCTGTCACTCACACCAATCAATTAATTATCAAAAATTTTTATTTGGGGTTTAACTGCTGTATCATAAGGTTAAACTTTTTGCATATAAAAAAAAAATTTAAACTTACTTTTACTAATTATTACATGGGTGATAAGGTGATCACACGATTTTACAAAATGTGTACGTAAATTTATATTAAATTTGATTTCTCTTCGCAAAAACATTTTTAAAACCTTTTAATTGCATAATAACTTAAATATATAAAAAATAAATTCTTACACCAAGAGCACTTTAAGAGGTCGTTAAATAGGAAAAAAAATCAGTTCAAGTTCAAAATTCACTAAGGGACAAAAAAAAGCCTTTACCGTACCCCCATGGATCTCCGATTAAGAAGCGTTGTAATTAAAATATTAAAAACTTAGCAAATTTCAATCATAAAATTACGTTACTTTCCAAACGGAAAAGTTTTTTTGTTCATTTGTCTACGAATTATTTTGATTTTTCTATAAAAAAGCCTTTACCGTTCCTCTTTTTTTTTTTAAATTATTAAATATTTTTAAAATTTACTTCCAAAACTCGTTTTTTTAGTAAGAATTATTCAAAAATATATCACACCCAGCTTGAACGAGCGAAAAGTCGAAAAAAAATGACGACAAAATCTGATACAGCAAAGTTTTCGGAAATAGTTTGTTATTTTCATATTTCCATAGCAGTAAGTTGGAGCTGATCGTCTAAAAAATTTTTAGCCAATTTTGTGGGTGGCTGAGAGATCAAAATCCGAAAATTTGATTTTTAACAATAAATCTTTATTAAATTTAAAGAAATAGATGAAAAATTTGGATTGCCAGGGAAAAACCACTCCAGAAGAAAAAAAAAACTTTTCTTTTTACGATGAAATTTAGCCAAGTTATCGTCAATTTAAGATTTTGCTTAAATTCGCCTTAAAAAAGATTTAAATTTTATTGAAAAAGCCTGTTTCTGAACTTTGAACATGCATTACTCGCTTGATTTTCATCGTAAAATAATAATTTTTTTTTTTAAATCGATTAATTTTTCCCTAGCAATTCATTTCTTTAAGAAAAAAATCATTTTTATTCACCAAATTTCAATTTTTAGGTCAAAAATTGTGTTAAGTAAATCTCGCTACTTACAGTTTTCAAAGGCTTTTGACATGAAAATTGAAATTCGGTACATAAAAATGATTTTTTTCTTAAAGAAATGAATTGCTAGGGAAAAATTAATCGATTTAAAAAAAAAAAATTATTATTTTACGATGAAAATCAAGCTTGTAACTTCATTAGTAAAAGGTACCGTGACCCCATCACTTACAACCACACCAGGTAGATTTAGTTTGTCTAGTTGGTCTACAAAATGGCTAGTACCAAAATATATAGCTTTCGTCTTGTTTGGGTTAAGTCTCAGGAATACGTTTTTGGCCCAAATATTGATGTTATTGGCCGCTGATGAGAGTTTCTGTAGTGCGTCATTTATTTTCTCAGGAGAAGCCTGAACGTAAATTTGCAAGTCATCAGCATATAGAAGATGATAGATGTCTGCATCTAGATGATGCTTTACATCGTTAATATAGAGGCAGAACAAGAGGGGGCCCAATACCGATCCCTGTGGAACACCAAGATTAACTTCAAGGGGATTAGAGGAAGATGTTTTTGTAGTAACTTGTAATTGCCTACCTTGGAGATATGATTTGATCCACAGCAAGGCGTTCTTTGAGAAACCCATAGATTTTAATTTTACTATCAACTTTGAAGGGGCTATGGAATCAAATGCCTTGCTGAAGTCAAACTGCAGTAATATCGTTACTAGTCTGTTACTTTTACCAAACCTGATGTCCTCTGTTAATTTTAGTAATGCTGTTTCTGTACTACTGTATGGTCTAAAACCATTATGTAATGGGTTAATCAACTTGTTCTGTCCAATAAAATTAGTTATCTGATCATGTGCTAATTTTTCAAGCACTTTTGCCAAGAAACAAAGGAGAGCAACAGGGCGAAAATCTGATGGTGAAAATGGAACGGAAGTCTTTTTAATAGCTAGTAATAGTGATTTCTTCCAAACCGTGGAGAAAACCCCATCTGTTAGTGATGTATTAAAAAGCTTGACCAGAAGTGGTCCAAGAACTGGAAGTGACTTTGCAACTATCTTATGAAGTATGCCATCAGTACCAGTAGCCTGTGATGAGAAGTGGGCTGTAGCAGAATTACATCTTTTAAGGTTACCTCTGTAAAACTAAACCCATCATTGGATACTGAATTAATCAACTCATTAGTCTCATCAATATCTTCTGTTATTGAGGTTGAGACTCCAGAAAAGTAAACGTTAAGATCATCCGGGGAAAACCCATGAAGATCACTGCGAGGAGTAGGTAACAGTCCTAAATGTCTCATTTCTCGCCAAATGTTACGGTTGTTGTCAAGTGCTTCATCAAGTCTTGTACGTAGAAATGTGTTATGTGCGACTTCAGAAAGCGATTAATTTGTTCAGTAAGTTGAAGTATTTCTGTTAGCAGAGAAGCATTTTTAGAGTTTAAGTACCAGCGTTCGATTGACTTACGTTTTAGCATTAAAAAGTTCAGCTTATCATCAATCCAGGAATGTCTGGACTTTTTAGGGTTGATAGTTTTAAGTGGGGCTAGCTTGTCAATGGCAGCCTGTAGATTATAACTGAGATTAGAGACAGCATAGTCCAGACTAAAGTTGTTATCAAATGCTGACCAATCAGATTTAATCAAAACCTCGTTGATAGCTTCAGGAGTTATGCTGTTTAATTTTCTATAAGAGAAACTCTCCTTGGGGATTTTAGGGATGAAAATTTTTTTTTCTGCTTTAATGAGGTTATGATCACTCATCTAAGGTGGAATTTTATTGTGATAACTTAGAACTGTATCATTATTGTCCACACACATAACGTCAAGCCAGGTATTGCAGATGCTAGAGCCAGGGGGGCGACGTGTTGCTTGATGGTTAATTACACGGAGAGATAACTCACTGAAAAGGTTTTTTACAGAAACAGTATTGTTGCTGTCAGCAAGCATGTCGATATTTAAATCACTCATTATTACCTTATGACTATAGTTTGAGCTCAGGTCTCTTAAGTTAGACAATAACTGAGGATCGTCATCAAAGGGAACATAAGATGGACGGTATATTATTTAGACAAAGATAGGTGGAGTTTCCTTGCCTGAGATTCGACACATAATATATTCGAAGCAAGTGGGTTTGCCTTTTTGTGTTGTATTAGATCGTGCTAGAACTTTGGCTCTTAAGTTATTTTTGATGTATAAAACGACCCCACCACCTTGGGTGTTACGATCTTGCCTGATCAAACTATATCCCCTAATTGCTACGATATTGTCATCAACAGCGTCACCAAAGCAAAATTCAGCAACTCCCATCACATGATAGGATGAGTCCTCTTCAAGTAATTTGGAAAATTGCTTAAAATGGCACTTAAGTGACGCTGCATTAACAAATCCAGTTTTGAAGGTGTCGCTACGTGAGTCCTCTAGTCAGTCAGTATTGGTTTCTGTGTTATTATTGCCTTTGTCAATTTTATGAGTTTTGAGTGATTTTACTGTTGTATTGTTCCTGAGTAGCATTCCCATATAGCTCTTAATTCTGTAGCTGAAGTAAAGTAATGTGCACGGTCACCATTCATTCTCTTTACCAAAAATTTTCCCTCTTTATGCCAGACATATTTAAAACCTAGATTACGAGCAATAACTTTTAGTGAAGAAAAATGTTTATATTTTATTGAAGAAAGGACAGTATTTATAATAATTTTGGTTGGTGATAAATTTGAAAAGGCAGTATTTATTAATAGGGAATGATCTATGTCATTAGTACTGAAGTAGCTTTTGCTACATTTTAATAAAAAAAATTTGCTGGACTAGGTTCATGGATTTAAGTCTGAGTATTAATGAGGGATATTTTGATGTAAGGGAAGCATTTTCATCTCTCGTATGTACTAAACGGACATCAATGATATCATTCGTGGTAATTGATGGATTTATACCACGTAAAATGGCTAAGGATAGTTTTTGGAAGTCATCATCGAAGGAGAGGTTCATGAAGTCACTTATGAAAAGTTCTGGATTTTCAACGCGTTGTAGATTGATATAAGGTATATTAGATGGAGTATATTCCGTTTTATCAGAACTGAAAGCATTTAAATGATACGTTGTTATAATTTAAATTGTTTGCTAATGACGCGGTAGGTTGAGCGATTAAAGTATTATCTATATTGCTAGAATTTATGAATGAAGTATTTTTATTATTGTTATTATTGATTAAGTTATTATTTGAAATTGTATTAACTCCGCTATACCGGTCCTAAGCCCGGCGCCTCATAAGGCTGAGGAAGGAGGAAGGTAGTTCAGGCCACCTTTCCAAGGTTGAACTGGAATCAGAGATACAGGACATAGCTTTCTGGAACAACTGAGGCTGCCCTATAAACGGGTCCCATGCCTTGCTCTTCACTGTGGTACACGCATACTGCTGTACCACAATGCACTTTCATTGGGTATGCCGCAGACAGCTTATCGCTTTCTGGAATAACTGAGGCTGCCCTATAAATCGGGTTTATGCCTTGCTTTTCCTCTGTGCATCCTTAATGGAGTGCCGCAGACTGCTATCCATAAGTATCTCTGAAGAAACGGCACACCAAAAGGGGCTCCAAGGTCTTCTCCAAATTTAAGTGCGATTTAAGCTATATGCGGGGTCGCCTTAGGCCTTAGGTATATGGCTCTTAGCATGGGAGATTTCCACCTTGAGCACAGCGACGCAGCCGATTAAAGGCTAGTTGCGGGCTCCGCTAAACTATGACTCGTGGTTATTACTTTCTGGTTTAGTAATGTGTGAAGGTAAACCTCGGGGCCAGGAAGACTTCGGCCTTTCTGGATGGGCGTGGCAAACCCAAGGAACTCTAGCTGTGTTTTGAGGAAACTCTAAAATCCTCCGCCGTGTGTCTGCCCATGCGGGACATGTGTGTTTACAAACACAACTAAACGTGTTTGTCTACACACATGCACGGTATGGACAGTATGCCGTGCGGCGCGACCCGTGAGTGCCAAAAGAGGATCCTGGATGGGGAAGCGAGCTGTCTGGTTGCGTGCCGAGCAACCTGAACCATCTTTGGCCTTTGCTGACGCAAGACGGGAGGTGGGGTTCTCTGCAGCCGGAGCCCATCATTAACGGCTTGGCGATGTTGCCGGTATGTACCCAAGCTGCTGGAGGACTCTAAATTTCCGAAGCGAATTATGCTTTTATTCGCGGAGGAATGGGAGGAGCAAGGTAGTGCAAGTACATGCCGTCAGCTATATCCTCTGTGATGCAACCAGTCTGCATGTCAGCTGCCCAGAATGTGAGGGGTCGAAGGAGGCCGTTGCACATGGAGTGATGAATCCTTAATGATTTGAAAATGTCTGATAAAAATACATACAAAAGCAGAAATGAAAATAAGAAGAATGGTGAAGATCGTTCTACACAGGACATGGACTGTGAAATCATAGATGAAAAGCAACAAAATGATATGGTCCAGGCGACTTTTGCCAGTACTTCAATTGGCAAAAACGTCACGCAGTTGAATCGATGTCATGCGACAATCGATGAGATATATGAAGAGATGCTATCTCACGTTGCACAGATGGAGGAAAAGATTAAAAAGCAGACTAACATTTCGATGGTAATCCAAGACGGTGTTAGGCTGATAAAGAATAATCTAAACAAACTGACGACAATTAAAGGCATGCAAGTTCGAGAAGTCCTTTCTATCGAAACCGAATTAAAGCAGTATATTACTGAGCAATCTAAAGCTGCTCAAAATACAAAGAAAAGGTTTCGAGAAAATTCGGAAGAGGAAAATGAGACAGGAAAGCAGACTCCCTCAAAGAAGCCTGCGAGCGGGAGTAGCCCAAAAAATTCGGCACAGAAAGCCAATTCTGCTGCATCCGTGGCAAAACCACTCTCAGCTGCCAGGTTTAACAAGCCGCCAACGTATCCTAGGCTTACTGTTTCATTGGTAAGAATGACAAAAGAAACAGTGACGGAATTGGAAGGAAATAGAGACAAGACGCCGGAACCTACTGAGACTCCTCTTGGGGACAATGACGAATTCCAAGATTACACTGGCCGAAGGAACAGGAGAAAGAAAAGGAAAAAGGCAGATAGAGAAAAAGACGAGGAAAGAAAAAAAGAAAAGAAGAAAGGGAACGCCAAGGGGAAAGCGAAGCTTCCTAGAGCTAGAGACAAGGCAGTCGCAATTAAGCTACCAGAAGGGAAAGCGTACGCGGATGTCTTGAAGCAGATCAAGGAAAGCGTTAGTGGAGAGGCTACTGCAGCTAACATCTGTTCAGTAAGAAAAACTCAAGCCGGTAACGTATTGATAGAGATGAAAGGAAAAACAGAAGGGCAAACAGCTCTTTTCGAGGCAGTCAAGGCAACAATGGGGGAGAACGTGAACGTCGCATGTTTGACGCCACGTCGGAACCTCCAGATTCGGGACATCGACTGCCTTACCACGAAAGAAGAAGTAGAGGTAGCCCTGAAAGCTGCCTTGAAGGAAACCGGACCGATTCAGGTAAAGCTATCTCAGCCTAATATTCGGGAGCAGAGATTAGCGACAATAGAGATGGACGAAAAGGCTGCGTTTAAGCTGGTCAAAAAAGGTAGCATTAAGCTAGGCCTGGGGAACTGTAGAGTAAGACTGCAGTCTACCCCACTTAGATGCTTCAGATGCTTAGCCTACGGGCATATTGCAGGAAATTGCAAGGGGCCCGATAGAAGCAAACTTTGCTTTAAATGTGGACTGGAAAACCACAAGGCAGACGAATGCACAGGAAAGCTGCGATGCTTCCTCTGCAAAGCTGCTAAAATGAAGGGAAACGAACTCAAGCACTTTCCGGGTTCCAGGAAGTGCGCTGAGTTCAAAAAAGCGATCACAAAATGATCAGGGTTGTCCAAGGAAATATGCACAGAAGCTGGATCGCAAACCAGCTCATGTATCAAATTCAGAGGGAGATCAAGGCTGACCTGTGGATCATCAGCGAGCAGTACCCAATGACTAATCCAAACCCAACCACTTGGTTCGCGGATGAATTTGGAACCGCAGCTATTTGGGTCGCAAATCCTGGAAATGTTCCAGTCGAAGCATCAGGAAGGGGCAGGGGTTTTGCATGGATTAAAAGCAAAGCCATAACGTACGTCAGCTGTTACCTAACTCCAACAGGACGTATACAGGACTACTATACGAAATTGGCAGACATAGAGGACTTCGCAAGAGAAGCGGGTGGCAACTTAATTGTTGCAGGAGACTTTAATGCCAAAGCTGTCGACTGGGGTATGCCCTATACTGACTCAAAAGGAGCAGCGACACTAGAAATGGTGTCAAGGCTGGGTCTCGTTGTTCTAAACGTGGGTAACACCACAACCTTTAGAAGGCCCAGCTTTACTGAAACTATAATTGACGTCTCCTTCGCATCCGAAGGCCTGAGTACGAGAGTCAATAACTGGCACGTCATGGAAGTCTTTACTGCGAGCGACCACCAGTACATCTCGTTCGAAATTCAGCATGAGAGACTGCCCCCTGGAGAGGCATATAGGCCAAAACCAAGAGGCTGGAACCTCAATAAGCTGAACAAAGAAAAATTTATACGAGTTTTAATGATGGGACAAAGGGCAATTCTAATGAAACCCCGCAGAGTAGGAAGTAAGGAAGACGCGGAGAATGTAGTATCCGAAGTAATGACGCTGCTCAAAAAAGCATGTGACGCTTCCATGCCTCGAAAAAGGTTTAATGGAAGGAACCCACCTGTATATTGGTGGAGCACAGAAATTGCAGAGTTACGTAGGCAAAGCCACATGACGCGAAGAAGAGCAACTAGGGCCAAGTCTCGCGAAGAAGCAAGGGAACTGATGAGAGTCCATAAGGAAGTGAAGCGATCTTTGAGGCGGGCAATCAATGCCAGTAAGATCCGCTGCGAAAGGAATCTGTGCCTTGAAGTGGACAACGATCCCTGGGGATTGGGCTTCAAGATAGTCACGAAAAAGCTAAGGGGATTTGCTGCTAGCTCACTAATGGACGAAGAGGAAGCAAGGACAGTAGTTGATGCTCTGTTTCCGATGCACCCGACGAGAATAGACCAAGAGGAGGACATTAGGGTAACCGAAATCCCGGACTTCACGCAAGAAGAGCTGTTCGCTGCCGTAGACTCTCTCAGAAATAAGAAAGCCCCCGGCCCAGACGGCATACCAGCCGAAATTATAAGAATCGCTGCGCACGAGTGTCCGTCATTGATGTTAATGATGTACAACTCGTGCCTACGAGCTGGAGTTTTCAGTAGGCGATGGAAAAAGGCACTGTTGGTCCTTATCAGTAAAGGAAAGGGAGATCCCACACTCCCGTCCTACTGGCGACCACTAGGACTGCTGGATACAGCTGGAAAGGGCTTCGAAAAAATGCTACAACCGCGTATCTTAAACGCAGTAGAAGCAGCAGGGGATTTATCTCCTCGGCAATACGGATTTAGACGGGGGAGGTCCACGATCGGGGCTGTGAAGGAGGTCGTTGACGCGATAACCAGGGCCCAAACGGGTAATCATTACTCACGTTAAATTACTCTTTTGGTCACCCTGGACGTCAAGAACGCATTCAATTCTGCAAAGTGGACAAAGTTCCTTCAAGGACTAAATGACTTTGCAGTACCAAATTATTTGATGCGGGTAATGAAGAGTTACCTAAGTGACAGAGTACTATTGTACGAGACTCTTCAAGGGAAGAGAAGTAGGAAAGTGACAGCTGGTGCAGCTCAGGGCTCCATATTGGGACCTGACCTATGGAACATCTCTTATGATGGTATCCTGAGGATGGAGTTAGCGGATGGCTGCTTTATGATAGGCTATGCGGATGATATTGCCCTCGTGATCATAGCAAGGAACGTGCAACAAGCACAGGATAGCTTGAGCGTCTGCATGTTAAAGACAAATGCATGGATGGAAGAGCACGGATTAAGTCTGGCAGTCGCTAAGACCGAGATCGTGATGTTCACGGGGAAGCAAATCAATACCGTTATTCCAATACGGGTTGACGAGGATACCATTATAGAGACGAAAAGGTTCGCCAAATATCTTGGAATAGTTTTGGATACGAAGCGGACCTATTTCGAACATATTTCTCAAAGGGTCAAGAAGGCAGGTACCACGACGCTAGCCCTGAGCAGGCTGATGTCGAACATGAATGGACCAAAGTCCAGCAGGAGAAAGCTGCTAATGTCCGTAACTCACTCCATCCTATTGTACGGAGCGGAGATTTGGAGTGAGGCACTGGATAAGGATATATATTCGAAAGGTATGAAAAGAGTGCAGAGGCAGGGTGCTCTGAGGGTTTCTTGCGCATACAGGACTGTCTCGGAAGCGGCAGTTCTTGTCATCGCAGGAATTATTCCTATTCAGCTACTTGCCAAAGAGCGTAAACTTATTTATGATAGAAAAAATGAAGGCGACGTCGACCGTATCAGAGCGGAAGCTAGGAGGGATGTGATGCTGGAGTGGCAGACGCTCTGGAGGGATGGCACAGACAGCGCATGGACCAGGCGTCTCATAAAAGAGGTCGCGCCCTGGACTCAGAGAGGGCACGGAGAGGTAAACTACTTCTTGACACAGTTCCTCAGTGGCCATGGGCTTTTCCAATCTTATCTCTTTAGGATGGGAAAGGTCGTGAGCCCTGAATGTGTATTCTGTCCCGACAAACGAGATGACGCGCGTCACACGTTTTTCGAGTGTGACCGCTGGATAACTAAAAGGAGAGCGCTGGAAGCAGAGGTTGAAGAAGTCACACCCGATAACATAGTCGGAAAAATGCTCCAGAACGAGGAATCATGGAGCGTCGTGGCAAGGTACGTGGAGGAGATTTTGCGTACAAAAAAGTTATTGACGACACCCTAACTAGGAGCCGCGTGTAGGAGCAGTCAAATTAGACGGTTCTTGCACGCGGCACCAATGGGGGGATAATAAAGGACGTACAAGGATATTTATTTATTTATTTATTTATTTATTTATTTATATATATATTTATTTATTAATAAAGTTTCTTATTTATCTAGTTGACGACAATGGTGAAATAACAAGAAGGAGAAAGAAAGGATCAATGGATAGAAGGATCTTCAACCAAAGAAGATACATGGCCTTAAGTCAACCCGATGTAATGTGATAAACGGTTCCGGGCTGACTTGTATAAGGTATGATGAGGGGTGAGTTTAGTCGGTAAACATGGGGCAATGCATTCTTTGTAGAGTGCCTTGCCATCATGGAGTCCGACACTGTTCAGAACACCGGGTTCTGTTCGTGCGTAACGCATTCTCACCTCTCTGCCACTGTGCAAAAAAAAAAAAAAAAAAAAAAAAAAAAAAAAAAATTATTTGAAATTGTATTAAAATGATTGCCAATATTACTCTCTTTGCCCCTATTGTTGCCAGTAACATTGCTATTACAGGAAAATTTTAAAATTGTTGAATTATTTGAAGCTAATGGATTTGAATTTAAAATATTGTTAATTGAAAAATTTGAATATAAATTATTATTATTATTTTGAGACAAAAAGTATGAATTTAAATTATCATTATTATTTGAAGAAATAGAAGAGCTATTATTATTATGTGATTTAAATAAGTTATGTTTTTTATTATTCTTACAAATACTTGATGTGGCTTGAAAATTTTCTTGTGTTGATACTGTATCTTCATAGATTGATTGAGTTGCTGAAGATGGGCACACATCATTCTGCTTGTTTAATTGAACAGTGTTATGCAGAATTGAAATTTCTTTCTTAATTTTATCATAGTTTTCCAGAATATTTTTCTGGAACTTGTCAAAAAGAATATCAAATTTTGATAGGAAAGTTTTTTCCCAATTGTCAAGTAACCCATGTATACTTTCTGTACAGTTACATTTGTTGATGGAATTATGCGTTGATAAGCGAGTTGTTTTATTTATTTTATTATCACTAGAGTTCTTGTTTTCTATGATATTTTTTGTGTTGGATCTCCTCATATATGTATTCAAGGCGGCGCTTAGCAGTACAGAATGCTTATTGGTAGTGGGAGTGGCTTTTTTTGTCACTAGTTTCGGCCTATTTGAGGCGGAGCCTATAGCATTTATATTAGATAGTAGGGTGTCAGAATTACCATTCTTCTTTTTTGTTTTTTCTTCCGATGATAAGCAGTTGCCACAGAAAACATTGTTGGTGTTTGAGTACAGTTGGTGTTTGAGTACAGCGTTGATGTATTAAGTTTTCGCATGTGGTACATTTTTTCAACGGATAACTTCTGATACTAGGCTTACCACAGATAAAGCAGGTGGCATTATTGTTGTTGTTCATGCTTTGAGCCATGACTTGTAATTTTTATATATAATCCCACACCAATACTAACTCACTTATGTGTATAGATGTAACTTATTTTATTTTAAGAGAGACTTTTTTATTACATATGCAGTTAATGCATTTGTAAAGTGAAACTAGATAACTAGATTAGCACAGTATATAGCTATGTTGTCACGGCGGGCAAGTAAATTGAACTTTAGAAGTATGTGTTCTTGTATATGTACAGAGGAAATATCACTGTTGTGCACTGTATTAAGATGGAGTTTTAAGCTTGATAAAAGATAAATTAAAATTAAAATATAGATTAAAATATAGATTAAAATTTTCTGAATCCATTAATAATAATAATAAAAGAGTTTTCTATAAAAAAAAATAAAATATGTATAACTTTTGTATGAAAAAAAAATAAGGGATTTAAATAAATTAAAAATATATTAATTTCAAATAATAGTGTTTTTATTTCTTTAAAAAAAAATTACAATACAGGATTTTTTTCCTTAAATAAAATACATTTCTTAATGCACATATTGGCGATATTTCCATGTTTTAAACACAAAAGTCCTTGATTACAATCATTCTGGATTCTGTATTTTATGTTTATATCTACCACATTTATTGCACTCATTCCTCTTTTTGCCAGCCATATTTTTTTTTCCAATCCTTGTACATAAATTTTTTTTGCACGTCTAAAACTATCGAATAATATATTCGATATTTCTTTGTAAGGTATGTAACCTTCTTGCCATGTTAAGCTATGATAATTATGTTTTAACCAATTCATTTGTTTTCTATCTTTTTTAGATAATTTTGAGATATGAAATGTCGGCTTGAATATAAAATGTTGAATGCTTGATTGACCACTCAAAATAGCCAATTCCTTAAGAATGAAATCTTGACCATGCTTGAAAAATTGTAAATCCACGTAGAAAGACATTTTGCGACTGACTAATTTTAGACTTGTTTTTCTATTAAATTACTAAATGGATTGTAATAGATAACTCGATCGTATAAAATTAAACAATAAGCAACGGTTTCGTTAATCAAGGCTGCTGCGAACTCAAATTCAATTCTCAAGTCAATGCTTGAAACTTTTATTGTAGGATCTGAATTAAAACAATTGAAAACTATTAAAGGTGAATCATTTTTGTAGTTAGTCATGCTTAATTTTTGTTTGCCACTTTCTCCGTAATAGGCCAATTGAAATTCAGTAAACATTTGATAGGCTGTTTTTCCAGTATTAAAGTCCAAATCTAAATTTTCACTGGGATATTGTTGAGAATTTAAAAATAGTCTGCAGTTTCATAATTGACAATGATCAAATTTACTCATGTCAGCATGAATATTTTCATTTCTGTTAGTCTGAAATCCTACAATTACAAATAGTAGTTCATCTATTGGATTGAAATTTCTAATTTTTCAGACTACTCGATCACCTGTAGTAAGATTTGGATTACTGTAATGATCCCATGTTCTGAAAAAAAGAGGAACTTTACATCCACTCTCTAATATTTTTAACATTCTCAATTTATACGGATCAATAACTTCGACTTAAGGCAAACGCCATGCCATTTTTATTATTTCTATATCAAAATCTGTAATAGGCGTCTGTCCAGCAGCAAGCTGTTGATAAATGGAATTTTTGTCACTTCGACTTCTGAAAAAAACCAACTGCATCGAAATAAATCTAATTATTTTATCGAAATCTTCAAAAATACCCATCAATTTTTTTATTGGCACGCATAGATAGAACATTTCATTTTTTACAACAGTCATTTGACTGAGCCCATTTCACTTAGTTGTGCAGTCTCTGCATAGGTCTCTGAAACTGCTGATTTCATGGATACTGTGACTCCTGGGTTTCGAATCTCATCAATTGTATGTCCATTTAATTCAAGTCTAATTTCGCTAAATAAAAATAATAAGAAATTTTTTGACAATGTAACTTCGTTTACGGTTGCTAGAGTTATATCTTTTAATTTGGCTTCTATGTATAGGTAACTTTGGTGCGGGGATATGAAAGATGACTGATCTTGAACGGCGACTCGTATCTCATCGGATATCTTGAGTCCTGAATTAGCAAACGGTAAAAAAATTTGAACTTGTATTCTTGTTATACTTTCATCTTTTTTTATAGGATCAAGTATATTTAAAATGTGCGACATTTTTATTCTTTATCGTTTTTTCTTATCTTTTTTTTTTTATTATTAGTATTATTAACGATGTAACCCAAGGGTTTTAGAAAAAGTACGTTTTTTTGAGATAACGTTTTAATTTTTGCTGGTTTTGAAATTACTGGTTCTGCTGCTGCTGCGGATGCGGATGCTCTGTTTTTGACATTTGTTGACAAGTTAATGACATTATCGTAGCAATTTCTTTGATTATATATTATTGGCATTTTCGCAAATCTAAAAGAACTACACAATTTTCACCTCTGAAATTAATTAGCGAATCGGCTTCCTCGCAAAGGCGAATTTGAATGTTGTCGATCGTTCGAGTGTGGATCGGCAAATAAATTACATGTGTTGGATTCTATATAATTTTATAACCTGGAGAGACATTAGGGAAAAATTCATACAATGTATGTGATGCTTCTCCATTACTAAAACTATTATGAACTATATTACATTGAACACGTATAGATTCGACGTTCAATATATTTACGAGATTTTGAAACTCGTATTTTTTAAATGCATCTAATTTGATTGGGTCAAAGCCCAAAATCGAACCAATATTTCTTTCTTTTTCAAAGTCAATTTTATATCGACAGTAAACTTGCGAGCGCAAAGTTTGATGGTTAGCAGTAATATAAAGCGGCTGGTAAATAAGCTCTTTTGGTGCGGTTTCTGGCAATGAATTATTCTTATGGCGTTCCTTTAGCTCGAGGTTCAAAAAATTTTCAATATCTCCCAATTCGTAGCTGCCTTCTACAATTTCTATATGTTTATTCTCGTCATACCAAAACAAATTATTAGTTTTATTTATGTTTGCAATCGAGAACCAACAGGATAGTCCTGTTAGACCAATTTCGTAATCACATGTCAAATTAATCAGGGGAAAAAAATCCGCTGATTTTTTTTCACCAATTATATCCTTTTATGTGAAATTCCTAGGGCAACTTGTTAATTATTGTATTAATAATTCCCCTACCTCTTGGTCTAGCGGCTAATAAATTTCTGCTAATTATAACTGCTTCATTTGCTAGCCTTTTATACACTATCAAAAGAACGCTATTTGTACGCGATTATATAAATTATTAGTAATGCGATTTTTTATTTAGTTTAACATTGAATCCATCAAAATGAGAGTTGTGCGTCAACCTTCGAAAATTGAAATAATAAATTTTGCTGTTTCTGACAAGCACAAGCTCAGGCTTTTTCAAAACGTACCAAATAATATTAGGGCTATCGTTTCGGGGCCAAGTAACATTGGAAAGACATACGCTTTAGTCAGTTTATTCTTATCTGAAAATGGATTTTTAAATTCATACTTATACTCGACAACTTTATTTCAAGATATTTACAATTATCAGAGATACGTTTTAACGGAAATTAAAAGGTTTGGTTATTTTGAAAGCCCAAACTGTGATAATGTCGTTAGACAAAGTCAGGCTAGACCTTTTAGCGTAGTACTTTTTGATGATGTGTCTGGTGAAGATAAATCAGTAATTAATGAATATTTTACTCATGGAAGGCATTATAATCAGAGCTGTTTTTTATTATGTCAAAGTTACACCTGTTCCAATAAGCATGCAATTAGAGATAATGCAAATTACCTTGTAATCTTCTGACAAGATGAATTAAATTTGTTAAACTTATATAAGAATCACGTAATTGGAGATATGACATTTAAACAGTTTGTAGACATGTGTTTGTTTGCCTGGAATACCGAAAAGTATGCTTTTCTTGTAATAGACAAAGAACTCGGATTGGGAAACAGGCGTTATAAAGTAAGATTTAATGATCATATAATCCTGTAAAAATTAGCAGGTTGCAGTCAGATGTCAAACTATCAACTTGAATTTTAAAGACGAGAAAATAGCCGAAGAAATTGAGCAAACTCGACAAATTATACAAAAAAAAAAAAAATGAACGTGCTGAAAGAAAAATATTCAAGTGTGGACGCGAGTTTTGCTGAATTATACAAGCCAATTATTGAACCGCTTGAATATATTGCTAAAAAATATAACAATAGTAATAATAATAATAATACCAGGCAACGGGGGGAACACGGGGAAAAAGATGAACGAGGTTACTCAATCGAATGAAGAACTGTCTGAATTCGATCAGGGAATACAAAATGTAGAGCTCTCAATAACCGAGAAAAATAGGAAGGAGCTACAAGGGCAAAGAAAGAGGAAAAAAGTGCTCCAGGAAGAGGAAAACAGAAAGAGGCTTCAAGAGCAACGTGAGAAGCTCCAGCAGCAGCAAAAGAGACAGAAGGATTTGCGTGAAAAACGCCTATTGGAAGAAAGAAAAAACCAAGAAGGGTCGGATAAATCGAAGCCGAACGCAACGGCTTCCGATCAGTCTTCCACTGATCACCATGATCTAGTGAAATTGACAAACCACCCTGAGGTAGACGAGTCTCCAATGGAAACTCAAATTTCGCAAGAGGACAAAGACAGTTTACGTGAGCAAGACAATTCACGTAAGCAAAATAATGCAAACGGTCCCAAAAGGATCAGCAAGGCCGAAAATAAAAGGAGGAAAAAACAAAAAAAGCTGCAGCTTCAACAGGGAAACCAGGTAACTGAAATCCCAAGCCAGTTGCAAAAACAGGCTCAGGTAGAAAAAATACCCAATAAAGTGAATACCTGGGAAAAACCCAAAAAGAAGCAGAAAGCTAAGAAGAAGAATACTCAGCAGCCAAAAAGGCCTGCTGAAACGGTCAGTACCAAGCCGAGTAGGTGTAGGTACAAAAAGAGGATGGAGGCCTTACTTATAAAACCAGCAGCAGGCCATACATACGAGGAAACTCTTCTCAGTATTAAGAAGAACGTCCAGCTTGAAGATTCGGGGGCTAAAGTCCATCGAATCCGCAAGACGCAAGGCGGCAGCGTCCTCATCGAGCTGGAGTCGATATTGGACTCCGGCAAAC
Source organism: Anagrus nilaparvatae (assembly GCA_022575985.1). Classification (NCBI taxonomy): domain Eukaryota; kingdom Metazoa; phylum Arthropoda; class Insecta; order Hymenoptera; family Mymaridae; genus Anagrus; species Anagrus nilaparvatae. Next base: position 33,677,705 of record JAKSXM010000007.1, read on the forward strand.
TGCAGGAAGCAGTTCAAGCGGTAACGGGCCCTGATTCGAACGTTCGGGACATGATCCCCATGCTCAAACTCGAAATTCGAGATTTAGATGGGGTCACGAAAGAACAGGAGATCCAGGAGGCGGTCGCCAAGGCGATAGGTATTGAAAACGGGAAAAACCTCCTGGTTACCATTTTCAGAACCAAAGGCACAATGAGTCAGATGGCTGTGGTGGAATTACTCGAAGTTGATGCTCTCCGCCTAGCCAAAAAAGGGAAAATCCAAATTGGATGGGCTTTGAACAGAGTGCGCCTTCGAGCAGATGCAAGGCGCTGCTTTAAGTGTCTGGGCTATGGACATAATCAGTATATCTGCAAAGGCCCAGACTGTAGAAAAGCATGTCTCAAATGTGGCATGGATGGCCACAAAAGAACAGAATGCAAGAAGGAAACACCCGAGTGTTTCCTGTGCAAGAATAGGGACGACAAGTGCTCTACGGAACACTATGCCGGAGAAGGAAACTGCCCCAGCTACCGTGAGGCTCTGGCTGTGGCGAGGAATAAGTGTCATCGAAAATGATCAAGGTTCTACAAGGGAACATGAACCACAAATACTGGCTAACCGATGACACTTGCTGCTGCGCCATATGGCTCCGGGGTAGAGCCCAAACGACCTTGACCAAAAAAGGGAAAGGCAATTGCCACGTTTGGGTCACGTGCGGGGAGACAACTTATATAAGTTGTTACCTCTCCCCAAACGATAGTTCGGAAGTGCTGGCTACAAAGCTGGCCAGCATCGAGAACACGGTTCGGACGGTAACTGGAAGCGTTATCCTTGCTGGAGACGTTAACGCTAGAGCCTTAGAATGGGGCATGCCGACGACCAATCCTAGGGGACAGCAGGTACTGGAAATGGCCACTAGATGCAAACTAGTGGTCCAGAATAGAGGAAACCGGCCAACCTACGAGAGGGCAGGTTGGGGTGCCTCTATCCCAGACATAACCTTTGCAACAGAAGGTGCGTCTGGGAGAATCGGCGAATGGACGGTGATGGATGGTTACAATGGTAGCGACCATCATTACATCACGTTCCGGGTGCTTGAGGGAACCTCCCAACGGCCTCCGTACAAGAGGCGTCCCTTGGGTTGGAATGTACCAAAGATGGACGAGGACAAGTTCGAAGAGTATCTTCGAATGGAGTCGTCGTCCGTCCCTGCTTGGCATGAAGAGGCTACAGGTCCCCGCGAGGCTGAAATCTTAGTCAAGAAAGTAACGTCTCTACTGCGAGGGGCGTGTGACGCCTCTATGCCTCGTCGAAGGCCCTGGAAAGGGAGAAAGCCAGTTTACTGGTGGACGAGCCATCGAGGAGGGCGGTGGCCTTTCCGAGGAGCAGTATGGATTTCGTGAGGGGCATTCCACGATAGACGCCATTCGGCGTGTCGTGGATACCATAGAGGCTGAGAGGAAAAAGCGGCCTGCAATTTGCAAAGACGTCCTTCTTGTAACGCTGGACGTCAAAAACGCTTTCAATTCGGCCAGATGGGATGACATGATCCGGTCTCTCGAGTACGACTTCCGGATACCCAGGTATCTGGGTAACGTAATAAAGCACTACCTACGGGACCGGAGACTGCTCTACGACACGCTCGATGGCAGGCGACAGAGGGTTCTGAGTGCGGGCATTGCCCAAGGTTCGGTTCTCGGACCGGACCTGTGGAATGCCTTTTACGATGGCCTGTTGCGCGTTCACCTCCCGGAAGGAGCTTCTCTGATCGGAAACGCGGACGACGTGGCTCTGACCATCACTGGCAGGGACATGCAGGTAACCCAGGAGAGGTTGAATCTAGTCATGAGACAGATCAAGCTCTGGATGGGCAAGCACGGGCTCCAGCTCGCGATCCCAAAAACGGAGATCGTACTGCTGACCCGTCGCACATCGATGTGCGATTTCCACGGACATCGATGTAAATGTCGATGATGGCGGAAACCCTCACACGATCCAAGCCAAGACATCGGTTAAGTACCTGGGAGTTCTGCTTGATAACAAGCTGAACTTCTGGGAACAATTTCAGAGGTCGAGTGAGAAGGCCGCGTCGATCGCATCCTCCTTTCTTAATTTTATCATAGTTTTCCAGAATATTTTTCTGGAACTTGTCAAAAAGAATATCAAATTTTGATAGAAAAGTTTTTTCCCAATTGTCAAGTAACCCATGTATACTTTCTGTACAGTTACATTTGTTGATGGAATTATGCGTTGATAAGCGAGTTGTTTTATTTATTTTATTATCACTAGAGTTCTTGTTTTCTATGATATTTTTTGTGTTGGATCTCCTCATATATGTATTCAAGGCGGCGCTTAGCAGTACAGAATGCTTATTGGTAGTGGGAGTGGCTTTTTTTGTCACTAGTTTCGGCCTATTTGAGGCGGAGCCTATAGCATTTATATTAGATAGTAGGGTGTCAGAATTACCATTCTTCTTTTTTGTTTTTTCTTCCGATGATAAGCAGTTGCCACAGAAAACATTGTTGGTGTTTGAGTACAGTTGGTGTTTGAGTACAGCGTTGATGTATTAAGTTTTCGCATGTGGTACATTTTTTCAACGGATAACTTCTGATACTAGGCTTACCACAGATAAAGCAGGTGGCATTATTGTTGTTGTTCATGCTTTGAGCCATGACTTGTAATTTTTATATATAATCCCACACCAATACTAACTCACTTATGTGTATAGATGTAACTTATTTTATTTTAAGAGAGACTTTTTTATTACATATGCAGTTAATGCATTTGTAAAGTGAAACTAGATAACTAGATTAGCACAGTATATAGCTATGTTGTCACGGCGGGCAAGTAAATTGAACTTTAGAAGTATGTGTTCTTGTATATGTACAGAGGAAATATCACTGTTGTGCACTGTATTAAGATGGAGTTTTAAGCTTGATAAAAGATAAATTAAAATTAAAATATAGATTAAAATATAGATTAAAATTTTCTGAATCCATTAATAATAATAATAAAAGAGTTTTCTATAAAAAAAAATAAAATATGTATAACTTTTGTATGAAAAAAAAATAAGGGATTTAAATAAATTAAAAATATATTAATTTCAAATAATAGTGTTTTTATTTCTTTAAAAAAAAATTACAATACAGGATTTTTTTCCTTAAATAAAATACATTTCTTAATGCACATATTGGCGATATTTCCATGTTTTAAACACAAAAGTCCTTGATTACAATCATTCTGGATTCTGTATTTTATGTTTATATCTACCACATTTATTGCACTCATTCCTCTTTTTGCCAGCCATATTTTTTTTTCCAATCCTTTTACATAAATTTTTTTTGCACGTCTAAAACTATCGAATAATATATTCGATATTTCTTTGTAAGGTATGTAACCTTCTTGCCATGTTAAGCTATGATAATTATGTTTTAACCAATTCATTTGTTTTCTATCTTTTTTAGATAATTTTGAGATATGAAATGTCGGCTTGAATATAAAATGTTGAATGCTTGATTGACCACTCAAAATAGCCAATTCCTTAAGAATGAAATCTTGACCATGCTTGAAAAATTGTAAATCCACGTAGAAAGACATTTTGCGACTGACTAATTTTAGACTTGTTTTTCTATTAAATTACTAAATGGATTGTAATAGATAACTCGATCGTATAAAATTAAACAATAAGCAACGGTTTCGTTAATCAAGGCTGCTGCGAACTCAAATTCAATTCTCAAGTCAATGCTTGAAACTTTTATTGTAGGATCTGAATTAAAACAATTGAAAACTATTAAAGGTGAATCATTTTTGTAGTTAGTCATGCTTAATTTTTGTTTGCCACTTTCTCCGTAATAGGCCAATTGAAATTCAGTAAACATTTGATAGGCTGTTTTTCCAGTATTAAAGTCCAAATCTAAATTTTCACTGGGATATTGTTGAGAATTTAAAAATAGTCTGCAGTTTCATAATTGACAATGATCAAATTTACTCATGTCAGCATGAATATTTTCATTTCTGTTAGTCTGAAATCCTACAATTACAAATAGTAGTTCATCTATTGGATTGAAATTTCTAATTTTTCAGACTACTCGATCACCTGTAGTAAGATTTGGATTGCTGTAATGATCCCATGTTCTGAAAAAAAGAGGAACTTTACATCCACTCTCTAATATTTTTAACATTCTCAATTTATACGGATCAATAACTTCGACTTAAGGCAAACGCCATGCCATTTTTATTATTTCTATATCAAAATCTGTAATAGGCGTCTGTCCAGCAGCAAGCTGTTGATAAATGGAATTTTTGTCACTTCGGCTTCTGAAAAAAACCAACTGCATCGAAATAAATCTAATTATTTTATCGAAATCTTCAAAAATACCCATCAATTTTTTTATTGGCACGCATAGATAGAACATTTCATTTTTTACAACAGTCATTTGACTGAGCCCATTTCACTTAGTTGTGCAGTCTCTGCATAGGTCTCTGAAACTGCTGATTTCATGGATACTGTGACTCCTGGGTTTCGAATCTCATCAATTGTATGTCCATTTAATTCAAGTCTAATTTCGCTAAATAAAAATAATAAGAAATTTTTTGACAATGTAACTTCGTTTACGGTTGCTAGAGTTATATCTTTTAATTTGGCTTCTATGTATAGGTAACTTTGGTGCGGGGATATGAAAGATGACTGATCTTGAACGGCGACTCGTATCTCATCGGATATCTTGAGTCCTGAATTAGCAAACGGTAAAAAAATTTGAACTTGTATTCTTGTTATACTTTCATCTTTTTTTATAGGATCAAGTATATTTAAAATGTGCGACATTTTTATTCTTTATCGTTTTTTCTTATCTTTTTTTTTTTATTATTAGTATTATTAACGATGTAACCCAAGGGTTTTAGAAAAAGTACGTTTTTTTGAGATAACGTTTTAATTTTTGCTGGTTTTGAAATTACTGGTTCTGCTGCTGCTGCGGATGCGGATGCTCTGTTTTTGACATTTGTTGACAAGTTAATGACATTATCGTAGCAATTTCTTTGATTATATATTATTGGCATTTTCGCAAATCTAAAAGAACTACACAATTTTCACCTCTGAAATTAATTAGCGAATCGGCTTCCTCGCAAAGGCGAATTTGAATGTTGTCGATCGTTCGAGTGTGGATCGGCAAATAAATTACATGTGTTGGATTCTATATAATTTTATAACCTGGAGAGACATTAGGGAAAAATTCATACAATGTATGTGATGCTTCTCCATTACTAAAACTATTATGAACTATATTACATTGAACACGTATAGATTCGACGTTCAATATATTTACGAGATTTTGAAACTCGTATTTTTTAAATGCATCTAATTTGATTGGGTCAAAGCCCAAAATCGAACCAATATTTCTTTCTTTTTCAAAGTCAATTTTATATCGACAGTAAACTTGCGAGCGCAAAGTTTGATGGTTAGCAGTAATATAAAGCGGCTGGTAAATAAGCTCTTTTGGTGCGGTTTCTGGCAATGAATTATTCTTATGGCGTTCCTTTAGCTCGAGGTTCAAAAAATTTTCAATATCTCCCAATTCGTAGCTGCCTTCTACAATTTCTATATGTTTATTCTCGTCATACCAAAACAAATTATTAGTTTTATTTATGTTTGCAATCGAGAACCAACAGGATAGTCCTGTTAGACCAATTTCGTAATCACATGTCAAATTAATCAGGGGAAAAAAATCCGCTGATTTTTTTTCACCAATTATATCCTTTTATGTGAAATTCCTAGGGCAACTTGTTAATTATTGTATTAATAATTCCCCTACCTCTTGGTCTAGCGGCTAATAAATTTCTGCTAATTATAACTGCTTCATTTGCTAGCCTTTTATACACTATCAAAAGAACGCTATTTGTACGCGATTATATAAATTATTAGTAATGCGATTTTTTATTTAGTTTAACATTGAATCCATCAAAATGAGAGTTGTGCGTCAACCTTCGAAAATTGAAATAATAAATTTTGCTGTTTCTGACAAGCACAAGCTCAGGCTTTTTCAAAACGTACCAAATAATATTAGGGCTATCGTTTCGGGGCCAAGTAACATTGGAAAGACATACGCTTTAGTCAGTTTATTCTTATCTGAAAATGGATTTTTAAATTCATACTTATACTCGACAACTTTATTTCAAGATATTTACAATTATCAGAGATACGTTTTAACGGAAATTAAAAGGTTTGGTTATTTTGAAAGCCCAAACTGTGATAATGTCGTTAGACAAAGTCAGGCTAGACCTTTTAGCGTAGTACTTTTTGATGATGTGTCTGGTGAAGATAAATCAGTAATTAATGAATATTTTACTCATGGAAGGCATTATAATCAGAGCTGTTTTTTATTATGTCAAAGTTACACCTGTTCCAATAAGCATGCAATTAGAGATAATGCAAATTACCTTGTAATCTTCTGACAAGATGAATTAAATTTGTTAAACTTATATAAGAATCACGTAATTGGAGATATGACATTTAAACAGTTTGTAGACATGTGTTTGTTTGCCTGGAATACCGAAAAGTATGCTTTTCTTGTAATAGACAAAGAACTCGGATTGGGAAACAGGCGTTATAAAGTAAGATTTAATGATCATATAATCCTGTAAAAATTAGCAGGTTGCAGTCAGATGTCAAACTATCAACTTGAATTTTAAAGACGAGAAAATAGCCGAAGAAATTGAGCAAACTCGACAAATTATACAAAAAAAAAAAAAATGAACGTGCTGAAAGAAAAATATTCAAGTGTGGACGCGAGTTTTGCTGAATTATACAAGCCAATTATTGAACCGCTTGAATATATTGCTAAAAAATATAACAATAGTAATAATAATAATAATACCAGGCAACGGGGGGAACACGGGGAAAAAGATGAACGAGGTTACTCAATCGAATGAAGAACTATCTGAATTCGATCAGGGAATACAAAATGTAGAGCTCTCAATAACCGAGAAAAATAGGAAGGAGCTACAAGGGCAAAGAAAGAGGAAAAAAGTGCTCCAGGAAGAGGAAAACAGAAAGAGGCTTCAAGAGCAACGTGAGAAGCTCCAGCAGCAGCAAAAGAGACAGAAGGATTTGCGTGAAAAACGCCTATTGGAAGAAAGAAAAAACCAAGAAGGGTCGGATAAATCGAAGCCGAACGCAACGGCTTCCGATCAGTCTTCCACTGATCACCATGATCTAGTGAAATTGACAAACCACCCTGAGGTAGACGAGTCTCCAATGGAAACTCAAATTTCGCAAGAGGACAAAGACAGTTTACGTGAGCAAGACAATTCACGTAAGCAAAATAATGCAAACGGTCCCAAAAGGATCAGCAAGGCCGAAAATAAAAGGAGGAAAAAACAAAAAAAGCTGCAGCTTCAACAGGGAAACCAGGTAACTGAAATCCCAAGCCAGTTGCAAAAACAGGCTCAGGTAGAAAAAATACCCAATAAAGTGAATACCTGGGAAAAACCCAAAAAGAAGCAGAAAGCTAAGAAGAAGAATACTCAGCAGCCAAAAAGGCCTGCTGAAACGGTCAGTACCAAGCCGAGTAGGTGTAGGTACAAAAAGAGGATGGAGGCCTTACTTATAAAACCAGCAGCAGGCCATACATACGAGGAAACTCTTCTCAGTATTAAGAAGAACGTCCAGCTTGAAGATTCGGGGGCTAAAGTCCATCGAATCCGCAAGACGCAAGGCGGCAGCGTCCTCATCGAGCTGGAGTCGATATTGGACTCCGGCAAACTGCAGGAAGCAGTTCAAGCGGTAACGGGCCCTGATTCGAACGTTCGGGACATGATCCCCATGCTCAAACTCGAAATTCGAGATTTAGATGGGGTCACGAAAGAACAGGAGATCCAGGAGGCGGTCGCCAAGGCGATAGGTATTGAAAACGGGAAAAACCTCCTGGTTACCATTTTCAGAACCAAAGGCACAATGAGTCAGATGGCTGTGGTGGAATTACTCGAAGTTGATGCTCTCCGCCTAGCCAAAAAAGGGAAAATCCAAATTGGATGGGCTTTGAACAGAGTGCGCCTTCGAGCAGATGCAAGGCGCTGCTTTAAGTGTCTGGGCTATGGACATAATCAGTATATCTGCAAAGGCCCAGACTGTAGAAAAGCATGTCTCAAATGTGGCATGGATGGCCACAAAAGAACAGAATGCAAGAAGGAAACACCCGAGTGTTTCCTGTGCAAGAATAGGGACGACAAGTGCTCTACGGAACACTATGCCGGAGAAGGAAACTGCCCCAGCTACCGTGAGGCTCTGGCTGTGGCGAGGAATAAGTGTCATCGAAAATGATCAAGGTTCTACAAGGGAACATGAACCAAGCCCGGCAAGCTGGTGCTTTGTTGGAACAGATTGCTCGCGAAGAGGATTCATATATCCTCTTACTAAGCGAGCAATTATACAACATGAACCACAAATACTGGCTAACCGATGACACTGGCTGCTGCGCCATATGGCTCCGGGGTAGAGCCCAAACGACCTTGACCAAAAAAGGGAAAGGCATTTGCCACGTTTGGGTCACGTGCGGGGAGACAACTTATATAAGTTGCTACCTCTCCCCAAACGATAGCTCGGAAGTGCTGGCTACAAAACTGGCCAGCATCGAGAACACGGTTCGGACGGTAACTGGAAGCGTTATCCTTGCTGGAGACTTTAACGCTAGGGCCTTAGAATGGGGCATGCCGACGACCAATCCTAGGGGACAGCAGGTACTAGAAATGGCCACTAGATGCAAACTAGTGGTCCAGAATAGAGGAAACCGGACCACCTACGAGAGGGCAGGTTGGGGTGCCTCTATCCCAGACATAACCTTTGCAACAGAAGGTGCGTCTGGGAGAATCGGCGAATGGACGGTGATGGATGGTTACAATGGTAGCGACCATCATTACATCACCTTCCGGGTGCTTGAGGGAACCTCCCAACGGCCTCCGTACAAGAGGCGTCCCTTGGGTTGAAATGTACCAAAGATGGACGAGGACAAGTTCGAAGAGTATCTTTGAATGGAGTCGTCGTCCGTCCCCGCTTGGCATGGAGAGGCTACAGGTCCCCGCGAGGCTGAAATCTGAGTCAAGAAAGTAACGTCTCTATTGCGAGGGGCGTGTGACGCCTCTATGCCTCGTCGAAGGCCCTGGAAAGGGAGAAAGCCAGTTTACTGGTGGACTTCCGAAATAGCGGAGCTCCGCAAGGAGTGCCACAGGACGCGTAGACGGGCGTAAAGAGCACGGGACAGGCCCGAGGCTGCTGCACTTTCCCAGGAACACAAGGATGCTAAACACCGGCTGGCCAAAGCTATCCGTCAAAGCAAGGCTCAATGCCTGCGTTCATTACGCGAGGATGTAAACAAAGACCCCTGTGGTCTTGGTTACAAAGTCGTAATGGGCAAGTTGAACCGGGGGTCTGACAACACGATGGACGCGGTGTCGACCGAACGAATCATCGGCGCTCTCTTCCCTGAGCGGCCTATCCGGGAAAACCCGGTAGAGGCTATACCCAAGGAGGAAGTGCCGTTATTCAGCGAGGACAAGATGGTGAAGGCCATCAAGGCAATGAAAAATGGCAAGGCGCCAGGGCCGGACGGGATACCAGCGGAAGCGCTCAAACGAGCGGCCAAAATAATCCCTGGTATCCTGTTAAGCATGTTTAATGCATGCTTGGTGGCGGAAGTGTTTCCAAGGCAGTGGAAGGTGGCACGTCTCGTGCTCTTGAACAAGGGTAAAACGTGACAAGGTAAGACATGACGTACTGCTGACCCGTCGCACAACAATTTCCACGGACATCGATGTAAATGTCGATGATGGTGGAAACCCTCACACGATCCAAGCCAAGACATCGGTTAAGTACCTGGGAGTTCTGCTTGATACCAAGCTGAACTTCTGGGAACAATTTCAGAGGTCGAGTGAGAAGGCTGCGTCGATCGCATCCTCCTTGTCAAGGATCATGGCCAACATAGGAGGGCCCGGGAAGCGAAGATTGTTGATGTCTGTTGTCAACTCTGTCCTGCTTTATGGATCTGAGATCTGGGCGGATATCACCAAATTTGCCAAGTATAGACATAAAATATCGTCTTTGCAGCGGCAAGCGGCCCTGAGGATCGCCTGCGCGTACCATACGGTATCGCTCGAAGCGATCCAGGTAGTAGCATCGGTCATACACATCGACCTGCTAGCGTTGGAGCGGAAATACATTTACGATAGTGTAGAAGACCGCGGAAGGGCATCCACTCGCGCCCGCTCCAACTCTATGGGAAAATGGCAGGAACAGTGGAAAAAGGAGGAAGAGAAAAATGCCCGATGGACGCGCAGACTGATTTCAGATCTGCAGGCATGGACTGGACGACAACATGGGGAGGTGGATTTTTACCTCACCCAATTTTTAACTGGACACGGGTACTTCCGTGCAATGTTGAAACATTGGCATAAGGTGGCAACAGAGGAGTGCTTGCACTGCCCAGGCGAGAAGGATACAGTGGATCACACTTTTTTCGGATGTGTGTAATACGTGGAAGGGCGCCCACCCTTCCCGATTTGGAGGCCAGAGATGGTGGTCCCGGAAATGCTACGGAGTTCTGAAAATTGGAACAAAGTAGCAGTGTACGTAAGGGCCACCTTGTTGAAGGAAAAGGATGAGGGCTTTCTATCGTAGATAGCTCTCCTGTCACTAGGCTGGGGGAAGGCAGCGGCCAGTTGCCTAGGCTGCGCGTCCCAAACTGAAGTTATACCTGAAAAGGGAGTTCCGGTTTGGGGCAAACAAGCGCAGGGGGGTTTATAGTGTGTTTATCCAGTAAGAATTTGGGGCGTAGCCGGCGACCGCTTTCGCCGGTGGTCTCCAAGTTGTACACTTTGTGCAACTGGACGGTCATGGAAATTTGTTGGTCTTTAAAGCCCGCAAACACTCCATGGCTGATGCAAGATTCACAAGATTCCCTTTACAAAAAAAAAAAAAAATAATAATAATAATAATAATAATAATAATAATAATTGTAATAAACTTTACATGACGTATATTTTAATTTTATGTATAAGTATTGAAATAATTTGCATAATTAAAAAAATATTTATTTAGCTTAAGAAAAAAAAATAAAAATAAAAATTGCAAAATGTATAAAAACTGCTGTAGTGAAAGAATTGCATCGTTCAGCCAGAAAAAATTTCCCACGGCGTCACGCGATCCTGCGCTCAATGGATGATTTGGTTCTAATGGATCTGATTGATATGCAGCTTTATTCTCGATATTATTCATGGTTATAACTACATTTTAATCGCAATAAATGGATTTACAAAATATGTCTGGGCTGAACTTTTGAAAACAAAAAATGCTAATAACGTCACAATGGCTTTTGAAAAAATACTAAATGAAGCCCTTATGTCGAAACCTACAAACGGATAATGGGACTGAATTTTACAATAAGACATTTCAAAATTTATTAAAAAAATATGAAATTAATCATTATTCGACAGTTTTAAATAAGAATGCTTCCATTGCCGATAGGGTAATTCTTACCCTCAAACGTAAGATATGGCAAGAGTTTCATATACGCGGAAGTTACAAATCCATAAATTTTTTGTCAATCGGAATGAAGCCGAAAGACGTATCCTGGAAGCATCAAAAATTCTTGCTCGATACAGTTTATAATTATGAAAATAATTGGTCCTCAAAAAAGCCGAAATTTCAAGTTGGAGACAAAGTCCAAGTTTCAAAGTATAAAAATATCTTTGAAAAGTCATATACGGCTAATTATAGCACTGAGATTTTTACGATACATGCCGTTTAACGTAGAAATCCAATTACTTACATTTTGAGAGAATACGAAGACAATATTATTAAAGGTGGTTTTTATGAATTTGAATTACAACGTACAAAATAACCTGATACACTTTTAGTTGAAAAAATAATAAAATCGAAAGGTAATAAAGTTTTAGTGAAATGGCTTGGTTTTGATAACAGTAATAATAGCTGGATTTCTCGATATGATATTATAAATTAATAAACTTAAATGTAAGATTAAATATAAATAAATGTAAGAATGAAAAAATAAATAAATGCATATGTTATTTTTTAACATGTCTATGTTTATTTATTTATTATTTACACTTAATTTACATCCATTGCATTATTTTCTGCCTCCTCTTCTTCCTGCTCTACATGCGTAAAATTATTATTTTCATTAAATACATTCATATTATTATTCGCTTCAATTTGTTCTATATCTTTTTGTCCGTAAGGCAAAGTAAAATGGCAGTTTGCAATTTGATATCTTTTATTATCGCGGCTAACTAAGGCAGTTTTTTTTCTCGAATCGTGTAAACCTTTTCCTTTTTCGAGCGAATAGAGTTTTGACGGCAAATTGTTATTTTATTTTGAAATAAACATTGCATAAATTGTTTAAAAATTAGCTTTTTATCAATAATATATTTTTTTATCCCTTTAGCTTTTTTAATTTCTGAAAGATTATCTAGTAGTAATGCATACATTTTAGAGGATAGCGTTACAACCTCTGATATCAAGTTAGACCCAACCTCCGATTTCATTAAGCCAAGCAAACCGTTATTTACAAGGGGAATTTTAAATACGTTATCGGGACTAAAGTTTGATGTATCGAAACGTTCAATATTTTCACGTATCATTACGTAAGGCTCAAGACCACTAGTAAAAGAATAAAAAAGGCTGTCCATGTCATGGTAAATCAAGAGGGCATTTTGTCCATACCGTGGCCAAATAAGTTTATAATGAAAATCATTTAATAAAACTTTTGCGATTTCAAGTAATGCGAAGCCAACGTATATCGGGCGATCGTACTCTAGAATTAACTTATTTAATTCGATTGCAACGAAACCTCGTCAAATATTTCTAATCTTTTAAAGTAAAATTTTTATATTATATTTTTAGCTCCGGCGCGCCCAGCCCATGAGGTTCGCAAAACAAATTTTCGACCTTTCTCGGAGACAGTCAATAAATTTTCCAAAAAGTATATTAGATAGCTTTTTATAATGTAATTTGTCATACGGATTCGTGGCATTTATTCTTCTTTCAATATTACAGTCTATGTATTCTTCCAAAAAATTGCTTTGTCGAAATTTTAGAATTCTGTGTATTTTTTTACGCTTTGTGTAAGTTTTACGCTTTGTGAAAGCGCCTGTTTTAATGTTCTATAATACAAAACAAAATTTTTTTTTCCACAGAGTACCCAGTAGCTTTTTAGTTTTTGAATTTGGTGGTGTGGCGTGTACAGTCAACAAAGGTAGATCGCTCATTTTTTCGTGAATATCTTCGGGATAAGAAACATCGACTTCCAAGCAATAACCAACGTCTGCGTCATCAGCTATAGTCTGGACGTCAAAGTTTTCAAAATTTTCAAGACATTCAAAGCCTCCTGTTGTCAATTTCTGGTTCATGGAAGTCGGGTATAAAGAGCGTAAAAGTAAACCAAATAATTTTTCGGCAAAGACGCGTCCTAAGTCGATAAATATTTATTATTTGCCATAGAGTATCGCACAATTGCCTGTGTTAAACCCCCTCTAATTCCCGATTTAAAAAATAAAAGCATGTCAATATCCGTGATTAATTCTAATTTAACGTTTGTTTTTTTAAGCATTGCGTCTAGGGCGAAACTTGATAAGGAAACGTAAACAAACGGGTCTAGACCGTAACATTCAAGCATTAAATCTCGAAAATTCTCGCAAATATCTGCGAGGATTAACACATATGATCTCTAGTACAGCAAGTAATAATCATGTAGATATTTGCATTTAAAATGTGTCCAAATCGTCTGAGCACGCAAATAATCGCTGTCTGAAATATGCGAGTCGGTAAGACTCGAGTAAAAATCATCTTTTTGCGGCAACGTTTGTTCGTTAAGCTTATCCCACGAATCAACGTATTCATAGAGCACGACTCGTTTTTCAAAAAACATTTTTGCTTTACTTGGCTTTGGAAATTCCTATTTTAAAATTAACTTTTTCTCATTTCCCAGGTAAAGGGCTAATTTTTCCAAATATTCGCTAAGAAATCTATAGCTATCAATAAAATGTAATCTTACACGAGTGTACTTAACGTGTTTTATGACAGCAAAATATTTAGAAATATTACGAGGTATTACGGAAATCTCTCCCTCGATTCACGAAGCGATATCTTTTATAATAAACGCCAGATCATAATCTACAAAATTGTGAAAGACGATTTGGATAGCGAAATTTTTCCTATAATTAATATTGCAAGACTGGTGCGTTTTTCCACGAATGCAGCCACTTAAATGATCGTGATCGATAGCAATGGCGTAACCAGTCTTAATTTCCTTTTCACAAATGTGACAAACTTTTTCTTCCTCAAGGCGTCTTTTGTCTTCCTCAGTAAGAACCATTGGTTTAACTTCTTTTAAAATCATAAGATAAAAAAAATGTAATTTGAAAGCAAAAGTATTTAAAAGAATAAAAATTATTTAAAAACATTTTTTTTATTGATATCATACCTTATGTATTTTAAATGGTAGGTTTTTCAGCTTTTTGGCGAACCATTCAGCAGCATCAGGACTCCGGTGACTGTAATAGCCCTGGATATTGAGTTTAAGTTTTCAAACTTCGAGATATCCTCAAATGTAAAACAATGTTCTCCAGTACCGTCACCTATACCAGTGAAATCAAAATCCATTTCAGGATTCTCATTTCATCGCGTATGTAATTTTGGTAAGTATTTTCGTAAGTATTTTTGCATGTATCCATTAAATCATTAGGCTGAAAAAATCTTAAATTAACCAATACGGCTGTTTTAATTCTATTTTGAAATGCCGAATCAGTTTCGACAAATCTAAAGCCCGCTGCTGCTGCTACATTTTCGTTTTTTAGTTTTGCTTTGTAAGTTTTCAAATCTACACAGCCCATATTTTATTGATGAACACTGGATTTTACGTTCAATAACTTCAGATTTTATACCTATCAGCTAGGAGCCAAACATTCAGGAATAGTATATTACGACCCATGACCAGAAAAATAAAGTAAAAAAATATATAAAAAATATACTGTTAATAATGTATCATCAAATAAAACTTAATGTTTAAGAAAATTTATGCAGTGATAAATCAAAGAAAACTATAATTATAACTATTTTTTAAGTACACAGTCTTAATAAGAATATTAATTTTAATGCCTTTTTACTTATTTTAAAAATTTAAATTAACTAAATAAATTAATAACTTTTTTTTTCCAGAAGAGACTTCCCGAGAGTTTCGATGTGAATGTTTCGTCTCGTCCCGAATTTTCTACAAATGGTCTCGTCTCGGTCTCGTCCACCTCTACCCAGCTCCAAGGATTTTGATTTTTAAGTTTTTTAACCCGTGCCACAGTGCACTTGAAGTTTCCTATTGAAATAACATGGGAATTTTGAGTTTTTAGCTATACAAATTTTTACAAAAGCAAAATAGCGTTTAAAAAAGCTATTGTGAACCTATTGCCACGAAAGCCAAGAAAATTGTGGCATAGGCACTACGTGTTGTTCAATTAAAGTTGATTCATATTCTGCAGATTACTTATACGACTTGGAAAATTTCTGAAAACAGGAAGAACTTTTTGACCCCTCTTCACTCTTGCTCAGTCCGGAAGAACAGGAGTATGAGGACTTTTTTGTTCAAACCCATTCAAGAGATAAAACAGGTCGTTACATAGTCAGACTCCCATTTAAAGTTTCAAATCCTCACGATTTAAAATTTATTTTGGCTCGTTCAATATAGCTAAAAATATCTTGACTAAAACTGAAGCTCGCTTCTCAAAAGATGCAATTTTTCAAAAAGCTTACGTTAAATTCATGAACATTATGAAGATACTGGACACATGAAGGTATCAAAATTTGTTAATATAATTAAATGCTACTTTTTGCCACATCATGGTTTGGAAGAAACATAGCATAATCCCTGAAAAACCTAAATTCCCTCAGTTTTCAATAGCTCTGCTGAAAATTTTTACAAGTTGTCTATCAACAGTATTTTGAATATTGGGGCAAACTGGTTGCCACTTTTATCAGAGTTATTGACAAGCTGAATAAAATATAGGTTTGTGTTTGTTTCTGACATAGAGCAAATATTCAGACAAATTCTTGTCCATCCTGACGATCAAAAATTTCAGCAAATTCTTTGGCGATATAATTTAGATGATGTCATTAAAGCATATTCTTTGCAAACTGTTACATATGGTATGGTAACCAGTCCATTTTTGGCAAATAGGGTCTTAAGACAGCTCGCAATTGATGAAGGTTCAAAATACCCTCTTGCTGTGCAAGTATTAAACGAGGAAACTTATATGGATGACACGCTCTCAGACAGACACTCGTTATCAGAAGCCTTAAGTAAACAAAAAGACCTAATAGAAATCTGCAAGATGGGTGGTATGAACTTACACAAATGGGTCGCAAATGATACAAAATTACTAAATTTTCCTCGTTCAATAATTTCAGAATCAGTGGATTTATGTTTTGGTTTACTTGGTTTAAATTGTAACCCTGATGAAGATTACTTCTTGTTTACAATCACAATTGACAAATTAGATGGTAAAATAACAAAAAGAAAAGTACTGTCGTCAATAGCAAAATTATATGACCCTTTAGGCTGGTTAGCACCTGTTTTTATAACTACTAAAGATTTTATCCAAAATCTCTGGCTTGCCAAACTTGATTGGGAAGAGTCATTGCATAATAATTTAAAATCAGAATTTTTAAGTTGGTACACTCAAATTCCACTTTTGAGTTTCCCAAAAGTGAGTAAAGGGTTGCATTATATTCCTCAAGCTCAATTTGAAATAATAAGTTTCGCTGATGCATCAAAAATTGCTTATGGAGCTTGCGTTTATTTAAAGCTTATATATGATAATAAAATCTCAATGAATTTAGTTCTGGCAAACAAATAGTTGTTCCAAAGAAACCTCTACTCAAAATACCTAAATTGGAACTCAGTACTGCTGCCTTATTAGATCGGTTAACCGTAAAGGTACTGCGTGCTCTAAAATAAGCTTTGAACAATTTGTTTTTGTTCATGGATTCAATGGACGTTTTGCATTGGCTAAGTGACCATCCTTCAAAATGGCCACCTTTTATTGCAAACAAATATTCCAATATTCATTTTCTCGTACCCCAGTCAATCACGGTACCACGTGAGATCTCAAAATAGCCCTGCTGATTGTGTTTCTCGTGGAATTTCTCCTTCTGAACTTTGTGGTGGGAAGGAAATAAACTAATAATAGACTCAAACTCAATAATGAGCGGTAGTAAAGCTCTAAAAATCAAAAAGGTTTCAGACTTATGTTCCAATTTTAAGTTTCATATAATAAAAGAAAATCAAAAAAGATTAAAATATGGGATTTCCTAGAAAAATATTCAGACTTATCAAAATTATTAAGAATTTCAGCTTACATACTTAGATTTATTAATAAAATATCTTCAAAATCAAAAAAAGTTTTAAGTAGGTCTGAATTATTTTTAAGCAAATGGTTTGACTTAAAATATGATTTTTCAATTGTTTATTCTGCTTCAGTAGAAGAAATAAACAGATCATGATTCATTAGATCAAGAAATTCATTATCTTAAAAACTACAAGACAATCTATTAAAAGTAGGTGGCAGAGTTGAAAATTCAAATTTGTCAGAAGAGGAAAAACATTCTCTAATTTTACCGTTCAAAAGTAAACTTTCACAATCAATTGTAGAACTTTTTCATTTAACAACAAAACATGGCACTATCAAGCAAACTTTTTCAGCTGTTAATTCTATGTACAAAATTATAAAATGCAAATATTTTGTTAAAGCTCACATAAAGAAATGCCATTTTTGCATTCGTTACAATTCATCTCGCAAAATTCAAAAAATGGGGAATTTATCCTTTTATAGAGTAACAATACCTGATAAAACCTTCAGAATTAGTGGCATGGACTACGCGGGCCCCTTCAACATTCTTACTTTTAAGGGAAGAGGCGCTAAGTCTTTAGAAGATTATGTCGTTGTGTTCATATGTATGGCAACCAAAGCTGTTAATATTGAGTTGGTTACAGGCTATGATAGTGAAAGTTTCATCGCTGCGTTTCGCAGATTCACGTCGTTTCGTGGAGCTTGTACCCATTTGGTGAGTGACCGTGGTACTACCTTTGTCGGTGCTGACAGACTCCTCAAGGAAATGTATTTAGAGTATTCATCCTACATGCAAAAACTTGGTGGACTCTTAGCTGACGAAGGCACTACTTGAGAATTCAACTTACCTTGTGCAACACATTTCGGCGGAATCTGGGAAGCTGCGGTGAAATCTATCAAGCATCATTTTTAGAGTTCTTGGGAACATCAAATACACATTTGAAGAATTATACACCTTCCTAAAACAAGTGGAATCTTGCCTCAATTCGCATCCTTTGTTGCCATTGACAGAGAATCCCATAGATTTATTCTTATCACCGTCATTGTTGCTAAACCAGTCTCAATCGTATTTGATACCTGAACCCAGTTACTTAGTCAAAAAAATACCTCCTACGCAAAGATACGAGTTACTCCAACAGATGACACAGGACTGGTGGAAACACTGGTCCTGTGACTATTTGCAATCTTTGCAAGACAGACAAAAATGGAAATTGGCACAGCGTGTTGATTACTGATAAAATAATGCTAGCAGCAAAGTGGCCATTAGCTCAAGCAAGTTGACGAGGGTTGTGGACCTGAGGACCAGTGCTACAATGCTAACTAGACCCATTCATAAATTAATTTTATTAACGTCTTTAGACAATGAATCAGACTAAGCAAAATTGAAATTGTATAAACTAAGATTGTAGATAGTATAAAAATTGTGTAATGTATTGTATTTAATAATTTATTTATTTATTTATTTATTTGTTGTATTATTATATATTTAACAAAAAAAATATACAAAAAAAATATAAAATATTCAAAATTGTATTCATCAAAAAAAAAATATTATTAAATAATTGTAAATAATTATAAAAACCTTCATCAAAAAAGCACCTTAAATTTTGGTGTTAATACTCGAAATTGGGTCTTAACACCTAATTTATAGTGTAATTTAGAAAATGATTGGTGTTAACACTGAGCTTCAGGTATTAATACCCAAAAATTTGGCATTTACACTAAAATTTTAAAAAAACACTGAAACAATCGGTGTTAGATTAAATTTTTAAAGTTTACACTGAAGTGTTCGGTGTCTACATTGATATTTCGGTGTTTACACCAAAATGTTTATACTAAACCCGAAACCAAATGCTATATTTATTGGAGTTGGTGTATCACATATCTTTGTTAATAATCTTTTTAGTTTTTATGTCACAGTGAGGAAGAGTAGACGCAGTTAAAGGCTTCGATGAAATAGTGAAAATTATTTTAATTTTAAAAAATTTTTAATATATTTAATAATTAATAAAGTTTTATCTGATGCAATGTTAAGTAAATTGTAAGTAATAAAAAATTTTTCTGGTCAGCGGCCAGAAAGCACGTATTTTCCGGCTCCTGCGCGTCCGGAAAAGACGTGTTTTCTTGCCACTGATGCAGAAAAATCGTATACAACCCTGGGCCATAAAAAAAGAATGCCCCAAATCGCAGTTTATTAATAGTTTATAACAGTTTACGTGCGAATTGGGCCATTCTTTATTTTTCTAGCCATGGGTCGTAGTATACTATTTCTGTACTGTGGCCCGAAAGTACGTATTTCCCGGACGCTGCGCGTCCTCGGCTTCGCCTCAGAAGGTAATTTGTAATGCGGTATTTTCGCATATTAAAACAAAGAAAATTTATCATTATTTTCAATTATTTTCTTATTGATTTTTTTTATCTTTTTAAATTCCCCGCTACGTACCGTCCAAATACGAGTAATGACTCGTCAATAAAAGAAGAAACAACGGTACGTGCGGACAGGAATTTGGAGGGATGATTCCTTCTTCTGCTGGCGAGAGCATGAAAAGTTACTGCTCCAAATTAGATTTTTTTATTATTAATCAAAATTATAATTTCTATATAAAATCTCACTAAGTTTTGTGAATTTTAATTTTATTATTATTTAAAAAGTGTAAAATTATAAAATTAACTAGTGTCAGTTTATACTGGTGTTTCTAATTAACTCCAAAAATTTACAAAAGGAGTCATAACCTGCAAAGGAGCACGTGGAGATAATCATAATTTTAAATAAGGATTTTATGAACTTTCTTCATTTCTCTTTATTATAAAAAGGTATTGTGCACACAAAATTCATATGAGCTTATCGCGACAATACCCAGAAAGCAAAATGAATTCATAAATTTAAAGTTTATTCATAAAGAATTCTTTATGAACTCACAATGTAATCGTAATCTGATCATTTAATTTCGCCTGATTGAGTTCTTTGTGAGTTCAATACGAGTAAAAATTGCGTATAAAAAAATGTACCTAGTTATAGTAATATAGTTACAACGTGGTTACAACTCACACGTACACCCACACAACTAAACAGACTTTTAAAAAAGACGCCACTTTCGAGGGAGACCGTTAATATTCCATGATGAAAAACATCACGTGTTGTAAAGTGTTATATTATTATTGCATAAATAATACAATTAAGTTAATTAATTAAAAGTTCATTTATAAATCATTTATTCACTAAATATTTAAAAGTTAGTGTTATAGTGTAGTTGTAGGATATTTTAAAATAAAAATATCAAGTGACTTATTATTACTGAATATAACCTATATATTATCTGTATTGATTGTATTTTATTATTGCAGCAAGTGTTAATTATTTACAAAAATAAAACATTTAATTTTCTTTTTTAAATTAAGTGCAAAATAACCTAGTCATAAATATATAAAAACATCGTTAATGTAAAATTTTTTAATTAAAGTTAATAAAATATATCTTATTTTAATGAATTTAATTGATTTTTTAATATTTTTAAATAAGT
This sequence comes from Anagrus nilaparvatae, assembly GCA_022575985.1. Lineage (NCBI taxonomy): Eukaryota > Metazoa > Arthropoda > Insecta > Hymenoptera > Mymaridae > Anagrus > Anagrus nilaparvatae. The sequence continues at coordinate 33,698,610 of JAKSXM010000007.1, forward strand.
TTATCTTAACACAAATACCTATATAAATTATTTTCAACCATTTTTTTTACCTAAAATTGAATAAAATAAAATTATTTTAAAATTATTTACTTCCTAATATAACTATATTATTTAAAAAAAAATTCTGATTTCATAAAGTATGGATAAAATGGATATATTTTATGAATTCAAAAATGATTCAAAAAGAACTCAATTAGGCGAAATAAAATGACTTCATTATGAATACATATCGAGTTCAATAGGCATAGAAAAAGAGTTCATTCTGAGTACTCGTGAATTCATATTGAACACAATCTGAATTCATTTTGCTCACTGGGTATTCTTTTATTAAAATTTGTTCAGAATTAAAATCACGTTAAATTTAAAGTAGTGTAAGTGTATGTATGTGAGTACACACGGGAGTCGACACCGTGGTACCTAACATTATATTCATATGCTATATATGTATATATACTCACATATATATAGATATATATTCATATGTATATAACTTTCCCACATTATTATATATAATTAATTTTTTTTATTAATAAATTTATATTTTCAATCATATAAATAAATTCTAAATTATTTAAAAGTCCTGTTTCCTTCTGCATGTTGCCCTCGTATATATGTGAGTTAATGTACACAAACATATTCTAATACAGGTAAATTCCGTATAAAATATTAAAATATTTTTTTTATGTAACAATTTATTTAATATTTGCATATTATTTTATTAATTTTAATTAGTTAATAATAAATAAGTTGTCACAAACGAAAGTTTAAAGAATGTAAAATTTATAATATATTGACACTTCTTATAATAATGTGCAATAAAACATTTTAAACTTTGTATTTAAATAATAATTTTTATAAACTGTTTTGCACTATAGTAAATATTTATGTTTTCGAAGTCTATAATATTCTAATAGATACAATTTAAATAAATTAATATATATGGAGACTTCTCTAAAATTTGTGCAATATTTGCAATTTTTGTATGAAAAGTAAATAGTTTGATGTGTTATTTTTTTAATTAGCAAAATTTTTTTTATGCTAAATTTACATAGTAAAATTTAGTTAAATAATTTAGCCATATATATGGGCTTTTATAATAATAATGGAAAGATTCCTAAAACTTAAATCATTTCGAATTATTTAAATGTAAATTATTGAATGAGTGTGATTTTTTTAAGATTAAAATCAACATTATTTATAATAATTTGTTTTTGAGAATTTATTTTTCGTTTAAAATATGAAATTAAAATTTTTTTGTAATGCGTCTTGCTAATATCTTATGGAAGGTTTAGGAAGGGGATATTACCTCGCTTTATTAAGCTTGGTTAAATGTTGAAGTTTTTTAACAATCCGAAATAAAAAGTTTTATTTTCATGGAAATTTAGGTCAACCAGTTATAAAAATTTTATAAAAGTCAAGTTTAGTAACTTTGACTTCAAAACGCCTTGTTCTTTTCTGCAGTACTTAATTAATTTTTATGACGGTCAGACGTGACTATCAAGTACTTGAGCAAGAGTTGTTAATAGATTGCAAATCGTGCTAGCCTATATAGGGTTATTCTAGACGTTTGCATTTTAGGTGTTTTCGGCGCCTTAATAATTATTCAGGTTTCGTACCTTTTGCCATAAAAACGTATGTTAGTAATGAGATTCTTAGCTACAATCTCATCAGGTTTAATACTTTCATGCCTAAGAGTATAATTACAGGTTTCCCTCTTTTCCCGCCTTAAAAGTGTTGAGATTATTGAGACAAAATTTTGTTCTCTACAAGTTATTTGCTTTCATGACAAAAAAGTGATCTTAGATTAGTATTTAGTTATAGTTAGAATAAAAATTAGTTATAAGAAAATCTTAGATTTTTTTCATCTATTTAAAATTACAACTGGTTGGTCCTACTTGAATTATAAAATTTTATAGAATAAAGCGCTATGCATGCGGAATTATATTTGAAAATTTCAAATTTCGGATTCAATTGTCACAAGAGATTAGAAGTACGAACGCGAAGAAGAATAATATTATTATGCCTGATTACTTGGAGAAGAATTATTTGTAGTATAGATTTTAGGAGCACGCCCACAAAGTAGGTTAATTACGGAATCTTAAGAACTATAGGGCTTTGACTGATCACTTTAGTTCTATATCTTAACCGCAGTAATTTTCCGAGAGCTGGAGCCGTTTAAATTTTCTTGAACATATTACGACATGGTCGCATCTTTAACGATTTGGGTCAATATAATTTTCTGAGACGTGGAAAGTTTAAATTTTCTAAGACAAGTGACACCTTACCCTACTCAAGACATCAAAGCATTATATTAACTACGTGACCCTACATATTAATAAATTTTGTTTGCACTAAGTTTGCTGCACCCCTAATGAGAAGATTAATCGAAGTTTAAGCAGCGGGGTGTAATACGGTGTTTTTATACACCTTTTGAATAATTTCAAATTAAAAATCGCGCTTATATGTTATGTAATTCAGGTGTGAATTACGGCGCTAAAATCGATATTATTGATCGATAAGTGGGGGTCACGTGAGTTTCAAAGCAATAACTCTCTCTCTCGTCCCTCGGATTTCGTGGAAATCGGACGAATTATGTAATCTCGCGCGCGCTTCTTTTTGTTCCTGTAGATGAGATATGCTCTCCAGGTAACTTTACTGAATTGCACGTTTCGTGTATCTTGATAAGATGTACCCGCGTAGTGTGACCTTATAATTGATATAAAATTAAATGAGTGAGGATGGAAAATACTTCAAAGAAAATAGAAGAGAGAAAAATAGCTGCCGTGCAGATAAATTCCATTTCATCACTAGGAGTCTCTCCAGAAAGGTCCATACGTCGGGACACCATGTTTGGTATCAATATTGTTGATAAAAGAAAAGGAGACGATGTGAGTACGATTTAAAATAAAATGGTTAACCACGCGGAATTCTAAAAATAATTAATTTTCTCTTAATAAATTTATGTAAACTGGTATATAAATATTTGTATGTATGCATGATAAGATAGTATGAGTGTGGCCACCGAAAATTATGTAAAATACTTTTATAATTTTGAACAATTAAAATTTATTAAATTAAAATATATAATGATCATTTAAATTAAATTATTAATTTGTCTTATAAAAATTTATTTATTAATCCTTTTTCCAATGAATGTTGCCAGGCGTGTGTGTGTATCTTTACATACCACACTATAGTAAAACAGGTAACACCCCTTCTCTCTTAAAAGTAACATTGTATTTTGGCAATATAAAACATTATTAAATTAATTATTATTATTATTATTTATTTATTATTGCTAAAATAAAGTGTTACAAATTTACGTGCGATTTGGGCCATTCTTTATTTTTCTGGCCTAGGACCGTAATATACTATATTTTTATTACTAGATCATTCATCATATTGAAAAAAATATTCGGTTTTGGCAAACAAAAAAACGCAGGTTCCCGTATCTGGAAAATTCCGGTTAACGTAAGGAAATTTTTTTCTTTGTTTAAACTTCTACAAATAGTATAAAACTCCGGGAAATTAAAACAAAAAAAATTTGGGGGGGGGGCAAAAATTTTGGGCGAGGGGCAAAACCTAGTAATGATAATAATTATGGTGTAAATTTGTTTAATAATTAAAAATTGCTTTTTAATTTAGAAGTAATGTTTGAAACAATTGAAAACTTTTGAGATTACGGCAAAAAATATTAGTATTTTTCTAAAAATTTTCATTTCGGGGGGCCAGGATACATGCTTCAATGTGCATATTATTTTAATAAATATTTAAAATAAATTATTAATTATGAACTTTTCTTACATCACCTTCATCTAGAGGAGAAAAAGTCTTAGAGCAAAAATTTATCATCTTTTCAGCTGCTTTTTTTTGTCTCTTCCAGCAATCTTCTCTTGTCTGATGCAAATTTGGCACAATGACTCCTTAATTTCCTCAGAATCAGGACCAAATCGAAAAAAAAACGGTGTCATAAACGGATATTTTCCGAGAACCGATTTGCATAAATGTAATTCACGTTTCTGAAGTGCCTAAAATTTTAATTTGACGGTGTCTATTTACACTTACCGTTTCCACACGGCATTCCGTTTTTCAGATAATATCCACGGTTTTTAATCTTTTCCGTGTGTAACCGCGTGACTTACAAATTAGCCAAACTTCTGCCGTGTCTAGCCGTATAAAAATTTGTTTTATATCTTCTGCCGTGTTTAATCGTGTTAATATAATAAAAAAGAGCCTATCCGTGTGTAACCGTATGAAAAATGATTTTATAGCTGCAGCCGTGTTGAACCGTATCAATGTTAAAGAAAAAGGGATTAACCGTCCAATAAGCATAAAAAACTCTTGAAGAAGAACCGACATTACGCACTCTTCAAGAACACTTTAACTTCGAAAAGGTGCTTATTGGGCGTGTCTTTATAAGTATATAATAGGTCGACCGTTTTTAACCGTATGAAGAATGCTTTTAATAAATCAACCGTGTTTAACCGTGTCAAAATAATAAAGAAGAGCTCAGCCGTGTGTAACCGTATGAATAATGAATTTAGAGCTGCTGCCGTATTGAGCCGTATCAATATTAGCGATAAAGAGATCAACCGTGTCTAGCCGTATGAAAAATGAATTTCAAGCATTAACCGTTTTTAACCGTGTCTTTCTAAGCATATAATAGGTTGACCGTGTGCAACCGTATGAAAAATTCTTTTTTAAAGAATCAACCGTGTCTAGCCGTATGAAAAATGAATTTCAAGCATCAACAGTGTTTAACCGTGTCTTTATAAGCATATAATCGATCAACCGTGAACAACCGTATAAAAAATGCTTGCCGAGTGTAACCGTATAAAAAATAAATGTATGGCTACGGTCGTTAAAAAAAAAGAATTATTAAAAGTACATAATGTTGGCGCACGGGTATACTAGCAAAAGTTGGAGGAGGGCTCCGTCGCGTCCCTCTGTTTCGCATTTACTTCTGTTTTTGTTGCTTCAAAAAATCATTTTTTTCACTGCAAATTTATAAATATCCAAACACATTCAGATTTTTCAGATCAGGTTCGGCCCCCCATGTTTAAATTTTTTTCTGCTGCACTACAAATTTACAATGCTAACACATTCAAGCTATTCAGAGCAGCATAGGTGAAGCGTATTCACTTCATAATGCTTCTGATTTTGAAAATTAATGTATCAAATGTTAAAAAAGTTAAAAAGTTAAAAGTTAAACCTAAAAAAAGGTTAACCAAATTTGTTAATTGATAATAATTTTGAATTTTTAGTGAATAATAGTATTTATTATTTTAATATAAAAAAAATAAATAAAATAAAATTTTTAATAACCAAAATTTTAATAATTTATTAATTTATTTCGTTTTATGAATACTAAAATTTCTTGCATTTGTCCTGGAGTTTCTTATTTTTACCGCAAATCATCTAAAAAATTATTTTCAAAAATCAAAAACTTTATTAAGAGTCTTTCTTTGCCAAAACCGCAATGGTGGGCAGGTCGGGTCATCGGATGGGCCTCAAATTTTTCCCATGTTTTTATAACATAAAGATAGGAAAATCCTGAAATTTTCAGCCTTCTAGGTCTTAAACATCCCGAGTTATGGCCAATCAAATTCATTAGGCGGCTCTCGACCGGCGTTAGTGCTTTTCGGGAAAATGGTTAAAAATCATAAATATAAGCTTGAAAAAAAATTCTGAAACAGCATATATGTTGGGAAACCTTCAGTAAATCCATTTCTGCCATTATTTTTTCGGAAAAACCCCGGGAAATTCCGGAAAATGGGAAAATGCGTTTTAAGAAAAATCGCAATATCTCATTTGCCGCCATTTTTTTTTTGAAAATTTTTTTTTCAAAATTTTTTTCAACCGAAATCCCATCGATCTGTATGAAAAAAAATTTTGATTTCGGCCATTAAGGTCGATTTTAGCCTGTTTTAGAATAATTTCACATTTTCAATACTTCTTTATTTAATTTTCCGTAAGGGGTTAAAATAATTGACTTTTTTGCTTTCAGAATCTAATAGCCAGGGAAAAAGTAGTCCTAAATAAAAAAAAAAATTGCTCTTTTCGATGAAAATTAACCGAGTTATGGTCAAGTAAAGATAGTGTCACAAATTACCATTTTTATACTAATTCCAATTTTAGGGTCCATAACGACATTATAACTTGAAAAATGCATAACTCGCTTAAATTTTATCGTAAAAAGAAAAGCTTAGGATTATTATCGAATATTTTTTCCTTGACTATTCGTTTATCCAATAAAAAAATTAATTTTCTTGACAGAAATTTATTTTTTTTGATAAAAAATGATAATAATCAAAAACAGTCTTTAACATGTTACATTAGTTTTTGACCAAAAAAAAACTTTTTATTAACTAAACTAATTTTTTTCTTGCATAAAAGAATAACCAAGGAAAAAATATTCGATAATAATCCTAAACTTTTCTTTTTACGATAAAATTTAAGCGAGTTATGCATTTTTCAAGTTATAATGTCGTTATGGACCCTAAAATTGGAATTAGTATAAAAATGGTAATTTGTGACACTATCTTTACTTGACCATAACTCGGTTCATTTTCATCAAAAAGAGCAATTTTTTTTTTTATTTAGGACTACTTTTTCCCTGGCTATTAGATTCTGAAAGCAAAAAAGTCAATTATTTTAACCCCTTACGGAAAATTAAATAAAGAAGTATTGAAAATGTGAAATTATTCTAAAACAGGCTTAAATCGACCTTAATGGCCGAAATCAAAATTTTTTTTCATACAGATCGATGGGATTTCGGTTGAAAAAAATTTTGAAAAAAAAATTTTCAAAAAAAAAATGGCGGCAAATGAGATATTGCGATTTTTCTTAAAACGCATTTTCCCATTTTCCGGAATTTCCCGGGGTTTTTCCGAAAAAATAATGGCAGAAATGGATTTACTGAAGGTTTCCCAACATATATGCTGTTTCAGAATTTTTTTTCAAGCTTATATTTATGATTTTTAACCATTTTCCCGAAAAGCACTAACGCCGGTCGAGAGCCGCCTAATGAGTTTGATTGGCCATAACTCGGGCTGTTTAAGACCTAGAAGGCTGAAAATTTCAGGATTTTCCTATCTTTATGTTATAAAAACATGGGAAAAATTTGAGGCCCATCCGATGACCCGACCTGCCCACCATTGCTGTTTTGGCAAAGAAAGACTCTTAACTATATCAAAAAAAAATTTTTAATTTTTGAAGAAACGTCGGTTTTTAATAAAAGTTTAACTGTGTACGTATAAATTAGTGCCGAATAAAGGAATACCAATTGCAATCAAATTTTATCATATTTTTTAGATATTTTTTCACTTTTTAACCAAATTTTCAAAAAATTTTATGTATCCCAAAAATAGTAAAAATTGAATTGAATCTCCAAAAGTACGGTAGCTGAGTCGCAAAACTTTGGCTTATGTCTCCCCCAGACTTTTTTTCTCTATTTTAACACCGGCTTTATGTAATTTCATTCGTTGGTTCGAACCTCATGGTTAAACACACAGGCACAAAAATAAATTATTAAAAATACTATAAAAAATAAAAAACAAAAAAAAATTTTTTTTATTAGCTTTAAAAATATTTTATAAAATTTTAAAGATACCTCCGTTTTGAATAAAAATTTAAGAGAATACGTAAGAATTGGTGCGGAATCGAATACTTCAAAGTTCGACCATAAAATTTTTCGATAGACTCGAGATATTTCAATTTTTGTTAAAAATTTTATAAATTTTGTCAAGTTCAAAAACGCTAAAAATTAAATATCTCAAAAACTTCGATTGGTGAGCAGAAAATCAATAGCTTTTGTCACCCACAGACTTTTTCGCTTTATTTTGACAATGGTTTCATGCCAATAGGTTCGGCTGTTCTTGAGTCATTAGGGTACAAACAGACAGACAAACAGAAAAATAAATTTTCAAATATATATAGTGTTAAAATATTAAGATATATCTATCTATATTATAAAATTCTAAACGCTGCCGCCGCCGACATGGGTTATTTGGGCACCCCCATTTGAGCACCCTCATTTGGGCACCCCCATTTGGGCACCCCCCATTCACCCCCATTCACCCCCCAGGTAAAAATAAAATTATTAAAAAGCATAAATAATTATTAACTTAATATAATTAATAAATAAATAAAAAACGTACAATATATTTAACTTTGATAATAAATTAATACGAATTATACTAAGTTTAGAAGAATTAATGGAAGGCCAAGAACTATTAAGAGATGCAGGTATAGATGCTTTTTGAAAATTAAAAAAAAAAATTAATTATTTATAAAAAAATAATTTTATTTATTTTTTATAGATGATAAGAAATTAAAATTTAACAATGGATTTCATATTATTGCATTTGAAATAAATTTTTGTGAAAGAAAAATTAAATTATTCAAATAAAAAAAAAAAAATTATTAGCAAATAAGCTTAAAGTTTTATTCTTTCTAATTAATTGTCTTTTAATTTCTAATTCTAAACATGCGGGGGTTGGCGCGCGGAGAGCGCAGGGGCCAAAGCCCCCTAGTAATATATAGGTTAGCTCGACAATTTTTAATCTAATGTTTACTATTTTTGGGTTACTTCGAAGAAATACTGCAGTTGAAGATTCAGAAAGCATTACCAATATTATATGCACTACTCTCCTCTGAGAGCCAAGAAGGCAGGAACCACTACATGCAGTGGTTTCTGCCTTCGCAGGCTCAAGGTGAACATGAATGGTCCAAAAAGCAGTAAGCGCAAACTCTTAATGTCCGTAACTCACTCCATAATACTGTATGGATCGAAAACCTGGATGGGGGCGCTAGAGAATCCTAATTAAGCTGCTCGGAAAGAACATAAACTTAACCATGACAGAAAAAAAATTTTCAAAAAATTTTATTTATCCCAAAAATAGTAAAAGTTGAATATCTCCAAGACAAATAAATTTTCAAATGTATATAGTATTAAGACATAGTATTCAGATATGTATATATGGATGGTTCTAGAATTGACTGAATGAAGTAATACCAATTGCGACATTAAAATTTTATCATATTTTTCAGATATTTCACTTTTTAACCAAATTTTCAAAAAATTTAATTTTTCCCAAAAATAGTAAAAATTTTTTTATTTTAACTTTATTTTAACACCAGTTTTATGTAATTTCGTACATTGGTTCGAGCCTCAGGATGAAACTCATAGACACACAGGCACAAAAATAAATTATTAAAAATACCATAAAAAATAAAAAAATGAAATAATATATTAAGTATCAAGGGTGTGAAAGCCTTGGTACCAGCGTGAGCAACAAGTAACATGTGTTAACGCAAGTGTCTGTTAACGCAATATCAAAGTATTTCGCCCATGGTGCTTATAATATTTTTTGACTACCTAAGCGTAGAACGAGTGCAGGTAATTCTTTACGCACGAGTTTACGAATCGAATACTACAAACTTGTGACAATAAAATTTGTCGATAGTCTCGAGATATTTCAATTTTTTGAAAAGTTTTTAAAATTTTACCAAGTTCAAAAACACTTAAAATCAAGTATCTAAAAAACTACGGTAGTTGAGCAAAAAATCTATGGCTTATGTCACCCGCAGAGTTTTTTTTCTATATTTTGACACTGGTTTCATATCAATTGGTTTGGTGGTTTTTGAGTCATTAGGCTACAGACAGACACACAACTACACAAATAAATTACTAAAAATACCATGAAAAATAAAATGTACATTATTTATCAGTTTACAATTTTTTATTTTAATTAAAAAAATAACATTCACAAACTATTTGATTTTATTTTATTATTATTATTATAATTAGTGTTACGGTTTTATCCAAGGGATACGTAAATATAAATAATTATGAATATATGAAATATAAGTTTATCCTGGGGATATTGACTGCCCCAGGTATTTTGTAAAGTTGGATGGTTATATAAGGTTGGTTTATAGTTGATGTATTTGTAGATGAGTCCGAGTTCGATCTAAGCTGGATGAACCTAACCTGAGGCGAAGTTCTTAATTACAGAAGAAATTGTCACAATAATAACTGATAACTGATTTGATATATAACTTTCACTTTATTAATTATAAGTAAATATAATAAAACTGTCTAAGTCTTTAAGTCAAGTAATTAAAGGTAGAACTGTAATAGAGTGGTAAGACTCTAAACGAAAGATAGTATTCTAATGAATGGTGGTACTCTAATAAGTATTTTGGGCGCCTGAAGGGCAATATATAATCTAATGTGAATCTGCCCATACTGCGAGATTTTGGGGGAGACGTCCAATACAAAAAAGCGTCGGTCTCGTCACGTCCAATTAGCGGAGGCGTCCCTAATTATTACTAAGAATCGCGAGGTGGGATTTATGCAGTTTATAACGCCTATAAATCCCTACTAATCTATGTCATAGCTGACTTTTGGTCCCACGCTATTGTGCTAGATCAGCAACAGCGGAAATGCACCTGCGGGTTCCTATGTCGTCTGTAATATTAATACAGCTATCGGATATAGGGTTTACTATTTATATATATATCAAATGTTAGGCATATCAATTTTGACCTACCATACGTAAAATCTCCCTCCCTTCATTCCAATCGTCCCAATTGGGTCAGGTGGGGGAGATGGGGCTGAAGGCAGGGTTTCAAGGGGGTGGTAAATTCTAGAATTTTCTGTCCATAGTCAATGTCAATACATAATTATATAATATAAGTACATAAAATAAAATTTTGATTATAATATTGATTCTATATAATTTTAAGATATATGTTTTACATAAAATTAAAAATTTTTGATTATAATAATGATTTTATATAATTTTAAGATATAAGTTTTATGATTATACATAATATATAAATTGTAAAAATGTTTAGTAAACTAAAAAATTTTATAAGTATAAAATAAAAATTTAAAAATTTTTAGATCTATATAAAATATTAAGAAATTATTAGTTAAAATATATGATTAATAATATAATAAATTTTTGGATTCTTCAAAACGAAATCTTATGGAAGATGCCAGTTAGTTACTTGGATTCATCTTCTTTGTAATGATCAAGTTGTTAATTTTGTTGCTGGATTTTTCTAAGTTGGAGTTATCTGAAATCAATCTAGAGAAATTAGTTTTAAAACCCCCGAGACATTATATACCCGAAACTTGGAGAACTTAAGGATAGGTGGAAATTTTCAAATTTTATGAGTTTTGGATGGAAAAAGGGTTAAAAATTGATAAATTTTATAAATTTTTAAGTAATTTGATTTAAAAAATAGTAGTTTATTGAATGTGTTGGAAAAATCGTCCAATTTTTACAAATATTATGGTTTAAAGGGTTTAAAATTTATAAATTTTATAAAGTTTTTGTATAATTTGACTTATTTATTGAAAAAAATTTCTTTAATTTTTGCAATTATTATGGATTAAAGGGTTTAAAATTTATAAATTTTATATGATTTTTATTTAATTTTATTTATAGGATAGTAAATTATTGAAAATATTGAAAAAAAATCATTTAATTTTTGTAAATATTAAGGGTCAAAAGGGTTTAAAATTGATAAAATTTATAAAATTTTTACGTACTTTAATTTGTAAAATAGTGATTTATTGAAAATATTTGAAAAATCATTCAGCTTTTCCAATTATTATAGGTTAAATGGTTTAAAATTGGTAAATTTTATAAGATTTTTATGTATTTTAGTTTATAAAAGTGGTAATTTTTCAAAAATATTGGAAACATCATTCAATTTTTACAGATATAATGGGTTAAATGATTTAAAATTGATAAATTTTATCAGATTTTTATGTATTTTAGTTTATTAAGGTGGTAATTTTTCAAAAATATTGGGAGGATCATTCAATTTTTATAGATGTTATGGGTTAAATGGTTTAAAATTGATAAATTCTATGAGATTTTTATATATTTTAGTTTATAAACGCGGTAGTTTTTCAGAAATATTTAGTGAATCATTCAATTTTTATAAGGTTTTTGTATTTTGGTTTATAGAAATGTTAATTTTTCAAAAAAAATCTTAGGTAAATCTTTCAATTTTTATAGATATTATAGTTTAAATCTTTATTGATATTGATGATTTATTGAAATTATTGATTTTTAGGTTATAAATAGCATTTTTAATGGGTTAAATTTGTCAATTTTTTTTGAAATATGGATTTAATTACTATATTTTACATGAATTTTTAATAAAAATTGCAAATTTTATTCATATATGATTATCTGTTTAATTTTGCATATTATTTTCGAAAAACTACATTATACTGACATCTACAGGAATTTTTTGATAATTGTAGTGGGTATTTTATAAAAGTATTTACTATTTACTTATATAAGTTTATACCGTTTGGTGTAGCGTTTACTTAGTGTTATGTTAGGATAGTGGGAAGGAAGGCTTTTTATAAATTTGCAGCATGATAAATTTTGTAAGTTAGCGGGACGGAAGGTTTTTTTATAACTTTTGGTAAGTTAGCGGGACGGAAGGTTTTTTTGAATAAATTTTGTAAAAAGATAAATTTTAGGTAAGTTAGCGGGATGGAAGCTTTTTTTATAAATTTTGTGAAATGATAAATTTTAGTAAGTTAGCGGGACGGAAGGTTTTTTTATAAAATTTGTAAAATGATAAAATTTTGGTAAGTTAGCGGGACAGAAGGTTTTTTTTTATAAATTTTGGTAAGTTAGCGGGACGGAAGGTTTTTTTATAAATTTTGTAAAATGATAAATTTTAGGTAAGTTAGCGGGACGGAAGGTTTTTTTTATAAATTTTGTAAAATGATAAATTTTAGGTAAGTTAGCGGGACGGAAGGTTTTTTTATAAATTTTGTAAAATGATAAAATTTTGGTAAGTTAGCGGAACGAAAGGTTTTTTTTTAAATTTTGGTAAGTTAGCGGGACGGAAGGTTTTTTTTATAAATTTTGGTAAGTTAGCGGGACGGAAGGTTTTTTATAAATTTTGGTAAGTGAGCGGGACGGAAGGTTTTTTTATAAATTTTGTAAAATAATAAATTTTAGGTAAGTTAGCGGGACGGAAGGTTTTTTTTATAAATTTTGTAAAATGATAAATTTTAATTAAGTTAGCGGGACGGAAGGTTTTTTTATAAATTTTGTAAAATGATAAAATTTTGGTAAGTTAGCGGGACGGAAGGTTTTTTTTTAAATTTTGGTAAGATAGCGGGACGGAAGGTTTTTTTTATAAATTTTGGTAAGTTAGCGGGACGGAAGGTTTTTTATAAATTTTGTAAAATGATAAATTTTAGTAAGTTAGCGGGACGAAAGGTTTTTTATAAATTTTGGTAAGTTAGCGGGACGGAAGGTTATTTTTATAAATTTTGCAAAATGATAAATTTTAGATAAGTTAGCGGGACAGAAGGTTTTTTATAAATTTTGTAAAATGATAAATTTTAGTAAGTTAGCGGGACGGAAGGTTATTTTTATAAATTTTGCAAAATGATAAATTTTAGATAAGTTAGCGGGACAGAAGGTTTTTTTATAAATTTTGTAAAATGATAAAATTTTGGTAAGTTAGCGGGACGGAAGGTTTTTTTTTAAATTTTGGTAAGATAGCGGGACGGAAGGTTTTTTTTATAAATTTTGGTAAGTTAGCGGGACGGAAGGTTTTTTATAAATTTTGTAAAATGATAAATTTTAGTAAGTTAGCGGGACGAAAGGTTTTTTATAAATTTTGGTAAGTTAGCGGGACGGAAGGTTTTTTTATAAATTTTGTAAAATGATAAAATTTTGGTAAGTTAGCGGGACGGAAGGTTTTTTTTTAAATTTTGGTAAGATAGCGGGACGGAAGGTTTTTTTTATAAATTTTGGTAAGTTAGCGGGACGGAAGGTTTTTTATAAATTTTGTAAAATGATAAATTTTAGTAAGTTAGCGGGACGAAAGGTTTTTTATAAATTTTGGTAAGTTAGCGGGACGGAAGGTTATTTTTATAAATTTTGCAAAATGATAAATTTTAGGTAAGTTAGCGGGACGGAAGGTTTTATCTATAAATTTTGTAAAATGATAAATTTTAGGTAAGTTAGCGGGACGGAAGGTTTTTTTATAAATTTTGTAAAATGATAAAATTTTGGTAAGTTAGCGGGACGGAAGGTTTTTTTTTAAATTTTGGTAAGTTAGCGGGACGGAAGGTTTTTTTTTAAATTTTGGTAAGTTAGCGGGACGGAAGGTTTTTTTTTAAATTTTGGTAAGTTAGCGGGACGGAAGGTTTTTTTTATAAATTTTGGTAAGTTAGCGGGACGGAAGGTTTTTTTATAAATTTTGGTAAGTGAGCGGGACGGAAGGTATTTTTATAAATTTTGTAAAATGATAAATTTTAGGTAAGTTAGCGGGACGGAAGGTTTTTTTATAAATTTTGTAAAATGATAAAATTTTGGTAAGTTAGCGGGACGAAAGGTTTTTTTTATAAATTTTGTAAAATGATAAATTTTAGGTAAGTTAGCGGGACGGAAGGTTTTTTTATAAATTTTGTAAAATGATAAAATTTTGGTAAGTTAGCGGGACGGAAGGTTTTTTTATAAATTTTGTAAAATGATAAATTTTAGTAAGTTAGCGGGACGAAAGGTTTTTTATAAATTTTGGTAAGTTAGCGGGACGGAAGGTTTTTTTTATAAATTTTGTAAAATGATAAATTTTAGGTAAGTTAGCGGGACGGAAGGTTTTTTTATAAATTTTGTAAAATGATAAAATTTTGGTAAGTTAGCGGGACGAAAGGTTTTTTTTTAAATTTTGGTAAGTTAGCGGGACGAAAGGTTTTTTTTTAAATTTTGGTAAGTTAGCGGGACGGAAGGTTTTTTTTATAAATTTTGGTAAGTTAGCGGGACGGAAGGTTTTTTTTATAAATTTTGGTAAGTTAGCGGGACGGAAGGTTTTTTTTATAAATTTTGTAAAATGATAAATTTTAGGTAAGTTAGCGAGACGGAAGGTTTTTTTATAAATTTTGTAAAATGATAAAATTTTGGTAAGTCAGCGGAACGAAAGGTTTTTTTTTAAATTTTGGTAAGTTAGCGGGACGGAAGGTTTTTTTTATAAATTTTGTAAAATGATAAATTTTAGGTAAGTTAGCGGGACGGAAGGTTTTTTTATAAATTTTGTAAAATGACAAATTTTAGTAAGTTAGCAGGACGGAAGGTTTTTTTATAAATTTTGTAAAATGATAATATTTTGATAAGTTAGCGGGACGAAAGGTTTTTTTATAAATTTTGGTAAGTGAGCGGGACGGAAGGTTTTTTTATAAATTTTGTAAAATGATAAATTTTAGGTAAGTTAGCGGGACGGAAGGTTTTTTATAAATTTTGTAAAATGATAAATTTTAGTAAGTTAGCGGGACGAAAGGTTTTTTATAAATTTTGGTAAGTTAGCGGGACGGAAGGTTTTTTTTATAAAATTTGTAAAATGATAAATTTTAGATAAGTTAGCGGGACGGAAGGTTTTTTTATAAATTTTGTAAAATGATAAATTTTAGTAAGTTAGCGGGACGGAAGGTTTTTTTAAAAATTTTGTAAAATGATAAATTTTAGGTAAGTTAGCGGGACGGAAGGTTTTTTATAAATTTTGTAAAATGATAAATTTTAGTAAGTTAGCGGGACGAAAGGATTTTTATAAATTTTGGTAAGTTAGCGGGACGGAAGGTTTTTTTTATAAAATTTGTAAAATGATAAATTTCAGATAAGTTAGCGGGACGGAAGGTTTTTTTATAAATTTTGTAAAATGATAAATTTTAGTAAGTTAGCGGGACGGAAGGTTTTTTTATAAATTTTGTAAAATGATAAAATTTTGGTAAGTTAGCGGAACGGAAGGTTTTTTTTATAAATTTTGGTAAGTTAGCGGGACGGAAGGTTTTTTTATAAATTTTGTAAAATGATAAATTTTGGTAAGTTAGCGGGACGGAAGGTTTTTTTTATAAATTTTGGTAAGTTAGCGGGACGGAAGGTTTTTTATAAATTTTGTAAAATGATAAATTTTAGTAAGTTAGCGGGACGGAAGGTTTTTTTTATAAATTTTGTAAAATGATAAATTTTAGGTAAGTTAGCGGGACGGAAGGTTTTTTATAAATTTTGTAAAATGATAAATTTTAGTAAGTTAGCAGGACGGAAGGTTTTTTTATAAATTTTGTAAAATGATAATATTTTGATAAGTTAGCGGGACGGAAGGTTTTTTTTTAAATTTTGGTAAGTTAGCGGGACGGAAGGTTTTTTTTATAAATTTTGGTAAGTTAGCGGGACGGAAGGTTTTTTTATAAATTTTGTAAAATGATAAATTTTGGTAAGTTAGCGGGACGGAAGGTTTTTTTTATAAATTTTGGTAAGTTAGCGGGACGGAAGGTTTTTTATAAATTTTGTAAAATGCTAAATTTTAGTAAGTTAGCGGGACGGAAGGTTTTTTTTATAAATTTTGTAAAATGATAAATTTTAGGTAAGTTAGCGGGACGGAAGGTTTTTTTATAAATTTTGTAAAATGATAAATTTTAGTAAGTTAGCAGGACGGAAGGTTTTTTTATAAATTTTGTAAAATGATAATATTTTGATAAGTTAGCGGGGCGGAAGGTTTTTTTTTAAATTTTGGTAAGTTAGCGGGACGGAAGGTTTTTTTTATAAATTTTGGAAAGTTAGCGGGACGGAAGGTTTTTTATAAATTTTGTAAAATGATAAATTTTGGTAAGTTAGCGGGACGAAAGGTTTTTTTTTAAATTTTGGTAAGTTAGCGGGACGGAAGGTTTTTTTTATAAATTTTGTAAAATGATAAATTTTAGGTAAGTTAGCGGGACGGAAGGTTTTTTTATAAATTTTGTAAAATGATAAAATTTTGGTAAGTTAGCGGGACGGAAGGTTTTTTTTTAAATTTTGGTAAGATAGCGGGACGGAAGGTTTTTTTTATAAATTTTGGTAAGTTAGCGGGACGGAAGGTTTTTTATAAATTTTGTAAAATGATAAATTTTAGTAAGTTAGCGGGACGAAAGGTTTTTTATAAATTTTGGTAAGTTAGCGGGACGGAAGGTTATTTTTATAAATTTTGCAAAATGATAAATTTTAGATAAGTTAGCGGGACAGAAGGTTTTTTATAAATTTTGTAAAATGATAAATTTTAGTAAGTTAGCGGGACGAAAGGTTTTTTTATAAATTTTGGTAAGTGAGCGGGACGGAAGGTATTTTTATAAATTTTGTAAAATGATAAATTTTGGTAAGTTAGCGGGACGGAAGGTTTTATTTATAAATTTTGTAAAATGATAAATTTTAGGTAAGTTAGCGGGACGGAAGGTTTTTTTATAAATTTTGTAAAATGATAAAATTTTGGTAAGTTAGCGGGACGGAAGGTTTTTTTTTAAATTTTGGTAAGTTAGCGGGACGGAAGGTTTTTTTTTAAATTTTGGTAAGTTAGCGGGACGGAAGGTTTTTTTTTAAATTTTGGTAAGTTAGCGGGACGGAAGGTTTTTTTTATAAATTTTGGTAAGTTAGCGGGACGGAAGGTTTTTTATAAATTTTGTAAAATGATAAATTTTAGTAAGTTAGCGGGACGAAAGGTTTTTTTATAAATTTTGGTAAGTGAGCGGGACGGAAGGTATTTTTATAAATTTTGTAAAATGATAAATTTTAGGTAAGTTAGCGGGACGGAAGGTTTTTTTATAAATTTTGTAAAATGATAAATTTTAGTAAGTTAGCGGGACGAAAGGTTTTTTATAAATTTTGGTAAGTTAGCGGGACGGAAGGTTTTTTTTATAAATTTTGTAAAATGATAAATTTTAGGTAAGTTAGCGGGACGGAAGGTTTTTTTATAAATTTTGTAAAATGATAAAATTTTGGTAAGTTAGCGGGACGAAAGGTTTTTTTTTAAATTTTGGTAAGTTAGCGGGACGGAAGGTTTTTTTTATAAATTTTGGTAAGTTAGCGGGACGGAAGGTTTTTTTTATAAATTTTGGTAAGTTAGCGGGACGGAAGGTTTTTTTTATAAATTTTGTAAAATGATAAATTTTAGGTAAGTTAGCGAGACGGAAGGTTTTTTTATAAATTTTGTAAAATGATAAAATTTTGGTAAGTCAGCGGAACGAAAGGTTTTTTTTTAAATTTTGGTAAGTTAGCGGGACGGAAGGTTTTTTTTATAAATTTTGTAAAATGATAAATTTTAGGTAAGTTAGCGGGACGGAAGGTTTTTTTATAAATTTTGTAAAATGATAAAATTTTGGTAAGTTAGCGGGACGGAAGGTTTTTTTATAAATTTTGTAAAATGATAAATTTTAGTAAGTTAGCGGGACGAAAGGTTTTTTATAAATTTTGGTAAGTTAACGGGACGGAAGGTTTTTTTTATAAATTTTGTAAAATGATAAATTTTAGGTAAGTTAGCGGGACGGAAGGTTTTTTTATAAATTTTGTAAAATGATAAAATTTTGGTAAGTTAGCGGGACGGAAGGTTTTTTTATAAATTTTGTAAAATGATAAATTTTAGGTAAGTTAGCAGGACGGAAGGTTTTTTTATAAATTTTGTAAAATGATAAAATTTTGGTAAGTTAGCGGGACGGAAGGTTTTTTTTTAAATTTTGGTAAGTTAGCGGGACGGAAGGTTTTTTTTATAAATTTTGGTAAGTTAGCGGGACGGAAGGTTTTTTATAAATTTTGTAAAATGATAAAATTTTGGTAAGTTAGCGGGACGAAAGGTTTTTTATAAATTTTGGTAAGTTAGCGGGACGGAAGGTTTTTTTTATAAATTTTGTAAAATGATAAATTTTAGGTAAGTTAGCGGGACGGAAGGTTTTTTTATAAATTTTGTAAAATGATAAAATTTTGGTAAGTTAGCGGGACGAAAGGTTTTTTTTTAAATTTTGGTAAGTTAGCGGGACGGAAGGTTTTTTTTATAAATTTTGGTAAGTTAGCGGGACGGAAGGTTTTTTTTATAAATTTTGGTAAGTTAGCGGGACGGAAGGTTTTTTTTATAAATTTTGTAAAATGATAAATTTTAGGTAAGTTAGCGAGACGGAAGGTTTTTTTATAAATTTTGTAAAATGATAAAATTTTGGTAAGTCAGCGGAACGAAAGGTTTTTTTTTAAATTTTGGTAAGTTAGCGGGACGGAAGGTTTTTTTTATAAATTTTGTAAAATGATAAATTTTAGGTAAGTTAGCGGGACGGAAGGTTTTTTTATAAATTTTGTAAAATGACAAATTTTAGTAAGTTAGCAGGACGGAAGGTTTTTTTATAAATTTTGTAAAATGATAATATTTTGATAAGTTAGCGGGACGAAAGGTTTTTTTATAAATTTTGGTAAGTGAGCGGGACGGAAGGTTTTTTTATAAATTTTGTAAAATGATAAATTTTAGGTAAGTTAGCGGGACGGAAGGTTTTTTATAAATTTTGTAAAATGATAAATTTTAGTAAGTTAGCGGGACGAAAGGTTTTTTATAAATTTTGGTAAGTTAGCGGGACGGAAGGTTTTTTTTATAAAATTTGTAAAATGATAAATTTTAGATAAGTTAGCGGGACGGAAGGTTTTTTTTTAAATTTTGGTAAGTTAGCGGGACGGAAGGTTTTTTTTATAAATTTTGGTAAGTTAGCGGGACGGAAGGTTTTTTTATAAATTTTGGTAAGTGAGCGGGACGGAAGGTATTTTTATAAATTTTGTAAAATGATAAATTTTAGGTAAGTTAGCGGGACGGAAGGTTTTTTTATAAATTTTGTAAAATGATAAAATTTTGGTAAGTTAGCGGGACGAAAGGTTTTTTTTATAAATTTTGTAAAATGATAAATTTTAGGTAAGTTAGCGGGACGGAAGGTTTTTTTATAAATTTTGTAAAATGATAAAATTTTGGTAAGTTAGCGGGACGGAAGGTTTTTTTTTAAATTTTGGTAAGTTAGCGGGACGGAAGGTTTTTTTTTAAATTTTGGTAAGTTAGCGGGACGGAAGGTTTTTTTTTAAATTTTGGTAAGTTAGCGGGACGGAAGGTTTTTTTTATAAATTTTGGTAAGTTAGCGGGACGGAAGGTTTTTTATAAATTTTGTAAAATGATAAATTTTAGTAAGTTAGCGGGACGAAAGGTTTTTTTATAAATTTTGGTAAGTGAGCGGGACGGAAGGTATTTTTATAAATTTTGTAAAATGATAAATTTTAGGTAAGTTAGCGGGACGGAAGGTTTTTTTATAAATTTTGTAAAATGATAAATTTTAGTAAGTTAGCGGGACGAAAGGTTTTTTATAAATTTTGGTAAGTTAGCGGGACGGAAGGTTTTTTTTATAAATTTTGTAAAATGATAAATTTTAGGTAAGTTAGCGGGACGGAAGGTTTTTTTATAAATTTTGTAAAATGATAAAATTTTGGTAAATTAGCGGGACGAAAGGTTTTTTTTTAAATTTTGGTAAGTTAGCGGGACGGAAGGTTTTTTTTATAAATTTTGGTAAGTTAGCGGGACGGAAGGTTTTTTTTATAAATTTTGGTAAGTTAGCGGGACGGAAGGTTTTTTTTATAAATTTTGTAAAATGATAAATTTTAGGTAAGTTAGCGAGACGGAAGGTTTTTTTATAAATTTTGTAAAATGATAAAATTTTGGTAAGTCAGCGGAACGAAAGGTTTTTTTTTAAATTTTGGTAAGTTAGCGGGACGGAAGGTTTTTTTTATAAATTTTGTAAAATGATAAATTTTAGGTAAGTTAGCGGGACGGAAGGTTTTTTTATAAATTTTGTAAAATGATAAAATTTTGGTAAGTTAGCGGGACGGAAGGTTTTTTTATAAATTTTGTAAAATGATAAATTTTAGTAAGTTAGCGGGACGAAAGGTTTTTTATAAATTTTGGTAAGTTAACGGGACGGAAGGTTTTTTTTATAAATTTTGTAAAATGATAAATTTTAGGTAAGTTAGCGGGACGGAAGGTTTTTTTATAAATTTTGTAAAATGATAAAATTTTGGTAAGTTAGCGGGACGGAAGGTTTTTTTATAAATTTTGTAAAATGATAAATTTTAGGTAAGTTAGCAGGACGGAAGGTTTTTTTATAAATTTTGTAAAATGATAAAATTTTGGTAAGTTAGCGGGACGGAAGGTTTTTTTTTAAATTTTGGTAAGTTAGCGGGACGGAAGGTTTTTTTTATAAATTTTGGTAAGTTAGCGGGACGGAAGGTTTTTTATAAATTTTGTAAAATGATAAAATTTTGGTAAGTTAGCGGGACGAAAGGTTTTTTATAAATTTTGGTAAGTTAGCGGGACGGAAGGTTTTTTTTATAAATTTTGTAAAATGATAAATTTTAGGTAAGTTAGCGGGACGGAAGGTTTTTTTATAAATTTTGTAAAATGATAAAATTTTGGTAAGTTAGCGGGACGAAAGGTTTTTTTTTAAATTTTGGTAAGTTAGCGGGACGGAAGGTTTTTTTTATAAATTTTGGTAAGTTAGCGGGACGGAAGGTTTTTTTTATAAATTTTGGTAAGTTAGCGGGACGGAAGGTTTTTTTTATAAATTTTGTAAAATGATAAATTTTAGGTAAGTTAGCGAGACGGAAGGTTTTTTTATAAATTTTGTAAAATGATAAAATTTTGGTAAGTCAGCGGAACGAAAGGTTTTTTTTTAAATTTTGGTAAGTTAGCGGGACGGAAGGTTTTTTTTATAAATTTTGTAAAATGATAAATTTTAGGTAAGTTAGCGGGACGGAAGGTTTTTTTATAAATTTTGTAAAATGACAAATTTTAGTAAGTTAGCAGGACGGAAGGTTTTTTTATAAATTTTGTAAAATGATAATATTTTGATAAGTTAGCGGGACGAAAGGTTTTTTTATAAATTTTGGTAAGTGAGCGGGACGGAAGGTTTTTTTATAAATTTTGTAAAATGATAAATTTTAGGTAAGTTAGCGGGACGGAAGGTTTTTTATAAATTTTGTAAAATGATAAATTTTAGTAAGTTAGCGGGACGAAAGGTTTTTTATAAATTTTGGTAAGTTAGCGGGACGGAAGGTTTTTTTTATAAAATTTGTAAAATGATAAATTTTAGATAAGTTAGCGGGACGGAAGGTTTTTTTATAAATTTTGTAAAATGATAAATTTTAGTAAGTTAGCGGGACGGAAGGTTTTTTTAAAAATTTTGTAAAATGATAAATTTTAGGTAAGTTAGCGGGACGGAAGGTTTTTTATAAATTTTGTAAAATGATAAATTTTAGTAAGTTAGCGGGACGAAAGGATTTTTATAAATTTTGGTAAGTTAGCGGGACGGAAGGTTTTTTTTATAAAATTTGTAAAATGATAAATTTCAGATAAGTTAGCGGGACGGAAGGTTTTTTTATAAATTTTGTAAAATGATAAATTTTAGTAAGTTAGCGGGACGGAAGGTTTTTTTATAAATTTTGTAAAATGATAAAATTTTGGTAAGTTAGCGGAACGGAAGGTTTTTTTTATAAATTTTGGTAAGTTAGCGGGACGGAAGGTTTTTTTATAAATTTTGTAAAATGATAAATTTTGGTAAGTTAGCGGGACGGAAGGTTTTTTTTATAAATTTTGGTAAGTTAGCGGGACGGAAGGTTTTTTATAAATTTTGTAAAATGATAAATTTTAGTAAGTTAGCGGGACGGAAGGTTTTTTTTATAAATTTTGTAAAATGATAAATTTTAGGTAAGTTAGCGGGACGGAAGGTTTTTTATAAATTTTGTAAAATGATAAATTTTAGTAAGTTAGCAGGACGGAAGGTTTTTTTATAAATTTTGTAAAATGATAATATTTTGATAAGTTAGCGGGACGGAAGGTTTTTTTTTAAATTTTGGTAAGTTAGCGGGACGGAAGGTTTTTTTTATAAATTTTGGTAAGTTAGCGGGACGGAAGGTTTTTTTATAAATTTTGTAAAATGATAAATTTTGGTAAGTTAGCGGGACGGAAGGTTTTTTTTATAAATTTTGGTAAGTTAGCGGGACGGAAGGTTTTTTATAAATTTTGTAAAATGATAAATTTTAGTAAGTTAGCGGGACGGAAGGTTTTTTTTATAAATTTTGTAAAATGATAAATTTTAGGTAAGTTAGCGGGACGGAAGGTTTTTTTATAAATTTTGTAAAATGATAAATTTTAGTAAGTTAGCAGGACGGAAGGTTTTTTTATAAATTTTGTAAAATGATAATATTTTGATAAGTTAGCGGGGCGGAAGGTTTTTTTTTAAATTTTGGTAAGTTAGCGGGACGGAAGGTTTTTTTTATAAATTTTGGAAAGTTAGCGGGACGGAAGGTTTTTTATAAATTTTGTAAAATGATAAATTTTGGTAAGTTAGCGGGACGAAAGGTTTTTTTATAAATTTTGGTAAGTGAGCGGGACGGAAGGTTTTTTTATAAATTTTGTAAAATGATAAATTTTAGGTAAGTTAGCGGGACGGAAGGTTTTTTATAATTTTTGTAAAATGATAAATTTTAGGTAAGTTAGCAGGACGGAAGGTTTTTTTATAAATTTTGTAAAATGATAAAATTTTGGTAAGTTAGCGGGACGGAAGGTTTTTTTTTAAATTTTGGTAAGTTAGCGGGACGGAAGGTTTTTTTTATAAATTTTGGTAAGTTAGCGGGACGGAAGGTTTTTTATAAATTTTGTAAAATGATAAAATTTTGGTAAGTTAGCGGAACGGAAGGTTTTTTTTATAAATTTTGGTAAGTTAGCGGGAAGGAAGGTTTTTTTTATAAATTTTGTAAAATTATAAATTTTAGGTAAGTTAGCGGGACGGAAGGTTTTTTTATAAATATTGTAAAATGATAAATTTTGGTAAGTTAGCGGGACGAAAGGTTTTTTTATAAATTTTGGTAAGTGAGCGGGACGGAAGGTTTTTTTATAAATTTTGTAAAATGATAAATTTTAGGTAAGTTAGCGGGACGGAAGGGTTTTTTATAATTTTTGTAAAATGATAAATTTTAGGTACGTTAGCAGGACGGAAGGTTTTTTTATAAATTTTGTAAAATGATAAAATTTTGGTAAGTTAGCGGGACGGAAGGTTTTTTTTTAAATTTTGGTAAGTTAGCGGGACGGAAGGTTTTTTTTATAAATTTTGGTAAGTTAGCGGGACGGAAGGTTTTTTATAAATTTTGTAAAATGATAAAATTTTGGTAAGTTAGCGGAACGGAAGGTTTGTTTTATAAATTTTGGTAAGTTAGCGGGACGGAAGGTTTTTTTATAAATTTTGTAAAATGATAAATTTTGGTAAGTTAGCGGGACGGAAGGTTTTTTTTATAAATTTTGGTAAGTTAGCGGGACGGAAGGTTTTTTATAAATTTTGTAAAATGATAAATTTTAGTAAGTTAGCGGGACGGAAGGTTTTTTTTATAAATTTTGTAAAATGATAAATTTTAGGTAAGTTAGCGGGACGGAAGGTTTTTTTATAAATTTTGTAAAATGATAAATTTTAGTAAGTTAGCAGGACGGAAGGTTTTTTTATAAATTTTGTAAAATGATAATATTTTGATAAGTTAGCGGGACGGAAGGTTTTTTTTTAAATTTTGGTAAGTTAGCGGGACGGAAGGTTTTTTTTATAAATTTTGGTAAGTTAGCGGGACGGAAGGTTTTTTTATAAATTTTGTAAAATGATAAATTTTAGTAAGTTAGCAGGACGGAAGGTTTTTTTATAAATTTTGTAAAATGATAATATTTTGATAAGTTAGCGGGACGGAAGGTTTTTTTTTAAATTTTGGTAAGTTAGCGGGACGGAAGGTTTTTTTTATAAATTTTGGTAAGTTAGCGGGACGGAAGGTTTTTTTATAAATTTTGTAAAATGATAAATTTTGGTAAGTTAGCGGGACGGAAGGTTTTTTTTATAAATTTTGGTAAGTTAGCGGGACGGAAGGTTTTTTATAAATTTTGTAAAATGATAAATTTTAGTAAGTTAGCGGGACGGAAGGTTTTTTTTATAAATTTTGTAAAATGATAAATTTTAGGTAAGTTAGCGGGACGGAAGGTTTTTTTATAAATTTTGTAAAATGATAATATTTTGATAAGTTAGCGGGGCGGAAGGTTTTTTTTTAAATTTTGGTAAGTTAGCGGGACGGAAGGTTTTTTTTATAAATTTTGGTAAGTGAGCGGGACGGAAGGTTTTTTTATAAATTTTGTAAAATGATAAATTTTAGGTAAGTTAGCGGGACGGAAGGGTTTTTTATAATTTTTGTAAAATGATAAATTTTAGGTAAGTTAGCAGGACGGAAGGTTTTTTTATAAATTTTGTAAAATGATAAAATTTTGGTAAGTTAGCGGGACGGAAGGTTTTTTTTTAAATTTTGGTAAGTTAGCGGGACGGAAGGTTTTTTTTATAAATTTTGGTAAGTTAGCGGGACGGAAGGTTTTTTATAAATTTTGTAAAATGATAAAATTTTGGTAAGTTAGCGGAACGGAAGGTTTTTTTTATAAATTTTGGTAAGTTAGCGGGACGGAAGGTTTTTTTATAAATTTTGTAAAATGATAAATTTTGGTAAGTTAGCGGGACGGAAGGTTTTTTTTATAAATTTTGGTAAGTTAGCGGGACGGAAGGTTTTTTATAAATTTTGTAAAATGATAAATTTTAGTAAGTTAGCGGGACGGAAGGTTTTTTTTATAAATTTTGTAAAATGATAAATTTTAGGTAAGTTAGCGGGACGGAAGGTTTTTTTATAAATTTTGTAAAATGATAAATTTTAGTAAGTTAGCAGGACGGAAGGTTTTTTTATAAATTTTGTAAAATGATAATATTTTGATAAGTTAGCGGGACGGAAGGTTTTTTTTTAAATTTTGGTAAGTTAGCGGGACGGAAGGTTTTTTTTATAAATTTTGGTAAGTTAGCGGGACGGAAGGTTTTTTTATAAATTTTGTAAAATGATAAATTTTAGTAAGTTAGCAGGACGGAAGGTTTTTTTATAAATTTTGTAAAATGATAATATTTTGATAAGTTAGCGGGACGGAAGGTTTTTTTTTAAATTTTGGTAAGTTAGCGGGACGGAAGGTTTTTTTTATAAATTTTGGTAAGTTAGCGGGACGGAAGGTTTTTTTATAAATTTTGTAAAATGATAAATTTTGGTAAGTTAGCGGGACGGAAGGTTTTTTTTATAAATTTTGGTAAGTTAGCGGGACGGAAGGTTTTTTATAAATTTTGTAAAATGATAAATTTTAGTAAGTTAGCGGGACGGAAGGTTTTTTTTATAAATTTTGTAAAATGATAAATTTTAGGTAAGTTAGCGGGACGGAAGGTTTTTTTATAAATTTTGTAAAATGATAAATTTTACTAAGTTAGCAGGACGGAAGGTTTTTTTATAAATTTTGTAAAATGATAATATTTTGATAAGTTAGCGGGGCGGAAGGTTTTTTTTTAAATTTTGGTAAGTTAGCGGGACGGAAGGTTTTTTTTATAAATTTTGGAAAGTTAGCGGGACGGAAGGTTTTTTATAAATTTTGTAAAATGATAAATTTTGGTAAGTTAGCGGGACGAAAGGTTTTTTTATAAATTTTGGTAAGTGAGCGGGACGGAAGGTTTTTTTATAAATTTTGTAAAATGATAAATTTTAGGTAAGTTAGCGGGACGGAAGGTTTTTTATAATTTTTGTAAAATGATAAATTTTAGGTAAGTTAGCAGGACGGAAGGTTTTTTTATAAATTTTGTAAAATGATAAAATTTTGGTAAGTTAGCGGGACGGAAGGTTTTTTTTTAAATTTTGGTAAGTTAGCGGGACGGAAGGTTTTTTTTATAAATTTTGGTAAGTTAGCGGGACGGAAGGTTTTTTATAAATTTTGTAAAATGATAAAATTTTGGTAAGTTAGCGGAACGGAAGGTTTTTTTTATAAATTTTGGTAAGTTAGCGGGAAGGAAGGTTTTTTTTATAAATTTTGTAAAATTATAAATTTTAGGTAAGTTAGCGGGACGGAAGGTTTTTTTATAAATATTGTAAAATGATAAATTTTAGTAAGTTAGCGGGACGGAAGGTTTTTTTATAAATTTTGTAAAATGATAAAATTTAGGTAAGTTAGCGGGAAGGAAGGTTTTTTTTATAAATTTTGGTAAGTTAGCGGGACGGAAGGTTTTTTTTATAAATTTTGGTAAGTTAGCAGGACGGGAGGTTTTTTTTTATAAATTTTGTAAAATGATAAATTTTAGTAAGTTAGCGGGACGGAAGGTTTTTTTTATAAATTTTGTAAAATGATTAAATTTTGGTAAGTTAGCGGGACGGAAGGTTTTTTATAAAAAATGATAAAATTTTGGTAATAATATAAAATAATAATATAACGATTTAATGCACACATACGCAAACATGTGATTCTATTAAACATACATACAATATATGTGTGTTCTAAGCAGTTTACAGTGTTGCCGATTTTGTAAAAAATAGAAATGCATTTTTGCTAACGTTTGTTTTTAGTATGAATTAAAACTTTGTTGAATTTTGTGTAAATTATTTTTAAAACGAAGTTATTATCTATGAAATACGTGCTGGTTTCCGATTTGTCCAATAAGATTTTTGTGTGGGTAAATAAACATGAAATAAAACGAAAATTAAAAATTAAAATTACGTTAATTAAAATTATTTGTGCATTGTTTTCCTCCTTTTCTCCTTTTTCTCTCTATTTTTATTTTGTGTACGTAAATATTTATTTTTAAATTTATTTATTTATAAAAATTTTGTTTTGAGAAAGTCAAATGGAGCAAGAAAAAAAGAGAAATGAAATTGTTAAGACAATAAAAAATAAAAAATTTTTAAACAATAGTTTTCATAATATCTATATACACAGGTGTATGCCTGATACCAGAATGACAAAGAGGTTGTTTGAAAAAAAATTTTGCAAAACTTTATGATATTTACAAATCGTAGGAGAAAAAGAGGGGCCAATTTAATAAAATTTGTTATAGAAAAAAAACTTTCCTGCAATTTTAATATACCCAAGTTGAGTGTCGATGAGATATACGCAAATATGTGGCTTGTCTCAGATTAAGGAACGCTATACAGCGTTGGTGAGTTAGTTAATAACAGCACTAGTTTAGAAAAGTTTTGTTTTCTTTTGATATCGGCTTCAGGAAACTAGGATAGAGTTAATTAGTTGTTACAATTAGCCGGTTATACAGCTTCTCGTCTGGTTTATAAGCTCTCAGAAGCATTTTTTTTTTGTTCATACATTCTGGATTGCCAATTTTTTTGCATATATATTATTATTTAATAATATTTCCATTAATCATTCTTAGAGTACAAGCGATTTTCATAGTTGAGAACATTGCTCGTCTATGAGAATTATGTATTAGTTTATACAGTAATGCACATTTAATTTTGCGTTTCTTTGAAGTTGAAGTGAGATCTTGGTTAAGCAAAAAAAAATGAATGTTGCAGTAGTATTATAATAAAAATTGTATATTTGTTAATAAGTTGGTTATCCCCTCTTTCACTCCATGTGATTTAGTATAATTTATAAAGTGCAATTATGCAGTCTTTAAGATCAGCTGTTTTGATAATATTATGTCATTTTGAGTCTCAAGGGCAAAACCGTATACAAACAAAGATTATGAAAATTTTATCTCTATAATTATGAATGTGATTCACGTCTCTGGTTGTCCGGCAAAATTTCTCTCTCTCAATTTTTCGTTAGTTATTTATTTTTATTTTATTATTTTTTTTTTTTTTTTTATTGAAAAATTTTGTTATTAATTTTTGTGTTAAGGAGAAAAGAGGAAAAAAATACACACAAATGTATATGTATGATGGTAATTTAGTAGCAGTTTCATTTTTTATATCGTTGATTTTTAATTTAACTTTATAATCTAAGAATTCCAAGGATTGTATAAGGATATTTGGGCAAACTTAATTTATGTAAATACATATATAAAGAAAAACTCTATAAAATACTTATTTAATCCGGTTGTCAGGGGTGGTCTTTTTTTTTTTTTTTTTTTTTTTTTGTAAAATTTTTTTATAAAGGCACGATAAAAGATTACGTATTTGTTAAATCCAAAGTAATTTATGTTAGGATATATTTAGATTATGTTTATGATTAGTTGATTAAGTGATAATTGTAAGCTAATAATAGTTATGAATTAGGTATGTATATAGTAGATTTATAATAAATATGAATATATTGGTTAGTGTAAGAAATTACAATTATATATATGGGTAAAAATAATTATCAAAGATCATAATCTAAATATAGTTTTGAACCTAAAATTTTTTTAAATATTTAAAAGATTTTTATAGAATTTGCATGTGAAAAAAAATTATTTAAATCTGTCAACCTGTGTTTTTCACTGGTTTTTCACAGATATTTAAGGATGTCTTAGAGAAATTTGAATTAACCTACTAACATCGTAATAAACGTTTTGAAACTAACTCATGTAAAATTTTCTGGGAATATGTAAAACTTTGAGATAAAAAAAATATAATAAAATATTGTATATCATTAATACTTATTCATATGTATTATATTTACCAGAACTTGAAATTTATCAACTATAAAATCTATCACTTCATGGTTAAAAAACACTTTAATTTTAAAACCCTTATACTTTAATTTTAAGTTATTTCTATCTTTATATAATTTTCGTCATTTTTGTTCTTTATTCTTTCCTTATTTTTTTTTTTTTATATTTTATACTTATATTCTATTATTTACTTATATATTACGTACTTATAATCTATTTATTTTAAAGATTTATTTCATTTTTATTACAATATATTTTTATTGTTATAGGTTGTCTATTATCGAGGAAGAAAATTATATAGAGACTTTTTATGTTTTTCTTTTGTAAAAAAAATTTTCTTTTTGAGTTGGTAAAAATTATTATTTAATTCAAAAAAAATTTTAAATAAATTTTCGTTTATCGTATCTCTATTATCATTCAAAAAAAAAGAACAAATAAAAAACATAATATTTTAACATAAAAAAAATTAAATGCTAATTATCTTTAAAAAAATTTTTATTCATTAGTTTAAGTAAAGGTTTGATAAGATGGAAAATTATAATTAAGGCTGTATCTTAAATATGTGTATTTGATTGAATATGTATGATGTGAAAAAAAATACTTATTAGTAGTTATATTTTAGATATAAATACGATGTTTTCGGTTAATTATGGTTGTAGGTGTATTGTTAGTAAATGAGTTTCTAATCCAATTAGGTTCAAACCCGGACGATAGATTAATAATTTAAAGTATTAGGTAAAAAATATAGCTAGTTATATAAAAATTTTTTTTTTTTGTTTTTTTGTTTTTTTTTGTTTGTAAATTTTTTAAAAAGAATTATAACTAATAAGATTAATTAAATTAATTAAATCTATTAAGAAATGTTATTAATTTACTACTTTGTCCAGTAGATAGTAAAATGGGTCGATCCTATAAAATCTTTGGCCAATGTGGGGCCCTAGGTGGGCGTACTGCAATAATAGAACAGGGATAGTAGAACTCGGGCGGTTTAGGTAACCAATCAATTGTACTCTGACTGATAAGCCCTGTCGAATTTTTCATATTAAATTTTATTAAGTCCAGTGCTAAGTCCCATTTTTTGGAAACAAAATTTGCTACAGATATGTGATACAAAAAAACAAACTAAATTCTGAAAAATTTCTGAAATTCTGATTTATCTTGATAGGTTTGCGAATCGTCTAGTGAGGATTTTGGAGCCAGTTTTTGTTTTTGGATGATTTTTTTTAGCGTATATTTGGTTTCAGTCTGTTGTACATCATCTATTTTGGATTTGAATTCTTCAGGTGGAAGTGGTTTAGGTTCTACTGTCGCTTTTTCCAATATATACGTGGTTTTGGTTTGAAGTACATCACATGTAAGGTTTGTTTCGTTTTGTTGTACCAAGATGCCAACCTTTTTAGAGAGAGGTGTTTCAGTTATTTTGAGTTCAGCGATTTCTATTATTTCTTCTTGAAGTGAAATTTCATTTGTATTAGCATAATTTATATTTTTTTCTTTTTGAATGGCATGGAACAAAGACATGGAGGTTTCGTTCAAAGGTGATATAAATGTATTGATTTGTTTAATTTTAGTAGGATCTGCGTTCAACGATTTTAAAGAGAGCACCTGAAAAGCTTTATCCCACGTTTTTGGGATATATAATTTATCGGAGTTAAAAATTCGTATTAAAATATTCATTTTATATTCTTTGGCAAAAATGTGTACGCAATCGCTATCTTCCCTTTTTTTTTTCTTGTTGAATGTGAAAGATCCCGTCAGGATTTTTGCAATGTTTTAGGGGTTTAATTATTTTTAAATTATTGTTATATTCATTGATACTCATATTATTATTTAATAAAATTCTAAGACTGAAAAATAAACAGTCACTATAGTTACTTACATCTAGATACCTAAAAAATTGTTCGTAACTTTCACTACATTTATCTATTTTGTCATAGCGATTGAATACGTTTGTATCGATTATAATTTGTTTATAAATATCTTTTTTGCTTTTGTTAGGTGCAAATATCAAGGCAATATTAGTTTTATTATTTTCATTGTCAACTTTCATGATTTCAGTGTCGTTATTTTCTAATTGTTCAATAATTTTAACTATACTTAAGCTTTTTTTGTTCTCAGAATTTATACAGATTCTTTTTTTGTGAATTATGGTTTCTGGATCTTTGTCTTTAAATTTTACGTCGAGTGATTCTTCAAATAAAATTTTTCCTTTGATGGAGTCAATAGTAGCTGGGTAATTTTCTGTAATCGTTTCCTTATTTGTTTCGGGTTGTGATTTGCTAATTGTTGTTTTACATTTTTTTGAATCAATTTCGATGTTCTTATCGGAAATAGAGTTTGTTAATGGACTGAATTTATTCATTTTATTATTTAATATATTTTTCGTTATTATTTTGTTATTATAACCAGATAAATTTTTATTTCTTGTATTTCTTTTTCTTTTTGCCATAAATAAAGGAGATTTTGAATAATTTTCTAGAGGGGGGCTATCATTTTCAGAATCAGATTTATTTTTAAGATTAAATGTAACTATTCTTTGTATAGGGTTAGGTTGTGATTTTAGTGAAATAATTTCATTAGTTTTTAAAGGTTTTTGAGTTAATTTTGATATTTCCAAGTTTAAAATAGGGATTTTATTATTTGTTAAAAAGGGTTGGGAAATTTTTGGTATAGGGGTTTCTCTTGATTTTTCGATAGTTGAGCTTAGATTTTTATCTGTTTCAGGGATTGAAGTAATTTCTGTTATTTTTAAGGGTTCAAGTGTTTGTTTTACTGTTTTAGGGTTTAAAAAAATTTTTGGTTCTAAATTTTTAAAGTTAGTTGAAAAAGGAAAAGAATCTTCTAGTATAAAAGTTAATTTTGATTTCTCAATGGTTAAACCCGGGGTTTTATTAATTGCTGGAAAATCAAGAATTTCTTTAGGTTTTTCAAAACTTAAGTCTAAATCAGATTCGGTCTGAGGGATTATTTTTAATTTTTCAGAATTTCTAGTGGATTTTATTTTTGGCTTAAGAATTGATTTCGGTTTTTCAAAACTAAAATTTATTTCTGGTTCAGGGGTTAATTTTTCATTATTTGAAGTAAAATCTTTTTCTAGGGTAGTATTTGAAAAAGGACTAAAATTTTCTGTATTATTTGGGGTTTCAAAAGGTATTGTGTTTGAAACATTTATTTTATCATGATTAAGGTTTAAAATTGAAGGTAATGTTCTATTATGTAAGGTTTTCTGAATTGCATTTTTATAAAAAGTGTCAGAATCATAACTTAATTTTGGCCCAAAATCACTCGAGAATGGGCAGGTAACTAGTTTAAATGTTTTTCTGATTTATTTTCAGCAGTTTGGAAATTTTTTGCATTGTTAGAAGGGTTATTGGGTTGTTGAATTGGATTATTCATATTAGGAGGAAAATTCTGATTATTTCCATTTTGGAAGTAATTTGGAGCAACATTTTGGCTTTGGTCATAATTTTGGCCTTGGTTAGAATAATTATAATTTTGGGAAGGGAAATTTTGGTTTTCCATCATATTTTGATTTGAATAATTTTGATAAAAGTTATTAGGATAAGAATTATTTGAAAAATTTTGTCTCTTAAAATTACGATTTCTATTATTACCGCGAAATTGACCGTGATTATTGTTATAGTTTTGGGGATTATTTGGGTTAAAATTTTGATTATTAGGGTATTCATTAAAATTTTGATATGAATTAAAATTTTGTTGATTATTTGGGTATTGATTAAAATTTTGATTAAATGGGTTATTTTTATAGTTTCGACCTCCTGTATTATAACTCTGATTATTATAATTATAACGATTATAATTGTTTCCTCTATTCGGTTGCCACCAAGGTGGTGGATAATTTTGGGGGTAATTTTCAAAAACAGGAGTTAAAGTTGTAATTGCAATATTGGGTTCTTGGGTTTCGGTAGGATGTTTAATTTTTCCTTGCTCAACAGATTTAAATAAATCTTTGCATTGGGATATATCGTGACTATTACTTTTACAGAAAATACATTGCTTTTTTGAAGTTTCAGCGGCAGTAGCGTGTATACCTGCTGCATTACCCATTTCATTATGTAATCTTTGTATTTCTAAAATTTGATTCATTTAATTGAATATTTCAGAAGTTGTGGCTGTGGTGACACTAGATTTGTCGTCCGTCGCAAAGTTGTTTGGTTCGGCTGGAGTAACTGGTGCGTGTTTTAATGTACAGAATTCATGTCGTTGTACCGAGCGACATCTACCTTCTAGGTTAACTGCAATATTAGCAGCTTCTCGCAAAGTTTTTGGTTGTTTTGAGGCTACTCTATATTCCGGAGGATTTCTCAATCCAAAAAGAAAGCATTCAAGGGTGAATCTCTTATTGAAGATACTAGTTCGCTTTTTCCATTGTTCTTTTTCGTTTGCGGTTAAGCTAACCGATGAATCATAAATTGCATGTAAAGCTTGTTCTAAATTTTGTACGCGTAGGGCGTAATCGGCGACTGGTTCGCCAGGGTTTTGTTCGGCTTGTCTCATATCTAATTTAATAGTATCTGCGTCAGTGATACCTCCAAAACTTAATTTTAAATCTTGTAAAAAATTTTCTAAACTGGTGTAATTAGGAGCAATTCCTGCGTAAGCGTCGTATGCTCGGCCTTTAAGGCGACG
This sequence comes from Anagrus nilaparvatae, assembly GCA_022575985.1. Lineage (NCBI taxonomy): Eukaryota > Metazoa > Arthropoda > Insecta > Hymenoptera > Mymaridae > Anagrus > Anagrus nilaparvatae. Next base: position 33,732,601 of record JAKSXM010000007.1, read on the forward strand.
AGGGATTGAATTTAACAAAAATTGTTCACATCCTGTTCCATATGTTTTAACAATGTCTTTCAAAACTTTGGAAAAAGCTTGTAGGGTTTGTGGTTGACCAGAAAAATCGGGTATATTTGCAATAGCAGTTATAAGCGGGACGGTATTATTTAATCTAGGTCTATTATTATTGTTGTTTGGTGGGTTTAGTAATGCATTATTACGATTTTGATCATTATTTTCAATATCGTTCAGAGTTTCGTTTGTTATTCCTAAATTTGGTGCTCTTTCTGCGTTAATTAAATTTGTCATTTGTTCGCGTTGTCGTAGCATTTCTAAATTGAGGCGTTCAAGTTCTTGGGCTAAATTGGCTACATCTATATTATTGTGCGGGTTAGTTTGAGGGCCGTCCATGGTTCGGTTTACTTCACTATTAATTGATTCAGTATCAGAAAATGTATCTCGCGGTTGTCGCCATGAATTATTTGGCATAATAGTTTTACGAAAAAATTTACGAGATTGTTTATATGTTAAAGATTTAAAAAAATTTTTTTTTTTTTTTGTAAAAATTTTGAAATGTCTCGGAGATTTAAGTATAGAATAAAAAAAATATTTTTAAGGTACTTACATTAAGATTGTAGTTATAACAACGGTCCTGAATTCCATTATATTTTCCCATGATTTGTTGGATAGGTCCTAAAACTGCTTGGCAATGATAATAAAAAAATCAACAGCTTGGCTACGGCTTGGCAATATACAGCTTGGCTACAGCTTGGCAATATACAGCTTGGCTACAGCTTGGCAAAAAAAAAATTTTTCCAGAAACTGCTTGGTGAAGATGTAGATAAATTTCTTTAGATGGTATTGTGTGGTATAACGGCTTTAAATAATTTCAATGATCTTGAGATTTTGATTGATTAGAGTTGATTTCTTCGTTGAGTTCGATAGTATAATTTACAGTCACTATTACTTTACTATTTGACTTGTTTGTTGATAGTATTTCGTGTTTTAAATTTTAAATTTTTCTTTTACTTTTCCTTTACAATTTTGGCAGTTTGGATATTTGCAGGTATAATAGCATTGGCCTTTCTTTGCCATATACTGTAAATGTTATCTTGATAGGAAATATGCTTTTGTTCCTTCTTACCAGCTTTCCTTTTAGGGAGCCACTTTATGTTACGTATCCTGATGTTTTATCCAAGGGATACGTAAATATAAATAATTATGAATATATGAAATATAAGTTTATCCTGGGGATATTGACTGCCCCAGGTATTTTGTAAAGTTGGATGGTTATAAAAGGTTGGTTTATAGTTGATGTATTTGTAGATGAGTCCGAGTTCGATCTAAGCTGGATGAACCTAACCTGAGGCTAAGTTCTTAATTACAGAAGGAATTGTCACAATAATAACTGATAACTGATTTGATATATAACTTTCACTTTATTAATTATAAGTAAATATAATAATACTGTCTAAGTCTTTAAGTCAAGTAATTAAAGGTAGAACTGTAATAGAGTGGTAAGACTCTAAACGAAAGATAGTATTCTAATGAATGGTGGTACTCTAATAAGTGGTGGTACTCTAATAAGTATTTTGGGCGCCTAAAGAGCAATATATAATCTAATGTGAATCTGCCCATACTGCGAGATTTTGGGGGAGACGTCCAATACAAAAAAGCGTCGGTCTCGTCACGTCCAATTAGCGAAGGCGTCCCTAATTGTTACTAAGAATCGCGAGGTGGGATTTATGCAGTTTATAACGCCTATAAATCCCTACTAATTTATGTCATAGCTGACTTTTGGTCCCACGCTATTGTGCTAGATCAGCAACAGCGGAAATTCACCTGCGGGTTCCTATGTCGTCTGTAATATTAATACAGCTATCGGATATAGGGTTTACTATTTATATATATATATCAAATGTTAGGCATATCAATTTTGACCTACCATACGTAACATTAGGTTCGACAGGACCACATTATTCATAATGCATGCAAAAAAAATTTAAGCTGTATTTATCCTTAGCGAATCCATCTAAACTTGCCTTTTAATCAAACGAAAATCTATAAAAACACTGTAAAAATTTTTTATTGTAAAATCACAAAAAATGTAATGGAAATATTAAACTTCATGAGCAAAAGTTTTGTAATATTTATAAAACAATAGATTTGTAAAATCACAAACATTTCTTTGTATTTTCACAAAAGTAATTGTGTGATTTTAATATACAAAATTTTTGTAAAATCACATTTTAAAAAAATATTTAAAAAATTTTTTTTTTTTAATTTTATTATCTTTAATTATTTTTACACTTAGAATTTCTATAATTTTTATATAACATATATTTTTTTATTATTTAGATTTTAAGTAATATATTAAGATTAAATTATATTTTATTATTTTTTATTTTTTTATTTTATTTGCCTCGACCTAACCGCGAACCGGAGAACTTCAGCTTATCAGCTTCACAATTTACCAGCATGCTAAAGAAAGAGTTGAAAATATATTTTTAAATTATGCGTGTCATGCTTCTTTTGATTTATTATATGTTTTTTTTTTCGTAAATTTTAATACTATTTTTTAAAGCATTTGATTTTTATGAACAATCTAATTATTATTTAATAATAAAAAAAAAATTATTAACTCTCGCTAATTAAAATCCATTTCACCTCAGTAGGTAATTTACGTGCCATTTGAGCCATTTTTTATTTTTCTAGTCAAAGTTCGTTTTATACTTAAGGTATATTGCTACTTCATAAAATTTTCTCGGGTCAAAATTTTTTTATTTTTTTTTTCTGTTGAAAAAATATTCAAGAATATGTAAAAAAAATTTTATATCGATCGAAATATTTTTTATATACTTTAAATCTTCTTTTATGGAGCCCCCGCCCTTCAATATATACGCGCTTAAAAACTTTAAACGCGTTTTTCTCGAAACTACTTTTTTGCACCTGGTACCCAGGATAAATCAAAACCACCTAGTCCGATCGACTCCAAATTTGGTCCACACACTTACCAAATGTGTAGTTTTCGTGTGAACTAAAATATTGCAAAAATTTTAATTTTTTCGATATTTTTTTGCAAAAAACGTAGAAAAAAAATGATTTTTTTTGGCCAAAATTAAAAATTTTAGTTTACACGATAACTATACTCATGTAATTTATGATTATTTTTTTTTTTTGGTTCCTCAAAGAGGAACCATTGTGTTAGCTCAAAATTTGATTTTCTATTTTTTGGCATATAAGCACGTTTTGGGACCCCAGAAAGCTAAAAAACCGGTCTTTAAAAAAAGTCTGTGTGTGTGTGTTTTTTTTTCTTTTTGGTCGTAGTACCTAATTTATTTCTATGAAAGTACTAGTTTTAGAAAGTTTGTTTATATTCATTTATTGGATCTGACACCGAATTTTTTTTAAAATTTTTTCTCAAAATTAAAAAAACAGAAAAATTAAAAAACCTGCAATATTTTTTTTTTTGGGTTGTAATACCTCATTTAATTCCATGAAAGCACTAATATCTGAAAATATTGTAACGGGTGATACTTCACAACCATTATCGAATTAAGAACTAATTTTTTTTTCCAAATATTTTTTCATCAAAAAATCTCAAAATACTTTCTTTTTTTTTTAATTTGGATGTAATATCTCATTTATTTCCATGAAAGTACTTATATTTGAAAGTATGGTTTTTACTCGTTATCTCGAATCTGATACTTAATTTTTTGAAAATTGTTTTCCAAAAATTATTGTCATAAAAAAATACAAAAAACACCAAATTTTTTTTTCTTTTTGGACGTAGTACCTAATTTATTTCTACGAGGGTACTAGTTTTAGAAAGTTCGTTTATAGTAATTTTTTGGGTCTGATACCGAATTTTTTCAAAATTTTTTTCTCAAAATTAAAAAAACAAAAAAAAAAAAACTACAATATTTTTTTTTTTTTGGTGTAATACTTCATTTAATTCCATGAAAGTACTATTTTTTTTTTTTTTATTATTGTTTATCCTCCGCACTTTAATCCCTTTTTGGATTGTCTTGCAGAGACTACAACAACCACACCATGCATCCACAACCTTCTGTACTGTTTTAATGTTTTTATTTCTTAGGGAAGCCGGTATATCGTCTATGTTACAATATACCGATCGTTCCTTTTAGAAAACTGTTTTAATCTGTTTTAATATGGGTTTTTGCAGGAGGAAGTAGTTACGTGATTAATGGTTGCGAGCTTTCTATTTTAATGAGGGGATAAATGCGTCCGCAGCCGTCTTCAGATCTTATGGGAACTATGCTGACATTTGCCTGGCTCAGAGGAAACTGCAGAAAACCTCTGTTAGCAAGCGCGGAGCCTTGTTTTCTTCATAGTATTCGATTTTTCTTTTAAATACTATGCTGGAAACAAGTTCCTGGGCCATAAGTCGCAATATAACTTAAAAGTTTTCACTTGACAATTAATTTTTAAATTAATTGAAAAATAAAAACTGTTAAGTCATCGAGGGGACTCGAACCCACGACCCCCATGAATATACTTATAGTATATACACTAAAGGTCGCGCGCCTTAATCCACTCGGCCACGGCTGGCCTTCATGAAAGTACTATCTTGAATAATTATTATCCAATGAATTACGTTAGTTTTTATTTTGAAAAAATAGATTTAGTTGAATTCAATACATAAATTTTCTTTTAACTTTTAAAAGTTAATAGAAATGTATGTATGATTGCATGCTTGTAATCGGTGATATCTGTGGCATATTGAAGTCTTAAGCTCATTGTTTGAGGAACCTTAGTGCCAGCTAGTTGGCAGGGTATTTTCTAAGTGCTGCCAAACATTTTTTATCTTGGGTATCAGCAGCTCTTTCCGGCAAAAATTCTTGAACTTCAAATAAAATTTAAACGCATAAAAAATTATAAAAATTTTTTTACATACTTTATTAGTTCATTTATTATATCCCAAAAAAATTTTCCATTATCTCTTCCCGTTTTCTTGTAAACTAATTTGCGGATTTCGCTTGACGTCGCGGGCGTGCCAAGTAGCAATATACCTTAAGATTTTTACTGTATTTCACTATTTATAGCCCATTTTTCTTAGTAAAATTATGGAAAGAAAATTATATTTATATATCAATCATTACTGGGCATAAAATTTTTTTATTGTTGTTTTTAAAATTTTGGTTTTGAAAGAACTAACTAGCGGGAATAACATTTCTCATCACTTTTTTAATTTGAATATAAGGCTTTTAATTTACAAAATCTTTCGGGAATCACAAAGAAATTTTTTTTTTTCAATAATATTAGTGATTTTACAAGCGCTTTGTATTTTTACAAAACTTATTATTATCTAAATTTTTTTAAAATCACAAAAAATTTTTACAGTGAATATTATTTTTTTCTCTATTATACTATCTCAATTGAATCATAAACTGCTTATGAAGAAATTTTAAATCATTAAATTTTTTAAAAAAATCAATGAAAAAAATGATTTAAATACAGCATGTTATTGTTTAGCGTACTTTGAACAACAGTAAAACCCCGGTATTCGCGGGCTTTTGTATCTGCGAATTCGCAAATTCGCGGTTTTTATAATAATACCATGCTTCAATATTCACGGTATATGCTTCGCGAATTCGCGGTTTTTCAGTAAAAATTTTTTTTTAATTTTTTAATATGATTTAAATTTTTAATTTTTTTGGCTATATTATTTAGCCTTTTGTTTATTTTTATTTATTTACATTTTATAACCTTTTTGAAATTATAAATATTTTTTGTTGTATGTAATTAATTTATTAAATTCTTCTTCCAAAAAATAAATCACCTATGAAAAAAGTTGAACGGAAAAAATCAGTGAAGGATTTGGCGCAAAAAATGAAAATAATTCAGCTTTTGGAAAGTAATGAAAAAATTACATCAATAGCTAGAAAATTCTTGGTTAACGAGTCTACTATCCGTTCAATTCATAAAAATAAAGAATAAATTAAGCTAAGTGCATCAAAGTTAAAGAAGGCTTTGAAGATTTGAATGACAAAGACGTTATGGAGATTATTCAACCTACAGCAGATTTAACCGCTCAAGATGTTTATGAAATGTTAAATGATCGAGATGTAGACGAAGATCAAGAGGAAGCTCAAGCGCTTGAAGAACCAGTTTTTAAAATGACAAAAATTTCTATTATTCTAGGTCATTCAAGAGATGCAGTTGAGGAAGCGTGTTCATTGGATGGGGTATTTGAAAAAGTCCGGCTCGGCAGGGGGGGAAATGACGCTTTTAGGGGGGGGGTCAAAAATTGACGTTTTTAGGAAGGGGGGTGAAATGGACTTAGAATATTTTCGATTCAGGGGCTTTTGGTGCAGAAGTACCTAGGGATCATTGGTGCAGAAGTACCTAGGGAGCATTGGTGCAGAAGTACCTAGGGACCTATGGTGCAGAAGTCCCTAAAGACCTTTGGTGCAGAAGTACCTAGGGACCCTTGGTGCAGAAGTACCTAGGGACTATTGGTGCAGAAGTCCCTAAAGACCTTTGGTGCAGAAGTACCTAGGGACTATTGGTGCAGAAGTCCCTAAAGATCTTTGGTGCAAAAGTACCTAGGGACCTTTGGTGCAGAAGCACCTAATGACTATTGGTGCAGAAGTCCCTAAAGACCTTTGATGCAGAAGTACCTAGGGAGTATTGGTGTAGAAGTACCTAGGGACCATTGGTGCAGAGTTTTTAAGAATTTATTGTCAAAATTAATAAAAAATAAATTCATATTATTTAAAAAACTATAATTATTTGAAAATTTAATTAATTTTGTTCACTTTGATGTCTAAGCAGCATGATTTCTATAATAAAAATCTAAATATAAATATTTTCATATAAATAATTATATTACGAACATAATAGATACTTTATTATCAATGCTATAAGTGAATAGGTTCCATGCTCGTTGGTTGTGTAATTACACAAACCGGTTATAAATTTTTTTTATTATATATCTCGTTTTCATGTGTTGTATATGTCGTAGGGAAGTAGAGAATTCCGTGATTCGGACAAATCCCTAGTGATTTGGCCAAATTTTACGTAGTAGACTAGTGGAAGTTTCGATCGCCTACTTCCCTAAAATTTTTAGTGAAGTAGACGAAAATTATAGCTGTTTTCTACTAATCGAATCGTCTACTTCGCTGATATAAACTCAGTGGAGTAAACTATTTTATTTTATTTGTTTAGTTCACGGATGGCTCTTAGGGATGTAAAAAACAAAGAGAATTTGGCGTTTATGCCTTATAAATTTTATTGCACAATAAAAAATTATTGCAAAAAAGAGAGTTACAATTTTCAATTAATATAAACATTCCTTTTCAAATGTCATTTACATTTTTTTTTAAATTTTATTTATTATTAAGACATGGAAGTCCTGTATGACATCGAGAATTTCACGGAATTCCTGACTTTAAGCATTTGCAACTATTAGTGCCGCATAATTTTTTGGCTGATTTACAGTTGCATTTGCGAAAGCCTTGTCCACCAGTCATAGATTGTTGAGTAGTAGCTTCAAGTAAAGAAATTAATATATATATACTTCACGCGCCAACCCCCGTAGAGTGGTTGAGGTATTGTGAAGATGACTCCATGTTCCGTACTGTAAATTATTTATTGTAAATATACCTTTATTGTAATATAATATGTAAACACGCCTTAATGTATATATTAGAATGAGACAGGTAATATCAAGCGCTACCTGTCATTGGACAGTACGCACTCAGCCGTATACTAGTACACACGTTTAATAAATCATATTACCAACATATTAAACACACAGTTTCTATATTATTACATTATCCACTTGCATCCACTCCAATATTCCACCAATTAACCTTTAATTTATGGTAGTTCTGTTCCCTCCATGTTAGCCTGAAAGACGTATTTTGTTAATTTTGACCAAAATAGTTTACGTGACAGTGGTTGAAGTGTTACAAGATTGGTCCAAAAGTACCAGATTGGCCCAAAAGGTTCATTTTGATCCAAAAGGTTAATTTTTGCCCAAAGAGCTCACGCGTCAGCGTTTACAGCATTATAATATATAGGCTCTATTCTGGCCTAAATGGACCATTTTGGACCAAAAGGACTACATTGGCCCAAAAGGTCTACTTTGGTCCAAAAGGTCCGCTTTGGCCCAAAAGGTCCACTTTGGCACAAAAGTCCATTTTGGCCCAAAAGGTCTATTTTTGTCCAAAGGGCTCACGTGTCAGCGTTTTTAGCTTTATAATATAAAATAGAGGAGTCCACTTTGGCTCGAAAGGACCACATTGGCCCAAAAAGACCATTTTTGCCCAAAGGTCTCAGGCGACGGCAGCGGTGGCAGCGTTTATAACTTTATAATATATAGAGATATATCTAAACGTCATCTTTAGAATTTAACGGATATTTTTGTTGGTAACTAACTCAGAAATCATCCGTTTTCTGTAAACCGGCTCGGTTTCAAGAATTCGCGGTGATTTCTAATATAATATGTCCATTTTTACAGTGATTAGGTGTCACCTCATTAACTTCATTTTTAGCATCACGACTATGTTTATTTACCCGATACCTTAAAGCTTTTTTTGTTTCCCCGACATATGAGGCTTGGCACTTAGTTTATTTTAGTAACTATACGCAATTTGGACGCAATAATAAAGGTATTATGTCCTTTCTGTTAATAATAATTTTCGATTAGTTATCTTTTAACTATACGACGGGCAAACTGTTAAACTGTTTCAGAAGGTCCAAAATTTCTTCAAAATAATGCTATTTTAGTGGTAATTTTATTCTTAGTTTTTGGGCGTAAAGTTAGCTGCGTATTTCTCTCAAGTTAATACCGTCGTGAGTAGAGTTCACAAATTTCCGTTTCTTAATATATTTATTTATAAAATCCAATTGATAGTCATTTAGTAATAGTATTGATTTCACGTATCTTAAATTTTTATCGTGAAATTGCGCATCAGAGAGTAGGGTTGCCTTGTCCACAAGATTGTAAACCATCGCTATTTTTTGATATCTCAGATGGTTCGATTTAAAGCTTAATACGCGCCCTGAAAAAGTTGGTTTTCGGTACCAATTTGTAATCATTTCTTTGTTCGTATCCGTTCTTATAAGTTTTAAATCAGAAAAATTTATGCTGCTGTTGGATTCTACTTCATCTGTAAATTTTAAGTTGTTATTAAACCTATTAAAAATATTCATCGTAAAGTTAACTTTATCTTTCGAAACACAATAGAATGTCATCAACTTCAGCGTAAATAAAACAGTGGTTGAAATCCCAACTGTGCTAAACACTCGACTTCTAACATATCCATAACGGTCTAACTTGTAATCCAGAGTATGGACTATCGATGTGATGAAATTAGACGCAGGTGCCCATTGCCTTTCGAAGATGTTATCCATACGGTTAAGTTTATATTCGATAACAAATTTTTTACTTTCAAGAACAAAGATTATAAACAGATTTTGGGGTCCCCTATAATATCGCCAATATCACCTCTTTTTGCGGATTTTTATTTTGTATGTTTTTCGGTTTGGCATTTAGGAAAATCGGAAAATATGTTGAATTGCAAAAATTATCCAAAAATTTTTCAAATACAATTTTCACACCCTCAAAAAGCTCTTTGTAATGTTGAAAAATCATTTCTTTTATGTTTTTTGTCTGCCATCTAGGAAAATCGGAAATTATATTGATTTGAAAAATTTATTATCTTCTACCTAAAATATTCATATTTCTTAGCCTCTTAAACCCCATTGTAATATTAAAAATTTATATTTGTATGTATTTCAGTCCGCCTTCTTGAAAAATCGGAAGTTATGTTATTTTATCCTTCTAAAATTCTATTTTTTTTCCCTAAAAAACCCCGTTGTTATGTTCAAATTTTATATGTTTTTTGGACCGCCACACAGTGTGGCAAAATGGACAAAATCGCTCTTGGACTGATTTTTTAAGCTATCGACTTGAAACCTGTTTTGAACGACTTTAAAATAAGCCTGCTTTCGTGTCTCACTGCGGATTTTTCATATTTATTAATTTTTAAGTAGCCTCAAAAACACAGTCAAAAAGCGATTTTTGTCCATTTTGCCAAACTGTGCGCCTTGGAAAATCGGATAATATGTTGAATAGAAAAATCATATACTTTCCAACTCTAATTTATTTTTCTTGCCCTTAAAAAGCTCAAGGAAATGTTGAAAGTTCATTTATTATGTTTTTCGGTTCAACATCTTCGAAAATCGGAAAACAAATTAATTTAAAAAATCAAATATTTTCCAGCTAGAATTCTATTTTTTTGCCTTAAAAAATGCCCAAGTAATATTCAAATTTCATGCTAGTATATTTTTTGGTTGGCGATCTTAGAAAATTAAAAAATATGCTTAAATTTTACACCCAACATTTATTTTTCTTGCCCTAAAAATCCCCTTATCATTAGTTTTTCATCGTGTTTTTTTATGTGGTATATGGAGTAAATAATTTATTAAACAATTAGAAAAGTTATAAAAAATAAATTAAATATATAAAATTACCTTTCATGAAAGTGATATTTATATTTATATAAATATATTATATTTTTTATAGACGTGTAATGCAAAGGCAGAAAAATATGTAGACAATTAATTTTTCCAAATAAAAGGTACGTCTTGAATTAATAATTTTGTATTGATAAAAATCTCATGCTTTTTTAGTAAAACATTCGATTTAGTAAACAACAGCATGAAAAATGAAAAAAACGTGAAAAATAAAACTTTCCACATAACCTGAGGGTTTTTAAATTTAAGATAACCATTTTTATGAATGAAAAATCAATTTTTTCCAGTATATTTTCCGATTTTTAAAACATGGTGGATCAAAAATCTTAGAAAGTACTTTACACATTACCCGGGGGTTTTCGAAGTCGAGAAAAATGTTTTTATTTTCATTTTTTTACTCCAGCATATTTTCCGATTTTAAAATGACGCGTCATGACGGCTCAAAAAATAGAAAAAATTTTTCTAGATTACCTGGAGGTTTTAGAGGTCGAGGGAAACGTTTTAATGAATGAAAATTTTTATTTTTTCACTTCAGTATTTTTTTCGATTTTCCAAAATATCAGATAAAAAAACATTGAAGTACTTTATTCATTACCAAGGAGTTTTTGAGGTTCAAAAATACCTTTTATTTTTTAACTCGAACATATTTTCCGATTTTTTAAGATTTCGGAACAAAAAATATAAAAGAAATATCTGAATTACCCGGGGTTTTTGAGATTAATAAAAACGATTTTATTAATGAAAATTTTTACTCCAGCATAATTCCTGATTTACCAAAATAGCAGATCCAAAAATAGAAAAAAGAATTTTACGCATTACCTGGAGGTTTTTGAAGTTGAGAATAAAATTTTTATAATGAAAACTTTCATTTTTTCCCCCCAGCTTAATTCCCGATTTTCCAAGATGGCGGATGAAATAAAATAAAAAGAACTGTATAAATTACCAGGAGAAAACGAAGTTTCGAAAAACGTTTTTATGATCGAAAATTTTCATTTTATCAAAATATTATAAAATAGTATTATAATTTTAAGTATTTAGTATGCATTATTTTAGTTAGAAAAAATGTTTTAAATAAATACTGATAATATTTATTATGTTAAATATTGTATTTTTTTATTATGAATAGAAAATAAAAAATGGAACATTTTTTTCTGAATTTTTAGGATATAAGTATCATAAAAAGTATTGTTAAAATAATTAAATAAAATGAATAAATATGCTTTATGTAAGACAATAATGATAAATTACAGTAAAGTTGGTTCTTCATACACGTTTATGCCCTTCAGAAAACTTTTTTAATAACTCTTATGCGAATTTCAATTTATTTTTGTCAATTTTGACAATATGATTACAAAATTTTTATTAATAAGAAAGTTTTAATTCAAGTTTTTCTCAATCTTGGAAACCCCCACGTAATGTAGAAAGTTATTTTTTTTTTTTGTTTTTTGATCAACCGTTTTGGAAAATAGGGAAAATATGCTGGAGAAAAAAAATTTATATTAATAAAAACGTTTTCTCAACCTCTAAAACTCCCGGATAATGTAGAAAACTCTTTTTTTTTTTTTGATCCTCCATATTGGGAAATCAGAAAATATTTTCTGGTAAAAAAATTTAAATTTTCATTCGTAAGAATATTTTTCTCAATTTCGGAAACCCCTGCTTAATATATAAAGTTCTTTTTATGTTTTTGGATCCGCCATCTTGGAAAATCAGAAAACATGCTGGGATGAAAAAATGAAAATTTTCATTTAAAAAAACGTTTTCCTCAACTTTGAAAACCCGCAGGTTTTGCGGAAAGTTTCATTTTTAATGTTTTTTGGACCATCATCTTGAAAAAAGTGAATGAAACAGAATCACCATTTGAATTGATAGTTATATTGGAGATGTCTATGACATTAAGTAACTTTATTGTGTGTGAGGAACCGAATACTAAAGCATATAATTTTTTTATACTTAATGGTAGATAGTTCATTTACGCCCAGGATGCTACAATTTTTGCATTGTTAGACAGCTGAACAATACCTTGTTCAATTTGGTTTGCAGGTACTTGAACATAAACATGGAGGTCATCTGCGTAAAGTAGTCTAAATATGTTTTGCGAATCTAATTTATCTTTAAGATCATTCATATATATACAAAAAAAAGAGGCCCTAGGACAGAACCCTGGGGTACTCCAATGTTTGTTTCACGAAAATCAGAAGTTGATGTTTTAGATGAGATGCATAATAGCCTACCACCTAAGTGTGACCAGAACCATTGTAATGATGATGTTGAAATATAACTAATAATTTTGAGGTAATTAAATAAAATGAACACTTTAACAACTTTGGTTGAATATATATTTTTATGTATATATTTTGATGCCTTCTTGTCGGCATGGCCAGAGACACTGATCGTTGTCTCTCGTGCGTGCTGAGGGGACGCGCGCGCGCTGCACATCTCTCACTCTATTATACACTAATTACCTTATTATATACAATTTATAACAGATGACTTAGAAAAACCAATAAACTGCAATTTTCTCAATAGCTTCGATGGAGATACCTTATTAATAGCCTTTGAGAAATTGAATTGCAATAAAAGGTTTGCTTATTTATTATCTATTCCTATACATATGTCATGCATTAGCTTGATTAGAGCAGACTGCGTACTATGAAGCTTACGGAAACCAGTTTGAAACATATCTAGTACTTGGTCAAATAGTCAACTAAATGGTCATAGATCAACTTCTCAAGGACTTTTGATAGGAAGCAGAGTAAAGCAGTTTGACGGAAATCAGAAGGAGAAGATGGATTAGTCATCTTTTTTAGTGCTAGTATTCGCGATTTACGCCAATGTGATTGAAAAATACCCCTCGAAATGGACACATTGAATAATTTAGTGAGGTGTGAGGCAATTGTTGGTAATGATTTGGCTATTATAATTTGTGGTATGCCATCGTCACCTATTGCTTGTGAATTAAAGTATGATACCGCCAGTACCACATCAGCAAAACTGATGGATCTTCAGAGGGGGAAGGCGAGATGTAAGATTAAGTTTATCAGGCGAAAAACCATTTAGAGCATCATTTACTTTTGGAATTAAATTAAGATTTTGCATTTCATTCCAGAAGATTTTATCTGTATCAACATTACATATACGATTATGCATATAGGAGCAGCGTGGCATTTCTTAATGTTCCTCATATGTATTAGCTAGCGCCAGAAACTCAGTAGGGAATTTCTTATTGCCAGTCCATAGGTAGCGTCTATTGATCTCTTTTTGATTTGAGTAACCAGAGTTCTGTATTAAGCCAAGGAGTGTTGGCATTATGGGGCGCAATTGTCTTAACAGGAGCAAAAGTGTCAATAACGATTTGTAAATTATTTGTGAGATCAGAGAGACCTTGAACTATGTCAAAATTATCATCTGTTTTCGTAAACGCAGACCAATTTTATTTAAGTAAATGTGTATTGAGGTCTTTGGGTGAGATTATATTTTCAGCAGTTTTTCAGCAGTATTGACTTTTAATTACCTTACAATAAGCATACATTGCTGTTAACAAATTTGTTATTATCTTTTTTCAGATAAAAACTAATATCTTGAAGGCACACAGGTAAAATTTGATTTTGGTAATTAAAAAAATCTTAATATATTATTTTTAAAGAATATGGGAAATTAAAATCTTACTTTGATTTTTTCAGGATTCAGAAAGATTAATATATATTTGAAGATTCAGATATTTTAATCAAATTTAGAAATTTAAATTTTATATTATCTCAGCATACTTTAGTAAATTATTATAAAAGAAAAATGTTGTCAGTTATATTAGTAATCTTTAGCAAACGATCTTGCTATCGTGAAAAAAAAAGAATAATCTAAACCCTATTATTTTTATTAAGGGGAGAAGGCTATGAAAATGAAATCCAAAATTAAAAATTTTTTTTTTATTTAAAAAGTTAGTATAACACCTCAAAAGAATGTAAAAAAATTTTTAGGTATTTATCTTAACTACTTTAGAAGCTATAGCCACTTCAACATATATCTATAACACAGATTGGTTTATACACCGGTTCACCTTGCCAACTTGATTTTGTTGTATCAACCAATTCTGCATCACGAATTTCTACAGTAGATAACATTAAAACATCATTTCTATTTTTCCACTTAATAAATTAATATTATCTTGGTTTTTTAAACCAGTACTTTCACCAGATCTTAATTTTTTTTTTAACAATTCAGGTGGTATACCTTTTCTATTTTTTCTTAAAAGTGTATATATCTTAAGAGTACCACATAAATAAGTTTTTTTTTATAACAACGTTTTAGCTAATGGAATTGATGTGTGAAAATTATCCACATAAAGAGTTTTGTTTTCATTTAAATATTCATCCATCAAATTCATAACCACAGTATGAGTATGTCCTAACGAATTTTTTTCTACGGTTATTTTACCTTAATAAATTATTGTTTTATAAGTATAACCATTAGCTGAACATAATTTATACAATTTTATACCATATTTGGGCCTTTTATTCTTTATGAACTGGCGAAAAGATAATGATCCTCGAAAAGGAACCATACTTTCATCGATAACTAATTTATTACCTGGTTGCATATATTTTTTACAGTTTTGATTAAAAATTTCTACAAATTCTCCCAACTTTTTTAATTTTTCATTTTTGACAAAAGATTCATCAATATTGTCTTTGAAATGCCAAAATTTTGAAATTAATAAAAATCTATCTCTAATCATTTTTTTTTTCAATAACGGTATACCATAAATATATCCTTTTGGCCAAAATAAATTAATTTTGGGATGATTATTTAAACCCATAAGTAACATTATTTCAATATATTTTTCCATCTCTTTCACATTAGTGGGTACCCATTGATTTGCTCTTGAATTTCTTTTATAATGAATATTTTCTAAGCATTGTTGAGCGTATAAATTAGTTTCTCGAACCATCAAGTCAAGTAGTTCTTCAGAGATAAATAATTTAAATATTTCATGTGGTTTAAGTTGAGTAATATCTATCATATGAGTATCTTCTATTATATTAATTGGAGTTGACTTATCAGTCACAGGAATCGGTTCCCATTTATCTACTATTTTAGGATCAGGTTCACTTTCAGAATCACTTGCTTCTTTATCACTTTCATCTATTTCATTTTCTACATACTCATAGTCTGATAAAACACTATCACTTGAAGAACCACTTGAACTAGGAGAATACTCATCATCGTCAGTATCATCATAATCATGTGCTGATACATTTTCTATGTCTGATTCTTCAGGCCTATTCGCAGACGATGTAGCCTCAGGTGAAACGATTAACTTTTCTATAAGATTTTTTATAATTTCTGTGTGATCAACATTTTGATTTGAATCTTCAATAAATCTTAGTGGTTCATAATTATTACTTGGGAAATTTATAATTTGGAGTTCCTAAGCTTCTAAGAGATTCTGAAAGATAAAATAACAGAATGAAGAAAATTTGTGTACTATTATCTGGTTTTGTATACATTGAAATAAGACAATAACAATAAAACATCTTTTATAGGTTATTTTTGTCATTTATTGCTCAATTGCAACTAGAAGACTTCAAAAATGTAGCTTATATTACACCTATATTTAACTGTTTCATAAATATAAAAAAATTAGATTCTGATTGAACGTTTTTATTTTATCTCATTACACTACTATAAAATTTATTTATTTTTGAAGTGAAAAATTTATATCAGGAATGAACAATAATAATAATACTGCTCCAAAAAAGAGAGTCGCATGTGCAAATAAAATATGGCGACCTCTTGCAGAAAATAATTTAAACTTATTCTTTTTTGAATTTACTCAAGTCTCGATTAATTTTATTCACATACTGATATTTACATATTTATAATTTTATTAATAGACATTTTCTTTTTTAATTAAAAATAAAAAATTTTAATGAATCATCAATACAAATATTAGTAGTAGTAGTAGTTTATTGTCTTGCTTAACTCTTTCCTGAGGAATCTTCCTAAATCGTTCTCTGTGTGACTTACATTAGTATGCGTGTATGGAGTAGTACTACAGCTATGTAGTAACGTTTAAAATTATTTTTATTCATTAAATATAAAAATATTAGTTATTTACAAATGATTTATCAAGTATTTTATTTTAAATAAATTAATATATTAAATAAATAAAGTAAACTAAACTGCGTAAAGCGTGTATCACGTGACTTGTGGTGGGGGCAATTCCTCAGGAAAGAGTTAACATAATACATTGTTTTACAAGAATATTCAAAAAAAATACATTTAAAAAAATGTTAGCTAAAATTAAAATTTGCATAGTTTTTACATAGAACTTATAGTCTTTTTTTTTAGTATTTAATATTTTTCCCAATATAAAAATTTATCCTAATTTTTATCAATACAAATATTAATTCAATTGTTTATAAAATATTGACTTGAATGTTAAGTTACTTTGTATTGAATACCTACATACCTATATTTATACATTATGTCTATTTAATTATTCATCTAAAAATTTTTTAAATAAATTATTTATTTACCTGTGATTTTTTATGTTTTAAATTTGTTTTCGAATGGATTTTTTGATTTTTTCTTTTTGGCATCTTGATATACTTTATTAAACAAAAAGCACTTCGTAAAAAATTAATTACGACCGCCAAAACTTTTTGAGGAATTGCAGAGCCGCGAAACAACGGTCATGTTTAATACCAATACTTTTTTTGCAAACCGCGTTTTCTGCGAATTCGAAGTATTAGTATACATATGTATTTGAATTTACAGATTAAATTTTTTTTGAATTATGATAAACCACGTAACTATACGATAATATTTATACAGTTATTATTTATTAATAACACAGGCACACAAAAAAAAAAAGTCTTGTATCTGAAACCAGACCTACCTACAGGTAAGTTTTTTGATGTCCTAAAACCGAATCTGAAGTCAGAATTTACCCATCACCCTTAGATTTTGCCCCAGCTACCCCCAGCCACCCCCTAAACCGCCCCAAAAAGCAAATATTTTACTATGTCCAAAAGTTAAGAATAAAAGTACTTTAGTTACGTATTTTGATGTTCTAAAACCGAATCTGAAGTCAGAATTTACCCATCACCCTTAGATTTTGCCCCAGCTACCCCCAGCCACCCCCTAAACCGCCCCAAAAAGCAAATATTTTACTATGTCCAAAATTTAAGAATAAAAGTACTTTAGTTACGTATTTTGATGTTCTCAAACCGAATCTGAAGTCAGAATTCACCCATCACCCTTAGATTTTGCCCCAGCTACCCCCAGCCACCCCCTAAACCGCCCCAAAAAGCAAATATTTTACTATGTCCAAAAGTTAAGAATAAAAGTACTTTAGTTACGTATTTTGATTTCCTAAAACCGAATCTGAAGTCAGAATTTACCCATCACCCTTAGATTTTGCCCCAGCTACCCCCAGCCACCCCCTAAACCGCCCCAAAAAGCAAATATTTTACTATGTCCAAAAGTTAAGAATAAAAGTACTTTAGTTACGTTTTTTGATGTCCTAAAACGGAATCTGAAGTCAGAATTTACCCATCACCCTTAGATTTTGCCCCAGCTACCCCAGCTACCCTCCATGCCGCCCCAGAAAACGAATATTTCACTTTGTGCAAAAGTAAAAAAAAATAAGTCTCCAAGTTACGTTTTTTGATGTTCTATATACGAATCTAAAGTCATAGTAATACATGTCCCACATATCATGTTAGGAACCCATGACTTATTTTCATCTAAAATTCTCATATTAAAACAGTTAAAATAAAGATCTTTATAAGATTCAGATATTTTCTTACGATATTTAAGAACTTCAAAGTTACCACAAACATAACAGAAGACATCTGCATCCTGAATACAAACGTGCGTGTTTCTTGTAGCTCTAAACTCTCCTGAAGCCAAGTCACCAACTAAAGAAGAGCTACGGTTGCCTGATGACGACGCCTGCGGGACCGCTTTCACACCCTGACCAGCCGCCGATACTGGGGTATCCCTCCCCTGCATCGTAAACTTATTTCTACTTACTTTCGCCATGAAGGCATATCTTTTACCTAGGAACTTTGCCGGAACTACCCGTTGCCCGCCTTCACCACGGGGAGGTGTCCTAGTTGCAAAAGTAAGCATTAAAATTGCTTTCGAATACTTTTCTAATATCTGATACTAATAATATGATAGTTCACTTAAAGTAAATAACGAAAATGTATATTTATTTCTAAGGAACATCAATATCAGTTAGACTTTGAAGAGTACAAGAATGCAAACTTTAATGAAACTTTTGGTTAACCTTTTAGATTTTAGCAGACAAAAACAGAAAAATAAAATATTCATCCTTAGGGTGTGAGTGAATTCTGTCTTCAGATTTGCAATTAGTACTCAATAAAATATAATTTAGATATTTTTTATATTTTAATTTTGCACAAAGTACACTATTTTCCCTTTCGTGTGGTTTCCAAGGAAGCTAATGTGGCTGGGGAGAATTCTGAGCATCACATGTGTTTTCTAATTTCAGATTCATTTTTAGCACTGCGAAAATCATAGCATATAAGTACTTTTATTTTTAAATTTTTACAAAACCTAAAAGTGAGGGGTAAATGGTGACTTCTAATTCGTTTTTAGGACAACGAAAAACGTAACATGTATACTTTTGTTTTAAACTTTTGCACAAAGTGAAATATTCGCCCTCTGGGGCAAGTTAGAGGGTAGCTGGGGTAGCTGGGACAAAATCTAAAGGAAATGGGTGAATTGAGACTTCAGATTCGTTTTTAGAACATCGAAAAACGTAACTTGAATATTTTTGTTTTTAACTTTTGCACAAAGTAAAATATTCGCCCTCTGGGGCGGCATAGAGGGTAGCTGGGGTAACTGGGGAAAATCTAAAGGAGATAAGGAAATTCTGACTTCAGATTCGTTTTTAGAACCTCAAAAGACGTAACTTTGATACTTTTGTTTTTTACTTTCGCACAAAGTGAAATATTCGCCCTCTGGGGCGGCATGGAGGGTAGCTGGGGTAGCTGGGGCAAAATCTAAGGGTGATTGGTAAATTCTGACTTTCGATTTGTATTTAGATTAACAAAAACGTAACTTGGATACTTTTGTTTATTACTTTTGCACAAAGTAAAATATTCGTTCTATGGGGCGAAATAGGGGGTAGCTGGGGTAGCTGGGGCAAAATCTAAGGGTGATGGGTAAATTCTGACTTCAGATTCGGTTTTAGGACATCAAAATACGTAACTAAAGTACTTTTATTCTTAACTTTTGGACATAGTAAAATATTTGCTTTTTGGGGCGGTTTAGGGGGTGGCTGGGGGTAGCTGGGGCAAAATCTAAGGGTGATGGGTAAATTCTGACTTCAGATTCGGTTTTAGGAAATCAAAATACGTAACTAAAGTACTTTTATTCTTAACTTTTGGACATAGTAAAATATTTGCTTTTTGGGGCGGTTTAGGGGATGGCTGGGGGTAGCTGGGGCAAAATCTAAGGGTGATGGGTAAATTCTGACTTCAGATTCGGTTTTAGAACATCAAAATACGTAACTAAAGTACTTTTATTCTTAACTTTTGGACATAGTAAAATATTTGCTTTTTGGGGCGGTTTAGGGGGTGGCTGGGGGTAGCTGGGGCAAAATCTAAGGGTGATGGGTAAATTCTGATTTCAGATTCGATTTTAGGACATCAAAATACGTAACTAAAGTACTTTTATTCTTAACTTTTGGACATAGTAAAATATTTGCTTTTTGGGGCGGTTTAGGGGGTGGTTGGGGGTAGCTGGGGCAAAATCTAAGGGTGATGGGTAAATTCTGACTTCAGATTCGGTTTTAGGACATCAAAAAACTTACCTGTAGGTAGGTCTGGTTTCAGATACAAGACTTTTTTTTTTTTTGTGTGCCTGTGTAATAAATAACTCCTAATTATATTTACTAAAAATGCATATTTAAATAATAAAATTTTTAAAAGTTACTTAAGACATTGATTTAGAGATAAATATTAATTAATATAAAGAATCTAACATAAAAACATTTAACATTCAAAAAATTCAAAACTTGGTATAAATTGTGTGCGGCATGCTGTTTTTCAGGAGAAATTATTAGTAGCTTAGTTTCCCAATATAGAAATTAAGTTTTTTTACAATAAAAAATTTTTTTCCCAAAAAGTTGTTAATTGTGTGCGGTATGGGCGTAATACGCCCATGAATCGAAAGTGCTATAGATCGATCAAAATGCTTTGAAAATATTTCCTGGGTTGCACTTCCGTTAAATGATCGATATTTAAATCAACAATACCTTTGGTATCCATTTTCTATTCGAATTCACACATATTTTTGATTTTTATTAAATTCAGAGTATGGTCGTATTACGCCCATCCCGCATACAAGACCCAAAAAACATAGGCGTATTACGCCCATGCCGCAGCCAACGTGTTAATTTCAATTTTCAAAATCTTTATTAATGAATAATAAACAATAAAATATTGAGAATAAAATTTAAGTTATTATATTTAAGCGTTTTTCTAAAAAATAAAAAAAATAAAATCATAAAATTATAATTTTTTTTGCTAATTTAAGGTATTTGACAGTTTGAATTTTTAAGGAAAAGAATTTGATAATATTTGGCAAAAATGATGTTTATAATTGTATAAATCTATTGATAAATTTTCAGAACCTTGGGTTGGTTATTTACCAAGATATAAAGAAAATAAAATTGCACGATTTTAAGTAAAATAACATGTATTTTTAGTGATTCTTATGGAGGTCTTTTTTTTAAATAGCAGTTTAAAATGCTCCTGAGGAAAAGTTTTTTTTCTAATTAACACATTTATTAAAAAATTAAATAAAAAATGCAAAAATATTTTTTTTTTTTACAATTCGAGGTTGGTTACTTTTAAAGCTACGATATTTATAAACCACATATGTAATACAAGTTGTTTAGTTATCATAATAATCATAATAGTTTATAGTAAAAACATATCAAAATTCAAATATAATGAAAGAATAAGATAATCAAAATATTATCGACTGCTCAAGTTGAATCAGCTTAACTGTCAAATACCTTAAAGAAATAATTTTTTTCAACTTTAAAGTCGTTTTACTCGAAAACATAATATTGTGAAATCTGACCTTGTTCTTATTTACCACGGATAAGCATCTGCTGTGAGCTATTTTACATTAAAGTCTAAAAATTATTAATGCATATGACGCATTATTTTTTTTTTACTACTTAACTTGGTCAAAAAACTGAAAAAAAAAAAATTTGAAGGGACATCGATATGACCCGTGTTTTCGGGTAGTTTGAACATTCATAAAACTGAAAAAAATCGTGAACAAGAAATCGGTGATAGGTGCCAAAAAGATTTTTTCACTTTTATGTTTAAATTTCAATTTTTAGGTCAAAAGCCTTTGAAAACTGTAAGTAGCAAGAATTACTTAACACAGTTTTTGATCTAAAAATTAAAATTTGGTCAATAAAAAAGATTTTTTTCTTAAAGAAATGAATTGCCAGGGAAAAATTAAACGATTTAAAAAAAAAAAATTATTATTTTGCGATGAAAATCAAGCGAGTAATGCATGTTTAAAGTTCAGAAACAGGCTTTTTTCAATAAAATTTCAATCTTTTTTAAGACGAATTTGAGCAAAATCTTAAATTGACGATAGCTTGGCTATATTTCATTGTAAAAAGATTAGTTTTTTTTTCTTCTGGAGTGGTTTTTCCCTGGCAATCAGATTTTTTTATCTATTTTTTAAAATTTTATTTGCCTAAAAAGTTATTTTGAAAATTTGGGGTAGCTCAGATACGAAAAACACGGTTTCTGACATAAAAGTAAAAAAATCTTTTTGGCACCTATCACCGATTTCTTGTTCACGATTTTTTTCGGTTTTCTGAAGGTTCAAACTACCCGAAAACACGGGTCATATCGATGTCCCTTCAAATTTTTTTTTTTCAGTTTTTTGTCTAAGTTAAGTAGTAAAAAAAAAATAATGCGTCATATAGAAAAATTATAAAATACTTCAATGAAAATTAAATTTTAAAAATGTTTTGAAAAAATGAATGTTTTAGGCTAAAAATCTCATCTAGTAGATATTTTTGGTCGCTCTTTTCATTTCTGAAATCTGTTTTCACCTACGACCATTGGGTAATGAAATATCAACCCCTAAAGTAGGGTAAAATCACTAAAATTGTAAAATTTTTTAAAAAAAGTTACGCTTTTTTATAATTTTTAAAAATAATATAATATTACGAGCCCGTGAAACAGACTTCGGAAATGAAAAGAGTGACCAAAAATACCTACTAGGTGACGTTTTCAGAAAAAATATTCATTTTTTATACATCCGTAAAATCCACACCCTTACCCGTAGCATTTACCCCCTAGAGAGGGTAAATGTGCTGAGAATACATTGCATCTTTTACTTCTTGGAAAGTAAAAAAAAATAATTTCCAATGTAAAGAAACTTTTTTTTTCGTGCAGTAACTTTTTTTTTAAATTTTACAATTTTAACTATTTTGCCCTACTTTAGGGATTGATATTTCATTACCCAAGGGTTGTAGGTAGAAACAGACTTCAGAAATGGAAAGAACGATAAAAATTACCTACTTGGTGAGATTTTTAGCCTAAAATATTCATTTTTTCATAACAAAATATTCATTTGTCCAAGAATTGTCTATTAGGCGCTTATGGGTTAAACCTAAGAAATACAGAAAACAATCACTAAAAAAATAAAAATATATATTTTATACGAACATGTGATTATCTTATGCTACCATGCCTAACTACAACGTCTTAAAAAATTTATTAATTTTTTTATATTCATAATTTCAATTTAAAAAATTTATAATCTTTTAAATTAAAAGTCTTCTTTAAGATAGATAAACGGTTAAGGGGATGTTTTTTTTTTAGTCGGGAAATAATTTTTTTTAAACTTTTTTTTATTCATCAAGTTTAATATGAGCAAGAATAATTTTTTATTTATATTATAAAGAGAATTTTAAAATTTACTGGAAAAAAAAAAATTTATTATTATATCAAGTGCCAAAGTTAATAGGATTAAAAAAACCAAAAAGTGTTTTATGAGTAATTAACTACTTTAAGGGGTGGACTATCGAATAAACAAAATTCAAAAAAATAAAAAAATGGCGCAATATTTAAAAGAAAAATCTTATTACAATAAGTTATTAAGAAGTTATTACTCGTTGTAAAGTATTGATAAGATGTGGTAAAGTTGGTAAAATGATTTTTACGAGTGAAAGATGTTTAAAAATAAATTGTTAAAAATAAAAAATTTTTAAACATATTTCACTCGTAAAAATCATTTTACCAACTTTACCACATCTTATTACAATTTTTTGAAAAATTGCTCAATTTTTTTTAATTTTAAGAATTTTGATTATTTGATAGGCCATCCCCTAAAAAGGGTTCAATTATTCATAAAATGCTCTTTGGTTTTTTGGTTTTTTAATTCGGACATTCCAAATTGGTGTTATGCTGGACACCATTTTTTAACTCTATTAACTTTAGACCTTAATATAATAATAATAAATTGTTTGTATGAAAAAAAAAATTTTTTTGTTGTAAATTTTAATATTTTTTTTATAATATAAATAAAAAAATATACTTGCACATAATAAAATTATTTTCTTACAAAAAAAAAAAGAACATGCTTAAGGAGTTACATCTGTGAAAAGTTATGATTACAGAAATGAATGAAACTTATGAAATAAACTTTTTTCTACAACTTATTCTGCATATTTATCATTTAATCAAGAAATAAGAGTAGGTAGTTTAACATTGCTTTTATGCGCGTTAAATACACGTAAAAAAAATATAAGACAAACTAAACTTATTACGTTACTGAAATATGATTAGTATTGTAAGTTTGTTGAATGGAAAGATTAAACGTTGAATTGTCAAATAAAAACATTAAACCAACAAATACTTTGTTGATTCAAGCAAAATTAAAATTGTTAAGTTAACCACTTAAATCTTTGTTGAATCAACATAGTGTTCGATAAACCAACAACCTACAACATTAATATGATTAATTTTAATAGTTAGGTCAATGCTTTTTCTTTTATATTAAAATATTTATTCATTCTTTCTCTTTCTATCCTATTATGCTCTTCTCTTTCAGCAGCGCGCTTTTGTTTATATTATTATTCAATAAAGAAATGGAATTTCCTAAAAATTTTTAATGATAGTTTTAAGTATTATTTTTAAATATAAATTTCACTGCGGGTATGCATAATTTACTTTTGCTTATATTATCATTCATTATTATTATAATAAAGAAATGGGATTTCCTAAAAATTATTTATGATAGTTTTAACTATTATTTTTAAATATGCATTTCGCTGGGTATGTATAATTTACTCTGCATGTAATTTCTAAAATTATTATCTGTAACATATAGTACTTAAAATTTTTTTATTAAATACAAGTGTCCTGTTAGCAGAATGGATAATCACGCAGTCTCGGAAGCCGCGGTACTCAGTTCGATCCCAGTAGCAGTCAAAATTTTTCTTCGGTTTTTTTTAACAGATTTTAAATTAATAAATATATACCTATAAGTACATAAATAAATATAAAAAAATAATTATAAAAAAAAAAATAATTAATTTAAAAAAAATAAAAAAAAAAATAAAAAAAAATTTTTTTTTAAATAAAATTTTCACTCTGTTTGAATCAACTAAGTAACTATGACAATTCAACAAATACTTTGTTGGCATATTTCAACAAAGTTATTTGTCAATACAACTTAGAATTTTTTTCCGTGTATATATATGTGCCAATAATAAAGAAATCTTAAAAAATAAAAAAAAAATGGCAGATTCACAGATAATTGCTTTTTTTTAAAAACACAACAAATGTTTTCGAAGACTTTTGATTAGCTACACTGAGAAAAAAATTTTCTTGGCTTAAGAAAATCATATGCATTGAATTTTAATTTTTTGAATCTAGAGTATATAATTTTAAAACAAGAAAACCATTGTGATTTGAAAGAAATATTTTTTTCGTTTAAGTAAATATATTCACTGAATTTTGATTTCATTCAAACAAACATATGTTTCTTGGAAGAAACGAATATTTTTTTGCCGCTAGAAATTAGATAGATTATTACAAAAACTTTCAGTGTTTTGAATCAAAAAAATATATTCAAAAAAATATTTTCTAAATTCAAGGAAGCGTTTTTTTGGATCATGAAATTTAATTTTTGATCCAAAGCAAGTAGTTTTCAAAAAAATATAATCTCATGCCAAAATTATAAAACTTTATTTTAAAAAACTGCTTTATTTCGTTCAAATAATTATATTTTATTCGTTCAAAAAAATGTACTTTTTTTTCAAGAAACAATTTTATTAATAAAATATATTTTTATTGCTGAATTAACTATAATCTCCATTATTTTGCAAAAAGTAATTTGTAGATATCTTTATAAGCGAAACTTAATTCAATGCAAAAAAATTGATCAGCTAA
Organism: Anagrus nilaparvatae; assembly: GCA_022575985.1. Taxonomy (NCBI): domain Eukaryota; kingdom Metazoa; phylum Arthropoda; class Insecta; order Hymenoptera; family Mymaridae; genus Anagrus; species Anagrus nilaparvatae. Next base: position 33,758,568 of record JAKSXM010000007.1, read on the forward strand.
TGAAAAAATAGAAGTTTTTGCGAAAAAGATTAATATTTTAGATAATTAGAGCAAACAACATTTTTCAAGTTTTTGAAAAAAAATTTTTTTTCTTCCTAAACTGAGCTTGAAAAAAAAATAATTATTTTTATGACATTAAAATAAAAAAATAATATCAGTATTCACTCATATGTTTATTACCACCTGCTAATTCCATCTGGCTTTGAATAAAAAATTTTTTTTATTTCTTTTTAAAAACTTAATGCATTATTTTATGTTTTTGAATCTGCTTAATCGATAATTTTTTCGTTACATAGTCTTTGAAAATTAACTTCTATTTAGTAAGATGCTGCCGTGGTCCATTGGATTGGTTACGATGCGTATAGTTCTGCACAATCAAAGCAATTTGGGTTCGATTCCAGGGTATGACAAAATTTAAAATTTAATTTAATAAAAAAAAAAAATAATAATAAAAAAATAAAAAAATAAAATAATTAAAAAAAAAAAAATAATTAAATGAAAAAATAATTTAAAAAAATATATATAAATCAATAATAATAATTTATAAAAATAAGATTAATAATAAAAAAATTAAAAAATTATAAAAAAAAAAAACGAGGAAAAAATAATTTTTTGCATTTTGCAAAAAAAAAAAATTTTTTACTGACAATTTCGATCGAAAAAATTATTTCATAGATTCAAAAATTTATTTATTTCACATAACTAATTATTTGATTGTACCAAAAATTCATGATGTTGTCGCTAAGCGACTGTTTATTGTTTCTAAGAAATATTTCTTTCTCCCAAAACATAATTTTTTTAAATAGAGAAAATATGTTTTTAACTCAATGCGTAAGATTTCATTGAGTCAAAAAGACGTATGTTAGGCAGTATTGAAAAGAATAATTTTCTTGAAACAAAGCAAATTTTTTTGAATGGAGTAATTTTTTTTCTCAGTGTATAAACGATGCCTTCGGATGATTTCCTCTCTCACTTCACAATTCTTAGAAAACTTGACTTTGATGTGCAAAGCTAGAAATTTTTGGTCATTTTAAGACCTTAATAATTCTTGAATAAGACAAACTTTGGAAAAACGGATTTGATAATTAATTTCATCAATGTAAGACCTTCAAAAATTAGTAATAAGAATTTAAAAAAATATTTTTTAGGCAATTCAATATTTACTCATAGTTTCAAAATTATCGCAGAAGTAAAAGTTTTTTTAAGTATAGGATTTATTTTTTGACATTTTTCTACTTATTGATATAACTTTGCGAAGAAATGTTGATTTCGATTCTCGATAAAAATAATTCATTTAATATAATTAGTTTATAAAATTTAGATACGATTAGAAAACTTTAAAGTTACATAAATTTGGGACTTCCATAGGGACTTACCATCCTGTCGTCGTTTTAAAAAGAGTATCAGACTTTACTTTCATAGATTAGAGAACGAACAATAGTGTTGGTGGCATTTGCACCAATCATTTTGTAATTGACTGTGTATTATTGATATTTACTATTTAACTATTTACTTATTTACTATTAACAGTTAACTTTTGAATAGTCATTGGTATTATTGTAAATTTTCTTTTATTTAACTAAATTATGTACAGATTATATTTTATAACCATTCAGTATTATTTCATTGACTATTTATTGTAAATTTTCTTTATTTAATTTTAATTTTAAGTACACATAAAACTTTATTATATTGTATATTATATTTATATCTATTGATTCATGTATTATATTTTATTATATGTATATAATTGACAATTGAGTGTGTTGAATGATATATATTTTGTAGTTGGCAAATAAAGATTAATAATAATAATAATGATAATAAATTTGTACATAATAAAACTTTTGACTTTAACAATTCTTTAAAAATTTCCAACTTTTAAGTGTGTGTTGCTATATCTAAAAAAAAAATTTTAATTTTCTTATTAATAATTTTTAAAGATCTTAAAATGACGAATTTAAAGATCAAATCCGTTTTGCCAAAACTTATTTCATTTAAGAATGATTATGATCAAAAAATGACCAAAAACAAATATTTTCGCACATCAAAGTAAAGTTTTCTCAAAATTGTGAAGTGATAGGAAAAAATGACCAAGTGCATCGTTTTCAGGACATCAAATATCTTCAGAATTACTAATTTCAGTTAAAAAAAAGATTCTTGTTTAACTGTGAAATATTTTAAAAATTATAAAGGTTAAAGTTTAATTTCAAGGATTTTTCATTTTTTTTTTTAAATAGGATTCCATTTGTTATGAAAGTTTCTAATTATCATGAAAGTTATTATTATGCATAAATACAATGCTTTTTTGGCTAGATTAACTTTTGCTTGGAATGTTGCACGTTTCTGAATTTATAATGTTTTTTTCAGTTCTTTGTCTTACAAACATTTTATTTAAATCAAGCTTTACAATAATTTAAATAATTTATAAATGCTATGAAATTTTTATTACATAAAAAAGTTTTATTTCTTTTTGCAAATGTAAAAATTTAATTTTATATGTACACGAAAACACTGAACAGGTGTTTAGTAATTCAAGAATAGTTTTCCCCACATATGCTACATGACCCTTAGCTATCGCATTTTGTAAGAGACCTCAACATATGTTGATAATTACCGCTTCTTGAGTTTAACAAAGGACCCTTCTTTTAAAAATAGCTATCAATATCATTGTAAAAAATAATGTTTAAATTATAAAAAAATATAAATGATTAAAATATTATGAAATAAAAATAATATTCTTTTTAAAAATGTAAATAAAATTTCATTAATAATACGTGGCTTACATTTTTTTATTTCATAATTTGTGAATACATTAATATATTAGAATATTAATATATGAAACAAGTGATTCTTTATCCGCTTTCTGCAGTGAAGTAATATATTTTAATGTCCGAATGTCCATAAAATTTGTTAATATTATAGTTGGAGATCTAAAGTTACTTTTATTATAACTTTTTATTCGTTTTCTGATTAGTCGGATTAAAATTGATTATTCGATTAAATTTGAATTTATTTAAAACTTATGCTATTTATTATCATTTTTCTAAATAAGAAAATATTTATATCATAATTCTAAAGTTTTAAATACTAATAACGAAATATGATTATTAAACAATGTTGTTAATGTTTATAAAAAAAATGTAAATGACTAAAATGAATGGATATGTTATTTATTTTATTTCTATTTCAATAAAAAACAAATCGCCATTGCGACCACGTTTATTCGCAACCTGATTGGTCCACTTAAATGGCGCCAAAATTTTAAATTAAAAAAAAAAATAAAAGTTAAAATTGAAAAAATATACATCATGAATTATAAGTAAAATATTAATTAAAAGTTTTAAGTAATAATTGAAAGAATCGAATTTTAAATTAATTTTAACAATAAAAAAAAAATAAATAAGAATATGTAAAATAAAAAAAAATTAAATTAGGTTATTAGTTGTACAAAATTGTTATACAAACAAATGACACGCGTATTATTAATAATAATAATAATATATGCTAGCAATACAATGACAGAAATTTTTACAATTTTTAAATTTTATATATATAGAAATAAAAAAAAAAATTGAATTAAAAGAATTTTTTATAAGAATATCAGCATAAACAGCTTAATTATTAGCTTAAATTAAAAGCTTAATTAAAAGCTTAATTATTATTATTACTAAATCTACAAATTTTACAAAGCTTTGCTAAAAAATTTATTTTGGATAATTTTTCAACAATGCTTCGTTTAATTCCTATAATTTCAAGAAATTGCAAAGCAAAGAATTGAATTTTTCCGCATTTGAAGTTGTTTGTTTCAATGCAAAACTATGAAATATTAATCATTATACGAATTCGTGAAAATTACTTTTAAAATGAAATAAATTTTTTCATTTAGGATTTAATTTTTTTGTGAAAGACTCTTCTAAAAATTACTTACTCTAATTTGTACAAATTTTTTAAAAAAATATTCTAAAACAAAAATTTCTGGAACCTATAATAATTGTGATATTCTTATTAATTTAACCAATAAATTGGTTAATTTTAAACTAATAGGTACGTAACAGTGTTTCGCCATAGTGTATTAGGTTGGCTCGTCAGTAGACTCCTAATACACCTTATCTAGACACCGTTTAATTATTTAAAAAACAAAAAATATTAAAATTATAAAATTAATTTTTTTTTTTTTTAAATTTGTGTAAGTACTTGCCTCGCACATGCTTTCAAAACGACTAAAAATGCTGGCTTGTGTATACCGTTAGAAAGGAGAAGTTTAGTTTTCTCTTTCTAATTTAAATACAGCTGGCATTTTTTGGTTTGAAAAAAACTTTTCTGTTCCTTAAAATTCTGAATTTGGACCCGGATTTCCATCAGCGCCTGTGAACAATAAATGGCCGCCAAATCCACTTTTTTTCATTTATTTTGTGTTTATAACATATTTACACAATATTCGGATCAAAAAAATTCTTGGAAAATTGATAAAAAAATTTTTCAATAATTTTCAATCAATAATGCTGATATTTAGTATGCGAGTATTTAAAGGTATACCACGTTTAATAATATGATAAAATGAATATTTTTCAGCTAACATCTTTCGTTCGTGAATAGACCATTTACTATATCAATTCATTATTTATAAGAATTTTTTGTTGCAGAATAATAAAAACTATAAGGATTGAAAAATGGATACGTCAGAATTCCTATTAATTAGTTTCAAATTTGATGAAATATCAAAAGTTATTATTTATAGCATAAATTTACCATCAAATACAAGGTTTCATAAAATGATTTTCGGAAATTATCCTATTCTAAAATTTGATGTATTTTAATTTTACGAATCTGAAATTGCATGTTTCTGCAAAATTCATTTATGGGTTTTTTTTAAAAAAATCTAGATTTTAAGGTTCTGAGAATTGACTCGGATGGACAACGAGAGTTATGACCAGTGAATGGCTCACATGGTTTTTATGTATGTATAAATTTAGGGGTTGTTTTAACACCCCGCCCCCGGGTGGTTTAAATAGCATAAAGTATTTGTAAATACTTGCTACACGAAAAAAAGTAAAAAAATAATCTTTTATCAAGTTTTTCCTATTTTTTGAAATTTTGGGGGTAGTTTTCACCATCTATAATTAGCCCATATATCCTAATTTTGGTCAACTATAAAAAAATCGCAATATCTTCTTAATCCATCATCAAAAAATAAAATATATTTTACCATATTAGCTTTACTATCGAAATTTTGCAAAAAAAACCCCTAAAAAGGGGTAGTTTTTGCTGATTTAAGGGTGTTCTCCTATTGTATTATTTAAGGGTGATCCCCAGCCATATTGGACACAGAATTCGAATTCAGCGACCCAAAAAACATATAATAGAGGAAATCTTAGCCTTTCGACAGGTTTCGCCCCCCCCCCTCTACCGGATTTTGATAGGAGTAAAAGGAATAAAGCGCGTGGTGAGCAAGAAGAGGAAGAATCAGTTCGACGACCATAAAATTTTTATAGTAATTTTTATAGTAATAATTATATTTTCTAAAATTTAATTATTTGACAATAATTATTAAAAGTTTGAATTAAAAAAACACATAAAATAGCGCGCGCTTGCGCGCGCAAACACTTCTAGTATAAGTAAAAAACACAAGAAATCCTAAAAAAGAGGTTGGAATTTAAATTTGTGTTTTTTATATAAAATTAAAAGAGCACTAATGTCTGCATATGCATATTTTCAAAAAAAATTTTTATATGTGGCCTTGGTAGACAAATTATTCTTTTTAAAATATAGTGAAAACTTTATAAAACACCAAATAATACAGTGTAAAACGAAAAATCTAACACTGATTTCGCAATTGACGGTTGTGTAAAAGAAATCGTGTTTTATTTTTTGCTTATTTTATGATACCATTTTAATATTTGATTTTAAATCCAAAATTAGCATTTATATGCTCCTTGTTATGTTTTTCTAACATTTTTTTCATGACAAAAACGATATCTTATCTATAATTTACCAAAGAAATTTATTTATTTAGTGAAATCTCTTAATTTTCGCAATATAATGATTCATAGGGTGATCATCTTTTTGAAAAAAAAATTGAAGGCACATCTTGCTCATACGTTTCTTTGAGTTTCTTAGACCATATAAAGCATTTTGATGTAAGGAAAAACGAATTTTCACTTTTTTTTGTTTTTCCGTCGCTAAAAATGGATTAGCTAGTTTTATTTGCTCTTATTAAAATGATATAATTATTTTCTGACCTTAACTTATCTTATATTTTTCCCTTATAATTAATTTTAGTGTTAATTATATGCAATTTCAGTGAAATTTTCCATGCTCGTTGACATCATTTTTTCCCGGAACTATCAGGCTACCCATAGTTTTGTCAGGCTACCTTAGCCTTTTTAAATGCACTTTCATTTTTTTAAATCGGTCAAGTGGTTCTCGGAGCGAAATGATATAATCGAAGCCATTTTTTTGACAACTTTAGGGCGTCAGGCTAGTGCGTTAAGCCGCGGAAATTATCAAGCATTAGTATTTTCGTGTATGAGGGTCAATAAATAAATGATTCCGGGTATTCAAAAGTGGAGCAAAATGAGTTTGATACTCCCGAATTTTTGACATGTTCCGGCCAGTTTACACTGGATCTCGCGCCGGACTTCTCTATAGCTGGGAATTGTTAGGCTTGACAGTAAGTGATTTGTGCACATTTTAAGCGGAGCAAATGAGTAACCTGAAAAGCCAGCTGGCTGCGTAACTACCGAATTAAATATAATTAAATTTTATGAAATAATTTGTCAAACTAGATTCAATTCAATTTTATTAAATTTTAAAAAAATGACAAAAAGGTTATAAAATATTCTTTTTCAAACTTTTATACTTTTTATATTTTTAGTCTTATAACCAAAAAACTAACTTAGTATTTAGCAGAGAGTCCCCCACTCCAGGGGGTGAAAAGAGTGAAAATCAACAAAAATTTAAAAAAATGGAAAATTGATTTAAATTTCAATTTCCTATTAATTAATGATAATATTTACTTAAAATTTGAATACAGTGATTTCAATTTTTATGTATCAATTTTGTAAATTCTTTAAAATTTTTATAATTTTTAACAATAAATTTTTGAACTGATAAATTTATTAATTTTCATATTAGGAGGTAGTTTGGAGGAGGGAATAATTATTTACGCTAAAAATGTTAGTTTTTCTGTTTCTAAAACGAAAAGTTGCAAAAAGAAAATTTTTTTAACTTTTATTCATTAGTTTTAAAATTAAGGGCAGTTTTCACCTCCTGGGTGTGCGGATTATTTGTTGTACTACAACTGTTATTAGATTTTTATTGTAAGACGGAAATTGCAAAAAAGAATATTTTATAAAGTTTAAAAAAAATTTTTTTTTAATTATGGTATTGTTGCCGCCCTAGGAGGTACATAAAACAAAATTATACTAGGTCCATTTCACCTCTCCTGATTGAAACATCAATTTTGGCTCCCACCCCCTAAAAACGTCAGTTTTTCATCCCCAATTTAGGCTGATGGTCTTTTCTGGGTACCTCTCTTTATAAAAATGTTCCACGTTAAGGCGACTGTTCCGGGTCAAAAAAATTTTTTTGTCAATTTTTTTTTTTTTAATATAAATGTGTTTACTAACTCTTTAAGAATGCCCAAAAAAATTTGTAAGTCTGAATCCCCCCATAATAAAAGGTTATTCATATTTTCTTATCGCTTCGCGGGGGTCACTCTACACAAACACAAACTTTAAACGCGTTTATCTCAAAACGGGTTTTTTGAAAACTGCTGGCGAAATTTTGGAAAAACTGCTCGATGGATTAAAATTTTTTTTTTTTTTTTTTTGGAAAGCTTAAATTTTCTCCGCGCCATCGGCTCGCGATGATTTTTTATTGAAAATTCAGTTTTCATAAAAAAAGCCCATTTTTTCGAAAAAAATTTTAAAATCCGATAAAAAATATTTAAATCAAAATTTCAAAAAAAGGGCGACGATAGCGCAGAGAGCAAGTTATCTAAATTAACCCATTTTTTTTTGTGATCTAGAATGGAGTTACATCACCCGCAGCTAGTGTACTTTTTTTTAGACGTCTTTTCCAAACGCCCTTTGTGGGCAGTGCTTGATTTAAAATTAAAAAAAAATTTTTTTTTGTTACATTAAATACTTAATTAAAATAATTTAAAAAAATTTTTTTCAATATCTTTTATACTTATTTGAAAATCAACTTTACAAAATCACTCCAAAAAACGCCTCTGACCCGGAACAGTCGCCTTAAACTTTGAGGAAAAAAAATGAGACTAACTAGATGTTATTAGTTTAAGCAAGGCAAGGTTGCAGTATTATTTTTAAAATACTCCATCATCAACACTATATTGCATTTAGTTTTACGCTCAGGAGGCCAATGAAAATGAGCAGCGGGGATACAGGAAGTTTTTTGACTATCTCTACCTAATCGGCATAATTTGGCGTTCCGAATTTAGGTATTCAAGACCGTATTTTTGTTAAGACTTAGTAATAATTTTACTCATCTTTGACGCTATTACTTGTAAGTACCCAGTAAGAAATATGCAGGCATAAACTGTGATAATGCTGGCATTAGTTGCTTGCCGGGCGAGAATAACATGCTCAAGTACGAGATGCTTCTGCTTCCGCATTATTGAGCAACAAGGCAGCATATTATGCTGGCAACTGATGCCCGCTTATGCTCTCTAAAGTTGCTCGCTAGCATGGTCGCTTGCATGGAGGGTTGCTCGTTAATATGCCGTGTCAATCTTTTTTTTTTTATTGAAAATTAAATAATAAAATAAAATAATAAATAAAAATATAAAAGTACCTATTGGTATTTATATTTGAAAAAAAAAAATTAATTTTGTTGTATTTTTTTTTTGTAATTTTTCTTTGAGGTGATTTGTAGTAACTGTTAATTTAGTAATTTTTTTTTCATTTTTTTTTTTTTATTTTTTATCATACCGGGTCTCGAACTTTTAATGTTTGGGTCGCCAGCTACATGCAGGATCCACGACACCACGCGCGCATGTTGAAATATTATTGAAAAATATCAAAGGGATCGTGAAATTTTAATCTTAAATCACGCCTACTATTTTTTTAAATTTAAATTCATTGTAAGTTGATATAATATATTTAATATGCTTATGAAGGATTATAAGACAATACCGAGATTATTATAAAACTAGTTTGGGTATTAATTATATGGTGTACGAAGTAAACAATTTTAAACGTAATTTTTTAAAAAGTATATTTTAAATTTAAAGAATTTTTATATTTTTAAAAATGATGAAAATTATAATATAAAAAAATTTTACCCAAAAAAATATTAAAAAAAAAAAAAATTATATCTATTTGAGAAAATAATTTAAAAAAATTTTTTGAATTCATTATTGAGTTATTATGTAATAATGTACAAATAAAAATTAAATTAAAAAGTAGAGTATTTTATTATTTAAGTGATTGTAGATAAAATAGAAATTAATTTATCAACGTTCGCGGGTAATTTTAAAATTTTTAAATATACCAAGATAAATACATGAAATCTATTTATTATATGATCTTAACGAACAATAACCTTGTAATTGATAGAAAACTATCAATTTGTAGAATACATCAGACATTTTTAATATCCAGAATGCATCTAACCATTTAATTAAAAATGGATTTTTTTATTTAATTTTAAATAAATTTAAAATTAAAATTATTTTTTGTACTTATCTTGGTATATATAAAAATTTTAGAGTATTTTATATTTTAAATAATAAAAAAGAGTCGTTAATATAGTTTTCAAACAATTTTAAAAATATGAGGCGTTAATGTTAACAAAGTACTAGCATAATGCTGTTATATATGCAAGCAACTCATGCCAGCATATGCTCACGCTTTGTCGGCTACAGTTTCTATCAAGTAGCGTGCTCAATAGTTGCGAGCATAAAGCCTGCATTAAACTGACAAGTAATGCCAGCTCTTTCTGTACGAGCAACTGTTTCTTATTGGGTAGGTACTTTTAGCAATAAGAAATAATTACCTTTTATTAGCTGTAGTTTCAGTGTTATATAGTAAACAAAACTGTTTAATACATTTTTTAAAGATTTTAGTTCTTTTAATTATAAATTTAATTCAGTTAATTTTCAAATTCAATTTAATATCTAAAAAAAGTCTGCTAGTAACATAGGTTATAGTTTTGCGACTCAGCTATCGCACTGTAGGGTTCAGAAACGAGGTACATCCGTGTATGAAGGGTAAAATGATAAAACCAAATAATATAAATCGATAAAATCAGGCGCTGTAAATAAAAATCATATATATTTATCGAGCGAGCGAGTAAAATCATATATAAGTAGTTCAGAGATCACTACCTCCAGGCTTACAATTTTTTTTTTTTTTTTTTTTTTTTTTATTTTAAACGAATTGACGGGACGTACCCTTTGTAACATTTTTTAATGTATATATTTATTACATTTATAACAAATTTTTTAATTAATTAAATTTAATTAATTAATTAATTAATTAATTAATTTTAATGATAAGAAAATGTTTAACTTTAGATAAAAATGTAACGGTCCCTGAGGAAACAAAATTTTAGAATACTATAGACCGGGCGTACAACAGGACACTATAGACGATAGAATACAATAAAAATGTATATAAAATAAAAGTATTTGGATATTTTTTGCGTAAATATATCTTTAGTATACATACATAGTTATATATTATACATATTTTGCTTGTAAAGAACCTCAAATCGGCAGCTGTTATATATATTTTTTTTAAATATTTTTTTAATTATTCAAAATTTCGAAGAACCGCGCAATAAAATTATTTGGGAAAGTATACTAATATAGGAGATTCAAATTTATTTATTGATTAAGTATTAAAATTTTTTTATTCTTCATTCTTTTTTTCGTTATTTTTTATGACTTTTAGTTAAAGTCTAGCATTCGTAACAGTTATTGGGTACTTTATAAGAACGAAAATAATATTTTATAAAATATTAAATAATAAATTTTTACTGTTGGAGAAAAACTGATACTAAGAGTACCTAATGTAAACTCTCATTGAAATAATAGAGTTTTTTTAATTTTTACGCAAAAAGTTTGAGACAAATTTTTTACAAATTTAGGTATCATTTCTATCACATCCAAAAAAGATGATTATAAAACAATTCCTAAAACTTGAACGTCAATGTAAAAGTGTTAAATATTAAGTCCAAACTTAGAAAAAAAAACATTTTCAGACAAAAATGTTACCAACTCAGGTATCAGATCCAAGAAATTAATTCCCTGAATTCCCTGAAACTACTGTTACGTATCCTGAGGTTTTATCCTGAGGTTTTACCCTGAGAAAAATATTTCTTAAAATAAAAAAAATGTATGATTTGGTATTTTAAAATTATGTGAAAACTATAATTACCGAATCGATAATATATAGTTTTTATATTATTTAAAAATTCAAAATTACTGTAATGTTACAATACTTACTGTACCGTGACGGAGAATATAGCAAGCAATTATTGCTTACATATACTGGCATTTGTTATTAGCATAACATGCTACCTACTGGCTTACAATTGCGGAAGCAAAAACATCATACATGCTGACGTCTGTGACTCGTGGGACGGAAAGTTATGTCATCAGTATACCAATCTGTGCTAGCATAATGTTTATTGAGTATTCATTAGACATCACGTGCAGAGATTATTTTCTCTTCAACTTTATCATCCGTTAGATATTATTTGTATTGCGTGTTTTTTACCTTCGTATTTTTTTCTTCTTGATATTAATGTCTGAAAAAGCAAATAAATGTTCAGTTTCAATTTGAATTGCTATTTTATTTTAGTTTTATCTATATGTCTAAAGAGCATTTTAGAAGTAAAAAGGATTTCTATATCATTGTAAAATTACAAAATCCTATTCATAGTTAAAAGTAGTAATAAAAATAGTAATGGTTAGACATTTTAATCAAGCTACCATTAATTGGGCGTGGAGGATAAAATATTATATTAAAACCAACAGTGGCACATCCTGCAGGGTTAAAAGGGAGGAAGAGGGGGTGACACAGTGCTCTAGAAAAAAAAGTAAAAAATAAGTTGTTTTGATCGAGTATTCAGCCAATTTTAATGCGGGTTGGCTTGTTTTACTCCTTAAGAAAGCATATTCACTAAGCTATTATAAAACTGATATTGTTCAAACTTCAAATAAAGGGTGATAAATGCTTTTAATGTGAAAATAACACAGTAAAAATTTCAAAGTAATTGATAGTTTCTGTAAAGAGTAATTAATAAAAATATTTAACACTAGCTGCCTCCGGCTCACTTCGCTCGCCCCGGCAGCCGCCAAGGGGGCTGCGCCCCCCTGGACCCCCTCGACTTTATTTTTCCAAAAATATGTTTTTTTATGTTACTCAATATTTTGTAAAATAATTTTTTTTTACCCGAAGTATTATCTAAAATTTACTGAATCATAAAAATTACTGGCATACGAACCCAGACTAATAATAAGTGATCAGCAATACAAAGCTTCGCTACCCTTCCATAGGATCCACAAGCAGTCGTTGTTTCCCTCGACTATCCATTCTAGGGTTCTGCCTGATGATAATAGCTGTTCAAGTTTCTTTTAGTTACTATATTCAGTTACTACATCAGTGACTGATAAAAATTAGAAATATATATAATATTAGTCCTAAACTTTTATAATTTTCGAAAAATGATTGTAACTTTTGACAGATCGAGCCAAATAGCTTGAAAATTTAGGTGGATACGTAAAAAATATGTCCAAATCAAATGAAATTCTTTTTGATAGTAAAATTTTTTTCTTGAAAATTCAGTTTTTTTAACATAAAAATGTCAGAATGTTAATAATAATTGGTTAACTAAATAAAGTGAGACAGAGATACTTTGTATTATGTAATATTTATTGTAACGGTACAAAAGGATTGTCGGAGGCTTACAAGGAACTGAAAGGGATTGCGTGGGAGAAAGTAGAGATAGCATAATTAATTATTCGTATAATTAGTGTAGAGACATCTACGATTATATAAAAGAAACGCATTAGCATATGAATAGCTTATAGTATACATAGTGTTATGTATATATATATATAATATTGTATAATTCTGACAAAAAAATTTTTGTCGTTATCAATCGAAACAAAACCTAGCCTATGTTTTGACCCGTAATTTTTGCCATCTTTTGCCGTAAACCCCGCGTCTCTAACTTTTATCGCGTTCTAGTTTACTCATTTCGGACAAACAAACATACAAAATTAAAGATTTATATATATATAGTGAATAATGAATCCAATGACGGCTCTCAAAAAGTCATACATATTTTCAAATTTCTCAAAATTTATAAGAGATTCAAAGATTCAAATTTCTCATAATTTATATTTTTATAACGCTTGTAACTAAAATTTTATTTTTTTATTTTTTAATCTATATTTTTTTTTGACATTTAATCAATTTATTCTGTGTGCTACAGTTTGAAATTGAATTGAGGATCAAATGCTATAGTATTTTAATTTTAAATTGTTTTGTAAATTATTTTGAAATTATAATTTTATTCTGCTTGTCACTACTGATAAAAGGTATTGTGAATTTTTTTATTGATGATTGTAAAATAATTTTTATTTTTCTTTTAAATTTTGCTATCGATATTGTATAAAATTATTATAATAAACTTTTTAATTTCTTAACTTAATCTATTATCAATAATTAAATTTGTAAAAGCATTTGCTTGCGTTTATAGTATACGATACTATTGACTTCTTATTTAATAGCATTTTGACCTCGAATAATTTTAAATTTGGTCACAATTATCTTAGAGGAAGCTAAAGTACTCCCCACAATAAAAAACGCTTTTCCCAAGTTGAAGAATTTTAACTTCAAAATATATGTAAATTTCAAACCTTTTTAGATATAAATTAAACCGCTATTAATAGTAATGATCAGCCATTACCCAGACCTCACATAGTTACATTAGCGGTGATCATACTACGTGGGAGTCATTCAGAGATATTTTACCTCATCGATAATAAACAGATAGAACTACTTTAATGTAGCAAACTTAATATCTGTTTTAGAAGGTGATGCAGCTACAATAGCTGCTTCATATCAGACAGTTTGGGGTAAGCTAAAGGGGGCAAGGCTATGAAATGCTATGTTTTTTCAGATAGGATTTTTTTTAGAAAGGAATTAAAATAAATGTATAAAATTTTAGAAGAATAATTATTATACATTAAAATTGAAAACTCCAAATTTTGGTCAAAAAATTTTCTAAGATGGCGGAGTTACAGCTGTTGAAAGTCGGCGTGTTTTGAAATTGGCGTGACAACTGGAGCATCCAATATAAGTCCAAAAAAAAAAGTCATTAAAACACCTGTATTTTCTAGATGAACCTAAAAAAAAATTAATTTTTCAAAAATGGGTTCTTTTTTTCAAAAATTAGCCGTAAAATATTTTACAATACGTATCTAGAGCGAAATAGGTACATAATGTTGTAAAAAAATTTTCAGGCAGATCGGATTAGCCGTTTTTGAGTAATTTGCCGCGCCAATCCAAAAAAAATCATTCCGAGAAACATGAGTTTAAAGTTTTAAAAAGAAAAATGAGCTAAGAGTAAAAACTTGAAGAAAAAGTTACTTACAGATTATTCAGCGATACCGGGACCATACAATAACCATTCACATTCTTCAAACAACTCATTTTGCTCTAAAAGTTGCTTTTTTCTCAATAATCGAGCCTTTTTACTTGCTTCTGAATATTGTTTGTTAGATTTTTTAATTCTATTTTTGTCCATACGAAAAGCAAAACTTTGTGTTTTTTGCCTACTGTTAGCCTCATTCATAGGTAGCAGTATTGAGGAATAACCTTCGTTAAATAAACCTGCAGATATATAAGCTGCAATTTCTGAAATGTTCAAACCGGAATTTAAATGTTTCGGTGCCAAGCGCCATATAGTTGCATTATTGCTCTCATTCGAATTTTGAGTATGACCTCTTAAGCATCTTTCAAGTGGCTTTCGTCAACTAGATCTTTATAAATGCTTAGTATATTATGTGTCATATCTGGATGAAGAGGTTCTGGATGTTCGAAATTCTTTAAATTTTTATTTACCTAGGATTTTTGCCAATCACACCAAGAGTCAGCTCCGGTCGGACAATTTTCGTGTCTCGGTTTTTTATTTGTCGAATACATGTGGTAGTAGGTGGCAAATATAGCTTTTTTCATATCTTTCACGCTTAATTTCTTCTGATCGCTAGACCATAATATTTAGTAAGCTTTTTTATTAGACTTTGTGTCAGTTTATCTTTTCCTCTCAAATGTTTTCTTTACATATTTTACGGAGTCGTGAGCCCATTCGTTTTTCAACGTGCCCAATACACTCTCGCTTTTTAATTTGGCATTTATCTCCGTATGGATTTAGTTCGCTTACGGCTTTGAAGTTTTGCTATCTCCATCCTCAATATAATCTTTATACATGACTCCAAACTTTTCTTCCGATCTTAGAAACAAAATTAAAGATTTATATATATATAGGATACGCTACAAACTATTAGAACTATAAAGAGGCCCCTCTGGAAATTATTTGATAATTTTTTATTATGAGACCTTAAATTCTCTAGATTAAATAATACCGAACAAATTAGATGTCCAGTTAATAACACAAAGTTTAAATTATGAAATCACTAGCTGACTAACATGATTCTTAATAGGTCTTGAAGTATCTAAGTCTATAGTACTAAAATAGTACACGAGATACTAATACTAAAATGCTAGATTCTGTTTGTGTGGGAGAAACACGTCGATTCCATAAGAAATAAATTATCTTCGGGATTAGACATAGCCTCTCCAATACCTTTTTAAATATGTTTATGTAATTAATAATTATAACTTTACTGAGGACAGATCTAGGCTCCTCTGAAAACTCTGAATGCGTTTGCATAATTATAAATTTGCAGTGAAACATGATTTTCTTAAGCAACAGAAACAAAAGTAAATGTAATACAGAGGGATGGAGCCAACTTTTACTACTATATGTATATAGTGTACGTGTATGTTGACAGCTCCCTTCCTTTTCTTGTATATAAGTTTAGTGTTCGCTGAGATGCCAACCTATAAGCGTCTCTATTAATAAAGTATTTCAACTATTATAAAATGTAGTTTCATATTATTTGCAATACCTTCACCATTTCTATCATTAAAAACCATTAACATATTTTTATTGTATCAAACCAGTTAGAAAAAACAATTAAGGAATTTGTTGAAATATTTTTCACATGAAATTGGAGCTGCTAACAATATTAATGAAATAAAAGAAATAAAGAAAATAAAATTTGCCGTATATCCCAATTTAAAAGCACGTGAAAAGGTTCGGTAACGCGTGGATTTTAAAATAATAAATATACAATATACTAGTCAACCCTAACAAAAATAACCGGCCGGTTTTACCAGCCAAAACCGGCCGGTTTGTGCTACCGGCCGGTTTTGGCTGGTTTCATCTGGTTTTATCTGGTTTCATCTGGTTTCATCTGGTTTCAATGAGTTTTAAAACTCGGAAAATTCTGGAAAAGCTTAATGCTAATCTGATCTAATTTCACCTGATCTCATCCGGAATCCACCTGGTTTTACATAGCTATGATCAGAAAATAAGTTTCAGTTGCAAAAAAATAGAAAATTTCCGGAAAATTAGGAAAATTCAATACTGATAAACTTTATAACATTCTTTGAATTGATGTAAAATTAGTTGACTCAGCTCCGCGGGGATTTATTTGACCTGTAATTATTTGCTTAGAAGAAAACATTTTTGTCTGTGTGAAAAAATCGGAAAAATCCGGAAAATCATTAACACGTTTCCACCTGCTTTCATACGGAATGCACCTCGTTTTACTATGAATCGTACAAAAAGAACCATGAGGATTTCCCATGTGATAAACCATAAGGTTGAAGAAAACTTTCATTTTTTTACTCAAATATATTTTCCGATTTTCCAATATGGCGGACCATAAGCATGAAAACAGGAACTTTATACATTACCAGGGGGTTTTCTAGGTTGAGAAAAACGTTTTTATAAATAAAAATTTTCATTTTTTCTGTCCTGCATATTTTCCGTTTTTCCAAGATGGCGGACCAATATACATGACAAAAGGAACTTTATATACATTACCAGGGGATTTTCTAGGTTGAGAAAAAAGTTTTTCATTTGAATTCACCTGGTTTCTAATAGTTTTAACCAGAAAAATAGCATTAGTTTTCCAATTTTCCAAGATGGCGGACCGAGAAACTTAAAAAAATGAACTTTTAATTTTACAAGGGGATTTTTCGAGTCAAGAAATATTAATTTTCGGCGGATATTATTCAATTTTTCTACCCAAAATATTTTCCGATTTTCCAAGATGGCGGACCGAGAAACTTAGAAAATTGAAGTTTTAACTTTACGAGGGGGTTTCTTGAGTCAAGAAATATTAATTTTCGGTGGAAAATATTCAATTTTTCAACCCAAAATATTTTCCGATTTTACAAGATGGCGGATAAAGAAAGTTACAAAAATAAACTTTTAACTTTACACGGGGGTTTCCTAGGGCAAGGAAAATGAATTTTTTGTGAAAAATATTTAATTTTTCAACCCAAGTTATTTTCCGATTTTCCAAGATGGCGGACCATAAGACTTGGAAAAATGTAGAGACTTTACCAAAAATCATGGCCATTATGGAAAACTAATAGAAAAAACAGAAGAAGGACGCAATAAACCTGTATAGGTATTTCAAAAATCAATAAAAGAAGTAGAATAAAAGTAACAATCAAAATTTTCCAATATGAAAAAAGGAACTTTATACATTACCAAGGGGTTTTCTAGGTTGAGAAAAATGTTTTTATAATTGAAAATTTTTATTTTACCAGATGGTTAACCACAAGGTATTTTAAGGAAATAAAAAGGTTAAAAACAGACTATGTTTCTTGACTCAAGAAACCCCCTCGTAAAGTTAAAACTTCAATTTTCTAAGTTTCTCGGTCCGCCATCTTGGAAAATCGGAAAATATTTTGGGTAGAAAAATTGAATAATATCCGCCGAAAATTAATATTTCTTGACTCGAAAAATCCCCTTGTAAAATTAAAAGTTCATTTTTTTAAGTTTCTCGGTCCGCCATCTTGGAAAATTGGAAAACTAATACTATTTTTCTGGTTAAAACTATTAGAAACCAGGTGAATTCAAATGAAAAACTTTTTTCTCAACCTAGAAAATCCCCTGGTAATGTATATAAAGTTCCTTTTGTCATGTATATTGGTCCGCCATCTTGGAAAAACGGAAAATATGCAGGACAGGAAAAATGAAAATTTTTATTTATAAAAACGTTTTTCTCAACCTAGAAAACCCCCTTGTAATGTATAAAGTTCCTGTTTTCATGCTTATGGTACGCCATATTGGAAAATCGGAAAATATATTTGAGTAAAAAAATGAAAGTTTTCTTCAACCTTATGGTTTATCACATGGGAAATCCTCATGGTTCTTTTTGTACGATTCATAGTAAAACGAGGTGCATTCCGTATGAAAACAGGTGGAAACGTGTTAATGATTTTCCGGATTTTTCCGATTTTTTCACACAGACAAAAATGTTTTCTTCTAAGCAAATAATTACAGGTCAAATAAATCCCCGCGGAGCTGAGTCAACTAATTTTACATCAATTCAAAGAATGTTATAAAGTTTATCAGTATTGAATTTTCCTAATTTTCCGGAAATTTTCTATTTTTTTGCAACTGAAACTTATTTTCTGATCATAGATATGTAAAACCAGGTGGATTCCGGATGAGATCAGGTGAAATTAGGTCAGATTAGCATTAAGCTTTTCCAGAATTTTCCGAGTTTTCCACATAATAAAAAAGTTTTTCCGAGCTAACATATACTGGTAAATTAAATTCGCAGCATAGCTGGATAAAATAATATTAAATCATAATTTACTGTTATTAAGCTTATTCAGGATTGAATTTTCTTTGTTTTTCCCGGAAATTTTCTTTTTTTAACAACTAAAACTATTTTTCTGGTTAAAACTCATTGAAACCAGATGAAACCAGATGAAACCAGATGAAACCAGATAAAACCAGATGAAACCAGCCAAAACCGGCCGGTTATTTTTGTTAGGGAAATAGGAAAATGTATTTTTAACTTTGATTCTTATAAACCTTGTTAATATCTGTATTTTAAGTAAAACATGACAAGATATTTTTAGGCACGATCACCCTATGTATGCCATACATAGATGAAATCGTGCCTTATAAAAACGGAAAACTTTCAAAATTGTCTAAATTCGTGGAGAAATTTGGTCCCCAGGTCATTCCGATGCCTCTAAATGCTTATATTGCCTTGGTGTGTGGAGGGATGTATGTTCGAGAAAGTGTATCCTCAAGATCTCAGAACCTACTCGATGAATAAAAAATCCCTTAGACCACATTTTTTGAAATCAGATCTAGTTGCAGGGTTTTCAATATCAAGTGAGTTCATCAAGTCCTTGCAGAGAAATGTCCAAGAAACTGATTTCCGTTACCTAAAAATGAATTAAAAATAGTAGATTTCTGGAACAACTCGATGAATAAAAAATCCCTTGGACCAAATTTTTTTAAATCAGATCTCGTTTCATGGTTTTCAATTTCAAGTGATTTCATCGAGTCCTTACAGAGAAATGTCCAAAAAACTGATTTCCGTTACCCAAAAATGAACTAAAAATAGTAAATTTCTGGAACAACTCGATGAATAAAAAATCCCTCAGACCAAATTTTTTTAAATCAGATCTAGTTTCATGGATTTCAATTTCAAGTGATTTCATCAAGTCCTTGCAGATAAATGTCCAAAAAACTGATTTCCAATAATACCTAAAAATGAACTAAAATTAGTAATTTTCTAGAAGAACTCGATGAATAAAAAAGAAGTTTGGTTCAAAGCTTGTTTTACAGCATCTGGTTGTGCCTTCTCCAACTCAGCTAAGCTTCATTCTGATGTTGTCAGCTTATCACAAAAACACTGATTCCTGGTGCCAAAAAATGAACTTAAAAACCCTAAAAAAAAAGCAAATATCAGTAACAACTAGAGAAATAAAAATAAAATTTAGTACATATACACACATAAAATATTACTTGAAAGAATATATTAACAAATGTATTTGGAGACATCATTTTAATCATCACTTATATAATATGTATTGCCATAAACATAATTCTAATTCTGAAAGATAAAAACAAAGAAATTACGTTCTTTACATAAATTAAAATAATATATTAAAACTTTTTATACTTATCTGAATCAAACTTTTGTTTATTTAACTATATCCACTAAAGAATTTAAAATAAACCTGAAAAAAATAATAACAAATTTATAAACACAGCCATTAACTTAGCAGTCGACTAGCAGACTAACCTAACTATACTACTGAAAGTCTTCTAGTTTAAATTTAAGCGCGTAATTTAAAACAACTTTTTAATCTTTTTTTACTATTTTTTTAAAAACGTGGATAAAAATAATAAATAATCTTATATAAATTTGTAAATTTATATTATATTTTTAATTATTATTTTTATGCAAAATTTTTAAAAAGATGATATAGTAAGTTCTATTAAATTAAGTACTCAAATTTAAACTAATATGATATTCTTATTAATTTAACCAATAAATTGGTTAATTTTAAACTAATAGGTACGTAACAGTGTTTCGCCATAGTGTATTAGGTTGGCTCGTCAGTAGACTCCTAATACACCTTATCTAGACACCGTTTAATTATTTAAAAAACAAAAAATATTAAAATTATAAAATTAATTTTTTTTTTAAATTTGTGTAAGTACTTGCCTCGCATATGCTTTTGAGTAATGAAGTTTACCAGAAATTTTATTTATTGATTAGAAGCTTTAACATAAGCAAATTTTGATGAAAATTTATTTTCAAAAATAAGGCTATGACATTTTTTGATACTGATTTATCAGTTCGTGTTATTTTTAGCCTTATTAAATTTAATAAAACTTTGAATGTAATTTTTATGAAACTAATAGAATAAAATGCCAGCTGTATTTAAATTAGAAAGAGAAAACTAAACTTCTCCTTTCTAACGGTATACACAAGCCAGCATTTTTAGTCGTTTTGAAAGCATGTGCGAGGCAAGTACTTACACAAATTTAAAAAAAAAATTAATTTTATAATTTTAATATTTTTTGTGTATTAGGAGTCTACTGACGAGCCAACCTAATACACTATGGCGAAACACTGTTATGTACCTATTAGTTTAAAATTAACCAATTTATTGGTTAAATTAATAAGAATATCACATTTAATTGGGTTACGTTGGTCATAAAAGATAAAATTTCTGTATATTCATGTTTATACATGAAAATATTGAGTAATGAAGTTCACCAGAAATTTTATTTATTAAACTAATACTTATTTTTCAGCAGTATTGACTTTTAATTACCTTACAATAAGCATACATTGCTGTTAACAAATTTGTTATTATCTTGCCTCAGATAAAAACTAATATATTAAGGCACACAGGTAGAATTTGATTATGGTAATTAAAAAAATGTTAATATATTCTTTTTAAAGAATATGGGAAATTAAAATTAAATTTTTGTTTTACCCAAATTTAATTTAATTTTTTAACAAAGTATTTATATACTTTGAATAACATGTTAATAATAAATAATAGTTTTCAATTTATGAGAATGTGGATCCCATCAAGGTTATTAAAGAAAAAATACTCAATAAATATGTGATCGTGCCTGAAATAAAAAATCCTTAGCTTTTTTATAATTCTTTTCGATTTTTTTTACATGTTTTTCATCCTTTTGTTGTAAAAAACAACCCCTGAAAATAATAATTTTTTAGAACAAGAAATTAACCATTTTAATACAAATTAATCATTTATTTATAGATTTTAAATTTTAAGAATAATTTCAAGTGTTTAGAAGCGTATAATCTAGGCGCCAGCCATACTAATCACGCCCAAAAATTAAAAAATTAAATTTCTTTTTCCGAGGATAAAAATAGGTGGTATTTATGTTTTTCGATCCGCTGAACGCGAATCCAGGGTCCGTTTTGCGAATTTCGTGGTCAATTTTTTGTTATTAACAAATTATTAGAAAATTGGCCAATAATTTATAATAATAAAAAACTGACCACGAAATTCGCAAAACGGACCCCAGATTCGTATTCAGCGGGTCGGAAAACATAAATTTCACCTATTTTTATCCTCGGAAAAAGAAATTTAATTTTTGGGCGTAATTAGTATGGCTGGCGCCTGTATTAATAGTTTTAGTCTACATAAAGTTGAAAAAAAATATCCCTATTTTATCCCTATATACCCAAAATCTACGTTTAAAATTAAAAGGCTTATAGAATTTTGTATGTCAATAATTTTTTAATCTTATATAAAATTTATAAAATAGAACTGGCGAAATTTTTAATTTGCCTTTTTGTAGACCGAAAAATCCCTTCTCCGCATTTATCTGTAAATTTAAAATTTTCGAAATAATTTGTAAAATAATTGAAAAGTTCTTTTTTATGAAAAATTATATATTTAGGGGTAGTTTTTTATGAGAAAAGGCTCAATTCAATAATAAACACTATAAGGTGTAGATTCGATTGCAAATAATGAACTTTTCCCATAATTTTAATAAAATATTATTATTAAGTTTTAAACTTATTGGAAAAAAAATATGTATCGCATCCGAATGCAAATATTATCATAATAAGTAAATTTTTCTTTTTTCCTGGACCACGAAATCAATAACGAAATTTTATAATAGGATGATGAAATAGTCGAATGAGTTTTCATATATTATGTGTCGCATCTACCGATGTAATATTTTATTGTAGCTTAAACATTTTTTATTAAAGTTTATAATTATTATTACAGTTTATAATAAATTAAAAAATTAGCATTTAAAATTGTATAAAAAATTTTGTACAACGCGCTGCTAAATACTATAGAGACATCAATACATCGATCAATTAGATAAAATCGATGACGAAGTTTTTAAAAGTCGATTTTATAATAATACAAAATACAATCGCTTTGCTCGCCCTGGCAGCCACTTGATTTTTCAAAAGATATCGACTACCCGTTCTAGAATTCTGCCTGATAATAGCTGTTCAAGCTTTTTTTAGTTGCTATATTTAGTTGCTATATTCAGTTACTAAATTAGTGACTGATAAATATTAGAAATATATTAAATTAAAAATTAAATAACGAGGGTTCGTCCCGTGCGAGGTTCAACGTTGGTCGTAAATAAATAAGAAACAAATTAAAAATTTAGTAAATTTTGAATACAAGTTTATTTATTGAAATATTTATTTAATTTTTTTAAATTTTAATTTATATTATAAAATTATAAAATGTTTTGATTAAAAATTTAGATTATATGTTATCACAAAGAATGTTTAATATAGGATATAGTAATGAATACATTAGAAATTTTATTTATATCTGATATTATAAATGTATATAAATGTATATTAATAATTATCATGTTTTTTTAATATGAAAAAGAATGTATTTTGTTATTTTGCTACAGTGCAGTAATTTTCAATATTTTAATGTAGCCTGAAGGAGAACAATAAATCACGAAGAGTTAATCAAATAAATCAAAGACAGAGATTACAAATCGGCATATAATATAGAGATTTGGTACGAATTAAGGGGTGCCCAAATGTACATTACCCAATTTTGTCAGCATTTAGAATTTTATAATAGAGAGAACTCGAATACTCGAAATTTAGGTTGATTCGTAAGAATTATGCACCAATCGAATGAAATTCTTTTTCATAGTAAAATTTTTCCTTCCCGAACAGATATTCCTTAGATGGAACTACATGGGGCATATTCAGGCTAGCCATACGACTACTCGGCCATCTGACGGCATGCCATATTACGCATGCGCATTTCGCAAAAGTATAGTTTATGTTACAATTAATAGCACAAACTATAATAAAAAAAGAAGTAATATATTATTGTTGTTATTACTAAGTACAAAATAACTAACTTTAATTTAATTTATTAAATGTACATATCTTGAAAATATTATTTCAGACGAAAAATAAGAGTTACATAATTATTTTTTAATATACATATTATTGTGCACACTAAACCTAAAAGAATTTTTTGTTACCCAGAAAAGAATTAATTTTTATTTAATTCTTTAGAGAGGTATTATTTTGAGGTTAATTCTTTTAAAAACAATTATTTTTATTTTTATTCTGTTCAAAAAGAATTATCTATTAACATCATCAAACAAAATTTATTTCTTTTTCATTCACAAGTCAGTATTTTTCTATATTTTCTACGAAATTTTATGGCAATGAAAGGATTACGCTTTTGCTAAAAAGTATAAAAGAATACAAACCAAAATAACTTTAAAATTTAAAACAAAGAAATCACTTCAATAAATAAAAGTTATAATAAAGTACTATTAGTAATAAAACATAAAATTGGACTCAACGAAGACATCAACTCTAATCAATCAAACGCTCAAAAATATTGAAATTACCTAAAGCCGTTATACCACACCATACTAACCATGTTAACTCCTTGAGTTTACAGAGTTAACTCTCTAAAATTTCTGTCATCTCCTGGAAGGAAAGCTGATATCCTTGAGGCGTAATTTTTACTTTTCACCCAAAAAAATTTTCCGATTAGCCAATATGGCAGAACAAAAAACATGAAAAAAAGAACTTTCTACATTACGTGGGGGTTTTCAACGATAAGAAAAACGTTTTCATTGAATTTGTTTTTTTTCCCTATCATTTTCCAAGATGGTGGACTAAAAAACATGTCAGAATAAGCTATTTACATTGCCTGGGGGTTTTCAAGGTTGAAAAAAACTTTTTTATTAATAAAAATTTTTATTTTTTTCTCCCAGGATATTTTCCGATTTTTTAAGATGTCGGACAAAAAAACATATCAGAATAAGCTTTTTACATTATGTTGGGGTTTTCAAGGTTAAGAAACCCGCTTTTATTGATAAAAATTTTCATGTTTATACTCTAGCATATTTTCGATTTTCTAATATAGCGGAACAAAAAACATAAAAAGATGAACAATCTACGTGGCCTATCCCATATCGGAAAATCCTTGCAAGCATTGTGCACAAAATAGAAGAATCTTAATTTTAATAAATATGGACGGGAAACCTAAATAAAGAATACAAACCAGTCCCCCTGGTAGTCTAGTTGGTAAAACACCAGTGTACAAAACTGGAGATCGTGGGTTCAAATCCCTCCCAGGGCCCGTTTTTTTTATCTCAAATAAAAAATTTTTTCTGCTTTTTTTAAGATCAGCAGTTCAATCTAACATCTTTCTATAAATTAAAAATTTAATTTCTTGTAAATTAAAAATTTTTTTAAATTAATATTTGATATAATGATTTGAAAAAATCATTTAACTAAAATACTACATGTTAGGTTTAACAAAAAAGACGACGAGTTCGTACACCTAACAGTGTTGAGTTCTATAAATCAAAAATTGATTTATTAGTTCGATTAATCACCGATAAATTCTTAAAAATTAATTTCATAAAAAAAAACGAACATTAAATTCTTAAATAATAATTATAAACCTAAATAAAGTTCCGAAGGGTTCCAGGTAATGTTCGGAAAGGTATTATTAATTAAAAATATGATTTACCGAAAAAAGAGTTTTTATTTTTTTAATATGGCCGACCCGAAAACCCGAAAAACACCCGAAAATAAATTTCCTTCATAAGAATTGGGTTTTCAGGCACAAGGAACGCGATTTTTAGATGCAAATTTTTATATATAGATAGACCTTACTCAATTTTTCGGTTTTCCAATATGGCGGACCTGAAAACTTTGAAAACACCCGAAAGTCTATTTCCTGCATATTTTTTGGGTATACAGGCTCAACAAAAACGAATTTTGGATGCGACTTTCGGGTATTTTTTAATATCAAATTATGATAAATATCATCTCAAATTCGTTTTTATTAAAAATGTTTACTCAATTTCTACGATTAATATTTTTAATTTTAATGAAAATATTAATTTTTAAAATAAATTTTACCAGATAAACTCAGCAATTCAATTAATTTCTTTTAAAATTTCTTTCTCGGAAAAAATCCAGTATTAACCTTGGAAATTTGCGCCCTTGGTATACCCGTGGCATCAAAAGTTTGGGCCACGCGGGTGAGTTGATTTTTTTACTTTTTCTAAATTTGTTTTGGTTCATCACATAAAAGTGCAGGGTTCATATAAGGCCTAATATTGAGAAAAAGTAATAAAATCTCAATTTTTTACTCGCCTACTCGATTCAATTTTCTGAAGCCATGGGTACACGCAAGGGTGCTGGTCCCCCACGTTTATACTGGATGGTTTGTAATATATTTATGAAATTTCAGGCCTCATAGAAATCCTGCACATTTTCCAAATTTTCTATATTGATCTTGTGCTAAGGATTTATTCCGATGAAGCTTATAATTAAGACGATTCCAAACGTAGTGTTTTTAAGACGGTTTCTCGCCCGCTTTTTAAAACAGTTTAAAAATTTTAAAAATCTAAATGCTATTCAAAAATTTTTCAAGTTATATAACGGTAGTTCTTAGCTATTTTTAACCAAGTCTAAGGTCGTCTTGAATTTAAAAAATAAAATATAAAAAAAAATAATAAAATCGTTTGATACAATCGTTTGAAAGAAAGAATTACATAAGTAGAACAACCAGAAGTGTTTTGTTTAATTTTTGAGGTTGCAGCGTTTTATTGAAAATTACCGAAAAACCCTTATAAGATTGAGCCAACATGTAAATTTACGTTTCTAGCCCCAAAATTCCCTTTTGAATGAATGCAGGGCTGTTTGCATGTCTTTACAACATATAAAAGTATGTTTTCCGGTGAAATTAGCTTTTTAAAACGCTTTGTGCACTTTGTAAACATTTGTAAAGCTAAAATTAAAATTTCCATGTTATATGAATAGGAAAATTCAAGTGCTCGGTGGCATTGATTTTTAAAATCAAAAACCAAAATCCTTAGAGCTGTGGGGTTTTCATGAAGACAGCAACCGAAAAAATGGGGGAGTCAAAAAAATCTCGAAAAAAATAAAATAAGACAAACTTTATTTTATTTAATCGTTAGATTTTAGCTCCTTACTTTGTTATTTTTTTTTATAGCATTACAGAGGGCCGCCAGGGTGTCTACTAAACCCAGTTGGCACAATTTTTATTTTGAATTCAATTCAATATGAATTCCGAAAATGAGAGTATAAATGAGTTCAAAACGAGTTCAAAGCGAGTTCAATATGAATTCAAAAAAGTTCAGAATGAGCACAAAAGAATTATTTTAATAATTTAATCTTAGTAGCTTAATAATATTTATACCCTTAACAGGGCTAATTAAACACTTAGGGGGGAGAAATATGGCGGAGGCCTAATTAACTCATTAACGCCGGGGCGGAGAGTTTTGGAAGTGAGCAAAAATAAATATATACCCTTATACATTAGTTTTCACCTACAACTCTTAAATATACCCTAAAAACGAGGGTGAAAGGGGCTGGTCAGGCATTATTAAAAAATGATTGAAAAAAATAATTGAAAAAAGTAACCAATTTTATTGAAAAATGTTTGAAAATAGTATTTTACCCTTAAAAGGTGGATAGAGGTGGTACTCTAGTCAAAATACGGGTTTGGTTGTATTATCACTGGCGAACATGAAAATCGCGGTTAGTTGGCAGAGAAAATAGGGCTTCGCCCTTAAATCTGCAAAAATTACCCCCAAAAAGAGTTTTTTTTTACATATTCGCACTTTGAACGCTCTGATTCGAACCATACGGGTTTTTTTTGGTTACTGATAAAGAATTTTGACTTTCATAAATAATTTAAATTTCTCCCCTAAATTGGCTAAAACTACCCCCGGATAAGGGGTGTTTTTGCTATTTTCGTACTTTTAGCATCCAGGATATGCCTGTATAGGTTTTTTGGGTCGCTAATCAAGAATTTCGGTTCTTTTTTCATTAATATTCAATATTTCACACTTAAAATAGCTATAGGGTCTCCTGAGGCAGGAAATACTTGTCCTAAAATTCAAACCGTAGCTCTCGAGGAGAACCGCCCCAATTTGGGGGTTGTTGGGGGGTAAATTAAAAAATTTTTTTTAATTAAACATTTTTTACATGATATTAGACTATACAAAACGACGAACAAGTGAGGAACACAAAACATTTTGCTCGCCTCATAGTTTTTTTTTGAGTTGAAAGGCTCAAAATCAGTTTTTTTCAATAAATTCATGTTTATTGGTCCACCATATTGGAAAATCGGAAAATTTTTTTTAATGAAAAATGAAAAATTACGCCTCCTGGATATCAGGTTTCCATCTTACGGTTCATTTTAAAATCTAAAGTATTCCAGGAAATGACAGAAATTTCAGGGAGTTAACTCCCAGCCCCTGCCAGTTCACTCTTTAAATCAGGGCATGTTAACTCTTTAATTTAAGAAGTTAACTCCCTGATTTAGTGATTTATAACTCTCTGAGCCAGAGAGTAGCACTGCTGGTGAAGTTTGTTAGGGTAAACGAACAAATACAAAAAAAATATAAAGAGACATGGAAAATTAGAATTTTTTAAATCTATTGCTATGAACTCGTTTATACTAAGGCCTAAAGATTTTCATAGTAGTATAGAAGTTATATGAAATTTCCTGGAGAATCGAAATTTAAACTTATTGGACTCGTACGAGGTCATTTAGTGCGGGAAAATTCATAAAAAATGTTGCAAATGATGAAAATCCGACTTTTGTATTTGAGGCATTTGGTGTGAGCTCGTTTACATTAAAGCCTAAAAAATATTTAAATAAAGAAAGTATTTAAAATTTCCCTAGGAATCCGAATTTTTCCTTATTTAAATCATTCTAGAGTCTTTAAGTCATTTAGAGCGGGAAAATTCAAAAATCTGAAAAAAATGAGAAAAATTGAGGAAAATTTACGATTTTTCAATTATTTTAGGGTCTAGGAAATTCGATCGCATCTAGGTTGATATGGCATCCGAAAATATATATAAAAACATGCTTTTTCTGAGAAGCTTAATAAAAAACTCGGATATACAATTTTTCTGTAGCTTCCGTAAAGTACCCTGTGAATTTATCGATTTTTCGGCTCCCCGTGTAGGAATTTTCAAAAACTAATGGCAGGACTGGATTTCTGAGGAAATTTTACTATAGTACTTCTTTTTTCATAATTTTCAATCGTTTCCAGAAGGAATGGCATATAAAAGAAGAATGGGTGGCTGAGGAAAGATGAAAACGTGTTTTTTTTCAAAAATTCGCCCTGGGCGAATCTAAGGGCTAAAATTTGGGGACATAATCCATTTTGGATAGGTAATTGGCAAAAAAAACTTTTTAGCCGGTTTCAGCGACCCGACTTGGAAACTTTTGCTGAATTCACTAAGAATCACTCAATTAAAAAACGAAAAATTTAAGTCATGAAGTGAGATCCGAAAACGCCCGATTAAATCCGAAAGGCCCGTGTTACTAGTGACGTCACAGTCCAGATTTTTTAATTGTTTATTATGGAGAATAAATTGAAAACAAATATTTATCAAGTAAATTTCTATTAAAATAAAAAGATTGGGACTAAAAAGTTTATTTAAAGTCATTTTGTATCTAAGTGGTAAAAAAAAGTAAAGTAGTTGCTCAAAAGTCAACGAAAACAATATTCTCAACTATGCTATTACAGCCTTAATAATATTACCATATATAATATTATTGTAGGATATATATCAATTTATGGTATCAAATGAGTTTTTAAAAAAATATCTATTTTTTATCAGTTATTTTTAAAAAAGAAAATAAGTCCAAAAAAAATTTCACTCCTCAAGTTCAAAGTTTTTATTAATATTTTTCATTCCTATATACAACTTTGTAAATTACTTTATATAAATAATAACAGATATGTACAATCATCATAAGTATAAAAGATAATTTTATTTTGTTTACAGTAACATTTTTGCTTTGTGTCGCATTAAAATTATTTGACTTTTTTCAAATGTAAACTAAACTTAAAACAAAACTAGAAATAATGTCAAGATTATATAACTTTATTACACTGTTCATAATATTTTAATAAATTAAATATTATTTAAACAGTTTTAAACCAACAAGTTTAAAATTATCACTTGGACAAAGTAAAAGTTGACACATTTGTCATTACCAAAATGGTCATTACAGGTGAAAATAATAAAATACATAACATTATATCTTCTTTTTCAAAGATTTTTTTTTCTTTTTGCTCAATTAAACGATAATATACTAATTATAACAATCTTAACCTTTTCTGTAGTGATCTCCATGAAAAAATTATAATCATTTTGTATCTGATGAATTGATATCTTGTATTATATCCATGGTATTTTATAAAATCATAATTTACTTGTGTAAAACTCTCTTTTAAAAAATTGCATTATTAGGATTAGGTAACAAATGTGCACTTTTTATTAAAATCTGATTCTTTAAAAAATTCCAACGTTAAATAATTTTGGAGTTTCTGTGTTACATTTTGTTCGAAGAAAATCTTTCATATCTTCATCAATGCAATGCATGCAGCAACCTAAAATACATTAGTTTATTAAAATTAGTTTAGTTAAAAAAATCATTAAAATATACATAGCAAGTGTGCAGTTTGATTTGTACATACTCACTGTATTTTTTCAGGATTAGATATTGATATGATAAATAAAATCCATTGAAACAGATGGTCCAGCCTGAATAAGATATAGCTGAATCTGGCTGAATCTTGAATGGTTTATATTTTTATCTTCTCCAACCTTCTGCTGTAATTTTTGTTTAGGCTTTTATTCATTATTTTCAAGCTAACATAACCTCCATCCACTCCATCAGTATACATTTTTTAATAAAATACAGATCTATAGGCATATTAGAAATATTGTTTTACATATATCTATAACTCTAAAGGAGAAATATCATAAGAATTGTTCCTCGATTTATTCGTGTTTTGATTGGTCGCGTTGATTTTGTCATACGCATGAATTATATTTTTTATTGGGTGCTAGCGGTATAGAACACAAGAAGTTGTCTGTCACATATTTTCTCGCGCATTATTTAATTTTTATTATTACTTAATCTTTTAAAATAATTAATTTTGGGTATTTTTTATTATAATTAAATATAAATAAGAAATATAATAATTTTCTCATTTTATTATACAATCTTCTAAAAATTTCGTCTTCGATTTTATCTAATTAATCGATTCATTTTTGCTCTGTAGTGTTAGCCGCGTGCTGAATAAAAAATTTGTAATAATTTTAAACAGTTTTTTTAATTTATTATTATAAACTCTCAAAATAATTATATATTTTAATTATAAATTTTAAAACGATTAAACTGCAATAAAACATTACATCTGTAGATGCGACATAAATAATATATGAAAACTCATTCGAGTATTTCGTCATCCTATTATAAAATTTCGCTGTCCAGGACAAAAGAAAAATTAATGTCAAGGGATAAAAATGGTTCTGGCCCGAGGTGCGTAGCACCGATGGACAGTAATCAATATTTGCATTCAGGTACGATATATATTTTTTTCTTGAGATAAATTTTGAAAATAAAAATAATATTGGTTTTTATTTATGATAATATACGAAAAGTCATTGGAGCATTTCGTCATCCAATTGTAAAATATTGCCGTCCAGGACAAAAGAAAAATTTATTTTGAGGGATAGTAATCAGTAATTGCATTCAAATACGGTATTAAATATTTTTTTTCTTGAGATAAATTTTATCTCTAAAAAACTCATGTGACATAATTTTTCGTCTAATTTATTCGTGTTGTGATTGGTTGCGCTGATTTTTCATTATTTATTTCATTAGTTCTAATTTTTATTATCTTTCAAAATAATTAATTATTAATAAAATTTTGTTTAAAAAATACGTAAATAAGAAATACAATAATTATTTTATTATACAATCTCCTAAAAATTTCGTCATCTTTATTTATTTGGTCGTTTCAGTGATAGCGGCGCGCTGTATACAATTTTCTATACAATTTTAAATATTAATTTTTTAATTTATAGTAATATAAACTGTAAAAATAATTATAAACTTTAATGAAAAATAATTGAAATAATAACAACCTTTACGAGCAAGTTCTTGATTTAATTTATTAAGATATTGATAAGGTCCAAGCTTTCGACTCACATGAAGTCTTTATCAAGGCTAAAATATACAATTATAATAAAATACTATGAAAATTTAAAAATAAAAATAATTAAAAAACTTACAATATGATGTTAAATAGTTAAATTAAATATCAGAAAATTTTAACATTAATAAAAAACTTTTCTTAATCCTAATCATTACATTATATTTAATTAAAAATACTGTATAAAAAGTCACTTTATAATCAAAAACATTAAATAAATTACAAATTAAAAAACAAAAAGTTAGATCAATCTTAGTATGTATTGATGATGATTTTTTCTGCTATTATTGTTGTCTGAAAATCAGCTGATAATTTAAAATGTATCAAAAAGCATATATGTGTAGACATCTACATTTCAGGATGTTAATTAAAAATCATAATACAAAATGATGATAAAGTAGAATATCAATATAGCAACAAATATTCATAAACTTTTTCTCATTTTATGGATGTTAGAAAAATGTGGTTTAAACATTTTTTCAGAGTCTCCTTGCTCATTTATGGTGTTTCTGTAAATATTGATGTATAAAATTTCACTAGTGTTCCTCTTGTGGTAATTTGACTCATGATCAAGAATTTTAAACTTTTGCCAAGAAAAATTATGTCTGGTCTCTTTAAAATGTGTTAAAACAACTTTATCTTTACTAGTGTTTTTTTGTTGTTTTTCTTGATCATCATTGTTTTTAGTATAATTTGGGGATTTTTCAATAACAACACGTCTTAGTGGTCTCTTACGGGGTATGTCAGTTTCATTTTGGTTTTTTTCTTTTTCTTTTTTTATCAATGCATCAGTGGGTGTTTTCTGCTCACCAAGTCTTATGCCCACTTCTCTTTTGGTTTCACCAACATAAGTAGCTGGACATTCTGAGCAATCTAATTTATAGACAACGCCAGTTTGTTTTTCTTTAGGAATTTTATCCTTAGCTTTTATTATTATGCTGTTGTCACTTAAATTATTTACAATTTTTGGTATAGCAAGTATATTGTGTCTCTTGCAGCATTTGTTCATGTCATCATAGAAACCATCAACAAAGGGGACACATAATTTTGGTTTCTTTATACTAATAGCTTTTTGGATGTCGATAATGTCATTATTGTTTGCTATATTATTTTCCTTCCTGTATTTTATTGTATCTAGCCTTTTCTGAACATAATAGTTAATAAACCTCTCAGGATAGTCATTGTTCAGTAGTATATCCTTAACAATAGCTATATTCTCTTTATGAAAACTTTCATTTGATAATAGTATAGCTTTATCAATTAGACAATATATGATACCTATTTTCTGATGTTTTGTATATCCAGATCTAAAATTTACATACCTTAAAGATGAAATAGGTTTCCTATACCAGTTATGTAAAATTTTGTTGTCTTTTTTTGCTAATTTAACATCCTCATAGCTTATCGCTATGTGGACGATATTATCACTTGCATTCCTAGGAATAAAATAATGTTTTTGCTAAATATCTTCAACTCTTATCATCCTAAACTACAGTTTACCCATGAAAATGAGTATGACAACTCCATCAGTTTCTTGGATGTTAATTGAAATATCTCGAGACTATCGAAAATTTTTTCCATCGCACTTCCTATTATTCGATTCGGCACTAATTTTTACGTATTCTCTGAAATTTTTTTTCAAAACGGAGGTATCTTTAAAATTTTATAAAATCTTTTTGAAGTTGGTAAAAAAATTTTTTTCATTTTTTTATTCTTTATGGTATTTTTAATCATGTATATGTAGGTCTGTGTGTATATTATAATATAATTTATATTCAATATTTAAAATGTAATTTATGCGTACTAAGTTAAATTTTTATTAAAAACGTACGTTTCTTTAAAATTAAAAAAAAAAAATTGATGGAGTTGAAATAATGTTTGGTTTTAAAAAATAATTATAATAAAAAATAAGACAAATTCAAGAAAATAATAATATATTATAATTTTTTTTGTTAAATAATAAAAGAAATTACATAAAACCGGTGTTAAAATAAAAAAATGTTTACTATTTTTGGGAAAAATTAAATTTTTTGAAAATTTTGTTAAAAAGTGAAATATCTGAAAAATATGATAAAATTTTAATATACTATATTATATGTCTATCTCTTTTAATAAAATTTTTTTTCTTCATTTTTTTATTTTTTATGGTATTTTTAATAATTTATTTGTATGCCTGTGTCTATCTATTTCATCACGAGGCTCAAAGCAATGAAAGAAATTACAGGAAACCGGTGTCAAAATAAAGTTAAAATAAAAAAATTTTTACTATTTTTGGAAAAAATTATTTTTTATTCTCCGAGTGAATAAAACCACCCTTTTTAACGCGTTTTTGAAGGAGAAAGTGAGGATTTGTATCCCTCTCTATTCTCTCTTCTATTTTTTCTCTCTAGGGAGGAAAGTATTTATTTTCCTCCCTAGAGAAGAAAACAGAAGAGGGAATTGAGAGGAGACTCGACCCACTCTTCCTACATCCTGTTACCCCTCCCTATCTAGTCGACCTTGATTCTTTGTTATAGAAGACAAATTGTGAGGTGACGCTCATTAATATTCAAATAGGAATTTTTATGAAATAGTTGCGTTATTAATCCTATATAAATTTTTTTTATTTAATAAATGCAATAATTAACTTTTATATTAATAAACGATGAAAAGTGAGCATATATGTACGCATCTTTTATTTTGTTATAGCTAAATTAATAAACAAAATAAAAGATGTGTACCACGTGCTCACGCATTTATGTATATTATAAATTAAAACACTTTTATTTATTCATAAAACAATTAATAAATTATTTATTAATGTGTAAATAAATTTGCGCAGGGTTAAATTTATTTACCATATAAAATAAATTAAATTAAACAACTATTTAGTAAAAATGCCATTTTGAATTATAATAAAACGCACCTTTTATAAAAATTACACCTTTCTATAGAAGAATCTACGATCGACTGAATATTTTTTGAATATGAAGCGTTGTCACCGTTGGGAGATATGAAAGTTACATTACTTTCACCTAAGTGTCTCTTTCTTTCATATATAAATTAATGTTTTTTGGATAAAAGTCGGGGAGTAGAGATTTTACTATTATTTTGGTTATTTGAAAGAAGTAGGGATTTATTATTCATCAATACTTGTTTTTTTTTTTTTAAATTTTATTCATTTTTTTTCTTTCTATATTATATTTGTATTATATGTATATATGTTCCCATTTGTTAAAAAGGTGGTTGTACACACTCTTAGAATAAAAAATAGTATATTGCACATAGGGAAAAAATGCAATTTCAAATCATGGTCGGAGATAGTTACACTCGATATGCAATGACTCGTGTGCACCCTCGTCATTGCACATCTCGTGCCACTATCTCCAACCTGTTTTGAAATAGCTTATTTTCTCCCCTTGTATAACAATTTACTATTTTTTGAAAATTTGGTTAAAAAGTGAAATAACTGAAAAATATAATAAAATTTTAATGTCGCAATTGGTATTACTTGATTCAGTCAATTTTAGAACTATCTATATATACATATCTGAATACTATATACTATACATATTTGAACATTTATTTGCCTGTCTGTCTGTACCTTAATGAATCAACCAATTTACATGAAACCGGTGTCATAATAAGAAATAAAAGTATGCGGATAACATAGGCTATAGTTTTGCGACTCAGCTTTCGTACTTTTGGAGAAATTTTTACTATTTTTGGGATAAATAAAATTTTTTGAATATTTGCTTAAAAAGTGATATATCTGAAAAATATGTCAAATTTTACTGTCGCAATTGGTATTACTTAATTTGGCTTTAATTTATACGTACTCAGTTAAATTTTTTTAATTTCTCTATTATAACTAGAGAAACAATCAGAATCCATAATTTTTCATTAATGTTTTACCTACGCTGCTTTTGAATGTGTTTGCATAATTATAAATTTGTAGTTAAACATGATTTTTTGAAGCAACACAAACAGAAGTAAATGCGACACGGGGGGGGGGGGCGGAGCAAAAGAACAATTAACTTCCTGATTAATATAATTACTTGATAGTTTAGAATTAATACATTTTAAATTTAATATCATTTAATAGACATAACATCACTCTTTTGTTTAAAAATAATTTTTTAAATGCACATATATAGAACATTAATTAACACTTAATACAGAAGAACGCGATAATTCTAGAGAATTTATAATTATGATAGATTATAATTTAATATTATAATAGATTATAATTAGAAAATCAATCAGAACTTATAATTTTTCACTAATGTTTCACCAACACTGCTCTAATCACTACGCAATAGTTTGAATGTGTTTGCATAAATATAAATTTACAGTAAAAAATGATTTTTTGAAGCAACAGAAACAGAAATAAATGCGACACAGGGGGGGGGGCGGAGCCCCCCCCCATCACCTATGCAAGTATTATATATATTCAGCTCAAATTTTAGGGTATAGTTTGGGGTGATAAAAAAGTCCTTGAGCCAAAGTTTTAGTCCTCTAGCACCTCATGGGGCCGAAATATGTCCGTTTAAAGGTCCAAAAATAGCCTGATTTGGCCCATTTTCAAAATTACGCCATTTCTTTGAATTTACTTCAAATTTTATCTTATTGGTCATTTGAACTGGTAACCGTCTACATTAAGAAAAAAATTTTAGCTTATTTCAAGGCGTAAATTTTTTTTGGCATTGATATATATTTTGGACAATAACAACATGATAATAATAAAAATTATAATAAAAAATCAATAACAACAACAACATGAACAGATCAGCTCTCACCTATGCTAGTATATATATATATCTTGTCTTATCTTATCTTACCTTACTACTATATATATTTGAAAATTTATTTGTGGGTCCGTGTGTGTATTGTCATTAGGATTAAAACAGTAAATGCAATTAGATAAAACCGGTGTCAAAATAAAGAAAAAAAGTCCGCGGGTGACATAGGCTATAGATTTTCTGCTCAGCTATCGTTGTTTTCGAGATATTTAATTTTTAGATTTTTTGAAATTAATAAAACTTTTAAAAATTATGAAAAAAATTAAAATATCTTGAGACTATCGACAAATTTTATTGTTTGTTGTATTCGGTTTAACACCAATTTTTACGTATTTTCCTAAATTTTTATTCAAAAGGGAGGTATCTTTAAAATTTTATAAAATATTTTAGAAGCTGGTAAAAAAAATTTTTTTTATTTTTTTATTTTTTATGGTATTTTTAATAATTTATTAGGTGCCTGTGTGTTTATGTGTTTTATAATGAGGCTCGAACAAACGAAAGAAATTACATAAAACTGGTGTTAAAATAAAGTTAAAATAAAAAAGTTTTTACTATTTTTGGGAAAGATTAAATTTTTTGAAAATTTGGTTAAAAAGTAAAATATTTGAAAAATATGATAAAATTTTAATGTCGCAATTGGTATTACTTGATTCAGTCAATACTAGAAGCATCTATATTATACATATCTGAATACTATCTTACTACAATATATATTTGAAAATTTATTTGTCTGTCTGTCTGTCTGTCTGTCTGTCTATACCCTAATGACTAAAGAACCGCCAAACCAATTCATATGAAACCGGTGTCATAATAAAGAATAAAAGTATGCGGATAACATAGGCTATAGTTTTGCAACTCAGCTTTCGTACTTTTGGAGATATTCAATTTTTACTATTTTTGGGATAAATAAAATTTTTTGAAAATTTGTTAAAAAAGTGATATATCTGAAAAATATGATCAAATTTTACTGTCACAATTAGTATTATTTAATTTGGCACTAATTTATACGTACTCAGTTAAATTTTTTTATTTTCTCTATTATAACTAGAAAATCATGCAGAACCTAGAATTTTTCAATAGTTTGAATGTGTTTGCATAATTATAAATTTTTAGTGAAACATGATTTTTTTAAGCAACAGAAAAATATTCAAGTAAATGTGAGCAGGACTGAGCCTCATCTGAAAAATCTGAATGTGTTTGCATAATTATAAATTTGCTGTGAAAAATGATTTTTTGAAGCAACACAAACAGAAGTAAATGCGACACAGGGAGGCGGAGCCTAGCCCCCTCTCCAACTTTTGCTATAATGTATAATTCTGACACCAAAAAAGCAAAAACCAAAATTTGACCCACCACAATGGTTCCTCATTGAGGAACCAAAAAAAATGTGAAAAATTATTGACTGCAGATGGAGATATTAGAGTTGGAAACTATTATTTTTGAGGTACTAAATTAATCAAGACTTTTTTATAAAATTTCAGATTTTAAAAAATTTTTGAAGATAATATTTATTGCAATTTAAATATTGGAGTTTACGAATTCCTGGATTTGACGCCAGGAATGAGTAAATTTCTGTTTTATAAACAAGTTAATGAATTATTTCTAGTTTTGAATTCTGAAATTGTAATTTAAATATTGGATTGTTTAAAGGTAAAAATTTCAAAAAATTAATTGAGTTTTAATCTACAGATTGGTTGAAAATTGTAATTTACTAAATGGGAAGGTTGAATAACAATATGTCCATATTTTATTTTGTATATGTGTCTTTCTTAGCCAAAACAGCAATGGTTGGCCGGTGGGGTCGTCGGATCAACCTCAAAATTTTCCCATGTTTTTATAACACTAAGATAGGAAAATCATGAAATTTTTAGCCCCCTAGGTCTTAAACAGCTCGAGTTATGGCCAGTCAAACTCATTTGGTGGCTCTCAACCAGCGTTAGTACTTTTTGGGAAAATACTAAAAAATGATAAATAATAGCTTGTAAACATATTCTGAAAGAGTGTATATGTTGAAAAACCGTCATTAAATCCATTTCTGCCATTAGTTTTTCCGAAAAACCCCGGAGAATGGGAAAACTTTATTTACAGAAATTTATTTTTTTTTGTTAAATAATGATAATAATCAAAAACAGTTTTTAATATTTTACATTAGTTTTAGACCATAAAAAAACTTTTTATCGACTAAACTAATTTTTTTCTTGCATAAAAGAATAGCCAAAGAAAAAATATTCCATAATAATCCTAAACTTTTCTTTTTACGATAAGATATAAGCGAGTTATGCAGTTTTCAAGTTATAATCTCGTAATGCCCTTCGGAATTTTGCCGAAAACCTGAACCATTAAGTATCTATACTGAATATAAAACAACCTAGCTTCGGCAATTTGTATTATACCATGGGATAAATGTTCTATTCGGTGTCGTACATAAAGACGTTTACAATCATTTTTTATTATTAGATTCAACTATTTGCTGCGTTGCACAAAAAATCTAGGAATTGATAAGGCAAATAATTGCTGTTTATTGAACGATTCTTTAATTGTCATTATTTTTAATATTTTTGAGCAAAAAAATAATATTTTTTTTATGTTAAAAAAAGTTCAAAAAAATTAATGATCTTTATGAAGATAGGATAGGATTAAAATCTTCCGTATTTGGCGTTCATAAATGTACAGAACTTTCCTCTTATTTTTTAGTTCCAATTACAGACGTCAAACAAAAATGTTTTAGAATGCCATATTGAATTAGTAACAGTTCTGAGGAAAATTCAGATGATTCTGATGAAGAACTTCCCACAACCGGAATTGTGTTAGTAAAGTACGCGCAATCGGATTATTTTTTAGTTTAAATTAAGAACCTGATCACTATTAACATTGTATTTTATGATTATTTTTTTTAATCAGTTTTAAAATTTTATTTTTTGTTTATTTTATATTTCTATTAAACTGAACTATTATTACTGTTACTTAGCGTTAAAAATGAGAAAATTTCCATCTACAGTAGATGTTTCAAATACACCATCAAGTAGCGAAAAAATTTCAAAAAATCTTCGAAGCAGTACGGACAGTGATATAAGAAAATCTACTAAATTAAGTTTGGTGGAACAGAATAAGAGAAAAAATTTGAAAAAAATGACTGATGCTATAAGAAAAGAAATGGAGTTACAAAAAATTAAAAAAGCACAAAATCAAATACAGAAGTCTGCAAATGCCAGCTTACAAAGTGATGCAAATAGAGATTCAGGTCCAACTTCAGTCCACAACAAGGAAAATAATACGATTCTTCTTGTAATATCTTCTGCAGAAAATTCACAACATGGGTATCTTACACCAAATTTAAAAAATCTAAATGGTAAAATTTTATTGCTTTTACGTACAAAAATATTTAAGTTTTTATAATTTTTTATTCAAACATTTATAGGGAATAATGACGCACCGCCACAACAAACAAACCTTTCCAAACCCAGAACATCTCATTTAAAACAACAGCAAGCAGTGAAGTTTTCATCAATCCCAAAAAATAATATTTATGGTAAATTTTATTAAAAGTTTATGATCCTATTTAATTTAATATTGTCATAAAAAATAATAACAAAGTGCGTGTTATAGTAGCTGCTGCACATAAGGATTCTCCACAGAATTCTACAATAGAGACCAATAGTAATGATACTTATGATGAGGCAAATGGCACTAGTGACAATTTAGTGCAACAAAGTGAAGGTCACTCAGTATCGTCAAACCATGTTGTATCATCTATGAATTCAGCAGTACAACACCAAAAATACCCTACCCTCTTAGATGCGTCAAATCAAGTTCTATCTTCTGTAAATTTGAACACTTTTAAATAACAACCAGTTTATTCCCCACCATAGCTAAGCAATAATATTACGGCTAGTAGGAGCAAATATGAATTTAGAAGCAACGTAGAGTCAATATCCGTCCATACAACTGTAACGTCAGGTCAAAACGACCCTAAATAAAAGGGTTATTATTTAATGTAGCCAAGGTCAACAGTTGCTTCATATCAAACATGACTTGGTAAAATATACCAAGCGTTATTAACGTAAGACCTGAGCAAACATACATAAATATTTCGAGCACTTATCAGCTCAGCGGGCGTTGGCCCACGTAATCGAGACCTTGACGTAGAACTTCCCCCATAATTAAAAATAGCAATAGATTTGGTGACTAGACAAAACGCTCTTATCACTATATATAGAGGTAAAATCCGAGGGGTCGGTCTCTCTTTTTAGCCGTGAATCCTTTTAGCTTCACGTTTCTGGTTGTGCCGTCCCGGTCTTCAGCTAGACATGGCTCTCTTTAATCTGCCAGCAGTTACGCGACTAGTTCCGTCACAAATTCAGTGCTCAGACGCTCGAAGTATACTTACCAATCCAAGTGGTCTTAGTAATTGGACTTTAACAAATTAAGGACTTCCAGTTGGACTTTAATTAGTAATCATAGTAAGCACGTTGTAAGTTATTATAAGACAAATTATAACTAATAAGTAAATAATAGACATAAAAGTAGTTATTAATTAATTATCTTAAATTGATTTGAACCTAATCCTTTCCTGCCGTTAGTGTCACGTAGACGCAAGGCTAAAAGGAATCCTATTTGCATTAGCAATATTCTTTACAGGTTACATTAAAGTAAGTTTAGACGTAACACAACCGTTTACTCCTACTTCAAGAAATGTGCCTTTTAGTAATATTAAATAAATTTTGTTTAAAATTATTTAATTAGTAAAAATGTAAAACGTGTTATATAATTATGTTATATTTTCATATTCCAATCTGCAGTTCATGCATCAAGATAGTTTGCATCCTAGAAACGGTTAGAACCGTAATTTGTATTTTAAAAATATAAATGTTAATATTTTTTACTTAAATTTTTTATAAATGTTTAGTTAGTGCGAATCATTCATCAAAAGCAACAAGAGTTGCTACAGCAACAGCTACATTGGGATCAGAATTTGCAAGTAACTAAAAAATAGATTCTATTTTTGAGTATATAAAAACAATACAGACACAGAATGAAAATAAAGAATCGGAATTTGTATTACTAAAAGCAGAAATCGTATCCTTTAAAAATGAATATTCTTCTTTGAAACAAATAGTTCTTAACGAATTGCCTGTGCCAGTGAATGTTCCAATGCCAGGTTATCTGCCATTTGACTCGACCGAAGAAGTTAATCAATTGGAGGCCAAAACCGACAAAGAATTTTCTAATTTAGTACATATTACAATATATTTTTAATTGTATTTTTAAAAATTTTAAGCATTAAACTGTTTTTAAAGGTATTGTGGATAGTATCACATCGTGGTTTAACAACTGTCGATGTTTCTACTTGTGCGGTGAAACTCTGTATGACCAAGAAATACAGCCTCCAATATTCACTTGAGGCAGAACTTGGGGTAGAATCAAACCCTGAAATTCACGGGAACAAAACTTTATACTGCCATTTTCGGTTAGTATTTTTTTTTATTAAGTATAATAAGAAAAAAACAACTGTAATTTTAATATTCCAAATATTTATATTGTTTAATCATTTCATATATTTTACAGCTGCTTTTCAAAGAAATAAACGCATTGATGATAAAACTAAAAGTGATAAATTTGTTGAAAGTGGAATACGAAGAATACTTCCCGCCGTTAGTGTCACGTAGACGCAAGGCTAAAAGGAATCCTATTTGCATTAGCAATATTCTTTACAGGTTACATTAAAGTAAGTTTAGACGTAACAAGTTTGGGGTCTCGTCCGCGATAAATTTTGTGGTTCAAATCAAAATTTTAAAATTTTCAAGTTTTTTTTTTTTTTTTGTGATTTAACTACCTTTATTATTATTATTTACAGATTGGTTTACAAATAATAAAGTAAAAAAAAAAAATTTACTGTAAATTTATTTGTCATTTTTTTTGAGAAGGTAAAAATTCAAAATTTAAAAAATTTTTTTAATATTCTTATATATGTTCATAAAAATTTATATTAAATGCTGCTTGTGTAATTAAAATATAAAATAATTTTAACTATACGTGTCATTTTTTGTTAAGAGATAATTCATACAGTAATTTAATTTAAATATTATTCAAAAAAGATTAATATATAAATTTTTTTTTATCAGTGATAAAATATTTTTATGAATAGAAATTGATCGAGTAAACCTAAATTTTTATCTAATTCAAAGTCAGTATTAACATATTTAGTTAATTCTGTTTAAAAAATTAAATTTTTTTTTAAATTGATTTTTCAATAAAATTGTATATTATTAAATAATTTTTTTTTTTTTGTTAGTATCAGTCATTTTATCTGAAATATATTAAATAATTTTTTTTTTCTTCTCATATTTAAAGTCTTTTTCTTGTTTAAAAAAAAAAAAAAAAAAAATATTTTACAAAATGGCAAACACACAAATTGCATATTTAGAAAAACAAATGCTGGCTAAAGAGCCGTTAGTAACAAAATCGTTTGAAATTTTAAAAGAGCACGCGGAAGGTAAATTCGAAATACCAAACGATTCAGATATAAAGGTAGTGCTAGGAGCATATCAATGTTATTACGAGGAAAACACAAAAATTTTAGAAGGGGACATTGATGACGCGGCTAAAGAGTTAATAACGGATTTTGCACAGTTTATTTCAATACTAAAAATGAAACTATTATTTAAAGATAAATTTTTTGTAGAATTGTTTAAAAAATTAAAAGATGCTCAAACTGAACCATCAGTGCTGGTAGATATAATATCAGCAAAGTCTGAAGAAGTTAGTGCGTGGTCAGTATACACAGATTTCAGGGTAAATGAAATCTTTAGAAATTTTATTAAAGTAGATTCAAATAAAATGTGTACCACGAATTTTGACTATATTAGATATATGTATGAGAAAATGCAGTCGATCGGTGGTAAATCAATTCCAAACGAATTTAAAAAATTATTTAATAAGTTAAAGTATTCGGTGGAAAATAAAGAGTTATTGGAAAAAACTATGCAAGATCCTGAAATTTGTCTAGTTTTAAACGAGTTAAATCAAAAAGGTTTATATCCGGAGCACGTTATTTCGGCCCTTAGTTCACTCGAAACAGTAAGAAAATCTATTACGTCAAACACAGAGGAAAATTTGAGAAAAAATTACGAAACATCATTAACATCAGAAATCAGTAAAGCTTTAGCATTTAATTTAAAATATGAAATTATTAAAAATAATTTACGTAGTAACCAAATTACGCCACAAAATTATCATGTAGACGATAGTAAAAGTATTAATTATGGACATAGCACTCAAAATCAAACACGTCATCAAGGTCATGAGATGTGGCCCTCAACGATGTACCACACCCCACCTTGCGAAAGCATTCCTTCTCCGCTTTTAAAAGTTCAAGTGGGGGGAAGTCAACAAAATTCAAGGCCCCCCACGGTTCCACATTCTCAACAGCATAATTTTCTAAGCCCCTTACATAATAGAAATACAGGTATAGAACCCGACCCGAGTTCGATTGTTATAAGAAATTATGAATTAACAAATATAAGGGCATTGTCAATTAAAGACGCCTTTGAGTACATTCCGAGGTTCGATGGAATTAAAAACGAGTTTAAAGCAATAAGTTTTATTAGTCAAAATAATCAGATTCAATCAGCCAAATTTTCCGAGGGGAGTCAATTAAATTGTTTTTATTGCAAAAAAGTCGGCCATATGATTAAACATTGTAGGAAAAGAAGGTTTATAAATCAAAAGAGATTGATACAAGTACAGGCGACGGAAAAGCCCAGCGCTAACCTCAGAAGTGTGCCAGGCCACCCCTGTCAAGGGAATCAGTAAATTAAAATCTTAGATTTTTATCTTAGCAGAATCTTTGATCAATAATTTAACAGAACCTTCAATTCATAATTTAGTGCAAATTCTGTTGCCCAATTTGGTACAAATT
Organism: Anagrus nilaparvatae; assembly: GCA_022575985.1. Classification (NCBI taxonomy): domain Eukaryota; kingdom Metazoa; phylum Arthropoda; class Insecta; order Hymenoptera; family Mymaridae; genus Anagrus; species Anagrus nilaparvatae. The sequence goes on from JAKSXM010000007.1 coordinate 33,803,448, forward strand.
CCGTTTCCTAAATTAGCGCAAACTCCGTTACAAAATTTAGTTCAAACTTCGAAACCCAATTTAGCACGAACTTCGACCCCTAAATTGGCACAAACTTCGTTACAAAATTTAGTTCAAACTTCGAAACCCAATTTAGCACAAACTTCGACTTCTAAATTGGCACAAACTTCGTACAAAATTTAGTTCAAACTTCGAACCCCAATTTAGCACAAACTTCGACCTCTAAATTGGCACAAACTTCGTTACAAAATTTAGTTCAAACTTCGAACCCCAATTTAGCACAAACTTCGACCTCTAAATTGGCACAAACTTCGTTACAGAATTTAGTTCAAACTTCGAACCCCAATTTAGCACAAACTTCGACCCCTAAATTGGCACAAACTTGTTTACAAAATTTAGTTCAAACTTCGAAACCCAATTTAGCAAAAACTTCGACTTCTAAATTGGCACAAACTTCGTACAAAATTTAGTTCAAACTTCGAAACCCAATTTAGCACAAACTTTGACCCCTAAATTGGCACAAACTTCGTTACAAAATTTAGTTCAAACTTCGAAACCCAATTTAGCACAAACTTCGACTTCTAAATTGGCACAAACTTCGTACAAAATTTAGTTCAAACTTCGAAACCCAATTTAGCACAAACTTCGACTCCTAAATTGGCACAAACTTCGTTACAAAATTTAGTTCAAACTTCGAAACCCAATTTACCACAAACTTCGACCCCTAAATTGGCACAAACTTCGCTGCAAAATTTAGTTCAAACTTCGAAACCCAATTTAGCACAAACTTCGACCCATAAATTGGCACAAACTTCGTTACAAAATTTAGTTCAAACTTCGGTTACCAATTTATCACAAACTTCGGCAAATAAATTGCACAAATTTCGACATCTGATTTAGTACAAAATCAGATGATAGATTTAGCACAAATTTCAACCCCTAAGTTAGTTCAAAAATCAGAACCTCAGCAAAACACCAACAGAACTTATATAGTTTCGTCAGAAGGCAGTAATAAAACTAATAAACCCTTTGCAAATTCCTTTAAATTCCGCAGCAGGTCCCGTAACTCAGAAAGCAGGTCCCATAATTCAGGTAGCAGGTCCTTCAAGCTCTGATTAAAAAACATTGAGTTGTTTGTCAACGCGCGTATTTCATCTTAATACAAACGACTCCTTGTTAAATTAGGGTTTAAGGAAAATTCTTTGGTTAGACCTGGTTATAAAGTATTAGAAATAAATCCAATAGAAAATGTCAACAAAAAAAAATTTTATGTTAAATGCAAGAAAATTTGTAAAATTTAGTATTATTTAAATTTAAAATCTTAGGAACACAAATTAAGGTAAATTTTAAGGAAATAGATTAATAATTATTTAATCGTTTTACAGTAAAGGTCAGGAAACTGACTGGTCGTCCTAAAATCAAAACTTAGCTTTTGAGTCGTTTTACAGTAAAGGTCAGGAAACTGGCTGGTCGTCCTAAAATCAAGACTTATCTCTTGAGTCGTTTCTCTTAAAGGTCAGGAAACTGGCTGGTCGTTTTAATTTTAAGATAAAGCTTATGAACCGTAGTACATTAAGGGTCAAGAAACTGATTGGTCATCTTAAAAACAAGATTTAGTTCTAGAGTTATTTTTAGTAAAGCTCAGGAAACTGGCTGGTCGTTTTAGTTTTTAAATAAAGCCACTGAGTTGATTTATTTTGTTTTAAATTGTATGGGTAGTACTTATATTAGAAATAAAATTACTTGTGAAGTTGTTAATCATTTGGTCATTATGGTTCTTAGTATATTGTTATTAAAATCTGATGAAGGACATGAATTATTTGCTTTTAGGATTAAGTAAAACTAATATTTGATGTTTAGCATTTTTCAGAAAAAAAATATTTGTCAGGAAATAATTACAAAATTAATAATGGTGTTAATGTTATACTCTTTATTCGTAAGGCAGATTATTACAATATATTAATCAGGTTCAGTAGTGGAATTTTAATGAAGGATGCACAGTTTCCAGAATATCTGCCAATTTCCAAATCTGATGAAAAATAGAGTTATCAGCTACTAGCTCGAAGAGTATCATCCTAAAATAAATAAAATATGAATTAAAAGAATGTGGGCATAAATCTATTGAAGCATTCGTTTTAGTATAAAAGTTGGTTAAAGTAGCTAACAAGGAAGGCTAATCATTTTAGAAATTTAAGGTCAAGAAATGATTTCATGAGTTCAAAAAAAAAATATATTTTTTGTTTAAGAAAATTTCAGCATATCAGAGAATATGTTGAGATTTTGGTAAAACATTTTTGTAAAAAAAAAAAAAAAAAAAAAAAAAAAAAATGTTCAGTGGTTTAATAGAACACTATCCAAACACAATTAATTTAACTTGTAAAGTTTTTAGTGCAGCTCCGTAGATTAGCGGAGCCGTACTCAAAAAGTATAAATTTTAAAAAGTTTTTAGTTCAGCTCTGTAGTTTGGCAGAGCCGCACAAAAAAAGCGCAGAAATTAAAAAAAAAAAAAAAAAAATTACATGTTCTTAAAAATGCAGAGCACATAAGAGATGGCTCTGTGATTTTAAGAAATAAAGTTCAAAAAAAATACCGAGCACATAAGAGGGCTCGGAGATTTTTTCTAAAAAATAATATGTTCGAAAAAATGCCGAGCACATAAGAGAAGGCTCGGCGATTTTTCTAAAATGTATATGTTCAAAAAAAAAAAAAAAAAAAAAAAATGCTGAGCACAGCACGAATATTTGGCGTTTTTGATAAAATTTTTTTTTCTAAGTTCAAAAAATTATTTTTTAACTAAGAGATTCGCCGTATACAACGGATATACGGCGTTTTTGATAAAAATTTTATTTTTCTAAGTTAAGTTAAAAAATAATGTTATTTTTCTAAGTTCAAAAAATTATTTTTAACTAAGAAATTCGCCGTATGGACACGAATATACGGCGTGTTTGATAAAAATTTTTTTTTAGTAAATGTCAGCATATCAGAGGATATGCTGAGAATTTGAAAAATTAATTTTAAGTTTCGTTTGAAAATTTTCTAAGTTCAAAAAATATTTTTTTTAGAAAGCAGATCGCATATTGATCGATCTGCGCGCGATAAAAATAATTATTTGTTTCAAAAGATTTTTTTTTTAGAGAGCAGATCGCATATTCATCGATCTGCGAGCGGTAAAAATAATTATTTTTTCAAAAGATTTTTTTAGAGAGCAGATCGCATATTGATCGATCTGCGCGCGGTAAAAATAATTAATTTTTTTTGATTGTCAAAAGATTCTTAGCGAACAGATCGTATATGGAACGATCTGCGCGCGTGATAAAAGTATTTTTCAAAGATATAATAATTTTTTTTTGGTTTTGATTATTCTACGATTCAAATTTTTGACAAAGTCTTTAGTCAGAGTTACTCAAATTTTTTTATAAATACTAGAACTTTGACAAAAATTTGGATAATTTAAAAGAAAATAGGTTTCAGCGCGAGTCAAGATACCTAAGACGGCATGGTAGTATGAAGAAAAGTAACCTGTGTGTCCTCCACCGTGCCATAAGAAAAATTGTATAAGCCAAAGACGGCAAAGAAATTTGATAATCAAAAAGACATTAGAGGAAAAGAGACAGAAGATATAGAAGCAGACGTTAAAAATTTAAAAATATTATGATGTGCAGTAATATAAGAGACAAATGTAAAGATTTAAGTCATAAATTTTAAATTAAAGGAATTGTTGTAATAAGTTTAGTTAGAAAAGTTAATGGGAAATCAAAATTTTTTTTTTGTAAACATTGATACTTAACCTAGAAATATAAACAGTACTTACTTCGCCGCTAGCTCCCTCCATAATTATTGTCAATTTTCAGAAATAGTAAAATAAAGAGATAAATTCTGTTAGCTTTTTCAATACACATTAATTTTAATAACAAATATTATTAAACACTTTGTATTTAACTCCAAAAGATATCACAATTTATGTTACACCACATGGGAGTACATGTATACAATAACATAGTATATGTAGGAAGCCGGTAAGTCAGATATTTAAAAGCATTACCACGGGCGGCGCTAGTAAGCTTCGTTAAAAAAAAAAAAAAAAAAAAAAAAAAAATTATGGAGCGCTAAATTTAAATTTTAATTTTAAGATATTTGTTTATTTTGTTCTTATTTGTTTTAGGCAAAATGTAAATTTTTGTTCGTCAATTTTCGTTTATATATGTTATTTTATAAAAAAATTTTGTTACAAATTAGTGCTAAATTACTTAAAGATCATTTTTAGAGAGCAGATTCCACGTTGAGGAAATCTGCTCCAGGATAAAATAATTAATTTTAATAAAATTTTTGTGAAAGCACCTAGAAAGATAGTTAACGTAAAATTAGGATAATTTTACTTTTTATTAATTGTGAAAGCACCTAGTGCTTTAGTTTTAAGGAGTGGAGAGAAGGATAGTTAACGTAAAATTAGGAAAATTTTACTTTTTTAGATGAAAAATATTCAGTTAACCCCTAGAACTGAGCCAATTCAAATTTTTTTCATCTAAATTAAATTTAAAGTGCAACTTGGAAGTCAAATTAATTTAACGTTTAGATTTTATTAGTAAATTTGAATTCGTATTAACTTTGATAAATTATACTTCGGATCTTGCCTACTATAAAATCTAAACAAAAATTTGTTTTACAAATTTTTTCCATTAAGGAGGAAAGTGTAACGTCAGGTCAAAACGACCCTAAATAAAAGGGTTATTATTTAATGTAGCCAAGGTCAACAGTTGCTTCATATCAAACATGACTTGGTAAAATATACCAAGCGTTATTAACGTAACACCTGAGCAAACATACATAAATATTTCGAGCACTTATCAGCTCAGCGGGCGTTGGCCCACGTAATCGAGACCTTATAATTAAAAATAGCAATAGATTTGGTGACTAGACAAAACGCTCTTATCACTATATATAGAGGTAAAATCCGAGGGGTCGGTCTCTCTTTTTAGCCGTGAATCCTTTTAGCTTCACGTTTCTGGTTGTGCCGTCCCGGTCTTCAGCTAGACATGGCTCTCTTTAATCTGCCAGCAGTTACGCGACTAGTTCCGTCACAAATTCAGTGCTCAGACGCTCGAAGTATACTTACCAATCCAAGTGGTCTTAGTAATTGGACTTTAACAAATTAAGGACTTCCAGTTGGACTTTGATTAGTAATCATAGTAAGCACGTTGTAAGTTATTATAAGACAAATTATAACTAATAAGTAAATAATAGACATAAAAGTAGTTATTAATTAATTATCTTAAATTGATTTGAACCTAATCCTTTCCCGCCGTTAGTGTCACGTAGACGCAAGGCTAAAAGGAATCCTATTTGCATTAGCAATATTCTTTACAGGTTACATTAAAGTAAGTTTAGACGTAACACAACCGTTTACTCCTACTTCAAGAAATGTGCCTTTTAGTAATATTAAATAAATTTTGTTTAAAATTATTTAATTAGTAAAAATGTAAAACGTGTTATATAATTATGTTATATTTTCATATTCCAATCTGCAGTTCATGCATCAAGATAGTTTGCATCCTAGAAACGGTTAGAACCGTAATTTGTATTTTAAAAATATAAATGTTAATATTTTTTACTTAAATTTTTTATAAATGTTTAGTTAGTGCGAATCATTCATCAAAAGCAACAAGAGTTGCTACAGCAACAGCTACATTGGGATCAGAATTTGCAAGTAACTAAAAAATAGATTCTATTTTTGAGTATATAAAAACAATACAGACACAGAATGAAAATAAAGAATCGGAATTTGTATTACTAAAAGCAGAAATCGTATCCTTTAAAAATGAATATTCTTCTTTGAAACAAATAGTTCTTAACGAATTGCCTGTGCCAGTGAATGTTCCAATGCCAGGTTATCTGCCATTTGACTCGACCGAAGAAGTTAATCAATTGGATGCCAAAACCGACAAAGAATTTTCTAATTTAGTACATATTACAATATATTTTTAATTGTATTTTTAAAAATTTTAAGCATTAAACTGTTTTTAAAGGTATTGTGGATAGTATCACATCGTGGTTTAACAACTGTCGATGTTTCTACTTGTGCGGTGAAACTCTGTATGACCAAGAAATACAGCCTCCAATATTCACTTGAGGCAGAACTTGGGGTAGAAATCAAACCCTGAAATTCACTGGAACAAAACTTTATACTGCCATTTTCGGTTAGTATTTTTTTTTATTAAGTATAATAAGAAAAAAACAACTGTAATTTTAATATTCCAAATATTTATATTGTTTAATCATTTCATATATTTTACAGCTGCTTTTCAAAGAAATAAACGCATTGATGATAAAACTAAAAGAGATAAATTTGTTGAAAGTGGAATACGAAGAATACTCAAATGTATAAAGGATGCAAATAGGTGTTCTATAAAGAGAGCGAAAGAAGAGGAGGAAATGCTTCAGCAAGCTGTGAAAATAGCTCGAATTGAGTACGAAAATAATATGGATGAAAATAATTCGGACAATGAAGACTATGAAAACGGTGGACAAGATGATTCTGATGCATCTGTAGAATCAGACGATGATATAGACGACAATCCAGATGATGTAACTGAAATTTAACATGGCAAAGAAAATCAAAAATTTAATATACATATATTTTAGTTTTGAATAATTATAAAACTGTTGTACAATTTTTTATTCTATACAATATTCTAAAATATGACAACTTTTATATCTCTAAAACTATATGTAAAATTATAAAACCAATATACTTAAAATTTGTAAAATTTTAAAATGCTTTTAAATGTTTAAAATTTATCTGTTTTTACACAAAAATATAATATACCTATTGCCTATTTTATATAATTTACGTATACTCCAATGTTTCACAAATTATTTATTAAGAGTAGTAATTTTGCTATTTCCAAGACTGCCATTCTTGTACTTATTTTAAGAATATAATTAATGACTTTTGTTAAAAATTTTATCATTATTTTGAAAAAATATTCTTAACAAAAATTTATCATTGGTATCACACTATCCTGTATATGCGCCAATACAGGACCGCGTTACACCAATAAAATTATAAATTTATGTTTGGATTATTTATTGTAATTCCTCGGCATAAATTGCAATTTGAATTATAACAATATTATAGTCATAATGAGTCCTGAATTTTAATAATTTAGAAGCAAGTTTTTTAACCACTGTAAAACCGTTTTATAGATATATTAATTAATATAATTATGCAATATTTATAAATATATATGAAAATGCAGTATAATTTTTGCAAACGCAACCTTGGTAATTTAAATTAAATTAATGTATAAAAACGATATATTAAATTTTAGATTTAAGTTATCGATATATGAGTAATTCTTAGTGAAACTTTACTAATGGAAAGGTAAAAGTAAGGGATTTGAAAATAACTAATTGGGTTGGGTTTGGTATACGTTCATATGATACCATACCAAATTTTAAGGTTTTAGGTTCAAAGGGTACAAAATAGCGGCTATTTTTCGGTCTTATATGGTTTTTAAAAAAAATCTTTTTTAAAGATGACAATTTTCGATTTCATTTTTTCTACGCTCTGAATAAGGCTGAAAAATGGTTTTCTTGACTATGTCTTATGTAAAATTTCCCGCTGAATCCGAATCTGCCATCAGTTTTTCAAAAAAACGCTAAGGAAAACCGGAAAATTGGAGAAACTAAGAAAACTCATTTTTTTTTAAACGCAGATTTTTCATACAGTCGTAACTTTTTTTTTTTCCTAATCGGTCTTAAAATTTTTGTTTTTGTATGTACTTTTTAATTTAAAAAAAATTTTTCAGAGTATTTGCCTTTTAAGTACTTAAAAATCCATTTCAATATTTCCCATTTTCACGAAATTTTTCATTTTCAATTTTCCGGATTTCCTTCTCACCAAATGAAAATTTTGACCAAATTTTCGGACTCCTTGAGAAATTTTACTAAAGACCCCCTTTTTTGAAAAGTTTTGGATGTTTCCATAACGCTATAGAAATAAAAGAAATAGCAAAATACTGAATAACTACAAAATACGACAATGTTATAAAATAGGGTTTTTTGGTAATCTTTAATTCAAAGCTGCAACCTCGACAGTTAACCAAAATAATTCCAATTGGTCTCATTTTTTTCGTATAAGTGTCACTTTCAATTCTCGTTCACCACAATTTTTTTTAATTAATTCTCTTACGGCGATAGTCAATAAACCAAACGCCTATTCTTACCCCAAAATGACCAATTTTTAAATTGTTGCCAAAATTCTAATTTTTGATAGAAATGGGTTCTGTAGGCCTTGAAAATTTTCTACAAGCACTAAGTTTCCAAAAAATTTTTACTCGTTTTTTTATAGTTATTTGTTTCACAGATATGATAATTTAAAGTCAGAGTCCCATTTTTAGGGTTTTTGAAAAAAAGTCAATTTTAATCTTTATCTTTAAAAAGGGGATATCTTAGAAAATATTTAATGAAAAAAGACGAGAAAAAATTTTTTGGAAACTTAGAGGAATCCGAAAATTTGGTCAAAATTTTCATTGGGTAAGAAGGAAATCCTGAAAATGGAAAATGAAAAATTTCGTGAAAATGGGAAATATTGAAATGGATTTTTAAGTACTTAAAAGGCAAATACTCGCTAAAATTTTTTTTTTATTAAAAAGTACATACAAAAAAAAAAATTTTAAGACCGGTTAGGAAAAAAAAAAGTTAAGACTGTATGAAAAATCTGCGTTTGAAAAAAAATGAGTTTTCTTAGTTTTTCCAATTTTCCGGTTTTCCTTGGCGTTTTTTTGAAAAACTGATGGCAGATTCGGATTCAGTGGGAAATTTTACATAAGACATAGTCAAGAAAACCATTTTTTAGCTTTATTCAGAGCATAGAAAAAATGAAATCGAAAATTGTCATTTTTAAAAATGATTTATTTTAAAAATCATATTAGACCGAAAAATAGCCGCCATTTTGTACCCTTTGAAGCTAAAACCTTAAAATTTGGTATGGTATCATATGAACGTATACCAAACCCCTACCCAACTAGTTTTTTTCAAATCCCCGACTTTTACCTTTCTATTAGTAAAGTTTCACTAAGAATTACTCATATATTTAAGTTGAATATTTGGTCATATTTTCTGTCAACTGATGTAATAATAATTTGATTAATAAATAAAAAGTATTTTTAATTTCATATAATGCTTATATATACGCTTTAGTTTAGCCTCATATCAACACATTCGTTATACAGAGGTTTCCATGAACAACAAGCGCCGGTAGCTCCGGAACCACAATTATTATACTTTCTCCGTTTATTCGGACATACAAATAAGAACATGTATCTCTCACTTTCTATTTTTATTAAGAATACTGAGAAAGCTTAACCGTCAATGACGAACCTACAGCTCAATTGCCAGTGAAAAGCGAGGGAGAGAAGAAAGGAATGGGAAGGGAAATATGTATAGGATATAAATAGGATGTAAATAGTATTTACACACTCCCTGATACTACCATTTTTATAAGGGTATGGTTTTTCCCTTGGAATCGATCCCGCAATCTTTATGTTAAGAAGCGGGAGCGTTACCTCTGAGCTACTGACGCTCATATAATGCTTATATTTATAATAAAAAAACCAATTATTTTTTTAAAATTAATTTACACTTAACAAAATCAGTAATATAAGTTATTTTCAAGAAATATACGTGGATTTTAAAGCGAAACATGCTGAATAAAAGATGCCTGATAGCATGCTATGAAAATGTTTCATTTTTTCGTGTAAAGCGATAATACTGCTAGCGAAAGTAGCCAGCGTATAGCAAGCTAAGGACGTCGATCGAACGCTCGTGTATAAGGACATGAAATTCCGGCGGAAAGCTAGCATTGATGCCCGTAACTTGAGCGTAAATCGCTTAAATATTTTCATTCTCTTTTTATATTTCAATATATCTATGTAAATTATTTATTAGTAGAGAAATTTGTCAATTTCATGAGATAATAATCGGCTACTCTTACCTCCCTTTTTATCCTCCAACCTTCTCTATTAATCTTTTTACACCCGTAAAAACGCCAACCCCTGTCCCTGCCCCCCTTCCTTATTGTTTTACGAAACTCATTTATCTATCTAGCGAATTCTGTATACTATGCATTCTTTATTCAATTTATATAAAATTAATACATTATTATAAATCATTCTATATTCCCAATAAGAAACAGTTGCTCGTACAGAAAGAGCTGGCATTACTTGTCAGTTTAATGCAGGCTTTATGCTCGCAACTATTGGGCACGCTACTTGATAGAAACTGTAGCCGACAAAGCGTGAGCATATGCTGGCATGAGTTGCTTGCATATATAACAGCATTATGCTAGTACTTTGTTAACATTAACGCCTCATATTTTTAAAATTGTTTGAAAACTATATTAACGACTCTTTTTTATTATTTAAAATATAAAATACTTTAAAATTTTTAAATATACCAAGATAAATACAAAAAATAATTTTAATTTTAAATTTATTTAAAATTAAATTAAAAAATCCATTTTTAATTAAATGGTTAGATGCATTCTGGATATTAAAAATGTCTGATGTATTCTACAAATTGATAGTTTTCTATCAATTACAAGGTTATTGTTCGTTAAGATCATATAATAAATACATTTCATGTATTTATCTTGGTATATTTAAAAATTTTAAAATTACCCGCGAACGTTGATAAATTAATTTCTAATTTATCTACAATAACTCAATAATGAATTCAAAAAATTTTTTTAAATTATTTTCTCAAATAGATATAATTTTTTTTTTTTTTAATATTTTTTTGGGTAAAATTTTTTTATATTATAATTTTCATCATTTTTAAAAATATAAAAATTCTTTAAATTTAAAATATACTTTTTAAAAAATTACGTTTAAAATTGTTTACTTCGTACACCATATAATTAATACCCAAACTAGTTTTATAATAATCTCGGTATTGTCTTATAAGCCTTCATAAGCATATTAAATATATTATATCAACTTACAATGAATTTAAATTTAAAAAAATAGTAGGCGTGATTTAAGATTAAAATTTCACCATCCCTTTGATATTTTTCAATAATATTTCAACATGCGCGCGTGGTGTCGTGGATCCTGTATGTAGCTGGCGACCCAAACATTAAAAGTTCGAGACCCGGTATGATAAAAAATAAAAAAAAAAAAATGAAAAAAAAAATTACTAAATTAACAATGTTATGATTTTGAGAAACGCTGGACATTTTTAATAAATTAATGTATTGTAAAATAAACGATATACTCCAGCTAATAAAATTTATTTATTATTTATTTGACGTTTCGTGCCAATTAAGCACCTTTTCAAAAATCTACAAATTTATACAAAATCAATATTATATACATACATAAAAAATTAATAATTATTACCTTAAATTTATTATCACAGCATATTTATAAAAATATTTGTCTAAATATAATTTTTTTGTACATAGTAATTTCTATTAAAAATATAAAATTTTATCATGTTATATTTACATTTGTACTTCTGACAGTTACTTTTTGTGTTTGTTACCACATACATATTTTAAATAGTGTGTGTACATAAATATTAGATATATATTATAAATTAATACAAATCAATACGTCATTTATGCGACATCTATGTATTATAATGTTGTATTATTCGTAACTGTAATACTGTAGATAAAAAAGTTTTATTCCTTTCATAGAATTAAATTGTATTTTATAAGAACATTGACTAGCTTCTGATATGAGCTATGCAATTTTTTTGTGTCTTCTTTTTTGTTTAACCCATAATTTTGTGTATTTATATGTATCATTTCAGATAATAACCTTTTGTAGTAATGATCTTCATAATCTAATATTTCTATATTACACCAATCAATAATATGACCTAACATTCTATGTTGGGAAATCACATTATGTTTATCAAGACCTTTGGTCATATTTTTTATATGTTCACCAATTCTAATACCTACTTCACGTTTAGTTTCCCCAACATAGGATGCTTCACATGAAGTACATCTTAATTTGTAGACTAAATTGGTTCTCCTTAGTGGATGTAATTTATCTTTGCATTTTTTTACAACATTATTTAACATATAATCAGGTTTAGGAATGATACATATATTATACTGTTTTAGGCATCTTTTTATACTATGAAAGAGTTCTTTGTTATAGGGAATGCAAATTTTCATGGCTTTTTTGTATATATTTTCCCTAATGTCAATGCTCTCATCCAAACAATGTTCATTTCTATAATGTAAATAATCTAATCTTTTTTTTTGAGTAGTAATCAATAAATTTTATAGGATAATTATTTTTAATTAAATAATTTTTTATTTTGATTAGATTTTCTTTATGAAAAGATTTGTGTGACAATTTAAACACCTTATCAACTAATGTATACACCATGCCTATTTTTTGAGATTTTGTATGGTTAGATTTGTAGTTTAAGAACCTATCAGATGATGTATTTTTGCGATACCAATTATGTATTAATGTGTTTTTATTCTTAATAAGAGTTAATTCCAAAAAATTTATTTTGTTATTCTTTTCAATTTCATACGTAAATTGCAATCTTTCATGATAATTATTAAAAACTTTAAGAGTATTATCTATTTGATCTTTAGGTATGCAGGTGAGAATGTCATCTACATACCTTACAAAAAATAGAGGTTTATACTTTAGTTTTTTAATACAAGATTCTTCTAAATCCGCCATCACAATATCTGCTAAAATAGGACTAATAGGAGATCCCATTGGAGTTCCATATGTTTGTTTAAAAAATTTACCATTAAACATAAAGTATGTGTTTTCATATAAAAATTCTGCTGCCTCTATAATTTCTCTTAATAAAATTTTATTATTTATTTTTTTAAACAATTGGAACCTTTTACGTATGCTTTTTTTGATTAAATCCAATGGAACATTAGGATATAAAGCTTTTACATCTAATGAAATTAATATATGATCAGAAGGAATATTTAAGTCTTTTATTTTATCTAGAAGGTCTATACTATTGTTAATATGTGATTCAGGTACATCTAAGGCAAGTTTAAAAAGATTATTAACCTCACTAGCAAAAAGATAGGTCGGAGTGCCAATATATGGAACTACTGGTCTTAACGGAATACCATATTTGTGTAGTTTAGGCAACCCATATGCAAAGAAATTAACCAAAGCATATGTAATTTTCTATTAAATTGCAGAAGAAGAGACTGTTTACCACCACATATTGATAATGTTAGTAAGAATCTCAAACACATAAAATTTTTTAGTAAAACATGCATGAATAATAGTAAACTATATATTAATAATTTACAAGTTAAAATTTTAAATCTTGAAATTAGAGACATACATTTTCACATCAATTTTCTAAATAATAATAACAATAAAATTTATAATCACTTAAAAAATGTAATAGATTCTACTCACTTCACAAAACTTGTCAATTGTATACATGAAAATTTGGAATTCTTAAAACAGAAGTTAACAATAAATATCAATAAAAAGTTAATTAAAGTTATAAATAACAATAAATTAAATGACGATAATGGCAATCTAAACTATAATAATAGTAATGATAATAATAATAATAATCACAATAATAATGATAGTATTATAACTCCGCTAAACCGGTCCCAAGCCCGGAGCCTCATAAGGCTGAGGAAGGAGGAGGGTGGTTCAGGCCGCCTTTTTTCAAGGTTGAACTAGAATCAAGGATGTAGGATATAGCTCTCTGGAACAACTGAGGCTGCCCTATAAATCGGGTCTCATGCCTTGCATTTCTCTAGGGACATGCTCTATGCTGTACCCCATGCGTCCATGTTAGGAATGCCGCAGACTGCTCATGGTTATGCTATAAGCGGTTCTGGAATAACTGAGGCTGCCCTATAAATCGGGTTTTATGCCTTGTCTTTCCCTCGAGCATTCTTGACAAGCATGCAGCCACAGACTGCTATCCTAAACTATCCTTGAGGAAGAGGCACATTAAAGGGGCTCCAAGGTTTTCTCGATTGCGATTTAAGCCACATACAGGGTTGCCTTAGGCCTGACGTATTGGCTCTTAGCATGGGAGAATCCCACCTCGAGCACAGCGACGTAGCCGATTAAAGGTAGTCGCGAGTCCCGCTAAATCATGACTGCAGGTTGTTTTATTTTTTTCTGGTTTAGTAATGTGTGAAGGTGCGGCCAGAATATTCCGCAACACTAGACAAGCTCTCTGAGAACATCTAGGCCGCCCTTATAAACAGGGCTCTGTGCCTTCGCTTCTTAATTAGGTACTTGTACCATCGTGCACTCAAATAAGTGCCGCAGAAAGCCGTCATGTGTTCCCGAAGATTCTGGCTGGGGGCATTATTCTGGAATGAACTTATGGGGGGTCTTTGGATCATTCAGACGTGACTTCCAGATTAGTTCCCCCCCTGTCTCACGACGGGCTAGAATATCGCGAGATGGTAAGCAACCATAGTGGTAAAAATCCACCAAATTGTCACCCGGCCCACACGACGGGTCAAGAATGACCGTGTGATGCTAGACAGACATGGAGCGAAGGTGAATATCCTCCCATCTGCAGGACTGACATCGACCGCCACCCTGGGACTGGTACCTAGGGCGTTGACCGGTGAAAGACCGAACACCAATTCCACTAATTACAACCTTTTTTCTTTTTAAATTTTATTTACAGATACACTAACAATAGCTCTTTTTACAGGTTATCAACCAAACGGCGTAATGCCCCCGATCATCGCGGCTCGCGGTGGTCGGCCCCCCGAATCGGGATGGCAACCTCCGTAGAGGGTACAGGTCAAAAACTGGGAACTGCACCTCCAGGCCGCCGGATAGTACAGGAGCCCGGAGCTGTCTAGCTAACAGGTCTGGCTGCTCTATCAGCCGGCGCATAATCTCGTTTTCCGTAGTAGTGCCGGGTAGCGCCCGGGTAGGGCCCTGCTGCGGGGAGCGGGGGGCTTTCCACAAGGCCACTACGCTAGGGGACACCCGGTTGGGGGGGCCGACCATTGCGAGACAACCGCGTTGATTGGCTGCTTTACGTTTCGCATTCAATCACACAAGACAGAACAGGTTAGAAGGAGAAAACATTTTTTTTTAAAAATAACGATGAAGCAAAACAATAATGAACAGGTTCAAAGCGTGCAGGGACCGCAAATGAACAACAACCAACAGGGCCCCCTAGCCCTAACAAACTCAAACGAAGCTGACCCAGTAGAACAAATGAGGCGGGATAAGCTCAAAGTGACGCCTAGATGGAGCACTCGATTATCTCGGCTCATGGAAAATGATGGTATGCAGGATATTCTTGCAAAATATAGCGATGTCCAACAAGCCTTCAAAGAAACCCAGGCAGCTAAAGGTCTGGATACTGTAAAAGAAGGCTTTATTGCTGAAAAGGAATATTACGGCAAACTTCTGGAGGCCATAATCGAAATGGAGTATCAGTTCGGCTATGTTCAGAAGAACGCGAGCATGGTGATAAAAAATGGAGTTCGGAAGTTTGCCAGTGTAGTGGAGCAGCTGGTATTGATTAAGGAGCAGCAAACTAAAGCAGTATCTGCGATATATGAAGCCCTCCTTAAAGAAATGAACGGGAAAGGCTCGCTTAAAAGGCCCCGCCCGACATCATCTCCCGAGAGCTCACCAGGCAACGGGGGGAACACGGGGAAAAAGATGAACGAGGTTACCCAATCGAATGAAGAACTGTCTGAATTCGATCAGGGAATACAAAATGTAGAGCTCTCAATAACTGATAAAAACAGGAAGGAGCTACAAGGGCAAAGAAAGAGGAAAAAAGTGCTCCAGGAAGAAGAAAACAGAAAGAGGCTTCAAGAGCAACGTGAGAAGCTCCAGCAGCAGCAAAAGAGACAGAAGGAATGGCGTGAAAAACGCTTATTAGAAGAAAGAATAATCCAAGAGGGGTCGGATAAATCGAAGCCGAACGCAACGGCTCTCGATCAGTCTTCCACTGATCACCAAGATCTAGTGAAATTGACAAACCACCCTGGGGTAGACGAGTCTCCAATGGAAACTCAAATTTCGGAAGAGGACCAAGACAGTTTACGTGAGCAAGACAATTCACGTAAGCAAAATAATGCAAACGGTCCCAAAAGGATCAGCAAGGCCGAAAAAAAAGGAGGAAAAAACAAAAAAAGCTGCAGCTTCAACAGGGAAACCAGGTAACTGAAACCCCGAGCCAGTTGCAAAAACAGGCTCAGGTAGAAAAAACACCCAATAAAGTGAATACCTGGGAAAAACCCAAAAAGAAGCAGAAAGCTAAGAAGAAGAATACTCAGCAGCCAAAAAGGCCTGCTGAAACGGTCAGTACCAAGCCGAGTAGGCGTAGGTACAAAAAGAGGATGGAGGCCTTACTTATAAAGCCAGCAGCAGGCCATACATACGAGGAAACTCTTCTCAGTATTAAGAAGAACGTCCAGCTTGAAGATTCCGGGGCTAAAGTCCATCGAATCCGCAAGACGCAAGGCGGCAGCGTCCTCATCGAGCTGGAGTCGATATTGGACTCCGGCAAACTGCAGGAAGCAGTTCAAGCGGTAACGGGCCCTGATTCGAACGTTCGGGACATGATCCCCATGCTCAAACTCGAAATTCGAGATTTAGATGGGGTCACGAAAGAACAGGAGATCCAGGAGGCGGTCGCCAAGGCGATAGGTATTGAAAACGGGAAAAACCTCCTGGTTACCATTTTCAAAACCAAAGGCACAATGAGTCAGATGGCTGTGGTGGAATTACTCGAAGTTGATGCTCTCCGCCTAGCCAAAAAAGGGAAAATCCAAATTGGATGGGCTTTGAACAGAGTGCGCCTTCGAGCAGATGCAAGGCGCTGCTTTAAGTGTCTGGGCTATGGACATAATCAGTATATCTGCAAAGGCCCAGACCGTAGAAAAGCATGTCTCAAATGTGGCATGGATGGCCACAAAAGAACAGAATGCAAGAAGGAAACACCCGAGTGTTTCCTGTGCAAGAATAGGGACGACAAGTGCTCTACGGAACACTATGCCGGAGAAGGAAACTGCCCCAGCTACCGTGAGGCTCTGGCTGTGGCGAGGAATAAGTGTCATCGAAAATGATCAAGGTTCTACAAGGGAACATGAACCAAGCCCGGCAAGCTGGTGCTTTGTTGGAACAGATTGCTCGCGAAGAGGATTCAAATATCCTCTTACTAAGCGAGCAATCATACAACATGAACCACAAATACTGGCTAACCGATGACACTGGCTGCTGCGCCATATGGCTCCGGGGTAGAGCCCAAACGACCTTGACCAAAAAAGGGAAAGGCAATTGCCACGTTTGGGTCACGTGCGGGGAGACAACTTATATAAGTTGTTACCTCTCCCCAAACGATAGTTCGGAAGTGCTGGCTACAAAGCTGGCCAGCATCGAGAACACGGTTCGGACGGTAACTGGAAGCGTTATCCTTGCTGGAGACTTTAACGCTAGGGCCTTAGAATGGGGCATGCCGACGACCAATCCTAGGGGACAGCAGGTACTGGAAATGGCCACTAGATGCAAACTAGTGGTCCAGAATAGAGGAAACCGGCCCACCTACGAGAGGGCAGGTTGGGGTGCCTCTATCCCAGACATAACCTTTGCAACAGAAGGTGCGTCTGGGAGAATCGGCGAATGGACGGTGATGGATGGTTACAATGGTAGCGACCATCATTACATCACGTTCCGGGTGCTTGAGGGAACCTCCCAACGGCCTCCGTACAAGAGGCGTCCCTTGGGTTGGAATGTACCAAAGATGGACGAGGACAAGTTCGAAGAGTATCTTCGAATGGAGTCGTCGTCCGTCCCTGCTTGGCATGGAGAGGCTACAGGTCCCCGCGAGGCTGAAATCTTAGTCAAGAAAGTAACGTCTCTATTGCGAGGGGCGTGTGACGCCTCTATGCCTCGTCGAAGGCCCTGGAAAGGGAGAAAGCCAGTTTACTGGTGGACTTCCGAAATAGCGGAGCTCCGCAAGGAGTGCCACAGGACGCGTAGACGGGCGCAAAGAGCACGGGACAGGCCCGAGGCTGCTGCACTTTCCCAGGAACACAAGGATGCTAAACACCGGCTGGCCAAAGCTATCCGTCAAAGCAAGGCTCGATGCCTGCGTTCATTACGCGAGGATGTAAACAAAGACCCCTGGGGTCTTGGTTACAAAGTCGTAATGGGCAAGTTGAACCGGGGGTCTGACAACATGATGGACGCAGTGTCGACCGAACGAATCATCGGCGCTCTCTTCCCCGAGCGGCCTATCCGGGAAAACCCGGTAGAGGCGATACCCAGGGAGGAAGTGCCGTTATTCAGCGAGGACGAGATGGTGAAGGCCATCAAGGCAATGAAAAATGGCAAGGCGCCGGGGCCGGACGGGATACCAGCGGAAGTGCTCAAACGAGCGGTCAAAATAATCCCTGGTATCCTGTTAAGCATGTTTAATGCATGCTTGGTGGCGGGAGTGTTTCCAAGGCAGTGGAAGGTGGCACGTCTAGTGCTCTTGAACAAGGGTAAAGGTGGAGCCCCGGACTCTCCATCATCTTACAGACCCTTGTGCATGTTAAACACCATCGGAAAGGTGATGGAGAGCATGCTCCGGGCAAGATTGAGAAGAGCCATCGAGGAGGGCGGTGGCCTTTCCGAGGAGCAGTATGGATTTCGTGAGGGGCATTCCACGATAGACGCCATTCGGCGTGTCGTGGATACCGTAGAGGCTGAGAGGAAAAAGCGGCCTGCAATTTGCAAAGACGTCCTTCTTGTAACGCTGGACGTCAAAAACGCTTTCAATTCGGCCAGATGGGATGACATGATCCGGTCTCTCGAGTACGACTTCCGGATACCCAGGTATCTGGGTAACGTAATAAAGGACTACCTACGGGACCGGAGACTTCTCTACGACACGCTCGATGGCAGGCGACAGAGGGTTCTGAGTGCGGGCATTGCCCAAGGTTCGGTTCTCGGACCGGACCTGTGGAATGCCTTTTACGATGGCCTGTTGCGCGTTCACCTCCCGGAAGGAGCTTCTCTGATCGGGTACGCGGACGACGTGGCTCTGACCATCACTGGCAGGGACTTGCAGGTAACCCAGGAGAGGTTGAATCTAGTCATGACACAGATCAACCTCTGGATGGGCGAGCACGGGCTCCAGCTCGCGATCCCAAAAACGGAGATCGTACTGCTGACCCGTCGCACATCAATTTCCACGGACATCGATGTAAATGTCGATGATGGTGGAAACCCTCACACGATCCAAGCCAAGACATCGGTTAAGTACCTGGGAGTTCTGCTTGATAACAAGCTGAACTTCTGGGAACAATTTCAGAGATCGAGTGAGAAGGCCGCGTCGATCGCATCCTCCTTGTCAAGGCTCATGGCCAACATAGGAGGGCCCAAACCCGGGAAGCGAAGATTGTTGATGTCCGTTGTCAACTCTGTCCTGCTTTATGGATCTGAGATCTGGGCGGATATCACCAAATTTGCCAAGTACAGACATAAAATATCGTCTGTGCAGCGGCAAGCGGCCCTGAGGATCGCCTGCGCGTACCATACGGTATCGCTCGAAGCGATCCAGGTAGTAGCATCGGTCATACCCATCGACCTGCTAGCGTTGGAGCGGAAATACATTTACGATAGTGTAGAGGACCGCGAAGTGGCATCCACTCGCGCCCGCTCCAGCTCTATGGGAAAATGGCAGGAACGGTGGAAAAAGGAGGAAGAGAAAAATGCCCGATGGACGCGCAGACTGATTTCAGATCTGCAGGCATGGACTGGACGACAACATGGGGAGGTGGATTTTTACCTCACCCAATTCTTGACTGGACACGGGTATTTCCGTGCAATGTTGAAACATTGGCATAAGGTGGCAACAGAGGAGTGCCTGCACTGCCCAGGCGAGAAGGATACAGTGGAGCATACTTTCTTCGGATGTATGCGCTACGTGGAAGGGCGCCCGCCCTTCCCGATTTGGAGGCCAGAGAAGGTGGTTCCGGAAATGCTACGGAGTTCTGAAAATTGGAACAAAGTAGCAGAGTACGTAAGGGCCACCTTGTTGAAGAAAAAGGAGGAGGGCTTTCTATCGTAGATTGCTCTCCTGTCACTAGGCTGGGGGAAGGCAGCGGCCAGTTGCCTAGGCTGCGCGTCCCAAACTGAAGTTATACCTGAAAAGGGAGTTCCGGTTTGGGGCAAACAAGCGCAGGGGGGTTTATAGTGTGTTTATCCAGTAAGAATCTGGGGCGTAGCCGGCGACCGCGTTCGCCGGTGGTCTCCCAGTTGTACACTTTGTGCAACTGGGCGGTCATGGAAATTTGCGGGCCTTTAAGGCCCGCAAACACTCCATGGCTGATGTAAGATTCACAAGATTCCCTTGACAAAAAAAAAAAAATGATAGTATTATATACATTAACAATAATAATAACAATAATAGTAATGATAACAATAATAATAACAACAATTATGATTGGTTTTGCAATTTATCTGATATTGAAGTTCCTAAAAACGTTATTGATGTTGTGTCTCTTGGTCCCAAATTTGCTACTAATAAAAATATTAACAAAAATCACATACTGTATATATCAAAGAATTTAGAAAATCTAATATATATAAATAAGATTGACAACAAAAATGCTACTACAATAAGAGATAAAGTATTTAATTGCATAGAAACTGAGCTAAAGAAACATAGGCATATAAGTTATGAAGAAAAAGAACTAAATAAAAAATATATTGAATGTAGAAAATTTATGAAGTACAACAAAGAATTATTATTTATGCCTGCAGACAAGAGTAGTAAAACTGTTGCTATGACTAGTAGTCAATACAACGAAAGGATGAATGCATTAATAAATGACAAAACATCCTATTTAGAAATTGATTATGATCCGATTGCTAATTTAAGAAAAAATTCTTATGAAATCTCAAAAATATGGAATAATAAAAAATATTTTAGTAAAGTTTATCATGAATATAGTCTTACACAAACAAATTCTACAATAGCTCTAATTTATGGGTTGCCTAAACTACACAAAGATGGTATTCCGTTAAGACCAGTAGTTCCATATATTGGCACTCCGACCTATCTTTTTGCTAGTGAGGTTAATAATCTTTTTAAACTTGCCTTAGATGTACCTGAATCACATATTAACAATAGTATAGACCTTCTAGATAAAATAAAAGACTTAAATATTCCTTCTGATCATATATTAATTTCATTAGATGTAAAAGCTTTATATCCTAATGTTCCATTGGATTTAATCAAAAAAAGCATACGTAAAAGGTTCCAATTGTATAAAAAAATAAATAATAAAATTTTATTAAGAGAAATTATAGAGGCAGTAGAATTTTTATATGAAAACACATACTTTATGTTTAATGGTAAATTTTTTAAACAAACATATGGAACTCCAATGGGATCTCCTATTAGTCCTATTTTAGCAGATATTGTGATGGCGGATTTAGAAGAATCTTGTATTAAAAAACTAAAGTATAAACCTCTATTTTTTGTAAGGTATGTAGATGACATTCTCACCTGCATACCTAAAGATCAAATAGATAATACTCTTAAAGTTTTTAATAATTATCATGAAAGATTGCAATTTACGTATGAAATTGAAAAGAATAACAAAATAAATTTTTTGGAATTAACTCTTATTAAGAATAATAACACATTAATACATAATTGGTATCGCAAAAATACATCATCTGATAGGTTCTTAAACTACAAATCTAACCATACAAAATCTCAAAAAATAGGCATGGTGTATACATTAGTTGATAAGGTGTTTAAATTGTCACACAAATCTTTTCATAAAGAAAATCTAATCAAAATAAAAAATTATTTAATTAAAAATAATTATCCTATAAAATTTATTGATTACTACTCAAAAAAAAAGATTAGATTATTTACATTATAGAAATGAACATTGTTTGGATGAGAGCATTGACATTAGGGAAAATATATACAAAAAAACCATGAAAATTTGCATTCCCTATAACAAAGAACTCTTTCATAGTATAAAAAGATGCCTAAAACAGTATAATATATGTATCATTCCTAAACCTGATTATATGTTAAATAATGTTGTAAAAAAATGCAAAGATAAATTACATCCACTAAGGAGAACCAATTTAGTCTACAAATTAAGATGTACTTCATGTGAAGCATCCTATGTTGGGGAAACTAACCGTGAAGTAGGTATTAGAATTGGTGAACATATAAAAAATATGACCAAAGGTCTTGATAAACATAATGTGATTTCCCAACATAGAATGTTAGGTCATATTATTGATTGGTGTAATATAGAAATATTAGATTATGAAGATCATTACTACAAAAGGTTATTATCTGAAATGATACATATAAATAAACAAAATTATGGGTTAAACAAAAAAGAAGACACAAAAAAATTGCATAGCTCATATCAGAAGCTAGTCAATGTTCTTATAAAATACAATTTAATTCTATGAAAGGAATGAAACTTTTTTATCTACAGTATTACAGTTACGAATAATACAACATTATAATACATAGATGTCGCATAAATGACGTATTGATTTGTATTAATTTATAATATATATCTAATATTTATGTACACACACTATCTAAAATATGTATGTGGTAACAAACACAAAAAGTAACTGTCAGAAGTACAAATGTAAATATAACATGATAAAATTTTATATTTTTAATAGAAATTACTATGTACAAAAAAATTATATTTAGACAAATATTTTTATAAATATGCTGTGATAATAAATTTAAGGTAATAATTATTAATTTTTATGTATGTATATAATATTGATTTTGTATAAATTTGTAGATTTTTGAAAAGGTGCTTAATTGGCACGAAACGTCAAATAAATAATAAATAAATTTTATTAGCTGGAGTATATCGTTTATTTTACAATACATTAATTTACTAAATTAACAGTTACTACAAATCACCTCAAAGAAAAATTCCAAAAAAAAAATACAACAAAATTAATTTTTTTTTTTCAAATATAAATACCAATAGGTACTTTTATATTTTTATTTATTATTTTATTTTATTATTTAATTTTCAATAAAAAAAAAAGATTGACACGGCATATTAACGAGCAACCCTCCATGCAAGCGACCATGCTAGCGAGCAACTTTAGAGAGCATAAGCGGGCATCAGTTGCCAGCATAATATGCTGCCTTGTTGCTCAATAATGCGGAAGCAGAAGCATCTCGTACTTGAGCATGTTATTCTCGCCCGGCAAGCAACTAATGCCAGCATTATCACAGTTTATGCCTGCATATTTCTTACTGGGTTATATATATATATATATAGTTTAAACAATGCGGGCACGCATCTTTTTTGTAAACAATTTGTAATTCTCATTTTTGTACAATTTTGTTTAAATAAATCTTATAATCAATCAATCAATCAATGTTGTTTGACTTTACTTAATCATTTTAAAAATTTCTATTATACATAAACATGTTCCATGCTCATTGATTATGTTTACACAAACCCGAAACAAATTTTTTTATCTTATTCTAAGTTTTTTCATCAAATTCGAAAAAATTAAAAATATCACAGTTTTCACTCCAATAAAAGTGTCCAAAAACAGCTCCAAATCCCTAGATGGTCTAGAAAAATGATAGACACAACAGTCAAGTACACTTTCCCTAATAAAAAAAACTTATAACCGGTTTGTGTAAACACAACCTAAATGCATGGTACATGTTTACTTCCAAATGAGGACTAGATATAATACAAATGTTTTTCAACATTACAATACAATTTTCTATTGTTGTAATTTGTAATTATCACCTTACTAGTTGTTAAGATTCTAAACTTAAACTATTTTGATTCGGCTAAACCTGAATTATTATAAGTCCCTGAACCTGAATTATTCCATGTCCCTAAATCGATATTATTCTAAGTCCATAAACCTGTATTATCCTAAGTCCTTAAGCCCAGATTTTTCAAAGTCTTTTAAAAGTATTTTATTTATTTATATATACTTCTCTAATTATTCTAAGTCTTATTTGACCCCCCCCCCCTTAAATAGGACAAATTTGACCCCCCCCCCCTTAAAAAGGACAAATTTGACCCCCCCCTTAAATAGGAAAAATTTGACCTCCCCCCTTAAAAAGGACAAATTTGACCCCCCCCCCCTTAATTTTCAAGTTCTGAAGTACCCCCTCCCTATAAACATGTTCCATGTTAACACATCTTTATCCGGGTATGTAGTTTTTTATGTAGTTTTTTCAGTTAGGTCAGCTGTCCAGCTTCAATGACCATCCATTATATCTGGGCCTGCGCAAATGAGTTAAAAATACATAAACACCCAATAAACACCACTTGCTCGCTTGCTTGTTGGGGCAAATGTAAAAGCATTACTTTCCAGCTTTGTCCTAGCTTTGTGCTCGCCACTATTGGGCGCGCTACTCGATATAAACATTTGCTGACAATCTACGAGCAAATGCTGGCAAGAGTTGCTTGCAAGTATATTGAGCACTATGCTAGTATTTTGTGAACATAAAAACCAAAACTTTATGAAAAGTACATTATTGACTCGGTAATTACAGTTTTTATACAATTTTAAAAGCACCATCTCGCTTTCTTATCATTTGAAACTTATAGTTCAAGAGAAAAAGGGGTCCAACCTAACGGTATGTCTAAAATCTGAAGGTTATTGCTGGACAGAGTACTTCGAAGGGAAAAATGAAAGGTCAGCTATGGTTCACATGGCTACCTTGGCCGATTGTGCCCAAAATTTATGCCAAAATCACCGCTTTTTCAGTTTTTGGCCAATATCTCAAAAACTGTTAGAGATATTAAAAATGACCAAAAGAGAAAAATGAAAGCCGGCAAAATTTCTCAGCATTTATGTTCTCACACATTTTTCCGTAGAAGTTATAGATTTCATAAAAAATCAGTGCAAACGTTAACGGTAAATTCTCTTTTACGCGTAAGTATAAGGGACTCTCTACAATTGGCCGTATAGCTACGTTTTACGGATGCGTCGATGTGCAGTAAAATTTTTGTAATGTAAAATTTTCTACTGCGCAACGTAGCGTATAAACGCACCCGTCTTACGGCCAATTGTAGACAGTCCCTAAAGTAGGTATACGTGTAAAAAGAACGTCATCGCACGTAAAAAATTAGCTATTTTGTCCTTATTACTTGTTACAAATAAAAATTCAATTTACCATTTCAAAGATAAACCCTATACCTTTAAAAAAAATGTAAAAAAAAAAACAAAATTACCGCCTGCACTTTTTTTGGCACTTTGGAACAAAAAAATTTTTTTTTTTTGGGCTAAAATTTTGTGGTAAAATTTTTAATTTTTTGAAAAATCCTTCAGAGCTCATAAATAGCAACCCCTTGATCCTTTGTTTCAATAAACAAAATCTTTATATGTTTTGTGTTGCGAAAATGAGGTAAATTTGCAAAAACTCTCCCGGCACCAAAAAAATTGAAAAAACTGATCCGAAAAGTTTAAATCTTCACAACTTTTTGAAAAATCTATTTATGATTGTGCAGTTGGCCTCATTTTACTTAAAAAACATCTAATTATAGGTGTAAGTAAAATTTTCAGGATTTTATTTGATACTTTTTTTGTTTTTTGCCAATTATTGGCAATAGTTCCACAAAAAAAAAAAAAAAAAAAATTTTTAAACTCAATTTTAATGGGAGAAAATATTATTTAAAAAAATTTTTTACACGCTTTTATTTAACTTGACTTGTCTGTCGCGTTAATAAATATAAATTGATTTTTGGGGCACTTCCGGTCAACTTTTTTGTTTTCTGATTGCAGATTCATTTTTGTCTACGATGACAATTTTTTTATAATAAAAAAAACAAAATTTGTTTATAACAATTTTATATATTTTCATCTCTCTCTAACGCATTGCTTTTACTATTTACTTTTTTTTCATATATAAGTATTTTCATAATATGTATAATTACACATCATAATAATAATTATGCGAAGGAGATTAATAAAAGAAAGAAAAAAAATACTAGGAATATCTATAAAATAAAAAAAGTAGGTGTGAATTAAATTTTAATGTCCTTTAAAATTTTTGTATATTATACAAAATAAAAATATTTGATATAGAAATAAATATTTTTTGATAAACGCATATTTGTTTTCATAAACGTTTTACATAAATTTACTTGATATATTTTTGCATCAAGAAAAGTGACTTTTTTTGCTTTTTGATTGCAGATTCTTTTTAGTCTTTTTCTTTTTTACCTTAAATAATTTCCACAGAATCCTATAATAATTATGATAATAATAATTATATAATAGAAAAAGAAGACTAAAAAGTAAAACATAAAAAAAATTAAAAAAATTTTTTTTTAAAAACACGCTTTGATTTATGTTATCTAGTTTTAGCGCACTAAAACGTAAAAAATAAATTTATAATGATAGATTTTTTCGATTTTTAATAAAGTTTTCTGATAATTAAAAATTTACCAAAAATTTAATTCCTTTTGCTCAAATATGAAAAATTTTATAGTTAAGTACATACATATGTGATAATGAAAAAAATTAAAAGTGTGGGTGCCAAACATGCAGAAAGAAAATTAAAAACTGGCACCCACGCTTTTAATTTTTTTCATTATCACATATGTATGTACTTAACTATAAAATTTTTCATATTTGAGCAAAAATTTTTGGTAAATTTTTAATTATCAGAAAACTTTATCAAAAATCGAAAAAATCTCTCATTATAAATTTATTTTTTACGTTTTAGTGCGCTAAAACTAGATAACATAAATCAAAGCGTGTTTTTAAAAAAATTTTTTTTTATTTTTTTTTATTTTTTTTGTATATAATAGAAGAATAGTTTCTCTTTACATTCCCGTTGTCAAAACTTTTTCAAGGATTACGCTGCGAAAAAAACTGGATCTTATGTTAACGAATGATTTCACACTATTATTGTGAGAATTCAAGGGATCCGATTTTATGTATTCTAAACACAATGAAGCGGCTAATGCGCTTGCGTCCTTTTTGAAAGTATATTATTTCGTCTGCATTTTTTTACTATTCTATAAGTTTTGTATACACATGAAATCGGAGTTCATATTTTTTATTAATTAAGGTACGTAATTTATTTATTTCATAGATTTATATTATTTAAAAACAAAAAATTTATAGTATAATAAAATAGCAATATATATTTAACAAATTCATGAATAAATGTTATGAAAAATTCAAAATGAGTTTTATTTCAACGTGACTCCAAAATTATTTTTTATATAAAATATCGGGTTATTCGTTATAAATGGTTTGAATTGAATGTGTAAATTATTATAATAATTAAAATAATTTACAATATAATAATTTACAATTGCAATTATGTTCGCATTTCTTTTTTTATTTTCTATATACCCAAAAAAATACATGTATATCATGGATTTTAAAATCAATTTAAAAATGAGTTCATTGTTTGAAAAATTTTCTTTAACAATTATCCTAAAAAACATAAAGAAATATTAAAAATTATATAATAAAATAGTTTTTAATTTTTTAATAAAGTAAGGTTTTTTTAAAATATTTTATTTCTAATTCCCACAGCTAAAGAATGGATTTAGAAAAAACTTGCTTTATTTGCCAAAAAGATCTTACGGAGGTAATAGTTACCAGAGGCATAACAATAACTTTAAGATCTGTGAGCCGGTTAAGGGATGATGGTTTCTTAGGAATATTAAAAGGATTGGAATCTGTAAAAGTACATGTAATAATATGCCACCAAAAGTACACGAAGAAAAGAAGAGATGCCAGTTTAAGTTATAAACAATTAATTACAGAAGACTGCGATTCAAAAAAAAACAAGCCAAGAAGATCAAATGAAAATTTTGATTTTTCAAATAATTTATATATACATTAAAATTAAAAAAATTAAATAAAAATAAAATTTTTTTTTTTATTTTTCCAAAACTTGGAAAATTTTATAAGTACCCAATAAACAACACTTGCTCGCGGCAAATGTAAAAGCATTACTTTCCAGCTTTGTCCTAGCTTTGTGCTAGCCACTATTGGGCGCGCTACTCGATATAAACATTTGCTGACAATCTACCAGCAAATGCTGGCAAGAGTTGCTTGCAAGCATATATTAAGCACTATGCTAGTATTTTGTGAACATAAAAACCAAAACTTTATGATAACTATATTATCGACTCGGTAATTACAGTTTTCATACAATTTTAAAAACACCATCTCGCTTTCTTATCATTTGAAACTTAGAAAAATTATTGATTTAAAATATTTTTAGTTTTTTTCCAAAATCATATATTCTTTTATAATTTTGTTTAAATTATAAAAATTATTCATATATAAGAAATATTGCTTTAAAAAAATTGTAAAAAAAAAAATGTACGCAATATTACTACAGATTAGAAATCTTATTACGAATTATTAATATTAATCCACTGTTAATAAAAATACTATTAGTAATAAAATAATAAATTCTAGTAAATTTACTAAATTTTTAGTAATATTGTTAATTTGTTGTAAAATAATTAAGCTGCAGTAACAGAGGGCATTGATATTTTTAGTTTTTTGAGTTGAAAAAACTTTTCAAAAAGACGCGGCAAATTTTGTACACGAAAAAAAATGAACATTGGTTTTTTGAGCACAGCAAAATAAACATAAGAAAATTAAACACCCAAAAAAAATATTAATTTCTGAAACTAGTTTTTTAGACACGGTTTTTTAAACACGAAAAATAACATTTTTTAAAATTTTAATTGTAAAATTAAAAAAAAAATTTATTTTAATATTAAAAATTAAAAAAATTTTTTTTTTCGTGTTTAAAAAACCGTGTCTAAAAAACTAGTTTCAGAAATTAATATTTTTTTTGGGTGTTTAATTTTCTTATGTTTATTTTGCTGTGCTCAAAAAACCAATGTTCATTTTTTTTCGTGTACAAAATTTGCCGCGTCTTTCAAAAAATAAGGATCCTGATTTTATTTGTAGTTAAAATATATGCTTTAAAATATATTTGCACTCACTATAAAATTAATACTCAAAATATACTTAAATATCTTATACTTTTTAATATCAATTTTTAATATTATATATATTAAATAAAAATATTTCTATCTCTTCGATATTTTTTCATTAAAATTCTACTTGCGCGCGTGGTGTTGTGGATCTTTCTGAAGCTGGCATCCCAAACATCGAAGGTTCAATACTCGTCGAGCCCCTCCGGTGTTAAAAAAAAAAAAAAAAAAAAAAATACAAATTTAATTTCAATAATAATTAATTAAATAAATTAGAATCACAGATTATTAGAATGACTTACAGAAAAATATGTATGTTAAAATAAATTATTTTTTTTTTTTTAATTTATTAACAAATAATTTTATTTAACATTTAAATTTATTAATAATTATTCCTTAAAATAAAACATAATGTACGATTGGGTATTTTTAATGAATCGATAATATAGTTTTCATATTATTAAAAAATACAAAATTACCGTCAAGTTACACAATATAATGTACCGTGACGCAAATATAGCGAGCAATTATTGCTTGCATATGCTGGCATTTGGTATTAGCATGGCATGCTACCTACTTGCTTGCAAATGCGGAAGCAAAAGCATCATATATGCTGACATCTGTAACTCGCGGGACGGAAAAGTTATGCCTGCAATATACCAGTCTGTGCTAGCATAATGTTTATTGGGTATATAAATATTTTCTTATCCCTAGAGAATAATTTGGTACTTACAGAATATTTTTTTCAACGAAATTCAACTTTTTCAAAAAACATGTTTTTTTACGCTAACTTTGTTTTCATTTTCCGTGAAAAATATTTTTTTGTTGAAAAAATTGAAGCACGCTTTTAATCAGGAATTTTCCCGGCTTTCATTTTTCTCTCGTAGTAATTTTTAATATCTCTAACCGTTTTTGAGATATTGGCCAAAAACTGAAAAACCGGCGTTTTTGGCATCAATTTTGGGCACAATCGGCTATGGTAGCCATGTGAACAATGGCTGACCTTTAAGTACCACCTCTTAGGTACTCTTTTCAGCAATAATATTCAGATCTTATATTTACCCGGGGCTTTCAGGGTTATTTAGGCTTTGTCTCTTGAACTATTAGAAAAATTATTGATTTAAGATATTTTCAACCTCAAAACCTCTTAGGTAATGTAGAAAGTTCCACTTTTGATGTTTTTAGATCCGCTTGTAAAAAACAATCAGGGATTACAACGCTTAGTAAAACAATTTATATCATTTGATTTCCAATCAAATGTAAAAACATGTCGTTGGTTTTATTACATTATCATGAAAAGTTTTAGAGAAAAAGCTAAAAAAGTGTCTACTTTAGGCGTGATTTTTACCCCTTAAAAATGTTTTTTTCGCCAAAACAAAAATATACATGTTATACATTATTTTTTGATCTTGTACAACATATTTAAGTTTCATTAAATCGTACTCAGCAGGACCCAACTTTGAAATTTTAAATGAAGTGTATACTTTTTATTTCAAATTCTGATTCTGCAATAAATTTTAGGTCCAGATATGATTTTGGATAAAATAAAAAATATGAGATCCAGTTTTAAGACCCAAAAAAACTCTTTATACAGGCATAAATGAAAAAAAAGTTATTTTTGCAAATTTCATTGTATTTTAAAATTTCATTTCATTTTCTGGACAAGAAAAACTTTTGGTGAATATTTGAAATTTTGGGCCTTACCGATTTTAATAGTCCCATTTCAGCTTTTTTAAGCTCAAATCGAACAAAAGACGATGTTTTTAAAGTTAGGTGCCATTTGTATTCTATGTTTTTTGTGGTCATTGAATTTGGTGATCATTTGAGATTTTGGGCCTTACCAACTTTAAAAGGGCCCAATTTTGCTTTTTACCCTGTATATTTTCATTAGAATGCTCATTTTTTTCAAGCTGCTTTTTTATTACTGTAATTAATATTTAAAAATTGAATTGTTTGTATCGTAAAGTTTTAAGTCACGTCTTAGCCCAACAAACACCACTTACTCGCGGCAAATGTAAAAGCATTACTTTCCAGCTTTGTCCTAGCTTTGTGCTCGCCACTATTGGGCGCGCTACTCAATATAAACATTTGCTGACAATCTACGAGCAAATGCTGGCAAGAGTTGCTTGTAAGTATATTAAGCACAATGCTAGTATTTTGTGAGCATAAAAACCAAAACTTTATGAAAAGTACATTATTGACTCGGTAATTATAGTTTTCATACAATTTTAAAAGCACCATCTCACTTTCTTATCATTTGAAACTTAGAAAAATTATTGATTTAAGATATTTTTAGTTTTTTTCCAAAATCATATATCCTTGTAAAATTTTGTTCCAATTATAAAAATTGTTCATATATAAGAAATATTGCTTTAACACATACTAAAAAAAAAATACGCAATATTATTACAGATTAGAAATCTTATTACAAATTATTAATATTAATCCAGTGTTAATAAAAATACTATTAGTTATAAAATAACGAATTGTAGTAAATTTACTAAATTTTTAGTAATATTGTTAATTTTTTGTAAAATAATTAAGCTGCAGTAACAGAGTCTATTTTTAACTAAGCAGTAAGCAATAAGATATTTTTAGTTTTTTGAGTTAAAAAAACTTTTCAAAAAAGGATTCTGATTTTTTTATTTGTTATTAAAATATACGCTTTAAAATACGCACACACTATAAAATTAATACTCAAAAAATACTTTTTAATATCAATTTTTAATATTATATATGAGTCTTTCTTTACCAAAACAGCAATGGTGGGCAGGTCGGGTCATCGGATCGGCCTCAAATTTTTCCCATGTTTTTATAACATAAAGATAGGAAAATCATGAAATTTTTAGCCTCCTAGGTCTTAAACAGCCCGAGTTATGGTCAATCAAACTCATTAGGCGGCTCTCGACCAGCGTTAGTGCTTTTCAAGAAAATGGTTAAAAATCATAAATATAAGCTTGAAAAAAAATTCTGAAAGAGTATATATGTTGGGAAACCTTAAGTAAATTCATTTCTGTCCTTAGTTTTTCGGAAAAACCCCGGGAAATCCCGGAAAATGGGAAAATGCGTTTTAAGAAAAATCGCAATATCTTATTTTCCGCCATTTTTTTTTGAAAATTTTTTTCAACCGAAATCCCTTCGATCTGTACGAAAAATATTTCGGCCATTAAGGTCGATTTTAGCCTGTTTTAGAATAATTTCACATTTTCAATGCTTCTTTATTTAATTTTCCGTAAGGGGATAAAATAATTGACTTTTTTGCTTTCAGAATCGAATAGCCTGGTAAAAAGTAGTCCTAAATAAAAAAAAAAATTACTATTTTCTTTTTACGATAAAATTTAAGCGAGTTATGCATTTTTCAAGTTCGAATGTCGTTTTAGAGCCTAAAATTGGAATTAGTATAAAATTGTTAGTTTTTGACAGTATCTTTACTTGTCCATAACTTGGTTAATTTTCATCGAAAATAGTAATTTTTTTTATGTAGGACTACTTTTTCCCTGGCTATTTGATTCTGAAGGCAAAAAAGTCAATTATTTTAACCCCTTACGGAAAATTAAATAAAGAAGTATTGAAAATGTGAAATTATTCTAAAACAGGCTAAAATCGACCTTAATGGCCGAAATCAAAATTTTTTTTCGTACAGATCGATGGGATTTCGGTTGAAAAAAATTTTCAAAAAAAAAATGGCGGAAAATGAGATATTGCGTTTTTTCTTAAAACGCATTTTCCCATTTTCCGGAATTTCCCGGGGTTTTTCCGAAAAACTAATGGCAGAAATGGATTTACTGAAGGTTTCCCAACATATATACTCTTTCAGAATTTTTTTTTAGCTTATATTTATGATTTTTAACCATTTTCCCGAAAAGCACTAAGACTGGTCAAGAGCCGCGTAATGAGCTTGATTGGCCATAACTCGGGCTGTTTAAGACCTAGAAGGCTAAAAATTTCAGGATTTTCCTATCTTTATGTTATAAAAACATGGGAAAAATTTGAGGCCTATCCGATGACCCGACCTGCCCACCATTGCTGTTTTGGCAAAGAAAGACTCATATTAAATAAAAATATTTCTATCTCTTCGATATTTTTCATAAAAATTCTACTTGCGCGCGTGGTGTTGAGGATCTTTCTGAAGCTGGCATCCCAAACATCGAAGGTTGAAAACTCGTCGAGTGTCTATGGTCTTAAAAAAAAAATAAAAAAATTCATATGTAATTTTAATAATAATTTCATAAATAAATTAGAATCACAGATTATTAGAATGACTTACAGAAAAATATGTATGTTAAAATAAATTAATTTTTTTTTTTAATTTATTAACTTATTAACAAATAATTTTATTTAACATTTAAATTTATTAATAATTATTCCTTAAAATAAAACATAATGTACGATTGGGTATTTTTAATGAATCGATAATATAGTTTTCATATTATTTAAAAATAGAAAATTACCGTCAAGTTACACAACATATTGTACCGTGACGCCAAATATAGCGAACAATTATTGCTCGCATATGCTGGCATTTGGTATTAGCATAGAATGCTACTTACTTGCTTACAAATGCGGAAGCAAAAGCATCATATATGCTGACATCTGTAACTCGCGGGACGAAAAAGTTATGCCTGCAATATACTTGTCTGTGCTAGCATAAGGTTCATTGGGCATGTATAAATTTTACTTTTCTTCCATATTTTAGCATATTAAAATTAAATTTTTTAGATTTATAATTCATTTATTTCATTTTCAAACGTTTTTTTGAATATATTCACCGAGATAGCACTATTTTGGGCAAAAAAAAAGCGCCGAGCGGATTTTTTTCTTTTTTGTTTTCTTAGGATCTGTAGGTACCCTAAAATCGAGATTCATCGGAATCCCGGAGGTACCTTTAAATTTAATTTAAAATTGTTTCTAGCCAACCGTGCTGTATAATAATAGAAAATAACAGTTTTACCTATTGAAGGGGTTTTTGGGGTTACTTGAAAAGAATTTTAGTTTAAAATTTTATTTTTCTGACCCCAAAAAAGTGTTTCGGGAACTCAAGATGGCGGATAAGGAAACTTAAAAAAATATTTGAGCTTGTTTGTTATATCTTGAAATTACTAGGGCCCTTTTTAGAAAAATTTGTTTAAATTTCTTTTTTCGAAATTGTGAAGATTAAATTTTTATTTCAATTACACTTAAGATTAAAATAAGAAAGATTTAATAGAGTTTTATTTTAATTTTACTTACGTATTTAAAATAATTCCCTCCCCATCTGGTGGAGTGTAATCGTTAGTATCTTGTAATCTTTGTAATCTTTTCTATTAAAAAATTATTTTCTGTATCGTATATTACAGAGAATAATTTTCTTTTTCTCTAATTTTATTGGTCTTTTATATTTATTTTATTTTTAAAAATTATTATAAACATTAATAAAAATTTAAGTAAAATTAATTGCATTAATTTTAAAAAAATTTCTTTTTCATTTTTTGTTGACTTGAAGTTTTATGAATCCTTATGAAATTTATTTATTATTAACTCAATTTTTAGGACGATTTAAAGATGCTTGCGAGTTTTCTTATTTTGCCAAATAAAACATTATATAAAAAAATAAATTTATTGATTCATACTTTTTTTTACATTTTTATTTGTTTTTTAAATAATATAATTTTATCGCTGATGATTTTTCTTAATAATACTTCCTTAATAATACTTTCTCCCATACGTCGCGTTGCCCAAGCTTTCGCACACATATGGCACATTGAAAAATGCACAGACTAATTATATTAACACTGAGTTCTAGTTCTAAGAAATTATTTAATTTTTCTAATTTAAACTCTACATTTGTGAAAATTTTTGTCTCAAGTTTATTGCGTCGAAAAATGAAAAAACTTATTATTATTTTTTTTCAATTTTATACTTAAAACATAATTTTTTTTTATATAAAAGTTCTAGTATTAAAGAATTCGTCATTGTAAATTTGTCTCGTTCGTACTCAAAATTTGACTTTTTTTGTTCCAAAACCAAAAATACAATTTATTTTATTTTATATGATTTCTAATTTTTTTATATATAAGTTATTTCAGAAAATTATTAATATAAAAAAGTCATGTTTAGGTTTTTTATGTTATTAAAACTGTGTTATCAACCATTATAAATATTTTCAATTTCGAATTTATTTCCATTATAAACATATTTTGTCGTTGCTTGAGGAACTTATTTTTGCAAAAATGCAAATAGTTTTTTACAAAATAAAAATATTAAAAATATTTTAAAAATTTGTTTGAAATAACCGATAGAAATTAGATTTAAATCAAATTGCCTAATTTTTGATTAAATAAAAAAAAAGTAAACTATCCGAATCAAAAGTCAAAGCTAGAACAAAAGCTCAAAATACATTCAGAATCGTTACTGTTATAGATCTCGAAAGTTCCATAATTTCAAATTAAAGGCTGATTTATTTAAATCATTTTATTATATTTAAGGAAAAAGTTTAATTAATTTTAATGAGTAATTTTATACATCAAAGATTGTAGAATGTAATCCTAAAATAATTTTTAAAAAATTGAAGGGTAACAGATATTAAATAGTTTTAAATCCAAAGTTTTTTATATATATGGCCTATATTTGACTCTCCATGCATTTTACTAATCATGGTTATACTTGGATTGCTATGGGAATAAAAATCTCCTCAATAAGAAACGTTCCTACAAGAGCATTAAAAAATTCATCATCTTTCCCAAGATAGCCCTTTGAATCTACATCCATAACAATAGGCTTATGTATGAAACATAACAATTAATAACTTTGAACTATTTGATATCTTAGCTTTGTTTTATAGTTTTTGTCAACTAACATGCAAGGTTTTGGCTTATTGTTAATGATGTGTTGTATTGGGTTATTAACCCGGTTCTGGGTTGATCACTGGAGCTATTAATGATGGTAATATCCCTTACTCTGGGATGCTCCCCTTTAATTAGGTAAACAATCCTGACTCTGAATGGATGCTGGTATTAGGAGTTGAATTATCAGTGACTCAAAGTTTAATCCATGAAATTAAAATAATACACATGATCTTTGATTAAAACAACAGGTTCATGTGAAGTGGGTATGAACTTTGTCCATTGGGTTGACTTATTCCTTAATTTTATTTAATTGTTACAGGCCTTAGAAACCAATATTCATTGATTCTTATTTTATTTTTAATATTATTTTTATATTAGTTTATATTATATTTTAATCCATTTGTACTACAATACTAAGTCACTTCTTTTATAAATTAAATTTTAATTAGTATGATAATCTACAAGAATTATATTTTTTTTAATAATTACTACAATTTGAGTTATTTAGATTTTGTATTTTGGAAGTTGATCCTGTTATAATAAATAAATTTAAAAAAATCGAATATTACACGAAAAAAACTACTTATTTTCCAAGTGTCTGTAGTCGAATTTAATATCCACTTGCTAAAATTGATAGTTGATACTTTTCTGCCAACTAGCTATAGAGAACTAAGAAGCAAATGAAATTTTTGTCTATTATTCATTACGATTTAAAATTTATTAACTTCCACTTTTAGTAACTTCAGTGTAAAAATATATTGCTTAAAAATTCAAGTATTAATTATAATTTCTAGAGGTATACTTCTTATTTATGAACGTCCACTTTTGTTAATAACACTGTAATAATATTATTATTGAAAATTCAAGCAAATACTATAAAATTCAAGTTTTATGTAATTTTGTGTATTCAACTGTATTTTTACAGTGTAGAATATAAAAATTTATTTTGAATGAAAAGTTTGTTTTAAATTGTCAATTTTATTAACTATAAGCACCAAATTTGAAGTTTTAACCCTAAAAATATGAAATCATATAAGTATGGACGGCAATGCCCGTTAAGAAATAAATAAATAAATATGTCAAGAGTTTCAGTCTTCATCTTATTTGAGTTTAATTGACAACTAACTATAAGTTATTTAACAGCCAATACTAAGACAAAGTCAATTGAGTCATATAGACACATTTTTATTTCAATAAAAAAATGTTTTTTTTTTTAAATTCAGTTATACAGAATAAATTTTTAAAAAAATTTTTATGAACTTACTGACTTTAATAGTACTCTGAGTTATGATGCCCCATTGCTTTTACAATATTATGGGCAAAAAATAAAGCACCTGGTTTCAAAATTAATAAATATAAAAATATAATGTTCTTTATTTTTTATACTTATAAATAGCTTTTATTAAAATTTATAAATTGAATGTATCATTTTTTCTATATTTAATATTAACTCAAGGAATTTATGGAAATTATTTCTTTTAAGATCGAATTTTAAAGGAAAGATCATTATAAAGTTTTAAGCAAACATCTTATCTGAATCTTCAAAAAAGGTTTCTTTTATAAAATGACAAAAAATTGGAAAATATTTAAATAATCCTAAACTTTTACCATTATTATATCTCTGCATTGGTGCATTAAAAAGTTCATAAAATATTTTTTATTTTTTATCAAATTGAGTATTTGGCATCTAAATTAAAAAATTTTTGGTTATCTATTTAAATTATTTAAATCAACACTTAATCTTCAAAATGAATTTTTCAGTTTTTTATAGTCACATTTCCCGGTTTTAAGTTATGTATATATATATATTTATATATACATAAAACATATTTTGAAACTTAACAATAATATCTTCTAAAGATGCTCATAGTCAAAAATGCATCAATAACTAAAAAATGTAAATAATACCTAGTGATATTAATTTCTTACTTCGATGAGTTGTGCTAATCACCGTAGCTATTAAACATATTATTCAAGATAAAACTTTCGGTATATACTAAGCGAGAATTAAATATAAGAATTTCAATGTGAATTTCAGGATTTAATGGAAATACGGGCGGTACTTTTGCGTATCAAAAGGCGGAGTCATATTTTGAATTCTCAAATCATTAGCGTAGGCCTTGCTTTCCTCCCACCACTTAGCATTGACAATAAAAAGATGTATACATATAAATATATATATATAGATATTATATATACATGGGCTATTCTACCTAATCTTTACTACTGCTTAAACGTTGAGTTTTACATAAATGACCTTATGTATTTTTTTATTGTCAGAAATTATTAAATGTATTATACTCCGACATAATTAATTTTTACTATGAAAAATCTTTTAATAAAGTAAACATAAAGAGTAACATTTGTAAAATTGTGAAAATCAGCTTTATGGAAATCGAGACCTTATTTTTGCTTGTGCCGAATCAATAGCCTTTCTTAAAATAGCTTATAATAATTAGAGTATGCAATTATTATTAAAATGTTCAGTTTTGAATTTTTATAAAGCAAAAGGCTGCGATATTACTTACAACGAGAAACAGATTTCATTCAATAAATAATACTTGTTATTGCATAAATAACGAAACAAATAAAAAAAATTTTGTTTTAGTTTGTTAAGTCTCAAATTCTTCGGCAAAATATTTTTGACCATTTATTTTTTTTTGTTAATTTAAAAATAAAAACAGCTTTTTAACACGGCTTCTAATAGGAGAGTATGTATTTATGCTTTATAAATTATAACCCATAAAAACGATTTACAAATTCTTCGAAAATATTCTTAATTGCATAAAGAAATTTTTTATTAAAAATGAAAAAAATTCATCAGGTTCTTAAAGACCCTAATATGTTCGTAATACGAAGGTAAGGTGACGGTGACGTTTTTTACGGACAATCTTTATATATTACTTTTACATAATTATTAAGATATTTCTTATTTACCAAATTAACTGTCGAGAAAAATACGGGCTCAAATATGATACTTCAAGTAACAAAACTATTGTCTCAAGAAAAAAGTTATACAACTCAATGTACTGTGCCAATTTGCAAAAGAAAATCGATAAAACTCAGGAAAAAGGTTTAAAAAACGTTTTAGAAAGCTTTTAAGAACCTAGCCAAAAAGTTTTGACTACTACAATGTTATACATAAGAGATTCTTTTTAGGTACTTTGACCAGTTACTGATGCTATTCTTTGATTACTTCACCATTAAAATAAGAAATATGAATTTTGCAAAAAATTAATGAAAAAAAAAGTAAAATTGCAATTAATATGGATATTTGCTTTTTAAACAACTATAGATTTTAAATTAGGTTCAAATATCATATAATATGTTATAATTTATACTTTCCAGGGTAGGAATCTATGCATCTGAATTGAAGCGCGCTGTACTAACTTTCATAAACAAATTATTTTAAATCTAATGTAAAAGGCAAACATTTGGATTTTATTTATGAGTATTTATATAGAGCGAAGCTCTACCTTATACCGAAAAATTTCCAGTTTTGTTTTTACGATTTATATAAACTATCAATTGGATAATTTTTATATTGCAAACCTGAATACAACTAAATTAAATAAATTTTAGTTTAAATCGAATACTTCTAAAGTCATATTTATACGTATATGTGCATTTCTACGAAAAAATCCTTTTTATGAGCACCAAAAATGAAGAAAAAAAAATTTACGAGGCCGCAACTGCCACCATGATTTTCTGGTAGTTTGAACCCTACAGAATGCAAAAAAAAGCGTGAACACGAAATCGGCGATGGATGCCCACACCGTGCTTGAACGTACCGGAAACTTGACCTAAAATGACGACAAAATCGGCTTGGGCAGAATTTTAATATATATTTTTTTACGTCGATTCCTTTCTACTAGAAAATCCAAGCTGCTCGTCTGCCCGACTTTCATGGGACCTATAATTGCATATTTTAAGTTTTTTTTAATTAATGACTTAAATGGCCACCAAAATTTTATTTCTTCATAAAAATAACTTCTATAGGTCTCGAAAATTTTTTACAAGCCTCACGCTTCCAACAATTCCTTACTCGTCTCTTTTCATTGATCTCTTTTCAAAATATGATAATTTAAAGTCAGAGTCCCAATTTAAGAATTTTTAAAAAAAGTCATTTTTATCATTATCTTTGTAAAACTATATCTCGGAAACTATTCAATGAAAAGAGCCGAGTAAAAATTTTTTAAGAGATTTAAGCTTATAGAAAATTTTTGAGACCTATAAAACAAATTTTTATGGATAATTATAATTTTAGCAATAATTTAAAAATTGGTCATTTTAGGCTAAAAATGGGCCTTTAGTTTATTTACTATAGCGATGAAAGTTATTAATTAGTGTTAGAAAATTGCGGTTTACGGGGCTTGAAAAGTTACACTTACACGAAAAAAATAAAACTAACAAGAAGTTTTTTTTGCTGTTGAACCAATGAAAGCCCCTGTGTAATAATGTTCTACTTGCAATGACTTCAAATATTAGAATAGGTTTTCCATAAATAAAATATTAATTTATTGTAATATATAATTTCATTTAGAAAAATTTATTATTATTAATATAGTAAAAATTTTATTTGCCTTTGATGATATATAAAATAAATTTGTCTTTATAAAAAATAGTAATAATTTAAAGTATTTTAGTACCCTTTGAAAAATATTATGTAAAACAATTGAAGCGTCTATAATACTTTTTCTATATTAAATATATTTTTAAAAAAATAAAAAAACTTTTAAAAAATATGTGTATAGGTCAAAAATCTTACAAGTTTATTGAATAATAAAATTAATAAAAGATAAAGTAAAATGTAATATTTTTTTGTTAATAAAATTAAAAATTACTTTTATTTGTAAATACGAAATTATTTTATATATCATCAAAGGCAAATAAAATTTTTACTATATTAATAATAATAAATTTTTCTAAATGAAATTATATATTACAATAAATTAATATTTTATTTATGGAAAACCTATTCTAATATTTGAAGTCATTGCAAGTAGAACATTATTACACAGGGGCTTTCATTGGTTCAACAGCAAAAAAAACTTCTGGTTAGTTTTATTTTTTTCGTGTAAGTGTAACTTTTCAAGCCCCGTAAACCGCAATTTTCTAACACTAATTCTTTCATCGCTATAGTAAATAAACTAAAGGCCCATTTTTAGCCTAAAATGACCAATTTTTAAATTATTGCTAAAATTATAATTATCCATAAAAATTTATTTTATAGGTCTCAAAAATTTTCTATAAGCTTAAATCTCTTAACAAATTTTTACTCGGCTCTTTTCATTGAATAGTTTCCGAGATATACTTTTACAAAGATAATGATAAAAATGACTTTTTTTAAAAATTCTTAAATTGGGACTCTGACTTTAAATTATCATATTTTGAAAACAGATCAATGAAAAGAGACGAGTAAGGAATTAATGGAAGCGTGAGGCTTGTAAAAAATTTTCGAGACCTATAAAAGTTATTTTTATGAAGAAATAAAATTTTGGCTGCAATTTAAGTCATTAATTTAAAAAAACTTAAAATACGCAATTATAGGTCCCATGAAAGTCGGGCAGACGAGCAGCTCGGATTTTCTAGTAGGAAGGAATCGACGTAAAAAAATATATATTAAAACTCTGCCCAAGCCGATTTTGTCGTCATTTTAGGTCAACTTTCCGGTAGGTTCAAGCACGGTGTGTGCCAAAAAGATTTTGCCACTTTTATGTCAAAAACCGTGTTTTTCGAATCTGAGCTACCCCAAATTTTCAAATTAACTTTTTAGGTAAATAAAATTTGTAAAAAATACGTAAAGAATCTGATTGCCAGGAAAAAATTACTCCAGAAGAAAAAAAAACTTCTCTTTTTCCGATGAAATTTAGCCAAGTTATCGTCAATTTAAAATTTTACTCAAATTTGTCTTAAAAAAGATTGAAGTTTTATATTGAAAAATGCCTGTTTCTGTACTTTAAACAAGCATTACTCGCTTGAATTTCATCGTAAAATAATAATTTTTTTTTTAAATCGATGTATTTTTTCCTGGCAATTCAATTCTTTATGAAAAAATCATTTTTATGTAGCAAATTTCAATTTTTAGGTCAAAAGCCTTTGAAAACTGTAAGTAACAAAATTTACTTAACACAGTTTTCGACCTAAAAATTGAAATTTGGTCAATAAAAATGATTTCTTTCTTGAAGAAATGAATACTCAGAGAAAAATTAATTGATTTAAAAAAAAAATTTATTATTATACGATGAAAATAAAACTAGTAATGCATATTTTAAGTTCAGAAATAGACATATTTCAATAGAATTTCAATCATTTTTAAGACAAATTTCAACAATAATATGCATTATTCGCTTGATTTTCATCTTAAAATTATAAATTTTTTTTTAAATCTTCGAGCATGACGTTCTTCTTGATGTTAAGAAGAGTCTCCTCGTACGTATGGCCTGCTGCTGGTTTTATAAGTAGGGCCTCCATCCTCTTTTTGTTCCTACGCCTACTAGGCTTGGTACTGCCCGTTTCAGCAGGCCTTTTTGGCTGCTGAGTATTCTTTCTCTTAGCTTTCTGCTTCTTTTTGGGTTTTTCCCAGGCATCCACTTTGTTTGGTATTTTTTCTACCTGGACCTGTTTTAGCAACTGGTCCGGAATTTTAGGTACCTGGTTTCCCTGTTTCAGCTGCAGCTTTTTTTGCTTCTTCCACTTTTTCCTGTCGGTCTTGCTGATCCTTTTGGGACCATTTGCGTTATTTTGCTCACTTTGATGGATTTTGCCATCTTCCGAAACTTGAGTCTCTGTAGGAGACTCGACTATCATAGGGTTATTTGCCAGTTTCTCTGGGTCTTGATGATCTATGAGAGACCGGTTGGAAGCCGTTTTATTTGTCTTCGGCTCCTTGGGCCCTTCCTGATTTTTCCCTGCTTCCAGTAGGCGTTGTTCACGCAAATACTTCGCTTCACGTTGATCTTGCAGCCTCTTTCTCTTTGCGTCTTCTTGAAGCAATTTTTTCTTCCTCCTTTGCTCTTCTAATTCC
This sequence comes from Anagrus nilaparvatae, assembly GCA_022575985.1. NCBI lineage: Eukaryota > Metazoa > Arthropoda > Insecta > Hymenoptera > Mymaridae > Anagrus > Anagrus nilaparvatae. Next base: position 33,846,289 of record JAKSXM010000007.1, read on the forward strand.
TTCCTATTTTTTACGGTTATTGAGCGCTCTTCATCTTGCCGTTCGTGGTCGGATAAATTTCCTTCCAGGGGAGGCTCTTCGCTCGTCTATTTGCCATGTGCACAGTTTCTGGTGAGCTCTCGGGAGAAGATATCGGGCGGGGCCTTTTAAGCGAGCCTTTCCCATTCATTTCTTTAAGGAGGGCTTTATGTATCGCAGATACTGCTTTAGTTTGCTGTTCCTTAATCAATACCAGCTGCTCCACTACGCTGGCAATATTCCGGACTCCATTTTTTATCACCTTGCTCGCGTTCTTCTGAACATAGCCGAAATGATACTCCATTTCAATTATGGCCTCCAAAAGATTGCCGTAATGTTTCTTTTCGGCAATAAAGCCTTCTTTAACAGTGTCCAGACCTTTAGCCGCCTGGGATTCTTTGAAGGCTTGTTGGACATCGCTGTATTTTGCAAGAATATCCTGCATACCATCATTTTCTATGATCCTAGACAATCGAGTGCTCCATTTAGGCGTCACTTTAAGCTTATCCGGGAAAACGAGATTATTTGCCTGCTGATAGAGCAGCCAGACCAGTTAGCTAGACAGCTCCGGGCTCCTGTACTATCCGGCGGCCTGGAGGTGCAGTTCCCAGTTTTTGACCTGTACCCTCTACGGAGGTTGCCATCCCAATCCGGAGGGCCGACCACCGCGAGCCACGATTATCGGCAGCATCACGCCGCTTGGTTTTTTAGCCTGTAAAAAGAACTATTGTTGGTGTACCTGTTAGTAGAATTTAAAAGAAAAAAAAGAAAAGTTGTAATTAGTGGGATTGGTGTTCGGTCTTGGGGTACCGGTCCCGGGGGGTTGATCAATGTCAGTCCTGCAGATGGGAGGATATTCACCTTCGCTCCATGTCTGTCTAGCATCACACGGTCATTCTTGACCCGTCGTGTGGGCCGGGTGACAATGTGGTGGATTTTTACCACTATGGTTGCTTACCATCTCGCGATATTCTAGTTCGTCGTGAGACAGGGGGAGAACTAATCTGGAAGTCGCGTCTGAATGATCCAAAGACCCCCCTAAGTTCATTCCAGAATAATGCTCCCAGCCAGAATCCTCGGGAACACATGACGGCTTTCTGCGGCATTCACTTGAGTGCACGATGGTACAAGTACCTAATTAAGAAGCGAAGGCACAAAACCCTGTTTATAAGGGCAGCCTAGATGTTCTCAGAGAGCTTGTCTAGTGTTGTGGAGTATTTTGGCCGTACCTTCACACATTACTATACCAGAAAAAAAACAACCTGCAGTCATGATTTAGCGGGACTCGCGACTACCTTTAATCGGCTACGTCGCTGTGCTCGAGGTGGAATTCTCCCATGCTAAGAGCCAATACGTCAGGTCTAAAGCAACCCTGTATGTGGCTTAAATCGCACTTAGATTGGAGGAAACCTTGGAGCCCCTTTAATGTGCCTCTTCCTCAAGGATAGTTTTAGGATAACAGTCTGCGACTGCATGCCTGTCAAGAACGCTCGAGGGAAAGACAAGGCATAAAACCCGGTTTATAGGTCAATCTCAGTTATTCCAGAACCGCTTACAGCATAGCTGTGAGCAGTCTGCGGCATTCTTAACATGGGCGCATGGGGTACAGCATAGGGCATGTCCCCAGAGAAATGCAAGGCATAAGACCCGATTTATAGGGCAGCCTCAGTTGTTCCAGAGAGCTATATCCTATATCCTTGATTCTAGTTCAACCTTGAAAAAAGGCGGCCTGAACCACCCTCCTCCTTCCTCAGCCTTATGAGGCTCCGGGCTTGGGACCGGTAAAGCGGAGTTATTATTTTTATTATTATTATTATTATTATTTTTTTTTTTTTTTTTTGTCAAGGGAATCTTGTAAATCTTGCATCAGCCATGGAGTGTTTGTGGGCCTTAAAGACCCGCAAATTTCTATTACCGCCCAGTTGCACAAAGTGTACAACTGGGAGACCAACGGCGAACGCGGTCGCCGCTACGCCCCAGATTCTTACTGGATAAACACAGTATAAACCCCCCTGCGCTTGTTTGCCCCAAACCGGAACTCCCTTTTCAGGTTTAACTTCAGTTTGGGACGCGCAGCCTAGGCAACTGGCCGCTGCCTTTCCCCAGCCTAGTGACAGTAGAGCTATCTACGATAAAAAGCCCTCCTCCTTTTTCTTCAACAAGGTGGCCCTTACGTACTCTGCTACTTTGTTCCAATTTTCAGAACTCCGTAGCATTTCCGGGACCACCGTCTCTGGCCTCCAAATCGAGAAGGGCGGGCGCCCTTCCACGTAGCGCACACATCCGAAGAAAGTGTGCTCCACTTTATCTTTCTCGCCTGGGCAGTGCAAGCACTTGCATTATTATTATTATTATTATTATTATTATTATTATTAATTAAATTATTATTATTATTATATATTTATTATTATTATTACTAAAAGATTTAATTTTTTTAAAATAAGTATTTTCGTTTTATTTTTTCAATTGTACTCTTTAAAATAGTTAACTACTTTATTTGATAATGACTTTTATGAACAAACTCACTGATCTTTATAAACTCACGCTTTATTCGTGGATAAAAAATATTTAATATAATAATGTAGTATTATTTGAAAGTTAAAAATAATATTTTATACAAATAATTCTAGTGTGCAATAATTAAATTTTTAATCTGACAAATATATCGATGTTCGCTAGGAATAAGATCGATAAAATTTTCATTTATTTCCTCAGTATATTTTCAGATTTTCCAAGATGGTGGATCAAAAATTATATCAGAATAAGCTTTTTCAATTGCCTGAGGGGTATTCAAGGTTAAGGAAAACGTTTTTATGAATTAAAATTTTTATTTTTTTATCCTAACATATTTTCCGATTTTTCAAAATGGCAGATCAATAAACGTATTAGAATAAGCTTGTTACATTTTCTGGGAAGTTGTAGAAGAAAAAACGTTTTTCTCAGCCTTGAAAACCCACTCTGGCAATGTAAAAAACTTATTCTGATATATTTTTGGTCTGCCATCTTGGAAAATCGGAAAATATACTGCATCAAAAAAATGAAAATTTTCACCCATAAAAACTTCTTAAATTAAAAAAAAAAAAATCATTTGTTAAAAACCCTTTTTTCTTAAAAACAATTAGGAGTTACAACCCTTAGTAAAACAATTTATATCATTTAAAAGGTCCAATGAAATGTAAAAACATGTCGTTGGTTTTATTACATTATCATGAAAAGTTTTAGAGAAAAAACTAAAAAAGTGTATACTTTAGGCGTGATTTTTACCCCTTTAAAATGTTTTTTTAGCCAAAACAAAAATATACGTTTTTCTCTTTATACAGGCAGAAATGAAAAAAAAGTTCTTTTTGGCAAATTTCATTGTATTTTCAAATTTCATTTCATTTTCTGGACAAGAAAAACTTTTGGTGAATATTTGAAATTTAATAGTCCCATTTCAACTTTTTTAACCTCAAATCGAACAAAGAGATGTTTTTAAAGTTAGGTGCCATTTGAATTCAACAGAAACTGGCCATATAGCCCACATACAGCGTTACACTTTCATTCATTTTCTAGTCCTATACTCTGGCCATTGTCTGGTCTCCGAACAGAAAATATCTTGAAAATCTTGCTAGTTTCTGCCCACTTTATTATGTTTTATTTTACCAGAAGGGTATTTACAGTTTTCATACAATTTTAAAAACACCATCTCACTTTCATATCATTTGAAACTTAGAAAAATTATTGATTTAAGATACGCAATATTACTACAGATTAGAAATCTTATTAGGAATTATTAATATTAATCCACTGTTAATAAAAATACTATATATAATAGTAATAAAATAACGAAATATAGTAAATTTACTAAATTTTTAGTAATATTGTTAATTTGTTGTAAAATAATTAAGCTGCAGTAACAGAGTGAATTTTCAACTAAGCAGTTATACATTAAATAAAAATATTTCTATCTCTTCGATATTTTTTCATTAAAATTCTACTTGCGCGCGTGGTGTTGAGAATCTTTCTGAAGCTAGCATCCCAAACATCGAAGGTTCAAAACTCGTCGAGCCCCTCCAGTGTTAAAAAAAAAAAATACAAATTTAATTTCAATAATAATTAATTAAATAAATTAGAATAACAGATTATTAGAATGACTTACAGAAAAATATGTATGTTAAAATAAATTATTTTTTTTTTTAATTTATTAACAAATAATTTTATTTAACATTTAAATTTATTAATAATTATTCCTTAAAATAAAACATAATGTACGATTGGGTATTTTTAATGAATCGATAATATAGTTTTCATATTATTTAAAAATAGAAAATTACCGTCAAGTTACACAACATATTGTACCGTGACGCCAAATATAGAGAGCAATTATTGCTAAAAGCATCATATATGCTGACATCTGTAACTCGCTGGACGAAAAAAATATGCCTGCAATATACTAATCTGTGCTAGCATAAGGTTCATTGGGCATGTATAAATTTTACTTTTCTTCCATATTTTAGCATATTAAAATTAAATTTTTTAGATTTATAATTCATTATTTCATTTTCAAACGTTTTTTTGAATATATTCACCGAGATAGCACTATTTTGGGCAAAAAAAAGCGCCTGATTTTTTTCTTTTTTGTTTACTTGGGATCTGTAGGTACCCTAAAATCGAGATTCATCGGAATCCCGGAGGTACCTTCAAATTTTATTTAAAATGGTTTCTAGCCAACCGTGCTGTATAATAATAGAAAATAACAGTTTTACGTCAAAGGGGTTTTTGGGGTTATTTGAAAAGAATTTTAGTTTAAAATTTTATTTTTCTGACCCCAAAAAAGTGTTTCGGGAACTCAAGATGGCGGATAAGAAAACTTAAAAAAATTTTTGAGCTTGTTTATTATATCTTCAAATTACCAGTCCGTGTTAGCATAATGTTTATTGGAAGTTTACTTTTTCAAGCTATGCTTTATAAGATGCAAAAGTTATATAACTATCTTTTGCATTTTTTTTTTTTTATTTATTTTAATATTACACTTTAACAATAAAATTACCTATTCTGGGTCCCTAGGTAAAAATTACTATATATTTCTTTTGATAAGCCCATGCTTCTTTTCTGTAAGCTATACCGTTCACATGTGGTTACGCAGTATACAGTAATACATCCTTAGATTTTTTTATTGAGTTTTATTAGACTAATTTATAGTAAATTCAGTGATTAGTGATTATCCGTGCCTATAAAAATTTAAGATATAAAATAATAAAAAAAAATTAAAGGAAGAAAAAATGAATCGAATTAGTGGACAAGTAAGTAGAATATTTAAAACTAATTTTTCTTTTTATTTCTATTGCCACTGAATAACTATTTAATTTTTTGCTTTATTATTTTTTTATTTTATTTTACCCTGGACAAAGTTAAATTTTCTAATTTATAATAATATTAAATATAAAACATTTCATTTTATTGTTAACAATATCTTTTTCTCTTTCTAACTTATTAGTATATACGGCGAGCATTGTACTATACACGTGGTCTATGCTTCTTTTAAAAATTTTTAAGGTGGCGTAGGCGTACTTGCCGTATCTTCTAGTTTTTCTATACTAAAAAATTTTATCAAACTCGCCGTATATCTATCGTATACAGCGAATTTCTTAGTTAAAAAAAAATAATTTTTGAACTTAGATACATTATTTTAACATGGAACATGTTTATAGGGAGGGGGTACTTCAGAACTTGAAAATTAAGGGGGGGGTCAAATTTGTCCTTTTTAAGGGGGGGGATCAAATTTGTCCTATTTAAGGGGGGGGGTGAAATTTATCCTTTTTAAGGGGGGGGTCAAATTTGTCCTATTTAAGGGGGGGGGGGTCAAATAAGACTTAGAATAATTAGGTAAGTATATATAAATAAATAAAATACTATTAAAAGACTTTGAAAAATCTTAAGGACTTAGGATAATACAGGTTTATGGACTTAGAATAATATCGATTTAGGGACTTGGAATAATTCAGGTTCAGGGACTTATAATAATTCAGGTTTAGGGAATCAAAATAGTTTGGGTTTAGAATCTTAACAACTAGTAAGGTGATAATTACAAATTACAACAATCGAAAATTGTATTGTAATGTTGAGTAACATTTATATTATATCTAGTCCTCATTTGGAAGTAAACATGTTCCATGCATTTAGGTTGTGTTTACACAAACCGGTTATAAGTTTTTTAATTTTTATTTTTATTTACTTTTTATAATATTTAATTATTAATAACATTTTTAGTTAGTAGGCAGCCGAATTAAAAAAAAAATCATTATATTTATTTGTGAAAACTTCTAATTGCGACGGGCGACTATTTAGCGGGAATCGTGGTTTTAGGTACGATTTCCTTACTCTATTTGGATGTATTATTTTGAATTTATTTTGACCTAACTTCAATTTTACATTACCATTTTGGTATGTGTCACTTACAGCAAACGGGCCTAGATAATGATTCCTAAATTTTCTAATTTTATAACCTGGTAGCAAATATACGCTGTCGCCTATTTTAAATATTCTATGAACTATTTTTCTATCATAATACCTTTTTGACCTTTCTTTCGCTCTTATTAGATTTTCTCTAGCTAACTTTTGTACCTTATTTAGACGAGTGACTAAATTTTTTAAATACTCATCCATGGTGGTAGGCAAATCTTCTGGGTCCTCCATGCTTGACGGTGTTCTACATATTTGTCCAAAAACCAATTCAAACGGAGTCGCATCTGTCCCTTCATGGTCGGCGCTGTTATAGCTTAACATAGCCATGTCCAGGTATTCATCCCAGTCGTCCAGATTTTTGTTCACAAAATGAGTCAAATATTCGGCTAACGGATGATGCGAGCGCTCCAGACTACTGTTACTCTGGGGCCTATAGCTACACGTTCTAATCTGCTTAATTTTGAATCATCTTGCAATTTTCCATAAGTGAATCCATTCTTAAAGCCAAAGCTGAATATTTTGTTGGAAAGTTAAAAGATACAACTTTCAAGGGCAGTAATGGTTGGCTTGAAAAATTCTTTTTTTCTGTTTTTTTTTGTTTTTTTTTGTTTCTGTTTTTTTTTGTTTTGATTTTTTCAAAATCCTCTATGATTCGAAGTCCTCTATAATTCGAAGTTTTAGCTTGCATCGTGAACTTCGAATTATCGAGGTTCCACTGTATTTTTGAATAAAATTCTTTATAATAACTTTTTTTACTATACCTTTTTGATTAGATTAGCTCAGGGTCCAAACATTTTAGGTTTTTTTATTACTAATTAATATTTTTTATTGATATTTTAAACACTAATTTAACAAAATTATATTTTTCATATAATAATGATCATAGTATAAAATAGTGTTATTGTTATTAATAATTTTTTAGTAAAATGTAATTCTTTTTTATTAACTTCTCTTTTAAAAACAATTAATAAATCCGTGAATTATTTTATTGGCACTAGCTTTTGTATAATTTATTATAAAATATATTATTAACTTGTTTTTAACACTTCAGTTTTTCATCACCATGCCACGTGTAAATATTTCGGTTAAAACTACTGTGTGCTTAAAAAAAAGTGCTAGGTAAAAGAAAGTATTGTATTATCCTTTGATTTTATACCATACATAAGAGAAGGATATTAACACTGTTGCCACAGTACTACCCTGTTGTTATTTGAAAAAGTACTATCGATCAAAAAAAGATGTGGACCTCTCAAATTTTTGAAACATTTTCCAGAAAAATGGCATTAGAACGTTTGGGTAAAAAAAATCTGTTAAAAAATTATCCTTCGACCTTTGCACAACATTTTTTGATTCTAACTTCATTTTGGGGGGGGAGGGACAGCAATAAATGCATGAAAAAAGTAAAAAAAAAATGTTTAACCATTTAATTAATGCATTAAAAATTATTTTAATTTAAACAAATTATAACTGCAGGTTCTCTAACCCTTTAACTTCACGAGAGCGTTGGAATTTTTAAAAAATATTAATAAATAAATTGTTAATAACAATTTAAGCTAAAATCGCTTGTGTTTATTGTAAAAACAATAAGCAGTAATTTTTTTTAATGAAAGGGAAACATACCTGGATTATAATTTTATGTTTTGGTTAACGTCCAAATATTAATTTGATAACAGTATCAAAAAAATCAATGGTTTTTTATGAATAGAGAGTCTATAAATTGAAAACTTGGTTCTCTTATAATTTAAAAACTATAAAATTTTAGGTTTAGTCACTTGCTGGTATAAGTATTTTTTAAAAATATAAAGTAAATGCAGAAGTATTAAGACTGTACCTACAGGTAACAGTATCAGAACAAATAAGTAAATAACAATTACATTCAATTTAAAAAAATAAATTTCATTGGAAATATTTTTATTTTTTATAATTTTAGTGTACCGAGTAGTTACTTCAACAAAAAAATTTTAAAATTTATAATTTTTATGTTTTTAATTTTTAAATTCTATTATGTTTTGCAAAAGATGTTAACACTGTTTGTTAACCCTCAAAAATGAAAACTTCATATTTAATACCTTAAAATATCATATCTTCGTTGTTACAAATAGCATTAAGAGCCTCCTGTAGAATCTACAGCAGCTATAAAAACTGCCTACGCGGCAAATTTAGAGAAGTGAGGTGATACAATAGCAAAAAGATGTATAGCTACTTCTATAGATAAACAAGCTGCAATGCATATAATAAATTATACTACTGTTAAAGACTCTGGGAAAAATCGCATGGCGTGTACAAGAGTAAAACTGACACGACAAATCACGCATTGCAACAAAGTTGGTTATTCATCTTTAACAAAAGATGAAAAAGATGATATGTCCATGCTATTTCAAAAATTGAAAATTTTTGCTATAGAATGCAAGCTCTTGGAGAAAATGTGTCTGAAATTATGATGATGACAAAAATGTTGATGAAAATTCCACAAAAGTTTAATTATTTTATATCTACCTGGGAATCTACAGCAAAGGGAGATAAAACTAGATAATTTGATTTCCCGTCTAGTTATGGAAGAAAAAAGGCCGTCGGTTCAAGAAAATGATCAAGATGATGCTTTCTACGCCGGCAATTTTAATAGAGGAAATCATCGAAGTAATTAAAGTAGAGAAGGTTACAGAGGTAAAGGTGGTAGGCAAAATAATAGTACGGATGGTAAACAAGAAAACACCCGCATAAAACAAAGGTCGTCCCGCAAGACGTCCTGCGGGAAGTCCTCAGCAACATCCTGCAGGACGTTCTTTTATGAGACTTCTAGGACGTATTTGAGGACGTCTTACTATAATTTATAAAGTAAAAATTTTTTTTTTATTAATTTTTTTTTTTTTTATTTAAACTTATTTATATTTTTTTTAATTACTATTTATTATAAATAATTTTTTTTTTTAATTATAAATTTTAAATTATTTATTATTAATAATTTTTTTTTTGTTCTTTTTTTTAAATATTTTTTATAATTTTTTATAGATAAAATTTTGTTTATTACTTAAATTTATTTTAAAACTTTATTTAAATTAAAACAATAAAAAATCGAAGTTTGACAATCATATGCTGTGGATATTTATTTGTTATTTGTGTAATGTTTTTATTTATTTGCATATTTATATATTTAATATATGATTGCTATTTGAAGAATATATTAAAAATAAAATAATATTTAGGAATTTTTTTATAACTTTAATAATAAAGTTTTTTACAATAAAGTGGGTTGACTAAATTATACTCTAAAAATGAGTGTTTGAAAATGAATTCGATTTTTGGTAAGTTAATTAAAAATGATTACCCAATTTCTACGATTAATACTTTTAATATAATCGTACTTAGCGACGCACAGTGATTCAGGAAAAAAAAGAAGAAAAAAATTCGATTTGCTTGAGGTTACGTGCTATTTTGACGCGGCACTGGTGGAAAAATCAACTATGGCCGTATCGTGCTAAAAAATGCTAAAGTGTAAAATAAAAGTGCAAAAATATGGTTACAGTGTACAGCAATGTGCAGTTTGCATTGTTAAAAGACTGCGAGATTTAAATACATTTTTAAAAAAATTAAGTTTTTATGAGTGAAATCTTTGAACAAATATTTTTGGATTTTCAGGTTATTTTTGCAGAATTTCTGGGTAAATAGATGCATTTTAAGAAAATAATCATCAAGAAGAATTATTTTACAAATTGTAAAAATTTGAAGCTAAAGCTATAGACCAGTTTGACTTAATACCATCAACTAAGTTTTTCTTTTATTTTACAAAATGTGAAGTTTTTTAAAGAAAAAAAAATTAAAATATATGGATGTGCTTCTTTTTCATTATTTTCAGGAGTTTAGGTATTCTGCTATATCAATAGAACCAAATTCAGAGCAGAGATTAAAAAAATATAATAACTTCTACTTTTATTTTCGTTTTCCATTTCTTATTTCTTTATTTTTCGTGAATATTTCTTTTTTTGATCCTTATTAATAAAATATAGCATAAAATTTAAGGATTCTTTTAGTTTAAAAAAAACGTAGAACAGTATGCTAAAATATACTCAAATGTTATATAATGTTCAAAAACGTACAAAAAAGTACAAAACTGTTTATAGAGCTGGCAAATTATCACATTTTTGCACATTTTTCATCACATAAAAGTGCTGGGTTCATATAAAGCCTAATATTGAGAAAAAGTAATAAAATCTCAATTTTTTACTCACCTCGTATTTAGTATAAGAATAATTTATTATAGTAATTACCTTATTTAGTCGAACCTTATTTTTCATGTTTTTAATTTATTTTATTCAGGGAGTCGGAGTTTCTAAATCAGGGAGTTGACTCCCTATATCAGAGAGTTAACTCTCTAAAACAGAGAGCCCGACCTGAATTCAGGGAGTCGGACTACGTGGTTATTTTTGTTCGAGTCATAGCTCTATTAAATATATTTTTTCTAAATAAAAATACAAACCATCAACATTTCTTTCACAAACTAATTTTTTGGTATAAAATAATTCGTGAAATATTGAATATTTTAGTCATAAACTATCATCTAATGGGTAATTGGGTTCGATCATTTCATTTTCGTAGTCCCTTTTTATCTATCATCCATACACTGAAAAAACTATCGTTTTGAAAAATAATCTTGATTTTGGCCCCAAAAATTATTTCCAATTTGTCTCAGAATAAAAATTATACAGATCTGTGAAGATCTTTTGGATACGAGTAAAAAAGACAAACAGTCATTAATATCATGTATCGATTTCTGTAAACTAAAAGTTTGGACATTTTAATTTGTAATGTTCTTATATATTTACCAGTTTTTTTTTTTGGGACGAGGAGAATGCTGTTTACGCATATCATACACCGCGTGATGCATTGTTAAGTGGGATTCAACTTCGAATTCGGGCTAATACCTACTAAACACCCTCCTGCATTTATGATAATATCATAGAATCCGGACCGGGACTCCTTGTTTAGGTATTACTTCGGTCCTGAAAAAATGCAGCCTAGGAATTTTTCGCCATACCTTGTCAATAAAGGAGGAGAGTAGGAGAGTTTTCTACGAGAGGAAACTTTCCTCGTTTTTTTTAATCAGTGTCACCCGTACGTACACTGAGAAAAAAAATTAGAAGAAATTATTATAAATGTAAATGTAAATAAATGTAAATAATATTTTATTTTGTTTTACAAAAATTTGATACATAGGTTACATAGTTAGTAATAGCGATTTATAACAATTTTAATATAACATAATATAGATAACTTGTTAAAAATAAGTTATATGTGTATAAAAAAGAAAAAATTAAAATTAAAATTCCAAAAGTAAGCAATGTAATAGTAACAGTAATTAATGTGCAGCTAATAATTTAATATTTTAATTAAATTTCTAACAATACGATAAAGTATATCACAGTCATTTCATAGCAATAGAATAGATAACTTTTATTTATTTATAGGTAGCTTTAATACAATTTAATCTTGATAAATAGGCAGATATAACAATTCTTCTAAACACTCTTATTTGATAATTTTGAATTTTAAAAGGCCGAGTCATCATATGTATGATTTGATGCTCTTAGATAATTTAAAAGGCCTGATTTAAAAGAGTCAATCGATAGGAGGAATCTAATTGCCGATGGAAGTGAGTTCCAGCTTTTTGCACCTTGCACTTGAAAAGAGAAATCACCATGCCACTCTTCAAGATCAGGTATACTTAACTCCCTTGTTAGTAAATCCCCTCTAGCTGTTTCTTTGGGATTGTATTTAACAAAATTGGAAGTTAAATAATCCGGCTGATGTAGACGGAGGATTTTGTACATAATAATAGATGTAAAGTACAACCTACGTGTGTTGCATGTTAACCACCCTAATTGTTCCCTATAAGGAGTAATGTGAATATCTCTGCCGATTCCAAACACATATCTCAGACATGTATTGCTCATCCGTTGTATTCTGTCTTTTAAGTTCTTCGAGCAGTCTAAATATACAACCGAGCAGTAATCTAAGTGAGGTATTACTAGAGCTTGCACAAGCTTGATTCGAAGAGACTCAGTTGTGCATTGTCTGATAAACCGTAGAGTGTAAAGGACTCTGTTAACCTTTTTTCCTATCGATGTAACATGCGATTCCCATGATAGTTTATTATCTCTATCTAAATATTACCATGTTACCAAATTATTATAAAGTTTACCATGAATATTCATGGAATTAATCATATATAAAGTGCGTATATTACTTGTTTGAGTACTAATTTTTACTATACAAGAATTGTAATTCGTGTAAAATGAAATTTATATCTGTATCTAAATTTTACAAAACTCGTATAGTAAAAATTCTTGACTTTCATAGGAAAAATTATTTCAAGTATAGCGAAAGAAAAAATTAATTTTCAGAGCACATTGTTTTTTTTCTTTTATAATTCCAACCATCGTTTGAGCCGCAGCAATTATTTAATTAATCTACCTACCTATAATATTTTATATTCTAATATTTATTATCGCATCTGATCGAGAAATTCGAGGGGTGGACGGAGCTATTATACATGTATACATTCGCACACGCACGCAAAGTTCTATGTACACTAGTTATGTATGTTTAAGTTAGAAACTCAGTGTCCTTATATAGAAACTAAAACCCATTTTTTCCACTTGCGAGTAAAATTTAACTAGCCTCTTGCAGTATATTTGAAAAGCTTGAATTAATTTATACAATTTATTGATGTAAGATAAAGTAGATTTATATTTTTAAATTTGATACTGCCAGATAAAATGAAAGAATTAACTATTTATAATGTCTCAATGACGTAATATGAGACATATATATGCTATTTATATACTAAAGAATTGTACTAAAAATTACTATACGAGATACTAAATTTTTTAAACGACAACTTAGTAAAAGATTTTAAAAAAATATTGTAACTTTTACTGTTTTTATAGTACAAATTGCAAATCTTATTTTTTGCTATACTTATAGTAATATTCTTTTTAAGTATATTGTAATTTTTAGGGTAAATCCGCAGGTAGTGCTCAATTACTATTTAATATAGGAATAATTCATATTTTTTTTTCTCAGTGTACTCTGACACACTGTACCAGTTCACGGTACTGCGCAGCATTTCCGGGACGACTCCTTCATGTCTCTATTCGTCGAAGGGCGGTCGCTCCTCAGCAAAGTGAGGACACCCAAAAAAGGTGAACGAAAGCTACGTCGCGCTCTTCTTCCCCGCGGTTATAGATCGCCTGCCTTTCCAAGGCAAGCAGATCGATGGGAATTACCCGAGCCCCTAACTGGATCGCTGGCTCTGATACAGTCTTGTACGAGCAAGCGATTCGAAGTCCCCCCTGCCTCTCTACCGCCTTTATTTTCTTGCAGTACTTTTTTATGCGGACATCTCTGCACCGTAGAGCAAGATGGAGTTGAGTGTTGTCATCAGCAGCATCCTCTTCCCGGATCTGGGACCAGGGTCTTTGTCATCAGCCACAAGAGGGACTTTGTCACCGGCCAGCCTTTTCACAGGCCTGCTGGAATTGTCTATTGTCGGTTAACTTGTTATCCAAGAAGGCCCCCAAATATTTGTCCGATGATTTGGTCTGAATCATAAGAGGATTACCTCTGTCTTCAAAGCTGACGCCGAATATGGTATCAACCCTTCTCCGGGTCAGAAGGACAATCTCCGTTTTTGGGACTGCCAGTCTGAGATCGTGATCCGACATCCAGCTATTGATAAGGCGCAAGGCATCATCCAGGGTATTCTGCTGGTCCTCTGTATCTCGAGCTGTTATGGTTAGAGCGACATTATCCGCGTATCCGATCATGAAGTATCAATCTGGAAGCTCAATCTTCAGCAAGCCGTCGTAAAAGGCATTCCACAGATCGGGGCCTAGAACTGAGTCCTACGCTATGCCTGCGCTTAATACTTTACCTCTTGTGCCATTGAACGTGTACCAGCGCAGGTATCGGTCCCAGAGGTAATCTCTGAGTATATTTCTCAGATAATCTGGAATGTTGAATACCTGCTCGAGGGAGTGCAGCATATCGTCCGAGTTGATATCGAGTTGAATGCGTTTTTCACATCCAAAGTAATAAGCAGGACGTCCGGTTTGATATCCGGCCGTACTCGTCTGGCCCTCATGACCACCTTCAGGACCTGCTCGATGGCACCTATCGTGGAACACCCCTCACGAAAACCGTGTTGGTCGTCGCTAAAGTCACCCGCTTCCCTAATTGCCTGCCGTAATCTTCCTCTGACCATGCTCTCCATCACCTTGCCAAGATGATGAAGATCCTGGTTCATCCTTTCCCTTACTTATCAGAGCAGGGCGGGCCACTTTCCGGTCCCTCAGAAAGACGCCTGTCACGAGACAAGCATTAAACATACCAAGGGGAGACCAGGGATTGCCTTTGCAGCCGCCTTAAGGGCATCCGCGGGTATTCCGTCTGGTCCTGGCGCTTTCCCATTTTTCATTGACCTAATTGCTTAAAGCATCTCCGCCTCGCTAAATAGCGGAACTTGCTTCCTCAGGACATCCAAAGCCAGGTGATGTCGGTTTGGATGATCCGGAAAGAGAGCGCCCACTATTCTTTTGGTCGCTTAAGTTTGCTCAATACAACTTTATATCCCAGGCCCCACAGGTCGCTGTTGATATCATCTCTTAGCGACCGAAGACAGCACGCCTTGCTGAGGCGGATGGCTTTCGCCAGCCTATGCTTGGCTTCCTTCTATTCTTTAGAGCGCTTAACCAGCTATGGGCGGCCATGCGCTCTCTGCCATTTTCTGCTTTCCCCGTGACAGACCCTCCTAAACTCCGCAATTTTTTCATTCCAATACACGCTACTTTTCTCCTTCCAGGGCCGTTTACGCGGCATAGAGGCATCGCAAGCTACCCTGAGAAGAGCAGTTACCCTCTTGACAAGAGTCTCTGCCTTTCTCGGGGTGGTTGGTCCCCTATTCAAGGCTGGGATACACGATGACTCTCCGCGAAGATATTCCACAAATCTGCCCTCTTCCATCTTTGACTCCAGCCTAATGAGCGCTTTTTGTACGGTGGCCGATTAACGACCCTATCACGCACTTCGAAGGTGAGGCAATTATGGTCGCTACCATTGGCTCCATCCATAACCCTCCAACCACCCACTCTTCCTACCAACCCGGCCGATATATTGGCCAGTACTGGGAAAAAAATTTAACTTATTTCAAAATGATGATGTTTTTTACTAACAGATTTATACGTTTCGCCTGATTTAAATTCAGGCGCGCTAATCAACAAATGTAAAAAATATGTTACAATAAAAAAAACGCTGCCAAGTAATTGGCACTATGGTGCCTCATTAGCAATAACAAAATATTTTTAATCGTCTATTTTGCCTAACAAAGTATAATGTCATAAGAAAAACTAAGAATGATCTTTGAATGATCTTTTCTTTATACTGTTAGTTTAACATATCATGGAAAAAATTAGATTTTTTATATAAAAAAAAAAGATTTTTCTACACTAGTACATAATCTTCTTTTATGATAATTATGTCTGCTAGACAGTTTTTGGTGTAACTGGTGTAGTTATATCTTGAAGACATAATTACACCAGCTGTAGGTAAAGAAAAAACTTTTGCTATGTTTAAATTGAGGAATAAAAACGTTAATTCTAGATATCAGTCATTTCATAGAAACAAATTAAGTACTACGTCCAAAAAGAAAAAAATGAATGGTGTTTTTTTAATTTTTTTATGTAAAAAATTTTGAAAAAAAATTACGTATCAGATAGAGAAATCTTTTAGAAACGATAATTCTAGATATTCATACTTTCATAGAAAGAAATTAAGTACTAAGTCCTAAAAAAAAAAAATGAATGGTGTTTTTCTAATTTTTGTACGTTAAAAATTAAAAATAAAATTTTTTTGAAAAATTAGGTATCGGATTAGAGATAACGAGTAAAAACGATAATTCTAGATATTTGTACTTTTATGGAAAAAAATGAGGTACTACGTACAAAAAAAACAAATTATGGTGTTTTTTTAATTATTTTATGTAAAAAATTTTGAAGAAAAAAAAATTTCGAAAAATTACGTATCAGATGGAGAAATCCTTTACAAACGATAATTCTAGATATTCGTACTTTCAAGAAATTAAGTACTGCATCCTAAATAAAAAAATTTTGGCGTTTTTTGTATTTTTTAGCGACAAAAATTTTGAGAAAAAAATTTTGATAAAATTAAGTAACAGGTCCAAAAAATTACTATAAACGATATTTCGAAAACTAGTACTTCCACAGAAATAAATTAAGTACTGCGTCCATTAAGAAAAAAAAATTATTATTTTTTGTATTTTTTTGTGAAAAAAATTTTGAAAAAAAAATTTCAAAAAATAAATTATAAGATTCGAGATATCGAGTAAAAACGATACTTCTAGATATCAGTACATTCATGGAAAGAAATGAGGTACTGCGTCCAAAAAAAAAAAATTATCGTATTTTTAAAATTATTTTATGTAAAAATTAAAAAAAAAAAAATTTTGAAAAATTACATATCAGATGGAGAAATCCTTTACAAACGATAATTCTAGATATTCGTACTTTCATAGGAAAAAATTAAGTATAACATCTTAAAATAAAAAAAATTTTGGCGTTTTTTGTATTTTTTGGCGACAAAAATTTTGAAGAAAAAATTTAAAAAAAATTAAGTATCAGGTCTAAAAAATTATGTGTGTGTGTATGTAACCGGTGTAATTTCACAACCATTATCGAATTAAGACCTAATTTTTTTATCAAAAATTTTTTCATCAAAAAATTTCAAACTACTTTTTTTTTTTTTAATTTGGATGTAATACCTCATTTATTTCCACGAAAGTACTTATATTTGAAAGTATGGTTTTTACTCTATATCTCGAACCTGATACTTAATTTTTTCAAAATTTTTTTTTCAAAATTTTTTTTACGAAAAAATACAAAAAACACCAATTTTTTTTTCTTTTTGGACATAGTATTTAATTTATTTCTATGAAAGTACTAATTTTAGTAAGTTTGTTTATAGTCATTTTTTGGTTCTGATCCCAAATTTTTTCAAAAATTCTTTCTCAATATTAAAAAAACAAAAAAATTAAAAAACCTAAAATATTTTTTTTTTTTGTGTAATACCTCATTTAATTCCATGAAAGTACTAATATCTGAAAATATTGCAACCGGTGTTGTTTCACAACCGTTATGAAATTAAGACCTAATTTTTTTTTCAACAATTTTTTCACCAAAAAAGCTCTAGGTACTTTTTTTTTTTTAATTTGGATGTAATACCTCATTTATTTCCACGAAAGTACTTATATTTGAAAGTATGGTTTTTACTTGATATCTTGAATCTGATAATTAATTTTTTAAAAATTTTTTTCACAAAATTTTCGTCACAAAAAAATAAAAAAAATACCAAATTATTTTTTCTCTTTGGACGTAGTACCTAATTTATTTCTCTGAAAGTAATAGTTTTAGAAAGTTCGTTTATAGTAACTTTTTGGATCTGATACCGAATTTTTTCAAATTTTTTTCCTCAAAATTAAAAAAACAAAAAAATTCAAAAATTGCAATATATTTTTTTTTTTAGTGTAATACCTCATATAATTCCATGAAATTACTAATATCTGAAAATATTGTAACCGGTGATATCTCACAACTATTATGGAATTAAGAGAGAAATGTATGTATGATTGCATGGTTGTAATCGGTGATATCAGTGGCATATTAATGTATTAAGCTCATTGTTTGAGGAACCTTAGTGCCAGCTAGTTGGCAGGGTATTTTTAAATATTTTGGACGTAACAGCACTTATAAAGATTTAAAACAGTAGATAGAGAAATCACTCACTTCATATGTTTCTATTTCTTTAGTCGTAAAGTAAAAAATATATTTACGTGATTTTTTTTAATTTAGATATTTTTCACCTCTTTAGGAGTAGAAAATTTTCCTATAACAAAAGTTCCTTCTTAACCCATTTACGCCCAAGCGGACGTAAACGGAAAGTCAAAAAAAAAAATAGGTTCCCGTGTAGATAGAGGCTTTTAAATTACATATCTATAGTAAAATTTCATGCTCTTACCGAATCTGAAGTCAGATTTTACTTACAACCCTTTCAAATGCCCCAAAAATAGGGGTAATGGGGGTGAAAAAGAGGCTAAAATAAAAATGACGGAAAAATCAATATAAAAATAAAAAAATGGTACCAAAAAACATTTAAAATTACTTATTTGTGCAAAAAACTTACATTTTTTAGGTTTATTGGATATTTAATTGGATTTCAACCCTTATATTGCAACTAGGGGTAGTTTTTCCCAAAAACTTCAAATATTGTTTTTTTAGTTCCAAATCGGTTCTATTAGGTAAATTTGACTCCTAATTCCATTTTTTGAATTTGTTTTGAGCTAAAACGCTTCTGTAAGTGTAAAATTCTAAAATTTAGTTTCCTATATAAAAATAATAAATTCTATAGTTTCCGTTTAGCCCTGATTACCCCTATTTTTACGCTCACAAAAGCGTTTTAGCTCAAAACAAATTCAAAAAATGGAATTAGGAGTCAAATTTACCTATTAAAACCGATTTGGAACTAAAAAAACAATATTTGAAGTTTTTGGGAAAAACTACCCCTAGTTGCAAAATAAGGGTTGAAATCCAATTAAATATCCCATAAACCTAAAAAATGTAAGTTTTTTGCACAAATAAGTCATTTTAAATGTTTTTTGGTATCATTTTTTCATTTTTATATTGATTTTTCCGTCATTTTTATTTTAGCCTCTTTTTCACCCCCATCACCCCTATTTTTGGGGCATTTGAAATGGTTGTAAGTAAAATCTGACTTCAGATTCGGTAAGAGCATGAAATTTTACTATAGACACGTAATTTAAAAGCCTCTATTTTTTTTTTGACTTTCCGTTTACGTCCGCTTGGGCGTAAATGGGTTAAAGAACCAAAAATTTTAGCATCGAACATGTTCATGAGAAAAGGTTCTTCGTGAATTTCAAAATTGGCGAGGTCAAATATTACTGATGCAAGAGGGTTCAAGTGAACTTCATTTGGATTTAGGATCTTAGTCGACTTTTAATAATTTTGGTTTAGGAAATTCAATAATTTAGGGTCAGGGACTTATATTGTTTGTATTCTTATCTGCATTTGTTGTCCTAAAAATTAATTAAGAGTCTCATACTATCAAAAATTATGAATAATAAATTTTAGATATTAAGGCGTTTAGTTGGTAGAAAATCGAGATGAGAGAAATTATAATGAAATTTATAAAATATCAAAGATAAAGTATTAAGAAACTTTTAAAAAAATTTTAGCAACTTTGCCTACTTGCTTTTCTTTAAATTTATAAAAGAAAATGACAGTTTAACACTATTCTTATGGGGATCACCTTTGAATTTTAGAAAAAGTATGATATGGAGATGACAAGGTTTAATAAAACATGATAATATGATAAATAAACACAAATTTTACATTGCCAATTTGTTTTTTACAGTTGCCTACTTCAATAATAATTAATAATTTAATAAAAACTATGAGAATATATAAAAATATCTGAGAAGAACTAAATATATATTTATATATATATATGTGAAGATTTTAGAGATCCCCTTGTTTCTCGAAACCCTCACCCTCTAATACGGCATCACCATTCCTCTTTAAAAAATGTTGACTACAGATTGAAAAAAATAAGTGATTTTTATATGGGTGTAATGCTTTCGGCATGCTCTATTTTTATATTATCCAATTCCTTATTATTTTTATTATTATTTAGTTTATAGTTTTTAGGTTATTTAGATTTAAGACTTGACCTGTCGTTTTTATTTTATAAACCTCTTCCTTAGGTTATGCGGGTATAAGGCTTGAAATTTCGTTTTTATCTTATAAACCTCTTTCGGGCTTGTCGTATTGTTTGGAACATGTTTATAGGGAGGGGTAGCTCAGAAATTGAAAATTTAGGGGTGGGGGTCAAATTTGTCCGGTTTAAGGGTAGGAGGGTTAAATGAGACTTAGAATAATTTCAATTTAGAAAATTTGAAAAATCTGGTCTTAGGGACTTAGAATAATACAGGTATATGGACTTCAAATAATATCGATTTAGGGACTTAGAATAATTCGGGTTCAGAGATTTAAAATAATTTTGGTTTAGGGATTTAGAATAATACGCGTTTATGGAATCAAAATAGTTTGGGTTTAGAATCTTGACAACTAGTAAAATGATAATTACAAATTATAAAATTAGAAATTATATTGTAACGTTGCGTAAAATTTTATAAAACTCTTCCTTAGGTTATTTAGGTGTAAGGTTTGTTGTTTTTTTTATAGACCAATGAAGTGAAATTCCTTAGGTTAAGTGGATTTAAGGGGGTTTATCCATTAAAAAAATTATTAAAGGATATACCGAAACGTGAATAATATTAATATTTAAATCTTTTAAAGCTAAAATCAATTTTTTTACCCTTATTTAATTTTTAAGGAATAAAATAAAAGAATGATACAAAAAATGCATAATAACATGTGACATTACTAAAAAACTCATTAATTTCGTCTCGTATTTTTATACTTTCATTTCAAATAATACCCTTTGAAAATAAACTTAAAAAAAGAAAATAATGTTGGTAATTGTAATTTCTACGAAAATGTGGAATCAACAGATAAACTTACTCAAGGCATGTGGTATAAGTTTTTTAATAAATTCCTATTCTAGTGTATATGTTACACCCCACTTGTGAAATTGACCAATTCGTGAACTGCTCAAATTTAAGAGATGTGTTGACCAGTTCGTGAAATGGTTAATTTTTTTTTACCAATTCGTGAAATGGTAAAAAAAAAATAAAATTTATTTCACAAATGGGTCAACGACATTTTATTCTTTATTTTGAATACTTGTAAAAAATTATTAGGAACTATTTTTTTTTTTAATAACTGAAATCAACAAACTTTATTTATTTCTAAACCAATATAATTAATAATTATTATAATAAATAATAAAATAATTTTTTTTTAATTTTATCATATTTAGAAGATATTTAACTTTTGAATCAAATTTTCAAAAAATTTTATTTTTTCCAAAAATAGTAAAAATTGGGAATCACGATTAAATTCATACTTACATTTATACCCCCTCCACACGTAGGTGTGTATAAAACATGGCTACTCTTTTTCCATGAATAACATAGGAAAAGTAACAAATAGTTCATTATTAGTTAAAATAAAGATATTAAATTGAAAAAAACACATAAATTTATTAACACAATACTACTTCTAATATACACTGTTTTATTTTTGTACAAATTTTAAACCTTTAATTCATTTTATTAAAAATATCAATTTTTGGTCTATATGCACAATGTTAATTCATACCTTAGGGTAGCCATCTTACTTACACCGACGCGCGTGCATGTGTTTAATCATGAATTCCAATAGAATTTTTCTACTTTTGCAACTTGCAACTTTACGTAAATACACTTAACGTAAACAAACCGTTGATATGATCATAAACATTTGAAATTTCTTCTCTATATGAAAATTTGACGTTGACCCATTTGTGAAATAAATTTTATTTTTTTTGACCAATTCACGAACTGGTCAAATAATTTGACCATTTCACGAACTGGTCAGTTTAATTTTTTTAGCACTGACCAGTTCACGAATTGGTCAATTCACTTGACCAGTTCATGAATTGGTCAATTTCACAAATGGGGTGTAACATATATAAAGTCCAATTACATAAAAAATAACCCTTCTTTATTCCTTAGGCTTAAACAAGCTAATTTTTGTATACTTTTGTAAGTATCAGCAAGCTTTTTCATGCATAAATTTTAAGGTGAAAGCAGGCTGCATTTGATTTTTAGTTGATAGCAATCTACATTAGATAAAATTTTTAGGCTAAAAGTAGCTGTATTATATAATTTAATGTCTTAGGCGTAGATAAGCTTTATATTCGGTATAATATTTTTAGTATTTGCAACTTAAATTATCAGAGTATAAAAAGTAAACCACCCATTAAAAATACGTATAATTATTTATATAAAATGGTTAGTTTTATCCCTTACATATAGTTTTAAAGTCAAGCAATTTCACTCTTATTAATGTCAAAATTGACGGATATTTTTTAATTATTTTAGCTGCATAATTTTTAGCAAAAAAATTAAAAAAATTTATTTTGGAATACCTGGTCTTATGTTTTTGAGGTCGTAGTTTTCGAATCCGGAGTCGGATTTTTAAAAATTAAAAATAGCTTTATCCAAGCGATACCGGTTAATGTTGAACAAAAAAATAAATATATTTTGTGAAGAATTCACTTTTATAATTTTTTGTTGAGAATTCGTACAGATAATAAGTTCTCAAAATCATGTGAATTCTAAATAGTATTTAATTTAATGTCTAAATTATTTTCTAACTTTAATTAATTGATTAATATTTGAAATCTATAATAATGTTTTTCCTGCATAATTCAGTGAATAAAAATATTATTTTTTTGGATGTCGATAGTTATTGTTAATAAATAACTCCATATTTATTCCACAGAGTAATACAATCGTAACTCTAATTTCCACAGTGGTGGATACAGAGAGAGTTTAAAAGGATCAATTGACCCCCCCCCCCCCTCATCGGTCAGTTTTACCTTTTTTAGCTAATTTCACGTTTCATAGTTAACGCAAAGTACCATTTTGACGCCCCCAAAAAAATTTTTTTAGAAAATTTGTTGTAATTTAATTCAAATGACCCCCCCAAGAAATTTTCTAGATCCGCCTCTGTGCCAAAAGGCTAATGAAATTATTTTTATTAAACTAATACAGTCAAATCTCCTATAAAGACCACTCTCACTAGAGACCAACTCCCCATAAAGATCACCAACGACCGGTGTGTTTCAATTCCCTATAATTTAACATAGACTAGAACCTCTGTCTAAGGACCACTCGCGATAGCTACCGCGACCACTATTTTTATATTTAAAATATACAAAACATGTATAAAATAGACTATCTATAAAGACCAATTTTTTTTTTATTTACATCATTAAATCCTAAATCCTCAGACCCTCAATAAGTGGGGTAGAGATTTTAAAATTTTGTATTTATTTTTAAATAAGTATTGAATCCAGTCTTGTTATTACTAGAATGAAATGTAAATAAATAGAAAGTTTCAAGTCTGCAAAAATGTAAGGAAATTTTTTTTTTAAACTTATGTTACATTTTAACGATAAATTCCTCCCACCCTTATATCTCTCTAAAGACCACCTCCCAATACCGACCGCTGATTTCTGGTCTAAATGCCCGGTCGAGAAACGTTTCACGCAAATCGATCGTACTTACCCGTATTTTTCATTTTGCTCATTTATTTTTTGTAAGAAGTTTTTTTTTAACAAAACTAAAAATATAACTTTAATCGTCACTATTTGTTTTATCTATATGCATAATATAAAGACATTTGAACAATTAGTTTTTGAGAAAAATTACGAAAAATTAAAGTATCGATTACTTTGAAATAAAATCAATTTTTTCAAAAACTAATTGTTCAAATGTCTTTATATTATGCATATAGATAAAACAAATAGTGACGATTAAAGTTATATTTTCAGATTTGTTTAAAAAAACTTCTGATAAAAAATAAATGAGCAAAATGAAAATCGATTTGCGTGAAACGTTTCTCGCCCGGGTGGTGGTCGCTAATGAAAGGTTAGACTGTATTTCTACTGGAAACGGTTTTATTAGACCTAACAAAAAGGTTGGATAAAACCGACCAACTGATATATCAGTTTGTTAATTTTACGTACCAAAAGGTTATGATATTTTATTAAATTTTGAGATAAATGTATAAAATGGAATATCTTTGTATCTACTAGACAATAAATAATTCAGAGCGCAATTAAAATCACAAATAACAGATAACTGAAAAAATTATACAATTTAACATTAACATAAAGTAAAACACTGGTGAAAATATAAAAAATGCACTGAAAAACCGGTACCATTGAAACAATGACTTAGAAGCAATTGATATATGCCAATGACAGATATCATAAATTCAATGGCGAGATTGAAATTATTTCAAATATTTAAAGCTATTGAAATGATTATGAATACATATCATTTCAATGTATAATAAACAGAAAATAAGTAAAAATTTATTTTTTTTTTCTTTTTTTTTTTTACATTTATTATTTTATTTTAATGTTTACTTATTTAATTATTCCTCGCTTGTGTATTTTTTTTTAAGGCGGTATATTGTTAATTTGTTATATTATTTTTCGATTTTTTTTATTAATTATTTTTTTTATTAATTATTATTACATTATTATACATTTATGAATTTAATTTTTTTTTTAATTTATAATCAAATAAAAAAACTGCGACTTCATCCGGGATCGAACTGGATACCGTTGTGAACCGTGTTGATCAGTAAGCAGCGACCTTATCCATTACGCCAGCAGGACTCTTTGTGTTTATAAAAAAATTTTGAAGACTATATGTTACAGATAATAATTTTCCCACTCCTTTTTTTAATATTCAGAGTAATTTATGCATATCTAGCGAAATGCATGATTAAAAATAATAATTAAATTTATAATAATGATTTTCAGGTAATTCCATTTCTTTATAAGAGTAATAATGAATAGCAATAATATAAACAAAAACACCGCGCGCGCCAAGTCTGAGTAAACAATAAATACGCAGAAGGATAGAAAGAGAAAGAATAGTATACCTAGACATATGCACAATACGTAATTTGTTTTGTTATTATTAATATTATTGAACTAAAATCAATTTCTATTGATTGAATGTTTTTAAACGTTAAATCAAAATATTAAAAACAATTATTTTGATTGTATGCTCTCTATATTAATTCAATCTTATATTTTCTTTTATTTTGACGAAAATTTACATCAAAACAATGACTGCCATATTAATGGCGAGAAGCTATTCGTTTAATAGCGGCGCCATCAAATCAATGATATATTCTATTGGCATATTTCAATCGCTTCTAAGTCATTGCTTCAATGGTTGCGGTTTTTCAGTGTGCAAAAATATTCATAACTGTAGAAAAAAATAAACATTGTTGTCCAAATTTACGCCAAAGTGTATGAAAGTAGATAAACAGAGTTCAAAAATGTTGAAAAGGAATCCTCTAAAAAAATACATTTCGATCACAATTCGCCGGTTCCCAAAATTCTTTTGCACACTTCCGGGACACTTTTACATTCTTCTACTATATTTTTAAGCGATTTTTTGACCAACAAATAGAAATTAAATGTATCCTATTGAGTAACGAAACGCGTTTTTTTAATTTTATATTATTTATGTATTTCATTACTTGATTTTCTAAAACAAAAAATTTTTCAGGTTCAAAAAATTTGAATGTTGAAAATATATTTTCATATAAAAATATAATTATTATATGATTTCTCGTACTTATATTCTCTGAAGAACACATTTTACTTTCAACTTTAAAAAAAAGCCGTAGCCATCTATTGGAAAAAATTGAATTGCATGAAAAAAGATATTAAAGCTAGTTCATTTTTTTCCAGTAGATGGCTATGGCATTTTTTCAAAGTTGAAAGTAAAATGTGTTCTTCAGGGAATATAAGTAAGTGAAATCATATAATAATTATATTTTTATATGAAAATATATTTTCAACATTCAAATTTTTTTGTTTTAGAAAATTAAGTAATGAAATACATACATAATATAATATAAAATTAAAAAAACGCGTTTCGTTACTCAATAGGATACGTTTAATTTCAATTTATTGGCGAGCGAAATAATCGCATAAAAATATAGTAGAAAAGTGTAAAAGTGTCCCGAAAGATTGCAAAAGAACTTTAGGAACCGGCGAATTGTGATCGAAATGTATTTTTTTAGAGAATTCTTATGCAACATTTTTGAACTCTTTTTATCTACTTTCATACACTTTGGCGTAAATTTGGACTACAATGTTTACTTTTTTCTACACTTATGAATATTTTTGCATTTTTTATATTTTCACCAGTGAAACAGCATACATTATATATATTTCTTTTCTATCACGTTTTACTTTTCAAAATATAAATTAAAAAAAAACCTGTTAAAAAATTATTTGTATATGTATTTATAAATATATCATGGATCTATACATTATATCTACTCTTACATACATTTATAATTTGAAGTGGATGTTTGCAAGGGAGAATGACTACGATGATCGAATGTTATAACTACAAACTTTTATTAACTAAGGTCCCATGGGAAAGAAAAATAAACTAAAGGCATTATTCTCAGTTTTCTGTACTACTTACACTCCCCAATTTTAATGCACTTGTTCGTATATTTATTTATTCTTGCCTTAATTGAAAAGTGTTTGAGTGCTGTTTGATGGGGGTTATTTTTATTTAGTACTGTAAATTTTATTAATTAGATGAGCAAATAGTAGAAAATTTAATGTCAGAGCAAAATGCTTACGTTTTAAAGTTGAGTAATATTTACATGAATTGCATAAGCGCAAAGTAAAAAATATTAGACGTTCATGATTAAACGTTCTTGCTAATTTTCTTTTTCTGTAAATCAATCTTTAAGTCTTACATATATTAACAAGAGACTTTAAGGAGCTTCAAAAAAATTCGAATAAAGTATGCAAATAAAGAATCCAAATTTTAAATGAAAATGTTTGATTTTGAACATGTCTTTTTTTAGCTTTAATGACGCTAATAGCATAAAGAAAATTGCAACTTTTACAAAAAAGAACGCTGATAACTAAATAACACCTTACCATTTTACAAGTAATGTTTAAATATTCTTAATGGATAAAAATATATTTAATTTAAATGCAATACCATAGATTATTTATTAATTAGTGAAGGAGTCAACCTAGTATTTTGAATTTTTCAGTATTTATTTTTTAATATGAATTATTGTTATATAAAAATTTTTATTAAAATCTAAACTCAAAGAAACAAGTTAGCCAACATTCTTAAGAACAACCAATATAGAAAAAAATTATTTAAAATATTAAATGGGAATAGGAAGCTATGAACAATTTCAAATATACACAATCAAAATTTAATAATGATGTAAAAAAAGGCAAAATTTTTTTGCTTTTTTTGATATTATGCAGGGAAGTAAGTAGAACATAAAATTTTCTTAATAAACACCACTTTCTCGTGACAAATGTAAAAGCATTACTTTCCAGCTTTGTCCTAGCATTGCGCTCGCCACTATTGGGCGTGCTACTCGATAAAAATATTTGCTGAAAATCTACGAGCAAATGCTGGCAAGAGTTGCTTGCAAGTATATGAGCAATTATTTTAAAAGTGCTACTTAATTTGAGCCTGAAATCGTAATTTTTTTTTTGAGGGCACATCGATATGACCCGTGTTTTCAGATATTTTGAACCTTCAGAAAACCGAAAAAAATCGTGAACAAGAAATCGGCGAAAAGTGCAAAAAAGATTTTTTCACTTTTATGTCAAAAACCGTGTTTTTCGTATCTGAATACCCCAATTTTTTAAAATTACTTATTAGGTAAATAAAATTTTAAAAGATAGATAAAAAAATCTGATTGCCAGGGAAAAATCACTCCAGAAGAAAAAAAACTTTTCTTTTTCCGATGAAATTTAGCCAAGTTATCGTCACTTTAAGATTTTGCTGAAATTCGTCTTAAAAAAGATTGAAATTTCATTGAAAAAAGCCTGTTTCTGAACTTTAAACATGCATTACTCGCTTGATTTTCATCGTAAAGTAATAATTTTTTTTTTTAAATCGATTAATTTTTCCCTGGCAATTCATTTCTTTAAGAAAAATATCATTTTTATTCACCAAATTTTAATTTTTAGATCAAAAACTGAGTTAAGTAAATCTTGCTACTTACAGTTTTCAAAGGCTTTTGACCTAAAAATTAAAATTTGGTTAATAAAAATAATTTTTTTCTTAAAGAAATAAATTGCCAGGGAAAATTTAATCTATTTAAAAAAAAAAATTATTATTTTACGATGAAAATCAAGCGAGTAATGCATTTTTAAAGTTCAGAAACAGGCTTTTTTCAATAAAATTTCAATCTTTTTTAAGACGAATTTCAGCAAAATCTTAAAGTGACAATAACTTGGCTAAATTTGATCGTAAAAAGAAAAGTTTTTTTTTCTTCTGGAGTGATTTTTCCCTGGCAATCAGATTTTTTTATCTATCTTTTAAAATTTTATTTACCTAAAAAGTAATTTTAAAAAATTGGGGTATTCAGATACGAAAAACACGGTTTTTGACATAAAAGTGAAAAAATCTTTTTTGCACCTATCGTTGATTTCTTGTTCACGATTTTATGAGCAATTATTTTAAAAGTGCTACTTAATTTGAGCCTGAAATCGTAATTTTTTTTTTGAGGGCACATCGATATGACACGTGTTTTCAGTTAGTTTGAACCTTCAGAAAACCGAAAAAAATTATGAACAAGGAATCGGCGATAGGTGCCAAAAAGATTTTTTCACTTTTATGTCAAAAACCGTGTTTTTCGTATCTTAGCTACCCCAAATTTTTAAAATAACTTTTTAGGTAAATAAAATTTAAAAAAATAGATAAGAAAATCTGATTGCCAGGAAAAAACCACTCCAGAAGAAAAAAAAACTTATCTTATTACGATGAAATTTAGCCAAGTAAACGAGAATTTAAGATTTTGTTCAAATTCGTCTTAAAAAAGATTGTAATTTTATTGAAAAAAGCCTGTTTCTGAACTTTAAACATGCATTACTCGCTTGAATTTCGTCGTAAAATAATAATTTTTTTTTTTAATCGATTAATTTTTCCCTGGCTATTCATTTCTTTAAGAAAAAAAATCATTTTTATTGATCAAATTTCATTTTTTAGGTCAAAAACTATGTTAAGTAAATTTTGCTATTTACAGTTTTCAAAGGCTTTTGAACTAAAAAATGAAATTTGATCAATAAAAATGATTTTTTTCTTAAAGAAATTAATAGCCAGGGAAAAGTTAATCGATTTTTAAAAAAAAATTATTATTTTTTACGATGAAATTCAAGCGAGTAATGCATGTTTAAAGTTCAGAAACAGTCTTTTTTCAATAAAATTTCAATCTTTTTTAAGACGAATTTGAACAAAATCTTAAATTGACGATAACTAGGCTAAATTTCATCGTAAAAAGATAAGTTTTTTTTTCTTCTGGAGTAGTTTTTCCCTGGCAATCAGATTTTCTTATCTATTTTTTAAAATTTTATTTACCTAAAAAGTTATTTTAAAAATTTGGGGTAGATCAGATACGAAAAACACGGTTTTTGACATAAAAGCGAAAAAATCTTTTTGGCACCTATCGCCGACTTCTTGTTCATGATTTTTTTCGGTTTTCTGAAGGTTCAAAGTAACTGAAGACACGGGTCATATCGATGTGCCCTCAAAAAAATGAATTACGATTTCAGGCTCAATTTGAGTAGCACTTTTAAAATAATTGCTCATATTAAGCACTATGCTAGTATTTTGTGAACATAAAAACCAAAACTTTATGAAAACTATATTATCGACTCGGTAATTACAGTTTTCATACAATTTTAAAAACACCATCTCGACTTCTTATCATTTGATACTTAGAAAAATTATTGATTTAAAATATTTATCTAATAACAATTTTTTCACTTAAGATTTATATATGAAATATGATATATGATTTTCCAAAATCATATATTCTTGTATAATTTTGTTCTAATTATAAAAATTATTCATATATAAGAAAGCTTTAACACATAGTAAAAAAAAAATTGCAAAGAATTATAAAAAAGCTAAGGCTTTTTTATTTCAGGCACGATCACATATTTATTGAGCATTTTCTCTTTAATAACCTTTATGGGATCCACATTCTCATAAATTGAAAACTATTATTTATTATTAACATGTTATTCAAAGTATATTTATAAATAATTATTCAAAAATTTTTCTTTTACCCAAATTTAGTTTTAATTTCCTATATTCTTAAAAGGAAGATATGACTTACGCCACCGAAAAACTACGTCACCAGAGATTTTGCCACAGAGAGTTCGCCACAAAAGTATGGCTACCAAAAAATGTTGACACATAAAAATTCCATACAGAGTATAATATAAAAACATTTTTTGGATACGATTCTAATTGACCAACAGTGACTTTTACACGGTTATTTTTAATGTCGATTTTTGATATGAAAAACTTAACCACCTATAAAGTTTGACACAAAAAAGTTGACCACAAGAATATTTTTTTAACATTTTAATCTTTGATGCAAAATTTTTTAGGAAAAAAAGTACCACATAGTATGAAATGTTTTTATTTTCTTTTTAATATTCTCGTGGTCAATTTTTTAGTGTCAAACTTTATGGTAGTTAAATTTTTCGTGTAAAGAGTTGACATTCAAAATATACGTGTGAAAATCACTGATGGTCAAATAGAATCGTATTCAAGAAATGTTTTTAAATTATAGTCTGTATGCAATTTTTATGTGTCAATATTTTTTGGTGGTCATACATTTGTGGCGAACTCTCGGTGGAAAAATCTCTGGTGACGTAGTTTTTCGGTGGCGTAAGTCATATCTTCCTTCTTAAAAAAGATAATATATTAAAATTTTTTTAATTACCTAAATCAAATTCTACCTGTGTGCCTTAATACATTAACTTTTATCTGAGAAAAGATAGTAACAAATTTGTTAACAGCAATGTATGCTTATTGTAAGGTAATTGAAAGTCAATACTGCTGAAAAACAAGTATTAGTTTAAATTTGAGTACTTAATATAATAGAACTTACTATATCATGTTTTTAAAAATTTTTCATAAAAATAATAATTAAAAATAATATAAATTTACAAATTTATAAAAGATTATTTATTATTTTTATCCACGTTTTTAAAAAAATAGTAAAAAAAGTTTAAAAAGTTGTTTTAAATTACGCGCTTAAATTTAAACTATAAGACTTTCAGTAGTATATAGTTAGGTTAGTCTGCTAGTCGACTGCTAGGTTAATGGCTGTGTTTATAAATTTGTTATTATTTTTTTCAGGTTTATTTTAAATTCTTTAGTGGATATAGTTAAATAAACAAAAGTTTGATTCAGATAAGTATAAAAAGTTTTAATATTTTTTTTAAATTTATGTAAAGAACGTAATTTCTTTGTTTTTATTTTTCAGATTTAGAATTATGTTTAGGTATGGCGATACATATTATACAAGTGATGATTAAAATGATGTCTCCAAATACATTTGTTAATATATTCTTTCAAGTAATATTTTAAGTGTGTATATGTACCAAATTTTATTTTTATTTCTCTAGTTGTTACTGATATTTGCTTTTTTTTTAGGGTTTTTAAGTTCATTTTTTGGCACCAAGAATCAGTGTTTTTGTGATTAGCTGACAACATCAGAATGAAGCTTAGCTGAGTTGGAGAAGGCACAACTAAGATGCTGTAAAACAAGCTTTGAACCAAGCTTCTTTTTTATTCATCGAGTTGTTCTAGAAAATTACTAATTTTAGTTAATTTTTAGGTATTATCGGAAATCAGTTTTTTGGACATTTATCTGCAAGAACTTGATGAAATCACTTGAAATTGAAAACTATGAAACTAGGTCTGATTTAAAAAATTTGGTCGAAGGGATTTTTTATTCATCGAGTTGTTCCAGAAATCTATTATTTTTAATTCATTTTTAGGTATTTTAAACCAGTTTTTTGGACATTTTTCTACAAGGACTTGATGAAATCACTTGAAATTCAAAACCCTGCAACTAGATCTGATTTCAAAAAATGTGGTCTAAGGGATTTTTGATTCATCGAGTAGGTTCTGAGATCTTGAAGATACACTTTCTCGAACCTACATCCTTACACACACCAAGGCAATATAAGCATTTAGAGGCATCGGAATGACCTGGGGACCAAATTTCTCCACGAATTACACAATTTAGAAACTTTTCCGTTTTTTGACCTGACAAACTTATAAGGCACGATTTCATCTATGTATTGCATACATAGGATGATCGTGCCTAAAAATGTACGCAATATCACTACAGATTAGAAATCTTTTTACGAATCTTATTAATATTAATCCACTGTTAATAAAAATACTATTAGTAATAAAATAACAAATTGTACACTGAGAAAAAAAAGACGTAAGTTGAACAAAGTTTTAGCGGTTAATATACGACCTACAAATTTTTCATTAAGGAAACGTATTGTCAGTTAAATCTACGGAGAAACTGTTGTTATAACACATATTATTTTAAAGTAAAGAATAACTACCTTATCGATCTCATTGTATTTTTTTCCGTCAAATAAAAGTATTTTAATTTGAACCAGTAGAAAAATTATCGATATAATGTATTCACTTCTAAAATAAAAAATAACTAACTTATCGATCTTATTATGTTTCTATATATCAAATTAAAAAGTAGAGGCGTTAATTTAAATAATACTTTTTGAGATTAACGTAGTACAACTTGATACATTAGTTTTCAATATTTTGACTTATGCGTCAATAGTGAAGGTTGAGCCGGTTTTTTTAATAGTTTTTTCATTGAAAGCAAGACATCATCTCTCTCCTCTTTTGTTATTTAGTTCCTGATCATCAAGCAAACGAATCAATTAGTAAACTATACACATTCTTGAATATATTATTAATAAAGCCGGCGTGTTCGCGCGTGAAATTATTATTCTTACAAATTTATCGAGTAATTTATATGTTAAATATTTTTTTTTTTTTAAATTATTTTTGAATTTATTTTTGAATTATTAAGTGTATAATGGAAGATAAAACAATAAAAAGTGTTTTAGAATCTTGGGGATTTGAAGTTTATTTGGAAGAATTTGAAGGTATGTATTGAATTTTGTAATTATATTATAAGAAAAACCTTCGTTTACGGAATTTAGCCGCACGTGTTTTGTATAGATAATTTTATTTTATTTTTTTTTATTTAGATCAAAATATCACTTTTGAAAACTTGGTAAGTTTCTCGGATGATGTTAAAAATATAATACCAAGTGATAAATTAGCAGAATTTAGAAAATTTTGGGAAAAAGAATTTGGAAATAAATCTACTGAAAATTTGGAAAAGGTATAGATTTTTTTTATCGCATATATATTTTTTTTATAAAAAATAGCCCAATCTTAAATTCGTAAAAAATTTTTATAATTTTTTATATTGAAATTTTTTTTATTGATCCCTCCCCCCAAACGACGAGAAAAATTATAAATTTATAAAAGTATTATTTTAACATATAAGTATTAAAATTTCGTTTTATATTTATAATAGTTTTAAATTAACAAAAAATACCAAAGTTTTCGTGTTTTTCAAGAAAATTATATAATTACTAGGGTGCTACGCCCCCTGCGCGCTACGCGCGCCAACCCCCGCAGAGTGATTGAAGTATTGCGATAGTATATTTTTATAATCACTTGCAAGGCGTACCACAGTGTAGTAAAAAAAAAAAAAGTGGCCAAAAATCAGCTTCAACGCGATTTCTTATGAAATAAAATTCTGCTGGATGGAAAATGACCGTTTTTGTGTATACTAAATAATAGGCTATCGAGATCCAAAAAAAATTTTTTTTTTTAAATTTTTTTAGCTGCTGAATGAAAAAAAAATCTGTTTTTTACCATAAAAAGGTAAAATATTTATAGTTTCAAAATAAAAAAAAAAATTTTAAGTACAACTCTGTATTAAAATATGCACATAAATGATAAATAAACCTAAAAAAAATGTATTAGTATAATTTTAGATGGTTGTATGTAGTATAAAGATGTGTTAGTCAACATTTGCAATTTAGTCAAAATATTTTTAAAAAAATTAAAAATTCGATTTTTCTATTTTTACTTATATTTTAAACTTAAAAAAAGTATAAAAAATATAGATTATATAAAAACATAAAAAAAACAACTTTATAATAATTGGTTAAATATAGAAAAAACCGCATTGGCTCAAAAGGACCACATTGGCCCAAAAGGACCACTTTGGCCCAATAGGTTCACTTTGGCCCAGAAGGACCATGTTGGCCCAAAAGGACCCTGTGGCCCAAAAGGTCCAATTTGGCACAAAAGGTCCATTTTGGCACAAAAGGCTCATTTTGGCACAAAAGGCTCATTTGGGCACAAAAGGCTCATTTGGTCACAAATGGCTCATTTTGGCACAAAAGGTTCATTTTGGCACAAAAGGTCCAATTTGGCCCAAAAAGTCCATTTTGGCACAAAAGGTCCAATTTGGCCCAAAAGGACCATTTTGTCACAAAAGGTCCATTTTGGCACAAAAGGTCCATTGGCACAAAGGGCTCATGCGACAGCGGCGGCAGCGGCGGCGGCGGTTATAACTTTATAATATATAGAGATTAATCAACAATTTTTATAATTTTAAATAAATTAGCATTAAATTATATAGAATTTCTAATATTAGTTATATAATCGTAAAAAATTTATACCAATTCATACATATTATCGTATTTTAATAAAATATTTATATGCAAAAACTTTTGAGCTTTGAAATAAAAAGAACCGCTTATAGTCTGGTTTCCCTTGTAAACCCAGCCGAAAATTCTACGAAAATGGATGAATTTAGCTGAAACCTAGTGGAACCTTCTCAGGAAGTCCTATGGAAAAAGTCTCCGTAAAAAAAATTTCCGGTCTTTAAATGGGGCGAAAAACACACTCAATTCCCCCCCCCCCAGTTAGTTAAAAAGTTAAAAATAACCTTTTTTGCAATTTTTAAGGGATCTAGTAGGTATTTTGGGCCGCTAAATCCAAATCTGACGTCAAAAACCAATTTAGAGGGATGTATCACCCTTATTTTCACCCTTTCACCCCTAAAATTTAATATTTCTCAAACACAGATTTTTTTTTAATTTTTATTAGATCTAGTACGTATTTTGGGCCGCTTAATCCGAATCTGACGTCAGAAACCAAGTTAGAAGGGTGTAGCACCCTTATTTTCACCCCCTAAAAATTAATATTTCTCAAAAACTGATTTTTTTTTTATTTTTATTGGATCTAGTAGGTATTTTGGACCGCTAAATCCGAATCTGACGTCAGAAACCAAGTTAGAAGGGTGTAGCACCCTTATTTTCAC
The DNA here is from genome assembly GCA_022575985.1 of Anagrus nilaparvatae. Classification (NCBI taxonomy): domain Eukaryota; kingdom Metazoa; phylum Arthropoda; class Insecta; order Hymenoptera; family Mymaridae; genus Anagrus; species Anagrus nilaparvatae. Next base: position 33,881,793 of record JAKSXM010000007.1, read on the forward strand.
CCCCTAAAAATTAATATTTCTCAAAAACTGATTTTTTTTTTATTTTTATTGGATCTAGTACGTGTTTTGGGCCGCTAAATCCGAATCTGACGTCAGAAACCAAGTTAGAAGGGTGTAACACCCTTATTTTCACCCCCTAGAATTTAATGTTTCTCAAAAATTGATTTTTTTATTTTTATTGGATCTAGTAGGTATTTTGGGCCGGAAAATCCGTATCTGACGTCAAAAATCAATTTAGAGGGGTGCATCACCCTTATTTTCACCCTTTCACCCCTTAAATTTAATATTTCTCAAACACAGATTTTTTTTAATTTTTAATAGATCTAGTACGTATCTTGGGCGGCTAAATTTGAATCTGACGTCAGAAACCAATTAAGAGGGGTGTATCACCCTTATTTTCACCCTTCAACCCCTAAAATTTAATATTTCTCAAAAACCAATTTTCTGTTTTTTTAAATAGTAAATTTACGATTTTTTTAGCAAATATACAATTTTTTTAGTAAAATTACGACAAATTCGTGAGTTTACGATAATTCCGTATATTTACCATAGGGGATTTTTAACAGTGTAGATCAAAATTCAATTAAAAGTATACAAATTTTAGCTCTCGGAATTTTTTTAAATTTAAACCAGTTTTACTTAATTAAAAAATATTTTGTACGGCAATTTACATCTTTTATTTATATTTAGGTTGTATCCAACAAAGAAAATGAATCATCACCTACATCTAATAGTAAGGCTGTTTCCAATCCCAAAAAAAGAAATCGATCAGGTGCTTTTCTGTCAGAATCCATATATATTGAAAATATTTTGACAGAATCTCTTGAAGGTAGAAATATTCTTAGCCATTACAAAAAACATAATAAGCTGAATGAACAAAAACGAACCTCATTAATAAAATTGGTAACAACAACGGTTATAAATAAAAGTGACAGGGATCTTGAATATTATGATTTTGAAATTTTAACTAAGAAAATTACTGATAAGTTTTCAACAGAAGAGTCTACAGTATATTTCACTCCTCCTGTTTCAAAAAAAAAAATCAGTAGACTGTACGTATAAAAAGGCTAAAGGAAAATTATTTAATAAATATTATAATTTAAAGAGAATATTAGCAAATGACGAATCTGAATCTTTGCCTCCAAATAATATAAATGTAGAGAATAATAAGGATGTTATATTTGAAAACCTTCATGATATTCAAGAAAGCTTAGAGTGGTTAAGAGAACATGAGGAACCATGGGATGTAACTGAGAGGCATTGGATTCTAACTCTCGAATACCGAACAAAATTAAAAAGCAATTCATTGAATGATACAAAAGTTTCAAGTATATATTCAGAATGGCCAATTCTAAAGACGCCTAAGGGCTTTTCTCTAATAGATTTGGAATTCCAATTAATGCAAGTCTATCAACTAAATAATCCCATTGAAAATTTTCATAATATATATGAAAAAGTTGTGGAAGTATCAAATTTTCAATTTAAAGACGAGTATTGCCAAATGCTGATCAGTTCATTAGAGGATAACGATTTGAATGACGATAGTATTTTGTATGCAAAACTAGCTATTATTTGTTATGCAATTCCGTCTCATGCAAGAATTTCTGTTGGAAAGAAAAAATATTGGAAGCCATCCTGCCTTGAAACTTTAGAAGGCATTGTTGCACATGTTGATGTAAGTAAAATTTTTAATTTTTATCTCAAAGTAATTAAAAATAAAATCTACTAATAAATAAATAAATAAATAAATAATGAATTTATTACAATACAGGTAATTAAATATTAATGAAGAAAGTATAATTTATCATATAAAAATAATATAATTTATCATTCAATAAAAGCTTTTTCATTATATTAAGATTTTCTGCTATCAAAAAAATAATTTTAGCTGCTTCTTGAAATTTATTGAGAATTCAAGATTCATTAACATATTTTCATTTATATTGATATTTTATGATAATTTTTTTTTAGTTAATATTTAATTTTTTTTTTTCTTTTTATATGAGAACATTACTAATAATAAAATTATCCATTAGGCATATACGAAATTGAATGAATTGAAGGAACAACGCTTCGCCTTTGCTGTTTCAAAAAAAATTACTGTTCAACCATATATTGCTGTTGTGTGAGAAAGTATTTCGAAAATTGAAGCAGCCTATTTATTTATCAACGAAGTAGAATATGAAGTACCGAATTTCAAAACAGCCTTAGATTTATGTTTTAAAGCGTATCATGTATTAAACGCTAAATATCCAATTCAAAGTGAACAAGTATTTTTATTTTTGCAACTTGCGCTTTATAAGTTTGGGACTAAATGGGATAATAATATAATTCGGGTAATTGAGCTTTTAAATGATATGCAAATCTAAGAATAAAAAACTTATTAGTATTTAGAACTGTTTGGAAATATAAATATACAAAAAAGTAGTTTTAATCTTAAAGTTTAATGTAATAAAAATTAACTTTTAATTAAAAAATTAAGAAAAAAAATTAAAAGATTTACTTTAAAAATTTAAATTAATTTTATTAAATTAACTTTAAATTTAAATTATTATAAATAAAAAATGGAACTAAAATGTCCATTATTTAAATCGTGTAACAAAAGTTTTTCTGATATCAAATTATTTAGAAATCATTTAAAATTTGTACATGCTGGCCAGTGTTTTCAATTAAATTGTTCTTATGAAAATTGTTATAGAAAGTTTGCATGTTACTCTACTTTTGTTAAGCATGTAAACATACACTTTAATTTTAATAATGATAATTCCAGAGATGATTCTAATGTGCAACGTAAAAATGTAATTGATGTATACGATTCAAATAATGCAGAAGAAATAATGTTTGACACCAGAAAACGATTTGAATTTAACTTTACAAAATAATAATAATAATAAAAATAAATTAGATAATGTTGTACAAGATTGGCGCACTCATTTATCTTGTAATATCAAAAATAATTCTAAACAATTATCTTATGAGCAAAATGTTTTAAAGTCATATGATTTATTAGTTGCTAAATTTTATGCGAATCCAATATTGCCAAGAAATTTAATGCAAACAATTATAAATGATTTTAAAAATTTTTATGATAAACAATTTCAAGAAAAATTACATTTGGTAGCAAAAAAAGAGTCTGAAAATGTAAATGAAAAATTTATTCATATTTTAAATGTAATGCACCATATTAATCGCAATCATAAATCTGAACATAAATCTTTTGAACATTTTAAAAGCTTGTATTATATAGAACCAAAGTCTGTTCATGTAGGAACTGTTTTACAATCAAAAAAATTTTTTAAAAGAAAATTATATAGTCAAAAAAAATTATTTGTTGAAATGATAGAAATTAAAGAAGTATTAAGACATTTTTTAGAGTTACCAAATGTTTTTATGATTGTTAAAGATTATATAGAAAAAATGGAAAAATGTGATTGCATATGTTCTGTACTTCAATCAGAAAGGTGGAAAGAAATTAAAAAATTATATAATAATAAGATTGTGTTTCCAATTACATGTTACGGTGATGATTTTGAAATTAATAATCCTTTGGGGTCTCACCGTAAAATTAGTAAAATCCATTCATTGTATTGTACATTATCTTGCATTCCTCGAGAGTATGCAAGTTTATTAGAAAACATATTTTTGCTACAACTATTTAAAACCGAATATAAAAAAATGTTGCCACAAACTAAGCTTTACTACCCAGCTATTCAGCAATTGATTGATTTACAGAACAATGGAATTACAATTAATATTGATAATCAAGAATATAGAATATACTTTCATTTCTATGGTTTCATTGGAGATAATTTAGAATTATATTCTATACTAGGATTTAATGAATGTTTTAGATCTCTATATCCTTGTAGAATTTGTCTAATGACTAGAGATGATTCTGAACGTAGTACTTGCGAAAAAAAAAAACTCTATCGTACGAATAAAGACCATGCTAATCATATTGAAACAAAAATTTTTGGTGTAAAAAATAAATGTCCATTTAATAATGTAGGTTTATTTGACATATTTAAACATGTAGGTTTTGATTTATGGCATGATATATATGAAGGTATAGCTAGATATGAGATGGCTGAAATTTTGTTTGAGTTAATTTTTGTTGAAAAATGATTTACCTATAAAACATTTCAACAGCGTCTAGCAAATTATAATTATGTAGTAAAAAAATCTGCAAACATTACACCATCAATTGATTTAAAAAACATAAAAAAAGGAAATTTGATTTTAAGTGCTTCAGAAATGAAATTTCTGATTGAGAATCTTAGTTTTTTAATTGGGGATATAGTACCCCCGACAAGTAAAGCATGGAAAGTCTATTTAGAACTAAGAAAAATGTGTTTTCTGATAACAGATATTTGTTTCACAAAAAATAGTTTAATATCATTAAAAAAGCAAATATCTTTACATCACAGACTATATAAAGAATATTTAAAAAAAAAATTAAAACCAAAACATCATTTTCTATTACACTATGTTGAAATGATTACGCAACTAGGCCCTCCTTGAGATTTATCTTGTTTAAGATGTGAGGGTAAACATAAACCTCTTAAAGATATTGCAAGATCTACGAACTCTAGATTGAATCCACCAAAAACATTGGCCATAAAACATCAACTGCAATTAAATTATAGGTTTCTTAGTAGTAAAGGTTTTGATAAACGATTAAAGCTAGGTAATATAATTTTTCATAATGTTAATTTATTGCCAGAAATTAATTTATATAGAGAAAATTTAAATAATGAAATAATAAATAATTATGTTTCTGTATCTTGGTGTTCAATCTATGGTACTTATTATGAAAGAGATTCAATAATTTCGACAGATTTTAAAAATTCAAAAAATTTTGGTAAAATTGAACATATATTATTTAGTGCAGATTCTGAGAAAATAGTTTTTTTATGTCAAATTTTAAAAACGATCAAGCATTCAAAACATTTTAGTGCCTATATAGCTGAAAATACTAGTCACAGAATAGTAGTATATTATAAGGATTTAAAAAATGTTATGTTGAAATACAATATACATAATTTACAAAATAAGATTTATATTACATGTGAAAATTAAAATTTGTATTTTATATTTGTAATAAGAGAAAATAAAATAAAATTTATTTAAATTCATTACATTTTTTTTTCAGTTACCATTTTTATTATAAAGTAAAATTTTTTTTTTTATTAAATAAATTTAAAATGTTTATTCTACTAATAAAATAATTTTTATAAGAAATAGGAATTATAGTAATTATTATTATTGTAAATTAGATAAATTTATCAATAACGTACATATGTAGATATATTCTCGGATATATTATATATAATGCAATATATCTCTTGTGGCGAATATGAAGAACGGCATAAGTCCTATGCTTATACATAGAACATATGCCGTTCTTCTTCATATATATGGCTCATTTTCATTTTTTTTGCAAAAATAGATTTCAAAAAAATAATATAAAAATCTTGTTTTAGTGCTGTAATTTTTAAAAAACATAAAGTAAAAATTTTTTTTTTCAAAGGATCAACTTGTTATTGTCATAAAAACTTAGTAAAATTAAAAAATTTTTATTATTGTGCTTTTAACCGATTATTTCTTGAGGTATAAAAAAGTATTTTTATGCTTTTGTGAATAAATACGTAATTTTTGGTCATATTTTAAACTAAAATAGCATCTAAAACATTAATTTAAGGTTAAATAGCTGTTGGTACATCTAAAATTAAGTAAAATACAGACTTTAAAAAAAGGAAATAAAAATCCATGCACTTATTTTGCTTAAAACACCAAGTTCTTAATAGGAACGGTAAAGGCTTTTTAGGGGAACGGTAAAGGCTTTTTTGTCATATTTTAGCCAGAAATTTTTTTTTCAACTTAATATTATGTTAATTTTTATGGTGTATGGTCAACAACTTTTTGAAATACAAACTTTAAGACAAAAAAATTTGCAAATTCTTACTTCAATCGGTATATACGACCACGTGACACTATTTTTGCAAAAAAAATGAAAATGAGCGATATATATACATCGATCAAAAAAGATATAAGCCTCTCCGCGTATATTTTTCTCGCAAGTGTAAAAAACGAAATCCTTAACTATATAAGCAAAGTCAAAAATCAGTAGACCAAGCAACTTGTATATAGTGCGTATGCGAGCGGCGTTATATGGGGGTACGATAAATTTGATGCGCGCGAAAACCGAAAAATATATAAATATAAAAGCGAATATACAAGTACAAATGCGTATGAGAATTGTGAGAATGTGTGAATGTTGCGATGTAGTATGAATACGATAAAATTATTCCTTAAAAAAACGTTCCTGAATAACTAAAAAAAATAGAAATGGTATAAATAGTAAGTATAAGATTAAAAAAAATATATATAAAATTAATGTTTAAAAAAAAATTTTTTTTCTTGAAAACAAAAAAAAACTTTTAACTTTTGGTGTCTCAGTTAAAATAAGTAATAAAAATCCATTCAAACAAATAAAAAAAATGAATTCTTTTAAGTGTTTTTTCGATGATCAAATTAAAAAAAGAATATCAGTTGAAATAAAAAATATTATTCGATTAGCTTAACTGACAAACCTTTAAAATAATTGACGAAACTCAGTTAAAACAACAAAAAGTAGTCGGTAAATTCTACCGATTCTTCGTTGTCCTATATTAACCGCGTAAACTCTGTCAGACTTACGTTTTTTTTTTTTGAGTGTAGTAAATTTACTAAATTTTTAATAACTTTATTAATTTGTTGTAAGATAATTAACCTGCAGTAACATTGAGTGCATTTTTAACTAAGCAATAAGATATTTTTAGTTATTTGAGTTAAAAAAACTTTTCAAAAAAGGATCCTGATTTTTTTATTTGTTGTTAAAATATATTTGCACACACTATAAAATTAATACTCAAAATATACTTTTTAATATAAATTTTTAAAATTATATATTAAATAAAAATATTTCTATCTTTTCGATATTTTTTTATTAAAATTCTACTTGCGCGCATGGTGTTGAGGATTTTTCTGAAAGCTGGCATCCCAAACATCAAAGGTTCGAGCCCCTCCGGTTTAAAAAAAAAAGAAAATAAAATAAAAAATTTAATTTCAATAATAATTAATTAAATACATTGAATCACAGATTATTAGAATGACTTAGAGAAAAATATGTATGTTAAAATGTGCATTTCTACGAGAAAGTGCTTTTTATGAGCACCAAAAATGAAGAAAAAAAAATTTACGAGGCCGCGACTGCCACCATGATTTTCTGGTAGTTTGAACCCTATGGAATGTAAAAAAAAGCGTGAACACGAAATCGGCGATGGATGCCAAAAAGATTTTGCCACAACACCGTGTTTTTCGTATCTGAGCTACCCCAAATTTTCAAAATAACTTTTTAGGTAAATAAAATTTAAAAAACTAGATAAAAAACTGATTGCCAGGAAGGAACCTTTCCAGAAGAATAAAAACATTTCTTTTTACGATGAAACTTATCCAAGTTATCGTAATTTAAGATTTTCTGCAATCAGATTGTCTTAAAAAAGATATTGAAAAAAGCCTGTTTCTGAACATAAAATATACATTATTTGCTTGATTATTATGGTAAAATACTAATTTTTTTTTTAAATCGTTTACTTTTTCTCTGAGTATTCATTTTCATCAAGAATAAAATCATTTTTTTTTAACCGCATTTCAACTTTTAGGTCAAAAATCAATGAAAATCGGTGTTAAATGAATTTTGCTACTTAAAGTTTTCAAAGGCTTCTGACCTACAAATTAAAATTTTGTCATTAAAAAGGATTTCTTTCTTGAGAAATTAATACTCCGGAAAAAATTAATCAATATTTAAAAAAAAATTACACAGCTGCACAAAAAAAAAAGGTTCTGATCCTGTAACTAGACCTACCTACTGGTAAGTTTTTCGATGTCCTAAAACCGAATCTGAAGTCAGAATTTAGCCTACACCCTCAGATTTTCCCCCAGCTACCCCCAGCCACCCTCTAAACCGCCCAAAAAGAAAATATTTTACTATGTCCAAAAGTTAAAAATAAAAGTACTTTAGTTATCTATTTTGATGTCCTAAAACCGAATCTGAGGTCAGAATTTAGCCTACACCCTCAGATTTTGCCCTAGCTACCACCAGCCACCCTCTAAACCACCCCAAAAAGCAACTATTTTACTACGTCCAAAAATTAAAAATAAAAGTACTATAGTTACGTATTTTGGTGTCCTAAAACCGAATCTGAAGTCAGAATTTAGCCTACACCCTCAGATTTTGCCCAAGCTACCCCCAGCCACCCTCTAAACCACCCCAAAAAGCAACTATTTTACTATGTCCAAAAGTTAAAAATAAAAGTACCTTAGTAACGTATTTTGATGTTTTAAAACCGAATCTGAAGTCAGAAATCAGCCGACACCCTCAGATTTTACCCCAGCTACCCCCAGCCACCCTCTAAACCGCCCCAAAAAGTAAATATTTTTCTATGTTCAAAAGTTAAAAATAATAGTACCTTATTTACGTATTTTGATTTTCTAAAAACGAATTTCAAGTTAAAATTTACCTATCACCCTTAGTTTTTGCCCCAGGTACCCCAATCACCCTCTAAATTGCCCCAGAGGGTAAATATTTTACTTTGTGCAAAAGTTATAAATTAAAATACCTTGGTTACGTATTTTGATGTTCTAAAAACGAATTTCAAGTTAGGATTTACCTATAACCTTTAGTTTTTGTCCCAGCTACCCTAGTTACCCTCTAAAACCCACCAGAGAAAAGTTAAGTAACGTAAACATACGTAATCATATATGCTCGTAGGTGCTTAATGTTTCCAACAAAAGTTCTTAGCACCATCCTGATATCGCTGTAATATTCTAAAGCAATTAACTAACCTTCTTCTGGTGGACTTTAGAGGGTAACTAGCTGGGACAAAAACTATGGATGACGAATAAATTCTGACTTAAAATTCGTTTTTAGAACATCAAAAAACGGAAATAAGATACTTTAATTTATAACTTTTGCACAAAGTAAAATATTCACCCTCTGGGGCGGTTTAGAGGGTGACTTAGCCTATCTGGGGCAAAATCTGATGGTATAGGCTAATTTCTGACTTCAGATTCGGTTTTAGGACATCAAAATATGTAACTGAAGTTCTTTTATTTTTAACTTTTGGACATAGTAAAATATTTGATTTTTGGGGCGGTTTAGAGGGTGGTTGGGGGTAGCTGGGGCAAAATCTGAGGGTGTAGGCTAAATTCTGACTTCAGATTCGGTTTTAGGACATCAAAATACGTAACTAAAGTTCTTTTATTTTTAGCTTTTGGACATAGTAAAATATTTGATTTTTGGGGCGGTTTAGAGGGTGGTTTGGGGTATCTGGGGCAAAATCTGATGGTGTAGGCTAAATTCTGACTTCAGATTCGGTTTTAGGACATCAAAATACGTAAATAAAGTAATTTTATTTTTAACTTTTGGACATAGTAAAATATTTGCTTTTTGGGCGGTTTAGAGGGTGGCTGGGGGTAGCTGGGGCAAAATTTGAGGGTGTAGGCTAAATTCTGACTTCAGATTCGGTTTTAGGACATCGAAAAACTTACCTGTAGGTAGGTCTAGTTACAGGATCAGGACTTTTTTTTTTTTTTGCAGCTGTGTTATTATTTTACAATGAAAATAAAGCGAGTAATGCATGTTTAAAGTTCAGAAACAGGCTTTTTTCAAAATAGAAATATCGTTTATAGTCAATTTTTGGATCTGATACGTAATTTTAAAAAAAATTTTTTTTAAAATTTTTGCCACCAAAAAATACAAAAAATGCGATGTTTTTTTTTTAGGACGTAGTACATAATTTGTTCCTATGAAAGTTTTTTACATAAAAAAATTAAAAAAACACCATCATTTTTTTTTATTTTGGACCAAGAACTTAATTTTTTTCTATGAAAGTTCTAATATCTAGAATTATCGTTTTTACTCGATATCTCCAATCTGATACCTAAGTTTTCTAAAATTTTTTTTGAAAAACTTTTTTGATAAAAAAATTTAAAAAAAAACAATCATTTTTTTTATGGTGCAGTACTTAATATCTTTCTATGAAAGAAATTAATATCTAGAATTATCTAATATCTAGAATTATTGTTTTTATTCGTTACCTTCATGTGAAAAATTTTGACCATAAAATGGCCATAATTTATAGTGATGGGCCATAAACTGGCCATAAATTATAGTCATATTATGGCCATAATGTTGACGTTTGACCATAATTTAAAAAAAAATTTTTTGTTTTTATTGTACAAAATCATTAATTATACCCCTCCAAGGCCCACGATAAGTATAAAAAGGCCACACCTTCTTCCTTAAGTCCAAAAACAAATACGAAAACAAGGTTTAAAATTAAAGAAGTAAAAAATTAAAAAAATTTTTAAATTAAAATTTGAAGAAAAAAATTTTTTTATTTTATTTTTGTTTTATTTTTTTATCATTATAAGTCCAGAAACAATACGAAAACCGAGTTATGAATAAAGAAGTTAAAATTGTAAATTTAAAGTAAAAATATTCATTAAAAATTTTAATTAATTTATAAATTTATTATTTTCAATTTTTATTTTCGGTTAAAAATTTCCATAATAAATTTTATATATTAATTTTTAAATTTAATAAACAATTTTCCATAAATCAACATCGAATTAGCAGCATAGAAAAGTCAAGATCTACTGAATTATTTTTTTCAAATACTGCTGTTGAGATTGAGAGTATTGACAATGGTATATTTTAAAAATATTTAAAATTTTTGTTATTTATTATAGTATTTACAAGGAGAGTGTCAACTTTTGGGGAAGCCAATTTGTTTCTAAATTTTAAGACAGATTGTAATTGTTAAATTAAATGGCCATATTCGGCCAAAAATGACAAATTTTTAAATTTCTGACAAATTCTAATTTTTAACTAAAGCGAGTTTTACAAGTACCTAGTTTTCAAAAATTCTTTACTCGTTCTGTTTGCTTCAGCTGTCGAGATATGGCTCTGTGAAGATGGCGTTTAAAATTAGCGTTTATTAAAAAATCTTAAATCGGGACTCTGACTTTAAATTTTCATATCTCTTAAATAGATTATCAACATAACAATTTAAAATAATTTGACAATAAATAAGTGAATATAACCCTTGCCCTTCATTTCCCACGTAAAAAGATTAAGCTTAATTTTGGGTAAGCTTATGTAGTTTATCCAAAATAAAGGGTCAGTCCGTAAACCCAAAATTAAGTTTAATCTTTTTACGTGGGTTATTAAAGCATCACAGCGCAATTTTAAGAATTTTTAGTATTCGGCTTGGAGTAGGTATACCTAAAACTCGATTTTAATAGCACACGAGATTTGCTCAAAAACATGAGCAAAATCTTGTTGTTGACATAAAGATATAATATACTAAAAACTTTTTTAAAATTTATTTAAAATTAATGTTTCATTTACTCTTAATTAAGTTTAAATATTTTTTTATGTACATGGGTAGATTTAAATGAAGTGTGTTTGAAATGTATGGATGGGTCTTCAAAATTACCCCAACATATTTTTTTCTGAAAGTACTACAAAAATAAGTCACCAATCCAATTTTTAGCCTCACAGAGCAAAATCTCGATTATTGGTAGCCTATTTTGTGTTTTGGACTTTTATAAAAAAAAGTAAGAAAAATTAGGGATAATTTTTCTTATTTTTTCTGTTAAAAACACTCATTGACATGAAAAATTTTTTCCTCTTAAGTTTGGATAGGAAATTTCCCTCTCTACCCGATTCTGGAGTCAAAAAATTTTTGCAGCGCATGCGCGAGATAGGCTTTTTTTTTTTCAAAAGTTGGTTTAGGCTTAAATTTTTCCTTGAATTTTATATTTTTTATTAAAACGATTTTGTAGCATTAATTGACCACTGGGTTGAAATAAAATTTATTTAACTAATCCAAGACTTTTTCACGCGATACCAATACCAATAAAAGTGATACCAAAAGTTATACCAATATCACTGGTATAAATGGTATAACTGGTATCACTCTGAATAAAATCAATATTTTGGGCTAAAAATGTGACCTAGTAGGTAATTAAGGCTGCTCTTTTCATTTTTGAAGTCAATTTTCACGTACGACCCCTAGAAAATGTGATTTCATCCCCTAAATGTGGGTTAAATTTTAAACATTTTTTAGACGTCATTTAAAATGATATAGTGCACACGAAAAATTTTAAGACATATAAAATTTTACATGAGACTATTAGTAACTCAATTAAAAATAAATTTATATCAATTTGTCAAATCCACCCCCTCAGATCTGGTGTAAGGGGGTGGTATTATTTTTACTCCAGTCAAAATACGGGGGGGGGTTGCACTTACGGTTGCGAATATGAGATTTGCTCTACTATAGGTTTTTTGGGTCGCTGAACACGAAAATCGGGGTCATTTGGTAAAGAAAATTGCGCATCACCCTTAAATTTGCAAAAACTACCCCCAAAAGGGGGTATTTTTGATGTCATTACCTTCTGAGATAATAGGTTGATCCAAGAATTGGTTTCAGGGGTTTTTTGGGTCGCTTATTAAGAATCTTGATGATTTTTTAAGGTAACATTAATATTTCACCCCTAAATTAGCTAAAAATACCCCCGAAAAGGGATGTTTTCGCCATTTTCGCACTTTTTGCTGCCAGATTTGGTTCATAAGGGTTTTTTGGGTCGCTAAAAACGATTTTCATGTTTTTTTAAATGAATAATTAATATATCACCCCTAAATTACCGAAAACTACCCCAAAAAGGGGTGTTTTCGCTATTTTCGCACTTTTTGCGGCCAAATTTGGCTCACAAGGGTTTTTTGGTCGCCAATTAAGAATCTTGATGATTTTTTAAGGTAACATTAATATTTCACCCCTAAATTAGCTAAAAATACCCCCGAAAAGGGATGTTTTCGCCATTTTCGCACTTTTTGCTGCCAGATTTGGTTCATAAAGGTTTTTTGGGTCGCTAAAAACGATTTTCATGTTTTTTTAAATGAATAATTAATATATCACCCCTAAATTACCGAAAACTACCCCCAAAAGGGGTGTTTTTGCTGTTTCTGCACTTTTTACGTCAAGATTAGGTCCAAAAGCCTTTTTGGGTCGCTGAAAAAGATTTTCATAGATTTTTTAATGAAAAATTCATATTTCACCCTTATATTAGCTAAGTTTGTTAAGAAAAAATTACAAAGTGTTGTTTATTTGCTTTTACCCAAATATTAATTTTTCAGGTGATTAATATAAGAGTTAAAAACCCACGGAAATTCGTTATCCAGGATCCAAGAAACCGTAAGTACTTCATCTTAACGCAGAAAGTTCAAAAACGGCAAACATCCTTTGTAGGGGTAGTTTTAGCTAAATTAAGGGTGAAATATGAATTTTTCAATAAGAAATCAAAAAATTAATGATTAGCGAACAAAAAACCCTTTGGACCTAGTCTTAGTTATTTTTGAAATCATTATTTTGATTCCATTATTCAAAATCCAACAATATGAAGATTTTAAAATTTTGCTTTCAGTGCCATTTTTGTCTCTTATAAAAAAATAACTTGCAATAATTTTAAAGTTTCTGCTATTTTCATTTAATAAACCTATTTCAAGCTGACTGATTCAGAGTATTTGAAGTATCAACGCCAACTGTTTCTTCTAATTATCAAAATCAGTGTTATAAGTAAACCCCAAGGGGCCACCACTAAATACAGTTTTACAATCCCATGACAATGACCATTCTAAATGATTCCAAACAATTCTAATTCTCTACAATTCCAAATAATTCCATCTGTTTTACGCACTACGGGCTCGCCCAGAAGTGGGGATACGAACAGATAAAAGAAACGAGAAATAATGAATAATTATAATTATTAAATAAATAATTTGTAATATTTATTAATAATTTAAAAAAAAAAAAAATGAATTTATCATTTTCCTTTTTTTAAGTGTGGTTGCTATATGAATATAATATATAATTTATCCAATTTGTCTTATTGATTAGTACTACACTCAAAAAAATCCGTTTGCCGCAACTGGAATTTCTGCAGTCACCACTACCGGAATTCCTGTTGTGGAATAAGGAATTTTTTTTTCTTTTAAATATTTGCAAATGTATTAAATGCAAAGTTAGTAAATAGGAATCTTTCCAGGATTCAAAAAAAGAAAATTGAATGCACTATTTTTTTAACGAAAAATTCCAGAATTTGAAAACAGAAGTAAATTAATATCTTGTTTACAAAAGGGAAAGTTCTCTTTCCAGGTTTTCAATCAAGGAAACTATCGTTTTTTTTGGTATTCAAATTCCAGGATTTGAAACCCGAAAATATTTTCTTTCCATGTTTTAAATAATGGAATTACATTTTGGTTGAATTTAGCATTTTTTTTGTGATTTTTTTAAATATTTATAATTTCATGGTTAAGTAACACATAAAATGTGGTGTTTATCCACAATAGGCATTTTTTGGAAACTTCAAATAGCTTATTTAGAATTTTTCTTGATTATTCTTGTTCTCGGGGTCATTTAACACTAATATGATATCCCGTTTTATCAGATATGGACCAATCACCCACAATATAGAAAAACGACACGAAAATCCTTACACTAAAAAAACCTAAGGAAGTAGGCTACAATAAAATAACGCCACGACCAGCATTAAACTAACGTAACCTAAGGAAGTGGTCTATAATAAGAAAAACATCACGTTAAGCCTTACACTAACGTAACTTAAGGAAGTAGGATATAATAAAATAACAACACGTCATCCCTTACACTAACATAAACTAAGGAAGTAGGATTTAATAAAATAACGACACGTCAAGCCTTACACTAAAATAACCTAAGGAAGTAAGATATAATTAAATAACGACACGTCATGCCTTACACTAACATAAACTAAGGAAGTAGGATTTAATAAAATAACGACAAGTCATGCCTTACACTAAAATAACCTAAGGAAGTAGACTATAATAAAATAATCACACGTCAAGCCTTACACTAAGATAACCTGAGGAATTAGAAATAAAAAAATAACGACACGTCAAGCCTTACACTAACATAACCCAAGGAAGTAGACTATAATAAAACAAATACACGTCAAGCATTAAACTACGTAACCTAAGGAAAAGGTCTACAATAAGAAAAACAACAAGTTAAGCCTTACACTAGCGTAACCTAAGGAAGTAGGCTATAAGAAAATAACGACACGACAAGCCTTACACTAACATAACCCAAGGAAGTAGACTAAAAAAAACGACACGTCAAGCCTTACACTAGCATAACCTAAGAAAGTAGGCTATAATAAAATAACGACACGTCAAGCCTTACACTAACATAACCTAATGAAGTAGACTATAATAAAACAAGCACACGTCAAGCATTAAACTACGTAACCTAAGGAAAAGGTCTACAATAAGAAAAACAACAAATTAAGCCTTACACTAGCGTAACCTAAGGAAGTAGGCTATAAGAAAATAACGACACGTCAAGTCTTACACTAGCATAACCTCAGGAATTAGAAATAAAAAAATAACGACACGTTAAGCCTTACACTAACATAACCTAAGGAAGTAGACTATAATAAAACAAATACACGTCAAGCATTAAACTACGTAACCTAAGGAAAAGGTCTACAATAAGAAAAACAACAAGTTAAGCCTTACACTAGCGTAACCTAAGGAAGTAGGCTATAAGAAAATAACGACACGTCAAGCCTTACACTAACATAACCCAAGGAAGAAGACTAAAAAAAAACGACTCGTCAAGCCTTACACTAGCATAACCTAAGAAAGTAGGCTATAATAAAATAACGACACGTCAAGCCTTACACTAACATAACCTAATGAAGTAGACTATAATAAAACAAGCACACGTCAAGCATTAAACTACGTAACCTAAGAAAAAGGTCTACAATAAGTAAAACAACACGTTAAACCTTACTCTAGCGTAACCTAAGGAAGTAGACTAAATAAATAACGACACGTCAAGCCTTACACTAACTTAACCTAAGGAAGTAGACTATAATAAAACAAATACACGTCAAGCATTAAACTACGTAACCTAAGGAAAAGGTCTACAATAAGAAAAACAACAAGTTAAGCCTTAACTAGCGTAACCTAAGGAAGTAGGCTATAAGAAAATAACGACACGTCAAGCCTTACACTAACATAACCCAAGGAAGTAGACTAAAAAAAAACGACTCGTCAAGCCTTACACTAGCATAACCTAAGAAAGTAGGCTATAATAAAATAACGACACGTCAAGCCTTACACTAACATAACCTAATGAAGTAGACTATAATAAAACAAGCACACGTCAAGCATTAAACTACGTAACCTAAGGAAAAGGTCTACAATAAGAAAAACAACAAGTTAAGCCTTACACTAGCGTAACCTAAGGAAGTAGGCTATAAGAAAATAACGACACGTCAAGTCTTACACTAGCATAACCTCAGGAATTAGAAATAAAAAAATAACGAAACGTCAAGCATTACACTAACATAACCTAAGGAAGTAGACTATAATAAAACAATGACACGTCAAGCATTAAACTACGTAACCTAAGAAAAAGGTCTACAATAAGAAAAACAACACGTTAAACCTTACACTAGCGTAACCTAAGGAAGTAGACTAAATAAATAACGATACGTCAAGCCTTACACTAACATAACCTAAGGAAGTAGACTATAATAAAACAAAGACATGTCAAGCATTAAACTACGTAACCTAAGGAAATGGTCTACAATAAGAAAAACAACACGTTAAACCTTACACTAGCGTAACCTAAGGAAGTAGACTAAAAAAAAAACGACACGTCAAGCCTTACACTAACATAACCCAAGGAAGTATGATATAATAAAATAACGACACGTCAAGTCTTACATTAGCATAACCTCAGGAATTAGAAATAAAAAAATAACGACACGTCAAGCCTTACACTAACATAACCTAAGGAAGTAGACTATAATAAAACAAAGACACGTCAAGCATTAAACTACGTAACCTAAGGAAATGATCTACAATAAGAAAGACTTCCTCGGTTATGTTAGTGTAAGGCTTGACCTGTCGTTTTTTATTATAGTCTAATTCATTAGGTTACGCAAGTGTAAGGCTTGACGTGTCGTTATTTTATTATAGCCTACTCCCTTAGGTTATGCTAGTGTAAGACTTGACTTGTCGATATTTCATTATATCCTACTTCCTTAGGTTATGTTAGTGTAAGGCTTGACGTGTCATTATTTTATTATAGCCTACTTCCTTAGGTTACGCTAGTGTAAGGCTTGACGTCTCGTTATTTTATTATAGCCTACTCCCTTAGGTTATGCTAGTGTAAGACTTGACTTGTCGATATTTCATTATATCCTACTTCATTAGGTTATGTTATTGTAAGGCTTGACATGTCATTATTTTATTATAGCATACTTCCTTAGGTTATGTTAGTGTCAGGCTTAACGTGTCGTTTTTTATTTTAGTCTACTTCCTTAGGTTATGTTAGTGTAAGGCTTGACCTGTCGTTTTTTATTATAGTCTACTTCATTAGGTTACGCTAGTGTAAGGCTTGACGTGTCGTTATTTTATTATAGCCTACTCCCTTAGGTTATGCTAGTGTAAGACTTGACTTGTCGATATTTCATTATATCCTACTTCCTTAGGTTATGTTAGTGTAAGGCTTGACGTGTCATTATTTTATTATAGCCTACTTCCTTAGGTTACGCTAGTGTAAGGCTTGACGTCTCGTTATTTTATTATAGCCTACTCCCTTAGGTTATGCTAGTGTAAGACTTGACTTGTCGATATTTCATTATATCCTACTTCCTTAGGTTATGTTAGTGTAAGGCTTGACGTGTCATTATTTTATTATAGCCTACTTCCTTAGGTTATGTTAGTGACAGGCTTAACGTGTCGTTTTTTATTATAGTCTACTTCATTAGGTTACGCTAGTGTAAGGCTTGACGTGTCGTTATTTTATTATAGCCTACTCCCTTAGGTTATGCTAGTGTAAGACTTGACTTGTACATATTTCATTATATCCTACTTCCTTAGGTTATGTTAGTGAAAGGCTTGACGTGTCATTATTTTATTATAGCCTACTTCCTTAGGTTATGTTAGTGTCAGGCTTAACGTGTCGTTTTTTATTTTAGTCTATTTCCTTAGGTTATGTTAGTGACAGGCTTAACGTGTCGTTATTTTATTATAGCCTACTCCCTTAGGTTATGCTAGTGTAAGACTTGACTTGTCCATATTTCATTATATCCTACTTCCTTAGGTTATGTTAGTGAAAGGCTTGACGTGTCATTATTTTATTATAGCCTACTTCCTTAGGTTATGTTAGTGACAGGCTTAACGTGTCGTTTTTTATTATAGTCTACTTCATTAGGTTACGCTAGTGTAAGGCTTGACGTATCGTTATTTTATTATAGCCTACTCCCTTAGGTTATGCTAGTGTAAGACTTGACTTGTCGATATTTCATTATATCCTACTTCCTTAGGTTATGTTAGTGTAAGGCTTGACGTGTCATTATTTTATTATAGCCTACTTCCTTAGGTTATGTTAGTGACAGGCTTAACGTGTCGTTTTTTATTATAGTCTACTTCATTAGGTTACGCTAGTGTAAGGCTTGACGTGTCGTTATTTTATTATAGCCTACTCCCTTAGGTTATGCTAGTGTAAGACTTGAATTGTCGATATTTCATTATATCCTACTTCCTTAGGTTATGTTAGTGTAAGGCTTGACGTGTCATTATTTTATTATAGCCTTCTTCCTTAGGTTATGTTAGTGTCAGGCTTGACGTGTCGTTTTTTTATTATAGCCTACTCCCTTAGGTTATGCTAGTGTAAGACTTGACGTGTCGATATTTTATTATATCCTACTTCCTTAGGTTATGTTACTGTAAGGCTTGACGTGTCATTATTTTATTATAGCCTTCTTCCTTAGGTTATGTTAGTGTCAGGCTTGACGTGTCGTTTTTTTATTATAGCCTACTCCCTTAGGTTATGCTAGTGTAAGACTTGACGTGTCGATATTTTATTATATCCTACTTCCTTAGGTTATGTTACTGTAAGGCTTGACCTGTCGTTTTTTATTATAGTCTACTTCATTAGGTTACGCTAGTGTAAGGTTTGACGTGTCGTTATTTTATTATAGCCTACTCCCTTAGGTTATGTTACTGTAAGGCTTGACCTGTCGTTTTTTATTATAGTCTACTTCATTAGGTTACGCTAGTGTAAGGTTTGACGTGTCGTTATTTTATTATAGCCTACTCCCTTAGTTTATGCTAGTGTAAGACTTGACTTGTCGATATTTCATTATATCCTACTTCCTTAGGTTATGATAGTGTAAGGCTTGACGTGTCATTATTTTATTATAGCCTATTTCCTTAGGTTATGTTAGTGTAAGGCTTGACGTCTCGTTATTTTATTATAGCCTACTCCCTTAGGTTATGCTAGTGTAGGACTTGACTTGTCGATATTTCATTATATCCTACTTCCTTAGGTTATGTTAGTGTAAGGCTTGACGTGTCATTATTTTATTATAGCCTACTTCCTTAGGTTATGTTAGTGTCAGGCTTAACGTGTCGTTTTTTATTTTAGTCTACTTCCTTAGGTTATGATAGTGTAAGGCTTAACCTGTCGTTTTTTATTATAGTCTACTTCATTAGGTTACGCTAGTGTAAGGCTTGACGTCTCGTTATTTTATTATAGCCTACTCCCTTAGGTTATGCTAGTGTAAGACTTGACTTGTCGATATTTCATTATATCCTACTTCCTTAGGTTATGTTAGTGTAAGGCTTGACGTGTCATTATTTTATTATAGCCTACTTCCTTAGGTTACGCTAGTGTAAGGCTTGACGTCTCGTTATTTTATTATAGCCTACTCCCTTAGGTTATGCTAGTGTAAGACTTGACTTGTCGATATTTCATTATATCCTACTTCCTTAGGTTATGTTAGTGTAAGGCTTGACGTGTCATTATTTTATTATAGCCTACTTCCTTAGGTTATGTTAGTGACAGGCTTAACGTGTCGTTTTTTATTATAGTCTACTTCATTAGGTTACGCTAGTGTAAGGTTTGACGTGTCGTTATTTTATTATAGCCTACTCCCTTAGGTTATGCTAGTGTCAGGCTTAACATGTCGTTTTTTATTTTAGTCTACTTCCTTAGGTTATGTTAGTGTAAGGCTTGACGTGTCATTATTTTATTATAGCTTACTCCCTTAGGTTATGCTAGTGTAAGACTTGACGTGTCGATATTTTATTATATCCTACTTCCTTAGGTTATGTTAGTGTAAGGCTTGACGTGTCATTATATTTTTATATCCTACTTCTTTAGGTTACGCTAGTGTAAGGCTTTACGTGTCGTTTTTTATTTTAGTCTACTTGCTTAGGCCTAGTCTACATAACCGCACCGCAGGGTGCAGCCCAATGCTATTGGTATAGGAGTCACGTGACGCCGCAAGAGTAAGCATATAATAATAGCATTGGGCATCGCCGTACGGTACGGTTATGTAGACTAGACCTTAGGGACATTGTACAATCAACCGTTTAACGCGTGCGGAGTTGCGCAGAAGGTAATGCGCAGCTCGTAAGGCCTTGCGTAGCAAAGGTTGATTGTAGAATGGCCCTTAGTTTACGTTAGTTTAATGCTTAACGTGTTGTTTTTTATTATACTCTACTTCCTTAGGTTATGCTAGTGTAAGACTTGACGTGTCGTTATTTTATTATATCCTACTTCCTTAGGTTATGGTAGTGTAAGGCTTGATGTGTTGTTATTTTATTATAGTCTACTTCATTAGGTTACGCTAGTGTAAGGCAAATTAATACATTTACAAATATTTAAAAGAAAAAAAAATTCCGTATTCCACAACAGGAAATCCGGTAGCGGCAACTGCCGAAATTCCGGTTGCGGCAAACGGATTCTTTGAGTGTAGTACTAATCAATAAGATAAATTTGATTTTTTAATTATATAATATGCATATAACAACCAAACTTAAAAAATGGAAAATCTTAAAGTTATTTATTTTTTTTTGAAATTATTAATAACTCTTACAAATTATTTATTTAATTTAATAATTATAATTATTCCCTATTTCTCTTTTCATTTATCCGTTCGTATTCCTACTTCCAGGCGAGCCCGCCGCGCGTAAAACAGATGGAATTGTTTGCAATTGTCGAGAATTAGAATTTTTTGGATTAGTTTAGAATTGGACTTGTGTCCTCGCTGTACCCCTAAAAGGGGTGTTTTTGCTATTTTTGCACTTTGAATGTCTAAACTTGAACTATATGGGTTTTTTTGGGTAGCAGATTAAGAATTTGGGAGTATTTTATAATGTAGACACTGAAAGTTCAAAAATAGTAAATAAACCCATTTTAGGGATTGATTTTGTTAATTTAAAGGTGAAATATTAATATTAAATAAAATAAGACCCCAACTCCTTGATAAGTGACCAAAAAAATTGCTAGTTTAAGGCTGAAATATTAATTATTTATAAAAAATTCCCTCAAATTCAGATTCAAATCAGGGTTCAAATCAGGGACCCAAAATATCCGTATGGACCTAACCTGGTCACTCAAACTGCGAAAACTGCAAAAACATCCCTTTAGGGGTAATTTTTGCATATTTAAAGGTAAAATATTATCTATTCATAAAAAATTCCCCCGAATCCTTGAACAATGACCCAAAAAACCTGTATAGATCAATTCATAGCTAAATCTAGAAACTCTGATTGCCAGTACATCAAAATACCCCTTTTTGGGGGTTAGTTTTTGCAAATTTAAGAGTGTTCCAAAAATATTTCCGGAAAAGACCATGATTTTCATGATCCGTGACCCAAAAAACATATAGTAGACCAAGTCTCATGAAAGCCAGTGAAAATAACCCCCCCCCCTCTCGCAATTTTACTGGAGTATAAAAAGATTTTTAAAAAATCTTTCATTATTTTTTTCATAGTTTTTTAATTTAGGGGTGGGTTACACCCCCCAAGAGGGGGGATAAAAAAATTTTTAGTACTATTTATTTTGCTATTTTTTGCGATTAGATTTAAAAGAAAAGGCAAGAGAAAAAATTTTACTGTTCCACTAATTTTTTTTATTGTGGGGGTAGTTTTCCCCCATATTTATCTCCTGGGGGACTGTTAATATATTGCAATAGTTTTCAATACCATAAAACATTAATGAATATACTAGAAGCAGGGATAAAAAATAAAGTAAAATATTCTGTTTTTATGTTTTTTGTAATTTTCCTTATTTTAGGGGTAGTTTTTCTCCCCTATAATTAGCCCTAATTTCACAAACTTGGTGTGTTATCAAGTAAACCCTAAATTTTGGTAAATACTTTTGAAAAAATGGCATTAACTTGATCATTTTAGCTTTAGTTCCAAAATTTTGCAAAAAAAAACCTTAAAAAGGAGTAGTTTTTGCTTATTTAAGGGTTTTCCCATATTTTCCAGAAACTTTAGACTCTGGATTCGGATTCAGCGACCCAAAAAACCTATAATTAACCCGTAAAAATTAATAATTACAAATATAACAAAAGTGATACCAATACCAATACCAAAAGTGATACCAATATCACTGGTATAACTGGTATAATTGGTATCGCGTGAAAAAGTCTTGAACTAATCTTTAAAAAAAATTGATGTTTTTTTATTATTTAGTTATACGTTTCGCCTGTTTTAATTACAGGCCTTATTAATAACTGTAAAAAATATGTTTAAATGTATAAAAAAAGATTAAAAAAATTATTATTACAAAAATATATATATAAAAAAATTTACCTATAATATATAAAATATTTATCAGAAAAAAGTTGTACATTTTTTATTATTATTTAAAACTATTAGTTTTGTTGGATTTCTATACATTATCACTTAGTTTTCATAACAAATAAATCTGTGTGTAATGGTGTAGCCGTTTTTATTGTAAATGTATGTGGTTATGAGAGTATAAAAAGTTGAATATCAATAACTGAAAATGATGACTGTTTGAAAATTAATATGTATTAATTTATATGTGTAAGTTGATTCAGTGTGTTTATTGTGTGTATGTAAAAGTCATTTAAATTATTAAATTATTTTTATCAATTAATGCTACAAAATCGTTTTAATAATAAACTAAATATGGGTGATACATCGAATACTACTTATGATAATTTATATTTTTTGTCGAAAAAAAATTTCAATGGTAAATTGCTTTTAGAGAGCTCTAGATAAAATAGTAGCAAATTCAAAAAGCTCATTTTGTACAAATTTCGAATTTTCCGCCAAGTCACTTGACCAACTAAAATTCTGACCAAAAATTTGGATTCTGCGGGAAATTTTACATAAGAATATATCTTTTCATGTTTTTAAGAGCGTTTATGTTAACGCAGCGAAATTTTAAATGGAAAGATTAAAATAATTTTTTTAAGGAATTTTTTTATTTTTTAAATTACACTTTATCAAAATTAATCAGAAAATTCTTTATTCTTTCGCTGTTTTAATATAAAACCTATTAAATATATGAAAAGATATATATATGGGTAAATTTAAATGGAACGTAGACGATTTGTATGGTCGGGTCTTCAAAACTGCCCCAAAGTGTTTTTTTTCCGAAAGTAATACCAAAAATAAGTCACCAGCCCAATTTTTAGCCTCCCAGAGCGAAATCTCGATTTTTGGAAGCCATTTTTGTGTTTTGAACTTTTACCAAAAAAGTAAGAAATGGAGGGATAATTTTTCATATTTTTTCTGTTAAAAACTATCATTAACATGAAAAATTTTTTTCTCTCAGGTCCAGATAGGAAATTTCCCTGGCTATCCGATTTCGGGGTCAAAGTAGCGAAATTTTGAATTGAAAGATTAAAATAAATATCTCATTTTTATTATTAAAATAAACATCTAATTTTTTTATTTTTTAAACTATACTAAATTATTCAAAATTAATCAGAGAATTCTTTATTATTTAGCTGTTTGAACATAAAAGCTCTTAAAACAAAAAAAGATTTATCCTTATGTAAAATTTCCCGCGGAATCCAAATTTTTGGTAAGATTTTTGATTGGTCACGTGACTTGGCGGGAAATTCAAAATTTGTAAAAAAATGAACTTTTGAAAGCTGCTATTTTTTGATCTTAGATAGAATCTTTGATTTAGAGCTCCCAAAAAGCAATGTCCCATTGAAATGTTTTTTTCACAAAAAATATATAGTTTTTAAAAATATATAGATTTAGATTATTAAAAATATATAGATTTTTCACTGATAGACATTTAATAAAACAACTTTTGAAAAAAGACAGCCTATCTTGGCGATTTCTCGCACATGCGCTTCTCAAAAAATTTTTTTGACCCCAGAATCGGATAGCCAGGGAAATTTTCTATCCGGACCAAAAAGGAAAAAATTTTTCTAGCTAAAGTTAGTTTTTTACAGCAATAATAAAAAAAATTATCCCTCATTTTTCTTACTTTTTTTTGTAAAACCCCAAAACACAAAAATGGCTGCCAAAAATTCAAGATTTCGCTCTGGGAGGCTAAAAATTGGACTGGTGACTTATTTTTGGTAGTACTTTCAGAAAAAAACACTTTTGGGCAGTTTTGAAGACCCAACCATACAAGTCGTCTATAAGCCTCTTCGCATATGACGTTTAAAATAGCTCTATCCTTTTCTCGCTGAGAAAGCCGGATCAAAACAAACTATATAGTATAACGTGCGTTGCCATATAGTACTCGTTAATTTTTTTTATTTTATTTAAATAATTTATTAAAAGTAATAATAATTTCAAAAAAAATTTATTTTTGGGTGAATAAGATCCTATAAAACAAATTTTAAATATAATTTTGAAATTATTTTAATTATATATTGGTGTTTTTCTTCAATATTTAAAATAGCGATCCACTGTGGTCGAAATTTTCATCTAAATTATAACATAAAAATGAAACTTTATATAAATTATTTATCTTATTAATAAAAATATAATAATTTGAGCTTACCTTATTAGATTATAATATATTTTATTTTTATTATTATTTCATTCATTTTCGGGCCAAAAAATATCCTACAACATCCTAAATAGTTGATGTAAATTATTAATGTTTTTGGACAAAAAAATTAATTTTTTTCTTCAAACAATGAATAGCCAAAGAAAAATTACCCCAGAATTAACGAAAACTTTTCATTTCAGAAGATTTTTGACTAATAGACTTTTTATAGAAAATCAAATTAGAGCATCGGATTCCTCGGGAAAAAATACCATAATTAAAAAAAAAAATCTCTTTTTTGGATACTAATATCTGAAAATATTGTAACCGGTGATATTTCAAAATTATTATGGAATTAAGAGAGAAATGTATGTATGATTGCATGGTTGTAATCGGTGATATCAGTGGCATATTGATGTATTAAGCTCATTATTTGAGGGGAACCTTAGGGCCAGCTAGTTGGCAGGGTATTTTTGATTTTAGCAGGTTACTTGGTTTTTCTTTTTTTTACAGCGTCACAGCGCCTCTAAAATTTTACCCAGAAAGTTTTTCAATGTAAAATTTCCCGGGGAAACCGAAAATCAAGTCAGATTTTCAAATGGGCAAATGTGACAAAAAAAGAGTTTACTAGCATGAGAAGTATGGGAAACGATATTTAAAAAAAAAATTTTTTTTAATTAGAAAAAGTGCGACGCTTTTTGAGAAATTTGTATTTAAAAGTTTCCTTTAGTTTTCCGATTTTCCGGCTTTTCGAAGTTTTTCCGAAAAAATATGCTCAGATTAGGATTGGTTGAGAATTTTTACTACCTACTTTTCTATAGAAAATATTTTTTAGAGTTATTTAGGGCTTCCAGAAAATAAAAAACAAACGGGTGGCTGAGAATTCGAAAAAAATCAAAATTGGAAAAATAGCTGCCAAATCGCAACCAAGCCATTAGCCACCTAGAGCCTTAAAAATTGGCCAGTAATCATATTTTTGCATACCAAACACAATTCAATCGATATTTTTCAAATCCAAAACATCGAACTCAGACTTGAGTAAAAATAGCTAAGAACTACCGCAATACAAACTTTATCTATATATTGTAAATCGGTTCCTATTCGTCAAAAAAAGAAAAGTTTTCGTTAATTCTGGGGTAATTTTTCTTTGGCTATTCATTGTTTGAAGAAAAAAATTATTTTTATTGAAAAAAATTAATATTTTTGTCCAAAAACATTAATAATTTACATCAACTATTTAGGATGTTGTAGGATATTTTTTGGCCCGAAAATGAATGAAATAATAATAAAAATAAAATATATTATAATCTAATAAGGTAAGCTCAAATTATTATATTTTTATTAATAAGATAAATAATTTATATAAAGTTTCATTTTTATGTTATAATTTAGATGAAAATTTCGACCACAGTGGATCGCTATTTTAAATATTGAAGAAAAACACCAATATATAATTAAAATAATTTTAAAATTATATTTAAAATTTGTTTTATAGGATCTTATTCACCCAAAAATAAATTTTTTTTGAAATTGTTATTACTTTTAATAAATTTTTTAAATAAAATAAAAAAAATTAACGAGTACTATATGGCAACGCACGTTATACTATATAGTTTGTTTTGATCCAGTTACTTTAAAAGGGGAGGGTGCAACGTCATATCGAAAAGCCTTATGCTTCATTTAAGGTCGTTCTTCCCAGGAAAATTATAAATAAAGATATATACAGTTAGCTAGAGGAAATTCTCAGGAATCCAATGGTATGGGTCTCATAGTCGATAGTCGTGCAAAATTTTGAGATATCAGGGTACAAAGATAAGTAAATATTACATTAGTCTTATGGAGAAAATTCCGGAATTTAATAATTTTTGCGACCAAATCGCGAAATTCCCAATGGAGATAGCAATAAATTAAAAGCTCAAAGCTTAAAGAATTTATTGTTACTTTCCGAATATGAGGTATACGTGGTAAATTTCGCGTAGTTAAACGAAGAAAATTTTATAACGCAGTTTTAGCAGACGGGACGCCATATTGTTTGTTTATTATACCTATACAGCGCGCGTACTAATACTATTACCAAAAGCACAAACTTTAATAATATTATTAGTATTATTCTATAGTTTATGGTAAATTATTTATTTATTTTCTATTAGTTTATTTTTTAAAAACAATTTTTTTTTCATAAATCGACGCATAAACATCATTTAATAAAATATATTTCTTTTTATTTACTAAATAAAACACATACAAGTTTAAAGTTGTATTTTGAATTTATTCTTTCTGCAGAAATACTACGCGGTTAAAAGACAATAGTATATAAAATGTAAATTAGTAAAATAAAAAGATACTTATCATTAAACTTGCGAATAATATTAGGAAAATTAATTTAATGAATAAAGAAAATATTTTTAACATAATTTAATAGTTAAATTAATAATTTTTTGTTAATCACTCAACGGATTCGGAATACTGGGAAGAACGACGTTAAATCAACCCATATCCTTATGTAAAATTTCCCGCGGATTCCAAATTTTTTTCAGATTTTTAATTGGTCACGTGTTTTGGCGAAAAATTCGAAATTTGTAAAAAATGAGCTTTTGGAAGCTGCTAATTTTTGATCTAGAGCTCTCAAAAAGCAATGACCCATCGAAATTTTTTTTCGACAAAAAATATAAAGTTCAAGGAAAAATTTAAGCCTGGTTAGAAGATTTTTAACCAATAGTCATTTAAAAAACCGACTTTTGAAAAAAACAGCCTTAGCAATTTAAAACAATCTTAGCGATTTATTGAGCATGTGCTGCTCAAAAAAATTTTTGATCCTGGAATCGCATAGCCAGGGATATTTCCTATCCGGAACTAAGAAGAAAAAATTTTTCATATTAATGAGAGTTTTTAATAGAAAGAATAAGAAAAATTATCCCTCATTTTTCTTACTTTTTTATAAAAGTCCAAAACACAAAATAGGCTGCCAGAAATTGCTATTTTGCTCTGGGAGGCTAAAAATTGGGTTGGTGACTTATTTTTGGTAGTACTTTCAGAAAAAAATACGTTGGGGTAATTTTGAAGACCCTTCATACACGCTTCATTTAAATTTACCCATATATTAAATTATTATAACTATATAATATATAGTTCATAATTATCTATATACAATTAATTATTATATTTATTATTATTAATTTATGTTAATAAAATTTAAAAAAAAAAAAAAAAAATTAATTTAATAATTTTTAAAATTTTTACTGTTTTAATTATAAACCTCGTCTTTATGATTTTATGGACTTTAGGAAGAATGTGTGGCATTTTTACACTTGCTTCGGGCCTTGAAGGGGTATAAATTATGGTTTTATTCATTAAAAACAAAAGAAACTTTTTTTTAAAATTATGGTCAAACGTCAACCTTATGGCCATAATATGACCATAATTTATGGCCATAAACCCAACCATCACCATAAATTATGGTCATTTTATGGTCAAAATTTTTCACAGGGTCAATCTGATACTTAATTTTTCGAAAATTTTTGTCTCAAAAATTTTTCTTTTAAAAACTACAAAAATCACTAATTTTTTTTTTCTTTTTGGATGTAGTATAATTTTTTTTATGAAAGTATTAACTTGATATTTTCAATTAGATAATTAATTAATAACTACGCCAAATATATACCAAAAACTGTCTAACAGACATAATTAGCATAAAAGAAGATTATGTACGGGTGTAGAAAAATTTAATTTAAATTTAAAATATAGATAAGTTTGTAATTAATATTTTTAAAAAACTCTTTATCAGCCCTTAAAAATTAGGCTTAAATTCTTACCAATTTTTTTTTGGTTCGGATAAGTCAAACTGGAAATACCCTGTTCACTGTTTTTTCTTATTTTTTCTCCTTATTAAAAAAATTCCTTTTTGATTCAAAGTAGCTTTTTCTTATTCACAGAACCAATATTTTTGACAAATCTTTCAAAAAAAGTTTCTGAAATTTCAAGGTTATCTATCCAGAATTTCTGAGTAAATAGACGCAGCCTACAACAAATTCTCTTATTCCACTAAAAAAATTTTCCTTGATTGAATCCCTGAAAATACTTCACAAAAAAATATATAATTTTTAATATTGTACCTATTAAAATTTAGCTAAATATATTTTTTTGTATACATTTAAATATTTTTTTTTGCTCATAAAATGCAACTAACTTTTTATCCAAGTTCAAGTTCATTAGCATGATATGTTCACAAACAAACTTAACCAAAAAGTTAGTTGCATTTTTATCAGCAAAAAAAAAATATTTAAATGTAAACAAAAAAAATATATTTAGTTAAATTTTAATAGGTACAATATTAAAAATTATATATTTTTTTGTGAAGTATTTTCATGGATTGAATCAAGGAAGATTTTTTTAGTGGAATAAGAGAATTTGTAGTAGGCTGCGCCTATTTACTCAGAAATTCTGGATAGAAAACCTTGAAATTTCAGAAACTTTTTTTGAAAGATTTGTCAAAAATATTGGTTCTGTTAATAATGAAAAAGCTACTTTGAACCAAAAAGGAATTTTTTTAATAAGGGGGAAAAAAAAGAAAAAACGGTGAGCAGGGTATTTCCAGTTTGACTTATACGAAACAAAAAAAAAATTGGTAAGATTTTAAGCCTAATTTTTATGGGCTGATAAAGAGTTTTTTAAAAATATTAATTACAAATTTATCTATATTTTAAATTTAGATAAATACTATAAAATATTTAATTCTTTTTTTTTTACATTTACAGTTTTTTAGAAGAAAGTCTCAGATTT
The DNA here is from genome assembly GCA_022575985.1 of Anagrus nilaparvatae. Taxonomy (NCBI): domain Eukaryota; kingdom Metazoa; phylum Arthropoda; class Insecta; order Hymenoptera; family Mymaridae; genus Anagrus; species Anagrus nilaparvatae. The sequence continues at coordinate 33,911,522 of JAKSXM010000007.1, forward strand.
CCAATGGTTTGGGTCTTTTAGTCGGTAATCGTGCAAAATTTAGAGATATTAGCAATAACAAAACGTTCTCAATGGTCTATTTTACCTAACAAGAATTAATGTCATAAGAAAAACTAAAAGTAAAAACTAGATCATTGCTAACAATGTTAGACCGTGCGAAGCATACCAACACACGAAGTTTATTTCTGAATTAAAATATTTTTAATTGGGTATGTTAGTTGAAATAAATAATCAAATTCATTTATTTATAAACAATAATATATAATGTATAAAACATTTTATATGTATATTTACATTATAAGCATGTATATTACATAATAATAATTAATTAGATGTATATTAAAAATAATAAATTTAATTAAATAATTTTTGATTAAATAAAATATATTTTTGATATGTGTTTTAAATAATATTTTCTTCTTTAACTGCGGTATTGATGTTGTTTAAAGATTTTATGAAATTTTGTTTTACTTTAAATCAGAAAATCGGAAAATTTTTTAGATTAAAAAACTGGATATTTTCTGTCGAATATTCCTTTTTTTTGCCTTAAAAAATTCCCTTGTAAAGTTAAAAAAGTTTATTTTTTCAAGTTTTTTGGTCCGCCATCTTGGAAAATCGGGAAATATTTCGGGTTGAAAAATTAGATATTTTCTATCGAATATTTGTTTTTCTTGATCTAAAAAATCCTCTTGTAAAGTTAAAAGTTCAATTTTCAAATGTATCGGGCCGCCATCTTGGAAAATCGGAAAATATACTTGTGTGGAAAATGAAAAATTTTACCTCCAGGGTATTTGCTTCTACCTGGATTGATTATTTTCATTTTAAAAGTCCTTATTCTATCATGTTTTATGTTTTATATTCGACATTTTGTGTTTTTAACGCCTTTGTAATATTAAAAATTCATTTTTTTGAGTTTTTCGGTTCGTTATATTGAAAAATCGAAAAATTTTTCAGGCCAAGAAATTGGATATTTTCAACCGAATATTTGTTTTTTTTTAAAAAAAAAACCCCTTTGTAAAGTTAAAAGTTCATTTTTTCAAGTTTTTTGGTCCGTTATCTTGGAAAATCGGAAAATTTTTTAGGTTAAAAAACTGAATATTTTCCACCGAATATTCGTTTTTTTTTGTCCTAAAAATCCCGTTTGTAAAGTTAAAAGTTCATTTTTTCAATTTTCTTGGTCCGCTATCTTGGAAAATCGGGTCCGCTAAATCGGAAAATCTGAAAATTTTTTTGGTTAAAAAACTGGATATTTTCTGTCGAATATTCGTTTTTTTGCCCTAAAAAATCCCTTTGTAAAGTTAAAAAAGTTTATTTTTTCAAGTTTTTTGGTCCTCCATCTTGGAAAATCGGGAAATATTTAGGATTGAAAAATTGGATATTTTCTACCGAATATTTGTTTTTCTTGACCTAAAAAATTCCCTTGTAAAGTTAAAAGTTCATTTTTTCAAATTTATCGGGCCGCCATCTTGGAAAATCGGAAAATATATTCGTGCGGAAAATGAAAAATTATATCTCCAGGGTATCCACTTAAACCTGGAATGATTATTTTCATCCTGAAAGTGCTTATTTTATCATGTTTTATGTCTTTTAATCGACATTTTGTGTTTTTAACGCTGTTATTCCCGTAAATTGATAATAATTTCGGTATTATATTTTCGATTTGGCTCAAAATCAATACAGTTCATGTTGGTCTTATATCTAACTTATATATAAATTTTGAACCTAATCGGAGATCACTGTGACCTTAACGAGTGCGAACAATAGCGACATTTTGTCGCGGGTATAGACTGTGCTTCGCACAGTCTAATTATCTTTTCCTTGCAATTGTTAGTTTAACACTTCATGGAAAAAATTAGGTTTTTCACATAATAAAAAGTTAAATTTTTCTACACCAGTACATAATCTTCTTTTATGCTAATTATGTCTGTTAGACAGTTTTTGGTATAGCTGGCGTAGTTATTAATTAATTATCTAATTGAAAATATCAAGTTAATACTTTCATAAAAAAAAATTATACTACATCCAAAAAGAAAAAAAAAATTAGTGATTTATCTATTTTTTAAAAGAAAAATTTCTGAGATAAAAATTTTCGAAAAATTAAGTATCAGATTGAAGGTAACGAATAAAAACGATAATTCTAGATAAGAAATTAAGTACTGCACCATCACTGGTGGAAAAAAAAAGAGTACGAAAAAGTCCAAAAAAATTCAAAAGTATAACAATTCGCGGTCTTCGCAATACCTTTATACTTTTAAAAAACGATAACTCTAGATATTAGATAATTCTAGATATTAATTTCTTTCATAGAAAGAAATTAAGTACTGCACCATCACTGGTGGAAAAAATAAGAGTACGAAAAAGTCCAACAAAATTCAAAAGTATAACAATTCGCCGTCTTCGCAATACCTTTGTTAGGAAAATCGAGGTTGTGGAGGCTGTGGATCATTAAATAAATGTTCCTTTTATAATAATTATAACAAATCAAAATTATATTTATTTATCTTAAAATACATCTTAACTCTTTTACATTTCTATATCAACTGACTCATTTAAATTCTTATTTTTCTCTACACAACATTACTCTTATACACACATCCCTTTTTAATCTTTTCTAAAATAAAAACAAAGTATCGGTATGAACTACAATACATATGAAAAATATAAAACCTTTATTTTTTACTTCTAAATATGAATCATTCTATAATATAAATATACGCATATTTCAACAACCTTTATACTTTTTTGAATTGTTTTGAATACTTTGAAATACTTTAAAATAATTTTGAATACTTTAAAAATGTAAAAACTTTTTATTAAATTCGTAATACTTATTTATTTTATTTTTTCATTTTTCAATTGAAAAATTTAAGTTCTAATTTAATATTAAATAATCCGGGTTTATCCACTGTTACGTATGGTAGGTCAAAATTGATATGCCTAACATCCGATATATATATAAATATTAAACATACATCCGATAGTTGTATTAATGTCACAGACGAAATAGGAACCCGCAGGTGCATTTCTGCTGATGCTGATCTAGCACAATAGCGTGATACCAAAAGTCAGCTATGACGCAAAGTAGGAGTGATTTATGCAACGTAAATTGCATAAATCCCACCTCGCGATTTTTAGAAGTAGGCAAAGACGCCTCCACTAATTGGACGTGACAAGACCGACGCTTTTTTTGTATTGGACGTTTCCCCCAAAATCTCGAAATATGGGCAGATTCATTTTAGATTATATATTGCCCTTCAGGCGCCCAAATTGCATTCTTTAGAATCATAACCATCATTAATTAGAGTACTAACTCCTGTTATTAAGTATCTTTTATAATTCGTTTGACTTAAAGACTTAGACAGTTTATTATTTGAACTTTTAATCAATAAAGTGAAAGTTATATATCAAATCAGTTATCAGTTATTATTGTGAAAATTCCTTCTGTAATTAAGAACTTTGCCTCAGGTTAGGTTCATCCAGCTTAGATCGAACTCGGACTCATCTACAAATACATCAACTATAACCATCCAACTTTACAAAATACCTGGGGCAGTCAATATCCCCAGGATAAACTTATATTTCATATATTCATAATTATTTATATTTACGTATCCCTTGGATAAAACCTCAGGATACGTAACATAAAGTGGCTCCCTAAAAGGAAAGCTGGTAAGAAGGAACAAAAGCATATTTCCTATCAAGATAACATTTACAGTATATGGCAAAGAAAGGCCAATGCTATTATACCTGCAAATATCCAAACTGCCAAAATTGTAAAGGAAAAGTAAAAGAAAAATTTAAAATTTAAAACACGAAATACTATCAACAAACAAGTCAAATAGTAAAGTAATAGTGACTGTAAATTATACTATCGAACTCAACGAAGAAATCAACTCTAATCAATCAAAATCTCAAGATCATTGAAATTATTTAAAGCCGTTATACCACACAATACCATCTAAAGAAATTTATCTACATCTTCACCAAGCAGTTTCTGGAAAAAATTTTTTTTTGCCAAGCTGTAGCCAAGCTGTATATTGCCAAGCTGTAGCCAAGCTGTATATTGCCAAGCCGTAGCCAAGCTGTTGATTTTTTTATTATCATTGCCAAGCAGTTTTAGGACCTATCCAACAAATAATGGGAAAATATAATGGAATTCAGGACCGTTGTTATAACTACAATCTTAATGTAAGTACCTTAAAAATATTTTTTTTATTCTATACTTAAATCTCCGAGACATTTCAAAATTTTTACAAAAAAAAAAAAAAAAAAATTTTTCTCTTTAAAAAATCTTTAACAAATAAACAATCTCGTAAATTTTTTCGTAAAACTATTATGCCAAATAATTCATGGCGACAACCGCGAGATACATTTTCTGATACTGAATCAATTAATAGTGAAGTAAACCGAACCATGGACGGCCCTCAAACTAACCCGCCCAATAATATAGATGTAGCCAATTTAGCCCAAGAACTTGAACGCCTCAATTTAGAAATGCTACGACAACGCGAACAAATGACAAATTTAATTAACGCAGAAAGAGCACTAAATTTAGGAATAACAAACGAAATTCTGAACGATATTGAAAATAATGATCAAAATCGTAATAATGCATTACTAAACCCACCAAACAACAATAATAATAGACCTAGATTAAATAATACCGTCCCGCTTATAACTGCTATTGCAAATATACCCGATTTTTCTGGTCAACCACAAACCCTACAAGCTTTTTCCAAAGTTTTGAAAGACATTATTAAAACATATGGAACAGGATGTGAACAATTTTTGTTAAATTCAATCCCTCGTCGCCTTAAAGGCCGAGCATACGACGCTTACGCAGGAATTGCTCCTAATTACACCAGTTTAGAAAATTTTTTACAAGATTTAAAATTAAGTTTTGGAGGTATCACTGACGCAGATACTATTAAATTAGATATGAGACAAGCCGAACAAAACCCTGGCGAACCAGTCGCCGATTACGCCCTACGCGTACAAAATTTAGAACAAGCTTTACATGCAATTTATGATTCATCGGTTAGCTTAACCGCAAACGAAAAAGAACAATGGAAAAAGCGAACTAGTATCTTCAATAAGAGCTTCACCCTTGAATGCTTTCTTTTTGGATTGAGAAATCCTCCGGAATATAGAGTAGCCTCAAAACAACCAAAAACTTTGCGAGAAGCTGCTAATATTGCAGTTAACCTAGAAGATAGATGTCGCTCGGTACAACGACATGAATTCTGTACATTAAAACACGCACCAGTTACTCCAGCCGAACCAAACAACTTTGCGACGGACGACAAATCTAGTGTCACCACAGCCACAACTTCTGAAATATTCAATTTAATGAATCAAATTTTAGAAATACAAAGATTACATAATGAAATGGGTAATGCAGCAGGTATACGCGCTACTGCCGCTGAAACTTCAAAAAAGCAATGTATTTTCTGTAAAAGTAATAGTCACGATATATCCCAATGCAAAGATTTATTTAAATCTGTTCAGCAAGGAAAAATTAAACATCCTACCGAAACCCAAGAACCCGATATTGCAATTACAACTTTAACTCCTGTTTTTGAAAATTACCCCCAAAATTATCCACCACCTTGGTGGCAACCGAATAGAGGAAACAATTATAATCGTTATAATTATAATAATCAGAGTTATAATACAGGAGGTCGAAACTATAAAAATAACCCATTTAATCAAAATTTTAATCAATACCCAAATAATCAACAAAATTTTAATTCATATCAAAATTTTAATGGATACCCTAATAATCAAAATTTTAACCCAAATAATCCCCAAAACTATAACAATAATCGCGGTCAATTTCGCGGTAATAATAGAAATAGTAATTTTAACAGACAAAATTTTTCAAATAATTCTTATCCTAATAACTTTTATCAAAATTATTCAAATCAAAATATGATGGAAAACCAAAATTTCCCTTCCCAAAATTATAATTATTCTAACCAAGGCCAAAATTATGACCAAAGCCAAAATGTTGCTCCAAATTACTTCCAAAATGGAAATAATCAGAATTTTCCTCCTAATATGAATAATCCAATTCAACAACCCAATAACCCTTCTAACAATGCAAAAAATTTCCAAACTGCTGAAAATAAATCAGAAAAACATTTAAACTAGTTACCTGCCCATTCTCGAGTGAGTTTGGGCCAAAATTAAGTTATGATTCTGACACTTTTTATAAAAATGCAATTCAGAAAACCTTACATAATAGAACATTACCTTCAATTTTAAACCTTAATCATGATAAAATAAACGTTTCAAACACAATACCTTTTGAAACCCCAAATAATACAGAAAATTTTAGTCCTTTTTCAAATACTACCCTAGAAAAAGACTTTACTTCAAATAATGAAAAATTAACCCCTGAACCAGAAATAAATTTTAGTTTTTTAAAAACCGAAATCAATTCTTAAGCAAAAAATAAAATCCACTACAAATTCTGAAAAATTAAAAATAATCCCTCAGACCGAATCTGATTTAGACTTAAGTTTTGAAAAACCTAAAGAAATTCTTGATTTTCCAGCAATTAATAAAACCCCTAGTTTAACCATTGAGAAATCAAAATTAACTTTTATACTAGAAGATTCTTTTCCTTTTTCAACTAACTTTAAAAATTTAGAACCAAAAATTTTTTTAAACCCTAAAACAGTAAAACAAACACTTGAACCCTTAAAAATAACAGAAATTACTTCAATCCCTGAAACAGATAAAAATCTAAGCTCAACTATCGAAAAATCAAGAGAAACCCCTATACCAAAAATTTCCCAACCCTTTTTAACAAATAATAAAATCCCTATTTTAAACTTGGAAAAATCAAAATTAACTCAAAAACCTTTAAAAACTAATGAAATTATTTCACTAAAATCACAACCTAACCCTATACAAAGAATAGTTACATTTAATCTTAAAAATAAATCTGATTCTGAAAATGATAGCCCCCCTCTAGAAAATTATTCAAAATCTCCTTTATTTATGGCAAAAAGAAAAAGAAATACAAGAAATAAAAATTTAAAATAATAAAATGAATAAATTCAGTCCATTAACAAACTCTATTTCCGATAAGAACATCGAAATTGATTCAAAAAAATGTAAAACAACAATTAGCAAATCACAACCCGAAACAAATAAGGAAACGATTACAGAAAATTACCCAGCTACTATTGACTCCATCAAAGGAAAAATTTTATTTGAAGCATTACTCGACGTAAAATTTACAGACAAAGATCCAGAAACCATAATTCACAAAAAAAGAATCTGTATAAATTCTGAAAACAAAAAAAGCTTAAGTATAGATAAAATTATTGAACAATTAGAAAATAACGACACTGAAATCATGAAAGTTGACAATGAAAATAATAAAACTAATATTGCCTTGATATTTGCACCTAACAAAAGCAAAAAAGATATTTATAAACAAATTATAATCGATACAAACGTATTCAATCGCTATGACAAAATAGATAAATGTACTGAAAGTTACGAACAATTTTTTAGGTATCTAGATGTAAGTAACTATAGTGACTGTTTATTTTTCAGTCTTAGAATTTTATTAAATAATAATATGAGTATCAATGAATATAACAATAATTTAAAAATAAGTAAACCCCTAAAACATTGCAAAAATCCTGACGGGATCTTTCACATTTTAAACAAGAAAAAAAAGGGAAGATAGCGATTGCGTACACATTTTTGCCAAAGAATATAAAATGAATATTTTAATACCAATTTTTAACTCCGATAAATTATATATCCCAAAAACGTGGGATAAAGCTTTTCAGGTGCTCTCTTTAAAAGCGATGAACGCAGATCCTACTAAAATTAAACAAATCAATACATTTATATCACCTTTGAACGAAACCTCCATGTCTTTGTTCCATGCCATTCAAAAAGAAAAAAATATAAATTATGCTAATACAAATGAAATTTCACTTCAAGAAGAAATAATAGAAATCGCTGAACTCAAAATAACTGAAACACCTCTCTCTAAAAAGGTTGGCATCTTGGTACAACAAAACGAAACAAACCTTACATGTGATGTACTTCAAACCAAAACCACGTATATATTGGAAAAAGCGACAGTAGAACCTAAACCACTTCCACCTGAAGAATTCAAATCCAAAATAGATGATGTACAACAGACTGAAACCAAATATACGCTAAAAAAAATCATCCAAAAACAAAAACTGGCTCCAAAATCCTCACTAGACGATTCGCAAACCTATCAAGATAAATCAGATTTTCAGAAATTTTTCAGAATTTTGTTTGTTTTTTTGTATCACCTATCTGTAGCAAATTTTGTTTCCAAAAAATGGGACTTAGCACTGGACTTAATAAAATTTAATATGAAAAATTCGACAGGGCTTATCAGTCAGAGTACAATTGATTGGTTACCTAAACCGCCCGTGTTCTACTATCCCTGTTCTATTATTGCAGTACGCCCACCTAGGGCCCCTCCTTGGCCAAAGATTTTATATGATCGACCCATTTTACTATCTACTGGACAAAGTAGTAAATTAATAACATTTCTTAATAGATTTAATTAATTTAATTAATCTTATTAGTTATAATTCTTTTTAAAAAATTTACAAACAAAAAAAAAAACAAAAAAACAAAAAAAAAAAAATTTTTATATAACTAGCTATATTTTTTACCTAATACTTTAAATTATTAATCTATCGTCCGGATTTGAACCTAATTGGATTAGAAACTCATTTACTAACAATACACCTACAACCATAATTAACCGAAAACATCGTATTCATATCTAAAATATAACTACTAAGTATTTTTTTTTCACATCATACATATTCAATCAAATACACATATTTAAGATACAGCCTTAATTATAATTTTCCATCTTATCAAACCTTTACTTAAACTAATGAATAAAAATTTTTTGAAAGATAATTAGCACTTAATTTTTTTTATGTTAAAATATTATGTTTTTTATTTGTTCTTTTTTTTTGAATGATAATAGAGATACGATAAACGAAAATTTATTTAAAATTTTTTTTGAATTAAATAATAATTTTTACCAACTCAAAAAGACAATTTTTTTTACAAAAGAAAAACATGAAAAGTCTCTATATAATTTTCTTCCTCGATAATAGACAACCTATAACAATAAAAATATATTGTAATAAAAATGAAATAAATCTTTAAAATAAATAGATTATAAGTACGTAATATATAAGTAAATAATAGTATATAAGTATAAAATATAAAAAAAAAAAATAAGGAAAGAATAAAGAACAAAAATGACGAAAATTATATAAAGATAGAAATAACTTAAAATTAAAGTATAAGGGTTTTAAAATTAAAGTGTTTTTTAACCATGAAGTGATAGATTTTATAGTTGATAAATTTCAAGTTCTGGTAAATATAATACATGTGAATAAGTATTAATGATATACAATATTTTATTATATTTTTTTTATCTCAAAGTTTTACATATTCCCAGAAAATTTTACATGAGTTAGTTTCAAAACGTTTATTACGATGTTAGTAGGTTAATTCAAATTTCTCTAAGACATCCTTAAATATCTGTGAAAAACCAGTGAAAAACACAGGTTGACAGATTTAAATAATTTTTTTTCACATGCAAATTCTATAAAAATCTTTTAAATATTTAAAAAAATTTTAGGTTCAAAACTATATTTAGATTATGATCTTTGATAATTATTTTTACCCATATATATAATTGTAATTTCTTACACTAACCAATATATTCATATTTATTATAAATCTACTATATACATACCTAATTCATAACTATTATTAGCTTACAATTATCACTTAATCAACTAATCATAAACATAATCTAAATATATCCTAACATAAATTACTTTGGATTTAACAAATACGTAATCTTTTATCGTGCCTTTATAAAAAAATTTTACAAAAAAAAAAAAAAAAAAAAAAAAAAAGACCACCCCTGACAACCGGATTAAATAAGTATTTTATAGAGTTTTTCTTTATATATGTATTTACATAAATTAAGTTTGCCCAAATATCCTTATACAATCCTTGGAATTCTTAGATTATAAAGTTAAATTAAAAATCAACGATATAAAAAATGAAACTGCTACTAAATTACCATCATACATATACATTTGTGTGTATTTTTTTCCTCTTTTCTCCTTAACACAAAAATTAATAACAAAATTTTTCAATAAAAAAAAAAAAAAAAATAATAAAATAAAAATAAATAACTAACGAAAAATTTAGAGAGTGAAATTTTGCCGGACAACCAGAGACGTGAATCACATTCATAATTATAGAGATAAAATTTTCATAATCTTTGTTTGTATACGGTTTTGCCCTTGAGACTCAAAATGACATAATATTATCAAAACAGCTGATCTTAAAGACTGCATAATTGCACTTTATAAATTATACTAAATCACATGGAGTGAAAGAGGGGATAACCAACTTATTAACACATATACAATTTTTATTATAATACTACTGCAACATTCATTTTTTTTTGCCAAACCAAGATCTCACTTCAATTTCAAAGAAACGCAAAATTAAATGTGCATTACTGTATAAACTAATACATAATTCTCATAGACGAGCAATGTTCTCAACTATGAAAATCGCTTGTACTCTAAGAATGATTAATGGAAATATTATTAAATAATAATATATATGCAAAAAAATTGGCAATCCAGAATGTATGAACAAAAAAAAAATGCTTCTGAGAGCTTATAAACCAGACGAGAAGCTGTATAACCGGCTAATTGTAACAACTAATTAACTCTATCCTAGTTTCCTGAAGCCGATATCAAAAGAAAACAAAACTTTTCTAAACTAGTGCTGTTATTAACTAACTCACCAATGCTGTATAGCGTTCCTTAATCTGAGACAAGCCACATATTTGCGTATATCTCATCGACACTCAACTTGGGTATATTAAAATTGCAGGAAAGTTTTTTTTCTATAACAAATTTTATTAAATTGGCCTCTCTCTTTCTCCTACGATTTGTAAATATCATAAAGTTTTGCAAAATTTTTTTTCAAACAACCTCTTTGTCATTCTGGTATCAGGCATACACCTGTGTATATAGATATTATGAAAACTATTGTTTAAAAATTTTTTATTTTTTATTGTCTTAACAATTTCATATCTCTTTTTTTCTTGCTCCATTTGACTTTCTCAAAACAAAATTTTTATAAATAAATAAATTTAAAAATAAATATTTACGTACACAAAAAAAAATAGAGAGAAAAAGGAGAAAAGGAGGAAAACAATGCACAAATAATTTTAATTAACGTAATTTTAATTTTTAATTTTCGTTTTATTTCATGTTTATTTACCCACACAAAAATCTTATTGGACAAATTGGAAACCAGCACGTATTTCATAGATAATAACTTCCTTTTAAAAATAATTTACACAAAATTCAACAAAGTTTAAAAAAAAAAAAATTTTTAATTCATACTAAAAACAAACGTTAGCAAAAATGCATTTCTACTTTTTACATAATCGGCAACACTGTAAACTGCTTAGAACACACATATATTGTATGTATGTTTAATAGAATCACATGTTTGCGTATGTGTGCATTAAATCGTTATATTATTATTTTATATTATTACCAAAATTTTATCATTTTTTATAAAAAACCTTCCGTCCCGCTAACTTACCAAAATTTAATCATTTTACAAAATTTATAAAAAAAACCTTCCGTCCCGCTAACTTACTAAAATTTATCATTTTACAAAATTTATAAAAAAAACCTTCCGTCCCGCTAACTTACCTAAAATTTATCATTTTACAAAATTTATAAAAAAAACCTTCCTTCCCGCTAACTTACCAAAATTTATAAAAAAAACCTTCTGTCCCGCTAACTTACCAAAATTTTATCATTTTACAAAATTTATAAAAAAACCTTCCGTCCCGCTAACTTACTAAAATTTATCATTTTACAAAATTTATAAAAAAACCTTCCGTCCCGCTAACTTACCAAAATTTAATCATTTTACAAAATTTATAAAAAAAACCTTCCGTCCCGCTAACTTACCAAAATTTATAAAAAAACCTTCCGTCCCGCTAACTTACCAAAATTTTATCATTTTACAAAATTTATAAAAAACCTTCCATCCCGCTAACTTACTAAAATTTATCATTTTACAAAATTTATAAAAAACCTTCCATCCCGCTAACTTACCTAAAATTTATCATTTTACAAAATTTATAAAAAAACCTTCCGTCCCGCTAACTTACCAAAATTTATAAAAAAGCCTTTCGTCCCGCTAACTTACTAAAATTTATCATTTTACAAAATTTATAAAAAACCTTCCGTCCCGCTAACTTACTAAAATTTATCATTTTACAAAATTTATAAAAAACCTTCTGTCCCGCTAACTTACCTAAAATTTTATCATTTTACAAAATTTATAAAAAACCTTCTGTCCCGCTAACTTATGTTGGAACAAATTTATGTTGGAACAAATTCTCTAGACTTTTTTTCTGGGGATAAAAGGGGGGGAGGTGAAAAAAAACTTTTCGTAAATGACAGCGAGATTTTGGAGGATTTGAACAAACTAGGGGTCGCGAAGCAATTAAAAGTTTTGAGAAAAAAAAGTTCAAAAAATTAAGTGTCAGATTGGAGATATCGAGTAATAACCAAATTTTCAGATAATGGTCCTTTCATAAGAAAAAATTAGGTACTATATCCAAAAAGAAAAAAAATATTGCAGTTTTTTTTATTTTTATTTTTTTTAAATGTTGAGAACAAAAATTTTGAAAAAATTAAGTATTAGGTCCAAAAAATTACTATAAACGATATCTCTAAAACTAGTACTTCCACAGAAATAAATTTAAAAAAATTGGTTTTTTTTGTATTTTTTGGTGAAAAAAATTTTGAGAAAAAAATTTTCAAAAATTAAATTATAAGATTCGAGATATCGAGTAAAAACGATACTTTTAGATATCAGTACTTTCATGGAAAAAAATGAGGTACTACGTCCAAAAAGAAAAAAAATTATAGTGTTTTTAAAATTTCTTTATATAAAGTTTTGAAAAAAAAAAATACGAAAAATTACGTATCAGATAAAGAAATCCTTTACAAACGATAATTTTAGATATTCGTACTTTTGTAGGAAAAAATTAAGTATTACATCCTAAAATAACAAAAATTTTGGCGTTTTTTGTATTTTTTGGCGACAAAAATTTTGAGAAAAAAATTTTCAAAAAATAAATTATAAGATTCGAGATATCAAGTAAAAACGTTACTTCTAGATATCAGTATTTTGATGGAAAGAATGAGGTTTTACATCCAAATTAAAAAAAAAAAAAAAGTACCTCGAGATTTTTTGGTTAAAAAAAATTTTGAAAAAAAAATTAGGTCTTAATGTCATACTGGTTGTGAAATATCACCGGTTACAGACCAACATACATACATACATACATACATACATACATAAACACACACACACACACACACATACAGACTTTTTTTTTAAGCCAGTTTTTTAGCTTCCTGAGGTCTCAAAACGTGCTTATATGCCAAAAAATCAGAAAAAAAATTTTGACCGATCATGATTGATTGTTTTATCACGAAAATGATTGTTTTTTTTGTTTTTTTTTTAATTTTTTTATCAAAAAAGTTTTTAAAAAAAAATTTTAGAGAAATTATGTATCAGTTTGGAGATGTTTGTATTTTTTGGTGGCAAAAATTAAAAAAAAAATTTCTAAAAAATTACTTTTCAGATCCAAAAATTGACTATAAGATATTTCTATTTTGAAAAAAGCCTGTTTCTGAACTTTAAACATGCATCATTCGCTTTATTTTCATTGTAAAATAATAATTTTTTTTTTTTTAAATGAATTAATTTTTCCCTGGCAATTCATTTCTTAAAGAAAAAAAAACATTTTTATTGACAAAAATTCAATTTTTAGGTCAAAAGCCTTTGAAAAGTACAAGTAACAAAATTTACTTAACACAGTTTTTCAATTTTTAGGTCAAAAACCTTTGAAAACTACAAGTAGAAAAAATTACTTAACACAGTTTTGGGCTAAAAATTGAAATTGTGTCAACAAAAATATACTATTTCTTAAAGAAATGAATACTCAGGGAAAAATAAATTGATTTAAAAAAAAAATTTATTATTTTACGATGAAAATCGAGCGGATAATGCATATTATTGCTGAAATTTGTCTTAAAAATTATTGATATCCTATTGAATTAAGCCTGTTTCTGAACTTAAAATATGCATAACTAACTTGATTTTCATCGTAAAATAATAATTTTTTTTAAAATATTGATTAATTTTTCCCGGAGTATTAATTTCTTCAAGAAAGAAATCCTTTTTATATTGACAAAATTTTAATTTGTAGGTCAGAGGCCTTTGAAAACTGTAAGTAGCAAAATTTATTTTCATCATATAATCATATTTTCATTGGTTATTCACAAAAAAATTGAAATGTGATAAAAAAAAAAAAATGATTTTTTTCTTGAAGAAAATAAATACTAAGAGAAAAAGTAAACGATTTAAAAAAAAAATTAGTATTTTACCATAATAATCAAGCAAATAATGCATATTTTATTTTCAGAAACAGGCTTTTTTCAATACACATACTTGATAATCTTGATACATATAGTGTAAAGTCTGGTAATTACTATATAGGTAGTAACCTTTTTATCCCAGTAGTATAAAGTTACTTCATAGGTAGTAATTACCTGGACAAGAATTTTCACAGTGTATATGATGTGATTTATGCACACATAAAAAATTCGACTTTTAAAAAAACATTTACTGTCCTTTAAATTACTTATTTTAAAAAATTTTCTTAATTTTTAAGAAAAATTTAAGCGCAGCAAGCTGACAGTGTGAAAAACTATATTTTTACTTTTTTTGATCTTCAGAGATTGGAAATTTACTTCCAAAAGAAAAAATTCGACTTCAACACAAAAAATTCAACTTTTAAAAAAACGTTTACTGTCCTTTAAATTACTTATTTTAAAGAATTTTCTTAATTTTTAAGAAAAATTTAAGCGCAGCAATCTGACATTGTGAAAAACTATATTTTTACTTTTTTTGATCCTCAGAGATTGGAAATTTACTTCAAAAAGAAAAAATGAAAATATTTGAGAGTCTGATTGGAGATCTGGTAAAAAACTTTTTTTTCGAAAAGTTCCGATCGAAACTCTTAAATTGAAAACTTCACATCTGCAGTTAATAATTGCTGACGTTTGAGGTTCAGAATACATTTTCAAAAAATTAAAACGATCATACAATATAATTAAAAAAGCAAATAGGTAATGCAATTTATTCAGATTTAAACTTTATAGAGAATAATAGCTAAAAAATTTATATTTTCTTTTATTTACAGAAATTTCTAATTATGTTAATAAACCAGCTGTAGTTTATTGATCGAAACAAAGTTTTAATAAATTGTCAATTTTTGTATGTGTGTGTGTATTTCATTTATCTATTAATAAAATAAAAAAATGAAGAAAATACTAAATTTTTTTTATTTTTTTTACGCCAAATGTCCGTAAATACGCCAAAAAGAAATTTTTAAGGGAAAAAAGTCGGAGCTGATGAAACGTCCTGAAATATTAATAGAACGTTTGGAAACGTTTTTCTGCGGACATTTGAAGCAGTTTAAAGGCTTATTTCAAAAAAGTTTAATAAATTTTAACGTTAAATTTAATATTGGATTTGAACGTTTAATTTAGCATTAAATTTTAACTTTAAATTTAGTGTTGAATTTTAACGTTAAATTTAATGTTAAATTTAATGTTAGAACGAACATTATTTTGATCAAAAAATTTAGTTGTGAAAAATAGCAATGATGCTTAATTTTAGAAGCATCAAGGTAATTTCCATAATAACTACAATTGGATTAGCAAAATTATGAAGATTTTTTTTCTTCAATTAACGTTAAAATTAACTTATGCACCGTGGATTTCATTAATGGCCTATGTAAATAACAACAATAAAATTATTTATAGAATAATATTATTATAAAGACGAGAATAATATAATTTTATATTTGGTTTGTTGTAATCACGAATTACTTAGAATCAAAACTGGTACTATAGCATTTAAAATTTTTATGGATATCATTATTAGTAGTATTTGAGTTCTTCTGTTTTCGGTTTTTTTACAATTTTCGGAATTATAAAACAAACTCCGTACGAGGTAACTTTAGGTCCAATAAAATGTGGTATCAGCAGTACATCACGCACTTTTTGATGACATGTTAATTTCGTTGTAATCAGAAGAAGACTTAGAGGAAGCTGTACAAGAATACACTGTTTTACAAATGTAGATAAAGATGACGATGAAAATTATCAAATTTTGAAGGAATGTAATTTAAAGTGTTTACCACCAGGTGCTGGTAAAAACTTATTATGTGAATTGTGCACAAGAGAAAAAAAACTTAATGATACTCAGAACGAAAGCAGCAACAAAAATGATGAATTTTACATAGCAAGAATTTTTGCCTCTTAGCGTTGATGACAATGTGACCGTTTTCGTGCCAACAGTAGACCGAGGTCCTAAGGCTTATCTAATATATGTGATATTATTATGAAAATTGAAAATAACGTGTACCAAATCAGTACAAAAGTTGGTATTATCAAAGGTTGGTTCCCAAGGACAGAACTGAAAAGATGCAAATCAACATTCATTTGTAAAGAAGATTTCCTTCATGACAGTATGATCTCGTTAAGAGAAGCTGCAGCTAAACAATCTCTTTCTGGTGGTCAATGATAAAAAAAATGCATTTGCAGAGCTTCCGCTAAGCAATGTTCAACAAATAGATGTCAATGTTTTTTTTTTTTTTTTTTTTTTTTTTTTTTTTTTTTTTTTTTTTTTGGGCCCCTTCAAGAAGGGGCCTTTTTCGTAGGACGAGGAGAATGCATTTACGCATACCATACACGCGTACTGTATGGTTATATGGGACTCAACCTCAAATTTGTATCTGGGATTGCCCAGATATGCACAATTGAGGAATTACAATACCCACTAAACTCCCCACCCTCCTGCATTTATGAAAATATCATAGAATCCGGACCGGGACTCCCTGTTTAGGTATTACTTCGGTCCGGAAACAATGCAGCCCAGGCATTTCTTCGCCATACCCTGTCAATAAAGGAGGAGATTTTCCTACGAAAGGAAACCTTCCTCCTTTTTTCCAATCAGTGTCGCCCGTACGTACTCTGCCACACTGTACCAGTTAGCGGCACTGCGCAGCATTTCCGGGACGACTACTTCCGGCCTCCAGTCATCGAAGGGCGGTCGCCCTTCAGCGAAGCGAGGACACCCAAAAAAGGTGTGCTCAGCGGTATCCAGCTCGCCCGGGCAATGCAAGCATTCCGGAGATGTCACCTTGCTCCACTTGAAAAGCATATCGCGGAAATAACCGTGACCAGTTAGGAACTGTGTGAGGTAGAAGTCTACCTCTCCATGATCACGGTTCATCCAGCTTTCCAAATCGATGATAAGGCGGTGCGTCCAACGTCCCCTCGGGTCACAATTCCACCTATACTGCCAACATTCCATTGTGCGGGAGCGGGCGCGAACGAGATGTCAATGTTATAAAGCTCAGGTCTTATATAATTCACGTTATCATTTATGTGGCCCATATAAAAATAAAAAAAATAGCTTATTCTTTAATATTAATATTAAAATAAATAATTAAAATAAAACAATTAAAATTTCATTGTATTACATTGTATATTTGTATTACATTATTATTGTATGGTATCATGTGGTAAAATTTTTGAAAAAAAATTTTTATTTTTACGGCCATTATCGGCAAAAATGATCAAGTTTTGAAATTAGCACCATTTTATGAGAGAGCATAATAGATTAATATTTTTTTTTTAAACGATAGATTTTTATATGTACTTTAACCTGAATGTACTTTAGGTTATAAAATGAGCTAATCTTACTTTAAAAACCACTTTAATGAACTTAATTAACTTTAAATATTTGGATAGCTTCAATAATTATTAATAATGATAATTATAATTATTATTTTATTATTTATAATATATATATATTTATGTATATATTTATGTATGATATACCCTGATATTTGGCACACTTATTATGTATCAACCTTGTTTGCAATTACACCTTTGAAAGACTTGACCACCTACTTTAGATGCCATTATTTCAAGTTGGCGTAAAGTTTTCTTTTCAGTAGATACTTTATTAGATACTTTATTGAATAAAAAAATTTATTAAACTGCTGTTAATGCGATACACGCTATGGGCGACTCATTAACAATAAAGCAGTTTAAATATTATTCATCAATTACATTAATTTGTATTGGTGAATAATAATATTAGTCCGTAAAGACCGATAAATACAATTTATCATATATATTTCAATTATCATCGGACGATAAAAAGTATTATTCTAAATAATATATAAAGAAAATAGAATTTTATATTCTCTCCGATTCATAAGACATTGCACCACTCAGGACTACACATAAAACTTGGACAGGCACTCATTACCCCACATCTGGATTACTGTAACACAGTTTATCTAGATGTGAGCATGACACTGAAACTTAGACTATAACGCCTAAGTAATTCTGGGCTAAGGTATATATTTGGTGTTAGAAGGGATGAGCATATTATTCCGTACCGAAAAAAACTCAACTGGCTCTGTGCTGAATCGCGCAGACTTTATTTTACTAGCATAATTATCTACAAAATTTTACGATTACAACAGCCTCTTTATTTAACCAATCTCTTATTAAACATCTGCCTAAAGATAATACCAGGAGTGCTTCACATCTACGCAGTAGATCCCCTAAATCATC
Source organism: Anagrus nilaparvatae (assembly GCA_022575985.1). Taxonomy (NCBI): domain Eukaryota; kingdom Metazoa; phylum Arthropoda; class Insecta; order Hymenoptera; family Mymaridae; genus Anagrus; species Anagrus nilaparvatae. Next base: position 33,930,355 of record JAKSXM010000007.1, read on the forward strand.
ACCCCTAAATAATAAGGGGATGAATTTGGAAGCGATGCACGGGGCTTCCAGCATGTGAGTCATTGGATACTTGAGCGGCTCGGTGACCAGTTTAGTTTACGGGGTACGGTCGCAATGGGACTCTGATGCATAAACTCATGCTCGGTCTCTCGGGGTTGCACACTGGGTTGTACAGTGTACACGTACTTTATCCTGCACGGTACGATAAAATATCGTGTGTGGCCTCCGCGAGACCAGCAGGTAGCGGGCATTCTTTCTCTAGAAAATTCAAGTTTTTCCATTTTTTTTCACTAAATAACATAGCATATAGGTGGCATCTGCAGATGGCGCAGGAGGCTCCCAGGACCGGCCACCGCGATCACCGATCGCGTGGGTCGCTGGGTGCGCATGTCGTGATACTACATGTCAAGTATTTGTATATTTATTTTATTTAATTTATTTACTTCGGATATTATTAATTTATTTAAATTTTTCCTTACAAGCCATAAGCTGTGATATTTATTTATTTATTCCAATTTTCATTCTTCTGCTAGTATAATTAAATTTATTGATATACTTTATATTGTTAATAATTTTATAAATTTTTCTTTTATCCCTTGATTACTAGTCGTTTAAAGTTTTATTAAAATTTATTTTATCTTTTGATCTTAGTCTGTGATATTATATTTATAATTTATTTTAAAAAATCTATTTACACACAAAATTATTTTATATTACAAAGGCTATTGCCGGATAAATATAGTGATTTGGCCCCCCTCCCCAATCTCAAAAAAATTATTTGTATCCGAAAAGTATTATAAAAACTAGCCGATTGCCGTTGGAATTAGCTTCCTAGCCCATATTAGGCGCCCGTAAACCATAAAAAACCTTAAAAATCGTGTTTTTTGCGTTTTTTTTTTGTTTCTCCGTACTGTGTTGAGCTATTAATCTGAAAGTTGCGTAGAAAAAAAGGGCACATAGTGTATTTTCAACCTTCATTTGTTTTAGACCCTTAAGACTATTTTAAGACCCCGAAATTTATTTAGGGCCTTTAAACATTTTATGTGAAAAAATAAAATTTTTTCGAAAAAAGTTCAAAATGGAGGATAAATATGGCGGACACGAAAAACTAAATTTCGTTATTTTTTTGTCAAAATTTGTGTACAGGGTATTTTTGGGATGCTCATTACGAAGGTCTATCTATTTTTCAAAAATTTAAAATGGTGGATGTAATGTGGCTACTGAAAAATGCGAAATTTCAAGATTTTTGACGATTTTGAACCTGAGAAGAAACTGTAAATAGTATAACCGTAAAAGCTTACAGTTTCTTCTTAGGCTCGCCATTTTGGGACGCGCTGCCATATTTTTTTTTCAAAGTGGAGCAAGCAACTCGTTACAATTTAAAAAGTTGAGAGCATGCTAGTATCACTTTAAAAGTATAAAACAGCCTTAAAGTAAGCTTTTGGAAATTGGAATTATTTTATGATTACACTTTATTAATTTTGTTTTTTTTGGTGGTTTGAGTCGAAAAAAAGAGTGCTAAAAAATTTCCATTTCTTCACCACAGTATATTTTCGATATGACATTAATGTTTTATTGTGGCTGAGAAAAATGTTTTTTAACCCCAGTATATTTTCGATTTTCCAAGATGGCGGATTAAAAAAACGGAAAGAAAGAACTTTCTACATTACCTGGGGGTTTTTGAGGAGGAGAAAAACGTTTCAATGAATGAAAATTTTCATTTTTTTTACCACAGCTTATTAACCCATTAGCGCCGGCGCGACCACACCACTGACGCTCGGATTTTTGCTTATAAAACGGTTAAAAAAATGATTTTTTTTTTAAATTAAAGTCTTCCGTTACTAAAAAGGACTTACTTTACAAGATTCCGGACTCAGATTTTTAATTTTGTATCAATAATCGATTTTTTGTATGTTTTGTGGCTGCCATATTTAATTAACGGTCAATAATATTAAAAATCTGACCCCAGAATCTTGTAAAGTAAGTCCTTTTTAGTAAAGGAAGACTTTAATTTTTAAAAAAAATTATTTTTTTACCCGTTTTATAAGCAAAAATCCGAGCGTAAGTGGTGTGGTCCCGCCGGCGCTAATGGGTTAATAAGCTGTGGTAAAAAAAATGAAAATTTTCATTCATTGAAACGTTTTTCTCCTCCTCAAAAACCCCCAGGTAATGTAGAAAGTTCTTTCTTTCCGTTTTTTTAATCCGCCATCTTGGAAAATCGGTAATATACTGGGGTTAAAAAACATTTTTCTCAGCCACAATAAAACATTAATGTCATATCGAAAATATACTGGGGTGAAGAAATGGAAATTTTTTAGCACTCTTTTTTTCGACTCAAACCACCAAAAAAAACAAAGTTAATAAAGTGTAATCATAAAATAATTCCAATTTCCAAAAGCTTACTTTAAGGCTGTTTTATACTTTTAAAGTGATACTAGCATGCTCTCAACTTTTTAAATTGTAACGAGTTGCTTGCTCCACTTTGAAAAAAAAAATATGGCAGCGCGCCCCTCTTTAAATTGTTATCTGCCGCTACTCTCACTTTGTAAATGTAGCTCCGAGTTATCGCCACTTTACAGCGCCCAGGCTTCCACTTTCATTTATGAGGGTAGGGACAAAGAAACGCGTTTTTTGAGTTTTGAAGGAGTGGGGCTGAGATCCCCCTCCAGGACAAAACTGATATCATTAAAAAATAATTATCTTTGCCTTTTTAGTCCAATTTGAAAGAATTAAAGGCAGGTATAATTTTTTAATTTCAAAAAAACTGATTTTTCGAAAATGTAAAATCAATTTTTGGGCACTTAAGGTGGTCTTAAGTGGTCATAAGGGTCTAAAAACAATAATTAATGAAATATATTTTAGTTAAAACGTAAAAATAGATGCTCAAAAAGATTAAGATAGGTTCCAAAACGAATTTTCGCAATTCTATTGCATTTTAATCGTGTAGAGACAAAAAAACGCGTTTTTTGAGTTTTGAAGGTGTGGAGATGAGCTCCCCCTCCAGTACAAGACTGATATCAGTAAAATATACTTTTTTTCAACTTTTTAGGTCAGTTTGAAGAAATTTAACGCTGGTTAATTTTTTTTATGCTCAAAAAACCGATTTTTCGAAAATTAAAAATAAATTTTCGGGGTCTTAAAATGGTTTTAAGGGTCTAAAATCAATGAAGATTGAAAATACACTCTGTGCCCTTTTTTTCTACGCAACTTTTAGATTAATAGCTCAACACAGTGCGGAGAAACAAAAAAAAACGCAAAAGACACGATTTTTAAGGTTTTTTAAGGTTTAAGGGCGCCTAAGATGGGCTAGGAAGCTCATTCCAACGACAATCGGCTAGTTTTTATAATACTTTTCGGATACAAGTAATTTTTTTGAGATTGGAGAGGAAGGCCAAATCACTATATTTATCCGGCAATAGCCTTTATTTATTTATTTTTATTTACATCTATATTTATATTTATTTACAAATTAATTTATTTTATATTATTCTTAAGAATTTTATTATTTATTTCGTTTTCAAACATAAATCAAGGGCTAGAGGCGACCCATACATAAAATCAACCCTTAAACCAATACCTTCGCATACATCTCTTGGTGCTCTTTAGTTAATAGTTAATTTACATCCATTATTATTACCATTCTACATTTTAACCTCATTTTACCTTCAACTGCTATTATATCTTAAATTATTTTTATATATTTATTTAACTAACACATAAAATGGCTCAAGCACCGAGAGATCCAGAGATAACAAATGGAACATTGTAATTTATCTTCCCATACCCATACCAGCAAAATGTTCCATTTGTTACACCGGGAGAAAGATGGGGACATACAACTGTATCCAAAACATCAAGAGGTACTTTGCGAGAGTGCATAATATAAATTCAACTCAATTTGAATGTGGTGTGTGCGGCTTCAAAGATGAAGCCAGTAAATATCCTCAAAAAATTGTTAATGCACACATTGCGGCCGAACATCCCACAGCTGCACCTCTTGATGCTGATGAACCCCATCTTTCCCCAAATGCGGAGTTAGTGAATAGACGTCCACTTGCTTCTGGCTCACGCGCGGTATTCGACGCTGATAATAACACTAGCGCAGACAACAGCAGAACTCAGCAAACGTCCATCGGGCGGCCGTGTTCTTTTCTTGATAGCCAGCATTCTTCTCTCGACAGTCATTCATCTCAGCTGAGCAATCCAACTGATGATGCGACAGTGTATCCAGACGTTAAAATCCGGTGACCCATACCAACACCTAGGCATTCCTACTGGATACGAAGTGCGTCAAACTCCTGTGTCATCCATTGAGGATGTCAGGCAGGACCTCGATAAAATCAATGACTCCTTGTTTGCCCCTTGGCAAAAGCTTGACGCTATGTCAACTTTTATATTACCAAGGTTAGATTTTTTACTCCAGGGTGCCAACGTGGAGAAAAAACCTCTTAAAGAAGCCGATAAAGCAATTAAAAAGATGGCGAAAAATTGGATGAACCTTCCTCAGAGAGCTAGTGCGGAGGTCGTCTTTCTCCCCCCGAACAGGGGTGGAAGAGGCCTACTTCCTCTAGCCGACATGGTCGATTTACTGACCGTCGCACATGCATTCAAAATATTAACCTGCAAAGCTGCGGCTGTGAGTGAATTGGCCATGTCGTCACTCAGAGAGGCCACCTCTATTAGGATGAAAAAAGAGGCTTCTGAGGTAGATTGCGCGAGGTTTTTGTCGGGCAGCCTTGATGATGACATGATGGTGGGAACACAGACAGATTCATTCTGGTCCAGGTCGAGAAATGCTGCTCGTAGGCAAATTACCCGACTTGGATTGAAATGGCACTGGAGTGTACATCGCCACGAATACTCACTAGTGCAATACGACAGGAGACAGGACAGTAGTTGTGCTTCCACAGTCCAGATCACAGATAATACGTAGGATGCGAGCAGCTCTTACTGGTCATTACTTAAAATCACTGCTCGCTAAAAAAGACCAGGGTAAGGTTTTTGAAGTAACAAGCAAGTGCAAGTTTTCAAATCACTATTTGCGATCTTGAAGCTTCACTCGCTTTTGTGACTGGCGTTTTGTTCATCGAGCTATACTCAATTGTTTACCACTAAATGCGGCTAGACATTGGGAAAGGCAAGGTGACAAACGCTGTCGTAAATGCGGCCACCCGCAAGAAACCTTGCCCCATGTGATCGCGCACTGTGGAGTGCACGCAGACGCGATCCAAAGACGACACAATAATATACAGGACCGTCTCGTTAAAGCACTAAAGACCCGTGGGACAGTGACTACAAACCGGACTATACCAGGAGAAGTCGGCGATTTGGCCCTACTACATGCTGACATTGTCATACGTGACGATGCCAAGCGTCATATAATTATTATCGATGTAACCGTTCCCTTTGAGAACCGTATGGTCGCATTTGATGAGGCTAGACAACGTAAAGTTGATCATTACCATCACCTAGCCAAGAGTCTCAGAGGAAAGGGTTACACGGTTGAAGTAGATGCCTTTATCGTCGGCTCTCTTGGTGGATGGGACTGGCGAAACGAGCGGATCATCAGACTCCTTAACATCAACCAGCGTTATGCGCAGATGATAAGGAGCCTGATGATAAGCGATACGATTCGCTGGTTAAGAGACATATATGTCGAACACGTTTCTGGAGTACGGCAATATAATTAATTAATATTAAAATATACTTATTCATACATTTTTTTTTCTTTCTATTTTTGAATTTATTTCTGTTCTTTTATTATTTTCATTCTGCTGTAATGCCTACCCAGTCACGTTTCAAGGGTCATATTCAGTTATTTATTTATTTATTAAGCAAGTAATTGTAGATTTTTTTTTATAATCAAAATTTTATATTGTTTGTTATACAAATAATTTTTTTATCTTTATTCAATTATATGCAGATTTATATTTATATCTATGTAAATTTACATTATATGCTATGTTATCTTAAGCAAAAAAATGAATTTAATAGAGGGGACTGGAGGCCCCGCAATTCCTCCAATAAAATGTAAATTTTTACCCTCCCCTTGTGGGGTTGATAATAGTAATAGTAATTTTATCAATTATTTTTTCTACTATATTAAAATTGTGCTTAGTAATAAACTATTTTATGCAATTTTTTGTTGATTACAATTGATAATAAAAATAATTATCAAGTCTTTCATTCAGAAACTTTTAAATACAAATTGAAATAATTTAAAAATCTATTATGAAAAATATCTTAGTAAAAGCTTAGATTTTCTCTTTTTTCCCTTAATCCTTGAATTTAATTTCTAACGCTTCTAAATGTTTTCCTTACTATGTGAAGAAATCATTAATTCACCAAACTCTTTGACAATTTTGGGCTCCCACAATTTTTTTAAACACATCTATTAAAGACATGATTACTTTAATCCATTATAATATTGTTTAAAGATCAAATTTTACCGCGTATTATATAATTTTTTATTAATTATGGATAAAATTGAAAGCGACAACGTAATAACTGAGAACATAAATTGTAATTGTGTGTTAATCCAAACGATTCGACGTTTAATACAGTACTGGCTTTAAAAAATCATATAAGATCATTCTATAAGATACATATAACAGAGCCCTACGATGAAAGAATTAAATGTGGTGGCGAAAATTTAAAAAAAAAACCTATAAATATTTCAGCAGTTATTTTGATCACATTTTTAAGAAACATATAAAACGTAATAGAATCTCTGACCAGACCTTTATGTGTCAAAATTTTAAATTTAGTAAATTTGCTAAGACAATTTCGGATATAAAATTTTCTTCAAACACCTCGCCATCGAATTATGATACATTCATTGATTCTGCTTACTCTTTAGTAACAGATATCTTGAAAGATGTCAAATCTGAAGTTAAGAGATTTTTAGAATACAAAGGTTCCGATACTACTAGTGAAGAAACAGTTAAATTTTTAAATCATTTATCTTTTGCTCCTGTTAATGAGTTTAAATGAATGTAAGGTCAAATAAAAGCTTTGGACGAAAACTATGTATTTATTGATCCAAAAAAAATTAAGTTAGGAACAAGATATGAAAACAAATATAATAAAGAAATAGGAAAATTTGAGTGCGTTGGAAGAGACGAGGAGTTTCATTACGTTTCAATCATTGAAACATTAAAAATGGTTCTGTCTAATGAAGAAGTGTCTAATTACGTTAAAAAGGAAATAGAATCAAAAGATGACATTATACGCAGTTTTCGAGACGTTGAAAGTTTTAGGAAAAATAAATTTTTAAAGAAATATCCACATGCATTAAGACTTCTTTTATACTATGATGAATTTCTGACTAACAATCCCTTGGGATCCAAAACTCATGGAAACAAAATAGGAGGACTCTGTATGATTATTATTCAAAATCTACCGCCACATTTGCGACATTGGCAGGGTAATGTTCATTTAGGCCGTATTCAAAAACGAAATTTAGTAATTTACTAAATTTATATTTATGTTATATTTTTAAAACAACAATAATTTCAATATTTTTCACACTAACATTCGAGGCATAAATGCAAATCACGAAAATCTTTTAACAAAAATAATAGAAATCAAGTACAAACCTGACATAATAATATGCACCGAAACTAGAAAAATCCATAGTATAACTGAATACAAAATAGAAGGCTACGTCAACCACTACAGCGAGGGTAATATCAATCAAAACGATGGAGTTCTTGTTTACGTGAAGGATAATTTAAGTTCAAAAATAAACATTACAAGCATAGCTAAAATTAAGGCAATAGAAATAAGTGTAAACCAAAGTAAAAATAACATAGTCAATGATAATTTGCTGATAACTGCCATGCATAGGTCACAAAAAGTCAATAAAGATGAATTTAATAAATTATTTAAAAAGTACTTAAAAGATAAAAAAAGTCAAAAAAATCACATAATTATAGGTGACATAAATATAAATATATTAGAAATAGTTAAAGAATCAATAGAATATTTAACGAACCTGCTTCAAAATGAGTATGTAAGCGGCATAAATACGGTAACCAGACCAAACAAAAATGGTGGTACTTGCATAGACCATATTTTTTATAGACTGCCAAAAAACAAAAATGCAGTAACATATAATATTCAAAACCAAATAACAGATCACTACATGGCCGCTATCAGCATACAATCTTATACAATACCAAATAAGAATAAGAAAAAATTATACAAATTTAATTACAAAAAAATGTTAACATTAGCTATAAATACAAATTTGGGGGAAATATACCAAATAGGGAACGTAAATGAAGCAATGAATTTGCTTATCAAAAAAATAGTGGAAATTCAAAACGATTCAAGGGTCAAAATAAAAAATAAAAGTAAAAATGAACCAAAAAATGAATGGGTAACCAAAGGTATATTAAAATCTAGTAAAGTAAAACAAAAATTATATAAAGTTTGGAAAGATGATCCTACAAATGGGCAAAAGAAAAAAAGTATTTAAAATACTGATAAAAAAAGCGAAAGAAATTTATTTACAAAGACAAGTAGAAAACATAAACAATACCAAAAAATTATGGGAATTTATCACTGAAAACGTTTACAATAAAAATACAAAAAATAAAAATGAGAAAATAGACTTAATTACAGAAAATCAAAAAATTTTGATAAATAAAGAGGACATAGCAAATACTTACAACAATTACTATACAAACATAGCAAAAAAACTGACTGCTAAAATTAAACCCACAAACATAGAGTACAACCCAAAAATAAACAAAAATACAATATTTTTTTCACAAACTAGCACTGAAGAAATCGAAAAAGTCATAAATTCACTAGACGTAAAAAAAGCAACAGGTAATGATAATATCAGTGTTGCAACCCTAAAAACCCTAAGTAACTACGTAACGAAACCAATTGCCCATATTTTTAAATTAATTATAGAAACGGAAGTATTTCCTGACAGCCTTAAAATTGCAATAATTACACCAATATTCAAAACGGGCGATAGTCACCTATGTAAAAACTATAGACCCATAGCTCTTTTATCAAACCTGTCAAAAAAATTTGAAAAACTAGTAAAGGTTAGGATAGTTAGGATTACTTAACTGAAAATATATACGAAACTCTAGACACCTCTACCCCTATGGCGGTAATATTCCTTGATCTACAAAAAGCATTCGATATGGTTGAACACAACATATTATATAGTAAATTAGAAAACATTGGTATACGTGGGAAGACAAAAAATATAATTAAAAGTTATCTGGGAAATAGGAAGCAAATTGTGAAAATAGATGACTGTTATAGTAGTAAATGTAATGTCGAGATAGGCGTGCCACAGGGGTCAGTCCTAGGTCCAATACTATTCCTTATATACATAAATGAACTGCTGTATCTATTTGAAAATGATATCATATCGTTTGCAGATGATACAACAGTGATATGTAGAGGAAAGAATTGGATAGAGGTTGAATGGGACGCAAATCACAAAATGGGGAGAATATATGATTGGCTAAATACGAACAAACTATTACTAAATATAGAAAAGACAGAATGCATCACTATTTCCATATATAAATCCACGCAACCCAAAGAGTTTAAGGTTGAAATTGAAATGAACACGATTAAAAGGGTTGTTGAAAGCAAGTTCCTGGGTATCATAATAGATTCAAATCTAAGATGGGAAACTCAAATAAAAAAAACAGTAAAAAATTTAGCTTTTTATACATATATTATACGGAAACTGAGTAGAGTACTAAACTACAAACAAATTTTACAAATATACTATGCACTTATTCAATCCACTGTGATGTATGGCATGGTGGCATGGGGCAGTGCATATAATGACAATATAGACCTTTTAAACTCAGTACTACAAAAAATACAAAAAATCATATCTAAAAAGTACAAACATTTACCAGAATTCGAAGAAGAGTACAAAAAATTGCTTTCAGTAAAAAATTTATATTATATTACAGTCATTAAAAGTAAAATACAGTATTTAATAGAGAAGTACAAGCTAAAGCAAAATAGAACTAGAAAAATAACCCCTATAGGTAAAAAAAGGAAATTGGGACAAAAAAGTAGCCTTTATAATGCAATAACAATATTCAATAGGCTGCCTATTGATATAAAAGAAAAAATAAAAGTAAATAACAGTAAAAAAATAAGTAATATCCAAAACATTAAACTATGGTTAACCAAAAATAATTAGAATTATATAAAATCAAGTAGACTAAGTAATATAAAGAGGTTAAATATGTTAACTTGAAGAGGCTATTAAATAGTTACCATTAAAATAATAAAAACTTTACAGAACAAAATATTTTATATTATATTAAGATGTAATATTTGTTAATTCTTGCAGCTATAGCAGCTAGTTCCACGCTCGGACTACGAGTCCATGTGGACATATTGTATAACGTAGTATATATTTTATATGTATATGTAACCAATATGTGTAAACTTATGTACAGCTAGTTAAATAAATAAATAAATAGAATATTTATTCATTTTTTCAAGACAAAAAACTTGTTAAGGTCTCTTTTTCATTTTTTTGTGTATTTTTAATGAATTTTAAACATGTTTTTTTTTTTAATTATTTTATTATACAAGTAGGATATTTTTCCCTAAAACTTTTCAGTAATAATTTTTAGCTACTTTTTTATGAATTTTAGAGTTAATTCTATGAACAAATAGCTGTATCTTATTACTTATTTTGCAAAAAATTTCTCATGGTCCTTTCACCTTCAAATGAATAATATTTAATATGAGTTTGTAGCAGAATTTTCATCAAAACTGCCCAGATCTGGAATCTTAGGCATTTATGGCCAAAACCTTAAACTATTTTAATTGTTTAAACGAATAAAGATTTTCAATTATTGAAAGTGATAAGGAATTTCTTGATTAAGAGGGCAATAAATTAAATCATAATTATTGCCCTCTGCACAACTTTTCAAGCATACTAAACAATTAAAAATTAAATATAAAAATATATGAAAATTCTATTAAAAATTTAATAACAAACTTCAGTATATTTGCTATATTTCCAATTTTTTTTCATATTCTGACACCAAATTGCATTGATATCAAATTGCAAAATGCAGTTGAGAAATTCTTATCATCAGTAAATCTGAAAATACCTTACTTTCGAAATGTGTAGCCCAGTAACTGAAGTACTAGCAAAATAAAACACAATATTATTAGAAAATAAATACCGGGTTAAAATATGCATTGATAATTATATATGTATATATTTACATACTTCTAAAATTTAAGCTTTGACGATTAAGGTGGCTATGCATGCAAATTTTAAAATTTTCAATCCTAAAAATTTGTTTAAATAATAAAACAATTATTTTTTTTATTTTGTGCCCTATTTTAATTTTTTAAACATTTATACATTTTTCACTTCAAGCAAAAAAATTTGCAATGTATAGGCGCTTTGGGAATAAGGGAATTTCTTGAATACCTTTTGATATTTTGGATCGAAAACTTTTTTTTTGTAAACTGAATTTTTGAGGCCCTTTGATGTATGTCATAAATTTTCATTTCTTTCTCATAAATAATTAAAATTTCATCCCTAAATTGGTTAAAACTACCCCCAAAAAGGGGGTGTTTTTGCTATAAATATTTTTAGCTATTTTAAGGGTGAAATATTGATTATTTATGAGAAAGAAGTCGAAATTTTTGTTTAGAGGCCCAAAAAACGTATTGGTATTGTTATTGGTATTGGTATTTGTTTAACCTCTATCTTAAACTTCCATACGATGTTGTGACACAGGTCACCAACAACTGTCCATGCTATCACACCCTGCACTATTTTAATTTTCTATTTATTTATCTATTTTAATGGGTTGAGGATGTGAAAGCACTTTTTGGCAATTGTTAGTGAAGTGTTATTGTATAATGTTTGAGTGTCAGTGTAGTTGGTATGAGCGTTGAACCTATGGTCCAGAAGGTACGTGACCTCTCCCAAACCCCACTCCAGCTTATAGTGCCCTGGAAGTACTTCGAACCGCGTTATCCACATAATGTTAATTTTTTTTTTAACTTTAGGTGGATGCCTCAATCCTAGAACCCACGGTAGAAGAACCTCAAGCATTTTTCGCAAAGGAAAAAACTTGATGCCGATAAAGCCGGGAATCGAACCGCGATCCATCATGTCTGAAGTCCAACACCCTAACCACAGAGCTACCGAGGCTCTTTCCAAAAAACGTATAAGAATGTACATTGAACGCTTTAAGTGCAAAAATAGCAAAAACACTCCTTTTAGTTCTAGCTATTTTATGGGTGAAATATTAAATATTTATGAAAAAGGAGTCGAAATTTTTGTTTAGCGACCCAAAAAACCTATATGGGCATATCCTGGATTCCAAAAGTACGAAACTAGCAAAAACACCCCCTTTTTGTGGGTAATTTTAACCAATTTAGGGGTGAAATTTAAATTATTTATAAGCAAGAAGTCGAAATTATTGATCAGCGGCCAAAAAAATCCGAATGGTGCAAATCTGAAAGCTCAGATTGCGAGTAAAAAAACCCCTTTTTGGGGGTAGTTTTTCCAAATTTAAGAAACTCCAATTTCACTGCCAAATGACTCCGATTTTCGTGTTCAGCGAGCCCAAAAACCTATAGTAGAAAAAATCTGGTGTTGATCAGTAATAATATAACCAAACCCGTATTTTGATTAGAGTACCACACCTATCCACCCTTTAAGGGTTGTATACGAAGTTTATTTAAATTTAGATAAAATATATTATTTTCAAACATTTTTCAATAAAATTTGATACTTTTTTCATTGATTTTTCCAAACATTTCCTAATAATGCCTGACCTATCCCTTTCACCCCCGGTTTCAGGGTATTTTTAAGGGTTGTAAGTGAAAACTAATGTAAGATTCTGAAAGAGCATGAAATTTCACTGTCTTATTTATAAGGGAATATACTTATTTTTGCTCATTTCCAAAACTCTCCGCCCCGGTGTTAATGAGTTAGTATGAAAATAATAATCAGAAATTGCTTGAGTAATTAATTTTAAGGTACAATTAAGAGTTTTTAAAAAAAAAATATTGGCTAAACTTTCAGATTAATGCATATTAATTTTTAAAACTGCAGCCAAATATATGAAATTTTTTTGAAAAATATCATTAGATCTGCTCTTCTGCAGTTTTTATGTTTTATAAGCGTATAAGACTTCTTTATATTTTTTAGTTAATACATTATGGAAATAATGATTTCAGTTTATTACTTAAACGTAATAACCTTTAATCCTAAAACTTTACAATTAAGTAGTACAAATATTTGACAGAGCTTATACATATGAAAAAAAAGCGAGGGCGCGCGCGGCAAGTGGTCGACTAAAATTACTGCTCCTCATTTTATTCTGTTTTCTAATAAGATAATGTTTTTTAATTAGTCTATAATATATAATAATTTGTCAAATTATATGTGCTATCAAGTGAACAATAAGTTTAATTAGTGCATTTAGTCATTGTAGGATATTTCTTAATTTATGCACTCAAGAATACGACGTACTGTAGTCTCATCACATACACAGTCAACATATAGACGTTGAAACTTTTTTCATCAAAGGCAATATATATGTTACCGCTAAAGTACTGAAAATGTTATTATATATAATACCTAGGTAATATATATATTAACGAAAAACTCCAAAACTGATACGTTAATTTATTAAATAAAACTCAATTTAATATAATATTTAATATAGTATTTAATTACCTAGGTTTTATATATAATATCGAGACAGCGTTAGGTAATATATTAGACTCGAGTTTATTACCCGCTAATTTATTGAATAGATGAATTTTTCAAGTATTTATTATTGTTTGTTTTTATAAACTATTAAATTTTGAATTAACGGCAAGTATTATTATTTTAGTATTATTATGATTATGATTTTATGTCTTAAATAATTTTTGGTGAAATAAAGATAATAAATAAACAGACGGCGCTCAGTTTAGCTTTACAAGTTGAAAAAGTAATACATATTTGAAAATTTTGAGTTATAATATTACAAAAATAATGAGTGCTATGGACGTTGATAAAAAAATAATTTTCAAAGAAAGATTTTACGAAAAGCTTGATAATTTAATTGATCAAAATTCAAAAAATACGTATTATTTTTCAAAAAGTAAAACTGAAGAAATAATCAATAAAGTTAAAGAATGTAAAAATAGCGATTATAAGAAACAGCCTTCTGATTATTATTTGTTACAACATTATGATGTTTTAAGTTCAAATGGAGTAGATAAATTAATACTTCATCTTTCTGACAAGAATCCTGACATAAAATATTATTGTTCAGTAGAAGATCTTTTTGACAAATTGTATGAAGCCCATATAAATATCGGCCATGGTGGTCGTGATCGAATGATAAAAGAATTAAAAAGGCAATACAAAAATATCAAACAAAAAGAAATTAATTTATTTTTAAATTTCAGAAAAAAAAGGGTGCGTGAAAAAAGGATTGGTTGTTAAGCCTACAATTTCTCCTTAAAATAAATCTTAAATTTTTTTTCTATAAATTAACCTAGGTAATATATATAATAATGAGTGCTCGTAGGTAAAATATTAAACTAAAACTGAATGTAATATATTAACGGGTGCCACTTAGGTAATATATTAAATAGAACGATATTATATATAAAACCTAAGTAATATATTAAATTCAGTTTTAGTTTAATATTTTACCTACTAGCACTCGTTATTATATATATTACCTAGGTTTTATATATAATAACGGAATTCAGTACTTTAGCGGTAACATATATACAAACTTAAAATTTCATCTTGACCTAAACATCTGCTGCCGCCGCTCTAGTGTCATCATAATAGCATACGGCAAAACATTCATATATACAATGCATTAATGCATTTTACTAAAAAATATATTCGCGCATGTATATACACTAGAAAAATTTGGAGGGGGGGCTCCGCCCCCCCTGTGTCACATTTACTTCTGTTTGTGTTGTTTCAAAAAATCATTTTTCATTGCAAATTTATAATTATGCAAACACATTCAAACTATTCAGAGCAGCGTAGGTGACACATTAATGAAAAATTATAGGTTCTGATTGATTCTCTAGTTATAATAGAAAAAATAAAAAAATTTAACTGAGTACGTATAAATTAGTGCCAAATCAAGTAATACCAATTGTGACAGTATAATTTAATCATATTTTTTAGGTATTTCACTTTTCAAGCAAATTTTCAAAAAATTTTATATATCCTAAAAATTGTAAAAATTGAATATCTCAAAAAGTAAGAAAGCTGAGTCACAAAACTATAGCCTATGTTATCCGAATACTTTTATTCTTTATTATGACACTGGTTTCATGTCAAGTGGTTCGGCGGTTCTTGAGTCATTAGGGTACAGACAGACAGACAGACAGACAGACAGACAAATAAATTTTCAAATATATATAGTACTAGAATAGGTGATAGGGGGGGCTCCGCCTCCCCCCTGTGTCGCATTTACTTCTGTTTGTGTTGCTTAAAAAAATAATGTTTCACTACAAATTAATAATAATGCAAATACATTGAAACTATTCAGAGCAGGCTGGGTGAAACATTAATGAAAAATTATAGGTTCTGATTGATTCTATAATTATAATAGGAAAATAAAAAAATTAACTGAGCACAGACAGACAGACAAATAAATTTTCAAATATATATAGTATATAGTATTAAGATATGTATATATAGATGATATTATGATGACATTAAAATTTAATCATATTTTTCAGATATTTCACTTCTTCACCAAATTTTGAAAAAATTTAATCTTTCCCAAAAATAGTAAAAATTTTTTTATTTTAACTTTATTTTATCATCGGTTTTATGTAATTTCGTTCATTGGACACAGGTACACAAAAAAATTATTAAAAATATATATAAAAATTTATGTAAAAATTTTGGAGAATACGTAAAAATTGGTCACGAATCGAACATTACAAACTTGTGACAATAAAATCTATCGTCTCGAGATATTTTAATTCTTTTCAAAATTTAAAAAAATTTTATGAATTTCAGAAACACTAAAAATTAAATATCTCAAAAACTAAGATAGCTGATCAGAAAATATAGGGCCTATGTCACCCGCAGATTTTTTTTCTTCTTTTTGACACCGGTTTCATGCCAATCGGTTTGGCGGTTCTTGAGTCATTAGGGTACAAACAAACAAACAGACAAATAAATTTTCAGATATATATAGTATTAAGATATAGTAGTATATAGTATTAAGACATGTATATATAGATGGTTCTATTATAATTATTCTATTAATAACAGGGAACTGGAAAGCCTCTGGAAGTGTTTTTGATGTATATAACTATACTTTAAATAAAGAAAGACTCTATGCACTTCAACGTAAAATTAAAAACCGTATTCAAAATTTGACAATGTAAATTACAGGAAACTGGAAAGCCAAAATTTTTTTTTGTTTTTAATTTTGAAGAAATTCTTTCTTTTTTAATCAAATTTAACTAATTTTAAGTATAAATTAGTGCCAAATCAATTACATTTATCACATTTTAAAGTACACACAGACACACAAATAAATTATTAAAAATAGAATAAAAATAAGAAAATGAAAAAAATTTTTTTTACCATCTTCAAAAATATTTTATAAATTTTTAAAAATACCTCCGTTTTGAATAAAAATTTAGGATAATACGTAAAAATGTGTGCCAAATCGAATACTACAAACTTGCGACACTAAAATTTGTTGATAGTCTCGAGATATTTTAGTTTTTTTCAAAATTTTTCAAAATTATAGCAATTTCAAAAACACTAAAAATTAAATATCTGAAAAACTAAGATAGCTGAGCAGAAAATCTATAGCCTATGTCAATCGCGAACTTTTTATCTTTATTTTGACACCGGTTTTATGTAATTTTGTTCAGTGGTTTGAACCTGATGATGGAACACACACACACACACAGAGACACACAGACACACAAATAAATTTTCAAATATATATAGTAGTAAGATAAGATAGTAAGATAAGATATACATATACATCTTTATACATTATTGTTGTTGTTCTTATTTTTGGCGGGATTATTATGGCATCAACGCATGCAAAAGAACTCTTTATAATCTGTAATCAGCCCAAAATAAAGAGTTACCCTTTGCACAAGTGTTCTACGTGTGGTAAATATTTACATAGGAAGTGTGCTATACCGACACCTGGCAGTCAATCACTAAACTGTGCAAAGTGTATACCTACTGGTAACCGTAATAACAAAAAGGAAAAGAGGGATAGTACAGTCAAGAAGGAGAAGAATATAGGCGTAAACTCCGCCCAAAAAGGGAGGGCTTATACCAACAATAAAGGCACGCCTTCTACCAATAGCAGCTCTTTAAAAGCTCGACTATCCTACTCCGCCACATTAAAATCCAGATGCTCGGACTTAAAATCAATGTCTGAGAGAAAATCAGACTTTACAAATGATGTAAATATATGCTCTCTTCCATCTCATGCGAATTTTAAACAACAGTTTGACACTATTACTGAATCGCTTCAAGAACTACAACTGAAATGTACAAAAAACAATACTATGATTAATTTCCTCAAACAAGAAAATCAACTACTTTATAAAAACTAAGCGACAATGTATAGAAATCCAACACTGTTAATAGCTTTAAACAATAATAAAAAATGTACAACTTTTTTCTGATAAATATGTTACATATTATAGTTATTGATAAGGCCTGTAATTAAAACAGGCGAAACGTATAACTTAATAATAAAAAAACATCATTTTTTAAAAGATTAGTTAAATAAATTTATTTCAACCCAGTACTGGTCAATTAATTATACAAAATCTTTATAATATTCAACTAAATATGGGTGATACATCGAATACTACTTATGAGAAGAAAATCAACGTTTGAATGACCTTGTACATTTCATGCAGAACTCACTCAGTTTTTCTACATTTACAGCAAAATTACCAACAACAAATATCAAGAAGAAGCCAGACAACAATTATAACTCTCAAAGTAACACTCTTTTTGATAATAATAATAATAATAAAGAAACTATTAATTTTAATTTGAATAATAATAGCTAAGAAAATAATATTAATTTATCTAATTTAGAATCTAATTTTATTTCAAATAATTTTAATTTTAACAACAATCCTGACGTAATAAATAATCGTGATATAAATAATAGTAGAAATAACTGTGATAATAATAATAGTCATTCTAGTCCTGTTAATAATTCTAGTAACACATACAGCAATAAGTACATCAAATTACCTTTCACTCAGACAATTACACCTTCTGCCCCATTATCTGTCAATGATACACAAAATGATGTTTCGATTGAGAGAAGGGAGCTTTTCATTCCGTGTTTTATGAAAATTAATAATGATAATAATTTACAATGTATAGCCTTTTCAGTCTTAAAAATGGTACTTCCTTATCTCAATCGATCAGACATAACTAGGGTACGATTTGCTCTTCCTAAATCATCCACTTCACACAACCAAAAAATAACAAATGAATTCCCCTCTTTCATCATAACTTTGAAAAATCCTGAACTGGTTCAATTAGTGATGTGTACAAAGAAAACTCTTAACTATCTTACAACAAAAGACATTGACTTATCCACCTTAAACTCGGAGGTTGCTACTGCCTTGCCAGATAAAAAAATTTTTATTAATGAAGTATTAACATCGACTGCACGTAATCAATATATATTTATTAAGGAAACTGCTCAGAAATTAGGTTTCAAATTTGTCTGGCATAGCAGTGGTGACTTCCTGGTTAGATGGAGAAATAGAACGCAGGCATATACAGTAAAGTCAGTTTCTGACCTGAATGCTATCTTTACATTTATTTCCCCTGACAGAAAAAATACTTCTAGTCCATTTCGTAACCAACATATTAATAGGGTGAACACATCTATAACACAGCATGACTAGGAAACAAAGATTCTGCATCCAATAGTCCTTCATTAAAAGTTGGATTTTTGAATGCATCTTCACTTAAGAAGCATGTATGGCAGATTCGTGATTTTTTGACTAATAATGATTCATATCATGTATTTGGTATTGCTGAAACCAGACTTGGATCAGATGTCAGTGACAGTGTCATAAATATACCAGGTTATGGTAAATTAAGGCAAGATCGCAATACACATGGTGGTGGAGTTCTCTTATATATTAAAGAGAATTTTAAGTCCAAGATATTGTGTTCTACGAAAACTGAACAAACCTTTCAGACCTGAATTTCCGCTATGCTCTATCTGGCAGGGTAATTCTATACCAACATTAATAGCTCTTGTATATCGTCCCCCTGATGTAAATATTAGGTCAGATCGTACATTCATTGACTCGTTACGCCTACACATTTCAGACTACAGCCATAAGGTCATAATTGGTGACTGGAATGCTGATATACTTTACACTAATGACTCTGACACGCGTTTTTTAGATACTCTCATGAGTGACTTATCAGTTAAATTAATAAATACTGGTCCATCACATCACACAGATGATAAAGATACTTTCCAACCTAATACACTATGGCGAAACACTGTTACGTACCTATTAGTTTAAAATTAACCAATTTATTGGTTAAATTAATAAGAATATCACATTTGAAAGACAGTATTTTTGTTGACAAATGAGATACTATTTTAAGTTCTGATCGCCATCTTCCTAATTTTCCAATTAGACATGATATTATCTCAGTCACCATTGAAATATTCTATCCTGAGCCTCCAAATGTACCAATTAAATACAAGGCTATTAATACAATAACAGCTCATAATTTGAACAATTACCTGACCAAACTTGACTGGAGAGCTTTCTCTCCTGAGACAAATGACTTTAACATTGAGCAGGGTCTCTCGATATTGACAAATAATATACATAGTGCTATTGACATAATTGCCCCAGATAAAACATTAAGGCCTGAAAAAACGAAGTATTTCCTTGGCTCAACTCAGAACTTCGCTTATTAAAATCAAAGCGTGAATGCCTCGCTTTCTAAGGGTATTTTCCCATCGGAATGGAAAAAGTCCAGAATTCTGGCAATCAAAAAAGTCCCTATACCATCGACTCCTTCTGATTTTCGCCCTGTATCTCTCTTATGCTTCTTGTCGAAAGTCTTGGAAAAGCTTGCTCATGATCAGGTGGTGGGCTTCTTGACCAAAAGAAAAGTTTTAGATATATACCAGACTGGCTTTCGCAAACACCACAGCACTCAGTCTGCTTTAATTAAATTAACTGATGATATACGCCTGGGCAAGGAAAAGAAGCTAGCCACTCTGTTATTACAGTTTGACTTTTCTAAGGCATTTGACAATGTTTCACCATCTAAGCTGCTTCAAAAACTTCAGGTGATTGGCTTTTCAAGATCATCATAAACCTGATTCTGGTCATACTTGAGCGGACGTTCCATGTGTGTTGCTTCCAAAGTATCCTCTTCGACTTATCGTGTTACAATTATAGGAGTGCTTCAAGGCTCAGTACTTGGTCCGCTCCTGTTTTGTATATACATGAATGATCTAAAGGATCACTTGGATGAGCATATATGTCCAAACCCCAACGCATCTAATTGAGCAGGGCATACAACAATTATCTAAGTCAGTAAAAATAGTGGTGTCATGGGCAGAATAAAATGGCTTATCATTAAATATAAAAAAGACCAAGGCTATCGTTTTTGGTTCCTGTAAAACCATAAAAACATTCAAAAAGCTAGATATACCAAAAATAAACATCAATATGAATGGTGATTGTATCCCATTTGTGGAGCAAGTTACCTGCCTAGGCGTTATACTTGATAATACCCTCTCCTGGCGTTCTTAAATTCAACAAGTCACCAAAAAAGTGAATAGGGTACTTTATGGTCTTCGGATCATTAGACCATGCACCTCTCAATCTCTCCGTAAACGTCTAGTTGAGTCATTAGTAATGCCACAATTGGATTACTGTAGTGTCATCTACTCTGATATCTCTAAACAATTGGGTGACCAGCTTCAGAGGCTTTCTAATTCGAGTATTAGGTATATCTTTGGTCTAAAATGGCAGGAACACATCACACCTTACAGAAGACGACTTAACTGGATGCAAATAACTACGCGTAAAAACTGCATATAATTTCATAAAATAATGTCTGAAAAAGTTTTCAGTCTGAGAAAAATTTTACAATCACAATATATTTGAAATACTCCCTGGACCCTTGAATGAAAAAATTGAGACTGTCGCCTGTTATCAGTGATTGATAAATGCAGCATTTTATAAACTTCTCTAATCATGAAATCGATTATTTGATATAATAGAATATATTTTTCTGGAATATAAATGTCAAGAAAAATTTTAGTGCTTGGGGATTGATACCATAATAATAACCCGAATTCACATGTAAGAAGTACAGAATAAAATTAAGGTACTGCTCTTAAAATAATCTTTATTTAATTATTTTATCAAAAATATTAATGTTGATTGCTATATATTTCCTGAAATCATAAATAAAACAGAATAGTATTGATTCAAAAAAAAATTCTATAATTATGCTTGAAAACCCTAAAATTGTGTAGGTTTTGTATTGGTATGCATATAAAATACGTTTTTTTTGAATTTTTTGAAAAGCGCAGCAGTTCCAGTTTTTTGCCAGGTGTTTTTGTCATATACAATGTGTCTTTAATGAGTAGAAACAATCCGTTCTTGTCACCATTTTGGATCGGATAAATTTTTCTTCAAGACTGGTGTGCAATTTTTATTATATTATATCAACTTATAAAACAATTGTAAAAGAGTGTACTAATTTTGTCATGGCAAAAAAACTGAATAATAATAATAATAATAATATGGAATAAATAAAAATGTATTTGAAATATACATTAAAGTTTTTTTTTTTTTTTTTTTTTTTCTTTGCGTTGGAAGTGGAGAAATGCGTTACGCATACTTTTTAGCACCCGCACTGACAGTTATGTGGGACTCGACTTAGTTTGCCTGTACCCAATAAAACTCCACTCCCTTCCTACCTTATGCGAGTTTATCCCGGGACCGTTTCCACATTACTTCAAGAAACGGTTCAAGGCCATTTAGTTCTAGTCGTGAACTCCATCTTTTGACTTGCGTCAAATGACTCGCCAGTCTAGTTAAGGACTCCGTCGTTCCATCTGATTAAAATTCCGTCTTTTGTGCAGTCATCTTCAATAAAATATATGTTAGCTGAAATATAAATCATTTCCTATTATCGTCAAAAGAGAAGGTAATTTATAAATATATAAATAAATAATTATTATCCTACAATCTTCGAGTGATTGCGGTATTAAAAGTAAGTGCAGGAATGATTGTATGTTAGTGAAATACCTTCAGTCATCTGGATAACCGCAGAACGTCTCAATATTAGCCTATACCTTGGAATTCAGGTTTTTTGGTGTGCAGTACGTACTCCACATACTGGCTGATTTCAGACCATACTTCTTTATTTCAAAACATCAGGCCAACCACATTCTCAGGTGTGGTTTGACCGATGTTAGCTTCTAATTGAAACTTTTTAGTAGCACACCTATCGCATTTGAAGAATGTGTGTTCCGGCGTGTCTTCTTTGCCAGGACAGTATATACATTCAGCTCTATTCATCTTCTGGATCCGAAAAAGGTAGGAGCAAGAAAATCCATGCCCGCTTAGGAATTGGGTCAAAAATTAATTAATGTCCCCATGCCCTCTATTTCTCCATGGTGATATCTCTCCTATCAATCTCTTGGTCCATTTGTTCTCCGAGTAGTCGGTCCAACGTTTCTGCCAATCGCTTAGGCTGATCTGGTGCAAAGTAGCCTTTGCGCGGTCAATGCCTCCCCTCTCTTTGTTCAGATAGATATACTGTCTCTCAAGAGCCAGCAGCCCTATAGGGATTACTCTGGCAATAAGTAGAGCTGCCTCCAAGGACACTGTGCGATAGGCACAGGAGATTCGCAGGAGTATTGATACAGGAGTATTGATAGGGTGACCGACATAAGAAGCAATGAGCCTGGCAGCCTTTTCCGTGCTTCTCATAATATGCGCCTTAAACGTCAGCTTCATGTCCAACAGCATTCCCAAGTACTTTAAGTAATCCTTCGTTTCTATCCTATCCTCCGCAATACATATTGGAATGATGGTCTCATTATGTTTACGGGTGAATAGGACAATCTCAGTTTTCGCCGTCGCAAGATTTAGACCGTGGTCTTCCATCCAATAGTTGACTCCGTGTATTGCCAGGTTCAGTTTCTCCTCGGCAGTTTGTACATCTTTTGCCTGGATAACTATGACCAGATCGTCAGCATACCCGACGGTAAAAGTATCTTTCGGTATTGGGAGCCTAAGTACCTGATCATACATGATGTTCCATAGATCCGGCCTGAGGACCGATTATTGGACTGATAATGCCTTAATCTTGTTCTCTCCTCAATCTTGTTCCTTACGCAGTTTCAAATATTATTTCTCGATTGCTCAGGTAACTGCTGATAATTCTTCGCAAATATTTTGGCACCTGGAAGTTCCTTAGCCACTCCATAAAATCGCTCCATCTTGCTGAATTCAAGGCATTCTTTACATCTAGGGGCGTGATTTTCCTAGAGTAGTGATTGCCGTATGTTCATTCTTAATGACGCGGGTGATGCTGCTTATGGCATCGATAGTTGCCTTCCCTCGGCGGAACCCGTATTATCGGGGAGAAAGGTCTTCTGCAGTTTCTACAGCCCTCAGTATCCGTGGTTGCAGCATCTTTTCATAATTTTTCCCGGCTTTGTCCAGTAATCCTAGAGGATGCCAATAGTTTGGCAGCCTAGGGTCCCCTTTACCCTTGCTGATTAGGACTAGTCTGGCTCTTTTCCAGAGTTTGTTGAAGACGCCCGCTCGTGCACAGGTATTGTACATACACATAATAAGCTGTGGATACTCGTGTACGGTTATCTTTAAAATCTCTGTGGGTATTCTATCAGGACCAGGTGCCTTTCCATTTTTGAGCGAGTCTACTACTGTTACAAGCCCCTCCGGTGAATTCGGGGATATCCTCCTTGTCATCCTCCTCTAAGTCATCCTCTTTCTCCCTCTCAGCGTGGGTAGGGAAAAGTCCGTCAAGTATACGGCCAACTTTCTCTTCGTTCATAATGCCACTTGCAGAAAGAGCCCCAATTCTCTTGGTGACTATTTTGTAACCAAGACCCTATGGGTCATTGTCCACCTCATTACACAAAGCTATCTCGCATGCTCTCTTGCTTCTCCTAACAGCAAGTCTCAGGCTTTTCTTAACCTGCTTATGCTCTGCCATAAGCTCAGCAGCGTCCGTTCTGGTCTTAAAACGTGTAGCTCTCCTTTTTGTCGTTAAGCACGCATTTTTTAGACGGGTTATTTCAGCGTTCCACAAGTAGGCTGGTGGTCTATCTTCACGGGTTTTTTTTTGGGCATGGCTTTGTTACATGCCTTTTCCAACAAAGTTATGATTTCCTTGACTAATTTCTTTGCGTAGTAAATATATCCTGGCCTTATTGCTTTTCCCAGGATAGCAGTCTCTCTTCTTTTAAGCATGTTCACAAATATTTGGCGGTTTAGCAGCTTGATGTTCCATCCAGAAAATTTCCGTGCTTCGTCTCATCGTATCTTTCGCCGTTCGTCATGCACCTCAAAAGAGATATATTGGTGGTCACTCGCTAAGAAGTCCTCCAGAACTTGCCAGTCTATAATTCTAGCAGCTAAATCTTCTGTTGCAAGGAATATATCCGGGATGGTCTGTCTATAGCCAGGTCTTCTGAAAGTTGTAGTGTTACCTACTTTTAGCACCGCGAAGTTGAGCCTGGCCAAGTATATGCTCTCCTCTGTCATCCGTTTCGGGCATACTCCACTCGGGAGCCCTTGCGTTGAAATCGCCTCCTATGGCAATTTCGCCGGTCATGTACCTTACTGCATCTTCTAGACTGTTAAGTTTGGTCAGAGTGTCCTCTCTGGACTCATTTGGTATTAAGTACACTTATGTAAGTAACACTTTGTGTCTTAATCCAGACAAAACCTCTGCCGGAGCCATTCTCTTGTACAAGTACCTTCCTTGGATTTACTATCCAAATAGCTGCTTTCACTAGCTTGAAGCACCTTTAACATTATTTGACTTGCTAAAGTCTGCGCCGCACCTTAATTTTACAAGAGCCCCTCGTAGCGCTTCGCTCTTTCCTTTTCCAAGGTCGTGCATCAACTCCTTCCGTTTTAGACCGAGGTCCAAGCATAGCATGCACCTTGCATTTGCTGCGCAGTCAGTTGCTTTGTGACCTACTCCTCCGCATTTATAGCGTTTCGCTCTCCTGTCCGGTCCGTTACATTTTGTGGCTATATAACCAAAAAGCAGGCATTTAAAACAGCGTGATAACGGGGTTCTCAACCTTACCCTGCAGTTCATCCACCCAATTTTGATACGCTTCATGTTGACCAGTTTAAAGGCGGATATTTCATCAAGGTCAACGTAAGCAGCTCTCTGTTCTCTTGCGTTGCTTTTAGAAATAGTCACCTTAGCTATCTCCGCGTCTTCTTCTTTGCCTTTGATGGCATTTAGAATGTCAATAAGCTGGGTGAGGCAATCCATGTCAAGTATTTGGATCCTCCTGTGCACCCAGTACTTTTCTTACTTCTTGTGAGAAAGAAACTATTTTGTGACTAGGTTCTTTCAGCTCGACCAGGACATCGCCCGTCTTCGTCTTTCATACCGATCTTATTTTGGCACCGAATTCTTCTGGTTGGACCTGAGACCTTATAGCTCCCAGGACTTCAGCGTATGTTCGACCCGTAGGCAGTTTAATAGCTACAGTTCGGTCCCGTTTTTTAGGGATTGTCTTCTTTTTCATGGGTTCAGAAAGCTTATTGTTTTCACCCTGCCCTCGCTTAGCTTCTTTTTCCTCTTTTTCTCTGCTTCTTTTTGTTTGCAACCGTTTGAAAGGGTTCGTTAATACGATCCGTATCATGGGTTGTAGTATTTTCACCCGACTTACTCTGTTGTGTTTCAGGCAGTGTCAGGGACTGACTATGGATATTAGCCACATGAGCCGCAGATCTGCCATTATTACTGAGCAGCTACGAGTCTTTTGGGGAGACTTCCCTACAACAGTTCTCTTAGCATGCTCCTTTTTTGATCCTGAAGATTCAGCGTTTTCGCTTCGTGTTCTTTTTTTTAGCACCGAGCCTGTTATATGTATTTTAAATAGGTGCTCAATTCCACTCTTTTCATTATATAACTGATCTCTTATGGCTTTGAGGGCAGTAACTTTGTCCTTCATGTCACTTACACCTTTATTAACACAGCGACTATGTTTATCTGTTTATAAGTCATAGGGTGTATCATCTTGCCTATCTTGTATTTACTGATCTCTTGTATAGCTTTGACTGTAAATTCACATCCTTATTGTAACATCTATTGTAAACATTACTTTTTTAACGATATGTATTTAGAATGGCCCCTTCTTTACTGACTTTTTGATATTTGAACTTGGTTTTTCTTTTTTAAATAGGGTATCATAACAGAAGACTGTACAAAGGTCATTATTGTCATTTTCATATTTTTTTTAAATTTTATTTTTATGTTCATAATACTGATCAGAATTTGATTAGTGACACCTTGAGAACTGTTAACATCTTGCTATAGCAAAGCGTATTTTCCCTTGAAGGAAAATGCACTCTTTGCCCATGCTGGACCACTTTAAATGCACTTTGGCATAAATGTACTAGTGAATGCATATTTGAGTTAATAAATTTTACTCCAATCGCTGCAGCTTGCATATTCCGTGGTGAAATTTAAGACGCAATCCATATCCATAAAAAAATCATGTAAAACTTTTTTTTTGCTTTACCCCGTAAAGTGGCCTTCACAAATCTTTTGCATTCGCAGCGTCATTAATATATCCATCATTTGTTCTTTCTTTAGGTAATTTGAAACTTGCTAAATTTTCACATTCTTTTTCATCAAAAATCCCTGGCAATTAACAAATTTTTTGTTGCTTAAATCTTTCTTTAAAACAAATTCTGAAAATTTTACTTTACAAGAAGCGCAATAAAAGGTGTAAGGTTTATAGTTTTCTGCCGGTTGGTTAAATCTTTTTACTAAGTATTTATTTAAATCTAATTGTTCATGTTCATGCCCTGCCAAAACTTTTATACCATTTATAAAACTTTGAATAACTACTTGATATAAATGATCAAATCATTTTAAAAGCTTCTTTGTTTTCGATGAATTCGCATTATCTTCAGTGCTTTCATATTCACTATCGAAACTATCTTCTGAATCAAAATATTCATCTTCATCGCTGTCTTCATCGTTTTTATTTTCACTTTCATCCTTTTCATCTGAAACAAATTTTATAATTAAATATCGGCTGATTCAAAGTGAAAAGTATGTTGACTTACAGAGGGGTCTTTCGATTGAGCTGTAACTTTGCATAGGTGATTATTCATATAAAATGTATGGCAAAACGTATTTTAACTTCTTAAAAACGATTCAATCCGTCTCTGATAATTATTAAAATTTTGAACTGATTTTAAAGCTCTCAGTCAGGGAAATTTTTGATTTTCTTATAATTTTTTTAACATGCTTTTATGAAACGAAGCAAATATTGGTGGCTGGTAGCTTTAAAATCAGTCAAAAATTGTAAAAAGTTACAGATACTGAGACGGTACGAAAGGGGGCCTGGCGTACCTTCGATTCTTTTCCGTATTAAGAAATTACCGGATGCATAAGGATGGGTATTGGTTTAACACAATGACCAGACTTGATTTAATGTAACAAAAATAAAGTCAATTTATTTTCAGAAAAAATATGCTTTGTCTTACAATTAATATTTACAATTTTTCGTTGTGTATGTAGCAAAATTTATATAAAACAAACGTGATTAATTTAATTATTGACTTTCAAGAAAATGCAAAATTATATAAAGAAAAATGAATTTAATATTAATAACGTTAGCTCGGTTTACGTATAGTGCTTAGGACAACCCCAAGTAAGGGAATTATATGCCGGACTGTTAAAAGACGGGAGCAACTCGCCGTCGCATTGACTTATAGCAAAGCAAAAGGTTTCTGACGTCACGCGGTTGGTAACCAGACCCACGTGACCATCTAAGGACTCTAAACGCCAATCTCAGTGCAGCCCTTAATTAACCCGACCGTATTGAGAGAGCAACTCACTCGAATAGCAGTCAAGATAACTAAAGAGATTTACCTGTAGAAGGGGTAACCAACTTCTACTGATCGGGTCGAGAGACCATAAGTGGCAGCGCCAGATTCCCTTTACCGAGCGATAAGACGTACAAAGGGAGCATTTCGCCCTTGCACGGCCGGTATATATAATAGGTGGTAACCAACCTATGTTTCCCTCCTTGGAGCATCTCCAAGAGCACAAGTAACTAGAGCATCTCAAGTTTACTTAAGATCCGTTGTGCAACACAGCCGGATAACGAATGTATATTTTCTCGTGTCTTTGCGCCGTATTTATACGTTTTCGCTCACATTAACGCGCATAAGATAGTAGAAGATATCTCAAAAGTGAGATTAATTTTTAATAATAATTTATTTATTAAAATATTTTTGTGGTTTTAAATCGTCATATAATATAGAAAGATATGGTACCCAATTAAGGGGTAACCAAATGTACTGTGTCCAATTGTACCATGTCCGAATGTAAAATGGCTCAATGTACCGTGTTGGTGGCAGCAGCGGCAGCATTTAGAATTTTATAATATAGAGAGATATGACTATTCTACTCTACTGTGGCAATGCCTTAAAAAATAACCTAACCTAACCGTAGGGGTGCTTTACAATTAGTATTTGTTACTAGTTCAAAGAAATGCATATTTATAGAGTAGCCTAACCTAAGCCCATCGGGTGCCTTGTTGCAAGAGTCCTATAATTATAATATATAGTACAAACTCGAACCTACACGAAACCGCTTTCATGGTCATTAACTGACAAAGGTTAGTTAAATTTAACTTTATCTTACATAAATCCGTTCACGTTATATTTTTATTCATTTTAATCGTCTTCGTGAATTTAAACGAAATCGCTTCGCTAAAGTTAAGTTTAACCAGTAAATGCTAACTTTATCGGGAAAGCCAACCTTAACGTTATCACATTATGATCTATACTACTACGGACAAAGACCACTCGTCGATTGAATTAATTGACTTCACAAAGTATTTACGACCTTATGCTTTTTTAATTTTTAACAATACGGTTATTCATTATTTTATTTATAAAAGGAGTTGTTTTAAAACGATTTATATTATTTAAAAACATTTCCTTTTTGCTACTGTAGATGTACGTGTAATACAAGATATTGTTTGAATTTCCAGCAGGGAAAACACCCCTAAATTAAATAAACTATTTCTTCTACTGTAATGATAAAGGGGTTAATATTAATTAAAATAAAATACTGATAGCTTTGCATTATCTGCTACTATTTTTTACCTGAAACGGGGTAAAGAACCGGGACTTGAGGTTAGGTAATGTTAAAAAATTGACTCATAAAACATATAATTATTTTAAATAATAAGAAAGATTGTTATTTATTTAATCATGGGGTGACCCATGCAGGAGGAAAAATATATAAATTTATTTACAGAATGATCGCGGGCTGCAGCGTGCATAAAGAAATAAATATGGCCGATGGCCTTGAAATATTTTTGAGTTCTTAAGAATAGCACGTGGCGCACTTGTTCAATTATTACAAAGGGTTGATTTATTTTAATTTGCAAACAAGTGCATGAAAATATTTAGTTCAATTATATAAAAAAATGCCTTGTGATAATAGATAATAACCGCGCACGCACTATTGAAAACTATGTATTTAAAAAACACAAACTAATCACACACGCACATTCGTTTTATTACTTATTCGCGATTATTTTAGCCTCGCTGTGGCTTTTACAAAAATAAAAAATAATAATTATAAAAAAAATAATAAAGGTATTTTACATAGAAACCTGTGATCACTTATCATAAGAATAATTTTTACCTTAAGGATTTTGGAGATTCTGATTTATAATGAGAAAAACAAAGATAGTCTTATAAACAACTTAAATTTTATGTGTATTTATCCTATCAACACTTCAATTTTCACTTATTAATAAAATAACTTATTTTTTATGATTATAAGTAATATAAAAAACTAAAAGAAATATTAATGACAAAAAACTAGTTTAGTTATAATATATTATCTAATTATTTAAGTTTTTCTAGCTACGAAATTATATAAACAATAATTTCGGAGCTAGAAAAACTTATGCTCGTTTTACTCTCACGCCAAGCCGGCGAATAATAATGATAATACTTGGGGGAGAGAGAGTGACCAGCGTTGCGAGTCGTGAATGCCGTCTCTTCATTTATTAATTTCTATTGCACCGGAATATATAAAGTTATAATCTCGCATTATACTACTGTAGTAACTACTTTTCGAAGTTATTGTAAACTTTTAATCACTTTTCGGTTACAAAAAAAAAGTTTAAAAAACAAAATGTTATGAACATTTAAAAATTTTTTAATTAAGGGGTACTTTTCAAAACCTGAGAGATTATTTTGTACCGCAAGCGTTGTTATTTATTTATAATTAAAATACGAGAAAATTTAAAACTAAAAGGTTATGACATTTGTTACATTTTTTTTAATTTTAGGGGTACTTTTCACCCATAAATAAATAAACAAATAATAATATATATCAATAAATTTATTTTATACAAAACATAACTACTTTTTAGTTGTATAAATTTTAAATACTACATTGATGACAAGATTAGTGATAAAATATTGCGGTTTACAGCGTTTGAAAGGGGACACTTACACCAAAAAAATTAGACCAACTGGAAGTGTTTTGGTTAACTTGTGAGGTTTAAGCGTTTCATTGAAAATTACCAAAGAATCCTATTTTATAACATTGAACCCTGCGTTTCTAAGCCTAGAAGGCACATTGGAATGAACAGAGGGTAGTAGGCATGTTTTTTCAACATAATAAACTCATCCATAACCATTTAAGAAAAAAAATTTAATTAATTATTTCATTGATTCGAAAAATTCATAAATGCATTTTTATTTAATTAATTTATATCTTAAATTAAGTAGATTCAAATTTTGAAAAATTTATTTAAAACCCTAAAATTTTTTTTTAAATAATGTGACTAAAACTTATGCCAAATTAATATAATCACATAATAAAAGTTTTTGTTTTACAATACTCGAAAAAATTTTTTATTAAATGACAATATTTTTTTACAATTATACGTATGTCACAAAAAATATGAAAATTTTGAACTGCTTTAAACATGAAATAAATAGAAGACGCATTACAATCACGTTACATTTACGTTATTAATAAAAATATTTAAATTATGAAAAAAATTTTATCTGATTCATGCATATACCTTAATATAAAAACGTATAAAAATAATAAGCTTAAAAACATTCAGACTTCTATAATTGCGCGTAGAAATTTACTATCAAAATTTCGATTATACGAGCTCGTTTGCTCAAGAGATGAGGTATATATAAATGATTGTAACGCTGCATTATCAAATCTTTGAATTGGTAACATGGATATACAGTATGTTGGTGATAAGTCTACAGCCTTAACTTTATATATAACCAAATACATTCTGAAACCTGAAAAAAATGAGGCAGAAAATTTATTTCAAAATATTGCTAATACAAAATCATTATGTGAAAAATTGTATTCAATTTGAATGAGAGTGTTACATTATAGAGAATGTGAAGCCATAGAGGCTGCCGATACCTGTTTGAGATATTCTTTATATGGTTCTGATTCGGATAAAGTTATCAGATAATTTAACGTTTTTAAAATAAGAAGTAAAAGAATAAAACCATATTTTCATCAACTTAGATGATACAAACACAGATCTATTTTATCCTCATTTGATTGATGATTATTATGCTTCTCGCTCTGTTATTTTAAATGACATTATTTTATACAACTTTGCTTCATGGTATGATATAAAAAATGAAGAACCAAAATCAGAGGATTCAGTTTTTTATCCACTTGAAAATAACAAATTTTTTAAAGAAAAGGACATATAATTATCTTTTAAATCGCTACATTTTTAATATTAAAAATCAACCAGAACAACATTTTTATTCTCTGCTATTATTATTCAAACCTTGCAAAAATATAGACTTATTAAAAGGATCATTTAAAACTTACCAAAAAGCATTTTTACATTTTCAAGATAAGTATCCAGAGTTAAAAGCTTATCATGAAATAATAACATGCCAAGAACTCAATTTAGAAAAAATAAAAGATCTTATTAAAGAAGATAGTAAATTGTATAATGAAACTGAAGATAATAATTTAGATACACACTGTAAAATCGGTGAACAAAAAATTGCCGTTTACGGAAATAAAAAAGTGATACTCATGCAAAAAAAATAAAATTAATTGGAAGAATTTTAGTTAACTTCCGAGGTTGCAGCATTACTTTGAATATTACGAAAAAACCAAAAAACTTTTTTTTAAACATTTTTTAATATATTATATTATTTCTACATAAAATTATTGGTTGATTTCTTAAAAAGTTTTGTGGGTGCTATGTAGTTTTTAAAAATGGCTAAAAACGGCTACATTGACTGATGATATCTCTGAACCTACAAATCCAAAATAAAAAAGTTTTAGTGCAAAATGTTAGTCTTTTGATTGAAGTGTGCCAAATATTAGGGGATTTGATTGAGTAGTTTCGGATTTAGCAATTTTCGGGTATTAATTCTCTTTAAAAAATGGGTTAAAATTTGTTTCAGAATTACCCTTAAAATTGCTAAATCCAAAACTACTCGATCAAATCCTCTGATATTTGGCACATTTATTATATATCAAAAGACTGCCATTTAGCACTAAAACTTTTTTATTTTGGATATGAAGCTTCAGAGATATCATCAGTCAAAGTAGCCGTTTTTTACCCATTTTTGAAAACTACACTGCACCCACAAAACTTTTTAAGAAATCAACTAATTACCACAAAAGTGGTCTCATTTTGTTTGTTTTAATAAATAACAAATTTAATAGAAAAAAATTTCAAAAAACTTTCCGTTAATCTACTTTTATTTCAATTTTTCTGTTTTTAAAATGTCGAACTGCCGCCGCTCGGTGCCTAAAATGGACACAGTAGATATACATAGTTGAAAAGGCCAATGAGAATAAAAAACTAGATCCTTTTCCAGTCAATTTAAGAAAACCAAAATCTTTTTATGTTGCCACCATTTTTGGACAGAGGGGAGTGGCCGGGTTGAGAAATAATCGCCCATATCTCTCTATATTATAAAACTCTGAACGCTACCGCCGCATCCGCCGACATGGGTCATTTGGGCACCCTCATTTGGGCACCCCCATTTGGGCACCCCCGTTTGGGCATGGTACATGTAGACACAATACTGTCAGGCACTTCTAAATTTTACACTATTATATTATACACAATTTATGTTACAGGGGGTTTCTTTAGAAATAAAAAATAAAAATTAAGAAAATGGGAAAACCAATTACCCATGTAAAAATGTTGGTACAGATAATATACAAATTGTATATAGCATTGTATACTAAAAAGCTGTATACAAAAATGATTCTAAACAATTTATCAATTGAGAGATTTGCCAAAATAGAAATAGATAAATTCAAAAAAGGGAAATAGAAAATAAAATAAAAATTTCTGCTCCAGCTGCACATTTCTTGTTTCACGGCTCCAGGCTCCAGGAATTCCGTAGAAACCTAAAAATAAAAAAAATCCATATTTTCTAATTTTTCCAAGACTTTTTTTTTCATGTCTTAATTTATGCACGCACATTTTTTTTAATTTTTATTTTATTTTCCATCTACAGATTTCTTCTTTCATGGCTCCAGGCTCCAGGAATCCTGTAGAAACCTTAAAATAAAAAAAAACATCATATTTTCTAATTTTTCCAAGACTTTTTTTTCCATGTCTTAATTTATGCACGCACATTTTTTTTCACTAATAATTTTTTTTTTAGGCATTACTTTTTTCAAATACAATTTTAATCACTCTTAAAAAAATGAAAAGGTCCATCCACAAAACAAGAAAATAACCTTAAAAAATTATAAAAATTTAAATATTTTTTAAAATAAAATTCTCCAAAATTATTTAGATACTCACCTTAAGTATTGCATTCCAGTAATCAGTGTAGAAAAAAAAAATTTAGTTTGTCGATGAAAGGATAAATTTTATTTTCAAGTTTTGTTTTGATTTAAGGATGGATTGAGATTTTTTATAAAATAATTTATGATTTACGACAGTCAAACACGGCTCTTAACTTATAAAAAAAAATTGTCAAAAAAAAAAAAGTTGATCGCGTGAAGTCTAACTAATCGGTCGCATGCTACTAACAAAAATTTTTTAACCTAAGTTTTGCAGTTTCATTTTTTTTTAGATTTGTTTTTTTTTGTATGTGTGATCCGCGATTGATAGTTTTAAATCATAAATTATTTTATGAAAGATGTCAATCGATCTATAAACCATAAAAAATATTTAAAAATTAAATTTTTTAAATTAAATTTTATTTTATTTTTTTTTTCTACACTGATTACTGGAATGGAATACCTAAGGTGAGTTTCTAAATAATTTTGGAGAATTTTATCTCAAAAATATATAAATTATAATTTTTAAGGCTATTT
This sequence comes from Anagrus nilaparvatae, assembly GCA_022575985.1. Taxonomy (NCBI): domain Eukaryota; kingdom Metazoa; phylum Arthropoda; class Insecta; order Hymenoptera; family Mymaridae; genus Anagrus; species Anagrus nilaparvatae. The sequence goes on from JAKSXM010000007.1 coordinate 33,965,012, forward strand.
TCTTGTTTTGTGGATGGATCGAGACCTTTCCAGTTTTTTTAAGAGTGATTAAAATTGTATTTAAAAAAAATAATGCCTAAACAAAAAATTATTAGTGAAAAAAAATGTGCGTGCATAAATTAAGAAATGGAAAAATAATTCTTGGAAAAATTAGAAAATATGAATGTGTTTTTTTATTTCTAAGTTTCTACAGGATTCCTGGAGCCGTGAAACAAGAAATTTGTAGCTGTAGCAGAAAGTTTTATTTTATTTGCTATATACAATTTGTATATTATCTGTACCAACTTTTTTAAATTGGTAAATCAAATGAAAATTTAAAAAATGCTTTAAAGTTAATCCAAAACGGACATTCAATTTCATATGCATCAAGATCATTCAAAATTTCACGAGAAACATTAAAGCACAATATGAAAAAAAATAATATTAATATAGTATTCAACAACAAAAATTGTACATATTATACAAAAATGTTAGACTTAATTAAAAATAAAAAATCTATTTAAAAAATATCTAAAATTATAGGAATACCTGGAGCAACACTATGATGTATTATAATTTTATTCAAAGATATATTTTAAATTTATTTATTTTTTATAAATGATAAGAAATAATTAGTAAAATTTAACAATGGATTTTATATTATTGCATTTAAAATAAATTTTTGTGAAAGAAAATTGTTGGAGTCCAGTAATTTATTACTACATGTTAAAGAAGAGGGGGCACTAACGAAGTCAGTCGTTCGTCCTACATTGGGCAGTACACTTCGTATTCTATATATATATTGTATTGACGCGTTAAAATATTGATATAAAATATATTTGATGTGTATTAATAATTTTAATAGATGTGTATTAAAACAAATAAATATTAATAATTTATATTATAATTTATATCATAAATAAATAAGTGTTTGTTGTGTATATGTAAATACTGTATATATGTTAGTGAGTTCCCCCCTTAATTCTATATGCATAACCGCTCCGAGCCTCAGTGCTCTGCTAGATCGCAAGCTAGCAATAGCTATCAATAAAGTTATACTTTTATATTTAATCAGTTCAAATTATATTATTAATAATCTCCATCACCATTACAATCCTATCCATTATTAACCGTTTGGCATCCCTGGAATAGAACCTACGGAAAATTGAAAGAATCAAATCAAGTATATTGAAAGATTTCTTTGAGAAAAGAAAACATGTGCTTTAGAAAGAATTTCAAGATGGAGTATTAAAATTTGGATTTTACAAGATTGAATATTAATCAAGTGTGGTGTTATTTTGTGAAACTTTGTTTCTAAGGCGGAGCAAAAAATAAATTTATTTTACGTAAATTTATTAAAAATAATTTTTTTTTCTAAAAATTATCTTATAATCGTGACACTGCTAAAGTGATTTATATCATGGTTGAAAAAACTTGTGCTGTTCGAAATCGCCTAAGAAAAATAAAGTGAAGTGCTGAAAAAATTATTTATCAAAAATCTCAAAAATTTAAAAGAGTGACTAAATTATCGTTAGAAAATTTGAGAAAATTTATGCCGAAATAAAAAAAATAAAAATTTTCAAGGTGACGTCATCGCTAGAAAAAAGGAAGAATTTACCACCCTACCATAAAAAATTAGAACTTTTGCTTCGTCATCGACATCTTTACCGGGTCGGCGCGCGCAGTTCTTCATGTTTCTTCGCCGTTCTACCGCCATTAGAGAGAAGCGCTTTCAATGTGCATAAAAGATAAAGAAGAGGAGACGAGTTCTGTTAAATATAATCGAAGCGGCGAACGCCGACGAAATTTATGCAACTACGAAATTTTCAGTGATGGCAACCATGAGCTCAATCTTCAAGTTTCGTCGGCTGCTTACTTTATAAAAAATGAGTTTTTTTTTCTATGCTTTTTGCCATAAGTACATTTTTTTTTATTTTTTTTATTAAAACAACTGATATTCTTAAAACTTATTATTATTTTAAAGTATCTGCTCTGCAATTAATCAATTGTAGTAAATTAATCTTTTTAATATAATAAATTATTTAAGGCCCCCTTTTCATTATTTTGTGTAATTTTAATGAATTTTAAACATCTTTTTTTTTAGTTATTTTATTATACAAGAACTTCAAATTTTTTACATTTTATAGAGGGCGTCAAAGTAGAGGCTGAAAAAAAAAGTAAAAAACGGTTCCACACCTAGCGCCTATTGTGGACATTCGAAACAAAAAAATAAAAGAGCGTTTTATTCCCTAAACACTTCTCAAGTGCTGGAACTAAAAGTTTGCAAAAATTCCAAAAATTGACCATTTGGTGCGCCAAAAACAAAAAATGGAGATTTTTAAGTAAAAAAAAACACCTAATATGGTCAATAAAAAATTTTCTAATCAACTTTTTTCTGATCTTCTAGTTCCAGCACTTGGCACTACAATTACAAATAAATCGCACCTAGATTTAGGTGAATAAATTTTTGAGTTAAAACTGGAACCGATTTAAAAAAGTAGTTTTGAGATAAACGCGTTTAAAGTTTTTAAATGCTTATGTTTTCATATGAATCCGTCCCATAAAAATCAAAATATCTCAAAAACATATATTTCTTTTTGCTTGAAAATTTTTTTATACACTCTTGAAATGTTTTTAAGCAAGAAAATGAAATAAAAAAAAGTGCATTACGAATTTTAATTTTTGAAAAGGGGGCCTTAAATTACAATGTAAAATATTAAATTTTTTTTTTATTTTTTTTTATATTAATTAAAACTATTGTATTTTAAAAATAAATATATATTAAAAAAAAAAAAAACATAACCTATAAAATTTAAAATCTTTTTTCTGCTATTTCAAATAAATTTTAAAATCTTTTTCTGCTATTTTAAATAAAATTTAACATTTTTTTTTCTGCTAATTTGTGTAAAATTAAATTTATTTTAAAAATTATAAAATTATTATTTAAAATTTATTTTGAAAATTAAAATTGAGTAAATTTAAAATTTTTTCTGCTAGGTTATGTAAACTATTATTGTGTGTTGTTAAGCAAATATTTTATTTGAGAATAGTCTAATTAATTTTGATGTTACCTAGGTTACAATATTGGCGTTTTTGGACTGGTGATCTGGATTTAATTGAAACTACCTAGCTGGACCTCAGCCATTGGGGACTCTGATGATTCTTGACATTCCATTTGCTGGTCAAACACAACATCAGGTCATAAGGAGGCATTTGCATCATCCAGGGTTGATTTTGCGTCGCCAGTTAAGCACATAAAGTTAGCTTTTTTATTGTTGTAACCTGAGTTAATATTATTTGAACATTGTATTTAAAATTATTGTATAGGAAGGTTAATTATTAAATGCTCAAATGCACATTGTTTTGCTATTTAAATATATAATCTTGACTTAAATTAAAATCAATTTAAATACTTTGTACAAAATCAGAGAATAGGCTTTAACTATTTCTCAAGTTGCAAATATAAGATAATTTTCTTTTTAAAATTGGATCATTGATAATTATAAATACTTTAACTTTTTGATTTATTAATTTTAACTAGTTTTTAAATTGATTTGATAATCGATTTTAATTTTCATGTGTAATCGATGATTAGTTTTTTAAAGCGAAATTATTACATCAGTGTTATAATGTATTATCATGTGATTTCATAAAGTTTTTGTTTCAAAAAATACTTGATTGTAGTAAACAGTCTGGGATATAATTGTGTATTTAAAAAATTATTTAAAATTAATGTCATTTTAGTTTGTCAAATATTTTAAAAATTATTAAATTGTAACAATGGCATCAATATTATTAGAACAAGCAGGATTATATCCTAGACTTAAAAATGCCTATAAAGTTTTTGAGGATGCTGGTAATATGACAGCATCTAATTGCAAAATTAGAATAAAACCCTTAGAAAACTTGTGGTCAACTTATGAGCAAAATAACATGTCTTTACTTGCTCATAGAGACTATTCCCAACTTCAAACTCAACCCTATTTTACAGAGAATCATTTTACTGCAATAGAAGAATATTACATACAAAATATGCGCCTTTTTCAAACCTTTCTAGATGCAAACCAATAAATGAAAATATTGATCAACCATTACCTAGGCCTCATGTGGTAACGTTAGATAATGAGAGACTACCCCCATTACAAATACCTCACTTTAGTGGTGAACATACTGCATGGGAATCGTTTAGGGATGTCTTCCAATCATCGGTTATAAATAGGAAAAACTATTCTAATGTCGCGAAGTTGCATCAGCTAATTTCAGTACTTGAAGGTGATGCAGCTACTATAGCTGCCTCATATCAATCTACTGATGCTAATTTCGAGATTGTATGGAATAAGCTTAAGGAGAGGTACGAAGTTAAAAAAAGACTTGTAAATGCCCACATTGCTAATTTATACTCACTTAAGCCTATTCTAAAACCTTCTGCAACTGAGCTTAAAAATATTTTGTCCGGTGTCAACACCCCTCTTTCAGCATTAAAAGGACTAGGTAGAGCAGTAGATTCTTGGGATGAGCTAATAGTTTTTCACGTTTTAAATTTACTGGATAATGATTCTCGCAAACAATGGGAAATTTACTACAATACCTATTGTATCTCATTACCACCTCCTGCAAATAATGGAACTGATGATGCTTTAGTAAATGTAAAAGCTAGTTCTGAGCCTCCTTCTTTAGCAAAATTGTTGGAATTTATTGAAAACCAAATTAGCATTTTAGAGTCAATAGAAGAAGCTAGTAGTAGTCATGCTAGCAAACAATTTTTGGATTTCAATAAAAATAAATCTGCAAATTATTCCAATAATTCTGCTAAAGTTTTCAGTACTTCTGCTAATAATCAAAATAAATCAAGCCAAAGTTTAAATAATAACTGCTTCATTTGTAATGCCAATCACTTCTTTTTGTTTTGTGCAGACTATAAAAACAAAACTCCAAAACAGAGAGAGAAGATTGTTTCTAAACATAAGAGATGTTTTAATTGCTTAGGTGCACACTTTTTCTCAAATTGCACATCTACAAAAAGGTGTACTATTTGCAAACACAAGCATCATACATCTTTACATATTAAAGGTTTTAAAAAAAATACTAAAAATAGTGGTACTGGCACAAATAATGCCACTCGCAGCGTCAACACAGAGGTAGCTATTACTGAAACTAGTACATTATCAACCAGTTCTTGACAATTAAATTCTCAACCCCTTTTGGCGACAGCTATAGTTAAAGTTTGCTCAAAAAATGGACTGGAAGTATTGGCAAGAGCTCTAATTGACCAATGCTCCCAAGCCTCATTCATAACTACTTCTTTATTTAAGAAATTGCGTCTTAAAAAAGAACCTACTCAACTGCCTGTTTCAGGAATTAGTGGTAAAACTGATCTTGTTTGCTCGAATATGGTAAATCTTCAGATTAGACCTCACTTTTATTCAGATTACGTAATTAATGTCGATGCTTTTATAATACCAAAAATTTCGTCTTACGCACCTAATTCAGGTATTGATCTTATTAAATTCCCTCATATTAGCCATTTGCAACTTGCTGATCCTGGATTTGCTAAAAAGGGTCGCATAGATTTGCTACTATGTACAATTTGTCACTCCTCTTTAATTATTGGTGAAATTATTAAAGGACAAGAACATGAACCTATCGCAACCAGCTCAAAGCTTGGCTGGATAATTTCTGGTAATTCAGGTATCACTTCAAATTCTTGCTTAATGATGACTAATCTTCATATAAACTCTGATTTAGCATTTTTTTAGAGAGATTTTGGAAACAAGAGGAGATTTCGATCTCTCCACAAGCTTTGCTTACTCCAGATGAGCAGGCTTGTGAAAATTATTTTATTCAAACTCATTCGTGTGATTCGGAAGGTCGCTATGTTTTAAGATTGCCTTTTAAGGATTTGGAAACTGCAGATCTAAACTTTAATGGTTCCTTTCAACATGCAAAAAAAGTATTTGAAAAAACCGAAGCTCGCTTTAAAACTAATCTTGATTTTGCTCAAGCCTATCATAAATTTATGGATGCTTTTGAAGATTTAGGTCATATGGAACGTTCTCGTGCAATATTATCGTTTGTACTTTAGTATTTCTTGCCACATCACGGAATTTTAGGTCATAACCGTAAATTTCGCTCAGTTTTTAATGGTTCAGCCAAGGATTATAATAAAGTTTCCATTAATGATTTATTGCACAGTGGTGCAAATTTGCTTCCTGACTTGGTTGAGCTATTTATTAACTGGATGAAATACCGGTTCTTGTTTGTGTCGGATATAGAACATATGTTCCGACAAATTTTACTACATAAAGATGATAGAAGATTTCAACAAATCTTATGGCGGTATAATGATTCGGAAGACCTACAATCTTCCGGACATTAAAAACCGTAACTTATGGGATGATAAGCAGCCCATACCTTGCAAATCGTGTGATTAGACAGTTGGCTTTAGACGAGGGTCATCGTTACCCATTAGCTATAAATATCTTAAATCGCGAAACCTATATGGATGATACTTTATCTGGTGGTCACTCACTTCCAGAAGCTATTAAAAAACAAGCCGATCTAATACAAATTTGCAAGGTGGGTGGTTTCTCATTACATAAGTGGATGGCAAACGATCCTGCGTTATTGAAATTTACTGTTGCGATTCGTGCTGAAACAAAGTTGGATAACTCTTGTTTTAATTTGCTAGGCTTGAATTGGTGTCCTAACACCGATCATTTTACATTTGATTTTGAGTTAGACTAAAAACTGATCTTTCAAAGAGGCAGGTACTTTCTGCAATAGCTAAATCATTTGACCCACTTGGATGGCTCGCACCAGTGGTTTTTACAGCAAAAATTTTTCTTCAGAAACTTTGGAAATCCAAAAACCTAAAATTGATTGGGATATTACAATAAAATAAAATACATTGAGTTTCTTACTGATGATCTCGCTCAATGTATTCGAGTGAAATACCATTTATGTACTATGTAGGAAATAAGAAATTTTATTTCTTAATAATTTTTATATTCTTATGAATCTAGTACATGGAATCAAAATCTAATATATATTTATATATATTTTGTTTTATTTTAATTTGCTTGACGGGCATTCTTGATTAGTTATTACATTCATATTCACATCTAATGCCATGAATTTGGTGCTTTGAATGTAATACATTTTACTCAGCTATAACATTTGTTGCCATACAGTGGTCCACGTTATAAATTGATTTCAAGTATACTTTCTCGCAAGGGAAATGAAGTCGGGAGAGTATATAAGAAATCAAAGACAACTCAAGCTGAGTTTTGGTATATAAGAAAAATACATTGAGTTTCTTACTGATGATCTCGCTCAATGTATTCGAGTGAAATACCATTTATGTACTGTGTAGGAAATAAGAAATTTTATTTCTTAATAATCTTGAGTAAGTCAGTGAATATATTAAATGTAGATTGTCATGCTGTGAACCATAAAGAACCTGAAGAAGTAGTTATTTGGGACTTGGTCGATAGGTACTCTTCTTTACCCAAACTTCTAAGGATCGCATCCTGTGTAATTAGATTTGTAGATAAATTACTCATTAAAAGCAAAAATAAGTTGAAACAAACTTCTAATATTTTCAATAGTCATTGGTTTAGTGTAAAATACTATTTAAGTTTCTGCAAGCTGGTTTCAGTTCAGGAACTAGTAAGAGATAGAATGCTATGGACCTATTTAGTTCAACAAAGTTACTTAAAAAAAGACATAAAATTAATTTCTACTAATAAAAAACCGGATAACTTGAATTTACGTTATCTAGATCCATTTTTCGACCAGAATTTGCTGTCTTTACTCGATTATGACCAAAAACAACCTTGGATCTTGCCAAGTAAACGTTCGTTCTCAAAACTTTTGGTTGATTTTATTCATGAAAAAACATTGCATGGTGGTTTACGTCTGACGCTTTCAGCTTTAAGGCAAGGATTCTGGGTGGTTAAAGGTAGAAATTTGGTAAGAAGTAGAATTTACAAATGTAATGCTTGTATTAGATACAAGGCTAACACATTGAATCAAAAAATGGGCATACTCCCTGCTTGCAGAGTCACTCGCCCTGATAAGCCCTTTAGAGTAAGTGGAGTGGACTATGCGGGTCCTTTTGATACCCTTAGATTTAAAGGTCGCGGTGCTCACAAGTCACTTTATAACTCTTATATAGCTGTTTTTGTGTGTATGAACACAAAAGCAGTTCACTTAAAGCTAGTCACTGGCTACTCTAGTCAAGACTTTATTGCTGCCTTCCGGAGATTCACGTCAACTAGAGGATAATCTTCTGAGCTGTTAAGTGATCAGGGGACTACCTTTGTAGGAGCCAATAGGATTCTCAAGGAAATGTATGAAGCTTCTTCTGAGTACATGAATGACCTTGTGGGTTCTTTGGCAAACGAAGGTACAACCTGGAAATTTAACTCCCCAGGAGCTCCTCATTTTGGCGGAATCTGGGAAGCGGCGGTAAAGTCAGTGAAGCATCACATTGGTGGTTGGCGATCGTCAGCTAACCTTCGAAGAATTTTACACGCTGCTTAAACAAGTCGAGGCTTGTCTCAACTCACGCCCGTTGGTCCCTCTGACTGATGATCCATCAGACAACAGTTTTTTATCTCCTTCATTGCTATTAACTCAGTCCGAGTCTTACATTCTGCCAGAACCCAATTATGAAAAAGCTAAAATCCCTCCGGTAGAAATTTAATTCAAAATATGATGCAGGACTGGTGGCGTTGTTGGTCTGCGGAATATCTGCAAACCCTCCAAGAACGCTACAAGTGAAAAAATGAGAAAAGAAATGTGCAAACTGGTGACGTAGTGTTGATCTCTGATGAGACAATGCCACCTGCTAAATGGCCATTGGCTAGGGTTATCAGAGTCTACAAGGGCTCTGATGGTTTAGTCAGAGTGGTAGATCTTAAGACGGGATCAACAGAACTTAAGCGTCCAATATATAAATTGATTAGACTAAATACTCTAGATAATGAGGATGATGATAATTTATGAATTATCACTTCCTATGCAAAAACAAAAATTTAAATTTTTGATGTATCTTTGTATATAATTGTAAATCTGTTGTATTCTGTTTTTTATATTATTTATTTATATTATTTTAGTCATTTAATATTAATTTAAAAATTTTATAATAAAAGTATTAATTGCTAATTATTATTCAGCCACTTGGCGTTATTAAAAAAAAAAAAGCTAAATTTTTTATTGTAATTCTATTCACCACAAGATTTTTAATTTCAATTATTTTATTTTCCTTTTTTATACAATTTAGTAATAAATTGTGTTGGGTGGAAATGTTGTGTTTATATAAATTCTGTATATATGTTAGTGAGCTCCCCCCTTAATTCTATATGTATAACTCTAGTGCTCCGCTAGATCGCAAGCTAGCAATAGCTATCAATAAAGTTATACTTTTATATTTAATCAGTTCAAATTATATTATTAATAATCACCATCACCATTACCATCCTATCCATTATTAACCAGTGTTAATGATTTATTTCATGAAATAACTCCGATAGGTTATGTGTCCAGCCATACACGCTTGAATTTTTATGTTGTGTGCTTTTATTAAAAAAAAAAAGTGTTAGTGATTTAAAAAAAAAAAAACAGTGATTTTGTGCTCAAAAAAATAAATCGATAAGAAAAACTTGGACGTGGAGTACATGTTTAATTTTTTTTTGTTGAACACAAAATCTAAAAATGGCAAGCAGCACAGAAAAGAAAGGTAGGAATTTATTAGATGAGGAAATTAAGAAATTGTAAAAAAAAGATGTGAATGAAGCTCTTTAAATTTTTTAGACGCATTTTTTATGATAAATCAAAATTTAATTTTGCTGAGTTATTACAAAAATGGCCGATTTTATCATAAAAAACAATCGTCGTAGACGCAATTAAAAAAAAAAAAATATTTATAACCGGTTTGTGTAACTACACAACCAACGAGCATGGAACATGTTTTATCATAACAGTAATAAATCCAAAAACCGAAATTACAATAAATCCTGAAATATAAATTATCCTAAGTCCATAAACTTAAAGTATTCTAAGTTTTTGTTGTTATCAAGGCCTGACTCCCACTTCAAATTATTCTAAATCGAAAGTCCCTAAATCGAAAATATTCTAAGTCCATTTCACCCCCCCCCCTAAAAACGTCACTTTTTCACCCCTCCCTAATAGCGTCAATTTTCACCCCCCCCCCCCTAAAAAACGTCAATTTTTCATACCCCCCCCCCCTAAAGACGTCAATTTTTGACCCCCACCCCTGCCGAGCCAAACTTTTTCAAATACCCCATCCAATGAACATGTTCCATGTTAAAATAATTTTTTTTTTCAAACGAAATGGCCGTTAAAGATGAGTTTATGGAATTTTTTTTTGGTTGTTTAATAAGATGTGGATATTATGTAACATAAATAATAAATGGCCGGCATAGCAGAGTTTCTCTATTTTGATGAAATTTATTATTTTCCACAAAAGGCCATGCATGCAATTTTTTTTCATGAGATTTTATGGTTATTTTTATTAGAAATTAAATAAATAAAAAAAAAAAAGAAGTATGAAGAAAAATAATAAGAATCATAATAATAAAATTTTATTTCGATGAGTCATTTTTTTAGGTTATTTTTTTTGAATTTGTGTTTAGAAACAAAATTTAACATTTAGACGTGATTTGTATTTGTATTTGTATTTGTGATCTTTCTCTTTGGTAAATAACATTTTAATTAAAAATTGAGTTGATGAGACATTTTAGGTTAATTTTTTTAAAATTTTTTTTTAAAAAGAAAACAATCAATATTTTGTTATGATCCTTTTAATAATAATAAAAAAAAAAAAGATGATTTAATGCAATAATTTTTTTAATGAAATATAAAAAATAAAAAAGTTAATTTTTTTTAATAGATGTGATAATTTTAAGATTAGATTTAAGTGTGTGAATGCGCATGTGTGTGTAAATACTTGATGAAGATTTAATTTTTAAAGATGAGAAAATTTAATTTTTTTTTAATTTCAGTGTATGCTCGTGTACATGAGTGTTCTATATGATGAGGCGTATACATGATTTTGAACACAAATAATTTTATTTTATTATCAGGAATTTTATTTTCAGGAATTTTTTTAATATTGGCAGCCATATTTAAAATTATGCATGCTGATGTTCTGTGTGTATGAGTATTTTTTTATATTGATAGATGTGATTATTTGGAGTGAATGTTTATTTTAATCAAATAAAATTTGAATGATTAAAAATTTATAAAATTTTTTTAGATAAACACAGCCTTGATATTTTCCTCTTAACTCAATATGAATTATTAAATATTAAAGATGAGTGTCCTGGAGAAATGGTTGTGGTTAGAATGGATGAAAACCAAATCCATTTCGTAACTGAAAGCGGAAAGTCTTATCCCATAGGTGAATTTAATTTTTTTTTGACGTCATTTTTTTGAAAATAAAAAAAAAAATAATATTCATGAAATAATTTCAACTTAAAGCTGGTTTGTAAATATGTGGAATTGGATTGTGTTCATTAAGTTTTATGTATTTGCAAGACACAGGTGGCCTGAATGACCATTTGAGGAGGTCCAAAATTGTGATAAAAACTGATATTACACAATTAAAATATATATTTTTTAGGTGTAGAAAATCCTCGGGAAATCGTCGGAACTGCTGCGCTTTCAGAAAAAACGATAAATTAAGATTATTAAAAAATTCAAAAATTTAGGAATTATTATTTTTTATTTAAATTAAATAATTTTAACAAAACTAAAACTCATTTGTTTATTAAAGTTTATTGTATTTAAAAATACATTACAACACATATTTTACTGCTTCTCTAATCGTATTCTAAGATTTTAAATAGTATAATCACATTTTATTATGTCTATAGGCTGATTCCATGTGAAACGTACGTTGACTTGCAGATGGGGTCTTTTGATTGAGCTGTAACTTTGTACAGAAATGATTATACGTATAAAATGTCCTCAATCAACAAATTTTACGTCGTTAAATTGCTTCTAACCATCACTATGAATTTTAAAAATTTTTGACCAAGTTCAAAGCTCTCAGCTACCAACTTTGGCCTCATTATATAAAAGCATGAGGAAATGTTAAAAAAATGATTAAATGATTTCGACCGTAAATTTTCCTGGATATCAGAATTTCTATACCGTTTTTTATAAATTTTACATAGAAAGCCGGAGAATTGGAAAATGTGAGCGGTTCCGGCTGTAACTCATAACTCAAAACGCATCACTTTAAATAACTTCAAACTGGGGGTTGAGACAGAGAATTCCATATACTTTGCCTGGTATTAAAATGGATTTGAATATTTTACGTAGGGAAAAGTTATACCGTTAATTAGTGAAATTTTTCGATTTTAAAAATGCAAATTTTGCGAAAAAAAGCTATATTTTTATTCAAATTTAGGCAGTACCGATTTCGTAAATAAAATTAATCAGTAAATAAATTTTTTTTTAATACCCTTAAATCTTTTATATTCATAAATATAGTCAATTTTACAAAATTAGACTTTTTATAAGAAACTATTCAAGTAATTCTTAGTGAAAATGACCTAAACAGATAACAAATATCTGAAAATATGAAAAATAAAATTTGCATTGATTCAGATGTTAAAATATGACACCGTGCCAATTTTTATGGTTTTGGGTTGAAAACTTTCGAAATAGCAGCTGTTTTTTAAATTAAAAATATTTTCAAATTTTTAAAGAAAGTCTGAGTAAATTTTCTATTTTAATATTTTTATGCTCTAAAAAGAGTTCAAAAACTATTTTCAATCATAGGAAATACCTAAATTTTTTTACTGAGAGTCAATTCAGGTGTCAGTTTTTGGATAAATATCTTGATATTTATTTAGAATTGATTTTCTTGGAAAGTCAAAAAAAACTAAAATACTATAGGAAAATTTTTTTTATGTAAGGATTTTGCAAACCATTCATTTATTTTTTTACTTTAAAATTTGTTTTTTTTTCTGTATAGTTAAAATAGTCTTTGTGATCAAATATTCTGAAGAACTGAAAAATCAAGTTAGAATTATTGTTTCGCGGTATAAAAAGATGGGAAATTTAATTATTAGGCATAAACAAGAGAACGCACTTATTTCCTCGAATGACTTGTGATTTAGAAAAAATATATTTATCATGAAATTTATGAATTTAATTTATTAGTATATTAGAATCTGTTTGTGCAAATTAAAAATATTAAAAATATTAATGTTTAAAAAATTAGCGTAGAAGAAAAGTTTGAACATCTCTATCTCTTTTCATATTAAAATTCGAATATCTCTGTCTCTGTTTAACATATGACAATACATCACAGAAAATTATATTATTACGATCACTATCAAGTTTAATTTTAAGAGAATTTAAATATTTAAATGGCATTAGTAAATAAATTTTATCGAATAAAGATATTATTTTTAATTAATAATTTTAGAATTTATGTTATTTTAAAAATTGAAAGATTGTTTTTAAATGTATTTAACGATACACAATTTTTACAAATGAGCGAAAGAGAGAGCATATATTTAAATATAAAACCTGTATAATATTTATAATTACACTAAATTTGATTTTAATTTTATGCTATCTATAAGTATATGAATTATTAGAAATTTTAAAATAATAATAATACTACTGAGAATAATAATGATATTAATAGTAATATTATTTTTTATATTTTATATTACAACACAATAGTATTAAAAAGTTAAAAAGTAGAAATAATTACGTATCTTTTCTTTTTATTCAAAAGAGGAGAAGAACGCATGACGCAGAACCCAAATATGTACAGCAGCAGACGAAAATGAGTAGGAGAAAAATAAAGAATATGGCCGCTGACTGAGCTGCTAGGTGATCTCGATGAGAATATAGTAGACGAATAAAAACCACAAGACTTCGTCTTCTAAAAATTAATTGCCGAAACTGCCATGTTGACTTTCTTTTGATGAAAAAACACGTGATGTATCAAATTATCCGCCATCAAAATTTGCTCATTCCCCCTTTTTTTGAAAGATGAAAATTCGCCAAGTTGAAATTTTGACAAAAATTCTTCAGTTGAATTTTGCGACAGCCAAAAATTTGCAAAAATTCGCCTGGTTGAATTTTGCGATGAAAGATTGTTTATAAGCGAACCGCCATGATGATAATAAAAAATTTGCATAAATTTTCAATTGAGTTTTGGCGAAGTGCGTGGACTGTATATCTTTTTTTCTTTAATAAATAAGTTTTTGTGCTGCACTTAAATATGATGCCTTTGCCACGTGATTAATTCACTTTTTTTAAACACAAAAAAATATCGAGCGTGTGAGTTATACAGAAAAAATCATGCGTGTGAGTTTTGTAAAAAAATAGCCGCCATTTTATCTTCAGAAAATTATCACTTTTTAATAACTTTATTTTAATTATAACACAACTTTAGTATTACAACTTTATTTTAATTCGTTATAAGCACTTTAATGAAGACGGCTTCGTTGGACCAAATGTTTAGGAGCTGGTTATAATAATGGCGACACACAATTTGTAGAAATATATATTTATTATAGATCTGCTTTTGGCAAAGGCCGTGCGAGCACTGACGTGCCGGTCGGCCGTTACTTTCTCCCCACTTACAATAGACACTAACATATTTACATATATATACATCGATACGGAACAATAATATTGCAAAAGTATTTAAATTAACTAATATCTAGAATTGTGGTTTTAAAGGATTTCTCTATCTGATATGTAATTTTTTTTGGATTTTTTTTTTTGAAAATTTTTTGTAAAAAAAATTAAAAAAACATAATAATTTTTTTTCTTTTTGGACTTAGTACTTTATTTATTTTTATGAAAGTACTAATATCTAGAATTATCGTTTTTAAAGGAATTCTCCATCTGATACGTAATTTTTGTAAATTTTTTTTTTCAAAATTTTTTGTATAAAGAAATTAAAAAAACACAATAATTTAGTTTAATCCTCATAGAGGAACCTTTGTGATAGGTGAAATTTTGATTTTCGATATTTTGGCATATAAGCATGTTCTGAGACCTCAGGAAGCTAAAAAACCGGTTTTTAAAAAAAGTCTGTGTGTGTGTGTGTGTATATGTATGTGTGTATGTATGTATGTATGTCGCACTGTAACCTGTGATATTTCACAGCCAACACGACATTAAGACCTAATTTTTTTTTCAAAATTTTTTTCACCAAAAAAGCTCGAGTTACTTTTTTTTTTTTTTAATTTGGATGTAATACCTCATTTATTTCCACGAAAGTACTTATATTTGAAAGTATGGTTTTTACTCGATATCTCGAATCTGATACTTACTTTTTTGAAAATTTTTTTCATAAAAAAATACAAAAAACACCAATTTTATTTTTTTTTTTGAACGTAGTACATAATTTGCTTCCATGGAAGTACTAGTTTTAAGAACCTCTATAAAAGTAACTTTTTGGACCTGATACTTAATTTTTTGAAAATTTTTTTCTCAATATTTTTGCCGCCAAAAAATATAAAAAATGCCAAGTTTTTTTTTTTTTAGGATGTAGTACTTAATGTTTTTCTACGAAAGTACGAATATTTAGAATTATCGTTTTTAAATGATTATTGCATGTGATACGTAATTTTTCGAAATTTTTTTTTTTTCAAAATTTTTTTAATAAAAAAATTAAAAAAATACAATAATTTTTTTTCTTTTTGGACGTAATACCTAATTTATTTCTAGGAAAGTTCTAATATCCAGAATCATTGTTTTTAAAGGATTTCTCCATTTGATATGTAATTTTTCGAATTTTTTTTTTTCAAAATTTTTTGTATAAAAAGATTAAAAAAACACAATAATTTTTTTTCTTTTTGGACTTAATACTTAATTTATTTATATGAAAGTACTAATATCCAGAATTATGGTTTTAAAGGATTTCTCTATCTGATATTTAATTTTTTTGAAATTTTTTTTTTTTCAAAATTTTTTGTATAAAGAAATTAAAAAAACACAATAATTTTTTTTCTTTTTGGATGTAGTACTTAATTTATTTCTATGAAACTACTAATATCTAGAATTATTGTTTTTAAAGGATTTTTTCCATCTGATACGTAATTTTTCAAATTCTTTTTTTTAAAATATTTTTCATATAAAAAAATTAAAAAAACATCATAATTTTGTTTTCTATTTTGACCTAGTATTGAATTTATTTCTATGAAAGTGCTAATATCTGGAATTATCATTTATAAAGGAATTCAGCATTTGAGACGTAATTTTTTTGAAAATTTTTTTTTTCAAAATTTTTTACATAAAAAAATCATAAATACCTTATTTTTTTTGATTTTTTGACGTAGTACTTAATTTTTTCTATGATAGTATTAATATTTAGAATTATTACGTTAAGCATATGGTAAAGTTAATAAGTTACTTGCAGTTTAGAAAGATTTCTACTTTTTTTATGGTTCAGATTTAAAAGTATTTTGATGTTACGGTTTTTACATTAAAAAACAAAAAGTGACGTTTTTAGGGAGGGTGAAAAAGTGACGTTTTTAGGGGGGGTTAAGAATTGACGTTTTTAGGGGGGGGGGGGTGGGGTACTTTTCGACGAAAAAAAAAGTCCAGAATGAAAAATGTAACGAAATTTATTGCCCCTAAATTTTTATAACATAATCAATTTTTAACGATTAGATATTTTCCCGAAAAATACATTACAGAATATGTGATCAAATAAGAGTTGTAACCAAGAAAACCTATTTTCTAGAAATATAATTAGCATTAAAAAAAAATTCCCATTAATATTGTAAGGAAATATTATGTAACGAAAAATATAAAAAAGAAAAAAATTACCCCGAAAGTTCAAATACCCGAAAAATTTCTACGACCTCTTGAGTATGAAATATTTTCTATTTTCGGGTATCTGATCATTCGTTACATTTTTATTCGGAATGATTCTTATTCGTAAAATAAAACTTCTGGTGTGCACGGTTATAGAATAAATTTTTCTTGAAAAAGATTATTTAACTTTTGGACTGAAGGATTATTAACATTCGGGTTTTTAAATTTCATTTTAAAGACCATTCGTTTTACTTATGAATCGTTACAATTTATTTACAGACTTATATATTTGGTATATTTGGGTTAGGTGCAAAAAATTTCGTTACACTTTTCATTATGGACTTTTTTTTCGTCGTAAAGTACCCCACCCTTAGAAGGGGGGGGGTGAAAGTGACATTTTTAAGAAAGGGGTGAAAAAGTGACGTTTTTAGGGGAAGGGGGTGAAATGGACTTTTCGATTTAAGGACCTTTGGTGCAGAAGTACCTAGGGAACTATGAAAGCTTTCATTTACGTAAACTGAAAAGCTCAATTCATGTTTCGCTAATAATTTTCTAGTTTCCTAACTAATTTTATATATTATTATTCAGATAATAATTTCATAATACCAGAAGAATGCTTAATAATAATTTTCGAATTTTTAACACCAAAAGAAAAAATAATAATAGAACAAGTTTGTAAATTATGGAATTTATTGAGTAAATCGTTATTTTTGCTTATATTACTAAATTTTGTATTAATATTGAAAGTCTTTCACTTAATGATATTTTAAAATATTCAGATAATAAAATTGAAAATGAATTAAACAATTTTATTTTGAGCAACTTAAAATTGACAATATTAAATTTATGCAACGTTACAATCAGAGGAGATATGTTTTTAAAAATTTCATCGACAATTACTTCAATAACTTTAGAAGGAGTTCATATTTATTCAGAAGAATATTTTAATCGATTTTTGATAAAGTCTGTGCATTTAAAAGAAGTAAAAATAATTAAATGTTTTTCATCAAAAATAATTAAAAGTGTCATTGTATTCAAATATCTGATGAAGGCATTGAAAAATTATTAAAAAAATGTTGTTTACTAAAATATATAAAAATTCACAAAAAAAATATTTAATATTTTAACAGAGACAATTTTGAATCGGGGTAAAAAAAA
This sequence comes from Anagrus nilaparvatae, assembly GCA_022575985.1. Classification (NCBI taxonomy): domain Eukaryota; kingdom Metazoa; phylum Arthropoda; class Insecta; order Hymenoptera; family Mymaridae; genus Anagrus; species Anagrus nilaparvatae. The sequence goes on from JAKSXM010000007.1 coordinate 33,982,976, forward strand.
TATTTTATGAAGGTTTAATTATATAGACAGGTTTTATTAAATGAATATTTAACACTTTATTTGTAGAGTTAATTAATATTTATTCTAATCTAATATTTATTTAACCACATCTAATTATTACACTTCTAATTATAAAGCAATACAATATATGTCTATTTATCAAACAAATATAATGAGCGTGAAGCGCTTGAGAGTATACGTCTGTATTCTACAAAGTCGCGACTGAGTGTGATAGAGCAGGACCGACTTCCGTCTTCTTGATTGTCTAGTAACAGACGGATATGATAGAGGGCGCCAAACAAAACTAACACTCCCTCTCGACCTCTAGAATACTCCGTCTAGTTACTTAGAATCTGAAACATAAAATTTGTATTTACATATCTCATCTAATACACAAAGTTAAATGACTCGTCAAAATCTAACTTTCCAAGTTTAATATACGATTGGTCAATTTATTATGTAGTTCAAAGGCTAAAGGTTTAGTAAAGATATCGGCTTGTTGATCTTTCGAAGGGACCCATTTAGTTTCCACAAAACCATGTTTAAGGTAATCTTTAAAATAATTAATGTGCACATCTATCATATGTCTTAACTTATTACTCCCACTCGTCTTAGTATTTTCTTCTGCTGCCAAGTTATCGCACCAAATAATAAATGGCAACAGAGGAGTTTCGATAATCAGTTCTAAAGAGTTAATTAATGACATCATTTCCCGACTAGCATAACTCATCGCTATATACTCAGCCTCGCAAGTAGATAAAGATACATAAGTTTGTTTCTTTGTTTTCCAACTGATAGTGTCACCAAATAGTTTGATTACAAATCCACAAGTCGTAATGGACCCTTTACAGTCTGCAAAACTTGCATCTGAAAACCCTTCTAATTTATCTCCCTTGCCTAAATACCTTAAACCTAGGGATTTTGTCCCTTTAAGGTAACGAAAAACTCTTTCGACCATAGCCCAATCATCATTAGTTGGATTAACTTGATGTCTACTCAAAACGTTCACAGCATACATGATATCTGGTCTAGTTACATTTGCTAAGTATGACAGTGATCCAACAGCTTCTCTATATGAAATGTTTTCTTTATTTTGAGTTTTCTTAATTGTTTTATCATCATCTAATTCTTCTCAATCACGTCTTTGTCTATTATTTACTTGACGTGTGACCATGGGAGTTCTTTGTGGATGCATTTCACTGAATCCAAATTTTCTAAGCATCTTTTCTATGTAATCTTCTTGTGTTAGATTAATAATTCTGTCCTCTCTAATTCTTTCTATTTTTATTCCTAAGAAGACTTTTGGTTCTCCTAGGTCTGTCATTTCAAATTCTTTGCTTAATCGTTGTTTTACCTCTTCTAATTTTGTTGGATGGTTGCTTGCGATTAGCATGTCATCCACATACAGTAACAAAATTAATTGTTTTTCCCCTTCTTGCCAAGTGAATAAACAGGGCTCATCGTAATGCGACACAAGACCTATTTTAGATGCCACTTCAGTGAAAAGTTCATTCCATCGTTTGGGACTTATTTTCAATCCGTATATGGATCTTTTGATTTTACACACATGTTCTCTTCTAAATTTATCAGAAACGTCAACTCCTTCCGGTATCTCTAAATATATCTCATCCTCTATTTTTCCATTAAGAAAAGCGGTTTTGACATCCATCTGGCACACATCAAAATCATACTTGTTGATTATTGCCAAAACAGCTCTTATTAATGCTAACCTTGATACAGGAGCATACGTTTCTTGCAAGTTGTATTCATTTTTATCTTTAAAACCTCGTAAAACTAGTCTTGCTTTACATGTGGTATTACCAACTGCATCTGTCTTTTCTTTTAATATCCACCTTGAATCTATTATATTAGGTTTTCTACCCTTCTTGTCTACTATTGGTCTTGACACTATCTCCCATGCTTCATTTTTAACCATTGATTGAAGCTCAATTTCAGTGGCTTTGATCCATTTTTCTTTGTTTATCGAGTTAATCGCTTCCTTATAAGAAATTGGATCTTTGTTTATTCTGGCTAAGAAGATGTACAGGGATTCATCGTCTAAGTTCTCTTCTTCATCTTCGTCTAAAATATCTCCATCAATTTTAACATATAGCGCTGAACATATTTTCTTGGGTCTGCCTCTTTTCCTTTTACTCTCTCCCTCTGTTTTCGAAATCTCTTCTAAATTTTCTTTAGATTCTTCATCAAATTTAATAAACCAGTTTTCTTTATCTATATCTATAAAGGCATTTTCCCAGTTTTTAACGCTATTTTTCCTATATATGTCTCCAAACACTAATTTTTCATTAAATCTTGCTTTAGGGCTTTCATAGAATTTGCCTTCTTCAGGTTTAAGAAAAATAAAACCATCTGATTTATAACCAACTAATATAGCTCTCATAGCTATGCGTCTAAATTTAGGGCCTATTTTCCTTTGAATTTTAATATAAGCTAAGCAGCCAAAGCGCTTCAATTGACTTAAATCTGGTCTAATTTTAACATTAAATTTACATAGGGGTATTTCCATGTTAATTGATTTGTGTGGGGTTCTGTTATATGCATATACTGCAGCACTAAGTGCTAAATCCCACATATTTTCAGGAATTTTTGCATCATACATGCAAGATCTAACTTTCTTTTGTATAGTTTGATTAAATCTCTCCGAAGTACCATTATGCTGAGGAGTGTCAGGGCAGGCAAGTTGTAATTCTGCTCCTAAATTTTTCAAAATTTCTAATGTTTGACCCCCTGTAAACTCAGTGCCTTGATCTGATCTAAGATAACAGACTTTGGCATCACGACCTAATAAGTTTCTGGTACTTTTAACAAAAGAGTCTAAACATAATCCAGTCTCATCTTTTGTTTTCATGGGAAAGGCCATGGCTAATCTAGAATAATCATCAATGAACACAGAAATATACCTATATCTTTTAGGAAAAGTCATTGGACTAATTGGACCCATTAAATCAGTATGTATTATTTGTAGAGGTTCGCTCGCTCTCAATCTAACTGTTTTAAAAGGCAATTTGTTCATTTTTGCAATCATGCATATTTCACAATCTAATATCTTCTCGACAAATTTCACGGTTTGAAGGTCTTTATTTTCAGGAAAAAGTTTTTGGAGTTTCTTTAAGTAAGGCAATGATGCATGACCCATTCTAACATGCCATAACATAGCTTTATTATTTTTAATAAACAAATTATAATTTTTGCCAAAATTTAGTTCACACTCCTTTTCACAATCTTCCTCGTCTTTATTATTAGGTTCATTGGGGTTATTAATGGTTCTGTCAGTTATACTTATCTCAAATATTGAATGATTTTTATTTGACAGTAAATTGGGCTCATCTAAATTTTCCATATCAATATCCTCATCAAATATATTATCAGTTATTGAAAGTTCATTCGTTTCATTATGATCTAACCTCTCTTCTAAATTTTCCGTTATTACGTTTGACCTTTCATACCTGTTTTTACTTCTCGTCGTTAAATATGCTATTACTTTATTATTAATATAATTTTCGCTGGGATTATAGTTCTCATCTAATTTGTTTATTTCAAATTCAATTTTCCAATAAGGTTTTTCATATATGCCAGAAATAAATAGCTTTTTAGAAATCGGATCAAAAATATCAATTTTTTCTTTGTCTAAGTATATCGCTAGTCCTTTATCAGCGAATTTTCTAAGCGAAAGTAAGTTTTCTGATAAACCTTCAGCGCAAATTACATTATTTAATAAAATATTGTTATCATTATTAATTATTTCAATATCACCTACTCCCTCTGATCTAAAGTTCGCGGTCTCGTCTTTATTAGCACATTTAATAATATTTCTATATGACTCGTCTAATGTTCTAAAAATTAACTTTGAATTTGTTAAATGTTCCGTAGCCCCGGAATCTGCTAAAAATTCAGCTAACAGTTTACTGTTATTTAAATTGGTGGGGTTAATTTTGGTTATTTTATCGCTTCTAATTAAATCAGTATTAAATATATTTAAGGATTTACCTGTTTTATCTGATTTATCTGTTTTCTTCTTATCTTGACTATTATGATTGTTATTATTACCACCTCTACCTTTCCCTCTACCTCTAAATCGCCCTCTACCTCGTCTATCATTATTAAACTTGGGACGTTTCGATATTGAGTCATTTTTATTCTCATTATCAAATTTTCTTTTATAACCACCACCTCTATTTTTATAACTATTATTATTACCTCGTCTAATATTGTTATTATCAAACTCCGCTATACCGGTCCTAAGCCCGGCGCCTCATAAGGCTGAGGAAGGAGGAAGGTAGTTCAGGCCACCTTTCCAAGGTTGAACTGGAATCAGAGATACAGGACATAGCTTTCTGGAACAACTGAGGCTGCCCTATAAACGGGTCCCATGCCTTGCTCTTCACTGTGGTACACGCATACTGCTGTACCACAATGCACTTTCATTAGGTATGCCGCAGACAGCTTATTGCTTTCTGGAATAACTGAGGCTGCCCTATAAACCGGGTTTATGCCTTGCTTTTCCTCTGTGCATCCTTAATGGAGTGCCGCAGACTGCTATCCATAAGTATCTCTGAAGAAACGGCACACCAAAAGGGGCTCCAAGGTCTTCTCCAAATTTAAGTGCGATTTAAGCTATATGCGGGGTCGCCTTAGGCCTTAGGTATATGGCTTTTAGCATGGGAGATTTCCACCTTGAGCACAGCGACGCAGCCGATTAAAGGCTAGTTGCGGGCTCCGCTAAACTATGACTCGTGGTTATTACTTTCTGGTTTAGTAATGTGTGAAGGTAAACCTCGGGGCCAGGAAGACTTCAGCCTTTCTGGATGGGCGTGGCAAACCCAAGGAACTCTAGCTGTGTTTTGAGGAAACTCTAAAATCCTCCGCCGTGTGTCTGCCCATGCGGGACATGTGTGTTTACAAACACAACTAAACGTGTTTGTCTACACACATGCACGGTATGGACAGTATGCCGTGCGGCGCGACCCGTGAGTGCCAAAAGAGGATCCTGGATGGGGAAGCGAGCTGTCTGGTTGCGTGCCGAGCAACCTGAACCATCTTTGGCCTTTGCTGACGCAAGACGGGAGGTGGGGTTCTCTGCAGCCGGAGCCCATCATTAACGGCTTGGCGATGTTGCCGGTATGTACCCAAGCTGCTGGAGGACTCTAAATTTCCGAAGCGAATTATGCTTTTATTCGCGGAGGAATGGGAGGAGCAAGGTAGTGCAAGTACATGCCGTCAGCTATATCCTCTGTGATGCAACCAGTCTGCATGTCAGCTGCCCAGAATGTGAGGGGTCGAAGGAGGCCGTTGCACATGGAGTGATGAATCCTTAATGATTTGAAAATGTCTGATAAAAATACATACAAAAGCAGAAATGAAAATAAGAAGAATGGTGAAGATCGTTCTACACAGGACATGGACTGTGAAATCATAGATGAAAAGCAACAAAATGACATGGTCCAGGCGACTTTTGCCAGTACTTCAATTGGCAAAAACATCACGCAGTTGAATCGATGTCATGTGACAATCGATAAGATATATGAAGAGATGCTATCTCACGTTGCACAGATAGAGGAAAAGATTAAAAAGCAGACTAACATTTCGATGGTAATCCAAGACGGTGTTAGGCTGATAAAGAATAATCTAAACAAGCTGACGACAATTAAAGGCATGCAAGTTCGAGAAGTCCTTTCTATCGAAACCGAATTTAAGCAGTATATTACTGAGCAATCTAAAGCTGCTCAAAATACAAAAAAAAGGTTTCGAGAAAATTCGGAAGAGGGAAATGAGACAGGAAAGCAGACTCCCTCAAAGAAGCCTGCGAGCGGGAGTAGCCCAAAAAATTCGGCACCGAAAGTCAATTCTGCTGCATCCGTGGCAAAACCACTCTCAGCTGCCAGGTTTAACAAGCCGCCAACGTATCCTGGACTTACTGTTTCATTGGTAAGAATGACAAATGAAACAGTGACGGAAATGGAAGGAAATAGAGACAAGACGCCGGAACCTACTGAGACTCCTCTTGGGGACAATGAGGAATTCCAAGATTACACTGGCCGAAGGAACAGGAGAAAGAAAAGGAAAAAGGCAGAGAGAGAAAAAGACGAGGAAAGAAAAAAAGAAAAGAAGAAAGGGGAAAGGGAAAAAGGGGAAGGGGAAAGGGGAAAACGCCAAGGGGAAAGCGAAGCTTCCTAGAGCTAGAGACAAGGCAGTCGCAATTAAGCTACCAGAAGGGAAAGCGTACGCGGATGTCTTGAAGCAGATCAAGGAAAGCGTTAGTGGAGAGGCTACTGCAGCTAACATCTGTTCAGTTAGAAAAACTCAAGCCGGTAACGTATTGATAGAGATGAAAGGAAAAACAGAAGGGCAAACAGCTCTTTTCGAGGCAGTCAAGGCAACAATGGGGGAGAACGTGAACGTCGCATGTTTGACGCCACGTCGGAACCTCCAGATTCAGGACATCGACTGCCTTACCACGAAAGAAGAAGTAGAGGCAGCCCTGAAAGCTGCCTTGAAGGAAACCGGACCGATTCAGGTAAAGCTATCTCAGCCTAATATTCGGGAGCAGAGATTAGCGACAATAGAGATGGACGAAAAGGCTGCGTTTAAGCTGGTCAAAAAAGGTAGCATTAAGCTAGGCCTGGGGAACTGTAGAGTAAGACTGCAGTCTACCCCACTTAGATGCTTCAGATGCTTAGCCTACGGGCATATTGCAGGAAATTGCAAGGGGCCCGATAGAAGCAAACTTTGCTTTAAATGTGGACTGGAAAACCACAAGGCAGACGAATGCACAGGAAAGCTGCGATGCTTCCTCTGCAAAGCTGCTAAAATGAAGGGAAACGAACTCAAGCACTTTCCGGGTTCCAGGAAGTGCGCTGAGTTCAAAAAAGCGATCACAAAATGATCAGGGTTGTCCAAGGAAATATGCACAGAAGCTGGATCGCAAACCAGCTCATGTATCAAACTCAGAGGGAGATCAAGGCTGACCTGTGGATCATCAGCGAGCAGTACCCAATGACTAATCCAAACCCAACCACTTGGTTCGCGGATGAATTTGGAACCGCAGCTATTTGGGTCGCAAATCCTGGAAATGTTCCAGTCGAAGCATCAGGAAGGGGCAGGGGTTTTGCATGGATTAAAAGCAAAACCATAACGTACGTCAGCTGTTACCTAACTCCAACAGGACGTATACAGGACTACTATACGAAATTGGCAGACATAGAGGACTTCGCAAGAGAAGCGGGTGGCAACTTAATTGTTGCAGGAGACTTTAATGCCAAAGCTGTCGACTGGGGTATGCCCTATACTGACTCAAAAGGAGCAGCGACACTAGAAATGGTCTCGTTGTTCTAAACGTGGGTAACACCACAACCTTTAGAAGGCCCAGCTTTACTGAAACTATAATTGACGTCTCCTTCGCATCCGAAGGCCTGAGTACGAGAGTCAATAACTGGCACGTCATGGAAGTCTTTACTGCGAGCGACCACCAGTACATCTCGTTCGAAATTCAGCATGAGAGACTGCCCCCTGGAGAGGCATATAGGCCAAAACCAAGAGGCTGGAACCTCAATAAGCTGAACAAAGAAAAATTTATACGAGTTTTAATGATGGGACAAAGGGCAATTCTAATGAAACCCCGCAGAGTAGGAAGTAAGGAAGACGCGGAGAATGTAGTATCCGATGTAATGACGCTGCTCAAAAAAGCATGTGACGCTTCCATGCCTCGAAAAAGGTTTAATGGAAGGAACCCACCTGTATATTGGTGGAGCACAGAAATTGCAGAGTTACGTAGGCAAAGCCACATGACGCGAAGAAGAGCAACTAGGGCCAAGTCTCGCGAAGAAGCAAGGGAACTGATGAGAGTTCATAAGGAAGTGAAGCGATCTTTGAGGCGGGCAATCAATGCCAGTAAGATCCGCTGCGAAAGGAATCTGTGCCTTGAAGTGGACAACGATCCCTGGGGATTGGGCTTCAAGATAGTCACGAAAAAGCTAAGGGGATTTGCTGCTAGCTCACTAATGGACGAAGAGGAAGCAAGGACAGTAGTTGATGCTCTGTTTCCGATGCACCCGACGAGAATAGACCAAGAGGAGGACATTAGGGTAACCGAAATCCCGGACTTCACGCAAGAAGAGCTGTTCGCTGCCGTAGACTCTCTCAGAAATAAGAAAGCCCCCGGCCCAGACGGCATACCAGCCGAAATTATAAGAATCGCTGCGCACGAGTGTCCGTCATTGATGTTAATAATGTACAACTCGTGCCTACGAGCTGGAGTTTTCAGTAGGCGATGGAAAAAGGCACTGTTGGTCCTCATCAGTAAAGGAAAGGGAGATCCCACACTCCCGTCCTACTGGCGACCACTAGGACTGCTGGATACAGCTGGAAAGGGCTTCGAAAAAATGCTACAACCGCGTATCTTAAACGCAGTAGAAGCAGCAGGGGATTTATCTCCTCGGCAATACGGATTTAGACGGGGGAGGTCCACGATTGGGGCTGTGAAGGAGGTCGTTGACGCGATAACTAGGGCCCAAACGGGTAATCATTACTCACGTAAAATTACTCTTTTGGTCACCCTGGACGTCAAGAACGCATTCAATTCTGCAAAGTGGACAAAGTTCCTTCAAGGACTAAATGACTTTGCAGTACCAAATTATTTGATGCGGGTAATGAAGAGTTACCTAAGTGACAGAGTACTATTGTACGAGACTCTTCAAGGGAAGAGAAGTAGGAAAGTGACAGCTGGTGCAGCTCAGGGCTCCATATTGGGACCTGACCTATGGAACATCTCTTATGATGGTATCCTGAGGATGGAGTTAGCGGATGGCTGCTTTATGATAGGCTATGCAGATGATATTGCCCTCGTGATCATAGCAAGGAACGTGCAACAAGCACAGGATAGCTTGAGCGTCTGCATGTTAAAGACAAACGCATGGATGGAAGAGCACGGATTAAGTCTGGCAGTCGCTAAGACCGAGATCGTGATGTTCACGGGGAAGCAAATCAATACCGTTATTCCAATACGGGTTGACGAGGATACCATTATAGAGACGAAAAGGTTCGCCAAATATCTTGGAATAGTTTTGGATACGAAGCGGACCTATTTCGAACATATTTCTCAAAGGGTCAAGAAGGCAGGTACCACGACGCTAGCCCTGAGCAGGCTGATGTCGAACATGAATGGACCAAAGTCCAGCAGGAGAAAGCTGCTAATGTCCGTAACTCACTCCATCCTATTGTACGGAGCGGAGATTTGGAGTGAGGCACTGGATAAGGATATATATTCGAAAGGTATGATAAGAGTGCAGAGGCAGGGTGCTCTGAGGGTTTCTTGCGCATACAGGACTGTCTCGGAAGCGGCAGTTCTTGTCATCGCAGGAATTATTCCTATTCAGCTACTTGCCAAAGAGCGTAAACTTATTTATGATAGAAAAAATGAAGGCGACGTCGACCGTATCAGAGCGGAAGTTAGGAGGGATGTGATGCTGGAGTGGCAGACGCTCTGGAGGGATGGCACAGACAGCGCATGGACCAGGCGCCTCATAAAAGAGGTCGCGCCCTGGACTCAGAGAGGGCACGGAGAGGTAAACTACTTCTTGACACAGTTCCTCAGTGGCCATGGGCTTTTCCAATCTTATCTCTTTAGGATGGGAAAGGTCGTGAGCCCTGAATGTGTATTCTGTCCCGACAAACGAGATGACGCGCGTCACACGTTTTTCGAGTGTGACCGCTGGATAACTAAAAGGAGAGCGCTGGAAGCAGAGGTTGAAGAAGTCACACCCGATAACATAGTCGGAAAAATGCTCCAGAACGAGAAATCATGGAGCGTCGTGGCAAGGTACGTGGAGGAGATTTTGCGTACAAAAAAGTTATTGACGACACCCTAACTAGGAGCCGCGTGTAGGAGCAGTCAAATTAGACGGTTCTTGCACGCGGCGCCAATGGGGGGATAATGGAGGACGTACAAGGATATTTATTTATTTATTTATTTATTTATTTATTTATTTATATATATATTTATTTATTAATAAAGTTACTTATTTATCTAGTTGACGACACGGTGAAATAACAAGAAGGAGAAAGAAAGGATTAATGGATGGAAGGATCTTCAACCAAAGAAGATACATGGCCTTAAGTCAACCCGATGTAATGTGATAAACGGTTCCGAGCTGACTTGTATAAGGTATGATGAGGGGTGAGTTTAGTCGGTAAACATGGGGCAATGCAGTCTTTGTAGAGTGCCTTGCCATCATGGAGTCCGACACTGTTAAGAACACCGGGTTCTGTTCGTGCGTAACGCATTCTCACCTCTCTGCCACTGTGCAAAAAAAAAAAAAAAAAAAAAAAAAAAAAAAAAAAAAAAAAAAAAAAAAATATTGTTATTATCATACCTTCTATTTTGTCTCACTTCATTTGGACAATTTGCTGCTACATGATCTACGACAAATTGCCTACATTTGTAGCACAATCTGCCTGGTTGTCCTCGTCTATCACAGTTAACAGCTAAATGACCCATTCGGTCACAGTGATAACATCTAACATCTGGATCGTACGCAGGTGTTGTTGCTAATGCCCTGGTATTACCAGAACCAGTCGCTGTCACAGTAGCATTTGAAGTCCCACCTTTGTTTTTAGACGCTTTTAACTGTATTATAAATCTTTTTAATTCATCATAACTTAAGTTTTTACCCGTAGAGTTGTAACTTAAGAAGTCTACGTGTTGAACCTGTTCTACCCCTTTTTCGATGGCATTATAAAAACAATCTCTAATTTCTTGTTCTGTCAATTCAGTCACGTTTGGTATATTATTGTAGTTTCTAACTATTTCATCAAATCTGTCCCAGAATTCCGATGCTTTTTCTTTGTTCGGACGATATTGACAGTTAAAAAGCTGTTTTCTAAGATCAACTGTGGTCAAATTATGTTCAAAACGTTTAATTTCTTTAATCTTTTCTAACATTTCAACCGGGTCTGTCAATTGTATGATTTTAGAATGATAACTCTGTTCTATTCGATTAATTAAGATATCTCTAACTTTATATTTGAGACTTTCTCTATTTTTCTCATTTAATTTGTCATTGTCTTTAAATTTAGGATCCATAACCTGTAATAGGTCCTTGGATCTCAATTCAGAATTGAAATAGTCTAAGAAATGTTCGAATCTCGTTTTGTACGTTAGTTTATAGTCACGTCTTGAGCTGTTATCCCGAGAAGACAAACTAGTTTTTAATACGTCTTTTAGTTCATTAAGAATAGACTCATCTTTAGAATTGTCAATGTTTGTGCTTTGTCCAGTCAATCCAAGTCTTTTAACTTCATTAGCTATTATATTTTTAATCTCGTCTCTGTCTAATGGGTTTACAGATTCAGACACCATTGTAGAACTAAATAAATTACTACTATCATTATTAAAATTATTATCTTTCCTTACCTCTCGTCTATACTCTTCAACAACGTCTAATGCTGATTTGAGTGTATCAGTTAACGTATCTAAGTTTTTAAGCTTGGCCATATTTTGTTCTACTTTGGCCAATTTCTGATTAACTTTCTCTTCTACTTCTTTTACGACACCATAAATGATGTCATTTTTGTTAGCAACACTCTTCAAATTTATTTTATGTTGTTCTTTAAGATCAGCTATCATCAATTCATACTTTTCAACTATCTCGTCTACTTTCTTATTTACTTGCTCATCTAAAATATTTAAATTTTTCGAGTTTTTATTTGAAAAATGGGATTTTAAATTTAAATTAATATTTTCAACACTTTTTATCTTAGGTAACGTCTTACCTATGATAGATGATGGGGTTTTACAATTATTCTCTTCTAGTAGCTCATCTTTTGATTTATTTATCTCATCTAACTTTTCTAATTTATTCTTTTCTAGTCTACTCTTTTCTAATTTCAAATTCTCATCTATTTTCGCGCGTTTTCTTTCTTTTTCCTCTGCATCATCTGTTTGACTTGTATTATGCTGGGAGCGAGGCTCTATTTCTAATTTTTCTCCCAATGTTTCTGCAGCTGCTATTGCTTCGGAAACCAACCTCCACTCTTCGTCAGTTATCTCTTTTCTCACTGTTTATGAATTAAAATAATTAAAATAGAGAAATAACTGATTTAAAATTTATTTAACCGAACACAAGTTAAAAAAAATTAAAATTGATTGACCTTATATACATCTGAACACAAGATTGTATTTAAGTTCATTCAAGTAAATGTGTAAGTAATAATGAACACAATTATTCCCTATTACATTTACAACCAGCTTAGTGTTGATAAAACAAATTATTATTTAATTTTATATATATATATATATATTTATTTATATTTAAGACGTCATAAAATTACACACCTATTCTGTATTCTGACCCATCCATAGTCACAAATCTTAGACCTATATCATCAGATCGAATAACAACATTTTGTTCATCTGTGAGCCCTTTCTCTTTCAACTCTTCGAGGATGGTCATGATAAAAATTTGTAGGTTTGTTTTATCTGTTGAGATAAATTAAATGTATATTTTATATTTTTAACATACCACTAATATATGCATATATTTAAAAAAAATTCTAGTCTAAAAGAAATATTCACTTTCTAATAATTCTAATCTAAGGTATGCTTCTATTTGCTCATACATACAGGATCCATGCATGCGTGATCAGAAGAAAAAAATTTAATTTAAAAAAATTTTTTAAAATTTTATGCAAAAAAAATTAATAAAAAAATAACAAAAATCCCTTAAGCAACCTTAATTTCATGCATACACTCATGTATATAGAACACATACACACACAAGCCCATGCATAAGAAATTATAAAAAAATTATATGTATTAGGGATGTTATCTTATTCTAAGAAATTTAGGTTATGTCTCGTCTAGTAATATTAAATTTTATAAATTATCTAGTTATCTAGGATACGCTTAATGATCATATTCATAATAAAATAATGAATTATTGTTATTATATTTATTATTATTATTGCGGACATCCCGGAGAATGCCGTACTCGAGTCGCGTACACGGGTGTCTTAAACTCGTCGTTTGGCAGCCATTTTGTTAACCCCCCGTACACACAACAAGAGACGACACAATCCAAAATTCCGCTGGCAGCCATTTTATTATTATAATTTTCTATATCTAAATATTCTGAAAATTTTATTTTTTTTTAATTGTAAAAAAATTTTGTACCTAAATAAAATTAAATTTTCTCTCTCTCTTTCTTTTATAAAATTCAGACAAAATTCTGAGAAAAAAAATTATTCGAGAACAGTGAGATACCGACCCTTTTATTTTTTTATTTTCACTTTTCTAAAATCACGTGTCATTCATTTTGTTTTTAAAAAAAATTCTCACACTCTTGACACTCATAATGCTCTTCTAAAAATCGCTTCTAGAATTTAACGTATGCGTGTGTGTAAGAAAGAGAGAATGAAAAAAAAAAATTCGTGTTCGAGAGACAACGAACACGCTCCCGCGTTTTTCTAACATGCCGGTACACGATTTTTTTTGAAACTTTTCTATATATACAAAAACACACTTTTCTAAAAAAACTTTTCTATGAAAAACACTCTCTTCTAAAAAAAACACACTTTTCTAAAAGAACTTTTGTAAAAAAAATAGCTATTCTAAAAAAAACTTCTTTTCTAAAATTTCTCATCTAAATGCATGCACACTTATATAAAAAAAATAACTTAACAATGCTAGCTTTTTCTGTCATTTTTAATAAAAAATTTTCACTTTTAAACAAACAAAGCACTTCAAAATTAAATTTTATACACTTGTAAAATTTATAATTCAACCTGTCTAAAGCGTGCTATTACCATAACCTGAAGGTTTAATTATATAGACAGGTTTTATTAAATGAATATTTAACACTTTATTTGTAGAGTTAATTAATATTTATTCTAATCTAATATTTATTTAACCACATCTAATTATTACACTTCTAATTATAAAGCAATACAATATATGTCTATTTATCAAACAAATATAATGAGCGTGAAGCGCTTGAGAGTATACGTCTGTATTCTACAAAGTCGCGACTGAGTGTGATAGAGCAGGACCGACTTCCGTCTTCTTGATTGTCTAGTAACAGACGGATATGATAGAGGGCGCTAAACAAAACTAACATTTTATATGAGCAAATACAAAACAATAACATTTCAAGTTTAGATTCAAACAAAATAAGTTGTGTTAATATTAAAATAATTGAATACTAACTTTTACAACAATACTTTAAATAAATATATGTTTGATTATTGTTTTCATTACTATATTTTTTTTAATAAGATAGAATTTTTTATTTAATTTTATAATTAAAATAATTATTTATTATAATAAAATTTATTCACTTTATAAAATGACTTATTAAAATATAATTAATTATTAAGATATTTATGTATAATTTTTATATTGGCAATATATTTTTTATAACTGATACTTAGTTTATTGAAAATTTTTTTCTAAAAATTTGTTAAATAAAAAACATTAAATCACAGCAACATTTTTATTCTTTTGGAACGGTACTTAACTTTTTTTTATAAATTACTGATATCTCAAATTATCATTTTTATTATAGATAAAATAGACCATTATAAATATTTTGCTATTGTTGATGAGGAACCATAGTGCCAATCACTTGGCAGTGTTTTTTTCTTTTTGGATGTAGTACTTAATTTATTTCTACGAAAGTACTAATATCTGGAATTATTGGTTTAAAAGGATTTTTACCATCTGATACGTAATTTTTCAAATTTTTTTTGTGAATATTTTTCATATAAAAAAATTAAAAAAACATCATAATTATTTTTTCTATTTTGACCTAGTACTAAATTTATTTCTATGGAAGTGCTAATATCTGGAATTATCATTTATTAAGGAATTTAGCATTTGAGACGTATTTTTTTTGAAAATTTTTTTTTTCAAAATTTTTACATAAAAAAATCATAAATACCTTATTTTTTTTCCTTTTTTGACGTAGTACTTAATTTTTTCTATGATAGTATTAAAATTTAGAATTATTACGATAAGCATATGGTTAAGTTAATAAGTTACTTGCAATTTAGAAAGATTTCTACTTTTTTTACGGTTCAGATTTAAAATTATTTTGATGTTACTGTTTTTTGATAGACTCCATGAACTCTGAGTTCCTAATATTGTTCAAAAGAGCTTGTAGATAAGTCTATAACGAAACTGCAGCTCAGAGAGATTGCTAATTATTAATGCTACTTTTTAATGCAAAAAGTTTTAATTTATAAGTAAATATAGTAAAAAAGTACTAAATTTAAACTGAAAAAAAAATTAGGAATTTTTTTCGATCTTTAAGTACGTTACTAACTTGTCCGCATGCTCTACGTACAATTTTAAGAATTCTGAGATGTTAGCATCTTTAAAAAAACCATTGGCACGTAATTAATGGTCTGTTAAATAAGCAATTTTTATGAGGCTTTATAGTAATACCTTCAATAATAAATTATTTTGATATTACTAACCTATATGTATATAGTTTATGCTAATAATTTAAAAATTAAATTAAAGTTTATTAAAAATTTAAATTTGAATTTATTTTTATAATTTAATAATTATATACTAATTTACAAGTAATAATCACATAATTTCCAAAATAGTTATTCAATCATTCAAAATTTGAAGGGTAATAAGAATATTTTTAACATATATATCATTCTATTTTATGCTTATATTTTATTAATGTTTCTTTTTTTTTTTGAAATATTAGATGCAAGCAAAAAAATCCAGAGTAACTGGAAGTAGATGAATTAAATAATATAGGCAACGTAATATTTTTAAATTATCAAAATAATTTGTTTTGAAGAATCGATTCTTGTTTTCTAACATTCATGATGTCTTTTGGACAAACAAACAATCATTAAATCAGTCTGGTAAAAAAATTCGAAATATTTTATTAATAATACAAAATTGTAATTTTTTACAGATTTAACCGATTAATTTTAAAATTTAGGTGTAATTATAAAAAATATTTTCAAATCGAACGAAATTCTTCTCGGGAGTTAAATTTTTCCTTACTTTTCAGGTCTTTTTTTATAAAATACTAATATCTCAAATTATCATTTTTATTAGATAAAATAGACCATTATAAATATTTTGCTATTGTTGATGAGGAACCATAGTGCCAATCACTTGGCAGAGTTTTTTTTTTCATTTTTTTGGAAAATTCTATTTTAAAACAGCGATAATTTAAATAAACAAAAAGATGTAAATATCAAAATTTTTGAAGGAATAGTAAATTATTCAAGTTCTTTCAAACTTTGATCGATCGTCGCTATATAATCCATCATTAATAAATATTTGAAAAATCGGGAACGATAAATAGAATTGAAATAATAAAAATGTAAATAGGCTGAAGATGCAAAGCCAGCCAAATTTCAGAAAAGAATCTCTCAGGGGACTGCAATCGACACCCTCTCTGTAGCTCAGTTGTTAGAGATACAGGCTAGATACCTGAGGGTCGTGGGTTCAATCCCCACCAGAGAGGTTTTTTTCTCAAATTTTTTGTCAGACTTTTTTAAGTTAAAAATATCCTACTTAACATATCAATTCATTACTAAAAAATTAATCTTCGATAATTTAAAAATGAAAAAAAATTGATTTATTAAAATAATTTATGACCCTCTGGTACGTTATAATAAGAAAAGGGGAGACTATGTAAAAAGTTCCACGTACAACAGGGAAAGAGACAAAAATTGCTTAAATACAATTATTTTGTTCAGTATTCGTCGCTACATAATCCATCATTAAGGGATTTTTTTTGGTAAGGAAACAATTTTTTTTTTAATTATTTTACTCATCGAGTTTATTATGTGCAAGTATAATTTTTTATTAATGTTATAAAGAGAAAATTAAAATTTACAAAAAAAAATTTTCTTTTTCTTTTAAATAGTTTATTATTATTATATTAAACACCAAAGTTATCAGGGTTAAAAAACAGTTGCCAGCATAACTTTAGTTTGGAGTGTCTGATTTGAAAAAACCAAACAGCATTTTATGAGTAATTGAGCCCTTTAGCGGGTGGACTATCGAATATTCAAAATTCCAAAAAATAAACAAAATGGACCCATTTTTTCAAAACTTGGTCTCAGGTTTTTTTTTTAAATATTGCGCCATTTCTTTATTTTTTGGAATTTTGATTATTCGATAGTCCACTCACTAAGGGGTGTTATGAAGTAGTGTCTAGTGAATATTCGCTACTTCAATAGTATTAAAAATACAAAGGGTCCTCCACCTGAAATGCAATTTTAGTTTTAAAGTTGGCAAGGTTGCGATTTTAAAATAAATAACACTTATTAGTTTTTAAAGTATAACACACTGAATTTATTTAATAGATGTTCCACTGCAATAGATTTGATTTATATTACTGTATCTTGCTGGATTATTACATAAAATTTAGTGTACTTTATTAAGAAGCAAACAATTATTATTTATTGAACTGATTTTACTCATTTAAAATACTGAATTTAATAAATATATAGAATGATTATTGTAACATATAATCTTCAGTTAGTAATTTTAATTAATCTTAAAGTTGGCAAGGTTGCGATTTTAAAATAAATAACACTTATTAGCTCTTAAAGTATAACAGTATAGGGGTCGTATAGGGGTCCGTTGCACATGGAGTGACGAATTTTATTACATTCAAAATGTCTAACATAAATGAATATAAAAGCAATGAAGTGAACCTAGAAGGTAAGGATGGCGATGCTGAGACAGTCCAAGTGCTCTATGAGAACACTGAACTTGCTAGACGTCTACAACGCATGGATGAAAACCATAATGCTGTCAAGAGTATCCTTGATCTAATGAAAGAAAAGATAGGCGAGATGACACATCACATGACTTTCAAGCAGCAAAACATAGTCGCTGTTGTAAAGAATGGTATAAATGATATGAAGGACAAAGTGACTGCTCTCAAAGCAATAAGAGATCAGCAAGTTAAGGAAAAAAATGGAATTGAGCAGTTATTTAAAAAACATATAACAGGCTCAGTGCTAAAGATAAGAAAGCGAAGCGAAAACGCTGAGACTGCAGGGCTAGGAAGCGAACATGCTAAGAGAACTGCTGCGGGAAAATCACCTCAAAAGATTCGTAGCTGTTCAGTAATGATGGTGGATATTGCGACCCATGAGAACAATACCTATAATCAGTTGCAGACACAGCCTGGAACACAGCAGAGCACCTCGGGTGAAAATGATACAACGCATGATACGGACCGTAATAACGAACCCTTTCAAACGGCTGTAAACAAAAGGAAGGAGAGGAAAAAGAGGAAAAAAGAAGGTAAGAGAGGTCAGGACGGAAACAAAAAGTGGCCAGTAGCTACGCAAAAGAAGACAATCCCAAAAAAACGGGAGCGAGCTGTAGCTATTAAACTGCCTACGGGTAGAACATATGCTGACGTCTTGGAAACTTTAAGGTCTCAGGTGCAACCTGAAGAACTTGGCGCAAAAATAAGATCGGTGCGAAAGACGAAGACGGGCGATGTCCTGGTTGAGCTGAAGGAACTTAGTGATAAAATAGGTTCCTTCTCACAAGAAGTAAGGAGAGTATTGGGTGAGGAGGCCAGGGTTAGGGATCTTGCTCCTAAACGAGTTATACAAATACTTGACTTGGACTGTCTCACCCAGTCAATAGACGTTCTAAATGCCATTAAAAGCAAAGAAGAACATGCAGAGATAGCAAGGGTGACTATTTCTAAGAGCAACGCAAGAGAACAGAGAGCTGCTTACGTTGACCTTGATGAAAGAACCGCCTTCAAATTGGTCCGCATGGAACGTATCAAAATAGGATGGATGAACTGTAGGGTAAGGCTAAAAACCCCATTAACCCGTTGTTTTAAATGCCTACGTTATGGCCATTTTGCTACAAAATGCAATGGACCAGACAGGAGAGCGAAATGCTACAAATGCAGAGAAGAAGGACATAAAGCAACTGACTGCACAGCAAAGGCAAGGTGCATGCTATGCTTGGACCTTGGGCTAAAAGGCAAGGAGTTGAAGCACGACCTTGGAAAAGCAAAGTGTGAAGCGCTACGGAGGGCTCTGTTGAAATTAAGAAGCGGCGCAGACGCTAGCAAGTCGAATAATGTTAAAGGTGCTTCAAGGTAATGTGCAGCGAAGCCCCCTAGCAAGAGACATTATATATCAACTTGCTAGAGAAAAGTTGGCAGACCTCCTCATCATAAGTGAGCAAGGGGTCCGACCAAGCTCTCTGAACTGGTTTACGGATGAGTTGGGTACTGCGGCAATCTGGGTAGTGAATCCAAGAAAGGTTCTAGTACAGGAAAAAGGCGCTGGCAGAGGCTTTGTCTAGATTAAAACAAATGGTGTTACCTACATAAGCGTGTACTTAACGCCAAATGAGCGTAGGCAGGATACTCTGAGTAAAATGAATAGTTTGGAAGATGCCATAAGGGATATGACTGGTGAAATTGTAATGGCAGGCGATTTCAACGCGAGAGCTCTAGAGTGGGGTATGTCAGAAACGGATGCAAGAGGAGAGGACATACTTGACCTGTCTGCCAGGCTCAACTTGGCTGTGCTAAATGTAGGTAACACTACTACTTTCAGAAAGCCAGGCTACGGACAGACCATCCCAGATATATCGTTTGCAACAGAAAATTTGGCTGCCAGGATTACTGATTGGCAAGTCCTAGAGGACATCTCAGCGAGCGACCACCAATATATTTCTTTTGAGGTGCACGATGAGCGGCGGCTGACACGAAGAGACGAAGCACAGAAATTCTGCGGATGGAACATCAAGCGGTTAAACCGCGAAATTTTGGTGAACACGCTTAGAAGAGGAGAGACTGCTATCCTGGGAAAATCTATTAGACCAGGATATATCGACGATGCAGAGGATATAGTTAAGGGAATCATGACGCTGCTGGAAAAAGCATGTAACAAAGCCATGCCAAAAAAACGGACCCGTGATGGAAGACCACCAGCCTACTGGTGGAATGCTGAAATAGATCGTCTAAGGAGTGAAAGCTTAACTACAAGAAGGAGAGCAACACGTCCAAGGAACAGAACAGACGCTGCTGAGCTTATGGCAGAGCATAAGCAGGTCAAGAAAATGCTGAGACTTGCTGTTAGGAGAAGCAAAAGAGCATGCGAGATAGCTTTGTGTAACGAGGTTGATAATGACCCATGAGGTCTTGGGTACAAGATAGTCACCAAGAGAATCGGTGCTCTTTCCGCAAGTGGTGTTATGAACGAAGACGAGGTAAGGCTTATAGTTGACGGACTTTTCCCTACCCACCCGGAGAGGGAGGAGGAAAATGACTCAGATGAAGATGATGAGGCTTTCCCCGAATTTACGGAGGAGGACTCTTCACAGCGGTGGACTCTCAAGAACGGTAAGGCACCAGGTCCTGATGGGATACCTACCGAGATACTGAAGATAGCTGCGCATGAATGCCCAATACTCATCTTATGTATGTACAATACTTGTGCACGTGCGGGCATCTTCAGTAAACTCTGGAAAAGAGCAAGACTGGTCCTTATCAGTAAGGGCAAAGGGGACCCAAGACTGCCAAACTCTTGGCGCCCTCTAGGATTACTGGATACAGCCGGCAAAAATTACGAAAAGATGCTACAGCCAAGGATATTGAGGGCCGTAGAAACTGCGGGAGATCCCTCTCCTAGACAATACGGATTTCGCCGAGGGAAGTCAACAATCGATGCAATAAGCAGTATTGTTCGGGCCATCGAAAACGCACAGACTGGTAATCACTATTCGAGAAAGATCACGCTATTAGTGACCCTCGATGTGAAAAATGCCTTTAACTCAGCAAGATGGAGCGATTTCATGGAGGGACTCAGGAACTTCCAGGTGCCAAAATACCTGCGAAGAATAATCAGCAGCTACCTGAGTGATCGGGAAATAATCTTTGAAACTGCACAAGGAAGAAGAGTGAGGAAAGTAACTGCAGGTGCAGTTCAAGGATCGGTCCTTGGACCGGATCTATGGAAAATCATGTACGACCAGGTACTAAGGCTACTGATGCCGGCTGATACTTTTACTGTAGGCTACGCGGACGACCTGGTCCTAGTAATTACGGCAAAAAATGAAAAAATCGCCGAGGAGAAACTGAATCAGGCAATGCATGGGGTCAATTACTGGATGGAAGACCACGGCCTAAAGCTTGCAACGGCGAAGACTGAGATTGTCCTATTCGCCCGCAAGCATATTGAGACTAATATCCCAATATGTATTGGGGAGGATAGGATAGAAACGAAGGAACACTTAAAGTACTTAGGAGTGCTGCTGGATACGAAACTGACCTTCCTGGCGCAGATTCGGAGAAGTACGGAGAAGGCTGCTAGGTCCACTACTGCGTTAAGCAGGCTCATGAGAAACACGTGCGGACCTAAGACTGGAAAGCGCAGGCTTCTTATGTCGGTAACCCACTCCATACTACTGTATGGTGCAGAAGTATGGGCCGACTGCATAAAGAAGGTCACTTATGCGTCTAAGCTTACGAGCGTGCAGAGGCAAGGAGCCCTGCGAATCTCCTGTGCCTATCGAACAGTGTCGTTGGAGGCAGCTCTGGTCATTGCTGGGGTAATCCCGATAGATCTGCTGTCTCTTGAGAGACAGTATATCTATCTGAACAAAGAGAGGGAAGGTTTTGACCGCGCGAAGGCTACTTCGCGCCAGATCAGCCTAAACGATTGGCAGAAGCGCTGGACCGACTACACGGAGAGCAAATGGACCTAGAGATTGATAGGAGAGATATCACCTTGGATAAATAGAGGGCATGGGGACATTAATTATTTTTTGACCCAATTCCTAAGTGGACATGGACTTTTTTTCTCCTACCTCTTTCGGATCCAGAAGATGAATAGTGCTGAATGTATGTACTGTTCTGGAAAAGAAGACACGCCGGAACACACATTCTTCAAATGCGATAGGTGGGCTGCTAAAAAGTTTCAATTAGAAGCTAACATCGGTCAAATCACACCTGAGAATGTGGTTACCCTGATGCTTCGAAATGAAGAAGTATGGTCCGAAATTGGCCAGTATGTGGAGTACATACTCCGCACCAAAAAACCTGAAGTCCAAGGTATAGGCTAATATTAAGACGTATTGCGGTTATCCGGATGACTGCAACTGTTGTACTAACATACTATCATCCCTGCAGTTACTCTTGATACCGCAAGCAATAGTAGATGGTAGGATAATATTTATTTATTTATTTTATTTATGTATCTATTTATATATATTTACTTATTTATTTATTTATTTATTTATTAACCTTCTTTTTGATGATAATGAGAAATAACGTATATTTTTAGCTAACATATATTTTTATTAAAGACGACAGACACATAAAGACGAAATTTCAACCAGATGGAATGACGGAGTCCTTAACCAGACTGGCGAGTTAGTGGATGCAAGTCAAAATATGGAGTTCATGAATAGAACTAAATGGCCTTGAACCTGTCCTGAAGTAATGTGAAAACGGTCCCGGGATAGGCTCGCATAAGGTAGGAAGGGAGTGGAGTTTTAGTGGGTATAGGCAAGGTAGGTCGAGTCCCACATAACTGTCAGTTCGGATGCTGATCAGTATGCGTAATGCATTTCTCCACTTCCTACGCAAAAAAAAAAAAAAAAAAGTATAACACACTGAATTTATTTAATAGATGTTCCACTGCAATAGATTTGATTTATATTACTGTATCTTGCTGGATTATTAGTCTTTTAGCTTATTTCGATAAACGATTTTGGTTTTTCCTTTTTCTAAGTCTAATTCAATACTTGTGTCTCCTAATACGGATTTTATAGTATATGGGCCGGTGTAATGATCGTCCAGTTTGCCTTCTTTAGGTTCTTTTAGTAAGAGAACAATGTCATCGATTTTAAAATAACAATCTTTTAGTTTTTGATCGTATAGTCTTTTGGACTTTTCTTTTGCTGCTATGAGTCGTTCTCGAGCGTGTTTTTGGGTTTCATTTAGTCTCAAAATTAACTCATCTAAGTAATCGGAATATGTTCTACCCCTAATTTCCGAAAAAAATTCGTTGGGCAAATAAATAAATATATTGAGCAAATAAATAAATTAATATATTGAGCTTTATAGCCAAAAACAAGTTGGTGTTGGGAAAAACCATGACTTTCTATGGACCCTGTATTATATTATGTGCTCGATTGAGCCCATTGTTTCTGGGTGGAATGCTGACGCTCTCATTCGTTGTATTTTAAATATTCTCGCGAATTGTTTCATTAATTCTGACTGGAAATTGCTACCTTGATCCGTTTTCAAAATTTCCGGAACCCCGAACCGGCAAATAAATTCGCGAGCAAAGGCTATGGCTACGTCTTCGGCTGCATAGCTGGATAAAGGAACAGCATCGAAATATTTTGAGAAATTATCTTGTGTGGTAAGAATATATTTGTTTCCGGAGTCTGTTATGGGAAGAGGGCCAACGATGTCGATTTCCACAACCTCGAATGGCTTAGATGGGGTATCAGTAATTTTCATAGGGATTTTAGTCCTTACTCGGGTCAGTTTTTGTTTTTGACAGGGTTCGCAAGTTTTAATGTGTTCGGCAATATCCTTGTACATGTTAGGCCAATAATATCGTTCCCTGATTCTGCGATAACATTTAGAAATGCTTTTATGACCCCCTATTGCGGAGTCGTGTGGCTCGAGGATGATGTCTAATCTCTCATTTATGAGAGCTTCTGTAACTTCACCGGTACAGATCGTAATCGCCCATTTATGGGTTTCTGCTATGTCCCTTAAAACATGCTCGATTCCGACCCATGGCAGTTAGCTATTTTCATCATATTCATCATTTTTGGCAAGGCTTAAAGATTTTATGTTTTGATCAGTCATATGCACTGTAATGATGCTTATGCACTGTGCAAATGTGCTCATAGAAGGCTTTTCGTTATTTTCAGTAATGAACCCTATAAAGATTGTTCTTCCGTCGTCTAGTTTTAAAACGATTACTTGGCCTAATTGTGGTTTAAACATTTTTACACTTTCTAGGTCAAGTAATTTTTTGTCTTTAAGTTCAAGAGACAGTTTACTATGTGTACACTCTGTTGGTAAAAATAATAATAAATTGTCTTATCTCATATATAATCTGTCTCTGGAGAAATCAGTTTTTTGAATAGTCAACTGGTAGTAAATTTTATTGTTAAATTGTTCAATTATTTGTTCAGAGGTAATTTTTGTGTTGAATGCGATAAGTTCAGTGTATAAGATATTAATTTGGACATCTTCTTGATATATATGTCAAGTACTATAAAGGTATCGTCGTCTCTTTTTCTTTTCGTGTCGCCGGGGGGTTGCCCTGGGCCGAGATTTTTTGTGCCGTCGGAGAGTTTCTCCGGCTTAAATGTTTTAGTGCCTTCGGAGGGTTGTTCCGGGCCTAGATTTTTAGTGCCGTCAGAGGGTTGCTCTGGGCTAGGTTTTTTTATGCCATCAGAGGGTTGCTCTGGGCTAGTAGTGCCGTCGGAGGGTTGCTCCAGGCCTAGATTTTTATTGCCGGCAGAGGGTTGCTCTGAGCTAGTAGTGCCGTCAGAGGATTGCTTCGGGCCTACATTTCTATTTTCGAGGTTTTGCCTCGGATATTCACTGTAAAAATGGGCAGACTGTGGAAGATTATCCTTGTTGGGCTGTTGAGAAAGGAAAACCTCCTCGACGTCCGGTGCACCCCCAATTCCACAATGCTGTTTATGAGCCACCAGGTCGTTGATGGAAGGGTTATTAATCCCTGAGTTACCTCTTCCATTGGGGCCCTTTACAGGAGCTGAAGATATGAGGTTATGGTGATCAGAACTCTGTGAATCTAGATAACTTTGATTTTCTACTCTGTTAACGCGACCTTTGCCTGTAGATGATGTTTTTTTCTCATGTTAACGCGTCCGTCAACTGATGTTTTTTCACTTGTTTTACAAGCGAGAGTTTTCGTGTGACAGAGCGCAAGAAGGTTTTCAGAATCACTCATATCTTTGCGGAGTTCTAGGCACCTGTGGCGGTCATTGAAATTTTTGTTAGATTCTGATGAAAGAGAGACGGACCCATATACATATTTTTCAATGTTTTGTTTATTATTAATATAAATAATTTTAATTTCCAGCGTTGAACGTGGTCAGGGCCTACCAGTTTGTCTACCCACAATAGGGCCTTATGGTCGGGCATGAAATATACTTTATGTCCACCGTAGAGATATGAACGGAAATGTACTAATGCAAAAATTATGGCATGAAATTCTTTATCTGTAACCGAATATTTAATTTCAGCCGGGGTTAGTTTACGTGAAGCGTAAGGTATAAGGAGGTCTTGTCCAGTTTTCCCTTGGCTTAACACGCAGCCTATCGCGAAAAAGCTGGCATCAGTAGTTAACAGAAAAGGTTCCGAAAAATTCAGGTACTGAAGGATAGGCGCTGAACATAATGCGTCTTTTAGGGTGGTAAAAACCTTTTCTTGCTATTCCCCTCCAAGAAAACGGTGTATTTTTCTTTAAAAGAGATGTGAGAGTCTTGGCAATAAGGGCAAAATTTGGTAGATGGCGACGATAATATCCGCAGAGGCCTAAATATTATTTTATATGCTTGGGATCCGCATAAATAATTACATCGTTCATATATATATAATATGTATGGGTGCTTTTCACAGGAACGATATACATAGTAACCCCCTCACTTGTATCCGAAACGAAAGCTCTTTTGCACTGTTTTTTCTTTTAATAGGTTAATAAATAATATTTTTTTAAAGTCACAACCTACTAAACATATATCGGTAATTTAACAAAAAAATTTTCTGGAGCGTATGTGTTCAAAATGTCGCCACCGTCCGCTGTGCTTTTGATTAACTATAAGCTTTGAGTATTAACAAACGGCTTAAAATTTAAAGTTAAATTTTTCTGTAGGATGCATATGATGTATGTAGGTCCCAAAAACTCATTTTTTTCAACGAAAAAAATTTTCATGCAATCCTCTTTGTTTATCGTCACATATAAGTCTGTCCCTCGATTTTAGATTTTTTTAAGCTTCCCACCTTTTATGGGAGCGTACTCTATATTTATGCACTTGAAAGCACTATTGTATTTTTTTTCTTACTTAGCCACTCATATATGAAAAGTGGAAAACTTAAAATTTTAAATATGAAAGCTTTAACTATGAAAATTAAACCTATTAAATTTTAAAACGCCGTTACAAAAAAAAATATCGCCACCGTCCATGTCGTTTTCTCCAAGTGTATATCATATATTACTTAATATATCTTGTTCAGTTATGTGTTTTGATGGAAAAATGAGATCCCCAAAGTTTGGGAAATTTGATGGCTTCAATACAGAGTTATTTCAATAATACACTCAAAATGTCGCCACTGTCCATGTCGCCACCGTTTGCATAAATAAAAAAATCCCATAAGAATAACACGTTAAATTTATTTTTATATTTGTAGCAGTACATATGAAAATTTTAGGTTTTTTGACCTTGATAAACATAAAAATACAAAAAAAAAAAAATAATAATTAGTGTTGTGCCGTAAACAATAAAAAATATACAGTTCCAGTGAAAACCACCCATATATAACTCTAACCCTTGCAACCTAGAAATTATTTTGTTCATGAGGCGTTGGAATGTATTAGGGCTGTTTTTTAAGCCAAAGGCCATTCGTTTAAATTCAAATTTCCGTATGGTGTGCTGAAGGCTGTTTTTTCACAGTCTTCTGGGGCCATCAGAATTTGGTGAAATCCGGAATTAATGTCAAGTGTAGTAAAGTATTTAGCTCGGCCTAATTGTTCAAGAATTTCTGTGAAGGGGAACAACATCTAAAACAGTTTGCTCATTTAATTTTCTGAAGTCAAGGACTAATCTGATCTTGTTCTTGCCATCGGGGCCTGCTTTCTTGGGTACTAGAAAAACTGGGCTGTTATAAGGATTTTCAAATTTTTGAATTATGTCTTTTTCTAAAAATCTCTTCTGTCCTGTGGGTGAATACCTGGTGATGAGCGCAAGGTTTCTTTTTAAAGTACTCTTCGAGTGTATGACCTCTTGTTTTACAATATGAGCAGTATTTTTCGTTGCGTGCATTGTTATTATTCTTGCCCTGATAGTTTCTGTTCCAGTTATTGCTGAGCCCCCCCTTACTTTGGTTGTTGTCGTAGCTGTTATCGTTATTTCGTGGCTGTCGGTTGATTTTAGAGTTTATTGGATGCTCAACGTAGAAGACCTTGCGATCTTCTGCAAACCGTTCGTTATTACTCGTTAACCTTGTCTCTGCCTGCTCCGCTTCCAATATTGCGTCTTCGAGACTATCGGATTTTTCCGCGTGTAAAATAAAAATGTTAAATAGATTTTGGTTGAGTCCATTTATAAATGTTTGCGGTGCATTAATTTTTGACTCCGCGCGCAGTCTTTGGGTCATGCTTAATTTTTACCGCTTGGATAAAATCTCTTAGTAGTATTTGCCTAGCTCTTAACCCGTAGTCTTCTACAGACTCACTTTCGGCTTATTTCAGGTTAACTAAGGCCGTGCTTAATTTAGAATACATTTTTTCTTTCGAGAAAACATTTAAGAGCCTTTTCAAAATAACTCTAATACCCTCGCGAATACGTCTTTTATTTCTATTCTCGTTCTTCCCAGGATTTTCCCAATTAAAATTTTCTCAAATCTTTCTCTTTCCTTGGGTCGTACCAGTTCCGTTGCGAATTTACATTGGTCACTAAAATCTTGTACAAACCAGATGTTCCGTCGAAGTTAGTTACTAAAGCGAGATCCTCTGTTACCTTTGAGTAGCTGGAAGATATGTAAGTTTCTGATTCTGAATCTGAGGATGGGGATAAACTATGTCTGTGTTTAAACTTACGTTTAGTTTTTAGTTTGTGGCGGATAAATGGAGAGGATTTATACAACATTTTCTTTAGTTTTTTGCGTCTGCTTGTCATTAGTACTGCTGATTCATCAGACATAGCTCCTGCGTCTGAAGATTGTATGGTTGTGTCAGAAACATTCCAAGATTCATGGTTGTCAGTTTCTGAGTTCGTAGAGTCAATTTCGTGATCCATTTCGTATTGTTTTTGTGACATTTTTATTTTGGTGGGCTTAAGAATGGATTTTAAGTTTTTATCAGTTTTTTTTCTTTTTGGCGATTGGATTTTTATTGCTTTTTGCGGGTTTGTTTTTAAATGTGACTCTTTTTACACTGCTGGTGTTATCGGTTTTCCATTGCGGAGTTTCATATTTTTAAATATAGTTATTTAATAAAAGTAGTGAAAAAAATGGGTATTGCTATTGTTATTTAAAGGGTAGATGTGTATATGTAGTGTATATATAATATAACAATTAAATCTAGTTTTGAAATATGAAATATACGCTGTGATAAATTGTTTAGTTTTAATTAGATGGTACTTAATTTATATAGCGTAATGATTTAATTAGTAGTTCGTATTATTATATAATTAAAGTAAGTTTAAAATTATAATACGAAAATATAAATTGGAATAAAACTTGTAACTGCCCCATAAAGGGGGTTAACATAAAATAAAATAAAAGCCTAATACTCGTAGTTTAAAGAGCCTACCCGCCTATATCGACCTTCCGTACAAGGGATCCGTAGGGCCCTTGTACTTCAGATACTTAAACTATCCCAGCAGGGATCAGATGAAATCTCGATGATCTCGAAGAGACACCTTAATATGTACAAATAAGTATATATAAAGGCTGACCTTAGGACGTGAGTGATATTTTAAACATAGAATAACTTTTTTAAGATTATACTTATATTTATTGAATATCCTTGCAAATATACACAGAGGTATACTATTCGCAAGAACGCCCTTGGTCAAGTGTGCCGAGCTGGTGAAATGTCCCCTCTTATATACTATTTCCCAGGCACGCACACTTGCACAAAGTTTTACTTGCAAAAAGTATTCCAGAACATTCCAGAAACTTCCAATGTATCTTAACGGCTTGGAAGTATCTTTTACATTTTTTATATATTTAAAATTACAAATATTTATTTATTCTTTTTAATTAATTTTTATAATATTTAATACTTTATTTTAAATATGATTTTGTTTAATTAAAGAATACCTTTTATCCCGTAATTAAAGTTTATATTATATCATCTTATCTATTTAATTATTAAGTATTTTGATAATGATTTATAAGAAATAATTATATTTAATTATTTCTTAAATTTCTAAATTTGGTAAAAAGTCCCTATATCATTAATTCAGGTATAAAAAGGGTTTTTTCATATTTTAACTTTATATATTTATAATCTTTAAATTAATCCTAATTTTTATTTACAACTATATACATATTATTCTAAAAGCTATTTACAAATTATTTACAACCCTTTAGTGAACACAAGTAACCCTTTATAAAAGTTATTTCATTTTTTAATACTATTATTTGAATTAAGCAGTTACTTGTATCCCCGTAAGGTACAGCCCTCTGGAGTATCATATATTAAATATTGATAAATCCATGATGGCTATTATATACATAAATGGCGCCTTTCCAAGGGACTGGAAAGTGGCCCGTCTGGCTCTGATAAGCAAGGGAAAGGGTGAACCAGGATCTCCATCATCTTACAGACCATTGTGTATGTTAAATACCATTGGCAAGGTGATGGAGAGCATGGTCAGAGGAAGATTGCGGCAAGCAATTAGGGAAGCGGGTGACCTTAGCGACGACCAACACGGCTTTCGTGAGGGGCGTTCCACGATCGGTGCCATCGAGCAGGTCGTGAAGGTGGTTATGAGGGCCAGACAAGTGCGGCCGGATATTAAACCGGACGTCCTGCTTGTCACGTTGGATGTGAAAAACGCATTCAACTCGGCTAAGTGGGACGATATGTTGCACTCCCTCGAGCAGGTATTCAGAGTTCCGGATTATCTGAGAAATATACTCAGAGATTACCTCCGGGACCGATACCTGCGCTGGGACACGCTCGATGGCACAAGAGGTAAAGTATTAAGCGCAGGCATAGCGCAGGGTTCAGTTCTGGGTCCTGATCTGTGGAATGCCTTTTACGACGGCTTGCTAAAGATTGAGCTCCCGGATGGATGCTCCATGATCGGATACGCGGATGACGTTGCTCTAACCATAACAGCTCGAGAGCCAGAGGACCAGCAGGATACCTTGGATGAGGCCATGCGCCTTATCAATAGCTGGATGTCGGATCACGGATTAAGACTGGCAGTCCCGAAAACGGAGATTGTCCTTCTGACCCGGAGAAGGGTTGATACCATATTCGGCATCAGCTTTGATGACGGAGGTAATCCCCTTATGATCCAGACCAAACCATCGGTCAAATATTTGGGGGTCTTCTTGGATAACAAGTTGACCTACAATAGACAATTCCAGCAGGCCTGTTAAAAGGCTGGCCGGGTGACAAAGTCCCTCTCGTGGCTAATGACGAACATCGGCGTTCCCAGATCTGAGAAGAGGAGGCTGTTGATGACGACAGTTAACTCCATCTTGCTCTACGGTGCAGAGGTGTGGGCGGACAATGTCCGCATAAAAAAGTACTGCAAGAAACTAAAGGCAGTACAGAGGCAGGGGGCACTTCGAATCGCTTGCTCGTACAAGACAGTATCAGAGCCAGCGATCCAGGTGGTGGCTCGGGTGATTCCCATCGACCTGCTTGCCTTGGAAAGGCAGGCGATCTATAACCGTGGGGAAGAAGAGCGCGACGTAGCTTCCGTTCGCGCTCGCTCCCGCACAATGGAATGTTGGCAGTATAGGTGGAATGGTGACCCGAGGGGACGTTGGACGCACCGCCTTATCATCGATTTGGAAAGCTGGATGAACCGTGATCATGGAGAGGTAGACTTCTACCTCACACAGTTCCTAACTGGTCACGGTTATTTCCGCGATATGCTTTTCAAGTGGAGCAAGGTGACATCTCCGGAATGCTTGCATTGCCCGGGCGAGCTGGATACCGCTGAGCACACCTTTTTTGGGTGTCCTCGCTTCGCTGAAGGGCGACCGCCCTTCGATGAATGGAGGCCGGAAGTAGTCGTCCCGGAAATGCTGCGCAGTGCCGCTAACTGGTACAGTGTGGCAGAGTACGTACGGGCGACACTGATTGGAAAAAAGGAGGAAGGTTTCCTCTCGTAGGAAAATCTCCTCCTTTATTGACAGGGTATGGCGAAGAAATGCCTGGGCTGCATTGTTTCCGGACCGAAGTAATACCTAAACAGGGAGTCCCGGTCCGGATTCTATGATATTGTCATAAATGCAGGAGGGGGGGGGAGTTTAGTGGGTATTGTAATTCCTCAATTGTGTATATCTGGGCAACCCCAGATACAAATTTGAGGTTGAGTCCCACATAACCATACAGTACGCGTGTATGGTATGCGTAAATGCATTCTCCTCGTCCTACGAAAAAGGCCCCTTCTTGAAGGGGCCCAAAAAAAAAAAAAAAAAAAAAAAAAAAAATTATATACATAAATATACAATATCGATACACGCGTTATACCGCCATGTTATATCATACCGTTTTGATACAGTTTTGACTGTTCCTTTATTTTCTTATAAGAATTTACATATATTATATTTATTTCTTATGACACCTACACCTGGTATGTTACATCCCCCCCCCCCAAGACTTTGTCCGCAATTGACAAAGTCTAAAAAGAGTTGTAACACAGGTGTATGTGTTATTATATATAATTCAATTATTTATTTGTTAATTTTTTATATCATGTATTTATTTATTAACATATCATTTGCTTTATTTATTTTATCAAATTGATTTATAATTTATTATATTTTTATATTTTTTATAGACTTTGCCATATATATTCTTTAAAAATATTTTTCTTAATTTAGGTTTGAACATTAATTTATTAATTCATTTATTTTTTCAATACTCGTTAGAATTAAATATTTTTTTTTATGATTCATTCTTGTTTAAATAATTTTCTTGCATTTTTTAATGCCTTTTAATTTAGGATTTTTATTTTTCATTATATTTTTTCCACATTGAAATTATTTTTACTAGTATTATTTAACTTCAATATAGCAAATTATTTTTTAAGATTTCTTATTTTCTTTTATTTTATTTTTAGAGTTTTTTTTTTTTTTGTAAACGTTTATTCATTGTCTTATTTTTTTTTAATTGATCAATTAATTCTTTTATTATAATATTTATTCATGAATTTTCAATTTTAGTCTTATGCTTAAAAGAAAAATCTATTTATATATTTATGGTACTTTTAGGCATTTTTTGTTTAAATATATAAATATAATTCTTTAGAAATTTAAATTTTAAATTTTCTTATTTTTTTTTTTTTTTTTTTTTTATTATCATCAATTGCTCTATAAGCTACCGGAATGGGCTTTGCACGTTTTACATAATTTAGAGCATGGTAATCCAGCTTTTTTACAGGGACACTTTTACGTAGAACAATTTTTTTTGTACCCGCAGGATACTAAGTCTAATATTCGAGATGAAGCTGCAGCCAAGAATGTTCGAATGGGCTGTAAAAAACCATTTTTTCTCTCCCACCCCCACTCCTCAGGAATCATTTTACAACTTTTGTAAGTATTATCCATGAGCCTATCCTTTTGCACGTGGTAATGGAGGAGAAGTTAGTTTATCCTTGTCTAACGCCTGTGTATAAAAATGAATTCCTATTGGCTGGCTAAACTTTTATATGGCAGGATTACCATTATTCAAGTTTTTAGCATTTTTTGGCCAAAAAACGATTTTGGGCTCAAGCTACTGAGCTATTATGTACCAAAAATCTAGAAAATAGTTGAAATATTAAAAAAATATAAAATATCATAATTTTCCAGGCGTCTAAAATATATAAATCCAAAAAAACGCAATTTTTTTAATTTTTGGAAAAGTATTATCCATGAGCCTATCCTTTTGCAACCAAGTTTGAACTTGTAAATATACCCTGTAGGAATGGTATTTTGCAGCTTCTTCCGTTGGTGGCAAGTTGAAAAATTATCCAACCTTAATGCATTTAATAACGTACGACTTATTCGTCTTTCTGTAGAATATAAATAAATAAAAATTCTTTCACCAGCTTTAAGAATATCTTCATGATTGGAATTCGGGTCATTAAAAATATCAATATCATGCTTCAACGCTTCTTCAGTAACTTTAATATTTATTTCTTTCCTTTAGAATATGAAAAGCTCGTTGTATCTGCTCCTCCAAACACATGAGCTAATAGTACAAACTTGTGAATTCCTAAAAATCGTTTCTGCAACCTTCTTTTTGTTGGGTGGTTTCAAAAAAATATTTCTCCGTTTTGAATAAAATTCATTACAACTCTTCTGACTCTCCAATTGTATATCATCAAAAATCATTAAACTGTATGGAAACACTTTTTCAGGTGGTAGCAAGTGCGTTAACGATTCCCGCTGTGTATACATCTATCTTGTATATACCAGTTATTAGTAGATAAATTAAAGATATAATCAAGTTTATATTATTTGGTTAATACACTTTCTTTCACATTATCCATGCCATTTCCTTCTAAAATAATTACCCACTCCAACATCTGGCATCTGACACACCTGCTCAGTGAATTCAAATTATCCCATTCCTTCTAAGGGTTTAAGAACACCAGGAACCCCATTCATTACCATTTTTAAGTAATTAAATTTTGGTTGATCTGCTGATTTTGAGCAAACGTAAATGTATATAAATCTCAGTCCATTTTCATGTTCAATTATTGCCAATAACACGTTAGTTTTTCCACAGTTCAAATAACACCACGAATAGTATTTGGAAATAAGCTACCATTACGTTTAAATTGCACAATACTTATCAATATCAATAATTTCATCATAATTTATTACTGGTAAGGTTAATTTTTGACGTTTACATTTTGTATCTGGTGAAGATTCTATTTTGTGTTTTAATTCACTACTTAGTGAATGTTCTCTTTGATGATTTAATTTTTCTATTACTAGAGAAGTCTCCCTTTTGCGTTTTAATTTTAAATAATTCTTTTTTTGACGCTTACAATTTTTAACTGGAGAATCCCTACTTAGACTTTTCATTTTTATGTGTCTGTGTTAGTAGTTAATTACATACTGAGACTTTTTCTATAAATACAATCTATTTATAGTCAGGAGCTCATTCTTTAACTGACTCTCATAGAAAGATGATCACTAATGGTAGTGGATTAATAAACACTTTAATTAATAAAAAAGTTTAGGGACTGTATATAAAGATCTTGTTAGCCAATCAAATTTCTTGTTTTCAAATTTGAATTTTTTCTTTATAGGTTACTAGGGCGCAAGCCCCTTGCGCGCTAAAGCGCGCCAACTCTCTCATATCATATTTCATGTTTAATCGAAAAGTTTTTTAATTCACAAATAAAAACAATTGTACAGTGAGATGTAAATTTCAAATAATGAACTTTTTTCATAATTTTAATAAACCTTTTATTATTTTTATTTTCAAAATTTATCTCAAAAAAAAAATATTACAATATTGCCAGAATCTTTTTCATACCTCAAAATAAATTTTTCTTCTGTTCTGGACGGCTAAATTTTTTAATAAGATGACGAAATACTCGAATTAATTTTCAACATTTTTCATTAAAATTTATAATTATTTTTACAGTTTATATATTATATAAATTAAAAAATTAATATTTACAATTGTCTATAAATTTGTATACAGCGCGCCGCTAACACTACAGATCATCAATGAAACGGCCAATTAGATAAAGATGACGAAATTTTTAGGAGATTGTATAATAAAATAATTATGGTATTTCTTATTTCTGTATTTTTACACAAAATTTTATTAATAATTAAGTATTTTAAATGATATAATAAAAATTAGAACTAATGAAATAAATAATGAAATAATCAGCACAATCAATCACAACACAAGTAAAATAGTTGAAAAATAATGTCACATGAGTTTTTTAGAGATAGATAGAAATTCACCTCAAGAAAAAAATATTTAATACCGCATCTGAATGCAAATACTAATTTATTACTATCCGTCGAAATAAATTCTTCTTTTGTCCTGGACGGAGAAATTTTACACTTGGATGTCGAAATACTCCAATGAGTTTTCATATATTATCATAAATAATAACCAATATTATTTTTATTTTCAAAATTTATTCCAAGAAAAAAATATATATCGTATCTGAATGCAAATATTGATTACTCGGTGCTACGCACCTAGGGCCAGAACCCTTTTCAACCCTCGACATTAATTTTTCTTTTGTCCTGGACAGCAAAATTTTATAATAGGATGACGAAGTACTCGAATGAGTTTTCATATATTATTTATGTCGCATCTATAGATGTAATGTTTTATTATAGTTTAAACATTTTTTATTAAAACTTATAATTATTTTGACATTTTATAATAATAAATTAAAAAATTAATATTTAAAATTGTTTTACACATTTTTTATACAAGCGCGGTTGACACTGCAGAGTAAAAATGTATAGTATATATGTGTGTATTATACGGTATGTATGTGTTGGAGTACTCCCTCCCATTTTGTATATATTCTCCCCTTTTTTATATTCAGTGTTCGTTACGACATGAAGCTATACGCTTCGTCTTAATAAATAAGAGTTGCAAAATTACTTTTTGTGTTATAATTAATTCACCATATCCATCACCATATCCAATAATTATCCATCATTTTTGGCATCCCTGGATTACTACGAACCAACGCATCAAGAAAAATGATTTTGTTAAGAAAAAATAGTTAAAATCCTTTTTTACAAGATCACGTGAAAAAATTTTCAAGTATGGCTCCTCAACGTCAAATCAGTTGCAGCTTTATCATCATTTATTAAATCGGAGCATCAGTTGAATATCAAGAATTTCAACAAGTTATCTATCAAAATTGTGCAAAAAATAATAAAATTTATTTTTTATAAAGAAGTTTTTTATTTTTTTTGTGGTGATGGAAGGTGAATTTTAATTAATAAAAAATTACACGACGAACACGCATCATCATTTTTTTCATAAAATTCATCAAGTGCGATTTTCTTAAAATCAGAAAATTCATCATCAATTCATCAAAAAATTAAAGCATTTTCATCGCAGAATTGGCGCGTATTTCTATCGCCCCTACAAATCCTTGAAAAAAAAAACACGCCATTGCGCGCGCATCAGGTATTTTATCAAGTTTACTCAAGAATAGATGAAAAAATTTTGCAACGGGAGAGACAAAGAAAGAAAGCAGGCCCTACCACTGCGCATCAAAAAGCGGCGTAAGAAGTTATACACAGTGATGGCGGCTTCTCTTCGTTGGTAACAACACAAGACATTGAAAATACATGTATATCAAGGGGCCCTGATACTACGCATCAAATTCCTGCGCGAATCAACAGCAGTAAAGCCGCACAGCAGACAACTTTTTTTCATATAAGATAAGTTGTTTATATATATATGAAAAACATTTAAATTTTTTTTTTATTAAAAATTATATAGAAATTATATAATTCAAGTGTATTAATCTACATATTACACTTGAATATATAAATCTTATAAATTAGATACAAGTGTAAACTCATAGAGAATATTTTAAAATTAAAAATATTATATAAGGGAGTGTGAGTATGTGTGATGTTTATTTTTTTAAGTATAGTTTAAATTCATTTAAAATTTTATTTCTTGAATAATTATTAAAAAATTCATAAAAATTTAATTTTATCGTAAATTAAAATCATTTTTGGCATATCATAAACTTTTAAATTTTAATAACATTTTAAAATTTTTGTATTCATTGAATTGATATTACTAACCTGAAATTGATAAATTATAGAATATAAACTAATAATATTGATGTTACATATGAAGAAGACATTTTGAATGCAGCTGATCTGGTTTTGAATGAAACTACCTGGCTAAACTACGGAATACAGCCTTTGCTAGTCAAGGAAATTTCCAGTTTGCTGGTCAACAACAGTAGCAGGTCATTGGGAGTCAGTTGTATCATTAGGGACGATACTGCGTCACCAGTCTTCGCAAAGTTTTGCTTTTATTTTTTAACTCTTTAAATATTTATAATTAATTCACCATATCCATCACCATATCCAATAATTATCCATCATTTTTGGCCTGAGGCCTACTGGAGCCATGTAAGGTCCGCTGATAATCCTGCTGATTGTGTGTCCAGGGGTTTACCTCTTGATCAGTTACATACCTTTTCTCTTTGGTGGGGAGGGGGAGTAATGGTTAATGATCCAATAGATCTTCAAAATA
The DNA here is from genome assembly GCA_022575985.1 of Anagrus nilaparvatae. NCBI lineage: Eukaryota > Metazoa > Arthropoda > Insecta > Hymenoptera > Mymaridae > Anagrus > Anagrus nilaparvatae. The sequence goes on from JAKSXM010000007.1 coordinate 34,020,197, forward strand.
GCATCTTGAGCAAATCAATAAATTTAGCCAATATTGATTGTCAGGTTTCTTCTACAAAACAAACTCCTAAAGTAATTATTTGGGATTTGATTGACAAATATTCTGAATTAAATAAGTTACTGAGAGTCACATCTTATGTAATTAGATTTATAGATAAAATTTCTATTAAAGTAAAAGATAAATTTAAGCAAAAATCTAATTTATTAAGCAACTCTTGGTTTTCAGTAAAATATTATTTAGGGTTCTGCAAATTAGTTTCAGTACCTGAATTAGTAAGGGCTAGAATGATTTGGACTTATTTAGTTCAAAGAAGTTACTTTTGTAAAGATATTAAATTACTCATGAATAACCATAAACCTGATGATTTAAACTTACGTCGTTTAGATCCATTTTTTGATCAAAACTTACTTCGATTAGGTGGTCGTATTCACTTATCATTACTAGACTATGACCAAAAACATCCCTGGATCTTGCCAAGCAAATGTTCTTTTTCAAAACTTTTAGTTGATTTTTGTCATAATAAAACCCTACACGGTGGTGTACGTCTAATACTTTCAACATTAAGGCAAGAATTCTGGGTTATAAAAGCTAGAAATTTAGTTAGAAGTCGAATTCATAAATGCAATACATGTATTCGATATTGAACAAGCAAGTTAAATCAAAAAATGGGCATACTTCCTTCATGTAGAGTAACTCGACCTGATAAGCCTTTTAGATTAAGTGGTGTAGATTATGCGGGTCCTTTTGATACCCTAAGATTTAGAGGTCGTGGAGCTCAAAAAACGCTATACAAGTCGTACATAGCTGTTTTTGTGTGTATGAACACCAAAGCAGTCCATTTAGAATTGGTCACAGGTTATTCTAGCCAAAATTTCATTGCTGCCTTCCGAAGGTTCACGTCAACTAGAGGACAATGTTCTGAGTTGTTCAGTGACCAGGAAACTACGTTTGTTGGAGCTGACAGGATCCTCAAGGAAATGTATGTTGAATCATCGGATTACATACATGAACTTGTGGGTTCTTTGGCATATGAAGGTACTACCTGGAAATTTAACTCCCCAGGAGCTCCTCATTTTGGCGGAATCTGGGAAGCAGCGGTGAAATCTATTAAACATCATATTCGTAGGGTCGTGGGAAACAGAAAACTAACCTTTGAAGAGTTTTATACCCTTATTAAACAAATAGAGGCGTGTCTTAATTCAAGACCATTGGTCCCACTAACTGATGATCCTTCAGATAATAATTTCTTATCGCCATCTTTACTGTTAACACAATCGCAATCGTACATCCTCCCTGAACCAAACTATCTCAATCAAAAAATTCCACCAGCCCAAAGATATAAGTTAATACAACAAATGCTCCAGGATTGGTGGCGTTGTTGGTCAGGCGAGTATTTACAATCATTACAAGAGCCCCACAAGTGGACGCAAAAGCAAAAGAATTTAGAAGTTGGTGACGTGATGTTGATCTCTGATGAGACAATGGCACCTTCTAAATGGCCTTTAGCTAAAATAATTAAAGTTTACAAAGGTCCTGATGGTTTAGTCAGAGTTGTGGATCTCAAAACGGGATCAACTGAGCTAAAACGTCCTATACATAAATTAATAATGTTAAACACATTAAATAATGAAGAGAATGAAAATCCGTAAATTTATGTATTTGTGTTAATTTGTATTATTTATATATTATGTTAAAAACTGTCTTAATTTAAAAGTTTAAATAACACTAAAAATTCTTTAATTATTATTTATCAAAATGTATAAATTATTATTTTTTTTAGAGTTAATATAACTTAATTATTAAAAAAAAAAATGAAATTTGAGATTTTTTTACGCCATTAGGCATTGTAATTAAACTGTTTAGGTTTTAAATTAAATTTTTTTTTTTATGTAGCCATTTGGCATTCTGTAAAAATTTTAGAATCAAATTTTTAATTTTCATTTACCACAATTATTTTTTTTTAATTTGTACTTTATTAACAATTTTATTAGTAAAATTGCGGTGGGTGGAAAATGTAGTGTATATGTGTGTATTATACGGTATGTATGTGTTGGAGTACTCCCTCCCATTTTGTATATATTCTCCCCTTTTTTATATTCAGTGTTCGTTACGACATGAAGCTATACGCTTCGTCTTAATAAATAAGAGTTGCACAATTACTTTTTGTGTTATAATTAATTCACCATATCCATCACCATATCCAATAATTATCCATCAAAATGAATCGATTAATTAGATAAAATCGAAAACGAAATTTTTAAAAGATAATATAATAAAATGAGAAAATTATTATATTTCTTATTTATATTTAATTATAATGAAAAATACCCAAAATTTTATTAATAATTAATAAAAGATTCAATAATAATAAAAATTATTTAACGCGCGAGAGTATAGTGCTGTTAAAACATTACAGCGCGTGCGCCAGAATAAATCGATGACAAAATTCGTTACATTTCAGTTTTATACAGAATGTTTTATTAATAATTAATAAAAGATTCAATAATAATTCAATAATAATAAAAATTATTTAACGCGCGAGAGTATAGTGCTGTTAAAACATTACAGCGCGTGCGCCAGAATAAATCGATGACAAAATTCGTTATATTTCAGTTTTATAGAGAAAGTTTTATTAATAATTAATAAAAGATTTAATAATAATTCAATAATAATAAAAATTATTTAACGCGCGAGAGTATAGTGCTGTTAAAACATTACAGCGCGTGCGCGCCAGAATAAATCGATGACAAAATTGGTTACATTTCAGTTTTATAGAGAAAGATTATGGGTTATTATAGGCTATAGCCTATATTTATTGTAAATATCTATCTTTGATTTGTTGTAAAAAGAATTAAAATTTTATTGTAAAAATATTAAATAAATTGGAAATGTTTAAAAATATAATAAGAATATATAAAAAATATATGATAAGAATATTTTAAAAAGTAAAAATCTTGTTTATGAAAATGATTTTTCATTGTATAATATTTGGATTGGCAGAAGATTATGATAAACTTATTGCTAATGTAAAGTATAGACTTGTTTTTACTCTATCAAATAGTGATATCGATGCGATTATTCAAGAAGTAGAAGTAACAGAAGCATTTAAAATTACAACCGAAAAGTTAGAATGGTTTATACCTTCATTAAGATTATCAGAGGAAAAAAAGATAAACTTATTAAAAATTATTGAGGAAGATAATCCAATTAAAATGAGTTTTAGATCTTGAGATCTTTATAAGTATCCAGCAGTTCCAAAAGTCTCAAAAACAGTGGACAGTTAAGACTTCAAATCAATTAGAAAAATCAAGGTTTATTTTTTTAGGATTTTAAACAGGAAGAAATACTTAGCTAAAAAATATGCGAGTCATTTTGATCATTGTAACCCTACAAATATAAAGCTATAATTAAACTTTCAAAGTTTTCCTCATGGAAATTTAACTCTTAATATAGAAAATAATAAATATGCAAGAGCATAATATTTTTACGAGATTTCAATCATCATATTATGATAAAGTTTCTCTAGAAACATTCATTAGTCGAAAAAAATTCATCTTATATACGCCTTTAACGGTAAAGATTGTTATAAACAAAATGAATCTATGAAATATGCTATCCTGAAGACGCCAGACTTGAATTTGAGAGTAGTGAAGATATTCCAGCAAATATATCCGCATTCTGTTTAATTCTACATGATATAGTAGTATAATATAAACCAATGAGTAGTAAAGTAAAAAAATTAGTTTAAAAAGTGGGGAGGAGTTATATAAAGGATATCAATGAATACAATAGAATAATGAAGTTCATTGTAGACTTCCAATCTTTTAAACTATCTTCCAATGAATATACTATAAAAGAACTTGCTATCTGAAAACTAAATAGTTATGAGAAACCGACAGTTTTTTTGAACCGAAGTGATCGTAAACAAAAAAAAAAACTGGAAAATTTTTGTTTTTGAGAGTGCAATAGAATTGTAGTGGTAGGGTTGCGTTAAAAAAACATCCTAACCTTCAAAAATTGAATTGCGCAACGATAATTATTATTTTCGTAGTTTCGTAGTCTAGATTTTTTTTATATCCAGTTCTAATATACGTTATTATTTTATATATTATACATTTATTATTTCAGTTTAGAGGTGGACGAGACTGCGAGACCAGTATCGGTCTCGTCTCGGTCTCGTCTCGATTTCGAGACGAGACCGAGACGAGAGCATTTGTAGAAAATTCTGGACGAGACGAGACATTCACATCGAGACTCTCGGGAAGTCTCATCTCGAAAAAAAAAGTTATTAATACATTTAGTTAATTTAAATTTTTAAAATAAGTAAAAAGGCATTAAAATTAATATTCTTATTAAGACTGTGTACTTAAAAAATAGTTATAATTATAGTTTTCTTTGATTTATCACTGCATAAATTTTCTTAAACATTAAGTTTTATTTGATGATAAATTATTACAGTATATTTTTTATATATTTTTTTACTTTATTTTTCTGGTCATGGATCGTAATATACTATTCCTGAATGTTTGGCTCCTAGCTGATAGGTATAAAATCTGGAGTTATTGAACGTAAAATCCAGTGTTCATCAATAAAATATGGGCTGTTATTCCGTAAAAGGATACAGTTTTATGATCAGCTAACCAACCATCAAATAATATCAATAATAATCAACCGTCAAAGATAATTTAGAAACATTATTATTTTAAATCTTAAAAATACGTTACACTAATTTATTGCAGATAAAAATTTTTTTTTCAAATGTATACAATTTTAATCAAAAACAATATTTTTTTATCTATAATTTTACAAAAGAATAACTGCTTGATAAAAATTGTCAGGTTATTAGCCATAAAAGAAACTCAGCTCAGAGGGCGCTTTAGTCTCACAGGAATTTATAAATTTGTAATTGTTTGTATATAAATAGTTGACAATTTTATTTTTATAATTTTCCTGAAGAAAAACTTTAATTTTTTTCGAGACTTTCTTGAAAACGAGACGAGATCGAGACGAGACCGAGACGAGACCGAGACGAGACTGCAAAATTTCGAAATTTCCGATACCGAGACGAGACAAGCCTAAAGTTTCGGTATAGTCTCGTATCGTCCACCTCTATTTCAGTTACTTAATTAAACTATATCATTCGTTTTGAAAAATTTCATTGAATAATATTACAATTTTCTTAAAATATGTTAAATAAAACTTTAGAATCTTTTATTATTATTATTTTTTCAGTTTAGCTATGATTATAATCATATTATTCTGTACTTTAATTATTGTAAACACTATTGTATTGAGCCAGAAGATGAATAGTGCGGAATGTATATACTGTCCTGGCAAAGACGACACGCCGGAAAACACATTCTTCAAATGCGATAGGTGGGCTGCTAAAAAGTTTCAATTAGAAGCTAACATCGGTCAAATCACACCTGAAAATGTGGTTGGCCTGATGCTTCAAAATGAAGAAGTATGGTCCGAAATTGGCCAGTACGTGGAGTACATACTCCGCACCAAAAAACCTGAAGTCCAAGGTATAGGCTAATATTAAGACGTATTGCGGTTATCCTGATGACTGCAGCTGTTGTACTAACATACTATCATCCCTGCAGTTACTCTTGATACCGCAAGCAATAGTAGATGGTAGGATAATTTTTATTTATTTATTTATATATATTTATTTATTTATTTATTTATTAACCTTCTTTTTGATGATAATGAGAATTAACGTATATTTTTAGCTAACATATATTTTATTAAAGATGACAGTACATAAAGACGAAATTTCAACCAGATGGAATGACGGAGTCCTTAACCAGACTGGCGAGTTAGTGGATGCAAGTCAAAATATGGAGTTCATGAATAGAACTAAATGGCCTTGAACCTGTCCTGAAGTAATGTGAAAACTGTCCCGGGATAGGCTCGCATAAGGTAGGAAGGGAGTGGAGTTTTAGTGGGTATAGGCAAGGTAGGTCGAGTCCTACGCAAAAAAAAAAAAAAAAAAAAAAAAAAAATTGTATTGAGCCAGCTACTTGACTCTATAAAATAACCAAACAAACCCTAACCATAAACCATCCCTCGTTTTTCCCTTGTACTCCCCTATCTCCCCGATCTACCCTAATTGGGACGATTGGAATCCTGGAAAAATAGATGTTATGTATGATAGATCATAAATCGAGCTATCATATCCTCATTCCATTATTTTATATATAATTAATTTATATTCGATATTTTATACCTTCTGTCTTGGATTTCACCTATACAGTTCTGGCTCCTCACCATTGACGTAAAACATGGGTCAGCAATATTATAATACATAATCTCTCCCTCGCTATTATCGAAAAATTTTAGAGATCGCGACAAGACTGACGCTACCGCGTATTGTACAATTCCGCCTAAATCGTATCACCAAGGAAGTCGTTAATAAGGTTATACAATACACCACGACTGCCTCAAAACGCAAACAATTTTCTGCAACAGACATCTTTTTGATACTATGCAGAGAAATGAATAAGAACATTCCATTTTTTTCCAACTTTTTAAGTGAATTTGACCTAAAAAAAGGCCAAAAACTGTTTTTTGATGAATTTTTAATGATTTTCTTGACTATTTATAGAATATTTCTGACTAAAGTGATCGTATGCAAAAAAAGTTGGGAAATTTTCGTTATTGAGAGTGCAATAGAACTGTGGAGGTAGGGCTGCGTTAAAAATACATCCTAATCTCAAAAATTGAGGTGCTCAATATTATTTTTTTTCTTTTTAAATTAAAATTGGAATAAAACATGAAAAAATAATGGAATTTTTATGAAAATTAGTGGAAATGGGTATTTTAACTATAGGACCAAGTAATAAAATTTTTAAGAAAAAAAATTTTTTTTATCGCCCACAATTGAAAAAAAGTCCAAATGGAATTAGCCCCATATTATAACGGAACAAAGTAGGTTAATCTTTTTTTTTTAAACTATAAGTTTTTCTATGTACTTTAACCTTAATGAATGCTAGCACATGTTATTTAAATAAATGTACCCATTTTAAGGCATAATTGAGAAAAAATAATGAAAGTTTATATTTTTTTCAAATTTCGCCGCATGCCGTATTGTTTTCATGTAAAATTTTAATATTTTGTATACAAATCCTATCCTAAAAAGTACATGTCATCGATACAGTAACTGTGTACATTCTTATAGCTAAAAACCATTTCTAATTGGTTGATACAAAAATTTAAATATTAAGAATTTTAAATCGTAGTAAATTAATTAAAATTATTATTTATAAAGTATAGATTTTTTAAATATTATTTTAAATAAATGTTATTAAAAATCGACAATATAAATAATCAACCATTAATTACTTTTAAATTAAGTATGACATTATGTATAATAATGACATTAAGTATAAATAATAAGTTATAGGTTAAATTACAATGAAAAAATAAACAAAATTTAGAACTCAAATTTCAAACTCCAATTGAATACTTTTTTTAAATACTAAAAATATTTTTTAAAATTTGCATAAATTATGGGACGTAAAAGTTTATTAAAATAAAATCTTAAAATTAGATAAAAGTTTCCAAATTAACAAATAAATATTTAAAAAATTTTTCCTTACGAATCAACGCAGAAAAGTTTCGTAGCATTGAATTTTTATGAAAATTCATTCTAAAGTATTCAGTGAAATGCTGCAGAGAATTGAGATGAAGTTCGCCTTATATGCATGGTAGGTTAAAATAGATTACTATAAATTGTTAAAGTGTAACGTATTAGCATATTTCGCCCAAATAAAGGGCGCAAATATTAGTTACGTAAATGAATCAGGAGTGATTCATCTAAAAGTATTTAACGGGATTTGTTCGCAAATCGAGAAAGGAACGAATTTTGAAACATTGCGAAACCTGATGATGAGCAGTCACAACTTTCGCCTATTCTCAGAATTTGCCAAGTTCCCCACCAGATTTTCGGGCGTTCGCCCACATCAGCTTTGCTGACCGTTACACCCCCCATACAGAGTTTAGAAGGAGAATTTGAGGATTTGTCAAATTCTCCAGTGACTATATATACTCGCGGATTTTGAAGAATCGGTCTTCTTGTTGATCTGACTTTTAACCTCGTAGTGTCAAGATTAAGTATCAGTACCACCAGCCACGTACCTTAAGAGAATAAACAAGTTTCGCTTGACATTTCGCTCATAAGAACATTGTAAGACAAATTGTATTATTTTATAACATTCAACTTAAAATTCATTAAATATTCATCTTATTGTAAACTATCCTATAAATAAACTAAGTTGTTATTTGACTACTTTATTCTCCATTTGATTGAACTTAACACCTTTCCCGCCGTTAGTGTCACAAGACGCAAGGCTAAAAGGTTTACTTTATTTTCGCATTTTCGTGTTACGTTAGTCCATTTTAATTCAGTTGCAATAATTTAGTAGAGTCTAGTTAGTCTAAATTCAAATCACATACTTATAAAATATTTAAATAACCTAGACGTAACAAAAGTATAGAAATAATTATACTAATTCATTAGAGAGTTTCTCATTTCTTTTTTTTTTTTTGTAATTTTTTTACTCACTAAGCAAATATGAGATGTTTTCAACCTAAAAAAACACCACCTCCAAGGTGTTTATTTAATTCTATCAAGAAACCGTGCCTGCAAGTATGTCAATATTACCATGTTATTTAAATGAAGATTTCGGATATTTTCATCAAATTTTAGGAAAATTGTTCAGAATTAGTTAAATCAAATATAACTTAATTATATATAAAACAATTGAATTTTTATCGAACTTTTTTCGAGTAAATGATATCAAATAAATTTACAAATTCATCACCCCCACTTTTCATATGCGGATGCTAATTGTCATCTCTTTTTTATTAAAGCATATAAAGCGGTGATATTTGATAAATTTTTAAACTTATTTAAACTTATAACTTTAAACTTATTTAAAAAATTTAATTTTCGCGGATTTTAATGTCGGTACAGAAGGTACCTAGCGTTTCGATCAACACTAACACATAGATCTCATCAGTATGGCTGTGTGTGTTAGTATATGTGCCACAGACGCTGATGTAAACACTTCCTTTGTAAATTTGTAAATTTATTTGATATCATTTACTCGAAAAAAGGTCGATAAAAATTCAATTGTTTTATATATAATTAAGTTATATTTGATTTAACTAATTCAATTGTTCTAAAAAATACTGTCGAGTATCAAAAATTATTATTAACTTTCATATGGAGCTTGGATCTAATAAACGCTCTGAGTTATAACATCAACTCATTTAATAAAATATATATAATCTTCATTTCCTATATACGAAACAGATGGCTGAAGCAATGTGAGTCATCCTCACAAGTGCTAAAATCGCCATTTGTTAACTATATAGAAAAATAAGGACGTGTTTACATCAGCGTCTGTGGCACATACACTAACATACACAGCCATACTGATGAGATCTATGTGTTAGTGTTGATCGAAACGCTAGGTACCTTCTGTACCGACATTAAAATCCGCGAAAATTAAAATTTTTAAATAAGTTTTAAAATTTATCAAATATCACCGCTTTGTATGCTTTAATAAAAAAGAGATGACAATTAGCATCCACATATGAAAAGTGGGGGTGATGAATTTGTAAAATTATTTGATATCATTTACTCGAAAAAAGGTCGATAAAAATTCAATTGTTTTAAAAAATACTGTCGAGTATCAAAAATTATTATTAACTTAATTATATATAATTTTTTCCTTTTTCAACCTATATTATGATGCTTTTATATAAAAATAGTAAAAACCCTTAAAAAAATGGGGTTATTTTATTTTTAAGCTAGTTTTTTAAAAACTTTAATTATTATGTTACACTTTTGGCCAGTAAAAGATCTGGGAGTGAAAAAAATGATTTTTCTCTTAAAAATTTGAATCATTAAGAAAAAATTAAACGATTTAAAAAAATTAATTTTTATTTTACGTTGGAATTCAAGTAAGTCATGCCCTTTAAAAATTATGTTAGAAAATACGTGAAATAACTAATAATTGAGATACCGCCGAGGCAGCCAAAACGTGCCACTTGATTAATACCGGCTTAGATTTTCATTAAAAATTAAATTTTAAAATTGTTTTAAGACTAGAAACTCATGAGGAATACAATTTTAATATTAAAATTAAAATTTCTTTTTTGATCCGTTTCCTTTTTTCATTCAAATTTTTAAGAGAAAAATCATTATTTTCACTCCCAGATCTTTGGTAGGCCAAAAATGTTACACAATAATTGTTCCGTATCTATGTATATATTTGTAAATAGTGTTAGTGTATATATTGTAGAGGGGAGAAGAGAGAAGAAGCCGGCAGGCACGGTCAGTGCTCGCACGGCCTTCACTATATTAAGTTCAATAAAATAATACGTTATAATAATTTATCATCTTTTATTTCTTACATAAGTCGTCCATTAAAATTATATAAGTGAAACCAGCATACAATATCAACTCCAACATTTGGTCCTTCGAGCCGGATATAATAATTATTAATAATAATAATTCAAATTTTCAGATAATCTAGCTTAAAAATAAAAGAGCCAAATTTTTTTAAATATGCAATTAAAAGAATATTTGATTTGAGAAACTTTGTGCAACCTAATCTTCGCGCACAGATTAACGATTTGAGTTATGAAATATTAAATAAAAATATTTGATTTCTTAGTTAACAATAATTTGCTTTATTTTTTCTAATAAATTTCCCACGTTTCAAAGACCTTCAATCTCCATTATCAAGGCTAAAAATTTTACAATATTTTACAATTTTATAATAGTATATTAAGTATCAAGGGCGTAAAAGTTTCGGCACTAGCGGGTGCACTAGCACGAGTGCTCGGCGAAGCCGGGCACGAGTGATATGTGTTCACGCTCGTGTCTAAAGTATTTCGCCCATGGTGCTTACACTATTTTTTGCCCGCCTAGGCGTAGAGCGAGTTCAGAAAATTCTTTACACACGAGTTTTATTTCCGGGAGAGCAAAAAAAATTTTTTTATACAATTCGAAATTTAAAATTAATTTTACCTTATAAAATATTTTTAAGTAAAGAATATATAAAATTCTTCACTGAGTAACGATCTTATACTAATCTTTGAGTTTTTAAAAAATTTTACAAGTGCTAGATTTTTTTACACGAAGGTACATAATATAAACAAAATATAAAGATTGTAACTCTAACGTACATTTTTATGACTATTTTTTAATATGAAACTTATTACTCATTATTAAGTACTCTGAATATATAAATTTTCAAAATAATTTTTTGTCGGTCTCTCAACTCTTCTATATGATTTTTAACGTATGTCTAAATGTTCAAGTGCTTTAGGTTTAAAAAAATTTTATTTAATTTTTATTATTTCCGTTTTCTTATTATTCTTCTCTTTTTATTTAACCCAAGTCTATTTTTAAAAAAATTCGTTTTTTAATCTTTTTGCTCTTTTCAATTAAACGTATCGTGTTTTTAAAATGACCTTTTAAAAAACAGGTGTCTTTTATTCTTCTATTCTATTCATGGTATTATCGTTATATTCTATAAACATCATCTCCGAATGTAATAGTTTTCTATAATTTTTTGTTTGTAATTCATAAGAACAAAAAATTTTAAATAATTAGCTATCAAAGTTTACACCTACATTTAATTCACCGAGAGCCTCACAATTTGTATTATAATATAAAATTAAAATTTTGTGTATAATATAATGTTTATTTACATTATTGTGAGAACCAATCTGAATGACTTTATTGCGATAAGAAATGTCTTTTTTAGGATAGGATTTCTATGAAAGTATCCAAAATTAACTTATATCTTCTCAAGTGAACTGAAAAAGACGATTAGGTTTTATCTAGAAAACATAGAAAAAATGAAAATTTATTATAAACAGCAGTATCTTTTTTATGAATAGTTGCATTTTTAATTTCTGGGATCAGAATTTCAACATTTGTGAATGGAAGTTAAATATAGCAATTTAAATTTCACTAATTTATAATATGCAATTAAAAATAGAGTAACCCTAAAAATGTAATATAATAATTTAAAAATTTTAGGACTTATCCAAGAAGTTTGAAAACAAAATAGCAGTAGATTTAAAAAAATGAAATCAAGAGTATAAAGTCTTTTAAATTTTTTACTTTTTGAAATCCGCTGCCATAAAAAGTTTATAGTTCAGAAAAGAAAAGATTAAACCCACAAAAAGGTGCTTCTTCGTCCCCCCCCCCCCCACCCCACCAAATCGCATTTTTTTCACTAGGAAATTATTCTAAACGACTAAATTAGTTTAAAAAAAACGTTTTTAGGTGGGAAAAACACTTTTAATTGAAAAAAAAAATTGTTTTTTTAATTTTATTTTTTTATTTTTTTGACCTTTTTTTTTTTTTTTTTTTTGAATAATAATATAAGCTTAAACATAATAATACAATTATTAATATTTATTAATATATGATTGTATGTCCTCCAATATTTGCAAAAATAGAAATAACTAATAATAAAATATAAATAATTAAATAATTGCTTTATTCCAAATTATAACCTAGCCCCCAAATGCTGTACTCGCACCTACTCCTATAATAAACAAAATCCTTAAAATTTTTAACAAATTTTCAAAATTATTAAAAATTTTTTTACTTTAATTATTTTTTTTTTTTTGCATTTTTCCCACCCAAAACTTATTGTTAACTTCATTTTAAGTGTTTTTAAGCAATTTCCAACAAAAATTTTAGCGATTTGGTGGGGGGGGGGGGGGCGAAGAAGATCCCACAAAAAAAGAATTAAAAAAAAATTTTGTTTTAAATTTATTTGCTTTTATGCCTACTTTAAATAACCGTAAACTTTATGTAAGGGTTACATTTTCCGAAAATAAAGTCCAAATGCCGACTTATTTTGTTTTTTTTAAATATATATCATGAACCGTTGATGGTAGGGAAAAATCAAATAAAGCTAATAAACGTTACACGTCTTGATAAAATAAATAGAACCAAAGAAAAATAGACTCAAAGATTTTTCCGCAGACGCCTGGACTATACATACACTGTAAAAAGTAACTTTCTTAGATTAACAAAAAAATTAGAATATTTTCGAAAAATAAGTGAATTTTAAAAAAAATTTGTAAATATTCGATAAAAATCGTAAATTAACTAAATTTAGTATATTATTGAAAAATTAGAGAACTCCCATTTTTTTTTTGTGAATTTACGAAAAAAATTGTAAATTCACAACTATTTTTCGTAAATTTACAACTATTTTTTGTAAATTTTCGAAAAAAAATGGTAAATTATCAATTTTTCTTGCGAATACATAAAAAAAAATCGAGAATACTCGAATTTTTTGTTAATATACTAAATTTAGTAAATTTACGATTTTTATTGAATAATTACAAATTTTTTCGAAAATTTACTAATTATTCGTAAATGTTCTAACTTTTTTGTTAATATAAGAAAGTTACTTTTTACAGTGTATATGGAACCCTTAAAAAGGCGGCTACACTTGACAAAAATGTTTAGTTTTAGCAATAATAGCTTTTGTTGATGAAAATTAAATATATATATAATACAATAGATGTAGTCTTTATAGATGCTGATTCAGGTTAATAAAATTTTATTTAATTTGGATATATGGACATCAGAAAACTTAAAAATGGTGATTTTTTTTAAAGTGAAAATTTATGGGTCATAAAATGAAAATTTATGAAAAAAATTCCGGATAAAAAACCTGATACAATTTTTTGTCGTTCGAGTTTCCGATCAAAAAATCTCGATCAATGTCCCGATATTTTGTTCCGTTATTTCGAAATATTTTATAAGATTCTTTTTTAATTGTCCTCAAAATCATACACATCCACTAAACGCTATAGTAGACGACATCGGGCTGAAAAGTATAATTAGTCTTTCGTTCCTATTGTTTCTTCTTTGAATAACGTATAAAGAGTTTTTCGGATATTATTTAAAGTAGAATGAAAGTTTCTTTACCTTTTAGATAGTTTTTAGAAAGTAGTCATCATTTTACTTTTAAAGTATAAAAAAGACGGCGTATACTTTTGAAAGTAAAAATTAAGATTTACAGGAATCCCTCGTTATACGCGGTTCCGCTAATCGCGGATTACCCTTATCCGCGGTTTGTGAAATGCGACAGTCCCTCGTTTTTCGCGGGCATTTCCCCCGATAATCGCGGATTAATTTTTTTATTTAATTGATTTTTTAAAAAAGTTACACTCGGAAGTTGGCGTTAAATATAATTAAATAAAGAAAAAAAAAATTTAACCTATAATAAATAAATAGTTTATAAACAATATAGTTAAATGAATAGGAGGAGGGGGATGGGCGCGAAAGCGCTTAGTAACGTTATAAAACAGCTCCGTAAAAAAATAGTTAATATTTATATAAAAAGTGAAAAAAATACCAGAAAAATCAGTCAAAAGTATTAAAATAAAACCTATTAAATAAATGAAAATAAAAGAAAAACTCCAGCATAAAAATTAAATCAAGATTAAGAGAAGAAAAAAAAAGTCGAGAAAAAGTTAGGTTAGATTTAACGTGGCTTGTAAATAAGATCAAATTAATATAAGCTTCGAAGAAAAATAAAGAAATTTTATTGGAAAGAAAAAGAAAAAAAAAAAAGAAATGATTTTGAATAGTATGGAAACGCCAATTTTCACTAAAAAATATTTTGAAAAGTTAATAAAACAGAGGGAAAATCTTTTCCCTGCCCTTTATGAAAAGTGCAGTGAAAAGTTGGTTATCTTCATAAATTGTATCTTGAAAAACGAATAATATTGTTAAAGATTTAAAAAAAAATTTTTTTAAACATAAAAAAAAACTCCAGCATAAAAATTAGATCAAGATTAAAAGAAAAAGAAAAAGTTGAGAAAAAGTTAGGTTAGAAACGTGGATTTTAAAGATCAAATTACAGTAATTCTTAAAGAAAAATATAGAAATGATTTTGAATAGTATGGAAACGCCAATTATCACTAAAAAATATTTTGAAAAGTTAACAAAACAGAGGGAAAATTTTTTCCCTACCCTTTATGAAAAGTGCAGTGAAAAATTGGTTGTTTTCATAAATTGTATTTTGAAAAGAGAATATTGTTAAATATTGTTAAAGATTTTGAAAAATATTTTCAAACATGAAACTAAAAGGCTCAAAAAGTATATGTAATCAAGAGCAGAAGAAAGAAAAAAGTTATGATAGAAGAAAATCAAGAGATGCAGTAAAATTAAACTTATAAGTTCTGAAAAGAAAAAATAATTTAATTTTATATAATTTATGTAAATTTATAAATTTGGTAACTACATATATTGTAATTTGTATTTGGGTAACATTTTTTCTATATAAGGGGGGTGAGTAAACTAATTTAAAGTTTAAATTTCAAATATTCACATTGTAAAGTAAATACGTTTATCTTTTATTGAATTTAATAAACTGAAAGAAAGATGTAAAATATTGTTAAAACACAGTATCATATAATAATTACCATATCTTGTAACAATTATGTATTAATTATAAACAAGAATAAACTATACTACTAGTTAAATGAATAGCAAAATTTAAAAGTTTAAAATGGCTCCAAATAAAATTCCAGTTAAAAAAGATTCAAAAAGAAATAGAAATGTTATAAATTTAGCGGACAAGTTAAAAATTTTAAATTTAATTCAAAATGGTGATAAAATTGCTTCCATAGCACGAAAATTCGATGTGAATGAATCGACGATACGCTCAATAAGAAATAATGAAAAAAAAATGCAAGTTGGAGAAAACTTCTACCTGATGTTGTTCCAGAAAAGTCTAAAAAAAATAAACAGTCTGAGTTAGAAGAAGTGCTTCAAGGAGTCATAAATATGGCTAGAGAGATCGGTGGTCAAGGTTTCCAAGATCTTCAACATTCAGAGGTTTTAGAGCTTGTAAATTCTCAACAAACTGAGATTCCAATTGAAGAGCTTGAACCAGAGGAAGAAAAAAATTCAAGTCCACCTCACTTTAGTGCTAAAATAGTGCTGCAAGTTATAAACCATATTCAAATTGCTGTAGAACTTGCAATGAATAATGATCCAATCATGAACAGAAGTTTAACTTTTAGACGCAGTTGTGAAGTGGCAATTCAAAATTATGAAGAATTATATAATAATTTAAGGAGATCTAAACAGTCGCAATTAACAGATTATTATAAGGATTAAATATTACTGTCATAATTTACAAATAAATGAATAAATATATGCATACATATGTTTAAATTGAGTTTTTTTATTTAGCCGGAACCTAACCCCCATTTTCCCATAAGACTAAGGTCTCGTTTATCGCGGTTTCGTTATTCGCGGCAGTTTCTTAGAACCTAACTACCGCGAATAACGAGGGATTCCTGTATTTAACTTTTAAAAGTGCAAGTTAGACTTAAATTATAGATGTTTTTAACTTAAAATACAGGATAAAAATTATTTTTGGATAAAGATACGGTGTTTTTTTGGGTACGCTAAGCTTAAAAATTATCATAAAAATTTAAAATTCGGAATTATTAATCTCAAACCGCAAAATTCGGTAAAAAAAATTATTTTTAAAAATCTTTTAACTTTTTTTGGCCACGGCATTTTTTTATTCTTTTTTTTACTGCGGTAGTTGGGACTCTAGAAACTCCGCTATACTGGTCCTGAGCCCGGCATGGCACCTTATAAGGCTGAGGAAGGAAGAAGGAAGTTTCTCGCCTTATTAAGGTTGAACTAGAATTTGACATACTGGATTTCTCTGTGTGACACGCATACCGCGGTACCACAATGCATTTACATTGAGTATGCCGCAGACAGCTTATTCCTCTCTGGAATAACTGGGGCTGGCCCTATGAATCGGGTCTATGTCTTGCTTTTCCTTTGTACATCAGATGTGAATGTGCTGCAGACTCCTATCCATAAGTATCTCTGAGGAAACGGCACAAGAAAAGGGGCTTCAAGATTTTCTCCAAATTTAAGTGCAATTTAAGCTATATACCATGTATTGGCTCCTAGCATGAGAAATTTCCACCTTCAGTACAGCGACGTAGCCGATTAATGGTTAGTTGCATGTCCCGCTAAGCTATGACTCAAGGTTATTATTTTCTGATTTCTATAAAAGCCCCCCAAATCTCGGTCCTACCACACAACCCCAGGGGAACGGCACACCTCGTGGGTGTAAGTGCTTCCCGTCGGTATGAGCGAAGACCGGCGTGGTGACGTAATTCGTCTCTACTTGTGGGAAGAAAAATAATGTTAAACAATACAAAAAATAAACAAATAGAAGGAGTAGGAGAAAATGATGGTACTGCTGAAGTCATGATGCTCTAGGAGAGCACTGAACTGGCTGGGTGTTTAAAAAAAATGGATGCTAATCATGAAGCTGTCAAAAACATCCCAGATACTATAAAAAGAAAGTTAGATGAAAGGATAAATCACATGACAACAAACCAGACAAGCATAGCCTCTGTTGTTAAAAACGGAGTTTACGAAATGAAGGACAAGGTCCTGCTCTGTAAGAGATCAGTAAGAGATCAGCATGCAAATGAAAAGAATGCTATAGAGTTTCTTTTCAAAAAGTATATAACTGGCTCAGTGCTAGAGAAGAGAACTCGAAGCATCGGAAGTCCGGAGAACAACAGCGAGCAGGCT
Organism: Anagrus nilaparvatae; assembly: GCA_022575985.1. NCBI lineage: Eukaryota > Metazoa > Arthropoda > Insecta > Hymenoptera > Mymaridae > Anagrus > Anagrus nilaparvatae. The sequence continues at coordinate 34,037,838 of JAKSXM010000007.1, forward strand.
AAAAGGATTGCTGTAAGATCTCCTCAAAAGATTCCTAACAACTTAGAGATAATAACAGATTCGAACCCTGTGATCGATCTGGTCAATATTGGTAGCCAGACCAAGTCAGGTACTCAGACAAGATTTTCCAACATCAAGACCTTTAAAACGGTTGTCAACAAGAGAAAGAAAAGGAACAGGGGAAAAGGAAGAAAAAAACTGACATGATGGAGAATAAGAAGCGACCAGCAGTATTGATAAGAAAAATCCGTTCCAGAAAAACCGGATCGAGCTGTAGCCATTAAGCTGCCTACTGGTAGAACCTACCCTGATGTCCTTGGAGCTATAAGGACCCAGGTACAACCAGAAGAACTTGGAGCTAAAATAAGAGGCGTCCGGAAAACGATGACAGGCGACGTCCTGCTTGAATTGGAGGAAACTAGTGACAAAATAGGTTCCTTTTCACAATAAGTAAAGAAAGTGCTGGTTGACCAAGTCAAAATTAGGGATCTCACTTATAAACGAGTCAACCAAATTCTTGACTTGGATTGTCTCACTAAGCCAGTGGATGTCATCAATGCCATCAAAGGCAAAGAAAAAGACGCAGAGATTGCTAGGATAACTATCTCTAAGAGCAACTTAAGAGAGCAGTGGACTGCCTATGTTGACATTGATGAAAAAATCGCCTATAAATTAGCTCGAACCGAACGTATTAAAATTAGGTGGATTAATTGTAGGATAAAGTTGTGGACCTCAACGTGCTGTTTTAAGTGCTTACGTTACCGGCACATAGCCAATAATTGTAATGGACCAGACAGGAAGAAAAACTGTTATAAATGCGGAGGTGAAGGACACATAGCAACTGACAGCACAGCTAACCCAAGGTCCATGTGCAGATGTGCCAATCTCAGGAAAAAAGGCAGGGAACTGAAGCATAACCTAGGAAAAGGAAATTACAAAGCGCTACGGAGGGCTCATGATAAATTAAGGAGCGGCGTAGACCTATCAAGTTAAAGAATGTTAAAATTGATTCAAAATAATGTGCACACAAGCCCCTTAGCAGGAAACATGATGTTCCAACTTGCTAAAGAGAACTCGTTTTCGGATGAGCTGGGGAAGCAGCTATTTGAAAAGTGAATCCAAGGAAAGTACTTGTACAAGAGAATGGCACCGGCAGAGGCTTTGTCTGGATTAAAAAGCAAAGCGTTATCTACATAAGCGTGTACTTAAAACCAAATGAGTGCATAGAGGATTTTTTGACCAAAGTTAACATTCTGGAAAATACAGTAAGGTACATGACCGGCGAAAATGTCATAGGCGATCTCAACACGAAGGCTCTAGAGTGGGGTATGCCCGAAACGGATGCAAGAGGAGAGGATATACTTCACCTATCTGCCAGGCTCAACTCAGCGGCGATAAATGTAAGTAACACCATAACTTTTAGAAGACCTGGCTACGGACAGACCATCTCGGATATATCCCTTGCAACAGAAGATTTAGCTGCTAGAATTATAGATTGGCAAGTTCTGGAGGACTTCTCAGCGAGTAACGACCAATATATCTCTTTTGAGGTGCATGAAGAACGGTGACAAATACGAAAAGATGAAGCATAGAAATTTTGTGTATAGAACATCAAGCGGGTAAACCGCGAAATATTGGTGAACATGCTTAAAAGAGGAGAGAATGCTATCCTGGGGAAAGCAATTAGGCCAGGAAATATTGACGACGCAGAGATATTAGTCAAAGAAATCATGAAACTGCTGGAAAAAGCGTGTAACATCCATGCCGAAAAAAAGAACCCGTGACAACCAGCTTATTGCTGGAACGCTGAAATAGCCCATTTAAAAAGTGCAAGCTTAACGACAAGAAGAAGAGCCACACGTGCTAAGACCAGAACGGAAGCTGCTGAGTTGATGGCAGAGCATAAGCAGAAGAAGCAAGAGAGCATGCGAGATGGCTTTGTGTAATAAGGTAGACAATGACCCATGGGGTTTTGGTTACAAAATAGTTACCAAGAGAATTGGTGTTCTTTCCGCAAGCGGCGTTATAAACGAAGAGGAGGTTGGCCGTATCGTTGAAGGACATTTCCTTACCCTCCCTAAGAGAGAGGAAGAAAATGACTTAGAAGAAGATGAAGAGGAGTATATCCCCGAATTTACCGTGCAGGAGCTTGTAACAGCAGTAGACACGCAGTCATCGCCGAGGTAATCCCTATAAATCTGCTTGCTCTTGAAAGTATGCCTATCTGAACAAAAAGAGGGAAGGCATTGACCGCGCAAAGGCTACTTCGCGCCAGATCAGCCTAAGCAAGTGGCAGGACCGTTGGACCGACTACTCGAAGAGCAAATGATAGGAGAGATATCACCTTGGATAAATAGTGCGCACGGGGACATTAATTATTTTTTTACCCAATTCTTAAGCGGCCATGGGCTTTTTGGCACCTAACTCTTTTGGATCCAGAAGATTATACCACTGAATGTATATACTGTGCTGGCCAGAGATGAGGTTTACAGAGATAGATCATCAAATGTTAAATAAAAAGTCGACATTGCTCTAAATATCACGTGATTAATCTCTAGTCTCTTTGTTTGTCACTTTATTTTTTACATAAGTCTCTTCTTGTCTTTTTCTCCGCCAGACTCCCTAACATATAATATTTTAAACTTTTTAAAAATAAAACGAACTAATACGTAAATATTTAAGAAATTTTAAATGGTACTGGTGGTCATGTGGTCGCAGTATCAAACTTCGAAAATTTCGTTCGCGGTTCAAATCCGTTGCAATATAATTTTTTTTTTTTTTTTTATATTTTTAAATTATTATAATAATAACAAATGAGAAATTTTATAAAAAAAATTTTTTTTTGCCATTAAGGCCCGCTAATTTCCATGACCACCCAGCTGTACAAAGTATACAACTGGGAGACCACCGGCGAACGCGGTCACCAGCTACGCCCCAGATTATTACTGGATAAACACACTTTAAACCCCCGCGCTTGTTTGTCCCAAACCGGAACTCCTTTTTCAGGTATAACTTCAGTTAAGGACACGCAGCCTGGCCGCTGCCTTCCCCCCTGCCTAGTGCCAGGAAGAGCTTTCTACGATAGAAAGCCTTCCCCTTTCTTTTTCAACAAGGTGGCTTTCACGTACTCTGCTAATTTGACCCACTTTTGGGACTCCGTAGCATTTCCTGGACCACTGACTCCAGCCTCCAAATCGGGAAGGGCAGGTGCCCCTCCACGTAGATTCGAAGAGTGTGTGCTCTACTGCATCCTTCACGCCTGGGCAGTGTAAGCACACCTCTGTTGCCACCTTATGCCCATGTTTCAACATGACACGGAAATACCCGTGGCCAGTTAAAATTTGGGTAAGGAAAAAATCCACTTCCCCATGTTGTCGTCCCATCCATGCCTGCAGATCTGAAATCAGTGTGCGCATCTATAGGGCATTTTCCTCTTCGCCTTTTTCCCATCGTTTCTGCCATTCTTCAATAGAGCTGGAGCGGGCGCGAGGGGATGCCACTTCGCGCTCATCTAAGCTTTCGTAGATTAATTTTCGCTCCAATGCTAACAGGTCGATGGGTATCACCGAAGCAACAACCTGGATCGCCTCTAGGAATACCGTGTGGTATGCGCAGGCGATCCTCAGTGCCGTTTGCTTCTGTACAGAGGATATTTTGTGCCTGTACTTGGCAAATTTCGTAGTTTTCGCCCAGAACTCCGATCCGCAAAGCAGGACAGAGTTGACGACTGACATCAAAAGCCTTCGCTTTCCTGGTTTGGGCCCCCCTATGTTGGCCATGAGCCTTGACAGGGAGGATGCGACCGATGCTGCCTTTTCACACGAACTCTGAAATTGTTCCCAGAAGGTCAGCTGGTTATCAAGCTGAACTCCCAGGTATTTCACCGATGTTCTGGTTCAGATCGTGTGAGGGTTTTCAGCGTCGTCGATAACTACATCGAAGGTGAGAACCCTTCGACGGGTCAGCAGTACGATCTCTGTTTTTGGGATCGCAAGCTGGAGCCTGTGCTCGCCCATCCAGAGGTTGATCCGTCTCATGACTAGATTCAACCTCTCCTGGGTCACTTTCATGTCCCTGCCAGTTATGGTCAGGCCACATCGTCGGCGTACCCCATCTGGGAAACTCCTTCCGGGAGATGGACGCGCAACAAGCCATCATAAAAGGCATACTACAGGTCCGGTCCGAGAACCGAATCTTGTGGCGATGCCTTCACTTAAAACCCTTTCACGCCTGCCATATAGCGTGTCGTAGAGCAGTCTCAGGTCTTGTAGGTAATCCTTTAGTACGTTACCCAGGTATCTGGACATCCGGAAATCGTACTCGAGAGACCGGATCATGTCATCCAACCTGGCCGTATTATTATTGTTATTATTATTATTATTATTATTAATGGATATCATAAATTTAATGACGAAATTGAAATATTTAAAAATTTTTATTTCAAATTATTTAGACTTTATTAGAGAGACCAAATCATGTCATCATAGCTAGCCGAGTTGAAAGCGTTTTTTACGTCCAATGTTACCAGAAGGACGTCCTTGCGAATTGCAGGCCGCTTTTCCCTCTCAGCCTCTACGGTATCCACGATACGCCGGATGGCGCCTATCGTGGAATGTCCTTCACGGAAGCCATGCTGCTCCTCGGAGCGACCACCGGCCTCTTCGATTGCTTTTCTAAGCCTTGCCCGGAGCATGCTCTCCATCACCTTACCAATGGTATTTAACATACACAAAGGTCTGTGTTAAATAATGCACTATATTAAATATTAATAATATAATAATTATATAAATTTGGTAGTATGCGTGTATTTGTAGTATACGTACGTGTGTGCACAGAGTGTAAGCGCGTGCCTTGAGAAGTGGCGCACACTGCCCAGTCTTAGGACAACTGTCAAAGCAGTAGTTCACATTTTTTAATAATAAAGTTAATTAAGTTATTTAGTGCTGCAAAGTTATGAGTTATTGTTTTAATTTAATAATTTACATCACCATATCCTTTATTATCAATAATAAATATACAGTCCAGTACTCTTATCCAACATTCTGGTCCATCGTAGCCGTCAAGAATTATTATAAAAGAAAAGAGCGAAGTGACCAAATATAATTCATCAACCGCATGGCGGCATAATTTATTTTATAAAAGGAGTTTTTTTTTGTCAAAAAGAAGTTTCTCACAGTGATTTTAATAACTAAAAAAGTGAAGACAAAAAAGTAAAAATTTACAAGTTAAAAAAAATTAAAAACTAAGTGAATTTGCTATTATAAAAACATGTGCACGGTTTTACCGGCATCATCTTTTCCGGCCGCCATTATAAGTCTTTAAGTAGACAATTATTTTGATAAATTTTTAATTTATTTATGGTGATGTACATTGTTGTTTTCTTTTTAAAGTTGTCCTAAGAAACACGAAAAAAGTTAAAGTTAAATTAAAGTTAAAAAACATTTTTTTTATTTAAGTTCAGTTACAAAAAAAAAAATTTTAAATGACTAATTAAAAAGAGAAAATTTAATTCAAAAAAATATAGTTCATCAAAAAAAAAAGATTAATAGAAAAATTTCAAATTTAAAAAGAAAAAAGAGTTTAAAAGAAGGACTCCATTATTGAGATTGTGACGTCATCAAGAAGAAGAAGTCCAAGAAATAACCAGAAGGGCCTGCGCAGTCAAGAAATCATATGTTTACATGTGTTTAAAAAATTTTCAAGTTCAAGAGGTACTGCACGCGCAACATTCCAGTTCCCTCTTCTGCCTTCTCTAATTTTTGGAGTTTTCTGCTATATGGGGGAGTCCATCATTTTTTCATCTCAAGGTTTTTTTTATAATACTTTCATTTTTTTTTAATTATAATTCTTACATGTGTTAAATTCTTTTTTTAAACTTAAATAAAATTCAGGTTTATTATTTTTTTTTAAATTTAAAATTAAATTAATTATTTATTAAATAAAAATAGTTTAAAATAAAAAAAATAAAGTTATATTATGTATTAAAAAAAAAAAAATTTTAGGTGTATTAAGATTAAGAAAAACATATATTTATGTATAAAAATTTTATTTTTTTTGAATTAGTTCAACGCACCGCGGTGTGAATCTTAAATTTATTATTTTTTTTTGTGTGAAAATAGTTTTATTAATAATAATAGAAAAATAAATTATGTTAAGCTTTATAATACCTTTTCAATTATTTAAAACGTTAATTTATATTATTTATATTACACTCCTTTTACTTTTTTAACTGAAGATTTCTTTTGAAATTATATTTATTAGTCAAGGAAAGGAGGTAAAATCTGGTAGCAGTAATTACTGCCAAGTCAGATCAACTTGAAACTTTTTGCAATTTGTCAAGAAAGGTGTCTAGTTCAGAATTAAACAGCTTCCGTTGGTTGCCGTTGGGTGGGGGGGCCGGGGGGTGGAACTCAGTGGGCGGGGGGATTGAAAAAAAAAATAACCTAACCAATCGATAAATTACCATAATTTAAGATAAAAACATTGATTGCAATCTTTCATAAAAATGCACCCCTTCCGAGTTATAGCGCAATGAAAAGTGTGATTTTTGCCAAAAAAATTTTTTTTTTTTTTTTTTTTTTTTTTTAGTTCTTTTAATTTTATTTGAAATCTGGTAGAATTGCAAAAAAAATTATATATTACTAATTTGAAGTATTTTCGTTGACAAAGACAGTCTTTTTTTTTTGCGTACGATTAAAAATATTACTTTCACAAAAAAAATTATTCCTATCATTTTTCAAGATGATAAAATTGGGAAAATTTTGAGACCACTTAGAAGCGTTTAAAATAACCAGAAAAAAAGTTATGGGCAAAATAATTTTTTTTCCAAAATTTTTCATGCCAATTTTTTAGCGCCATCTGGGCTGAGTTGCTTCGAAAAAAAAATCCTTTCATGAAAAGTCAGAACACTTGTTCCTAAATATGTCCAGCAATTTTCAGCCCTATCGGGTAATTATTGTTTATATTTTGGCCTGATAAAGTTGGGTAAAATCGTGTATTTTTTAAAACATTCTCCACATTTGCCACATTTGGGACCAAGAGCAACCAACCAAACTTGTTTACTTCTGAACTAGACACCTTTCTTGACAAATTGCAAAATGTTTCAAGTTGATCTGACTTGCCAGTAATTACTGCTTCATTTTACCAAAAAATTTACTTCCTCTCTTGGATAATATATTATTGAAATATTTTTTATTTATTAAGAATGATAATTTATTAATGGATGTTAACAAGTTATTAGTTAGTTTGTTGATGGTCTTTTTGAATTTTCATTTAAAAATTTTAAATGTACTATTTTTTTTCAAAGTTTATTGATTTTTTTATTGGGTGTTTTTTAATAAAAAATATCCTGGGCAAGTTTTTATTATCCTTTGTGATGATCAGTTTATTAGTTTACTTGTAAAAATTTAGTTTTTCAGTTTTGCAGAATTCTTTCAACAAAAAAGAAGAGAAATATTTTAGTTTCAGTTATTATACATTTTTCTAAAGTTTTTACAGTTATTTTTTATTTTTCTTTTCTTTCGGTGAGAAAACCTGTATCAGTTACTCAGTTTTAGGAATTATTATTGATGATTTAATTAAAATAGGTTTTCATTTATGCAATTTAAATTTTACCATTTACAAGAAATTAAAAATTGGTGAAATTTGCTGCATGAGTTTGGAGGACCCATTGAGTTTCCTTTCTGAAGAAAAAGTTAATTACTAGTTTTCTTTTTTTAGTTAAAAAAGATTGTAGTTAGTTTATTTTTTTTTCTTTTTTTTCAGAAGGGTCTCGATGAGAAAATCTTTTTTTGGGATTGTTCTCATGGGAACTCTTGCATATTTATATGTAGCACAGTTTTTTCAATAATTCCAACAAGAGTTTGACTAGTTCGGTTTATGCAGTATTTTTCATTGATTTTTTTTTTCTTTGAAATTTTTGCATATTCTATTATTATATAGTTTTTTTTACTCAGTTATTTTGCGCATTTAGTTATTTTGTTTAGTTTATTCGCGCAAATAGTTATTTATATGTTTCGTTAGAAGTTTGCATACTTAAACAATTAAACTTTTTCTTATATTAATATACGTTAGTTAAAATGGCAAAAAGTTTAATTTTAGAGCAAAATTCGATTTCGAGAATGGGAATGAAAGCATATACAATACTTCTACCCGTTTGGAAAATTTGAATGACATGTGGTTTCATTTTGAGGAAAATCATTATACAATTTTAAGTATAGCTAATTCTGATAAAACAAATTATATAAAACATAATACTTTTGATTCTGTTGAACAAAGTGATTTAAAAAATAAACGTCAGTTTAATGAATTTATAGCAACCAATGACCCTCAAAATGATAACTCACATAGATCTTCACGTTTTGCCACTGAAAATAATTTGGAAAAATTGGAAAGAATCCCTATCCCAAAATTTAATGGTAGTTTTACGGAATGGGAGAATTTCCGAGACATGTTTAAATCTTTAGTTATTGATAAAAGTTATTCTGATGTTTTTAAGTTATATTATTTGAAATCCAGTTTACAGGGTGAAGCCCTTCAGTTAGTTAATTCATATAGTATTACAAATAATAACTTTGTTTTCGTTTGGGGAAAGTTAGTCGACAAATTTGAAAATACGAGGCGGTTAGTTAAGGCCGGCACTTCCTCTAGAACCGAAAAAAAAACGAAAATTTTTTTTTTTTTTTTAGATCTTGAAAAACATTTCAAAAATATACACAAAAAATTTCAGATCAATATCTTTATTATTTACCGAGTTATATGCTTTTATAGAGGGTTGCGCGAGATGAAGATATTCAAGGATTATATCATTTTTTTTTTACTTCAAAAAACTTTAAAAGCGTTTTTCTCGAAAGAACGTTTCATGAGTTTGTGTACACGATTACTCAAAATCTACTCGAACAATCATCACCAAAATTTATATATAAGTTTATAATAACATTTGCTTCGATATGAATGAAAGGGATTTTTAAAATAGGTTTTCAAAAAATTTTTATTAGCAAAAAAAAAAAAAAAAAGAAAGAAAAATTTGGCTTTTTTTTTCTAAAGTGAATAATTTTTTAAATAAGTAAAAATTAAAAATTCTGCCTCATTCATATCGAAGGTATTTACATAAATAAAAAAAAAAAAAAAAAATTGTTTGTTCCCGATGATCCTGGTGGGGGCTAGAATGTACACAAAAAAAAAAGGTCTTTCGCGGGAGTTACTACGGCCGCCATTTTGAATATTCAAAAAAAAAAAAAAATGTACTTTTAAATAAATTACCTTTCAGTTAAAAAAAATTTTAAGTCTCTGTGATTATTATTTCTACCCGAAAAAATTATTACAAAATCCCTTTCTTTTTCCCTTGTAAAGGAAGTGCCGGCCTTAATTCACATTTAGCTACATATTTTAATTTAAAAGCTATGAAAATAGAGTCCTCTGCCGAATTAAAACGAATTTTGAATAGTATTACAGCTTCTATACAGGCTTTAGAAGCTTTAAAAAGAAATACCAAATATTGGGATGATATGCTAGTTTTTCATTCAATCTCTTTTTGATTTGGATACTCGTAAACAATGGGAAAAATATGTTGGAAATTTAAAAAATTCAGAAGAACCTCTCTTATTTTCAGATTTACTTAGAGTTATAGAAAATCATGTTGTTGTTTTAGAGTCAATCGAAGATAACACGGTAAATAATTTTAATAAATCATCAATAAATGTTACAAATAATGACTCAAAAAAAAGATAATCAAATCAAGTGTATTATATGCAACAAAGATCATTTCTTTTTCTTTTGCGATATTTTTTTGAACAAAACTCTACTTGAAAGAAAAGAATTCGTGGCTAGTAAACATAGATGTTTCAATTGTTTAGGATTGCATATGCTGCCTGAATGTAAATCGGAAAAAAGATGTAAGTTTTGTCAAAAAAATCATCACTTTACATTGCATTTTTCTAATCAGTCAGATGATTATAACATCAGTCAAAATTTTGACTCTAATTTAATTAAAAATCTACATTTGTCTACTGATAATAAGAATGTAGAAGAAAATTTAAAATTTATTTATAGTGACAATGAAAATTGTCCTTTTTCTAATTCCTGACGATAGCTTACCTCTGGGTAAATGCCTTATGGCCTTATGCCTAGATTCTGAAAATTTGCCCAGGGAATGACGGTTTAATAAGAGTTGATAAATTGAAAACCGCTACAACTTAATTAACTAGACGAATAAACAAGCTAATTTTGTTTTCAAAATATAAAAGAAATAGCAAAGGTATAGTTTTTTTTGTACTAAAATTGTAAATATTTTTGTAAAAATTGTAAATAATGTAATTTTTTTGGAATGAATGTATGCATGTGTGAAACTTTTAATATAAATTTACGTAAAAAACTTGTGTATAATAAAAAATAAAGTGTATTGTGATTTATTTATTTTTTCTGTAAAAAATTAAGGGTTAAAATTTTAAATTTTATTTTAATTGATTTTCAAATTATTTTAATATGTAGATAAAAAGTAATAAAATTTTTCATGTTAATTTATTTTCCATGCTATATATTAAATATTAATAATATAATAATTATATAAGTTTAGTAGTATGCGTGTATTTGCAGTATACGTGCGTGTGTACACAGTGCCCAGTCTTAGGACAACTGTCAAAGCAGCAGTTCACATTTTTTAATAATAAAGTTAATTAAGTTATTTAGTGCTGCAAAGTTATGAGTTATTGTTTTAATTTATTAATTTACATCACCATATCCTTTATTTCCAATATTAAATATACAGTCCACTACTCTTATCCAACAGTCTGTATGATGATGGAGAGTCCGGGGATCCTCCCTTGCCCCTGTTCAAGAGCACGAGACATGCCACCTTCCTCTGCTTCGGGAAAACTCCCGCCACCAAGCACGCATTGAAAATACTTAGCAGGATACCAGGGATTACTTTGACCGCTCTTTTGAGCACTTCTACTGGTATCCCGTTTGGCCCCGGTGCCTTGCCATTTTTCATGGCCTTGATGGCCTTGACCATCTCGCCTTCACTGAACAGCGGCACTTCCTCCCTGGGTATCACCCTCAACCAAGTTTTCCCGGATGGGCCTTTCAGAGAAGAGAGCAGCGACGATCCGTTCGGTTGACAACGCGTCCATCATGTTGTCAGACTCCGGTTCAACTTGCCACGACTTTGTAACCTAGGCCCCAGGGGTCCTTGTTTACATCATCGCGTAATGAACGCAGACATCGAGCCTTGGTTCGCCGGATGGCCTTGGCTAGCAGGCGTTTGGCGTCCTTGTGCTCCTGAGAGAGCACACAGCAGCCTCAGGTCTGTCCCGTGCTCTTTGCGCCCTTCGTCGCGTCCTGTGGCATTCCTTTTGGAGCTCAGCTATTACACTGGTTTTCTCCCTTTTCCAGGGCCTTCGGCGAGACATCGAGGCACCACAAGCTCCACGTAGAGACGTTAAGAGAGATAAGTTAATAGAGACGTTACTTTCTTAACTAAGATTTCAGCCTCGCGGGGACTTGTTGCATCTCCATGCCAAGCGGGGATCGACGCTGACTCGATTCGAAGATACTCTTTGAATCTGTCTTCGTCCATCTTTGGAACGTTCCAACCCAGGGGGCGCCTCCTGTACGGAGGTCGTTGTGAGGTTCCTTCCAATACCCGAAAGGCTATGTAATTGTGATCGCTACCATTGTAGTCATCCATCACCCTCCAGTCGCCTATTTTCCCAGACACAGCTTCTGTTGCGAAAGTTATGTCCGAGATAGAGGCACCCCATCCCGCCCTTTCGTAGGTGGGCCTGATACTTCTATTTTGGACCAATAGTTTGCATCTAGTGGCCATTTCGAGCACCATTCGTCCCCTAGGGTTGGTCGTTGGAATGCCCCATTCCAAGGCCCTGGCGTTAGAATCTCCAGCAAAGGTGACGCCACCAGTCATAGATCAGACCGTGCTCTCGATGCCGGCCAGATTTGTAGCCAGCTCTGCTGAGCTGTCGTTCGGGGAGAGATAGCAACTTATATAAGTTGTCTCCCCGCACTTGGCCCAAACGTGGCATTTCCCTTTCCCTTTTTGGGTAAGGGACGTTTGGGCTCTACCTTGCAGCCATATGGCGCAGCAGTCGGTGTCATCGGAGATCCACTATTTGTGGTTCATGTTGTAAGATTGCTCGCTTAGTAAGAGGATATTTGAATCCTCTTCGCGAGCAATCTGTTCCAACAACGCACCAGCTCGCATGGCTTGATTCATGTTCCCTTGTAGAACCTGGATCATTTCCGACGACACCTGTTTCTTGCCACAGCCAGAGCCTCCCGGTAACTTGGGCAGTTTCTCTCTCCAGGATAGTGCTTCGTGGAGCACTTATCCTTTCTGGTCTTGCAGAGGAAGCACTCGGGCTTTTCCTTGCTGTACTCTGTTCTCTTATGGCCATCTTCGCCACACTTGAGACACGTTTTACTTCTGTCTGGGCCTTTGCAGACGTATTGGCTATGGCCATAGTCCAGACATTTGTAGCAGCGCCTTACGTCTGCACGGAGACGCACTCTACTCGATGCCCAGCCAATCTGGATTTTGAACTTTTTAGCCAGGTATAAAGCGTCCGCTTCCAGTAGGTCAACAACTGCCATATGGCTGGTTGTCGCTTTCGTTTTGAAAATGGTGACCTCAAGTAGGTCACTATTTTCCTTGCCAATAGCCTTGGCAACGGCCAATTGGATCTCCTGCTCCTTCGTGACCCCATCTAAGTCTCAAACTTCAAGCTTGAGCATTGGGATCAGATCATGAACATTCGATTCAGGGCCCGTAACACAGAGGGAAATAAAAGCTCAAAAGGGAACAAAAATCGGCTTCAGCACAAATTTTAATGAAAAATAAAACTAAAACATGGAATTATAAGATATTCTTATGCTTGAAACGATGCGATACCGGTTTTTTTTTTTTTTTAAATCGTAAAAAATTTTTTTAGGTAGTTGAAGTCAGAAAAAAAAAATTTTTTTTTAAGAAAATTGACTTTAAAATATTTAACAGTTTAAATGTCAAATTGATGTAAAAACATTTGTTGGTGACTTTTATGCATGAAAATATGATAAAAAAGCCATAATTAATTTTAAAATTTTATTATACATGCATACGTGGACTATTGAATGTGTGTTAGTGAATACATGTAAAATTTTAAACAAAATTTAAAAAAAAAAAGAGGTAAACTAATTTTTATGCTTGTATAACTTTTTTAAAGTACTTAAATAAAGTATTTAAGGGTTACTTGAATACATATTGGTCTTGCAATATATGTTTGAGCATAACTTTGTGTGAGTATGTGTGTGTGAATGTCCAGAATCATATTATCGTTACTTTTTTTTAACTTAAAGAAAATAGTATTTTAAATATTAACGTAGTAAAGTACATAGATGATTAAACTTGAATTTATGAGTGAGTATTTATATGAATTTTGAGCAAAAGTGTGACACTCACGCACACAAACACACACAGATAAACACACATATTTTCGCATGCATATTGTAACATTACCATAAATCATTTTTTTTGTTAATATTAATAAAAAAGTATGCATGATAATACGCACACGTATACACATTTTTGCTCAAATTTTATATACATATGCACACATACACACTTTTGCTCAAAATTCATATAAATACTCACTCATACATTCAAGTTTAATCATTTATGTACTTTACTACGTTAATATTTAAAATACTATTTTCTTGAAGTTAAAAAAAAATAACGATAATATGATTCTGTACATTCACACACATATACTCACACAAAGTTATGCTCAAACATATATTGCAAGACCAATATGTATTCAAGTAACCCTTAAATACTTTATTTAAGTACTTTAAAAAAGTTACACAAGCATAAAAATTAGTTTACTTCTGTTTTTACATGCATTCACTAACGCACATTCAATAGTACACGCATGCATGTATAATAAAATTTTAGAATTGATTATGGCTTTTTTATCATATTTTGATGCATAAAAGTCACAAACAAATGTTTTTTACATCAATTTGACATTTAAACTCTTAAATATTTTAAAGTCAATTTTCTTTAAAAAAAAAATTTTTTTTTTCTGACTTCAGCTACCTAAAAAAATTTTTTACGATTTTTTTTTTTTTTTTAAACCGGTATCGCATCGTTTCAAGCATACAAATATCTTATAATTCCATGTTTTAGTTTTATTTTTCATTAAAATTTGCGCTGAAGCTGATTTTTGTTCCCTTTTGAGCTTTTATTTCCCTCTGTGCGTTACCGACTTCACTGCATCTCTCAGTTTTTGGCGGTCCTGGATTGCCTTCAGTTCGATCAGGACACTACCATTTTGAGTTTTCCTGGTGCGATGGACCTTTGTGCCAGATTAAAATCTTGATAACGCAATCGTTCATTTGCCTTTTTTTTATTGCGGAAATCTTACAATACTTTATTTAAAAGAATAAAAATTAATATTATAAACATTTTTTAAGTATAAAAACATGAAATTTGTTTATCTTTGTTAATAAAATAATATTATTTTTTTTAAAGCAATAAAATTGATACATATATTTTATATGTTAAATAATATCAGATAATAATACTAAATTATGGCTATTATAATATGACATTTGACCAGCAAATAGTAAATATAATACTATTTTGCAGTAAAAAAAATTTTAGTTAATAGGTGTTTAAAGTTTTTTTTATAAATGTATTATTATACAATTTATAAATTATAAATTTATGAATTTTGAACAATATTTAATTTTCTGTTCTTTACAAGGTTCTTTGCAACCTTCTTTACTCCTTTTTGATTTTGAATTTTTTTTTTATTCTTTACAACTTTATTTTCTTTTTTCTTATTGTTTGCTACTTTCTTTGCTCCTCCTTTTAATGATTTAGCTAGCTGTTTTCTGTTTTTGTTATTTTTATATGTTTGAGCAAATATTTTAACTTTGAATAAAAATTTTAAGGCTCCAATCCTGTGATTACAGCATTTATTCTTCTTGTCGAAATATTTTGGAAAATAGAGATTTGTTTCTTGGATTCCAAACTGTAACAATTTTTCGAGAATACCTTTTTCAGACCAACACTGTAAATAATGAGTGTCATAAGCATGTAGTTGGGTGAACATTATGTCAGCAAAATTTTCTGCAGGCTTGCTTAGCCACATAACATCTGGATCATTTTTGTTTTCGTGATAATATTCTCGTATTTTAAGATAAATCTCAAGATAAAAATAATATATAAACAAAAAAAAGATACCTCTTTATTGACTTATGTGTTAAATGTTAATATACTTTTAAATGTAGCTTTTATTTAAAAAAAAAATACTATATTATTTATTGTTAGTTTATTCTAGCATTTATTCTTCTTGTCGAAATATTTTGGAAAATAGAGATTTGTTTCTTGGATTCCAAACTGTAACAATTTTTCGAGAATACCTTTTTCAGACCAACACTGTAAATAATGAGTGTCATAAGCATGTAGTTGGGTGAACATTATGTCAGCAAAATTTTCTGTAGGCTTGCTTAGCCACATAACATCTGGATCATTTTTGTTTTCGTGATAATATTCTCGTATCTTAAGATAAATCTCAAGATAAAAATAATATATAAACAAAAAAAAGATACCTCTTTATTGACTTATGTGTTAAATGTTAATATACTTTTAAATATAGCTTTTATTTAAAAAAAAAATACTATATTATTTATTGTTAGTTAGGTTTGCAAAAAAAAACATTAAATTATTTTTGTGTAACTTAAATTCTATTAATAGTTAAAAATACTTAATTAAACTTTAAAAAATATACTTAATTAAAATTATTTATGTGTATAACTGTTACTTGTCGTTATCAACACATATTTAAAACTTTTGTTATTAATGAAATAACTTCAAATTTTTTTACAAAAAAAAAACAAATTATTTAAAATTAGTTCTGGAGCTGCTCATGTGTGAAGTTTGTAAAATTTAAACATTTTAAATTGTAACTTTATCACTTGATTAAAAATTTTCAAAATTTTTTATTATTAAATTTTAAATTATAATTATATATTACAAGTTAAAAAAAAAAATTAGTTTAATTCTTGATCCTTAAATTAAAAAATTATAGTCTATTATCTTTGCAAATTCTATCAGTGTCTCAAACTTTTATGTTCAATTTAAAATAAATTTTGTTATTTGCTTTCAAAATTTTCTTTTTTTTTTTTTTTTTTTTTGCTATTTTGTCAAAATTAATTATTATCATTATCATCTAAATTATTTGAACTCAACTAATTAACTTTGACGTTACATAGGTACTTTTTTGGAAAATTTGTCTTAAATCAAGTGAATCTAGCTGGCATGGAATCTGTGGCCTTGATGCAGTTCAAACAAATAAGATACTGGTGTTGTTCCATCAATACTGCTCAAAACATTGAAGCTTTTAACCATGGACCTACGGATTATGCTGCAACTCAGTTGTGATGTTCCAGTATATATATGTATTATATGTATTATACGTCTCTTTGTATTATGTATCTTATTATATTGCGCATGACAGCGCCTCTATTGTATAAATGCGGTCAAATACCTCATTTATTTCCACGAAAGTACTTATATTTGAACGTATGGTTTTCACATGATATCTCGAATCGGATACTTAATTTTCTGAAAATTTTTTTCCTAAAATTTTTTTCACAAAAGAATACAAAAAATACAAATTTTTATAGTAATTTTTTGGACCTGATACCTAATTTTTTCAAAATTTTTTTCTCAAAATTTTTGTTGCCAAAAAATACAAAAAATGCCAACATTTTTTTTATTTTAGGACGTAATACTTAATTTTTTTCTATGAAAGTACGAATATCAAAAAATTTTTTTGTAACCGGTAATATTTCACAACCATTTTTTCATCAAAAAATTTCAAACTATTTTTTTTTTTTTTTTAATTTGGATGTAATACCTAATTTATTTCCATGCAAGTACTTATATTTGAAAGTACGACTTTTATTTGATGTCTCGCATCTGATAATATAATTAATTTTTTTTCAATTATTTTTCCAAAATTTTTTTCACAAAAAATTACATAAAACACTAATTTTTTTTTTCTTTTTAGACGTAGTACCTAATTTATTTCTTTGAGAGTACTAGTTTTAGAAAGTTCATTTATAGTAATTTTTTGGATCTTAAACCGAATTCTTTCAAAATTTGTTCTCAAAATTAAAAAAACAAAAAAACTAAAATAACTACAATATTTTTTATTTTATTAATTGTAATGCCTAATTTAATTCCATTAAAGTACTAATATCTGAAAATATTGTAACCAGTTATATTTTACAACCATTATCGAATTAAGACCTAATTTTTTTTTCCACAAATTTTTTTATTAAAAAATCGAAAACTTTTTTTTTTTCATTTTGGATGTAATATCTCATTTATTTCCATGAAAAAACTTATATTTGAAAATATGGTTTTTACTCGATATCTCGAATCTGATAATTAATTTTTTGAAAATTTGTTTCAAAATTTTTGATCAATAAAAAAAACTTAAAAATTAATATAAATGTATGTATGATTGCATGCTTATAATTGGCTCATTGTTTGAGGAACCTTAGTGCCAGCTAGTTGGCAGGGTATTTTTTCTAGTTGTCATAAATTGTCATACTAATTATAAATTGCGTCGTTTGTAGGTTATATACTGGCTTGAATCTAAAACAACTGGTTGATAATTTCTGCAGTCTTCAAGTATCCTGTTTACCAGTGAAGTCTTCTGTCATTCTGTTGGGAACTGCAATCATTCAATATTATTTTTTGTCATCAACCGAAGACGTTTCAAGTCAACTTCAATGTCGTATTTTGGATTTTATTTTATATTCAAGTGAATACCTTGCTTCGTTTGGGTCAACAATTATAGTTTTTATAGTTTTTAGTATTTGAATTTCGTATAATTTTTATTTTTTTTTGTTATACATTAGCTTCTGTCAAAGTTAATTGTAACTTTAAATACTTAAACATGTCTTGTAAATTTTCAGTATTTAAGGTATATCACTGCTCTCACGAATCTAGGTTATTTACAAATATGACTTATTTAGACAATTTTCTTTTTTTTTTCGTCAAATTAAATATTTATATGTTTAATTCTCAATGTTAGCTTTAATACAAAACTAGTCAAAATTAGTCTTTTAGTAAATTTTAAAATTTATGAATATTATAACCTCTAACTGTACATTTTTCTATTTCTCTCATTCTTTTATTTGGGCTTCACCTCTATTTGTATTTCATTTATTTTCTCTAATTTTAGTTCCATCAAATTTAACATGGTGGGTGGCATACTTTCTCATAGTAATCAAATAAGGTGGGTGGCGTAATTGATTTTAGTATCAGTCTTTTCGGTTTCCCTTTTTCTTTGTCGGGGGAGAAACATAGAATAATGTATTCTTTATTTAACAATGTAACAATATTTTAGTCTTATAACTTAATTATTCTTCAGTACCTTTTTACATTTTGCATTTACATTTTTGAGACTATTTTCTTTAAGGGTTATTTTGTTTTGCTTAGAATCGCGGGAGCATTGTTTAATTACTTATTAATTCTTAAATTGTATGTTTCACATGTGTTGATCTAGGCGAATCAATGTTTCTGTTTGATTTTTTAATTATATTATAATTTTGATTGGAGGTCTCAATAGATTGTCAGATCCGCTGATCTGGTGGCTGGTGCTGAAGATTGTACTTTATTGTCAAAAGATTGTAAATCATTTTCAAAATTGTATATTATTGTCAAAATTGCATTTTATTGTCAAAGATTCTATTTTTTATATTGTCAAAATTACTTATTTTAGAATCATTTTAGAATCAAAATTATTGTATATATACTATTATTATAAACTAAATTATATTTTATTGTTAATTAATTTTTAAAAGTAAATCTTTATTTTTATAAGCTTTTGTATTAACATTCTACTCCGCAGAATGGGTGGGTGGGATGTTCCAGTATATATATGTATTACATGTATTATACGTCTCTTTGTATTATGTATCTTATTATATTGCGCATGACAGCGCCTCTATTGTATAAATGCGGTCGAGAGCTCAGTTCGCTCTCCGACACCGCCATGAACACACACTGCAAATATATACTATATTAACAATAATGGCTGCCGCATTACATATTTATTATAAACCTCAAATCCATTCCATCTTGGAACATGTGACATTTAGACCTTCCTAATTTATTAATTTTTTCTAAATAATTTGCTAAGTTTAGTAAGTTAACTTCATATAACTTTTTTATAACTTAATATTTTTTTAATTTTTCCATTTGCGGTTTTATTTTTTTTAATTAACTTTTTTGCTTAAAATCATTATATATAAGTTTCATGTTACAAATTTCTTCAACTATTCTGTCTTCCTTAATCTGCAATTGTAGAAATTTTGCAGGTTGAGAGGAGGGAGATATAGATGGTATTTATAAAAATAGACATACTTGTACATTTATATATAAATCTGGCAAGGTGGGTGGTGAAATTATTTTTTTACTTGCTATTGAATATAATTTTTGCTGCTTTTAACCCCTAATTATTGCTAAATTCATGATATTTATATATTTTTTTATATTTTTCATTATTGGTTTTATTTTTTATTTTTTTTTTTGTGTATAAAATCTTAATCAATTTAGCTATTCTTATTGTATAAACTCATTTTCTAGGACAAGCTCTCTAATAAGTGTAAATTTGGCAAGGTGGGTTGTATATATCATTAATTTTTACTTGCTTTAAAATAATTTTTACAACTTTGCCCCTACTTTGTCAGATTATCATAAAAATAAGCTCAAACCGCAGCGCGTCCGGCAAAGACGTGTTTTCTCCCCACTGATGCAGAAAAATCGTATACGACCCTGGGCCATTCTTTATTTTCAAGCCATGGATCGTAATATACTATTTAAAAAATAAATACGAAAATCTGATTGCCAGGGAAAAACCACTCCAGAAGAAAAAAAAACTTATCTTTTTACGATGAAATTTAGCCAAGTTATCGTCAATTTAAGATTTTACTCAATTCATTTGCCTTAAAAAAGATTGAAGTTCTATATTGGAAAAGCCTGTTTCTGTACATTAAACATGCATTACTCGCTTGAATTTCATCGTAAAATAATAATTTTTTTTTTAATTGATTAATTTTTCCCTGACAATTGATTTCTTTAAGAAAAAAATCATTTTTATTGAACGAATTTCAATTTTTAGGTCAAAAACCTTTGAAAACTGTAAGTAGCAAGATTTACTTATCACAGTTTTTGACCTGAAATTCAATCAATAAAAATGATTTTTTTCTTATAGAAATCAATTGCCAGGGAAAAATTAATCAATTTAAAAAAAAAAATTATTATTTTACGTTGAAAATCAAGCGAGTAATGCATGCTAAAAGTTCAGAAACAGGTTTTTTCAATAAAATTTAAGTTAAAATTTAAGTTACATCACATTATGACTAAACATTAAAATAAAATTCAAAAAAATAAATGGCAAAAAAATGGCATAGAGCCATTTAATTCATGAAAGTCCTGGGATCGATATTTTTTTTTCTAAAGATTTTTTATGCATTTAATTCAAGTATACATTAAGAGTATTTTATTAAATTGATGGTGCCCATTTTAGGAAAAATTGAAAAAAAATATAATTATTATTATTAATTTTTGTGGCCATTTCTCAACAGTTTTCTTCATAATTTTTTGGCATTGAAATTAAAAAAATTAAAATGTGTGGTTTATATTTATCAAAAAGTGGTACATTTTCATTAAAATTCTATTTTATCCAACTTTTCCTTAGTTTCACTTTCAATAGATCATTTTAAATTTAAATCAGATATTAACTTGGCCAATATGGAATATAATAATATACAATATAATTATTTCTTAAAAACTAGATTCAACTGCGCTTCGCGCAGAGAAGTTATTGTATGATGTATAATATTTATTGAAGATAAGTAACACAAAATTTATGCCAAATTTAAATAATTGATTTGTAGTTCTTGAGAGGTTAGCGAATTGCTATGGTAATAATTTTTACAGAACTGTACCATCTGGTTGCCCTGCTTAATATAATTTGTTTGAAAATTGAGATCAATATTATAGTAGTGCCTAAAAGCCCAAGAAAGGGCTTAAATTTTGAAATAGTTCAAGCAATATTTAAACACAGCAACCTGTGAGTGTTAGGAGAGTGACTGTTAGAAGACCTTTCCTATTTTATATTATTTCCGATTTTGCTGATTTTTTCTGTTTTCAACACAGGTTCATATTAAAAAAAGGGAAAAAAATTATCACGATTATTCGGAAATTCGTTTTATTATAAATCTTTTGATCTTTGTCTCTTAATTTATGTTCCTCTAAACCAAAAATTGAACCTTAATTTATATTGTTCTTTATTGTATATGAAATTTGAAATGAATAAATCATATGAGTAATAGGGTGTCCGTTACTTCCCAAATTGGCTTTTTCGTGACGGGGACCCCCTAAATCTTTCACATATGACTCAAAAACGCGGAAAAGTCGGTCGAGCCGTTTTTAAAATGATTTTAAGGCGTGCCCCACCGCCCCTCTATTTCCCATTTAAATAACATGGGCTTTTTCTACTTTTTTTTCAAAATCCTGCCAAATTGCGAAAAAATCATGAAATTGAATGTACCCTACGAAATTTTTTTTATTTTCACATATACTTTGAAGTTTTTCAGAGAGAAAACAAAAAAAATTATTCCTTAGGCTTTAGTAAGCACTAACTCTGAGTCTCAATTACGAAAAAAAATGGTTTTTTTTTTTAAACTTTATAAATAGGTAGGCACTTTTATTGTGCGAAAAAAATTGTAAAACTACCTTAAAACTTTATATTTTTCAAGTATTTGTTGTTCAGTTTATAATTTTTAAGATGTCTCAATTGTTTATGCCACTAAAAACTCGGGTCATTAAAATACTTAATTTTTCAAAAAATGAACTTTTTAGCTGAATTATTAAATAAAAAAAATTATTTTTAAGACAAGAAATCATTCAGAAAAATTTAAATTTCAGTATATTTCTTCAGTTTCTAATAAAATTTTTATTATTTTTATTTTTATGAATTATTTACAAATTATATACTTATTTCATATAATTCTTGCATAAATTTTTTTGTTGTTGAATAAATCTAATTTTTTACTAATTTTCTTTTTTTATAATTTTTTTCAGTATTTTTACCAGTAAGGCATGTTTTAGTTGCTTTTCGATACTTTTTTTTTGCTGCTTCAGTAACCTGTAACAAGTATTGTTTTTGTTCTTCTGTTTTACACAATAAATTTTCTGATATATACTCTTCGGTAGCTTTAACATTTCTTTCAGCTAAATCATTAACTACATGTAAATTTTTTAACAGCTTCAACATTTTCTTCGAGAAATGAGGGGTCTATATTAAACCGTTTAAAAAAATTAAAAGATTGCGAATTTATAAAATAATCCATATCTTTTGAAGCCAACGCTTTTATGTCTTCTAAGGAGTGACAAAAATATTTTTTTACAGAAAAATTTTTAGGCTCCTCTTCCTCATTCTCGCTGTCTTCCCCATTATCTGAATATTCTGAGTTGCTTGAATGTCCTGATTCATCTTGATTATATGAATTTTGTAAGTTGTCATTTGAAAGCTGTATTTTTTCAACTATATTTAAATTGATTGAGTTACTAAATTCACTTGATTCACTCTCCTCATCGTATGTAACAGACTTATTTTTATTTTTTACCAATTTTGCTGAAATTTTTTTTTTAGTTTCGTTTGATACTTGGCTATCGAATAGTGATAAAACGCTGGTTTCAGGGCACAAGTACCATAAATGATTTTTTAATTTTAAAAGTCCAACTTTAGAAATATCGCTATTAACAGATTCATATTTACATAAAGCTTTAATCAGTAAAAGGTCATTATTTGGTGCAGAAAGTGCAAATAAGGCAGTGTACCAAAATTTTATGTAAACAAATACAATAAATAAAGAAATGTCAAAAAATGATTTTCTATCTGCTTTTGACAATTTCAGACTATCTCGAAAGAGATAAAATTTAAGAACATATATAGCTTTTCCCATAAAGCGTGCATGATGTTCTGCTCCTGGTTTATAAAATTTAACCTCATCTGGACTAATTTTACCAAGGAATATTCTTGCAAGTATGAGGAGTTCTTTATAATCATCTCGGATTATATCCTTGTTTAGTAAGTTTTTAATCCAATCATCTAAATCGTCTACTTGTCTTAATAATAAGATAGGAACTTTTCTACCTTCCAATCCATTTTTATATTTCTTAAGATCTAAAGTCTCCCATGTTTTCTCACGAAAACGCTTAAAAATTTCTACATTAGGTCCAGTAGTTTGTGGAAACTTTAAAAAAAATACACCTTTTAAGATCAGTTCAAGCATGTGATGGCGACAAGCAAAGTAAAGTAAATCTTTGTTCAGCATTTTTTCTAATATTGTAGCTGCTCCTTGATTGCATCCTAAATTTGAGCCTGTCGTATCGCAGCAAAGAGCCTCAACTTTTTCTGTCAAACCCCAGCAAATAAGAGCATTGTAAATCGCTTGTGCTTGAGTGATTCCTTTGCTATTTGGTAACGCTGTAGAGTCAAGTAATTTATTAATTTCTCCATTACTAACTAAGATGGGTAATCGCTCTTTCCGCTCTCGACTTGCTTTTTCAATAATATTTTTACCATCCCAGTGAACAACCAGTGGTTTTATTTCCTGTTCTTGAAATACTCTTTTTATATTTTTAGCAAGTTTTTCACGAATTAGTTTTCTAATACAATTAAATGAAGTTTTATTTAAAATTAAATCATCTGTACTAAAATTCAGAGCTTTTGCTACAGCACACACTATTCGTACAGATTTCCTGTATGAGATTTTGCAATGATCTAATACCGAGACTAACTCTTCAGTAAAAATGTTGATTTTTCCACGTTTACGTTTGTTTTTGTAACTGCGCCCATAAATTTTAAAAGATTTACTACTGCCACTTGCGAAAGATTTTGATTCACTAGAACTTGAAATCAAATTTTTTGATAATATTCTTTTACGTAACCGACCAGTATAGGTACTTTTGAAAGGTTGTTGTTCAGAACTATCTGAAAAGAAATTAAAATGTACAAAATTATAGTTTATTATTTGCAGGAAAAAAATTAAAAACATAGCGAAAGATCAATTCAAATAAAATAAATTATTCACCTTCTTTGTCACGTTCCTCTAGCAAATCACAATCTACTGTATCAGGTGTTATTAGTTGAGTCAAATCTATATTTTCTTCAGATGCTATTGTAATTCAAATAAAAATACCGTTTAATTTATTTTTTTATATTATTTTGTAAAATATTTTTTATCTAGTAGGGTGCAATGGGGATTTCCCGCCATTTTAAGCAAAGTTGCTAATTAAACATTAAAAGTTTTAAATTTTAAAGCGAAAAAACAGATATAAACTTTTAAAATGTTAAATTCTCCACAAATATGTCATTTGTACCGGGTTTTCGCCACCCTCTAGAAGTCTTAGAATAACAAAAAAGTAAATATGAAAATGATAAAGAACTGATAAACAAATGAATTTTTTTATGTTTGTGAGACCATGTAGTATGTTTTAACTTAACAGTTGTAATGTGATGACATGTGGTGACGAGAAATACTTCAGTGGCGAGAAACCCCCTTCTGACCCTATTTAAAGTAGATTTAAAAAAAAATCTTTAGCTAGTAAATATATTTTGAAAAAAAAGTTAAAGGCGTTTTAGTATATAAAGTTCACGTTCCAACAAAAAAATATTTAATTATTTATAAAAACAATTATTTACGTATTTTAAATTCAGCAGTGTTTTAGAGTAAAAAAATTAAACCGAAAAATGAATTTTTGAATCTCTTTGAAAACTACTTTAAAATTTACAGGGGTAAATACAGGAACTATTTTTTTTTTATTTACTGAATATTTAAATATTTTTTCATTAGTGCAATCGCACTTTAAATAAGAATATTTTTTTACAAATATAAAAAAGTTTTATGCGCAAATATTATAATTTAGTGGCTACACTGTAAAAAGTAACTTTCTTAGATTTACAAAAAAAATAGATTTTTTTCGAAAAATTAGTAAATTTTCGAAAAAGTTTATAAATATTCGATAAAAATCGTAAGTTTACTAAATTTAGTATATTATCGAAAAATTCGAGAATTCTCGATTTTCTTTGGGAATTTTCGAAAAAAATTGTAAATTATCAATTTTTCTTGCGAATTCGCAAAAAAAAATCGAGAATACTCAAATTTTTTTTTAATATACAAATTTTTTCGAAAATTTACTAATTTTTCGAAAATGTTCTAATTTTCTTGTTAATATAAGAAAATTACTTTTTACAGTGTAATTTTTAGGATCAATAACTCTATATTTTTAAATATATAATTTTTAATCATAGTATGGGTGCGACCTTAGTTAAGTTTATATGAATAACAAGTTCAAACCTTTTTTTAAGTCCGTATCAAGAGCACCTACTCTACTTGTTTCTGCAGCAAACGATTGATTTGATTGCAAATCTTCTTCTGCAACTTTATGGAAATATTATAAAGTTAATTATTTTAATTAAAAAAAAAAAAAATTTAACATTATATTTTTACCTGTTAATACTTTTTTTAATGAACCTAGGTACAACTTTCGTTCATTTTTTTGGTCTAGATAAAATTTTGTTGCTTCAACACATAAAGAATCATTCAAAAAGTTTTCCACGGAAATATCAAATAAATTTTCATTTAAACTTTTCAAAAAATCATCTTCTTTAATTTTGTTATTTTTCCGCCCTTTATGTTTTTGTAAATTTTTGTAATCTGTCCACCGATTTTCTAATTGACTGATAATAGACTTCTTACTTTTAATTTTAATATTAGCTGATTCCCATAAAATTTTCAAATCTTCATAAACCGACACAAAACAATCTGGTTTATTTTTATTTGAGTTCATACAATCTTGTAATCGCTGTAAAACTTGAATTTTTAGGGGTAACTTTTTATTATCAAATTCTTTAATCAATTCACCAATCAAGTAAATGTTATTGAAATTACTCCTTAAATTTTTTGATGACTTCATTTTCAAATGTGATAATAAGATAGTATAAAAAAGTATGCTGTATTATAAATACACGCATATATATAATATTATAATATACAGTACGATTACACTTTTGAAAAAACTTAATAATTTCGTCTGCTATTACTTTTTGTTATTATTGATTGAAGCGACCCCGCGCGGGAAACTGTAGTGAATTAATTCAGTTTAACGTGTTCGAATGCGCGCCACGTTTAAATATTTTAAAAAGCATGCTTTTTGAAAAATTCTAAATATTCATGGCGATTATATAAAGTTCCTTATTGAAGTACTAAATTGTATTCATAAAGTTTTAGCAATAAGCTGGATAAAATTAAAAAAAAATACCAATAATTGAAAAAAGTCAATAAATAGACAATTATTATTAATTATCAGTATAGCAAGTAGTACATTCAAAATTTAAGCTAATATATTAAGTAAACATTAGAAACTGAAAAAATATCATGAAATTTAAATTTTTCCGAATGATTTCTTGTTTTAAAAATAAGTTTTTTTATTTAATAATTCAGCTAAAAAGTTCATTTTTTGAAAAATTAAGTATTTTAATGACCCGAGTTTTTAGTAGCATAAACAATTGAGACACCTTAAAAATTATAAACTGAACCACAAATACTTGAAAAATATAAAGTTTTAAGGTAGTTTTACAATTTTTTTCGCACAATAAAAGTGCCTACCTATTTATAAAGTTTAAAAAAAAAAACCATTTTTTTTCGTAATTGAGACTCAGAGTTAGTGCTTACTAAAGCCTAAGGAATAATTTTTTTTGTTTTCTCTCTGAAAAACTTCAAAGTATATGTGAAAATAAAAAAAATTTCGTAGGGTACATTCAATTTCATGATTTTTTCGCAATTTGGCAGGATTTTGAAAAAAAAGTAGAAAAAGTCCATGTTATTTAAATGGGAAATAGAGGGGCGGTGGGGCACGCCTTAAAATCATTTTAAAAACGGCTCGACCGACTTTTCCACGTTTTTTAGTCATATGTGAAAGATTTAGGGGGTCCCCGTCACGAAAAAGCCAATTTGGGAAGTAACGGACACCCTAATGAGTAATCTTCTTTTAAATTGAAACAGCTGAAAATCTCTCTTGCAAATTTTATTTGCTTCTGTATTTACCACGAACATGTTTTACAATATACTCCGTATGTAACTGTCGAAATCTTTTGTCTTGCAGAATGCTGTTGTAAAATTACCTTCAGAGAAATTTGTTCACAAATTTTACCCCTATGCTTTGTCATGTGATATCTCCATTATTAATGTTAGCTTTTTAAAAGAGAATTTCAAAATTTCATTTGACACTTTCAATTTTGATTTTTGACCGTAAAAAATATGATTGTCCCTATCTACCAGTAATTATCTTTAAAATAAACTTTATTAACGTGGAGTATGTTTATAGGCAGGGGTTTCAAGCATCTCATATGGGAAGGAGGCACAAATGTGCCATATTTGTGGGGGAGGGGTGCCACATGAAATTAGTATAATTTCGATGTAGGGACTTAAAATAAATTTAAAATATAATAAGGATTTTAAGAGTTTAAAACTAATTTTTTTTTGCCTTGTTTTTGGCTTCAAAAGATAGATTCAAAATATAAATTTAAACATGTTCCATGTTCGTTAGTTGTGAGTTCACAAACCGGTTATAAGTATTTTTATTTTAGTCCACAACACTACAAATGTTTATTAAATTTAGGTACCATATTCTCAGAAAAGATTTTCCATCAAATTATTTCTCGAAAAATGTCCCTTCCGCAGGTATCCCTTTCATCTTTTATAAAACTTTACCATTTAAAATACATGGAAAATATGAAGTAATTTTTTTCTTTTATTAGCAAAAATGGGTTGTTTTTTATTTATAAATAAAAACTTATAACTGGACTGTGTAAAAACAACCAAAAGCATGGATTATGTTTACTACGATCCAATTGATCCAACTTTGTGTTGATTTTCTTTACTTTTATATGCTATAATCCAATATTTAGATTTTCGCATTCTTAAAACTATTTAAAACTAATTCTTAAAACTGAATTTACTTTATAAATTGATACCCCAAATTTCCAATTTGTTTTACTTGTTTCATTACATAATTATTAAATAATTAAATAAAAAGTATTTAAATAACCTATTACATATACGATTTTACATATGTATATGGGTGTATCCATTACTTTTCATACAAAAGTGGGCGCACGCATGTCACCTATTGGGCTCAAATTTTTAGATTATGTTTGGGGTTATAAAAAACTCACCTAGCCAAATTTTTAGCCCTCTAGAACAATATGGGGCCAAGTTATGACCTCCAAAAGGTCCAAAAAATGACCTATTTTAGTCTATTTTCAAAAATTCGCCATTCCCTTATTTTTCAGTCAAATTACTTGCGGTTGGTCGCATTTTTTTGGTATAAGCTTCAGAATTTACCAAAATAATTTATAGATACTTTTATCACGTAGATTTTATTTGGCGATAAAAAATGTTAGATGACTGAAACGAAAAAAAACAGGAATTTCAAATTGGTGCCAAATCTGGAAATCTTTATGTAACTACTTCCGGTTAGTTGCAAAATTTTGTACTACTCAAGACCTTTCGAATGCAACCTACAAAATTAAAAACGGCTTATTTTATCCGGAGTTATGCGTATTTTAGTTTGGTCGTTTTTCGGAAATTTTGATTTTTTTGCGTTTTCAAATTACTATAACTTTTTTCTATCATAAACAAAATGGCCAAAAATTTCAGAGAATATTCTTCAAACATTAATAAATAATCTCTGAAATTTTGGTGGATGATATTGGCTTCTATCAGTTTTTATACATTCCCAAAAAAGCCTTACTCTTCACGTATTTTGTGTATTAAAGTGGACCTATTTTTAGACTTTGTGCTTGTAAGCACCTCAATTTTCCCATTTAAATAACATAGGAATTTTGACTTTTCAGCTTTCTAACTTTTTACAAAGCTTGCAGAATGTTTTGAAAAGCTACTAATCGATGGAAAGTACTATTTAAATATATAAAAAATGATACCCAACCTCAAGTAGCCAAAAAAAATATTTTTAAAACGATTTTATCGGTAATAAACGAAAAAAAAGTACTCCATTTACATTACATGAAGCCATGGAGTACTTTTTTTTCATTTATTACCGGTAAAATCGATAGAAGCCAATATCATCCACCAAAATTTCAGAGATTATTTATTAATGTTTGAAGAATATTCTCTGAAATTTTTGGCCATTTTGTTTATGATAGAAAAAAGTTATAGTAATTTGAAAACGCAAAAAAATCAAAATTTCCGAAAAACGACCAAACTAAAATACGCATAACTCCGGATAAAATAAGCCGTTTTTAATTTTGTAGGTTGCATTCGAAAGGTCTTGAGTAGTACAAAATTTTGCAACTAACTGGAAGTAGTTATATAAAGATTTCCAGATTTGGCACCAATTTGAAATTCCTGTTTTTTTTCGTTTCAGTCATCTAACATTTTTTATCGCCAAATAAAATCTACGTGATAAAAGTATCTATAAATTATTTTGGTAAATTCTGAAGCTTATACCAAAAAAATGCGACCAACCGCAAGTAATTTGACTGAAAAATAAGGGAATGGCGAATTTTTGAAAATAGACTAAAATAGGTCATTTTTTGGACCTTTTGGAGGTCATAACTTGGCCCCATATTGTTCTAGAGGGCTAAAAATTTGGCTAGGTGAGTTTTTTATAACCCCAAACATAATCTAAAAATTTGAGCCCAATCGGTGACATGCGAGCGCCCACTTTTGTATGAAAAGTAATGGATACACCCATATACATATGTAGCATCGATAATTTAGAAATCTTAAAAAATACAAACAAAATGGCGGATTTAGTAATGTACAACCTTAATACTCAGATCTGCTGAGTTTATACAAAATTTATAATTCATAATTATTGCCCTAAATTTAAATAATATTTTGAGTTCCTAAACCAAAATTATTTTAAGTGTTTAAATTGAAATTATTCTAAACCCCTAATCGATTTTCATTCTTAATGTATTTTACTTTAAGTTTCTAAATTGAAATTATTATTGTAAGTCCTTCAGCCCAAATTAATTTAAGTTCCTAAACCGAAATTAGTTCAAGTCCAATTCGCCCCTGGATTTCCAGCTTTACCAATAAACATGTTTGATGTTAAAATAAGGCAGAATTAGCCACATTAAGTATGCACAAAAATTAGTTAAGAAACTCAAAATTTTTAAATTATCTGTTGTAAATATGTTAACATTTATGAAGTTTATATTTATCGAATATTTATATTATGGCTTGTACCTTATATTTTCTAATTTTTAAATCAACTACAATAAAATATTTTATTCCAAAAACCTATTTAATTTTTTGAGTTTTGTCTTCTAAGGGGTAATTTATACAATTAACTTTTTTTATGAGATAAAGAAATAACATTTCATCAAAATTATCATATTGTAATTTTTAAATACAAAAAAATCATTATATTATAGTATTCATAATTATAACTTTCAAAAATTTAAATCTCCGCAGCTCTTTTTTGATCTGTAGAGATCAAAAATGATCTCCGGAGATTCAAATAGATCCAAAGAAATCTCCAGAGATCTGTGGAATAAAAAATAAAATAATAAAAATTTAGTAATAATATTTCCATTTTGATTTTTTTATGTTTTAAATAATCTCAAGGAAATAAAATCTGTTAAATGAATAAAAAATTTCAAAATACTTAATCATTTTAATAACAACATATTATTAAATTTGTTTTATTTTTAAATTTGAACTCTTTTAACTTTTTCAACTTTTTTTTTTGATTGTCTAAAAAAAAATTAAGCAAAGTGTCTCTTTTACTGAAAAATTGTTCTAAGTAAATGTGGCTCTATTTCAGTTTTAAAATATTCTAACCATTTATCTCAGTAGTCACGGAACTGCCTCCTTAAGTTCTTGCTTTTTAAAAAATAAAACATAATAACTGAAAAGATAAAAAATACTGCCAAATTTTTAGTACAGTCATCTCTCAAGCAATGAGAATATAGTCAAATTGATTGAAAATCTATTTCATCAAAGGTTAACAATAAAAAAATATTATACAGTATTTTCAAAACAGAAAATTATAAACAAAAACAAATAAATTTAATTAAAATAAATTTCAACAAAAATTTTTGTTTTTAGTTATAGTTTTATATATAAAATTTTTGTGTCTGAAAATTATTTTGCAGGTTGAAACCTTCAGTAAATCCATTTCTGCCATTATTTTTTCGGAAAAACCCCGCGAAATTCCGGAAAATGGGAAAATGCGTTTTAAGAAAAATCGCAATATCTCATTTGCCGCCATTTTTTTTAAAAAAATTTTTTTTTTTTAATTTTTTTCAACCGAAATCCCATCGATCTGTCTGAAAAAAAATTTTTGGTATCGGCCATTAAGGTCAATTTTAGCCTGTTTTAGAATAATTTCACATTTTTAATATTTCTTTATTTAATTTTCCATAAGGGGATAAAATAATTGACTTTTTTTCTTTTAGAATCGAATAGCCAGGGAAAAAGTAGTCCTAAATAAAAAAAAAAATTGCTTTTTTCGATGAAAATTAACCGAGTTATGGTCAAGTAAAGATAGTGTCACAAATTACCATTTTTATACTAATTCCAATTTTAGGGTCCATAACGACATTATAACTTGATAAATGCATAACTCGCTTAAATTTTATCGTAAAAAGAAAAGTTTTGGATTATTATCGAATATTTTTTCCTTGACTATTCGTTTATCCAATAAAAAAATTAATTTTCTTGACAGAAATTAATTTTTTTTGATAAAAAATGATAATAATCAAAAACAGTCTTTAACATGTTAAATTAGTTTTTGACCAAAAAAAAACTTTTTATCGACTAAACTAATTTTTTAAAAGAATAGCCAAGGAAAAAATATTCGATAATAATCCAAAACTTTTCTTTTTACGATAAAATTTAAGCGAGTTATGCACTTTTCAAGTTATAATGTCGTTATGGACCCTAAAATTGGAATTAGTATAAAAATGGTAATTTGTGACACTATCTTTACTTGACCATAACTCGGTTAATTTTCATCGAAAAATGCAATTTTTTTTTTTATTTAGGACTACTTTTTCCCTGGCTATTCGATTCTGAAAGAAAAAAAGTCAATTATTTTATCCCCTTATGGAAAATTAAATAAAGAAATATTAAAAATGTGAAATTATTCTAAAACAGGCTAAAATTGACCTTAATGGCCGATACCAAAATTTTTTTTCAGACAGATCGATGGGATTTCGGTTGAAAAAAATTTTGAAAAAAAAATTTCAAAAAAAAAATGGCGGCAAATGAGATATTGCGATTTTTCTTAAAACGCATTTTCCCATTTTCCGGAATTTCCGAAAAAATAATGGCAGAAATGGATTTAATGAAGGTTTCCCAACATATATAATGTTTCAGATTATTTTTTCAAGCTGTTTTTTATTATTTTTTAGCATTTTTCCAAAAAGCACCAACGCTGATCGAGAGCCACCCAATGAGATTGATTGGCCATAACTCGGGTTGCTTAAGACCTAGAGGGCTAAAAATTTCAGGATTTTCCTTTCTTAGTGTTATAAAAACATGAGAAAAATTCCAATCCGATGACCAGACCTGCCCACCATTGCTGTTTTGACAAAGAAAGACTCTTATGTAATACCTAATTTTTTTTCATAGCAGTTTGAATATCATTTTTATATTTATTTATTGTTAACCTTTGATGAAATAGATTTTTAATCAATATGACTATTTTCTCTTTGCTTGAGGGATGACTTTACCAATAATTTGGCAGTGATTTTTATCTTATCAGTTAAAGAAAATAAAATTTTACCTATTTTGCAAAATTTTTGTCGATTTTTCATGATAATTATAGCGTTCATTACTCAAAACTGGTCATTGGAAAATAAATGAAACTTTTAAAATCGTTTTAAGTGACCAAAAATACATACGTTTCACTGAGGTGAATCCATTTCCGTGCAGAAAAATCTTTTGCATGGATTTAACATTGCTGGCATTTCGACTAACACTTTGCTTAATTTTTTAGCAGACAATGAAAAAAAAAGTTGAAAAAGTTAAGAGTTCAAATTTAAAAAAATAAAAAATATTTAATAATATTTTGTTATTAAAGTTATAAATGATCAAGTATTGTGACATTTTTTGTTCACTTACCAGATTTTATTTCCTTGAAGTTATTTAAAACATATAAAAAATGGTTCCTCTATGAGGAACCAAAAATCAAATTTATCCATTTATACTTTTATTTAATGATTTTAAATATTAATTAAGAAACAATTGTTTCTAAATTTTTATTATTATTTTTTTATTTCACGGATCTCTGGAGATATTTTTTGATCTATTTAAATCTTTGCAGTGGTCTCAGAGATCTCTTAAGATCAACGGAGATTTAAAGACCGAAAATTCGTGTTGGGTAAGCATAAACAATTTTGAGGTTTGAAAAAAAAAAAAACTTATATAAACATTATTTATAACATTCTGCCTGTGATTTGTCTCTTCATCATAACTTTACCCTCAATTCAATTTTGAGGTTAGAAATTTTTGCAAACATTTTAAATAATAAACTAACAAAGTTTACACCTATATTTAATTCACCGATAACCTCACAAATTATTTGGACATTTTATTTAAAATACCGGTTATTTTTTAAATAAGGTGAATTTTTAACAACAAATTTTTCACTTTTATGTAATTTATTACTTTTCAAATAATAATAATAATAATAAAATAATATACTAATAAGCCCATATACTTTTTTGGAATATCAATTTTCGACTAATCAACAAAACATATGTATTTTAATTTTTATCAATAAAAAAAATAATTATATTTAGGTTATGAATATATTTTTTCTGCAATAAATAAACATTACTAATACTATATAAATAATCATACATAAATACACAACGATTATTATAAGTCGGTGTTAGTAGCCAATCAGAACGCTTTTATTGCGATAACAATGTACAACAATGTACATAGCAACAACTTCTTTTTAAAATAGGATGATTGGAAATTTTTGTCATTCTTATTACTGATCTAAAATATTTCATAACATTTAAAATGCACTATAAAAAATATAAGCTGATGCCAAGTCAATATGGCTTGACACACATCAATAAACACCTTAAATGCGGCGAAGCCAATGCTATAATTCGTCAGCCTTATTTTTGACTTGACGGGTGCTCGGTTGTCGCAGATAAGGTTAAATTTAAGCCAGCTGATTATTAAATTGCGGTTAATATATGTATTAGGGTTGTTCACAAAAAAAACTTTTACTTCAAACAAATATTTACTATATGTATACGCCATGAAAATAACTGTCTTTCGAACTGTAGTCAAACTATTCAAATACTTATAGCAATATAAGTTCATCAAAAGTTCTTTTTGAATTTAGGCTTGCTCATTTTTGAATAATTCTGATTGCTAATTGTATATTTTAGTTTATTTGTATACAAAATATTAAAATTTTGTACAAAAAGTATACGGTATGCAGCAAAATTTGAAAAAAAAAAACAAATTCATGTTATTTTTTCTCAATTTTGCCGTAAAAAGGGCACATTTATTGAAATAACATGACATAACATACACTTAGGTTAAAGTGCATAGAAAAACCTATAGTTTAAAAGTCACAAAGTGGGGCTAATAAAAATTTCGACTTTTTTTTCCAATTGTGGCTGTTCAAAAAAAAAAAAAATTCTTAAAAATTTTATTACTAGATCCAAGAGTTTCAATACCCATTTTAACCAATTTTCATGAAAATTCCATTATTTCTTCATGTTCTATTCCAATTTTAGTAAAAAAAAAAATTGCGCAACTCAATTTTTTGAGGTTAGGATGCATTTTTAACGCAGTTTTACCGCTACAGTTCTACTGCACTCTCAATAACGAAAATTTTACATTTTTTTTGCATACGATCATTTAGCTAGTGATATTCTAAAAATAGTCTGCAATTCGTTAAAAATTCGTCAAAAAAACAGTTTTATACCATTTTTTTTGGAAAAAAACGATGTTTTCCAATTCAATGAGTCCTCTTAAAATTGAATTTATTGAATCAAAATGAATCGGACAATTAGAAGTTGAAAGGAGAAAAAAAGTTTAAATTGTTATAAACAATTAACTAATAGTTTTATTCAGAAAAGTAGGTGCCTTGTAAGGATTAAGAGTTAAATGATCATCTGATAAAATTTGTCAAAAAAAATTAATTTTTAAGATAAAAAATAACACGATAAATATTGAAAAAGAAATTAGTTTTTTTTTCTTCACTTTTTGCCTTGTTTTGGAGTTATTCCTTTCTCGTTCAACATAAAAGAATTAGCTTTCTTATAGGAAAAGCCGGAGCATTTATCAACAGGGTAACCATTTATCCGAATAAATCTGACCATTTTTGTCGGAAATATATAATAAAATAGGCAGAAACACATCCTTTTTTTAAGGACAGTAGATTATATAAATTTATTTATTAATCTTTAGGTTAGTTTAGGTTTTTTAGAGTAATACAGGCGCCAGCCATACTAATCACGCTCAAAAATTAAATTTCTTTTTACGAGGATAAAAATAGGTGGTATTTATGCTTTTCGACCCGCTGAACACGAATTCGGGGTCCGTTTTGCGAATTTAGTGGTCAATTTTTTGTTATCAAGAAATTATTGCTGCCCAATTTTGGTGGTCAATTTTTTATTATTAACAAATTATTGGCCAGCAATAATTTCTTGATAACAAAAAATTGACCACTAAATTCGCAAAACGGACCCCGGATTCGTGTTCAGCGGGTCGAAAAACTTAAATACCACCTACTTTTATCCTCGGAAAAAGAAATTTAATTTTTTAATTTTTGGGCGTGATTAGTATGGCTGGCGCTTAGATTTAGAGTCAAATTTTTAATTTATGATAAATTTTTCTTGTTACAAATAATTACTTTATTTTTTTAATTATAATTATTACTAAATTGCAGTTCTTGCATTTTAATAGATTCAAATATAATCAAAAATAATTTTATTACGGTTTTAGAAGCAACTTTAGATCTCTATCAATTTTCGATAAAAAGATATATGTAACCTAGTTACTGAAAAAAAAATTATTGTTCAATTTTAATGAATACTAAATTTTTTGATGAAGATTCCAGGGAAATCGAAACGTTGGAATAACTTTCTTTTATAAGAAAGTTACTTTTATAATGTAATAAAAAGTAATTTGCTCGTAAAGGTCATGTATTAAATAATTTAGTAAAAGTATATCTCCCCTTATCATTGAGTGATAAAAATTTGAATTTTATTCAAAAGAATTGACTAAATTTTTTTTAATTAAAGGTTATTTACGTGGCTCTAAAGTAGAGAGGCATAAACTGCAAATACGTTATTGAGTAAAATCAATTTAAATTTTCACTTTATCGTAAGAATCTGTAGTTTTTTTAAGTCTTATACTCATAAAACATTTCGGTTAAATTTTTTTTTACGAATCTTGATTTTTGAAAAAGTTAATGTATTAAAACCCGTTAAAAAAAAAAATTAATGTTTGTATTATGCCTCTCTTCTGCTTTGGAGCTTTAGATATTTAAACTAAATATTTCTTTTTACTTCTTCATTAAAATAAATGTTTACTTTATATCTTAATAATTTATTAATTAGAATGCATGTATTTATTAGTAATTAAAGTAATTTTTTTTTGCATTACTATATTAATAGGAATATAACAATGTATCATTGATTAATGTTATTAAAAAAAATTAAACAAAAACACTTCTTCATTTATTTTCAGTTTCTTCGATTTCTTGAAACGTATGCTAGTTTAGTACTCTTAACTACAGACCATTTATGCCTTTTTATATAATAACAGATTGCTAGCAAAATAGATGAAATCCCCAAAACCTAAAAAATTCAAAATTTCAGCATTGAAAAAATAGAGTATTAATAAAAAAACTTACTTTTATAGCAAGCTGTTTCCTTGTATCAAATTCATGATTTGATGTCCACATTAAAAAGGTGACAATATCTTTTGCTACCTGAGAAGCAGTGGCTGGGGTTCCATCTTCATATTCTAGTACTTCATCATAAATTACCTAAAATATGAAAAATTTGGTAATTTTCATATTAAATACATAACACAGTAAAACAAGTTAATTACCCGGGGGGAAATATCCCGAATTAATTTTAATTCAATAATATTAAATTCTATTAAATTCTATTAAATTATATTAAATTGAATTGGAAAATTCACCGAATTCAATTTAATAAAATTTAATAAAATTTAATTAAAATATCTAAGATCTAAAAAAATGCTTTAAACATGCTAAAATTGATGTTTCAATCAGGAGGGGTGAAATGGACTTAGTATAATTTTGATTTGTTCACCCCCAGGGAGGCAACTACCCCATAATTAAAAAAAAATGAAAATTTATAAAATGAAACTTTATAAAAATTTCTTTTTTGCACTTTCATCTTACAAACAAAATCTATTAACATTTGTACTACAAAAAATCATCCCTGTCGCCAGGGGGTGAAAACTATCCCTAAATGTAAAAGAAATTATACAAAAAACTGGCCTTAAAGTTGGCTTCTTGAATGCCACTTCATTAAAAAAGCATATGAGTGAGTTTAGAAATTTTTTATCATCTGATAACTCCTATGATGTTATGTGTATTGCTGAAACTCGTTTTGGTCCTCAAATTAATAATCACATTATTAATATTTCCGGTTACAGTGTTTTAAGACAGGACCGCAACACACAAGGTGGTGGCATAGCAATTTACATAAGAGAAAACTTTAAGGCAAAGGTTTTGTGTTCATCAAAAACTGAACAGTATGGTAAACCTATGAAACCAGAATATTTGTTATGTTCTGTTTGGGAAGGCAACTCTACCCCCACTCTAATTGCATTAGTTTATCGTCCTCCTGACGTTTCTATTACATCTGATATGCAACTATTTGAATATTTACGGACTTACTGTTCAGACTTTAGTCATAAAGTAATTATTGGTGATTGGAATGCCAATTTAAGTGATACAAAGGACCCAGATGCTACGTTCTTGAAGGATTTAATGAATGAATTATCACTTAAATTGGTAGACACAGGTCCCTCGCATCATGGTGGTAAAGCTGATACTTGGATTGACTCAATTTTTGTTGACAATTGTGACTATATTCTGGACTATGATCATAATTTACCTACTTATCCAAGTAGACATGAATTAATATCGGTTACTATTGACATTTTCTATCCCACTCCCCCTAAGGACACTTACACCTACAAATGCTTCAGTAAGGTCACCTCGCATGACCTCAATCAATATTTAAATAAATTAGACTGGTCTCCTTATTTGGTAAACGATGATCAGTTTGACGTTGAATTAGGTCTGAACAAACTAACAAACAACATTCAGACTACAATTGACATACTTGCTCCAGACAAAACTATTGACCAACGTAAATCCACATATCCCTGGATAAATTCTGAACTTCGATTGCTAAAATCAAAACGTGACTCAACTAACAGACGTTATAAAAGAACAGGGTCCAGGGCTTTGCTTAATGAATTTCTTAGACTGGCGGATTTGTATGAGGAACAGTCGGAAACAGCTCGTTGTGCATATATGCACAATCGTATTTGTAGCTCCTTGGATGAGAATAAAAACTTTTGGAAAGAGATGCGTAATTTGGGACTACTGCCTAAGCCAAATGATGCTCTACATGGCTTTCTGCCTGAAGAGCTCAATGCTTATCTATCTAACATCTGCATTTCACCTCATGAAAATCCTGATGATTCCTTAAATATCATCAATAGTGCTCCTCCTGAAGGTTTTGCATTCAAGGAAGTCACTAAAAATGAGGTAATATTAGCTGTTGCTCACTTCCGCTCACAGGCTAAAGGTGATGATGGAATTCCTCAAAGCATTATTGCGAAAGCCCTGCCAACCATAGCTCCTTTTCTTACCAAGCTCTTTAACGTATCACTAGCACAAGGAGTTTTTCCAACAGCCTGGAAAAAGTCACGAATTTTAGCGTTGAAAAAAGTAGCGATACCATCTTCGCCATCAGATTTTCGCCCTGTCGCACTATTATGCTTTTTGTCAAAGGTCCTTGAGAAGTTGGCTCATGATCAGGTGGTAGCATTCTTGTCTCGATATAAAATCCTGGATTCTTTCCAGGCAGGTTTTAGGAAGAATCATAGCACTCAGTCAGTACTGATAAAACTTGCTGATGATATTCGTATGGGTATGGACAAGAAGCTTGCCACATTGTTATTGCAGTACTGACCAGATTGAACAAGATATTGCATACCTTTCGGAACGAGCCATAAAAGTGGCGACATGGGCTGATGCAAATAATTTATCCATAAACACAAAGAAAACACAAGCGATTGTTTTTGGTTCTTCTACCACAGTTAATTTATTTAAGAAATTAAATATTTCCAAAATTGTTGTCAATGATAATGGTGCTTGTGTTCCCTTTGTGGATGAGGTTGTCAGCCTTGGTATCACCTTAGACTCTTGTTTGTCTTGGCGTCCGCAAGTAACAAAGGTGACCAAAAAAGTAAACAGCATAATGTATGGTCTCAGGCTCATCAAATCTTGTACCTCTGAAGCACTTCGTAAGCGCCTCATTGAGTCTCTTGTGATTCCCCATTTGGATTACTGCTCAGCAGTTTATTCTGATATTTCTAATGAACTGAGTGGGCAATTACAGAGACTCACTAATTCTGGTATTAGGTACATTTTTGGTTTGAGACGACAAGAACATATTACACCATACAGAAAGCGTCTCGGTTGGATGCTTAACGTGACCAGAACTGACTATTTTGCATCCCTTATCATGTATAGACTTGTGCGTATGAGAGAACCTCCTTTATTACGCACTTTATTTGAACCATACAAATCAGACAAACCTACCAGAGGCCCTCGCATAGACCTTAAGGTTTCCACAAAACCCACTGACTGGGGTCTATACTCTTTCCAAGTAAAGTACGCGAAACTATGGAACTTGATTCCCCCCTGTATAAGGGACTTACCATCCTATCGTCGTTTTAAAAAGAGTATCAGACTTTACTTTCATAGATTAGAAAATGAACAATAGTGTTGGTGGCATTTGCACCAATCATTTTGTAATTGACTGTGTATTATTGATATTTACTATTTAACTATTTACTTATTTACTATTAACAGTTAACTTTTGAATAGTCATTGGTATTATTGTAAATTTTCTTTTATTTAACTAAATTATGTACAGATTATATTTTATAACCATTCAGTATTATTTCATAGACTAGTTATTGTAAATCTTCTTTATTTAATTTTAATTTTAAGTACACATAAAACTTTATTATATTGTATATTATATTTATATCTATTGATTCATGTATTATATTTTATTATATGTATATAATTGACAATTGAGTGTGTTGAATGATATATATTTTGTAGTTGGCAAATAAAGTTTAATAATAATAATAATAAAAAAAAAATTGTTAAATTTTGTTTTCTACACTTTTTTTCTTAAACAGAAACGAAAAAGTAACAAAATTGGTAGTACAAAAAATTTTGCCCGACCCGGAAGGTGAAAACTACCCCTAATTTAAAAAAAAATGAATAAAAGGTAATAAAATTTTTTTTTGGAATCTTTTCGCCTTACAAATAGAAAAATTAATATTTTTAGTCTAAAACATTATTCCGTCCGCCAGGGGGTGAAAACAACCTCCAAATATAAAAATTAATAAAAGTTATTTTATACCGAATTTTTTTAATTAAAAAAATTTATTATTGAAAATTAAAAAAAAATTTATTAAATTACAAAACTGATTCATAAAAATTGAAATCACTGTATTTAAATTTCAAGCAAATATTATCATTCATTAATGGAAAATTGAAATTTATATCAATTTTCCATTTTTTTTAAATATTTGGTAGCTTTCAATACTATATATAACCCTTGGAGTGGGGGAAGGCTAAATTTCTCTACTAAAAATGTAGTTAGTTTTTCGTTTATTAGACGAAAAGTTTTAAAAAAGAATAATTTATAACCTTTTTTTATTTTTTTTAAATTTAGGAGTATTTTTCTCCACTTGTGGGGGGGGGGGGGGTAATTTATTATGCTAAAAATGTGGTCAGTTTTTTGGTTGTAAGACGACAAGTTTGAAAAAGAAAATTGTATAACATTTTTTTCATTGTTTTAAAATTTAGGGGTAGTTTTCACCCTGTATATTTAGCCCTTGTATCTCAATTTTGGTACATAATAAGAAATTCCCAATATATTCTTAATTAATCTTAAATTATTCTAGAATTTTTAGAGAATTTCAGCTTAACTTCTAAAATAATGCAAAAAAGCACCTAAAAAGGGGAAGTATTTGCTTTTTTAAGGGTTTAGCCCCATTTTCTATGAAATTTCGACCCCTAATTTGTATTCCGTGATCCAAAAAACATATTTTATACCTAAACTTACCCTGTCTACACATTTTTTTTTCAATTATTTTCGCAATTTGACTGGACTACTGTATACAATATATAAACAGTTTTAATTATAAAATATTATTATCATCAATAATTATGTTTTTTTAAATTAAATTAGTATTTTAAGTATCAAGGGCGTAAAGTTTTCGGCACTAGCGTGAGCACTAACACGAGTGCTCGGCGAAGCCGGGCACGAGTGATAAGTGTTCACGCTCGTGTCTAAAGTATTTCGCCCATGATGCTTACACTATTTTTTGCCCACCTAGACGTAGAACGAGTTCAGAAAATTCTTTAAACACGAGTTTTACGCCCGGGAGGGCAAAAAAGTTTTTTATAGTTGTTCTCTTAATTTTGAATTATCTGGATTGTGAAAATAAAAAAAAGGCTAGCTTAAATATATTATTAGTATATAATATTTCAACAGATACCGTGGTTGTGTGGTCTAAGTATCGAGTCTAGTATGTGAAACGTTCTGGGTTCGAATCCCAGAAATATTATTATTTTTAGATAGATAAGTTTTACAAAAATGTGTATATAAAGTATAACATGTATAAAATTAAACAATTCGAGTATATAACGTACATTTAATATTAATAAATAAGATTAATTTTTGGTAGCTGTAAGTAACTCTGGTATATTTTATAAAGTAATGAATAATAATAATTATATATTAAATACGGTGGTGATTATATACGGTGTCTCAATCACTGAAATAGTGCACAGCAAAAAGTGAATAATTTATCACAGTCAAAATTTCTAATTATTGAAGTATATGATAATAAAACGTCTTTATCTATATATTATGTATATGAGTATATAAAATATATATGTATGTCTAATTAATATTTCAGCGCATATTACACTAAACTAAACTAAACTAAACGGAGGATCTTCTGGAAACAACTTTATAGTCGTTAGTTAATAAATATTTGAAGAGGGTATTTTTAAAGCGACTTAGTGAAGGTAAGAATCGAATAGTGGAGGGAAAAGAATTCCTGTAATTCAGCTCCAAGAACCTGAAAACTATTAGAGCCCCGACCCTTTATAATGTCTTGTAAAGTTAATTCTTTCGTCGAGGAATGCCCTCTTGCTGTATTCTTTGATTTTTTTTATTTTAAAACAGTCACCCAGGTAGTTTGGTTGTTTCATGCGCAGTATTTTATATATAATTATAGTACAGAAATAAAATCTGCGTTTGTTAACAGTTAATCAATGTAGCTTCTTTCTCAAAGGAGAAAGATGGGTGTCTCTACTAATTCCAAAGATATAACGGATACCTGAATTACTAAGTCTTTGGAGCCTATTCCTTAGTGTGAATCCTGCATCAATTAATATAATACTACAGTAATCTAGACGAGGAGTTACCAATGCCTGAATGAGACGCTTCCTGAGTGTCCCTGATGTGCAACCTTTGATGAATCTAAGAGTGTAGAGTACCTTGTTTACTTTTTTCTCAACAGATATTACATGAGGTTCCCAGGACAGTTTACAATCCAAGATGACACTAAGACATTTTACTTCCTGAATAAAGGAACGATTATTTCACCACCCATATCAATACTAGGAAGCTTTAGTTTATCCAAGCAATCAATAGAAACACTAGATCCAAAATTTTCGTCCAATGGGAAGCATAATTAGCCACAGTATTGAGTCTACTGATACCCTCCAGTATACATTTAGGGGATACCTGAATATACACCAGCAATTCATCAACGTACAAAAGATGAAAAACGTTATGACCTACTTGATCTTTAATATCATTCATGTATAAGCAGAACAATAGTGGGCCTAATACTGAGCCTTGTGGGACGCCAATATTAATGTCTCGAGATTCAGAACAAAATGATAACTTTCAGTCATCTATCTTCAAGATATGATTTGAGCCAAATCAGTGCACTTTTGGAAAATCCCATATCACACAACCTCCTCAGACGCTTGGTAGGAGATACTTTATCAAAAGCTTTACTGAAGTCGAATTGAATCAAAATAGTTATGAGTCTTATACTCATTCCGAGTCTGATATCATCAGTTAACTTCAGTAAAGCAGTTTCAGTACTGCTGTATTTTCTGAAAACCGTTTGCAGGGGATCCAGTAGGCTGCTGTTACAAAGAAATTGCGTATTCTGGTCATGTACCAGTTTTTCTAATGCCTTACACAAAAAACACAGGAGCGCAATTGGTCTAAAGTCCGAGGTTGAAGTTGGTACAGGTATTTTATTTATTTTT
This sequence comes from Anagrus nilaparvatae, assembly GCA_022575985.1. Taxonomy (NCBI): domain Eukaryota; kingdom Metazoa; phylum Arthropoda; class Insecta; order Hymenoptera; family Mymaridae; genus Anagrus; species Anagrus nilaparvatae. The sequence goes on from JAKSXM010000007.1 coordinate 34,081,594, forward strand.
TCTTCAGTGCCATTAATAGGGATGTTTTCCACATTGAAGGAAAAATGCCTCTTTTTAGAGATTCATTGAAGATAAGAACCAAGGAGGGGCCGACAGAAGGAAGGGACTGAGCAATTACGCTGCGAGGGATTCCATCAGTACATACGGCCTGAGAACTAAAATGTTTGACTGCCAAAATTACATCACTAAGTGAGACCTCATGAAAATTAAATCCTTCATCTGACGCTGATTTAAGAATGTCAGACAGCTTGAACAGATTTTCTGTTTCAGAAAAACATAAATGGGAGAAATAATCGTTTAGCTCATCAGGAGAAAATCCGTGTAAGTTACTCTTAGGAGTCAGTAGCAATCCAAAGTGACGTAGTTCACGCCAAAAGTCCTGTCCATTCGTAATTGCTTTCTCTAGTCGGTCATGTATAAAAGAGTTTTTTTGCTGCGTCAGTGAGATATTCTACTTGTCCGTTTAGATGTATGAATTTAATCAAAAGTGTTTTGTTTTTCGTCCTAAGGTACCGTTTTTCAGTAGCATTCCTTTTGTTAATTAGGAATCGAACTTTTGTATTAATCCAAGGATGTTTTTGGCTTTTAGGGTTCACTGTTTTAATTGGTGCCAGTTTGTCAATAGTTGTCTGTAGGTTCTTATTCAGACAGTCAAGTAGATTGTCTAAGTCGTCTGTAGGAGAGTCGAATATAGTCCAGTAGCATTTGTCCAGTGCCTCATATATGTCCTCTGGAGTGATGTCCTTGAATTTTCTGTATGTGAAGCTGTTAAGAGGACGTTTAGGAATAAACATGGAGATTTCAACGTCAATGAGGTTGTGAAGACTACGAAAGCGTGGAAGTATGTTGGTGTAGTTTTATTTGTATTTTTATTTATTTTTATTTACTACTGTATCCGTTTATCTCTACAATACCGTCCTGTACAATCGGTCCTAAACGTGATTCCGCTACTCCAAAGATGTGATAAGATGAATAGTCCAGTATCATGTCACAAAAAGCGTTAATGTGAGCTTTTGAAGAAGTTGCATTGACAAATCCTGCTCTAAATGCTACTCAACAGGAGCGTTATTAATGCTGTCACAGTTTAGTCATTCCTGTCTGCTATTATTTTGTCCAGTGTTTCTACTAGTGTTGTCTCTGTTTATGGTGTCACGTATTTTTGGTAGTAATTGTGTAGAAGTTTTTGTGATAGTATACAAATCATGTATAGTATTTAAGTCCGTAACGCTGTTAAAAGTGTACGATTTTTGGTCGTTTTTCCACCGTACCAGGAACTTTCCACCACTATGCCATACAAATGCGAAGCCTAAGGTTTTAGCAATAGGTTTTAATGATTGATATTGTTATTGTCAGTGGGCGAAAGTGCATCATTAATAATAATTTTGGAGGTTGAACCTCTTTTGACGCTTCTTCTGACGCTTCATTTTTGATGTTGATGTTTTCTGCATGTTGTAGAATAGTATCATTCATGGTGTTAAATTTTCCGAAAATTTTATTCTCCCATGCGGTAAATTCTTGTTTAATATGCACTTAGTTTGAGTATATAAAAATGTAATACTTAAATGCGTAGGCTCGCCGTCAGATGTTTAGGTCGATTTTGAGATGATATAATATTCTGTTGTAATTTTGATGATAATAAGATATATACTTGTTGTTTGTTGTAAGTGTGTGTTAGTTTCAGTATAAATACTTTGTATGGTTCAATGTGTTTCGTCGTTTATACTTGTAATTTTCATTAAAAAAACTTGCACTGCGCTGTTTTATATTTGCACTTTTAGAAAATTGTGTGGTACCTTCTAAATATTAATTTAAACTACAACTGATTATTTAATTATTTGTTTGCAATAAAAAAAAACAGAGTAATTTTTCTTTCGACCTCTTGCCGCGCGCCCTCTTTTTTTTGAATAGAGACCACTTCCTATAGCGACCGCGACCCCTTATTTAGATAGATCGACTTATATTTTTAAACCTTTTTAAATTTTTACCAAGTGATAAATATTTCATCAATTATGAATAAAGAATTTTTAATGTATAAATATTTCGCCTCCTCTGGATCGTAGCCTTTTATATAACACTTCTTTCGTGTTCTTATCCAATTAAATCATTTTTGTTATGTAAGTTGTAAAAATATGAAATGTACCATTAAGCTTTTGATCTAGCAAATTTGCACATTTGTTTTGATTGTCACTTAAACGGAAAGCTTTCATTTTTTATATGTAAATAGGTACATAGAAGTTAGGTCATAATATTCTATTTTCTCGCTTTTTTTACTGCGTATCTTTGAGCTATATTCTCAGTTCTTTCTCTCATCACAGCATCTCTAGGGATAATACAAACTTAACGTAGTACAGGATGATTTTTATAAACTTCACTTACATCATGATCTTTCTTTATACTGTAAAATTCCCATTTTTCATCAACAATATACACTATTGATAATATAAAATTCTTTTTGTTTAGTGTATTTTTATGTAGTCATCAAAAGTTTTATCTAAAGAAGTTTTAGTTTTTTTGTAATTTAGATAATAAAATAAATTTTAGATAATAGATATTTAGATAATCAAATATATTGCATTGTTACCACAAGTTCTATATTATACATGATTATGGATACAATGTGCAGCTCAGATGGACGACACATAATTTTCAAATATGCATTGTAGAGGAAAGGTGATTCTTTTACATTGAACCTTGACGCGTTGAAAAATCGTAAAAAAAGGAAAGAATGTTCTTTTTTGAAACTTTTTTTCCTTCGCTGGATGCAAAAAATATTTTAGTAAGAAATTCGTTATAAATAATAAATACGATCTTTTTGAGACAAGATATTTCTTTAATGTTTTTACATCAACGTTTAGGAGGTCTGTACCTCATTTATAAAGATCTGAAATACAATGCATACAATTTATACAATAATTTTTTTCATAGAAAAAGATTTTTTTCAATTTGATTTCGTTATAGAAAATTTCTTAACTTTAAAAAAACTTTATTTATACTTTTTTTTTAAAAAGTATATAATAATATGTATAATAATTAACTTACGAAAATTTTTTAAAATATCTTTTTGAATTTGAACATAATATTATAAATAAAACATTATAAAAACTTAAAAAAATTTTTTTTATATAACTTAAACACAAAAAATTATAAACTGTAAACTGAAAATTAAGAGTTTTTGTTCTCACTGCTAATAAAGTACTAAAATATATTCTTTTGAAATAAAATTTAAAAGTCCAACGATTCATATGTTAAATAATTTTTTATATATTGAAGAATTTAAGTAAAATAAACAAAACTGATATTTATTTTAATTACTGCGTATAGAAATTATGACCGAAACTTAGACGGACTTCGGGACCCCGAAATTCGTGATCAGCGACCCAAAAACCATATAGGGGAACAAACCTCGAAAGTGGAGAAAAAATCATCCGCAATCCCGTGATTTGACTGCAATATTAGTATTTATACTGTTTTTTCATGTAATAAGGCAAAAAATATTTCAAACATCCTAAGTTAAAATTATGGCTATATTTAAGCTATTTCAAACTGAAAATTGTTGGATATCATATGACTCGTAGGTTGTATTTAAAACATGATCCATAATGCAAAAGATATAACGAATTCAGGAAACAATGTACCTATTCCATAGAATATATACTTTTTTAAAGTAAGTGGAAGGGTCCAAAAATTTAAAGGTCCAACGATTCATTCATGTTAAAAAAATTTTTTTTTTAAACAAAAAAAATTTTTTTTATATATTGAAGAATTTAAGTAAAATAAACAAAATTGATATTTATTTTAATTACTATGTTTAGAAATCAAGGGTTAAAAATTTATAGCTCAAGTACTTAGAAAATACACAAATTAAATAAATTGAAAGATTTTTTTGAAAAAGAGACTTATACCTAACTGTAATTCTATATAATGAGAGAGATATTTTTTTATTATAATTTTTTCTTAACGTTTTTAAAACTTTTCTTATAAATAACGAAAAACAAATTTAAATTAATGTCTTAACATTATAGAAAGATTTTATTATTGAAATTAAATTTTCGTTTAAAAATAAAGCGAAACAAAAAAAAAAAATTTTTTTTTAAATATTGAAATATATTTTTTTTTTACGTGGATATGAAATATTGAAACTGATTTTCGTTTTTTATACGTCTTTTTATTTCAAAAATTTTTTATATTATATAATTAGGATAGTTTTCAGAAAACAAATTAGTTTCCTATATAACTTCTTTTGTAAGTCAATAAAAATCCTTGATTAACAAATAAGTTATATAGGAGACTTTTCTAAAATACTCCATATACACGACTGCAAGTCTACATTCAAACGGATGCAAGACACTCAAAACCTAAAATATTTTTACAAAAATACTATAGATTTAATTAATAAAAAGTATCCTAATTACATAATATAAAAAATTTTTTAAATAAAAAAACATATAAAAAACGAAAATAAGATTCAATATTTCATTTAACCGAAAATTTAAATTCAATAAAAAAATCTTTCTATAAAGTTAAGTGTCACGGGGTGTTTCTTGTAATCGAGTTTTTAAATAAGGGTAATAATTACAATTATGCAATTATTACCAGTGTTTATTTATTTTTATAGTTTTTTACAATAAGTGATATTTAATTATAACAAATTATTATTTAATATGAAATTACACTTTTTATTTAATACAATTTTTGAAACAATTTAAATAATTATTATCTTAATAAACATATAGGGTTTTTTGCCGATGACCGAAACTTAGACGGACTTCGGGACCCCGAAATTCGTGATCAGCGACCCAAAAACCATATAGGGGAACAAACCTCGTTAGTGGGGAAAAAATCATCTTCAATCCCGTGATTTGACTGCAGTATTAGTATTTATACTGTTTTTTCATGTAATAAAGCAAAAAATATTTCAAACATCCTAAGTTAAAATTATGGTTATATTTAAGCTATTTCATACTGAAAATTGTTGGATATCATTTGACTCATAGGTTGTATTTAAAACATGATCCATAATGCAAAAGATATAACGAATTCAGGAAACAATGTACCTATTCCATAGAATATATACTTTTTTAAAGTAAGTGGAAGGGGGTTTAAGTACAATATTCTTGATCCTTATTCTTATGATATATATATACAAAAATTTAGAAAAAAAACTATAGTAAAAGTTTTAAAAAGTGAAACGTCTAGAAAATAAAAAAAAACGCTGCCAAGTGATTGGCACTATGGTTCCTCATCAACAATAGCAAAATATTTATAATGGTCTATTTTATCTAATAAAAATGATAATTTGAGATATCAGTATTTCATAAAAAAAAGACCTGAAAAGTAAGGAAAAATTTAACTCTCGAGAAGAATTTCGTTCGATTTGAAAATATTTTTTATAATTACACCTAAATTTTAAAATTAATCAGTTAAATTTGTCAAAAATTACAATTTTTTATTTTTAATAAAATATTTCGAATTTTTTTACCAGACTGATTTAATGATTGTTTGTTTGTCCAAAAGACATCATGAATGTTAGAAAACAAGAATCGATTCTTCAAAACAAATTATTTTGATAATTTAAAAATATTACGTTGCCTATATTATTTAATTCATCTACTTCCAGTTACTCTATTTTTTTGCTTGCATCTAATATTTCGTAAAATAAAAGAAACATTAATAAAATATAAGCATAAAATAGAATGATATATATGTTAAAAATATTCTTATTACCCTTCAAATTTTAAATGATTTAATAACTATTTTGGAAATTATGTGATTATTAAATTATAAAAAATAAATTCAAATTTAAAAATTTTTAATAAACTTTAATTTAATTTTTAAATTATTAGCATAAACTATATACATATAGGTTATATAATTTTAAAAAAATAAACATTAATTAATTATATAATTTTTTTTAAATTACATGTGTATTATAACCTAAGAAAAATGTACCAAATATTTTAAATTTAATGTTAATTTATTGTAACATCATCATGTATGAAGTATAATTTTGAGCATATTAGTAATATCAAAACAATTTATTATTGAGGGTATTACTATAGCCTCATAAAAATTGCTTATTCATTAGAACATTAATTACCTGCCAATGGTTTTTTTAAAGATGCTAACATCTCAGAATTCTTAAAATTGTACGTAGAGCATGCGGACAAGTTAGTAACGTACTTAAAGATCGAAAAAAATTCCTAATTTTTTTTTTCAGTTTAAATTTAGTACTTTTTTACTATATTTACTTATAAATTAAAACTTTTTGCATTAAAAAGTAGCATTAATAATTAGCAATCTCTCTGAGCTGCATTTTAGTTATATACTTTTATCTACAAGCTCTTTTGAACAATATTAGGAACTCAGAGTTCATGGAGTCTATCAAAAAACAGTAACATCAAAATAATTTTAAATCTGAACCGTAAAAAAAGTAGAAATCTTTCTAAACTGCAAGTAACTTATTAACTTTACCATATGCTTATAGTAATAATTCTAAATGTTAATACTATCATAGAATAAAATATTAAGTACTACGTCAAAAAAGGAAAAAAAATAAGGTATTTATGATTTTTTTATGTAAAAAATTTTGAAAAAAAAAATTTTCAAAAAAATTACGTCTCAAATGCTGAATTCCTTTATAAATGATAATTCCAGATATTAGCACTTTCATAGAAATAAATTTAGTACTAGGTCAAAATAGAAAAAAAAATTATGTTTTTTTAATTTTTTTATATGAAAAATATTCAATAAAAAAATTTGAAAAATTACGTATCAGATGGAAAAAATCCTTTAAAAACAATAATTCTAGATATTTGTACTTTCATAGAAATTAATTAAGTACTACATCCAAAAAGAAAAGAATTATTGTTTTTTTAATTTCTTTATACAAAAAATTTTGAGAAAAAAAAATATCGAAAATTTTCAGAATAATATTTCACAGGATAATCAAAAATATGCTTCAGAAAAAAATATTACTTTTAATTTAAATGCTTTAAACGCAAAAAAAGGTTTAAAACATAACAAAAAACGTACGAAGACAAAAAAGAAAGTTTTCTATAAATGCTGTAAGGAAAAATTACCCTTTTGATTAGTAAAATAATTTGAAGTTGTCAAAATGGCGTTTTATGATATTTTTTACCAACACATATTTTATAAACTACCCGCAAAGGAAAAAATAATTACTATTAATTATAGTAGAATTTATTTATACATTTTTTTCTCGCAAGTGACAAAATTTGGTTTCAGATACTATATAAGCAACCAAAATTGTATAAATTATAAAATATAAATTATTAAAAAAAATATATAAAAAAAAATTTTTTAAAATTAATAAAAAAAAAAAAAAAATTTTTTTAAATTTAAAAAAAAAAAATTAAAAATTACAAAAAAAAAAAAAAAAACATGTGAGAGAGTGAGAGTATAATAAAATTTTGTAACAATCTTCTTCAAGAAAACTTACTCCTAATTGTAGTAAAAAATAATGGACAAAAGTTTAAAATGTAATATTTTCAATTCTTCAAATAACTTTACTAAAATTAATAGTAAAATCTTCCAGTTGCAAAAGTAGATTTTACTCAACATTTTTTCTCAGTTTATAAAATCAACTAAAATAAGGGTGTTCTAAAAGCTAAAATTTTACATTCTTTGCTAAATTTGGGTTCACTCAATTTTTAAAATTAAAGACTGAAAATTTTAACGTGGATGAATGATAAGATAGATCCTTTTGAAAACCTAGCAAAAAAGTTTATTCATTTTAACTTAAAATATCTCTATAATTAGTGGATGAATTTATAGTTTACAGTATTAATTATTATGGTCTATTTTATAGAAAAAATGCAATAAAAAAATAGTTTATATGTATTTTTAAAAAATTTACCTTAGCCATCCCAATAGCTCCTCCAGGAAAGTAAGGGTTATAATTCTGACCTTCCCTCAACACAACACCAGCTGGAGGATCACAATATCCAGTCAATAAGGAAAACACATAATCCTGGAACATTAAATTAATTTATGTATATTTAAAGATGTGCAATAATTTGAAAATTAAATGCACTGTAATATCGGTGATATCGATTGCACTATTGTCGACGCCGCTATTAAAGGATTAGCACCCATCATTGAATACAACAGTCATCGTTTTGATGTGAATTTTCGTTAAATTAAATGAGAATATAAGATTAAATAAATAGAGGTTATTTATTAATTTATTAATTTATTTATTAAATTAACTGTGACTTATGACACTATTATTTTTAGTATTGATAAGGAAGCTATGTGCTTCGAAAAGTCTAAAATTTGAAAAATAATAAATACATTCGCTGGTTTAAAAAAATTTAATCAATGGCAAAAATTAAAAAAATTTAAAAATTAATAGGGTATTTTTCATTCTTGCTCCTAAAATGGGCATTTTAATTGAGCTAACGAATACTTACGCGTACTGAGGTTAAAGTACATACAAAAAGGCAACTTAAAAAAAAAAAAAATTACTCTAGCATGTTATTGCATAAAATGGCGCTAATTTCAATTTTATTTGGCCAAAAAAAAAAATATTTGTTTACAAAAATTTAACCTCATGGTCCCGTCATTAAAATACATATTTCCTGAGATTTTCATAAAAATCTGTTTGTTTTTGCCCAAGTTATTGAAAAAAAATTTATAACCGGTTTGTGTAACTACACAACTAACGAGCATGGAACATGTTCACTTATAACACTGATAATAAAGTAACTATTGTGTTCATAATACAGGGTTGGGAAATACGGGCGATTTTGACGCGCATTAACCGTATGCCGTATATACGGGAACAGAAAAATACGGTCCATATTTTTCATAGCCGTATATACGGAAAAATATTTTACAAACCCGTATCCGTATACGGGTCCGTACAAATTTTTCTGAATATACGGGTAACAATATACGGGACCCGTATTTTAGGCATCCGTTCAAACGGCTGAAAAATGTTGAGACCCGTATATACGGATCAATTCTATACGGATCCGTATATCATTTATTCGTATATACGGATGACTGAAATGCGGAACCGTATATCAGCCACCCGTATATACGGGTCTAAATTTTTTTCAGCCGTTTGTACGGATGCCTAAAATACGGGATCCATATTTTGTTAACCGTATATACGGATAGAATTATACTGGACCCGTATACCTCTGATCCATACATACGGGTGAATAATATACGGTTTCGTTTTCATTCTTGTCCGTATTATTAATGTATAAATACTTTTCTGTATTAAATCGGGTGATTAACGTTTGACCCGTATATACGGGTATCTAAAATACGGCTCCCATAAAGTGAAAACCGTATATACGGCTAATATTATACGGTTCCCGTATTTAAATTAACCGTATATACGGGTAAATGATATACGGTCCCGTATACGACTAATCCGTTTGTACGGTTGATTAAAATTTTGACCCGTATATACGGTTGTCTAAAATACGGTTCCCGTATTATAAAAACCGTATATACGGACGAGTGATGTATGGGCCCGTATTTCTGTCAACCGTATATACGGTTGAAAAATTTTGAGAACCGTATATAAGGTTTACAAAATACGGGTCCCGTACAAATTTATCCGTACGTACGGTTTTGAAAATACTGATCCGTACATTTTTAGAACCGTATATACGGTATTCTTCATATGATTCCATATTAAATAAACCGTATATACGGCAAAAAATCAAAATTCATATTTTTCATTTCCGTATATACGGATAAGGTGCGCGTCCAGTATTCCCAACCCTGTCATAATATAAATATTTATATCCAAATATTTATATTTAGATTTTTATTATAGAAATCATGCTCACGGTGACCTGGAAGCGTTTTATTATGCGATCAAAATGACAAAAAAAACTGTATGTTAGGGTCTTTTCTACACTAAAAAATGTCTACGAATTTTCTATCCGGACCTTCTATCCAGATACTTTAAGCGTTTGCTGTTAATATTTTCATAATTTGAATAATGATGATTTGAATTTTTTTATAAGACTGGCTTTTTTTTTTCGAAGTATCCGGGATTCCTAATGCGCCTGCAGAACTCGAAATTATAAGTAACAAAAATAAGTTTCTCGTTGGATTTAGACCAAAACATCGGTTTTTGAGCCCATGATAGCTCTCGAAAGTTTTTTTTTTTGGCCTCCTTAAAATTGGGATTTTCTTAAAACTTTCGGTTTTTCCAGTGGATTAAAATTACGTTTAAAATTATGTTCCAATTGATATTCTTAAGTATTTTTTCCCCAGAAATCCGATGAAACCATTTATTTTAGTTTTTGACCACGTTTTATAGGAGAAAAATCGATTATCGTTGCCTTTTAGGGTCCAAATTTCAAGGGGACCAATTTTAAAAGTTTTGTAGTTTTCTGAATAAATTTTTCTGTATATTATTAACAAGAGGGACTTGTCTATTTTTTCCCTGAGAATTCGATGGAACCATTTATTTTAGCTTTTGATCACGTTTTATAGGAGAAAAATCGATTTTATTGGTTTTTAGGGTCCCAATTTTAAGGAAACCTATTATAAAAAGGTAGCAGTTTTCAAAATAAGTTTTTCTGATTATTATCTAAAAGAAGGTCTTGTCTAATTTTTCCCCAGGAATCCGATGAAACCATTTATTTTAGCTTTTGACCACTTCTTATATGAGAAAAATCGACTTTTGTCGTGTTTTGGGGTCCCAATTTTAAGGAAATCAATCATAAAAGTATAATAGTTTACAAAATAAATTTTTCTGAATATTACTTACTAAAGGAACTTATGTATTTTTTCCCCAGAAATCCGATGAAACCATTTATTTTAGCTTTTGACTACCTCTTATATAAGAAAAATCGATTTTTTTTCGTGTTTTAGGGTCCCAATTTTATGGAAAACAATCAAAAAAGTTTATTAGTTTAAAAAATAAAATTTTCTAAATATTATTTACTCTAAAGATACTTATGTATTTTTTCCCCAGGAATCCTATGAAACCATTTATTTTCACTTTTGATTACCTCTTATATAAGAAAAATCGATTTTTGTCGTGTTTCAGGGTCCCAATTTTGAGGAAATCCATTATAAAAGGTTATCAGTTTTCAAAATATGTTTTTCTGAATATTATTTACAAGAGGATCTTGTATATTTTTCCCCCAGAAATTTGACCACGTCTTATATGAGAAAAATCGAAATTTGTCGTTTTTCAGGGTCATAATTTTAAGGAAATCCATTATAAAAATCAAGACAATATTGAAATTATGAAAATATTGATAGCAAACGCTTAAAGTAGCTGGATAGAAGGTCCGGATAGGAAATTCGTAGACATTTTTTAGTGTAGAAAGCACCCCACCATACGGTTTTTTTTGTCATTTTGATCGAATAATAAAACGCTTCCAGGTCACCGTGTGCTGCTTAGACATCAAAGTGAACAAAATTAATTAAATTTTCAAATTATTATAGTTTTGTAAATATTAAGAATTTATTTTTTATTATTAAATAAAAATATTTGATTTCTGAGCTAACAATTTGCTTTATTTTTTCAATAAATTGCCCACGTTTCGAAGACCTTCAGTCTTCATTATCAAGGCTAAAAATTTACAATATTTTACAATTTTATAAAAACTTTTTTTACATAATTCCAAATTTAAAAATTAAACATTACCTTATTAAATATTTTAAAGTAAAGAATATACAATATTCTTCACTGAGTAACGATCTTATACTAATCTTTGAGCTTTTAAAAAATTTTACAAGTGCTAGATTTTTTTATACGAAGGAACATAATATAAACAAAATATAAAGTTTGTAACTCTAACGTACATTTTTAATGACTATTTTTTAATATGAAACTTATTACTCATTATTAAATACTCTGAATCTATAAATTTTCAAAATAATTTATTTGTCGGTCCCTAAACTCTTCTATATGATTTTTAACATATATCTAAATGTTCAAGTGCTTTAGGTTTAAAAAATGTTTTATTTAATTTTTATTATTTCCGTTTTCTTATTATTCTACTCCTTCTGTTTAACCCCAGTCTATTTTTATAACAAAAAATTCGTTTTTTAATCTTTTTGCTCTTTTTAATCAAACGTATCGTGTTTTTAAAGTGACCTTTTAAAAAACAGGTGTCTTCTATTCTATTCATGGTATTATCGTTATATTCTATAAACATCATCTCCGAATGTAATCGTTTTCTATAATTTTTTTCCCTGTCTAAAATGATGATATTCTCAAAGTCGATTTTATGTTTAAAGAATTTACTATGCGTGTTTAAGACGTTACGACTACAATTTTTTTCAACATCTTTTTCATGTTCTCCAATCCTGATACCCAATTTCCGAGATGTTTGACCTATATACCTATGATCGCATGATTTACAATTTATCTGATAGACTACACCTGAATTTTCATTTTTGTTTATTTTATCTTTACCTAATTTTACGAACTTTTTTAATTTATTTTTTGCCGTATTAATCGGAATATATTTAACTTTTTTTATATGTTTATTTAGAGAAGGGGTAGCATACTTGTAATAAGGCAAACTTATTCTTTTTATCTCATTATTATAATTATTTAAATTATTTCGATTTTGATTTCCAGTCTGACCTATGTTGCTATTAGTTTTATTAAAATGATGGCAAAGTCTTTTTTTGACATATTTATTTATAAATTTTGAGGGATAATTATTCATTTTTAAGTAATTTTTTGCCAATGTGATGTTTTTTTCTTGAAATTTCTTATCTGACAATAAAATGCATTTATCTATTAAATTATACACTATGGCTATTTTTTGGGCAATTGGTGAGTGACTTAAAAAATTTACTAATCTACCACTGTATGTTTCTTTTCTAAACCAATCCGTTTTTGCTCTTTCATTTTTTTCCCTTATAATTTTTAAATCTAAAAAGTTAATTGAATTATTAGTTTCTCTTTCCATTGTAAATTGTACCGAACTATTATAATCATTAAACGTCTTAAATAAATTATCTATTTCTCCTTTTTTTACTAATATTAATGTGTCATCTACGAATCTTTTGTATAAAATTATATCATTATCACAATTTTTTATTGGGTTATAAAAATGGTTTCGAAAATTATTTAAGGCATTACTACTTTTTAATTTATCTAAACAATTTATCTCTAATTCTTGCAAGGTTATGTTGGCTAAAATTGGACTAATAGAATAACCTATAGCTGTACCCTTTTTTTGTCTGTAAAACTTATTATTAAATTGAAAATAATTATATTTGAGTAAAACTTGTATGCCCGCTATAAAATCATTTCTTGTTAATGGAATATGATTCTTCAAATATTTCCAATTTTTCTTTAACGCGTCAAAAATTAACTCATGGGGCAAATTTGGATACATGCCCACAACATCTAGAGAAACAAACTCATAATCTTCCGGAATGTCATTGTTTTTTAATATTTCCTTAATTTCTAAACTATTTTTTACCGAAGAATTTGGAGTTTTAATAAATTTTGATAAGAATTTTGATAAAGCTTTATCAAAATTATAAAAAACGCTATTAATACATGCAACTACAATTCTAACTGGAAAACCTTCTTTGTGGATTTTAATTAAACCATAAATTCTGGCTAAAATTGTTTTTTGTAAATTTAAAATTACGTTTTGAAAAGCTTGGTCACAATCAAAAACTCCTAAATCATACCATTTCTTTAACAAATTTTCTCCTAATTTTATCATCATATTTAAAGGATTTTCTTTTACTTCTTCATAAATTTCTGTATTACTCAATTCATTTTCTACTTTAACATGGTACTCTACATCTCCTAAAATTACCGTAACTTGGCCTTTATCTGCTTTTGTAACTAAAATATCTTTATTTTCTGCTAAAAAATTTTTTGTTAGTTTTATTTTCTTTTCTAAAATTTTATCTATAAAAGCTATATGGGGTTTATTATGTATATATTTATTAACCTCTCCTATAATTAACCTTCTTAATTTATTGTCCGTTTCATTATTACTTAAATTACTTTCTAAATCTTTTAAAATGTCAAAAATGTCTTTATCACTTAAACTAGTTTGAAAATTAAATTTATCACCTAGGCTCAAAATTTCTATAACCTCTTTAGGTATTGGTTTATCTGTGAGATTTTTCAACCAACCTTTTTTGTCTGAATTACTATTATTTTGCTGAACATTGAGATTATCACTTTCAGAATAATATTCTTTATATAACTTTGCAAATTTTTTGTCATGTATAGCGTTATGTTTCAATTCTTTTTCTTTATTACAAGCGTTTACCATATTTAAAAATTTTTCTATAACATTATTTTTATTGTCTATTATTATTTCTTTTTTATCCGACTTAATTTTTTTATTCAAATAATTTATATGAAAATTCAAGTCTTTAATTTGAGTATTAAGTATGCTTTTATTTTGTTGTTCTATATAAAATAAGTTCTTCATTTTCCCAGTATTACTATAAAACGTTAAAATTTTTTGCTTACTAGTGACATTTTTTATATATTTTGGAATTATATCATACGTTCTACATTTTAATAAAAACTTTAAATGTAATTTTGCCTTCGATAATTTATCGAGATTATTATTAATTTTCATAAAAATTTCCATTAAACTTTTGCTTTCATAGTGTTTTAAAAAATAATAAAACTGACCCAAGTTAGAAACATTGCTCCAGTCCGAATTTTTTTCTTTTATGTATGTAGTATTTACCAAATCGTTTTTATCCTTGTTGATATTTTCTTTCTTTCTTTTCTTATCATTTTTTATATTAGATGATGGTTTATAAACTTTTTTATTTCTTAACAGCATATTTCAATCGAATGCCTATGTCCTGTATATACAATAAATTCTTTAAAAATTCTGCACCAATGGTCCCTAGGTACTTCTGCACCAAATGTTTTTAGGTACTTCTGCACCAAAGGTCTTTAGGAACTTCTGCACCAATAGTCCCTAGGTACTTCTGCACCAAAGGTCTTTAGGGACTTCTGCACCATAGGTTTCTAGGTACTTTTGCACCAATGCTCCCTAGGTACTTCTGCACCAAAGGTCTTTAGGGACTTCTGCACCAAAGGTTTTTAGGTACTTCTGCACCAAAGATCTTTAGGAACTTCTGCACCAAAGGTCTTTAGGGACTTCTGCACCATAGGTCCCTAGGTGCCGAGCCGGACTTTTTCAAATACCCCATCTAATGAACATGTTTCATGTTAAAATTAAAAAATTGGACAAAATTGGATTTTTGGAGGTTAGGATGTATTTTAATAGTAACCCCACCCAATTAGTCCCATTCTCTGTCTAATTACGAAAATTTTCCATTTTTTTTTCTTTTTTATGACTATTTTAACCAGAGATATGACAAAATCCGATAGCAAACTTCTTAAAATTTAGCAAAAAAGTAGTTTTTGCCATATATCTGGCCAAACGTTCCTCCGAGACACAAAAAAAATCAGATTCCTTCTTATTTATGTATATTAAACACACAAAAAAAAATTGCACTTTCCTTTTACATCACTATTAAATGCTAATTGGCTTCCACTAGTTCTTTTTAGAAGAAAGAAATCTGTTCTTTTCAGATTAAAAAAACTGTTCTTTTCAGGGCAAACAAATCTGTTCTTTTCAGAGCATAAAATAACTGTAAGCCCGATTTCTTATAAGCCCGATGAATGGAGTTTATTTATTAATTCTTCAATAGAAGTATCAAGGTAGTTTTAATGCATAATAAAAATATTATGGCACCTATAGCTCACTCTACTATGTACAAAGAAGAATATAAAAATATACGCAAAATTCTTGACAAAAAATTTATAACCATTTATATTTAGATTTTTATTATAGAAATCATGCTGCTTAGACATCAAAATGAACCAAATTAATTAAATTTTCAAATTATTATAGTTTTTTAAATAATATTAATTTATTTTTTATTAATTTTTACAATAAATTCTTAAAAATTCTGCACCAATGGTCCCTAGCTACTTCTGCACCAAAGGTCTTTAGCGACTTCTGCACCAATGCTCCCTAGGTACTTCTGCACCAAAGGTCTTTAGGGACTTCTGCACCATAGGTCCCTAGGTACTTCTGCACCAAAGGTCTTTAGGGACTTCTGCACCATAGTCCCTAGGTACTTCTGCACCAAAGGTCCCTAGGTACTTCTGCACCATAGGTCCCTAGGTACTTCAGCACCAAAAGTCCCTGAATCGAAAATATTCTAAGTCCATTTCACCCCCCCCTAAAAACGTCACTTTTTCACCCCCCCCCCCTAAAAACGTCAATTTTTGACCCCCCCCCCCTAAAAGCGTCAATTTTTGACCCCCCCTAAAAGCGTCAATTTTTTAACCCCCCCATAAAAACGTTAATTTTTGACCCCCCCCCCCCTGCCGAGCCGGACTTTTTCAAATACCCCATCCAATGAACATGTTCCATGTTAATAAAATACGAAGATCATAAATGGTAAGTTTGTGGAGAATTTAAAATCATAACTAAAATTTTAGGTCCACATCCTGGTTTTATTAAATTTTCCTGTTTTTTGTACGATTGAAATAGTAGAGTCAGAAATAATCACTGTATACAATTATGGCCAAAAAGAAAATTTCCAAAGCCTGTAGTAAAAATGTCATTAATAAAAGTCGCATGCGTCCAAGTAAATCATCGTTGCCACCTTTACATATTTTTATTTTTTGTATTGCGGAGAAAATATGCGAATCTTGCAATGGGACGTTTTTGGGTCTTAAAAAGACCCGCAGATTTCCATGACCGTCCAGCTGTACAAAGTACAATTGGGAGACTTGGTCAGCGTCAAGTGCTAGATTCCTACTGACTAAAAACACTTTCAACCCCCCTGTGTTTTCTGCCCCGTACTGGGACTACCTTTTCAGTTATAACTTTGGTTTGCGGCACGTAGCCTAGGAAACTCATCAACGTCTTTCCCCTGCCCAGGTATGGGGGGAAGACTTTCTACAATAGGAAGCTCTCTTTTTTCTTCAGCAACAGAGTGGCCCTAACGTACACTGCTACTTTGTTCCAATTTACAGGACTCCGTAGCAATTCTGGGACCACTCTCTCCAGCC
The DNA here is from genome assembly GCA_022575985.1 of Anagrus nilaparvatae. Lineage (NCBI taxonomy): Eukaryota > Metazoa > Arthropoda > Insecta > Hymenoptera > Mymaridae > Anagrus > Anagrus nilaparvatae. The sequence goes on from JAKSXM010000007.1 coordinate 34,098,641, forward strand.
TCCAGATCGCTAAAGGCGGGTGCCCCTCCGAGTAGCACACACATACAACGAATATGAGCTCTGCTGTGTCATCCTCGCCTGGGCAGTGCATGCACTGCTTTGTTGACAACGTTTGCCACTTCTTCAACATGTCACGGAAGTGTTAACCCGTAACCAGTCAATGACTGGGTGAGGTAAAAGTCCATCTTCTTATGCTGCTGCACCGTCCATGAATGCATATCTGAAATCAGTGTTGAATTTCAACAAATGTCTGACAGAAAATTAGAAACCGGGGTTTTGGATTGTCCGCAAAATAGAAAATTAATAAAAAATTCTGATTTTACTAATCACATTACTGATACAGGAAAAAAGGCATGGATATATTTTCTGAGGTTTCTAGGAAACTTTTAACCTTGACTTTACTTTAACAAAATAAAAATCGCAAAATATGTACTAAAAAAATGAGAGATACCCCTTAAAGGAAATTTGCGCTTTAATGTCAGATAGTTTACACGCAAAAACAGCAAATCAAAAATTTTTTATTTCTACTTTCAGTGAACGAGATTATAGTGCACAAGAAGTAATACATTTACTTATGAGTTGGCCGCTTTACCCAACATATATCACATTAGTTATACAAGATGAAGATTGGAAACCAGTAGAGGTATTCTTATAATATACAAGGTAGAACACAATTTCCATGGTTATTTACATTGCTTTCATATTTACTAGCAATAGGAAATGAAATCACTTTTGTTATTAACAACTAGTAAATCATTATAAATAATGAGAAGTCTGAGTGAAGATAAAAATTTATTTATAAATAAAATAAAATATAAAATAAAGAGAATTTACTTTATATTTTATAATTACTGTCGCTGTATATTTTTTAATAAAAATTTTGTTATCATTTTAAATTTTCAATTTTATTAATTATATTAAATTAAATACATTAATTTTGATGGTAAAATTTATAAAAATTTAATATAAAATACAGTTCTATATGGGTTGATATTCCTCAAGTGTATGAGAACCTAATTCTCGGGTCTTCAAATCGGCCCCAAAATATTTTTCCCTCAAAGTACTATCGTCTTCTCCTTTTTTACAGCCGTATTAGATTTTTTTTGTGGTTTTTATTTTTTTTAATTTTAAGAGCGCAAAATTTACTAAAAATTCTTTCAGACTCTTATTTTATGGCAAAAAAACTTTTCCTTTTAATCCCAAATAGGAAATTTCCCTTGCTATCCAATTCCGTGGTTCAAATTATTTTTGGGTTGCGCATGCGCGAGAAATCGATTAAATACGTTCCAACTTCTAGCATTAATATCTCTCCAGCAGAAAAACCAATTTTACTTTTGAGATACGTAAAATTTTTGTCTTTATGTATACTTCTTATAGTAAAATTTTTGTTTTGTTTTTTTGACATCCTTAAAAAACTAGAGCAAAAAATCTGATTTTAAGATTTTCATTTCTTAAAAATTTCCAGAGCTGGGCAGCTCGGACCGGTCCCCACTCTTATAACATGTAAATAATATACTTGAAATTTTTTAGTATAGTATTTACATGTAATAAGAGTGGAGACCGGTCCAAGCTGCCCAGCTCTAAAAATTTCAAATTTCCCGCCAAGTCATGTGACCAATCAAAAATCTGACCAAAAATTTGGATTCCTATAGCGCTGGGATTCCTATAGGGCTTTTTGCATATCTTTACAACATATAAAAGTATTTTTTCAGTAAAAATTAGCTTTTTAAAATGCTTTTTGGATTTTGTAAAAATTTTTATAGCTAAAAACTCAAAATTCCCATGTTATTTAAATGGGAAACTTTAAGTGCTCGGTGGCACGGGTTAAAAGAATTGAAAATCAAAATCCTTGGAGCTGGGGATTTTTATGACCAAAATATTCGAAAAAAATGGGGGAGCCAAAAAATAAGACTCACTCTAATGTATATTCATAATCATTTAAATAGCTTTAAATATTTTAAACAAATAAATTGAAATAAAAATTTTTAAATATTTCAATTTCGTCATTAAATTTATGATATCCATTAATAATAATAACAATAATAATAACAATAATAATAACAATAATAATAATAATACGGCCAGGTGGGATGACATGATCCGGTCTCTCGAGTACTATTTCCGGATACCCAGGTATCTGGGTAACGTACTAAAGGACTACTTTCGGGACCGGAGACTGCTATACGTGTCGTATAGCATGTACCTATACGAGCGTGTCGCTCGATGGCAGGCGACAGAGGGTTCTGTGTGCGGGCATTGCCCAAGGTTCAGTTCTCAGACCAGACCTGTGGAATGCCTTTTACGATGGCCTGTTGCGCGTTCACCTCCCGGAAGGAGCTTCTCTGATCGGGTACGCGGACGACGTGGCTCTGACCATCACCGGCAGGGACATGCAGGTAACCCAGGAGAGGTTGAATCTAGTCATGAGACAGATCAACCTCTGGATGGGCGAGCACGGGCTCCAGCTCGCGATTCCAAAAACGGAGATCGTACTGCTGACCCGTCGAAAAATAATTTTCACGGACATCGATGTAAATGTCGATGATGGTGGAAACCCTCACACGATCCAAGCCAAGACATCGGTTAAGTACCTGGAGCTGAACTTCTGGGAACAATTACAGAGGTCAAGTGAGAAGGCCGCGTCGATCGCATCCTCCTTGTCAAGGCTATGGCCAAGATAGGAGGGCCCAAACCCGGGAAGAGAAGATTGTTGATGTCAGTTGTCAACTCTGTCCTGCTTTACGGATCTGAGATCTGGGCGGATATCACCAAATTTGCCAAGTACAGACATAAAATATCGTCTGTGCAGCGGCAAGCGGCCCTGAAGATCGCCTGCGCGTACCATACGGTATCCCTCGAGGCGATCCAGGTAATAGCATCGGTTATACCCATTGACCTGCTAGCGTTTGAGCGGAAATTTATTTAAGATAGTGTAGAGGACCGCGAAGTGGCATCCATTCGCACCCGCTCCAGCTCTATGGAAAAATGGCAGAAACGATGGAAAAATGACGAAGAGGAAAATGCCCGATGGACGCGCAGACTGATTTCAGATCTGCAGGCATGGACTGGACGACAACATGGAGAGGTGGATTTTTAGGCAAGAGATCTGTTCAACACAAAACTATTCCACAAATCAATAATAATACACAAAAAAGTTTAGCGGAATTGTTCCACATCGAAAATCCTTGTGTCGAAAAGATCAACACAAATTTTTTTTAATCAAATTATTCAACACACTGTATTAAATAATATTTAATTATGCTAGTATATGAAAGAAATAAGTTATTTAATATTTAAAATGGCGTGTTGAATACTTTGACTAAAAAAAATTTGTGTTGAACTATTCAGCACAAAGATTTTTGGTGTAGAACGATTCCGCAAAACTTTTTTGTGTAGAATCATTGATGTGTCGAATAATTTTGTGTTGATCAGATCCCTTGCCGATTTTTACCTCACCCAATTTTTAACTGGACACGGGTACTTCCGTGCAATGTTGCAACATTGGCATAAGGTGGCAACAGAGATGTGCTTGCACTGCCCAGGCGAGAAGGATACAGTGGAGCACACTTTCTTCGGATGTGTGCGCTACGTGGAAGGGCGCCCGCCCTTCCCGATTTGGAGGCCAGAGACGGTGGTCCCGGAAATGCTACAGAGTTCTGAAAATTGAAACAAAGTAGCAGAGTACGTAAGGGCCACCTTGTTGAAGAAAAAGGATTCTATCTTAGATAGCTCTCCAGTCACTAGGCTGGGGGAAGACAGCGGCCAGTTGCCTAGGCTGCGCGTCCCAAACTGAAGTTATACCTGAAAAGGGAGTTCCGGTTTAAGGCAAACAAGCGCAGGGGGGTTTATAGTGTGTTTATCCAGTAAGAATCTGGGGCGTAGTCGGCGACCGCGTTCGCCGCGCCGTTGGTCTCCCAGTTGTACACTTTGTGCAACTGGGCGGTAATGGAAATTTGCGGGTCTTTAAGGCCCGCAAACACTCCATGGCTGATGCAAGATTCACAAGATTCCCTTGACAAAAAAACAAAAAAAAAAAAAAACAAAAAAAAAAAAAAAACAACAAAAAAAAAAAAAAAACAAAAAAAAAAAAAATAATAATAATAATAATAATAATAACTCCGCTAAACCGGTCTCAAGCCCGGAGCCTCATAAGGCTGAGGAAGAAGGAGGGTGGTTCAGGCCGCCTTTTTTCAAGGTTGAACTAGAATCTAGGATGTAGGATATAGCTCTCTGGAACAACTGAGGCTGCCCTATAAATCGGGTCTCATGCCTTGCATTTCTCTAGGGACATGCCCTATGCTGTACCCCATGCGTCCATGTTAAGAATTCCGCAGACTGCTCATGGTTACGCTATAAGCGGTTCTGGAATAACTGAGGCTGCCCTATAAACCGGGTTTTATGCCTTGTCTTTCCCTCGAGCATTCTTGACAAGCATGCAGCCACAGACTGCTATCCTAAACTATCCTTGAGGAAGAGGCACATTAAAGGGACTCCAAGGTTTTCTCCAATCTAAGTGCGATTTAAGCCACATACAGGGTTGCCTTAGACCTAACGTATTCCACCTCGAGCACAGCGACGTAGCCGATTAAAGGTAGTCGCGAGTCCCGCTAAATCATGACTGCAGGTTGTTTTTTTCTGGTTTAGTAATGTGTGAAGGTGCGGCCAAAATATTCCGCAACACTAGACAAGCTCTCTGAGAACATCTAGGCCGCCCTTATAAACAGGGAGAGCCCACAGAGGTGCCTTCGCTTCTTAATTAGGTACTTGTACCATCGTGCACTCAAATAAGTGCCGCAGAAAGCCGTCATGTGTTCCCGAGGATTCTGGCTGGGGGCATTATTCTGGAATGAACTTATGGGGGGTCTTTGGATCATTCAGACGTGACTTCCAGATTAGTTCTCCCCCTGTCTCACGACGGGCTAGAATATCGCGAGATGGTAAGCAACCATAGTGGTAAAAATCCACTAAATTGTCACCCGGCCCACACGACGGGTCAAGAATGACCGTGTGATGCTAGACAGACATGGAGCGAAGTTGAATATCCTCCCATCTGCAGGACTGACATTGATCAACCCCCCGGGACCGGTACCCAGGGTGTTGATCGCTGAAAGACCGAACACCAATCCCACTAATTACAACTTTTTTCTTTTACATTCTACTTACAGGTACACCAACAATAGTTCTTTTTACAGGCTAAGAAACCAAGCGGCGTGATGCTGCCGATCATTGTGGCTCGCGGTGGTCGGTCCTCCGGATTGGGATGGCAACCTCCGTAGAGGGCACAGGTCAAAAACTGGGAACTGCACCTCCAGGCCGCCGGATAGTACAGGAGCCCGGAGCTGTCTAGCTAACTGGTCTGGCTGCTCTATCAGCCGGCGAATAATCTCGTTTTCCGTAGTAGTGCCGGGTAGCGCCCGGGAAGGGCCCTGCTGCCGGGAGCGGGGGGCTTTCCACAAGGCCACTACGCTAGGGGACACCCGGTTTGGGGGGCCGACCATTGCGAGACCACCGCGTTGAATGGCTGCATCATGTACCGCATTCAATCACACAAGACAGAACAGGTTAGAAGGAAGTAATTTTTCAAAAATAAATGATGAAGCAACATAATAATGATGAGGTTCAAAGCGTGCAGGAACCGCAAATGAACAACAACCAACAGGGCCCCCAAGCCCAAACAAACTCAAACGCAGCTGGCCAAGTAGAACAGGTGACGCTGGATAAACTTAAAGTGACGCCTAAATGGAGCACTCGATTGTCTAGGCTCATGGAAAATGATGGTATGCAGGATATTCTTGCAAAATACAGTGATGTCCAACAAGCCTTCAAAGAAACCCAGGCGGCTAAAGGTCTGGACACTGTTAAAGAAGGCTTTGTTGCCGAAAAGAAACACTACGGCAATCTCTTAGTGGCCATAATTGTAATGGAGTATCATTTCGGCCATGTTCAGAAGAACGCGAGCATGGTGATAAAAAATGGAGTCCGAAAGTTTGCCAGCGTAGTGGAGCAGCTGGTATTGATTAAGGAGCGGCAAACTAAAGGAGTATCTGCGATACATGAAGCCCTCCTTAAGGAAATGAATGGGAAAGGCTCGCTTAAAAGGCCCCGCCCGATATCTTCTCCCTAGAGCTCACCAGGCAACACGGGGAAAAAGAGGTTACCCAATCGAATGAAGAACTGTCTGAATTCGATCAGGGAATACAAAATGTAGAGCTCTCAATAACTGAGAAAAACAGGAAGGAGCTACAAGGGCAAAGAAAGAGGAAAAAAGTGCTTCAGGAAGAAGAAAACAGAAAGAGGCTTCAAGAGCAACGTGAGAAGCTCCAGCAGCAGCAAAAGAGACAGAAGGATTTGCGTGAAAAACGCCTATTGGAAGAAAGAAAAAACCAAGAAGGGTCGGATAAATCGAAGCCGAACGCAACGGCTTCCGATCAGTCTTCCACTGATCACCATGATCAAGTGACATTGACAAACTACCCTGTGGTAGACGATTCTCCAATGGAAACTCAAATTTCGGAAGAGGAACAAGACAGTTTACGTGAGCAAGACAAATCACGTAAGCAAAATAATGCAAACGGTCCCAAAAGGATCAGCAAGGCAAAGAAAAAGGAGGAAGAAACAAAAAAAGCTGCAGCTTCAACAGGGAAACCAGGTACCTGAAATACCAAGCCAGTTGAAAAAACAGGCCCAGGTAGGAAAAATACCCAATAAAGTGGATACCTGGGAAAAACCCAAAAAGAAGCAGAAAGCTGAGAGGAAGAATACTTAGCAGCCAAAAAGGCCTGCTGAAACGGTCAGTACCAAGCCGAGTAGGCGTAGGTACAAAAAGAGGATGGAGGCCTTACTTATAAAACCAGCAGCAGGCCATACATACGAGGAAACTCTTCTCAGAACGTCCAGCTTGAAGATTCGGGGGCTAAAGTCCATCAAATCCGCAAGACGCAAGGCGGCAGCGTCCTCATCGAGCTGGAGTCGATATTGGACTCCGGGAAACTGCAGGAAGCAGTTCAAGCGGTAACGGGCCCTGATTCGAACGTTCGGGACATGATCCCCATGCTCAAACTCGAAATTCGAGATTTAGATGGGGTCAAGAAAGAACAGGAGATCCAGGAGGCGGTCGCCAAGGCGATAGGTATTGAAAACGGGGAAAACGTCCTGGTTACCATTTTCAAAACCAAAGGCACAATGAGTCAGATGGCTGTGGTGGAATTACTCGAAGCTGATGCTCTCCGCCTAGCCAAAAAAGGGAAAATCCAAATTGGATGGGCTTTCAACATAGTGCGCCTTCGAGCAGATGCAAGGCGCTGCTTTAAGTGTCTGGGCTATGGACATAATCAGTATGTCTGCAAAGGCCCAGACCGTAGAAAAGCATGTCTCAAATGTGGCATGGATGGCCACAAAAGAACAGAATTCAAGAAGGAAACACCCGAGTGTTTCCTGTGCAAGAATAGGGACGACAAGTGATTAAGGTTCTACAAGGGAACATGAACCAAGCCCGGCAAGCTGGTGCTTTGTTGGAACAGATTGCTCGCGAAGAGGATTCAAATATCCTCTTACTAAGCGAGCGATCATACAACATGAACCACAAATACTGGCTAACCGATGACACTGGCTGCTGCGCCATATGGCTCTGGGGTAGAGCCCAAACGACCTTGACCAAAAAAGGGAAAGGCAATTGCCACGTTTGTGTCATGTGCGGGGAGACAACTTATATAAGTTGCTACCTTTCCCCAAACGATAGTTCGGAAGTGCTGGCTACAAAGCTGGCCAGCATCGAGAACACGGTTCGGACGGTAACTGGAAGCGTTATCCTTGCTGGAGACTTTAACGCTAGGGCCTTAGAATGGGGCATGCCGACGACCAATCCTAGGGGACAGCAGGTACTGGAAATGGCCACTAGATGCAAACTAGTGGTCCAGAATAGAGGAAACCGGCCCACCTACGAGAGGGCAGGTTGGGGTGCCTCTATCCCAGACATAACCTTTGCAACAGAAGGTGCGTCTGGGAGAATCATCATTACATCACCTTCCGGGTGCTTGAGGGAACCTCCCAACGGCCGCCGTACAAGAGGCGTCCCTTGGGTTGGAATGTACCAAAGATGGACGAGGACAAGTTCGAAGAGTATCTTCGAATGGAGTCGTCGTCCGTCCCTGCTTGGCATGGAGAGGGTACAGGTCCCAGCGAGGCTGAAATCTTAGTCAAGAAAGTAACGTCTCTATTGCGAGGGGCGTGTGACGCCTCTATGCCTCGTCGAAGGCCCTGGAAAGGGAGAAAGCCAGTTTACTGGTGGACTTCCGAAATAGCGAAGCTCCGACAGGAGTGCCACAGGACGCGTAGACGGGCGCAAAGAGCACGGGACAGGCCCGAGGCTGCTGCACTTTCCCAGTAACACAAGGATGCTAAACACCGGCTGGCCAAAGCTATCCGTCAAAGCAAGGCTCGATGCCTGCGTTCATTACGCGAGGATGTAAACAAAGACCCCTGGGGTCTTGGTTACAAAGTGGTAATGGGCAAGTTGAACCGGGGGTCTGACAACATGATGGATGCGGTGTCGACCGAACGAATCATCGGCGCTCTCTTCCCTGAGCGGCCTATCCGGGAAAACCCGGTAGAGGCGATACCCAGGGAGGAAGTGCCGTTATTCAGCGAGGACGAGATGGTGAAGGCCATCAAGGCAATGAAAAATGGCAAGGCGCCGGGGCCGGACGGGATACCAGCGGAAGTGCTCGTTTGAGCGGTCAAAATAATCCCTGGTATCCTGTTAAGCATGTTTAATGCATGCTTGGTGGCGGGAGTGTTTCCAAGGCAGTGGAAGGTGGCACGTCTCGTGCACTTGAACAAGGGTAAAGGTGGAGCTCCGGACTCTCCATCATCTTACAGACCCTTGTGCATGTTAAACACCATCGGAAAGGTGATGGAGAGCATGCTCCGGGCAAGGTTGAGAAGAGCCATCGAGGAGGGCGGTGGCCTTTCCGAGGAGCAGTATGAATTTCGTGAGGGGCATTCCACGATAGACGCCATCCGGCGTGTCGTGGATACCGTAAAGGCTGAGAGGGAAAAGCGGCCTGCAATTTGCAAAGACGTCCTTCTTGTAACGCTGGACGTCAAAAACGCTTTCAATTCGGCCAGGTGGGATGACATGATCCGGTCTCTCGAGTACGACTTCCGGATACCCAGGTATCTGGGTAACGTAATAAAGGACTACCTACGGGACCGGAGACTGCTCTACGACACGCTCGATGGCAGGCGACAGAGGGTTCTGAGTGCGGGCATTGCCCAAGGTTCGGTTCTCGGACCGGACCTGTGGAATGCCTTTTACGATGGCTTGGTGCGCGTTCACCTCCCGGAAGGAGCTTCTCTGATCGGGTACGCGGACGACGTGGCTCTGACCATCACTGGCAGGGACATGCAGGTAACCCAGGAGAGGTTGAATCTAGTCATGAGACAGATCAACCTCTGGATGTGCGAGCACGGGCTCCAGCTCGCGATCCCAAAAACGGAGATCGTACTGCTGACCCATCGAACAATAATTTCCACGGACATCGTTGTAAATGTCAATGATGGTGGAAACCCTCACACGATCCAAGCCAAGACATCGGCTAAGTACCTGGGAGTTCTGCTTGATAACAAGCTGAACTTCTGGAAACAATTTCAGAGGTCGAGTGAGAAGGCCGCGTCGATCGCATCCTCCTTGTCAAGGCTCATGGCCAACATAGGAGAGCCCAAGCCCGGGAAGCGAAGATTGTTGATGTCCGTTGTCAACTATGTCCTGCTTTATGGATCTGAGATCTGGGCGGATATCATCAAATTTGCCAAGTACAGACATAAAATATCGTCTGTGCAGCGGCAAGCGGCCCTGAGGATCGCCTGCGCGTACCATACGGTATCGCTCGAGGCGGTCCAGGTAGTAGCATCGGTCATACCCATCGACCTGCTAGTGTTGGAGCGGAAATACATTTACGATAGTGTAGAGGACCGCGAAGTGGCATCCACTCGCGCCCGCTCCAGCTCTATGGAAAAATGGCAGAAACGGTGGAAAGAGGACGAAGAGGAAAATGCCCGATGGACGAGCAGACTGATTTCAGATCTGCAGGCGTGGACTGGACGACAACATGGGGAGGTGGATTTTTACCTCACCTAATTTTTAACTGGACACGGGTACTTCCGTGCAATGTTAAAACATTGGCATAAGGTGGCAACAGAGGAGTGCTTGCACTGCCCAGGCGAGAAGGATACAGTGGAGCACACTTTCTTCAGATGTTTGTTCGGATTCAAGTATCCTCTTACTAAGCGAGCAATCATACAACATGAACCACAAGTACTGGCTAACCGATGACACCGGCTGTTGCGCCATATGGCTCATCCAAACGTCCTTGACCAGAAAAGGGAAAGGCAATTGCCACGTTTGGGTCACGTGCGGGGAGACAACTTATATAAGTTGCTACCTCTCCCCAAACGATAGCTCGGAAGTGCTGGCTACAAAGCTGGCCAGCATCGAGAACACGGTTCGGACGGTAACTGGAAGCGTTATCCTTGCTGGTGACTTTAACGCTAGGGCCTTAGAATGGGGCATGCCGACGACCAATCCTAGGGGACAGCAGGTACTGGAAATGGCCACTAGATGCAAACTAGTGGTCCAGAATAGAGGAAACCGGCCCACCTACGAGAGGGCAGGCCTCTATCCCAGACATAACCTTTGCAACAGAAGGTGCGTCTGGGAGAATTGGCGAATGGACGGTGATGGATTGTTACAATGGTAACGACCATCATTACATCACTTTCCGGGTGCTTGAGGGAACCTCCCAACGGCCTCCGTACAAGAGGCGTCCCTTGGGTTGGAATGTACCAAAGATGGACGAGGACAAGTTCGAAGAGTATCTTCGAATGGAGTCGTCGTCCGTCCCTGCTTGGCATGGAGAGGGTACAGGTCCCCGCGAGGCTGAAATCTTAGTCAAGAAAGTAACGTCTCTATTGCGAGGGGCGTGTGACGCCTCTATGCCTCGTCGAAGGCCCTGGAAAGGGAGAAAGCCAGTTTACTGGTGGACTTCAGAAATAGCGGAGCTTCGAAAGGAGTGCCACAGGATGCGACGAGGGGCGCAGAGAGCACGGGACAGGCCCGAGGCTGCTGCACTTTCCCAGGAACACAAGGATGCTAAACACCGTCTGGCCAAAGCTATCCGTCAAATGCAGTAACAATCTGGGGCGTAGCCGGCGACCGCGGTCGCCGGTGGTCTCCCAGTTGTACACTTTGTGCAACTGGGCGGTCATGGAACATGGCGGTCTTTAAGGCCCGCAAACACTCCATGGATGATGCAAGATTCACAAGATTAAATATATCCAACGCAATAAAATTATGACTTCCTTTTTTTTATTAATTAAATCGTTGCTTGGTGATATTAAAAAACAATTGTTAAAAAAAATTAGTCGATCGCGTGAAGTCAAACTAATCGGTCGTGCGCTTTTAATAAAAATTTTTTAACCTAAGTTTTGCAGTTTTATTTTTTTGTTAGATTTATTATTAAGTACGAGCCGTGTTTGACCGTCGTAAATCATAAATTATTTTATGAAAAATCTCAATTCATCCATAAATCAAAACAAAATTTGGAAATAAAATTTATGCTTTCATCGACAAACTAAAGTGTCTTTTTTTATTTAAATTAAAATTTTTTATTTTTTTTTTTCTACATTTATTACTGGAATGGAATACCTAAGCTGAATTCCTAAATAATTTTAGAGAATTTTATTTTAAAAATATTTAAATTTTTATAATTTTTTAAGGTTATTTTCTTGTTTTGTGGATGGATCAAGACCTTTCCATTTTTCTAAGAGTTATTAAAATTGTATTTGAAAAAAGTAATGCCTAAACAAAAAATTATTAGTGAAAAAAAATGTGCGTGCATAAATTAAGACATGGAAAAAAAGTCTTGGAAAAATGAGAAAATATAGATGTGTTTTTTTATTTTTAGGTTTCTACAGGATTCCTGAATCCGTGAAACAAGAAATCTGTAGTTGGAGCAGAAATTTTAATTTTATTTTCTATTTCCCTTTTTCGAATTTATCTCTTTCTATTTTGGTAAATCTTATTAGATTGTATACAATTGATAAATTGTATAGAATCATTTTTATATACAGCTTTTTAGTATACAATGCTATATACAATTTGTATATTATCTGTACTAACTTTTTTACATGGGGAGGTGATAATTACAAATTATAAAAATAGAAAATTGTAATGTTGAGTAACATTTGTATTATACCTAGTCCTCAGCTGGAAGTAAACATGTTCCATGCATTTAGGATGTGTTTACACAAACCGGCTAATATGAAAAAGCTGTGTAAGATAAAGTATCTGTTTACTGTAAACTTTTGCTGAAATAATAAAAATTGACTTAGCTTAGGCCATATATTTTCGTCTCACAACATTTATGGCACAAAAGTTATAATATAACTTGTGATTAGAAAAAAACATGACTTAACTTAGTTTTAATTATACTTTAATTTATTAAAGTTTTAAAAACATTAATTTTTTATATATATATTAATAGAAATAACTAATAATTTAATATTAATTTTTTATTATAATAATAATGAATAATAATATAAACAAAAGCATGCCGCTGAACAACATGTTCTGACTTGTCAACGCGGTAAATACAAAGCATTAAACTAATGATTAAAATTAATCAAATTAATGCTGTAAATTGTTGGGTTATCTAATACTTTGTTGGTTCAACTTACATTCAACTGATTAATTAAATGATTTTAATTTTACTTGAATCGATAAAATATTTGTACATCTAAGGAGTTATTTGATAATTCAACGTTTAATCTTTTCATCCAACAACGTAAATTGATAATCATATTTCAAAAAAGTAAATTCAGTCGATACAATTTTTTTTTTACATGTAACAAATTTTACAGCCATGTATCTAGCGCTGGCCGCATCCTTTATAATTTTAAAGCGGATCCTGAGTTTAAATACCAAACCAAGTTATCCTTTTTTTTTTTTTTTTTAAAAAAAAAAATAATAATATAAATCTCCTGACAAGTGTGGCCCGTAATATTTTTCATATGTCGCTGAGACGTGTACCGAAGGACGTATGCTATACGTGCGCCACACGTGGGCGGGGCGTTTTGACAAACGTCACCCGAACTTGAGCACATACTTGGCCGATAAAGTTTATAAGTGTGCGGGATGTCCTTTGCTGCGGCGTCAGTGTATCAGTAAAGATAACACAGCTGCACATAAAAAAAAAAGTTCTGATCCTGTAACTAGACCTACCTACAGGTAAGTTTTTCGATGTCCTAAAACCAAATCTGAAGTCAGAATTTAGCCTACACTCTCAGATTTTGCCCTAGCTACCCCCAGCCTCCCTCTAAGCCGCCCCAAAAAGTAAATATTTTAGTATGTCCAAAAGTTAAAAATAAAAGTACTTTAGTTACGTATTTTGATGTCCTAAAACCGAATCTTCGTTATTAAAACATCAAAAAACGTAAGTAAGATACTTTTTTTTATAACTTTTGCCTAAAGTAAAATATTCACCCTCTAGGGCAGTTTAGAGGGTGATTGGGGTAGTTGGGGCAAAAAATAAGGGTGATAGGTGAATTCTGACTTGAAATTCGTTTTTAGAACATCAAAATACGTAAATAAGGTACTTTTATTTTTAACTTTTGGACATAGTAAAATATTTGCTTTTTAGGTCGGTTTAGATGGTGGCTGGAGGTAGTTGGGGCAAAATCTGAGGGGTTAGGCTAAATTATGACTTCAGATTCGGTTTTAGGACCTCAAAATACATAACTGTAGTACTTTTATTTTTAACTTTTGGACATAGTAAAATATTTGCTTTTTGGAGCCGTTTAGAGGGTGGCTGAGGGTAGCTGGGGCACAATTTGAGGGTGTAGGCTAAATTCTGACTTCAGATTCGGTTTTACGACATCGAAAAACTTACCTGTAGGTAGGTCTAGTTATAGAATCAGAGCTTTTGTTTTTTGTGCAGCTGTGCAATCAATCTGAATTTATACACAATTAGATTTCGTCAGTAATATAAATATCAAAAATTTATTTTCATTAGTAAAAAATAAAAGTTTTTTACCGGTCCTCCATGCCTAGCGTTGATTATATATGATAAGTCTGGAGGGTAAGCTCCATTATTAGCAGCTCTAGCTGCTTCTTCATTTGGATAAGGTGATGGTACATAATCAGATAATTTTCCTGGACGCATGAAAAATTCTCCAGTATCATCAGGTCCATCTTTAACCTACAAAAAGTTTTAAAATAAATTTGCAATTTATATAGACATTAAAATTTTTAACAATCAAAAATAACATTTTTTTTTAAATTAATTAACGGAAACCGGGGCAACATTAAATTTGGAGAAAAATTAAATTTCTAAATAATATTTGAAAGAATTCATAAATGGTTAAAATATGGTTTTATGTTTAATTTCTTAACTTATTTAATAAGTATATAGAAATATATTTTTATGGGTCGTTTTACTCTGCTTTGGCACCCAGCCAGGGAGCTACGATATCATATCCGATAATTTAATGATTAACAAATTATTTAGATCTAAAACTCTCGTGGAAAGAAATCTGGTAAATATGTAAGTACTTTATGTTTAACCTCCTGGAACATTAAGTTGTATCGAAAGTCACCAACACTTGTCACATGCAGCTATCAACAGCATATTTTGCTTTTTATCTCCTCGGAAGTCGATATATATGTTTAGATATATACCGCTTTTTTCTTTTATTTGAAATGACTCAAGGTGGATAGGTATGTGGGAAGTGTAGCAACGACTACACTTTTTAATATTAATCTATTTTACTACTAGTGAATATTACTCAGTAACGTCATTGCCATTGGTGAAGCTGTAGGAGTAGAAGGAAATTTATGGGATGGGATATATGTAGTAAGGTACACTTAGCTGACAACCAGGGAATATTTACATATTCCTTGTTCCTCCATTTTTTAAGGGTATGGTTTTCCCATGGTTAAGGACCGGTATTTTTGAGGAATCGTGCAACCAATTCCGGTTAACAGTGGCGCGAAAAACCATTGGAGAAAAACGCCCACCTGCATGACATACGGAGAACGATTTGTAGTCCTTTCCACGACATTCGTCTCCTGGGATCTAGCAGCCCTCCATACAATTTTTATTTTTAATTTTTATTAAATATAAATTCCATAGGCGGGATCAAATGCTTGTACACTCTCCTGGCAAAGCGAGAAAATATCACCAAGTAAACGTTAAAGTAAAAGTTATCTTTGAGTTTCTAATTTATAAAGCAGAAATCATAAGATTTCTCGTTTACAAAAAAGAAAAAGCGTCGGCGCGAGTCGCAAAAAGAGAAACCTTTAAAAAAAAGTTTTCAAACGAGAAATATCAAGTTTTCTTGTTTCGTAAATCTGACACGATTATACTATAGTAAAAAGACGCGAAGGAATGATGCAGTGTTGCAGACAATTCACTTACTAATATTTAAACTGCAAAAGTACAAATATATTATTTTTAATTTTATAAATACTGTTAAATAATACAATACATTAAAATATAATAATAATTATAATAATATATATAAGTTTATAAGTATGCGTGCGTGTGTGCACAGAGGGAGCACATAGTGTAAGCGCGTGCCTTTAGAAACGGCGCAGAGTGCCGGCAGTCTTAGGACAATAGTCCAAGTAGCAACACACATTTTTATACAATAAAGTTTCATAATTATTTTGCTACTTAAATTAATATATTTTTTACTAAGTTATTTTATTTCATCATCACCAAAATCCTAGTTTATCACACATCATACAGTCCACTACTTAGCTATTGAACAAATACATAATTTTTTGTTATTTAATATGCTATTAAAATTTTTAATGTAATTTTCAAAATTATAAACAAAATTAAATTAAAAATGTTAATTAGACTGAGCGAAGCTCATAGCGAAGATAAAAAATCTAACTCCTCATCAAAAAATTACAGTTTTTAAAATTTTAATATTGAGAGTTTCGATATTTACGAATAAAAAAGAACTTTTCACATTACCTAGAGGTATTCGACGGTGAAAAAAACATTTTTTTAAATAAAATTTTTAATTTTCCAACCCAACATATTTTCCAATTTTCCGAGTTGGCGGATTGAAAAACTTGAAAAAATAAATTTTTCACATTACAAAGAGAATAGAAAGAACTTTTCACATTACATAGGGGTATTCGAGGTTGTAAAAAACATTTTCAATAATAAAATTTATAATTTTTCAACCCAACATATTTTCCAATTTTCCAAGTTGGCGGATTGAAAAACTTGAAAAAATCAACTTTTTACATTACAAAGGAGTTTTTTAGGGCAAGAAAAATAAATATTGGGTAAAATATATTTAATTTTTCAACCCAACATATTTCCGATTTTCCAAGATAGCGGACCATTAAACTTAAAAAAATTAACTTTTAACCTTAAAAGGGGGTTTTTGAGGCAAAATATATGAATTTTCGGTCAAAGATATTTAATTTTTCAACCCAACACATTTTCCGATTTTCCAAGATATGGTAACATAAAACTTAAAATAATCAACTTTTAACTTTACAAGGGGGTTTTTTAGGGCGAGAAAAATGAATTTTGGGTGGAAAATATTCAAAAGGGTGGAAAATATTTAATTTTTCAACCCAACATATTTCCGATTTTACCAAGGTAGCGTACCATTAAACTACAAGGGGGTTTTGGGGCAAAAGATATGAATTTTCGGTCGAAAATATTTCATTTTTCAACCCAACATATTTCGGATTTTCCAAGATAGCGGACCATAAAACTTAAAAAAATTAACTTTTGACTTTACAAGGTAGTTTTTTAGGGCAAGGAAAATAAATTTTGGGTGGAAAATATTTAATTTTTCAACCCAACATATTTCCGATTTTCCAAGATAGTGTACCATTAAACTACAAGGGGGTTTTGGGGCAAAAGATATGAGTTTTCGATCGAAAATATTTAATTTTTCAACCCAACATATTTCCGATTTTCCAAGATAGCGAAATATTAAACTAAAAAAATTAACTTTTAACTTTAGACGGCAGTTTTTAAGGGCAAAAAAAATAAATTTTGGGTGGAAAATATTTAATTTTTCAACCCAACATATTTTCTGATTTTCCAAGATAGCGTACCATTAAACTACAAGGCAGTTTTTGGTGCAAAATATATGAATTTACGGTCGAAAATATTTAATTTTTCAACCCAACATATTTCCGATTTTCCAAGATATGGTGCCATAAAACTTAAAATAATCAAAAAATAATAAAATAATCAACTTTTAACTTTACAAGGCAGTTTTTTAGGGCGAGGAAAATAAATTTTGGGTAGAAAATATTTAATTTTTCAACCCAACATATTTTCTGATTTTTCAAGATAGCGTACCATTAAAATACAAGGGGGTTTTTGGTGCAAAAGATATGAATTTTCGGTCGAAAATATTTAATTTTTCAACCCAACATATTTCCGATTTTCCAAGATAGCGGACCATAAAACTTAAAAAAATTAACTTTTAACTTTACAAGGCAGTTTTTAAGGTCGAGAAAAATAAATTTTGGGTGGAAAATATTTAAAAGGATGGAAAATATTTAATTTTTTAACGCAACATATTTTCTTATTTTCCAAGATAGCGTACCATTAAACTACAAGGGGATTTTTGGGTCAAAAGATATGAATTTTCGATCGAAAATATTTAATTTTTCAACCCAACACATTTTCCGATTTTCTAAGATATGGAACCATAGAACTTAAAATAATCAACTTTTAACTTTACAAGGGGGTTTTTACGGTGAGAAAAAAAAATTTTAAGTGGGAAATATTTAATTTTTCAACCCAACATATTTTCAATTTTCCAAGATTTCAGACTGAAAAACTTTAAACAATCAACTTTTCGTATTACAACGGGATTTTTTAGAGCGTGAATAATGAATTTTAAGTGGGATAAATATTGAATTTTTCAATCCAACATATTTTCCAATTTTCCAAGGTAGAGGACCATAAAACTTAAAAAAATTAACTTTTAACTTTACAAGGGGGTTTTTTAAGCTTAAGGCTTTTAATTTTTTAATTCAACATATTTTCCGATTTTCCAAGATATTACAAAAGAGTTTTTTAGAACGATAAACATGAATTCTGAGTGGAAATTATTATAAAACATCATCTTCTATAAAAGGTATGTAGACGACATATTTACAATTTTCAATGGTAGTTCCAGGAAAGCTGAACTTCTCAAAAACCACATAAATACAATAAACGAAAATATACAGATGGAAATAAATCATGAAGTTAATAGCTCCATAAAATTTCTTGACCTTACAATAAGTCACCTTAACAATACCATAACTTTTGATATATATAGAAAAAACACCTGTACTGAAACAACAATACATGCTGATTCAAACCACCCTCTGTCTCATAAAGTAGCTGCGTATAACAGTTTATTATTCAGAGCTACCAACATCCATATAAGTGAAGAGGCATACAACAAAGAAATATCAATTATAATGATAATAGCAGTAAACAACGGGTTTTTACATAAATTAATAAAACAGATGTTAAAAGAACGGATAAAACGGAATAGAATAAAAAATAATAACTTAATTAATTCCAAACCAAAAAAGAAATACATATCAATGTCTTACACTAACACCTTACCCTTTATTTGTAAATAATAAATTAAGCAAATATAATTCTGCGATAATTGACCTGAAAAGTAGTATAAAAGACCATAATAACACAAGTTATAACTATATTGATTACAACAAACTTAAT
Source organism: Anagrus nilaparvatae (assembly GCA_022575985.1). NCBI lineage: Eukaryota > Metazoa > Arthropoda > Insecta > Hymenoptera > Mymaridae > Anagrus > Anagrus nilaparvatae. The sequence goes on from JAKSXM010000007.1 coordinate 34,117,426, forward strand.
GTTGTCGCCAAGCAATTAAGTTAGGATCATATACTTACTTTTAATAATCCTGATATTGCTTTGGATAAACTAAAAAACTGTATAAACAAGTGCATAGCCATTTCCACCAAAAACAAAGCAAAAGTAAAAAAGAAGAAATATCGCAAACATTGGATGACAAAAGGCCTATTAAATTCAATTAATCATAAAGATTTCTTATATAATTTAATCAAAAATAATTATAATTCCTACTTTTTAAAAAACATTATAATAAATTTTGCAAAATCCTAAAAAAGGCAATTATTGCTGCTAAAAACCTTAGCGATACTTTTCATGCCAAAAACAATCTTAGCTTTTCAAAAAAAATCTGGAATTTTATTAATTCAAAATTAGGAAAAAATACAACTAATACAAAAAATGAAATTAAATCTATTAAACTTGGAAACCTAATAATTAAAGAAAAGATTCAGATAGCAGCAAGCTTCAATAATTATTTTAACAACGTGGGCATTGAGTTGGCTTCTAACATACCTGACTCCAATCTTGACCTTGATTCAATAAGCAGAAATTGTAACTCCCTATTCTAAAAGCAACCAATTCACATGAAATCACTAACATCATAAGAAACATGGGAGACAAGTGTGGTGGAGTCGATAATATTCATATAAAATTAATTAAAGCTTTAGCTCCCCTAATAGCCAAACCGCTAGCTTTTATTTTTAACACATGTATCGGTGGCGGAATATAGCCAGCTGACCTCAAAAAAGCTGACATTATTCCGATTTTTAAATCTGGTGACAAGGATAACATGTCAAATTACAGACCAATATCTCTAATTTCACACTTGGCAAAGATTTTTGAAAAAGTAATTTTTAAAAGATTACACTCCTTTATGAATAAAAATAAAATAATCTCTTCCGTTTGGGGATGCGCTTATGATAATACACTCAAAATTCTACAATCATTTCAAAATAAGATTATCAAAGTCATCAATATTGATAATGTTCAATTCCATAGTGTAAGGCAGATGTATAAACTTAATTCCTTGTCCTATTACTATAAGGTGGTTGCCTTACGTATTAACTCCACATACAGCGATAGAACAGATCGTTTAAAATTACCAAACATACATAAAGATATTTACAAAAATAGCCCATATGTAACTTCTTTAAAACTATACAAATCTCTACCCCATGATGCTAAGAACCTCAGTTACTCTTTAACTAAAGCCTTAAAAACAAAGCTTTTAGACTTCCTACAAAATGAATTACACTTCTAGTCTATATTTATAGTCTATATTTACATTTTTTATCTAATTTTAGTTAACTTAAAGATTTATGCACATTTTATTAAAATATTACAAATAAACTCATTATATTTTGTTATTTTATTCGCTAAATGCTTCTAAATTTCTATAAATTATATTATATAGTACTTTACTTGTCATATTTTGTGTACGTTTTTATATATTTTGTATTTTATTTTATACACTTTTATATTTTTTATTTTATAACTAAAATTATTCTTATGATTCATACCATTTCCTCGCACAGACAAACTCAATTTGTCACAGGGGCTACTTTACGGAAAATCTACGTATCGTTTTTTATGTATTATATATCTTAACTTTTATGTAAATACTCTGTAAGTAATTATGGTCTAAATAAATAAATAAATAAATAAATAAATAAATAAATATACTTTAGTTTTTAAAACTAGTAATAACATCGGAAGTAAAATTTTATACAAAAATACCAATAAAAACCAAAAATGAACAAAGTGGAATTTACAAAATAATATGCAGTGACTGAGATAACATATACATAGGCCAAACAGGCAGGAAGTTTCACAAAAGATATATTGAACATTTACCTAAAAAAGATATTTTCAAATGTACTTCCAATTTCGCTCTGCATTTAATGAAACATAACCATTCAGAGAACATCAATTTTTATGACAACTACATTCCAATACATATTTGCAGCAAAGGAAGAATAATGGATGCTCTGGAGGAGATTGAAATATATAAGCAAGTAAAAGAAAGCTAAATTTCAAATCATATTGTTTATGACACTGCTTTATGTTATAATAATAATAATCATAATCATTAAATAATACCAATTTATACATAGACATGTACAGCAGATAATAATAATATTTATTTAAACTTTTAAATTTAAATTCAGTGTAATGCACACCGCGCGAGTGTTAACTTAAATATTTTTACATAATATGTGATTTTTGTGTATAAAAATGTGCTTATCTTTAAGAAAAAATATTGTGTGTGAAAAACTTTTTACTATTTAATTAAATGTATATATAAGATCTAATGCATCTGATGATGACAACTATGTTGTTGAAACGAGTTATGTAAATTTAATTTTTACATCGTTTTATAAATTAAGTCCACATTGACGGAATAGTTATTTATATAATTGGTACTAATAAAAAACTTTTTCAACATAATTTTTTTTATTAAATTTTTATTTAGTCAAATTTATAGAAATAAAGTTATTATAATGGAAATTATTCAATATTTTTGACCAAAAATTCATAATTCTTACTCTAAAAAACCCCCTTGAAAAGTTAAAAGTTAATTTTGATACTCTTTCTTCATTACATAAAAATGTTGATACCTATAGGTATATTATTTTGAATGTTTTTTTAATATTCACTTGAATAAAATACTTATTTTTAAAACTAATACATTTTAAAAATAAATAACTTTCCGCAATTTATTTTACAGGTCTTTAAACTAAAATACCTTGCCAACTAGCTGGCACTAAGGTTCCTCAAACAATGAGCTTAATACATTAATATGCCACTAATATCACTGATTACAACCATGTAATCATACATACATTTCTCTCTTAATTCCATATTAAATGTGAAATATCACCGGTTACAATATTTTCAGATATTTGTATACTTTAATAGAATTAAATGAGGTATCACGACAAAAAAAAATATTAGTTTTTTAATTTTTTTTTTTTCAATTTTGAGAAAAAAATGTTAAAAAAATTCGGTATCAAATCCAAAAAATTACTATAATCGAACTTTCTAAAACTCTCATAGGAATAAATTAGGTACTAGGTCCAAAAATAAAAAAAAAATTTGGTGTTTTGGTAAAATTTTGTATTTTTTTGTGACAAAAATTTTGGGAAAAAAATTTTCAAAAAATTAATTATCAGATTCGAGATATTGAGTAAAAATTATACTTTCAAATATAAGTAATTTCGTTGAAACAAATTGTAATATCCAAAATAAAAAAAAAAATTGTTGAGACTTTTTGATAAAAAAATTTTTGAAAAAGTAATCAGGTCTTAATTCCATAATGTTTGTGAAATATCACCGGTTACGTACACACACGCGCGCGCGCACACACACACGTAGACTTTTTTTTTAAACCGGTTTTTTAGCTTCCTTAGGTTTAAAAACGTGCTTATATGCCAAAAACTCAAAAACCAAAATTTAACCCATCATAATGGTTCCTCCTTGAGGAACCAAAATAATTAATTTTTTTATTTTTTTATTAACGTGTGTGTTTTGTGCGCATGTGTGTTTTGTGTTACATAAGATGGAAAACAAATAATTTTTAGTTATTTTTTGAAAAGCGTGTGTATATAAAATTTTTGATGAGATAAATTAAAGAAGTGTGTGTTTATATTTTTTATATAAAAGTAATTATTTATTATAGAAGTTTATTTTTGATTGTATACACATAGAAGAGAAAATGGAAACCGAGCAGGAAGTGAAAATAAGGAGTTTTTTTAAAATACAGATGTGAAATGGATGAGAGTAAAAATTACCGGTAATTAATTATTTAAATTAAATTAATTTTTTTTGCTAAATTAATACTATAAAAGTAGTAAATTATTGAAAAAAGGAAAAATTAAAGATTAAAATTAAAGATTTAAAATTAAATTTTGACGTGTATGAGTGTGTGTATGTGTGTGTGTGTGTGTGTTTTACACAAAATGGCCAAAACTAATGCCCAGAATTTCTCGATGGTGATGTATACGCCAGGCAGAAATTGTTTTTTACAAAAATGGCGCGCGGGAATGATATAAATTTAAATTTAAAAAAAAAATGAAAGATAATTTTTAATTTTTTTCTTCAATAATTGAATATAAAAAGAAAAGTGAATAGATTTTGTGCGTACGAAAATGAAATCAATTTGACGCGCATAAATAAGACGTGAAATTCATATTATTATTTTAGCGGGAAATGAAATTCGTGTGAGTGTGTTTTTCCTACACTCGGGAATGCATGCACCAATATACTCGTTTTTTTTAAAAAGTGAATAAAATAAAATTAATTCTTTTTCTTGGTTAGGTGTGCAGGTTCTTGAATGTATATCTATATTCTACGTGTAAGAATTCATGGATTTTAACCTATTTAAAAATATAAAAGAAATTATGCATATAAAATAAAGATGTCGATTTTTTTTAAAATAAATAATTCTTTTAGACTTAAATTTAAGCAATATATTTCTTTTAGATAATAAAGACCTATATCTCAGTATAATGAAGCAAACTCTATATGAAGCAAACGAGATGAGAGAAAAATATACAGATAAAAAAATTGTAGTCAGGTTAAATAAGGATGCGATTCGAATGGTCACCGAAAGTGGTTCAACTGTTTATATAGGTGTGTAATTTATTTTAGAAAAGATAATATCCTGAGATAATTTTTTTTGACGTCAAATTAAATAAAATTAGGTACCTAAAATTAAAAAAAAAAATTATTAAAAATTCATGATATCCTAAATAAATAAATTTTTTTTTAACTTTAGCTGATTTGTGAATATTATAGATTATTATTGTGTTCATAATAGTTTAAATATTTATAAGGATGACTTTGAATATTAATCTTGTGTTCGGATATGCGAAAGTCGAGAAATCACGCAGTTAAGGCGTCACTTTAAAATTTTTTTTTATTGTTCATAAACCTCATAAGAATGTACCCACAAAATTTTTGGGTAAAAAATTATGGTTTTTGAGATATTAAGATTTTAATAATTTTATATTAATATTTTTTTTTTAATTTAATTTTATTATATTATCTTATATTAATAATAATAAAAATAAGATAAGATATAAATAAATAAATCAAAAAATTTTTTTTTAAATAAAAAAACGCTATCAAAAGTGATTCTAAACGTACTCGTCTATCGAAAAACCAAGAAAATCAGCTAAAAAATAGGCTCGTACGGGCAAAAAGCAGGCCTTGCAGAGAGAGAGAGAGAAGAAGAAGAAGAAGAGAGGCAGCAATCGATTAAGACACATAATAGATTCTAAGGTTGACTATTTGAAAGATTGTCTCAAAAAGGTTTATGTCAAAGTTAGATGGGTACCTTTGTTATATACTTAACTCAAGCTCTGTTAAGTATAAGAACTTAGAATACTTTAAGTTTATGGATTTAGGATAATTTATATTTCAGGATTTATTGTAATTTCGGTTTTTGTATTTATTACTGTTACGAATAAACATTTTCCATGCTCGCTGATTGTATTTTAATAAATATACTAACTTGAATTTCTTCAGCTAATGCTTTAGCTTCTTCTTCTGTATGAGTTAAATTTACTAGGTGTCTGTATGCTACATATTGAAGACTATGACAGGCTGAACAAACATTTTTATAAACTTCCCATCCACGTCTCATGCTGTAACAAAAAAAATAATTATTTTTAAATATAAACTTTATACTTATAATATTATACGTTACCTAGCATGGTCAAGTGAACTAAAAATTCCATTAAAACTCCAATGATAATGCGGAGCATGTGCAACAAGTTCTGATGCTTCTACTGATTTATCAAGAGTATAAAAAAAAGCACCGATACTTCCAGCCGTAGCACTTAAGCAAGTAACAAACTGAAATAAATTTATTGTAAAATAAATAAGTATCATATCAACAGGGTTTTGGGCTAATTTTTTAATTGCACAAAGTTTTTTTTGTCAAAGTATTAATTCTATGAGTTTGCATAAAATATTATTAAAATTCGAATAATTTAATACATAAATTGGCCCATTCACTTTAAAAGGCATTCAAAGTCAAATAAACATTATTATTTGCTTTCTTTTGAAACTACTGGAAAAAAACAATCTTTACTAAATTTTTTTTTGGCAGATGCTTATAGGCAGGCAGCACATGAGAACTAGGGTACCTTGTTTGAAACTACTCAGACAGCTTCAAATGCACGAGATAGCAAAATTCTAGATTTTTGGCCAAGCCTCCATTATACGAACGTGCTGGTTTTGGAAAAGCACCTGGGTGACTCTCTTTAAATTAGACTAAAACTTACACTTTATTCTACGGAGGTATCTTATCAGAAATATATTATCATATATCAAAAATTTAGCTTATGTTCCATTGTCCTTTAGGGGAGGGGGGTACAGCACACCAATATTTAAGTCACCCAGGTGAACTAAATGAAACCAGACTTCAATTGTTTTTTTCACCAAAATTTTTATATATCTTAATACTATATATATCTGAAAATTTATTTGTCTGTTTGTTTGTTTGTACCCTAATGACTCAAGAACCGCCAAACCGATTGGCATGAAACCGGTGTCAAAAAGAAGAAAAAAAATCTGCGGGTGACATAGGCCCTATATTTTCTGATCAGCTATCTTAGTTTTTGAGATATTTAATTTTTAGTGTTTCTGAAATTCATAAAATTTTTTTAAATTTTGAAAAGAATTAAAATATCTCGAGACGATAGATTTTATTGTCACAAGTTTGTAATGTTCGATTCGTGACCAATTTTTACGTATTCTCCTAAATTTTTACATAAATTTTTATATATATTTTTAATAATTTTTTTGTGCACCTGTGTCCAATGAACGAAATTACATAAAACCGATGATAAAATAAAGTTAAAATAAAAAAATTTTTACTATTTTTGGGAAAGATTAAATTTTTTCAAAATTTGGTGAAGAAGTGAAATATCTGAAAAATATGATTAAATTTTAATGTCATCATAATATCATCTATATATACATATCTTAATACTATATACTATATATATTTGAAAATTTATTTGTCTGTCTGTCTGTGCTCAGTTAATTTTTTTATTTTCCTATTATAATTATAGAATCAATCAGAACCTATAATTTTTCATTAATGTTTCACCCAGCCTGCTCTGAATAGTTTCAATGTATTTGCATTATTATTAATTTGTAGTGAAACATTATTTTTTTAAGCAACACAAACAGAAGTAAATGCGACACAGGGGGGAGGCGGAGCCCCCCCTATCACCTATTCTAGTATATACTCGGTCTTTGTGAAACAGAAGTAGTGAAACCACGCCCATACTAAAAGAGCACCATAAGCACTAGCATAGAAATTTTTAAATTATTTTGGCGCTCTTCTACTTTCACTACTTCTGTTTCACAAAGACCGTGTATATATGAGATAAGAGAGAGAGAGAGAGAGAGAGAGAGAGAGAGATTTTCTTCATAAAAATAAATTAGTTAAATTCGTCATGACTCTATGTTTACATACAGATCAACATACCGTATACTCCATCTACATTTTATATTAATAGCTGTTTATTTTTCTAGCACTAATAAATTTCAAATTCAAAAAAAATAAATTTTAAAACTTTGTTAATATTCTATATGCTCTACATATTTTTTAATGTTTTCTATAGAATTTTTAAAAATGGAATGTAAAATGTAAATGCTAAACTACTGAAGATAGAAAAAAAAATTTTGGCTTAAAAATATCAAGTTTATTTGCAGAATACCCATAAATTTGTAAAAGATTAACCCTAAAAAGGGGTATTTTTTATAAATTCGAGCTTTCAGTATCCAGATTTGGTACACATAGGTTTTTTGGGTTCGTGATTAAGAATTTCTGGAATTTTTTTATGAAAAATTATTATTTCATCCTTAAATCAGCAAAAACTACTCTTAAAAGAGATATTTTTGATACTTTTGTGCTGTCAGTATCTAGATTTAGGGCTCATGGGTTTATTGGGTCCCTGATCACGAATTTTTGGGATTTTTTTATGAAAAATTAATATTTAACCTTTCAATAAGTAAAATTTACCCTTGAAAGGGATATTTTTTCTACTTTCTTACTTTGAGTATCCCGGTTTGGTTTAAATGGGTTATTTTAATCACTGATCACGAATTTTAGGGTATTTGATAATTAAAGTTGGCACTTCTCTCTAAAATTTGCAAAAGCATGAAATAATAAAAACGTATTTTCAAAGTTTCAAAAAAAAATTTTTTTAAAATTTTTTTAAATAAAATTACTTAATTTATACAAAAACAAATTTAATATATATTTAATAGGAATATATATAGTAAGTGTATAAATATTTTTTATAGTTATACAACATAACAAACCACAATGTTTCTGATTTGAATACGCATGTATATGCAAACACATTGAGCTCAGAAATATTTAACATATTTTTTTACTAATAAAACTTTAATTCATTCAATAAAATTATTTACTAACTTTTAGATTATACAAAAAAAATTAATTACTTAATTAGCTTTGTGGAAGACCACGCCAACTCCTATGCTTAAATGTGGGAGCTGTTGCGGTCTTCACAAAAAATCTACACGGGGGTAAAAAATGAAATTAAATTTAAAAAAATGACGTCCCACTAGCGTGTCCGTTTATGAATATAAAGTCCGAAAATAAGGCGTTTTAAATCGTAAGGTCGGCACTTTCTGCGCATGCGCAGTTTTCAGATTTTTTAAATTATTATTTTAAATACTTTGAATTTATTTTGATGCAAGCATTTTTTTAGTACAGAAAAATCCACCAAATGGAAATTTTTTTGATTTTCTGTTGGTAAAATATCAAATATTTAGGTATATGCATGTATATCCATCCAATATTCACCCTTACATTGACCGGGAAACGCGTTTTTTAAGCATAAAACGACTATTTAAGCTACTTATATTTATTTAATTATACACACACACATATATATGTATGTTTGCGTGTGTATGTGTATATATGAGTGTATGAGTGTGCAAGTATGTATATGTGTGAGTGCGTGTGTTTTTGGGTTTAGGTATTGGGTATTATGCAGGAATTAATTTGTATAGGAATGTTTATTTCTAAAAAAAAATGATTTTTAGGGTTAATTTTTTTTTTTTCGTATAATTTATTGAATAATTTCATAAAAAAAATAAAAGAAAAAAAGTTTATAAACATTAGACAACATGTGTATTCACATTTAATTTTTGTGAGAACAGTTATCAAATATTTATTTTTATGAAAACATACACTGAAAATCTTTTTGGTTTTCTGATCACTAGGATAGTATATCAAAGCTCAAAATCCTTACCTTGCATCATTACGATTTTTCGGGGTGTATATCCAAATTTGAGAATTCACACACATACACACACACACACACTCACACACAAACATAAATAATATAAACATATATATGTGTATGTATAATTAAATAAATATAAGTAGCTGAAATAGTTGTTTGTTGCTTAAAAATCGCGTTTCCCGATCAATTTTAAGGGTAAATATTGGGTGGATAGACATACATGCACCTAAATATTTGATATTTTCAACAGAAAATCAAAAAAATTCCATTTGGTGGATGTTTGTATGTTAAAAAACAGCTTAAATCAAAATAAGTTCATAATATTTGAAATAAAATTTTTAAAAATTCGAAAACTGCGAATGACCCAAGGATTGTGATGATATATATGTCGTAGCCCCATAGGATAATCGATTTTATAGGCTATAAGCCGGCCCACTGAGTAAAAATGCTCGAGCAAACCTATTTTGCTATGAAGCTGCGTGCTCCAGTTTTATAGTCTATAGGCCGGATTTTAGCGTATAAAGCTATAGCCAAATATCAAAGTTTCAGTCAGCTTCATAGACAAATATCAAAGTTTCGAGACTCTTAGTTTTAAATAATATACTAGCTGATTGGCCTCGCGATGCTCGGCTTAACCAAATAAAAACTCTTGTGCATTAATTTTTTTATATTTTGATCATACGTAGTTAATTATAATAAATTTAATCATACGTGATTAAAATACAATTTAATTTTATTTAAAAATGAATGAGAACAGAATTAATTTTATACTTCTAGAATTAACAGAAAAATTTTATAATACATATTAAGAAAAAGTTACATGAATATTTATAAATATTTATAACTAATGACGTACATTTTATAACATTAATAATTATTAATAATAAATAATAATTGAAAATAGAATATAGTATTATGCAGATTTTTTAACAAAATTTGCAGTTTTTTTCATACTGTAGACAATGAATATTTGAATATTTTCAATTTTCATACACATCACAACTGATATTGTAGACAATCAATATGAATTTTACTATATAATGAAATTTCCATAATTTTTTATTGTTCTTAAATAGGACAGGCGATCTAAATTTCACACTATGGTGTAATTTTTTTAGGTTTTTCACAAATAAAACAGCCAACAATATAGATTGTAAATTTTGAATTTTTTTCATAATGTAGACAGCCAATATAAATTTTACTATAGAGTGAAATTTTTATAATTTTTTATTTTTCAATTAATAGTACAGCCGATATCCATTTTACTCTATGGTGAAATTTTGGGGACTTTCCATATAGCCCTTGAGCCGGTAACACAAAAAAATGGTATGATCGATTACCGCTTGTAAGGAAAAGAACTAAGCTATAATGTACCTATAGAACCTGAATTTAATAATGCCGATCAAATTATTAGGTTACTAAGGGCTTTTCCAGCCTAATTAAATTGTATTAGAAAACCGACTTTCCGGGTAAATTTAATATGGTCAGCATATGCCTACCCGTAGGGAAGAGTTACTCGGATTTCGATGAAATTCTGTCGGTTTCGACTCGGTTTACGAGTAGAAAACGAGAAGCTGTGTATATTACATTTTTTACACGTATAAGACTCGGTCTCCGAGCGCTATCCGAGTATATTTTTTATTTTTTAAAATCACTACAAAATTAAATAGAACTAATTTTATTTGCTTTTTTATATACAAAATGATACAAATAATCCTAAATATTTAATATTTAATATTATAAAGTAAATATGTAATTCATTTGAACAAAATATTACATGATTTATGTGAATATAGTCTGCTGCTGTGAAGGAATATAGCGCCGCCATGCGTTCTTATTTTTGTTTTCTCCTACAATATATGCTAAAAATGCTATAGTATATTTTAGCAAAAACTATACGTCATTCTAAATTTTTTTGAATAGTGTTGTGTTGTATACAAAAGTTGGGATTTTAAATATTTTTGTGCAATGATTACGTTGAAATATCTTTATTGACTTTAGCAAAAACTATACGCCAATCTAAATTTTTTTCGATAAGTGTCCTGTTTTATATAAAAGTTGTAATTTCAAGTATTTTTATGCAATGTTAACATTTAAATATTTTTATTAACTTTGGCAGAAACTATACGTCAATCGGAATTTTTTTCGTATAGTGTCCTATTTTATAACAAAGTTGTAATTTGAAATATTTTTATGCTATGATTGAATGGAAATATTTTTCTTGACTTTAGCAGAAACTATACGCCATTCTAAATTTTATTGAATTGTGTTGTGTTTTATACAAAAGTTGGGATTTCAAATATTTTTATGCAATGATTGCATTAAAATATCATTACTGACTTTAGCAGAAACTGGCTTCCATTCTAAATTTTTTTGAATAATGCTTTGTTACATATAAAACTTGGGAATTCGAATATTTTTAATGCAATGCTAACATTGAAATATTTTTATTGACTTTGGTAGAGATTATACGTCAATCTGGATGTTTTTCGAATAGTGCCCTGTTTTATACAAAAGTTGGGATTTTAAAAATTTTTATGCAATGATAGAATTGAAATATTTTTATTGACTTTAGCAGAAACTATACGCCATTCTAAATTTTTTTGAATATTGTTGTGTTTTATACAAAAGTTAGGATTTCAAATATTTTTATTCAATAGATACCTTAAAATATCTTTATTGACTTTAGCAGAAACTATACGCCCTTCTAAATTTTTTTCGATTAGTCTCCTATTTTCTATAAAAATTATAATTTAAAATGTTTTTATGCAATGATTGCATTGAAATATTATTACTGAATTTAGCAGAAACTGTACTCCATGCTAAATTTTTTTGAATAATGCTCTGTTATATATATAAATTGGGATTTCGAATATTTTTATGCAATGTTATTATTGAAATATTTTTATTGACTTTGGCAGAAACTATACGTCAATCTGAATGTTTTTCGAATAGTGTCCTGTTTTATATGAAAATTGTAATTTCAAGTATTTTTATGCAAGTTAATAATAATTTTTGATACTCGACAGTATTTCTTAAAACAATTGAATTTTTATCGACCTTTTTTCGAGGAAATGATATCAAATAAATTTACAAATTCATCACCCCCAATTTTCATATGTGGATGCTAATTGTCATCTCTTTTTTTATTAAAGCATACACATGCAGTAACACACACAGCCATACTGATGAGATCTAGGTGTTAGTGTTGATCGAAATGCTAGGTAACTTCTGTACCGACATTAAAATCCGCGAATATTTAAATTTTTAAATAAGTTTAAAAATTTATCAAATATCACCGCTTTGTATGCTTTAATAAAAAAAGAGATGAAAATTAGCATCCGCATATGAAAAGTGGGGGTGATGGATTTGTAAATTTATTTGATATCATTTAGTCGAAAAAAGGTCGAAGAAAATTAAATTGTTTTAAAAAATACTGTCGAATATCAAAAATTATTAGTAACTTTCATATAGAGCTTGGACCTAATAACGCTCTGAGTTATAACATCAACTTATTTAATAAAATATATATAAATTTCATTTTCTATGTACGAAACAGATGGCTGAAGCAATGTTAGTCGTCCTCACAAGTGCTAAAATCGCCATTTGTTAACTATATAAGAAAAATAAGGACGTGTTTACATCAGCGTCTGTGGCACATGCACTAACACACACAGCCATACTGATGAGATGGTCCAAGATGGCGGACAAAAAAAACAGAAAATACATGCAAACATATTTTTTACAGTTATTGATAAGGCCTGTAATTAAAACAGGCGAAACGTATAACTTAATAATAAAAAAACATCAATTTTTTTAAAGATTAGTTAAATAAATTTATTTCAACCCAGTGCTGGTCAATTAATGCTACAAAATCGTTTTAATATTAAACTGAATATGGGTGATACATCGAATACTACTTATGATAAATTACAAGGTCGTCGACCCGAAACCGACCTTCCTCAAGAAAACATCTTTTCTTTCTATAATCAGGTAAAACATCACAACCCTGCAGCTATAAATGGATTAAATAAATACTCTTTTTTAATACAAAAACTGGCTATATCATTTTTGTATTTATAATTTTTTTTTTTTTTTTTTTTTTTTTTTTTTTTTTTTTTTTTTTTTAATCTGTTTCATACATGTAAACATATTTTTTACAGTTATTGATAAGGCCTGTAATTAAAACAGGCGAAACGTATAACTTAATAATAAAAAAACATCAATTTTTTTAAAGATTAGTTAAATAAATTTATTTCAACCCAGTACTGGTCAATTAATGCTACAAAATCGTTTTAAGAAAAAAACAACTTTCTACATTACCTGAGGGTTTTTGAGGTTGAGAAATACGATTTTTTGAATTAAAATTTTCATTTTTTCACCCCAGCATGTTTTTGAATTTTCCAAGATGGCAGACCACAAAAAACGAAAAAAACAACTTTCTGCATTATCTGGGGGTTTTAGAGGTTGAGAGAAACGATTTTATTAATGAAAATTTTCCTGTTTTTTTTGGTCCACCATCTTGGAAAATCGAAAAACATGTTGTGGTGAAAAAATGAAAATTTTCATTCAAAAAATCGTATTTCTCAACCTCAAAAGCCCCCAGGTAATGTAAAAAGTTGTTTTTTACTGTTTTTTTGGTCCACCAACTTGGAAAATCGAAAAACATGTTGGGGTGAAAAAAAGGAAAATTTTCATTCAAAAAATCGTATTTCTCAACCTCAAAAGCCCCCAGATAATGTAGAAAGTTGTTTTTTCCTGTTTTTTTTTGGTCCGCCATTTTGGAAAATCAGAAATGTTGGGGTGAAAAATGAAAATTATACCTCCAGGATATCAGCTTTTCCTAGGAGGGTCCATTTTCATCCTGAAGGTCTCTAGGAGATAACAAAAATTAAGAAATTTTTTTGAAAAAAATTTTAAATTTGATTACCTATGCGTTCATAAATTGAATTTATCCTTGTTTAACTTTAGCTCTTTACATAAGAGCATCTCATAATTTTTTGAAAGTACTGTATATAAGACGTTCTCTTTTTTAAGATAGCTCTTCCCCACTTTTTTACTTTTGAGCAATTTGAGAGAATAAATGAATGAACATTGAAAAACACAATGTTCCATAGCGTCTAGTACGATTTTCGTTGGACACTGTTATTTACTGTATTGGAACTTTATTAATTTTGATGTCAACATAGTAACTAACGATTTTATGAACAGTGGGTTTTACAATGTTACGAGAACATCGCAATATGCGGTGTTTACTTCTTTCCGTGTTGGTTGTCTACGATTTCTAAAATTTCAATTTACACTGCTGGCAGTTTTACGTATGAAAAAAAATAATAATAATTTAGATGTCGGCAGTTATGAAAAAAAAAAAAAAATAGTTTAGATGTCGTCAGTCCTAGAACCTAAATTTGGTTCTAAGTCGTTTTTTTGCTATTTCTCTTTAATGAATGCATTAAATAAAAAACCAAACAAAGTTCCTTTAAAAAATCGTTTAATAAATAGAAAGCAATTGGGTTTTTACATTTTGATACAATCCATTTTAAAATATGAAGTTATGAAAATTACCATTTTTTGAGTTTTTGAATTTTGAACTTCTTAGCTTTAGACAGTTGTAACTCTAAAATTGATCTCAAATTAAAAAACAAAAATGTCAAATCGATAGCATTTTTTCCAAAGAATAATTTGCACTAAAGTTTGTCTCAATAGACTACTTAGATCCTGAGAAAAAACAGTTTTAGTGAAAAAATAAGAAAATTCTTTACCTTTTCAATCACTAACTTCTGAGATTTATTTCTCGAAATCATTTAACTACTTTTCAAAAATAAAAAAATCAGCTGAGGGTATTTCTTTAAGTATTAATTTAAAACAAGTTTCATGTATTTTCGTCCGTACAATTCTTCATAAATGGATATTGAGTAAAATCCAAAATAATAAAATTTTTATATTAAGGTAAACGATGGAGATTCTGGACAAAAAGAAATTGGGGAGCAAAAGCTGGACACTATGTTAATTTATTATTTTTAAAAAATTAGATAATTTTATAACTGATGCTTTATATTTTTTGTCGGAATTAATGTCTATTTATTGCAATAAAATACTATAATTTATAAATAATTTGCCATATATATTTAAATAAATACACCTTAAATCTTATTAGCTCCACGATCCATGTCTGATGATACGTTATTTTTTTTTTCGTACTGAATGTTGAAGGTGCTTGCATATTTTTTCATAAAAGTTAAAAATTACTTCATGTAATGATAATTTTTATTTTCTACAAATTATTAGTCTATTTTACATTAAAAAAGCAAAAAATTTATGAATAATAATAATTTTAATATTTTAAAAATTATGTCCAAGTTCTAGTTCTACATTATCCTAGAATCGTAAAAGCTGGACAAAGTGTCCTACCTTACCTACATTATCAGCGGATAAAATTTTAGTATTTTTACAGTAAACCTGGACGCTCAGTTTTTTATTGTTTTGCGATTTAAATTAATAGTTTTTGAGTATAAACAAATATTCTATTGGAAAAAAATAGTTAATTTTCCTTTTTACAATTTTATTTAAAAGTTTAAATAAAATTATTTACTTAAATCATTTTTTTCAACTACTTAATTGTGATTTCACTTGAACATAACCTACTTCGTTAAAAAAGAAGTGTTTTAAAAATTGACATTTAAGAAAAGTTTTTTGTTTAGATAATAAAAAAATTTTAATTTCAATATAAGTAGTGAAAATTATAAAATTTTTAGATAATAATTAAGCATCAAAATATTTTTTAGATCTTTTTTGACGTAGTTTGGTTTGTGTATATTTTTTAAATTCAGGCTTTGTTTTTGAAGTACTTACTTATCAGCTTATTTTTATTCATTCTTATCTCTATCTTATTGTTTTAAAATAAAGTTATAAACTAGATGAAATTAAAAAAAAAATCATGCGTAAAAAAAAACAAATAGTTTAATTTTAAAAATCCCTGGTGATGCAGCTGATAAAAATTCTATCATTAATGTACAAAACAAAAACATTCTGAAAAAAAAAGTTAAAAAGCAACGGGCAAAATATAAGGAAAAACAATACAGCCTACAAGATGTTCGTTTAGCTCTGAACAGTATAGAAAAAGGTAAATCTTTCAGAGCAGCTGCTGAAGAATTTGGAGTACCTAAAAGTACTCTAGAAGCTAAATACAAAGGGAAATATCCAATTGTAACTCAAAAAGGTCCACCATCAGTTTTAGGTGTAGAAGCAGAAAAAGAAATAGAAACTTGGCTTTTTGATTGTGCTAGCAGAGGTTTTCCAATGGTTAAAGAAAATTTGCTGGATTGTGTTCAAGCTTATGTTTCAGAATCAAAATTAAAAACTCCATTTAAAGATAATAGACCAGGAAGATATTGGTACAATGCTTATCGAAAGCGTCATCCTGAAGTTGCCACCCGCACTGCTCAAAATTTAATTTCAGCTAGAGCTTCTGTAACTAAAGAAACACCAATTGAATGGTTTGATAAACTAAAAAATTTTTTAAAAAGTAAAAATCTATTTGACATTCCTAGTAACAGGATTTTTAATTGCGATGAATCATCTTTTCTTATGAATCCTAAATCAGATAAAGTTATTGTCAAAAAAGGAGCTGCTGCTGTATATATTATAACACATGGTAATGAAAAAGACTGCTTTACAGTCCTTTTAATGTTTAGTGCAGATGGAGTCTTAGCACCACCATTAATTTTATTTAAGGGTTTAAATGTACCAAAAAAAAATATATTAGAGAAAATTCCAAAAGGATGGGGGGTAGGTGTTACAGAAAATGGATGGATGACGGCTGAAAGCTTCTATAGGTACATAAAAGATATTTTTTACCAATGGTTATTGGAAAAAAAAATTCAATTTCCAGTAGTACTTTATTTAGATGGGCATGTCTCACACATGTCTTATGAACTTATGAAATTTTGCCAAGAAAAAAATATACAGCTTATAGCGCTTTATCCAAATTCAAAACACATGTTGCAACCTTTAGATGTTGCTTTTTTTAAACCATTAAAACAGAATTACAAAGATGCAATTAGAAAATTTAAAAATAACAACCCTGATAAAGAATATAAAAAAGAATATTTTGCTGCAGTTTTATGTGAAGCTCTTGAGAACACAAACTATAAAAATATCATTTCAAATGGCTTTAAGGCTTGTGGTTTATATCCTTTCAATCCAAATGCAGCATGTCTTGACATTTTAAATAAAAAAAAAAGAAAAAAAAAGAAAACAAACAATAATCAAGAAGCACCAGCTTTTGATTCAGAAGATAGAAATTTTTACTTAGAAATATTTGAAAACACTATTTTAGATTCTAGTCTATTAGATGAATTTTACAAAAATCTAGATAAAGAAGATTGGCCAGGTGACGATGATAAAAAAGCTCTTTTTATTTGTTGGAAAAACATGAAGTTAGCTGGTAATTATAATTTTTTTTACTTTATAATACTTTTGCTAAATTTTAAATTCTTTTATTTTTTTTTTTTTAAATTAGCAGATCAAGAAAAAAATAAGCTCACATTAACTAAAACTGATGCATCAGAATATTCAAATGATAAAAATTTTCTAGACTCAGATAATATTAGTTTAAATAATAATATTAGCGATAATCAAATAGGCATTGGATCCAATTTAGAATTGTTTGTGCGAAAACAGGAATATTTCTAATATATCTTGATTTCTCTTTGCAGTATCTTAATATCAATAATTGTATTTAAATAATTACCGTTATACTGCAAAGAGAGATAAGGATACGTTCATGTTAGTATGCGTGTATCACATATGCGCTAAAGGACCACGTTTTCTGCACGCGCGACGCCGACAGCAGCGAAGTTGCCGGTCTCTTCTTTCTACACGACGCGCGCTCGTTCTTCTTGCTCTCTAACTCTCGTACAAAAGAGATCGTGTTCTTTGTTAAGACTTTTATTTTAGAAAACGTGCTCCTTTTGCAGTTCAATCATGTAAACCGTTTTTATTAATATAATTCAAATAAATCTAAAACTTTTAAGTGGAATTCACACAAATCATCTCTTTTTTATTTCACAATTCAGTCTAATACTTTTCCTTTAAAAATCTATTAAATTCCATTAACATTTTGGTGCCGGAAAACCCGCTTATAAAGCAGTGGAAAAATACCGGTTAATAACAGTTCTTCAACAAAATATATAAAAAAAAAAAAAAAACAGTGAATTTCTAGTGTTCTAATTATTAATTACAGTGAAAAAATAAGTGCCGATCATTAAATTACGGAGTGCAAAAAATTATGTGATAATCACATGGTGATTTAAGTTTATAAAAAAATTTTTAAAGACCGCAACTAAATCATTTTTAATAAAAATATTAAAGAAAATAACAACAAAATTTTTTAGTTGCATCGCAGGGTCAAGAAAATTTTTTATTTTAAAGTGTACTTTTTTCAAAATTGGAATAATTTCGGCCATTTTCCTGTAAAAAATTGTCTTTGGTAACGAAGAAGAATCGTGAGATCATCAACAGCCAATAAAAACGAAGAGCAGAATTGATAGATAGTAACTTAGAATATGATAGTGCAGGTGAATTTTATGAGTTTAATGAACCACAACTTGAATTTGAATATTTGACTAGTCCTACTGATAAACAGTCTAATACTGATACCAACACTACTGTAGTAAAATTCAAAGATGATTCTGGAAAAACAAGAGAGATCACAGTCATTACGATTCCTTCAGAACATATGAGCAATACTTGTCAAGGCAAATTTAAATATATGAAAACTATAGAATCAACAAATTAATGAATTAATTTTTCTAGAGCCATTCATTATGAATATCAATGAAACCCCTGATAGTGAACCATCAATTAATCAGATTTTGGAAAGCAACAATTCCGTAGAATCAATCAATTTTGTAGAAAATCAGAGGAATGACCCTGAAATAATAACAAATGAAAACTCAAATAATCTATGTAATGAGAATGCTTCTCATGATGTCGCTTTAGTCTTAAATGATACAAATGGTTTCTCTGAAGAAATAAGTTCTCAGAAGACAGAAAAGGATTTAAATAATAATACTGATGAAAATGGAAACTATATAACTGATTTTCCATCAGATCCTCTAGATTTAAGTTGCAAAAAGACATATAACTCTACTTCTGAGTCTGAAAATTCTTCAAGATTAAAAAATGAAAATTTTACATCTGATCTAAATATTACTACAGCGAATAGTAAATGCTCTAGTCATCTAGACCGCTCTGGAGGTGAGTTTTTAATTTTTTAAAAATCGTTTTGTAAATTATGTAATTTTTATGAATAAATAATTTTTTTAGGAAACAGCATTCGAATCTCAACTTCTACGTCTAGAAATTCTTTAAGTATAGAAAATAAAAAACATTTATCTGATATAACTAATATAAATATTGCTGCTGATAAAGATCATGCAAAAAAAGATCCTGCAGTAAATACTAAAAGCTCTTGTAAGGCAGAAAACGACCATCGTAATAGTAAGTTTTTAATTTCAAATAAATTGTTTTGTAAATATTAAAACTAATTTTTATTAATAAAAATAATGTTATCATATATTTAGAAAATATCATTGGATTAAAAGAAAATTTAAATTCTGAACAAGAATTAATAAAAAACCGGGAAGTTTTTAATAAAATCTTTACTGTGCCAGATCCTTTATTGAAGCCCAAAACCAAGAGAAAAAGAAAACTTACAACCCAACCTGCGATCTTAGCTAATGTTGATAATCTTTTAGAGTCCCTAGAAGAAAAAGAAATAGCTAAGCGAAAAAAATCAGAAGAACTTGAGATAAAGAAAAAACAGAATCAAGAAAAAGCTTTAAAAAGACAGCAGTTAGAAGAAAAACAAAAAGATTGCAAGCTTCTTTTACAAAAGAAAAAAGAGATGATGTTAAAAAAATCTAAAATATTAGAAAAAATAAAATTTTGTAAAGCGCAAATAAAAAATGAGCCTGAACAAAATAAAGAAAATTTATATGAAGAAATCAAAAAGTTGGAAATAGAATTAGATAGCATAGAAACAGCAATACTAGAATACACTGTCCAAATAGCTAAAAACAAAATGAATATAAAAAAAGAAAAATAATAAATCTTAATAATTATATGGTCAATAAAAATTTAAAATATCTAATTAATTATATATTTATATACATTAGAGTGGACCTAAAATTGGAGTTTTAAGAAAAACTTTGCTCCCCGGGTTTTTTTGTGAACTTTTGGTCATAAAAAGTCCCCAGCTCCAAGGATTTTGATTTTGCTTTTCAAAAAAGCGTGCCTGTAAGCACCTCAATTTTCCCATTTAAATAACATGGGAATTTTGACTTTTAAGCTTTCTCATTTTTTACAAAGCTTGCATGATGTTTTGAAAAGCTACTAATCAATTGAAAGTACTATTTAAATATATAAAAAACGATACCCAACCTCAAGTAGCCAAAAAAAATATTTTTAAAGCGATTTTACCGGTAATAAACGTAAAAAAAATCCCCATTAAAATAACATGGCTTCATGTAAATTAAATGGAGCATTTTTTTACATTTACTAACGGTAAAATCGCTTTAAAAATATTTTTTTTGGCTACTTGAGGTTGGGTATCGTTTTTTATACATTTAAATAGTACTTTCAATTGATTAGTAGCTTTTCAAAACATTATGCAAGCTTTGTAAAAAATTAGAAAGCTGAAAAGTCAAAATTCCCATGTTATTTAAATGGGAAAGTTGAGGTGCTTACAGGCACGCTTTTTTGAAAAGCAAAATCAAAATCCTTGGAGCTGGGGACTTTTTATGACCAAAAGTTCACAAAAAAACCCGGGGAGCAAAGTTTTTCTTAAAACTCCAATTTTAGGTCCACTCTATACATACATCTATATATCTTAATACTATATATATTTGAAAATTTATTTGTTTGTTTGTCTGTTTGTCTGTACCCTAAAGACTCAAGAACCAAAGAACCGATTGGCATGAAACCGGCGTCAAAATGAAGAAAAAAAAATGCGGGTGACATAGGCCCTATATTTTCTGATTAGCTATCGTAGTTTTTGAGATATTTAATTTTTAGTATTTTTGAACTTGATAATATTTTTTAAAAATTTTACCAAAAATTGAAATATCTCGATACTATCGAAAAATTTTGGTATCGCACTTCATAGTATTCAATTCAGCACTAATTTTTACGTATTCTCTGAAATTTTTATTCAAAACGGAGGTATCTTTAAAATTTTATAAAATATTTTAAAAATTTTTTACTATATCTTAATATACTATATATATTTGAAAATTTATTTGTTTGTTTGTCTGTTTGTCTGTACCCTAAAGACTCAAGAACCAACGAACCGATTGGCGTGAAACCGGCGTCAAAAGGAAGAAAAAAAAAATGCGGGTGACATAGGCCCTATATTTTCTGATTAGCTATCGTAGTTTTTGAGATATTTAATTTTTAGTATTTTTGAACTTGATAACATTTTTTAAAAATTTTATCAAAAATTGAAATATCTCGATACTATCGAAAAATTTTGGTATTGCACTTCATAGTATTCAATTCAGCACTAATTTTTACGTATTCTCTGAAATTTTTATTCAAAACGGAGGTATCTTTAAAATTTTATAAAATACAGCAGAATTTCAATTATCCGGCATCCAATAAACCGGAACATTTGATAATCCGGCACTTTTTTGGATCAAGCTCAAATGTATTTTTTTTAAATTTTCTTTTTATTTTTATATTTATAGAAAAAAAAATTGAACTTCTGAATATACGAATGAGAGAAAGTCCTGCCGCAGAGGATTTTTGATATTTTTAGTGTTTCCTGTTATTGATATAAAAAAAATTTTAATGTTTATTAGCCTATCAAAATTAATAGCTTCGATCACCTTACGTTTTTTGACCTCTTAGAGGGAGAAATTTTTTTGGGCAGAGCCCCCCCCCCTCCAACTTTTGCTAGTTATATATATATATATGCAGATAGAGAATTTTTTTAGTTTGATAATCACGCCTAGACGACAGTAGCTAGAAAGGCGCGGTTTGCGGCTAAAAACGCGGAAAAATTGCAGGAGTGTCATAGGCTATACAGGATTTGGATTAATGCGAAAAAAAATTTTTGTCGCCAAAAAAACGTTTCTTCAAAAAAGTGATCATTTTTGATGTTTTCGTAAATTTTCAAAAAAATCGTAATTAACTTAAAAACTTGGAATTTTTTTGTAATCAGAAAAGTTTTTATATGATTTAGAATTGTTTTTTACGTGTCCACCTAAATTTTCAAGCAAATCGGTTAGATGTTTCCAGAGTTACATATATTTTTTAGCAAAAAATTTGGATTTCAAATTTATATCCAATCCTATCCTTCCTATCCTTTATCTTATCCTATATATCTATATCCATTCATATCTATATCTATATCTATATCTATATCTATTCTATATCTATATCCTATATACTAGCTACCTCCGGCTCGCTACGCTCACCTCGGCAACTGCCAAGGGGCTGCGCCCCCCTGGACCCCTGCAACTTGATTTTTCAAAAGATATGTTGTTTTAGGTTACTCAATATTTTCTATAACAACCTTTTATTACCCGAATTATTATCTAAAATTTACTGAATCACAAAAATTACGGACGTTGGAACTCAGGCGGATAATTAGTGATCAGCGATACAAAGCTTGATTACCCTTCCCTAGGATCCGCAAGTGGCAGTTGCTTCCCTCAACTACCAATTCTAGGATTCTCCCTGATAATACCTGTACAAGTTTCTTTTAGTTACCCTATTGAGCTACTAAATTAGTAACCGGTAAGAATTACAAATATATATAATATTAGTCCTAAACTTTTATAATTTTCGAAAAATGATTGTAACTTTTGACAGCTCAAGCCGATTAACTTGAAAATTTAGGTGGATACGTAAAAAATATAGGAAAATTGAAAATACGGAAAAATTGCAGGAGTAACATAGGCTATACAGGATTTGGATTGATGCGAAAGAAAATTTTTGTCGCCAAAAAAACGTTTTTTCAAAAAAGTGATCATTTTTGATGTTTTCGTAAATTTTCAAAAAAATTGTAATTAACTTAAAAACTTGGAATTTTTTTGTAATCAGAAAAGTTTTTATATGATTTAGAATCGTTTTTTACGTGTCCACCTAAATTTTCAAGCAAATCGGTTAGATGTTTCCAGAGTTACATATATTTTTTAGCAAAAAATTTGGATTTCAAATTTACATCCTATATATATTAATCTTTACTTATGTATGTTTGTATGTCGGAACGTTAGGCTAGTTCCACAAACCTCCGTAAGCGCAGAAACGTAGCCGCAACGCAATGCGCACAGCACAACACGCATGTGCACAAACGAAAATCGTGCTGTGCGTATGGCGTTGCGGCTACGTTTCTGCGCTTACGGGGGTTTGTGGAACTAGCCTTATAAACGAGAACACAATAAAAGCTACAGAAATTGAGTTTACGGAAAAAGACGGCGAAAATTACGGGTCAAAACATAGGCTAGGTTTTATTTCGATTGATTACGGCAAAAAAATTTTATTTTGAAAAAACTGAATTTCCAAATAAAAAATTTTTATCAAATTTAAAAAAAAAAACAAAAAAACTGAAAACCGAGGAAAAATTTTTTTATCAAAAAGAATTTCATTCGATTCAGGTATATTTATTACGTATCCATCTGAATTTTCAAGATAATCGGTTCGATCTTTCAAAAGTTACAATAGTTTTTCGATAATTACAAAAGTTTAGGACTTATATTACATATATTTCTAATTTTTATCAGCCACTGATGTAGTAACTGAATATAGTAACTAAAAAAAGCTTGAACAGCTATTATCAGACAGAACCCTAGAATTCGAGGGAAACAACGACTACTTGTGGATCCTATGGAAGGGTAGCTAAGCTTTGTATTGCTGATCACTAATTATCTGTCTGGGTTCATAAGCCAGTAATTTTTATGATTCAGTAAATTTTAGATAATACTTCGGGTAAAAAAAGGTAATTTTACAAAATATTCAGTAACCTAAAACAACATATTATTGGAAAAATAAAGCCGCAGGGGTCCAGGGGGGCGCAGCCCCCATGGTGGCTGCCGGGGCGAGCGAAGCTAGTATATATATATATATATATATATAAATTTTTAAATTTAATTTGGTTTATATAAATAAATAATTGTAACCTAATAAATATTTAATTATTTTTTGCTAAATCCAATTCCTAAGTTTATCCTTATAATTTTTTAGTTAAGTTCAATAAAGGGAAAAGCATGCCAGTAAGAATTTGTTTAAATAACCCACATTTTAAGTGTAAAAGTGTGTGCTCTGTCATAAGTTTGAAAGTCTATAACCAGAGCACACTTTATTACACTTTCAATGTGGATTGTTTAATGGAGTTCTCACTGGCGCACTTTTTAGCGCACAGTGGCATACATAGAACTGTGCGTTTAGTGTACCGCACCTTAAGTTCAGTGAGTTTTTAATAATAAAACTTAGTTTTTAATCATTTTTACTGTTGTATGTTTTTTTACTGCGAATTGCATTAACTTATTATTTCAATTTATATTTAATTCAGAAATTATTATATATATTATAAATTTTATAATTATATATGAAAAAAGTTTTAAATATATCCATATTTAATGAAATTAAATATGAAACGTATAATTTTTAAGCATTTAGTTATGTATTATTATATGTCCAGGATTACCACCCTTCTTGTCCAGGTTCGCCGGCAATGTGTCCTACTACTACATTAAAATCATCTTTGATATATAGGCAAATAATTTTAATAATTGTTGATAAATTATTTCTTAATGGTTTTATAATCTTAAAAAACCCTTTTAAATATTTAAATACTTTTTTCCCACTATTAACACCTTTGATTTTATGTATAACTTAAAATCAATAATAGTGTGCAAAATCGTCCAGGTTCTCCATCGTTTACCTTATTTCATTTTAAGACATATAGAAAATTTACTAATATTAATTTTCTTGAACTCTTGCCTACCTGATAAAGATTGCTTTGCAGCAGTTTCACGTAAAGTTAATATAACCTCCGGAACATCGTTTAATTGCATAATACACAAAAAATATTTACAATATTATTATATTTTGTCAAATATAAAACTATAAAAATTTATTATTATTATTATATATTATTATATTATTATATTATTATATTATTATATTATTTAAAATTTATTATATTTATTATAATTATTAATAATAGAATTTAATAATGTAAATAAAACTATAAGATAAATATAATTAATTCACGAAATAATATTAGTAAATTTATATTATTTAAAACTAAGAGTCTCGAAACTTTGATATTAGTCTATGAAGCTGACATCCTTCAGCTTTATACGCTAAAACCCGGCCTATAGGCTATACAACTGGAACGCGCAGCTTCATAGCAAAATATTTCTCAAGCATTCTTACTCTATGTGCTGGCTTGTAGCCTATAAAACCGATTATCCTATGAGGCTACGACATATACATTGGTCAAAGCAAAAGAAAACTTAAAGTTTGAGTTGATGAACATGAAATTGACCTTTTATCAATTATTAAAAAAAGGTAACAAAGAATCAGAATTATATACACATATGTTAAATAATAATTGTAAATCTATGGATTTTAAAAATGTGAAAATAATTGATAGAGAAAGAAACAAGTCAAAAACACTACTTTCTGTAATGTTTTATATAAAAATTTTTAATAATACCTTGAATAGAATGTGTGATTTTAATGGTTTACATTACATTTTTAAAATTCAATAGAAAACATCAAAAAATATGTAGAACCTAAACAATATTATACTTAAAATTTATTTTTTTTGAATTTGGAATTTATTTGTGCCAGAAATATAAGCAGCTGTTTTAATATAAAATGTAGATGAAGTATACGGTGTGTTGATTTGTATGTAAACGTAAAGTCATGACGAATTTAGCTAATTTATTTTCATAATTTAAAAAATGTTAAATGATAAAAAAATTCAGATCACACAGAAAAAGAAAGTTAAGTTAAAAACATATAATAAATTCAATAAATTTCTTTAAGTTTATGACAATAATTGTAAATAATTTATATGAAACTTAGATAGAATTATTAGGTTATCTGTTAGAAAATAAACTTTTTGGTAAGTTTTACATGGGTAAATTTAAATGAAGTGAGTGCGATTTATGTGGTCAGGTCTTTAAAACTGCCAAAAGTGTTTTTTTCTGAAAGTATTACCAAAAATAAGTAACCAGAGCAATTTTTAGCCTCCCAGAGCGAAATCTCGATTTTTGGCAGCCATTTTAGTGTTTTTGACCGTCGTAAAAAATGTAAGAAAAATGAGTCATAATTTTTTTTTATTGCTGTAAAAAACTCACATTAGCATGAAAAATTATTTGCTTTAAAGTCCGGATAGGAAATTTTCTTGGCTATCCGATTTTGGGGTCAAAAATTTTTTTTGAGTACACTGAAAAACCGGTACCATTGAAACAATGACTTAGAAGCAATTGATATATGCCAATGTCGGATATCATAAATTCAATGGCGAGATTGAAATTATTTCAAATATTTAAAGCTATTGAAATGATTATGAATACATATCATTTCAATGTATAATAAACAGAAAATAAGTAAAAATTTCTTTTTTTTTTCTTTTTTTTTTTACATTTATTATTTTATTTTAATGTTTACTTATTTAATTATTCCTCGCTTGTGTATTTTTTTTTTAAGGCGGTATATTGTTAATTTGTTATATTATTTTTCGATTTTTTTTATTAATTATTTTTTTTATTAATTATTATTACATTATTATACATTTATGAATTTAATTTTTTTTTTAATTTATAATCAAATAAAAAAACTGCGACTTCATCAGGGATCGAACTGGATACCGTTGTGAACCGTGTTGATCAGTAAGCAGCGACCTTATCCATTACGCCAGCAGGACTCTTTGTGTTTATAAAAAAATTTTGAAGACTATATGTTACAGATAATAATTTTCCCACTCCTTTTTTTAATATTCAGAGTAATTTATGCATATCTAGCGAAATGCATGATTAAAAATAATAATTAAATTTATAATAATGATTTTCAGGTAATTCCATTTCTTTATAAGAGTAATAATAAATAGCAATAATATAAACAAAAACACCGCGCGCGCCAAGTCTGAGTAAACAATAAATACGCAGAAGGATAGAAAGAGAAAGAATAGTATACCTAGACATATGCACAATACGTAATTTGTTTTGTTATTATTAATATTATTGAACTAAAATCAATTTCTATTGATTGAATGTTTTTAAATGTTAAATCAAAATATTAAAAACAATTATTTTGATTGTATGCTCTCTATTAATTCAATCTTATATTTTCTTTTATTTTGACGAAAATTTACATCAAAACAATGACTGCCATATTAATGGCGAGAAGCTATTCGTTTAATAGCGGCGCCATCAAATCAATGATATATTCTATTGGCATATTTTAATCGCTTCTAAGTCATTGCTTCAATGGTTGCGGTTTTTCAGTGTAGCGCATGCGCGAGGAATCGCTAAGATTGAGGCTGTTTTTTTTTCAAAAGTCGATTTCTCAAATGCCTATTAGTGAAAAATCTTGTAACCAGGCTTAAAATTTTCCTTAAACCTGGTGAAAAAAAATTTTCGATGGGACACTGCTTTTTGGGAGCTCTAGATAAAAAAATAGCAGCTTTCAAAACCTCATTTTTTACAAATTTCAAATTTCCCGCCAAGTCACGTGACCAATCAAAAATCTGACCAAAAATTTGGATTCCGCGGGAAATTTTAAATAAGGATATATATTTTCATGTTTTTAAGAGCCTTTATGTTAAAGCAGCGAAATTTTAAATTGAAAGATTAAAATATCTCATTTTTTTAAGAAATTTTTTTATTTTTTAAGTTATACCAAATTTCAAAATTATTCAAAATTAATCAGAAAATTTGATAAATTATATTTATCGGTCTTTACGGACAAATATTATCATTCACCAAATACAAATTAATGCAATTTAATGAATAATATTTTAAACTGCTTTATTGTTAATGATCGCCAATGGCGTGTATCCATTAACAGCAGTTTAATAAATTTTTTTAAATTAAAAATAAATTTTAATTTAATTTTCATTGTTTTATTTCTTTTTGATGTTAAGAAAAAATCTTTGAGAAAAAATAAATGTCTCACCAGTGCCAACGAGAATCGAACTCGCGATCTTCTACTTGCCGGGTAGACGCTTTAGCCAACTAAGCTACGGCACGAGACGATAATCGATGATACCAATGAGACACTTATTCTCTCTCAAAAAAGGCAACTATTCGACCCAGTGCCAGAATTATATATTATTAGAATAATATTTTATCATCCGATGATAATTGAATAAATATGATAAATTATATTTATCGGTCTTTACGGACAAATATTATCATTCACCAAATACAAATTAATGCAATTTAATGGATAATATTTTAAACTGCTTTATTGTTAATGATCGCCCATGGCGTGTATTCATTAACAGCAGTTTAATAAATTTTTTAAATTACAAAATAAATTTTAATTTAATTTTCAATTTTTTATTTCTTTTTGATGTTAAGAAAATATTATTCTAATAATATATAATCAGAAAATTCTTTATTATTTCACTGTTTTAACATGAAAGCTCTTAAAAACATAAAAAGATATATCCTTTTGTAAAATTTCCTGCGGAATACAAATTTTTGGCCAGATTTTTGATTGGTCACGTGACTTGGCGGGAAATTTGAAATTTGTAAAAAATGAGGTATTGAAAGCTGCTATTTTTTTATCTAGAACTCCCAAAAAGCAGTGTCCCATCGAAATTTTTTTTTCGCCAAAAAATATAAGGTTTAAGGAAAATTTTAAGTCTGGTTACAAGATTTTTCACTAATTGAGAAATCGACTTTTGAAAAAAAAAACAGCCTATCTTAGCGATTCCTAGCGCATGCGCTACTCAAAAAAAAATTTGAACCCGGAATCGGATAGCCAGGGAAATTTCCTATCCGGGACCTTCCTATCCTTCCTATCCGGACCTAAAATGAAAAAATTTTTCATGCTAATGTGAGTTTTTTACAGCAATAATAAAAAAAATTATGACTCATTTTTCTTACATTTTTACGACAGTCAAAAACACTGAAATGGCTGCCAAAAATCGAGATTTCGATCTGGGAGGCTAAAAATTGGGTTAGTTACTTATTTTTGGTAGTACTTTCAGAAAAAAAACACTTTGGAGCAGTTTTGAAGACCCGACTATACAAATCGCACTCACTTTATTTAAATTTACCCACATAGAATGTATTTAAAATAAATTTTCTGGACGGTAGCCACGAAAGTACGATTCCCTGGCCGCTGCGCGGCCAAGAAAATCAAAATTTCTTGCTACTGCCTCAGAGAAATTTTATACGACCCTTGTCCAAAAATAAAGAATGCCCCAAATCGCAGTTTATCGTCCTCGGCTTCGCCTCGGAAGGTAATTTACGTACGATTTGGGTAATTCTTTACTTCTCAGGACACGAGCCGTAAATATAATATTTATATTTATAAAAAAAATTTTTTGTAGTTCTTGATAAGGGTTGAACATTGAAGAAAATAAAATTTTTTTTCAAAGAAACATTGGTTCCATTATTGATCAATAAATTACTATACATCTTAATTTTATAATTTTTTCTCGATTTTTTTCTGTAATTCCAGACCAAACCTTATCATAAGGAAATTAATTACCAAAATTATAATCTACATTTTATGGATTGCGATTCACACTTACATTAGCAAAAACCACCCTTGGATGGGGTTTAATATTATTTCAAAATTAGACTTATAGTAAAAATTTATCAAAAAACCCCTGTCAGGGTGGTTTTTGCTAATTTTACGGTAAATATACAAAATAGCTTAGTTCTTTTCCTTATAACCGGGAACCAATCATACCAATAAAAATCTGGTATGCTAAAAAATTGATCACATACGGTAAAATTAATTTATAATCTGAGTATTTCTATGAAAATTGTACTGTCTAATATTTGAGTTTTCTGTAATTAGGTGAAATGATTTCTTTATAACTTACAAATATGATAACTTACCAACTTTCTCGTGGACCATATTTTAGCTGTTGAGAATTGGTTTTTCTGAAATTAAAAATAGGACAGTTTTAGTATTGTAATATTATATCTCTCATTAATTTTTTCGGTAAACAAAAAGTGGTCGATATAAAATCTCTAGTTAGGAGCATTAGTAATTCAGTGAATAAGATACCGGGGACGCTCTGTAGAGTCGGTTCAAATTAGTCTCGGGAAACTTTTATTATTACATATTTTATTTAAAAATATTACACAAATAAAATTGAACTCTAGTTGACTAGCAATGCAGAAATTGCTGCATGGCGTCATTGCATTTCAAGCATAGGTGATATGTATTCGGGGTTGTTGGTTTTTTATTAAAAGTAGATTTGTACACATGTAACTCTGCACTAAAAAGTCAGTATTGTATTAACCTAAGTAATCGCATCCGAAAAATAATCAAAAAACTCACTGATTCCCGTTGGAATCTGACTTCTAGGCCACAGCAGGCCCGCGGAAACCTAAAAAAACGTCTTTTGGGAGTTTTTTAAATTTTATTTAACTTCTTTTGACTTTATTTAATTAATTTTATTTAACTTCTTAATTTTATTTAACTTCTCTGACTCATAAACAGGTAATATGCACATTACCATTTTTTCATTGGGTTTTGAGGACCCCTTTAACACCTTTGAATTCTTTGAAATTCGGTTTCTAAGCATAAAATACCATCCTTTAATTTTGTTATGTTTGTTTATATTAACGTTAATTTTTTTAATAATATCCTGAAGAAGGGGCCACTTTCTAATAACCGAAAATTAAAAATCTTCCACCGTTGTTTACCCTAGCTGTTAAAAATGTCATAAAATTTTTATGTTAAACAGTTTATTGTTGCGCCAAAAATGTAAAGGCTTTAAACCAATTTTTATGAATAGTCATTATTCTGTAATCTCAATCGTCTTATTCTGTTATTGCATTTTATGCATATTTTTACTTTTTAAATAATACATTTACCACTTATTTATTTTTTAAAACCACATAATAAAATATGATTATTAAATTTATGTTAATTAAAATTGTGAGTTAATTTGTTGCATGAAAGTATTGGTATTGGTATTTGTTTAACCTCCATCTTAAACTTCCATACGGATGTTGTGACAGAGGACATGGACATAACTGCCCATGCTATCACACCCTGCACTATTTTAATTTTTCTATTTATCTATTTTAGTGGGTTGAGGATATGAAAGCGCCATTTGACAATTGTTAGTGAAGTGTTATTGTATAATTGTTTGAGTGTCAGTGTACCTGTTATGAGCGTTAAACCTATAGTCCAGGAGGTACGCGATCTCTCCCGAACCCTACGCCGGCTTATAGTGCTCTGGAAGGTGAATCCTGTTTATATACGGTACCAACATTGATACCCCATGCTCAGAATCTTTCGACATGTTAGCCAGACCTATTTCCTCTATAAGAAAACCGTGTACCATTAACTAACTTTTTTTTTATTTTACAAATTGTGAAGTTTTTTGTCTAAAGAAAAAACAATTGAAATATGCTTCTTTTTCATTATTTTCAGGAGTTTAGGTATTCTACTGTATCAACAGAACCAAATTCTGAGCAAAGCTTAAAAAAATATAATTTCTACTTTTATTTTCGTTTCCCATTTCTTATTTCTTTATTTTTCGTGAATATCATTTTCTTTTCTTCGATCCTTATTAATAAAATACATAGTATAAAATTTAAGTATTTTTTTAGTTTCAGAAAAACATACATCAGTATGCTAAAATATACTCAAATGTTATATAATGTTCAAAAACGTGCAAAAAAGTACGTGGAGCCGGCAAATTGTCACATTTTGGCATATTTTTTATGCACGTGTTTTTACTTTTTTGCACATTGCTCTACACTGCAACCATATTTTTACACTTTTATTTTACACATTAGCATTTTTTAGCACAATACGGTCACAGTAGATTTTTCCATCAGTTTTAGGCCATATAATTTCAACCTACAATATTTATGAATATAAATATATAATAAAAAAATTATATACGAAAGTTTAATTATATAATAAAATTAGATCCATTAAGAACATTGTAACGTAATCATATAAATTTTAATCTCTAAACCCTTATTTTCTGGACCCCAAAAGTTCAGATTCAGATGAATTTGCGATTAGAAAACGACAAGACTTAACTTAGTTTTAATTATACTTTAATTTATTAAAATTTTAAAAACATTATTAATTTAATCAAAATCAGTATTTTGAAATAGACTTTTACTGAAATTAAATACTTGGAATTAAGGATGGGTTGATGGACATAGATGCGGGTTTGAACACCTTTTACGAAATAACTAAGATAGAAAGAAAGTGAAAAGATATATTATTTTTGAAAAAATATTAGTTCCTTTTCTATCTTGTTTATTTGGAAATTATTTATATCTTATAATAATTAGACTGTGCGAAGCACAGTCTATACCCGCGACAAGATGTCGCTATTGTTCGCACTCGTTAACGTCACAGTGATCTCCGATTAGGTTCAAAATTTATTATAAGTTAGATATAAGACCAACATGAACTGTATTGATTTTGAGCCAAATCGAAAATATAGTACCGAAATTATTATCAATTTACGGGAATAACAGCGTTCAAAATACAAAATGTCGATTATAAGACATAAAACATGATAAAATAAGCACTTTCAGGATAAAAATAATCATTCCAGGTTAAAGCGGATACACTGGAGGTATAATTTTTCATTTTCCGCACGAATATATTTTCCGATTTTCCAATATGGCGGCCCGATAAATTTGAAAAAATGAACTTTTAACATTGCAAGGAGATTTTTAGGCCAAGAAAAACAAATATTCGGTAGAAAATATCCAATTTTTCAACCCTAAATATTTCCCGATTTTCCAAAATGGCGGACCAAAAAACTTGAAAAAATGAACTTTTAACTTTACAAAGAGAGTTTTGAGAACAAAAAAACGAATATTCGGTGGAAAATATTCAGCTTTTTAACCTAAAAAATTTTCCGGTTTTCCAAGATAATGGGCAAAAAAACTTGAAAAAATGAACTTTTAACTTTACAGACGGGTTTTTTAGGGTAAAAAAAACAAATATTTAAAATAATTTTTAAACAATTCCAAAAGTACTATTGTCTACAAAATGCACACAGGCAATAGGGTAATCATACCCCTTACTCAAAATTGCTAGATGAAATAGCAAATGCAGAACTGTCTCAACAAAATTATAACTTATTATATAACCGAAGAGAAACGAGGAAAGAAAAAGGAAATATATCCGCAAAGAAGAATTAAACAATTTTAAAAACGCAATTTATTTATATCCAACGTGTGCATAAGTTAAAACACATAATGAAACATTTTTGAAAAATACGGGACATCCAGTTGCACGCATAGTTTCAATAAAAACACCCAATATTGCCATGCGTTGCTCGGACGAAAAAGCAACAGGATTACAGAGTATATTATACTTGTCAAAAGACTGTAGAATAATGTTACGTACAAATTTATGGGTAGCAGGTGGATTAACAAATGGAAGCTTAGGCTACATAAGGGAAATTATATACGCCGACAATGAATCACCACCACTATTTCTATCATTGCTCTAGGACTGAAGCATCCGCAGAATGTTAAAAACAAAAAAAAAAAAAAACGACATTATGTAGATAACGCAGTCCGGAGTGCGACCATGTGCACTATAAGCAGGCATGGGGGCAGGAGAAATTGTGTAATTCTCTGAGACCATAGGTTAACAACGCACATAACACATTTACATAACACAAACATTTAAAACTCGCACACACTAAGGATGAAAGACCTTATAAAAAAAGCAACTTAATAAATCAATCTTAATAAAAATCTTACAACAAGCATAACAAACAAGAGATAAAAGCATTAAAAAGTCTTACATCTCTCACAAAAACCAATACCAATATAAGAGCATGAAGAAATACTCAAAAAATTGAAATTAGCAAACAGCTTTCGATCGGATATTTTCCTGGATTATTGAATTCTCAAGCCATTTTTTTAAATTTACATGAGGAAAGCTGGAAAATCGGAAAATTTGTGCTGTTCTGACTGTGGCTCATAACTAAAAACCCATCAGTTCAAATAATTTCATACTGGGGTTAAAGTCAGAGTATTCGATATTCTTTCACCTAGTATTATTATGGGTTTGGGTATTTTCACATCATATAGGGAAAAGTTATACTCCTTTTGGAAATTTTATTTATAATCTTATGATTTAAGTGCCTTAATTTATGCCCCTTAAATACTAAAATTAAATATTTCATACCAAATGCAAAATAAATAAAAAAACTATGCCATTTAAAATTATTTCAGGAACTAAAATTTGGAAACCCCAACTCCAGTTAAATGACAGTTTAACGGTTGTTATTGATAACCAAGATAAGAAACGGTCTGTTAAAGGCTTTTTGAGTCGCTGATTCCAAAAATCGATGTTTTGCTCCTGTAAAATTTGTCTAAAAAGTTTTTGCAAAATTCACCAACTGTAATGAGATTTAGGTTATTAAGTAAAGATCCCGTACGTGGAAAATGGATCAACCATCCTTTAAATAAAAAAAAATACCCTTCACCAGGAATAACATATCTGTATTCGCAAGTCATAACAAAATTTTGCTCCAAGTACGTTCCTCGGGTCACAGATCTCGAATTTTAGGGTCTTGCGTATGAAAAATTCTCAAAACTTGCGAATATCTAAGGATCATCCCTAAAAAGAGGTTTTTTTAGAAATTTAAGGGTCTGTGACCTAATTCCCATGCACGGGACCTTGAAATTCGAAATTAGCAGCTCTAAAAACCTATGCAATAGGCTAAATCTTCTTATACAGTTAGTGAATGTTGCAAAATTTTGCTTATTAAGGGTCTTAGACAAATTTTTCCTGAGTTAAACTTTGATTTTCAAAATCAACGATCCAAAAATACCCTTAGTCCTTTTTTCATTTAAGTTGCTCAAAACACCCGTACCCCCCCAAAGGTCAAATATTTTTTAATTTATTCAGTACCTAAATAGAAATTATTTTAAATACCAAAAGTCAAATGATTTTAATTTTTATTTAATTTTTATTCTCATTTCACATCCCCTTGCCACCTCAATTACCGGACCTATTGGAGAACCCCTGTTTTTAAATATGTTTCTTTTCATATATTAAAATCTAATTTTTTCACACGTTATTAAAATTTAGCTCATAGTTATTAAAATATTATATTATAACTATCAAAAATGCATATTTTTATATGAATCATAATATTCATAATAAAAATGCACGTTCTAGGGGTGGCAACGTCCATGTGTGGGGGTGCAGAAGCATATACATGCAATTTGTGTATGTGTATTGAGAAATTGGAAAAAATTGTATGCATTTGTATGAGTTTATAATAATTTATTGAAGCTAAAAAACGATTTTATCAATAATTTGAAAATTTTTTGTCTTTTTTTGGCCAAAAAACGATTTTGGACTCAAGCTACTGTACTATTTTGTACCAAAAATCTTGCAAACAGTTGAAATATTATAAAAATATGAAATAATATAATTTTCTAGGCTTATGAAGCATATAAATACAAAAAAACTCAATTTTTTAATTTTTTCGAAAAAAATGGTTTTTTTTGCATTAGGATGCATCGAGGGATGTATTTACAGGCAAAATTACATTGAAATTTTGCTCATGTTTATAAGATTTTTTAGTTAAAAACATCAAAAAATGGACAAAAAAATGCACGTTCTAGGGGTTGCAACGCCTATATGTGGGGGTGCAGAAACGCATACATGCAAAATTTTACATCCACATACATACTATTTTATGTAAAAAACCTTACATACCCATAACTAACACTTTTGACTACCAAAAAATCGAAAAAACTCATAAAAAACGTGTAATTTTTTTTTCGGTGAAATATCGTTTTTTGAAAATTTGGCAAAAAAGGTCTACACTTTGACCGCTTATAACTCGGTTCCATTGCGTCCGACTTAAAAATTGCTACGGACCATTTTTATAAGAAATTTTCTCAGCTACAACTTTAAATAGAAACTTTTTTTTTTATTTTGCTTACTTTTTGAGTTATTTGCGAAAAACCGTTTTGCCCAAACTTTAAACCCCCTGGGGGGCCCATTCCAACCCAGTGCTGGAATCGGACATTCCAGCACTGGGTTGGAATGTCCGAATTTGTTTCCCCTTTTAAATAAGCCCAAAACCAGCACTTTCCACCACTTTTTTTTCTGGAGGATTTTTGTCCATGTCGAGACCTTTATTTAATGGTGTAACATCCTTAGGTTATGTTACTGTAAGGCTTGACATTTTTAATACAGCTTACTTCTTTAGCTTACGCTGCTGTAAGTTTTGACGTTTCGTTTTTTATTATAGACCACTTTCTTAGGTTATGTTAGTGTAAGGCTTTACGTGTCGTTTTTTCATAATAGACATCTTCCTTAGGTTATATTAGTGTAAGGTTTGACGTGTCGCTTTTTTAATACAGCCTAATTCCTTAGGTCAGGCTAGTGTAAGGCTTGACGTATCGATTTTTATTATAGACCACTGCTTTTGGTTATTTGGGTACCTAAAGCTGAACGTATAATTAATAGTTTTAAAATGCATAATATATAAAAATTATAGTATTGACACCATATTTTATGTAAGCCATTATTAGAAACTTACACTGATAAACCGGTACCATTGAAACAATGACTTAGAAGCAATTGATATATGCCAATGACGGATATCATAAATTCAATGGCGAGATTGAAATTATTTCAAATATTTAAAGCTATTGAAATGATTATGAATACAAATCATTTCAATGTATAATAAACAGAAAATAAGTAAAAATTTCTTTTTTTTTTCTTTTTTTTTTTACATTCATTATTTTATTTTAATGTTTACTTATTTAATTATTCCTCGCTTGTGTATTTTTTTTAAGGCGGTATATTGTTAATTTGTTATATTATTTTTCGATTTTTTTTATTAATTATTTTTTTTATTAATTATTATTACATTATTATTATTATACATTTATGAATTTAATTTTTTTTTTAATTTATAATCAAATAAAAAAACTGCGAGTTCATCCGGGATCGAACTGGATACCGTTGTGAACCGTGTTGATCAGTATGCAGCGACCTTATCCATTACGCCAGCAGGACTCTTTGTGTTTATAAAAAAATTTTGAAGACTATATGTTACAGATAATAATTTTCCCACTCCTTTTTTTAATATTCAGAGTAATTTATGCATATCTAGCGAAATGCATGATTAAAAATAATAATTAAATTT
Organism: Anagrus nilaparvatae; assembly: GCA_022575985.1. NCBI lineage: Eukaryota > Metazoa > Arthropoda > Insecta > Hymenoptera > Mymaridae > Anagrus > Anagrus nilaparvatae. The sequence goes on from JAKSXM010000007.1 coordinate 34,155,109, forward strand.
ATAATAATGATTTTCAGGTAATTCCATTTCTTTATAAGAGTAATAATAAATAGCAATAATATAAACAAAAACACCGCGCGCGCCAAGTCTGAGTAAACAATAAATACGCAGAAGGATAGAAAGAGAAAGAATAGTATACCTAGACATATGCACAATACGTAATTTGTTTTGTTATTATTAATATTATTGAACTAAAATCAATTTCTATTGATTGAATGTTTTTAAACGTTAAATCAAAATATTAAAAACAATTATTTTGATTGTATGCTCTCTATTAATTCAATCTTATATTTTCTTTTATTTTGACGAAAATTTACATCAAAACAATGACTGCCATATTAATGGCGAGAAGCTATTCGTTTAATAGCGGCGCCATCAAATCAATGATATATTCTATTGGCATATTTCAATCGCTTCTAAGTCATTGCTTCAATGGTTGCGGTTTTTCAGTGTATGAATTTGCTATAGGAATGCTTGGTCTGAATTCCCCAGATTTTTACCAAATTTTTCAGTATTTAGGTAGATGGCATAGAATTTGATAATTTGTGTAAGAATTTCGGGTTCTTTATTCTTACCGTAGTCAAGAAAAAATTTATCTCAACATTTTCAGAGAGTATTATTTTTACCGAAATTTCCGATTTTTAGGTCCATTCTCTAAAATTTGATAGCTCGTTTAAGAAAATTGGAATCAGTTAACTCTAAATCCCTAAGTACCGCAGTTAAAAATAAATAAAAAAAATTATTTAAAATAAATATTTTTTTACTTAATTCTACGGTTTCGTGATCCATTTTAAAAGTTGGCCGAGAATTTCGGTGTTAGCATGTTATAAGACCGTGAGTACCGCCGTCAAAAATAATTCATTAAAATTTTGCATAATTATATTTTTACGAATTTCAGGGTTTTGAGGAATGGTTTAGAATTTGGTAATTTTTCCAAGAATTTCGTTTCTTCAATCTTACCGTAGTCAAGAATAAATTGATCATAACTTTTTCAGATAATATTATTTTTACCGAATTTTCCGATTTCTAGGTCCGTTTTTTAAAATTTTATCACTAGATTGAGAAATTTGAATTCAGTTTAATCTAAATCCCCAAGTACAGCAGTGAAAAATAGTTAATAAAAATTTTTTTAAATAAATATATTTTTACCGAATTTGACGGTTTTAGAATATATTATTTTAAAAGTAGGCCGAAAAATTCGGCGTTAGCATGTTTTATGACCCTAAGTACCGAATTTAAAAATAATCCATTAAAATTTTACAAAATTATATTATTACCGAATTCTACGGCTTCGGGATCCATTATTTCAAAATTTGGCCGAGGAATTCGGTGTTAGCATGTTCTAAGATCGTGATTACCGCCGTCAAAAATAATTCATTAAAATTTTGTAAAATAATATTTTTACTGAATTTCACGGTTTTTAGGTTAATGATTTAGAATTTGTTAATTCAGGGTGTCTACAGATGAAAATATTTTTAAAATAAGGACATTTAAAGGATTTTATAAGGAGTAAGAAGGTAAAAATAAGGATATTTGTATGGATCTTTATAGTGAATGAAAAAATAAAAATAACAAAATTTTTAAAAGTTTAAAAAGGAGTAATATGGTACAAAAGAGGATAAAATTAAAAAAATATTCAAATTTAAATAGGAAAAAGCTTTTTTTAGTAAATAAATAACATTTCTTATAGTTCAGGTATATACCACCTGTTATATCTGTTAAAAAATAGGTCAAACCTCTACCTAATTATGAAAATAAAACCTTTTGCATTCTGTTAACAGTGGCGAATACAGGGGGGGTCAAAGTGGTCAATTGACCCCCCCTCATTGGTCAGTTTTACCTTTTTTTAACTAATTTTACGTTACATAATTAAGGCGAAGTACCATTTTGACCCCCCAAAAAAATTTAAAGGACCTTTTTTAGAAAATTTTTTGTAATTTGATTAAAGTGGCCCACCCAAAAAATTTTCTAGATCCGCCACTGCTGTTAAGAAACATGTCTGAAAAATAATAAATAGGATCACAGAATTCAAAAAAAAGTGACAGAATTGCAATTTACGCCATTTGGAGGGGGGGGGGGGGTGAATTTGCTCTTTGAATTGAATTTGAATGGCTTAAATTGCAATTCTGAAATTTTTTGTTAATTCTGTGACCCAAAAAACCCATATATTTATTTTTGGAGTAGTGAAAAAAGATTTGGAGTAGTGAAAAAAGAGCAAATTCACCCCCTTAAATGGCTTAAATTTCAATTCTGATATTATTTTTGAATTATGTGACCCAAAAAACCCATATAGGCATTTTAAATTTGGAAAACAGTCCTCTTAAAGAATTACATATTTTGGGGGTAAAAGGGGTTAAACACTCGGTTAAACATTACGAATTTACCCTTCCAAATAGCTTAAATTGCAATTCTGATATTATTTTTGAATTCTCTGACCCAAAAAACCTATATGCACTCCTTGAAATTGAAAAAGAATCATATTTTAAATATTTTTATACTTGTGGGGTAATTGGGGTGGAAAAATGGGGTAAAAAATCCCCCCTGCATACTATCCTATTGTCCTTTCCGACGTTATTTGTCTGACATGTTTTTTAACAAAATGCAAAAGGTTTTTTCCCGATTCATTTATTTTCATAATTAGGTAGAGATGGTTTAATAGATATTCCTGGACTATTATTACAAATTTTTTCATATTATTCTTATTTTCGAGGAATTTTTTTTTTTGAACATAAAAAAAATTTTTTTTCTGGTTTTTTTCTATTTTACAAAATAAGGATTTCACCATGCAAATTAAGGACTTTTGAAGGATATAAGGACTGATTTTGCCAAATAAGTACATTTAAAGGATATAAGGAGTTTAAAGGATCTGTAGACACCCTGTAATTTGTCCAAGAATTTCAGGTTCTTCATTCGTACCGTAGTCAAGAAAAATTTGATCAAAACTTTTTCAGAGAATATTATTTTTACCAAATTTTCCGATTTCTAGGTCGGTTTTTTTAAATTTTATCACTAGATTAAGAAATTTTAATTCAGTTTTTTCTATAACCCCAACTACCACATTCTAAATAATTAACAAATATTATCTCAAATAAATATATTTTTACCGAATTTTACGGGTTTGCGATTCATTATTTCAAAAGTTGGCCGAGAATTTCGGTGTTAGCATGTTATAAGACCGTGAGTACCGCCGTCAAAAATAATCCATCAAAATTTTACAAAATAATATTTTTACCGAATTTTACGGTTTCGGGGTCTATTAATTCGATTTTGGCTTATGAATTCGGGATTATTATAACTTGTTACCCCGAAAGCCATGTCACAGCTAAAAAATTTTTTTAAGGTTTAAAAATAATATTTTTACCGAATTTTGCGGTTTTCGTGTCAATTATTCCGATTTTTTATTTTTTATGATCAAATTTGAGTTTAGTGTATCCAAAAACCCCAGTAAATATTGTTACGTATCCTGAGGTTTAATCGGGATACGTAATATATAAATAAATATAAATAAGTTTTATCCTGGGGATATTGAGTGCCCCAGGTATTTTAAATACTTATATATGAAATTAGTGGTTGATATATGATGATAAATATTGATGAATATGTTGTAGACCTCGGGTATTAAAGCTGGCTGAACTTAACTGCGTTAAGTTCTTGATTGTAGAAGGAAGAGTCACTTATTAAACTATTATTAAATAAATACACTGAACACTTTTGGTTAAGTTTTAATGACTTTATTATAAGTTGATATAAAAAACTGTCTAAGTCAATAAGTCTGAATGGTCTATAACTCTAAAGGAGAAATATCATCAGAATTTGTTCCTCGATTTATTCGTGTTTTGATTGGTCGCGTCGATTTTATCATGCGCGTGAATTATATTTTTTATTGGGTGCTAGCGGTATAGAATACAAGAAGTTCTCTGTCACATAAACTCTCGCGCGTTATTTAATTTTTATTATTATTTAATTTTTTAATATAATTATTTATTAATAAAATTTTAAATATTTTTCATAATAATTAAATATAAATAAGAAATATAATATTTTTCTCATTTTATTATACAATCTTCTAAAATTTTCGTCTTCGATTTTATCTTAATCGATTCATTTTTGCTCTGCAGTATCTGCCGCGCACTGTATAAAAAATTTGTAAAATAATTTTAAATATTAATTTTTTAATTTATTATTACAAACTGTCAAAATAATTATAAATTTTAGTAAAAAATGTTTAAACTATAATACAACATTACATCTGTAGGTGCGACATAATAAAATACATGAAAACTGATTCGAGTATTTCGTCATCCTATTATTAAATTTCGCTGTCCAGGACAAAAGAAAAATTAATGTCGAGGGATGATAAAGGTTCAGCCCGAGGTGCGTAGCACCGAGGGACAGTAATCAATATTTGCATTCAGATACGATATATTTTTTCTTGAAATAATTTTTTAAAATAAAAATAATATTGGTTTTTATTAATGATAATATATGAAAACTTATTGGAGTATTGCGTCATCCGATTGTAAAATTTTCCCGTCCAGGACAAAAGAAAAATTTATTTCGAGACATAGTAATTAGTATTTAAATTCAGATGCGATATTAAATATTTTTTTCTTGAGATAAATTTCCATCTCTAAAAAACTCATGTGACATAATTTTTCGTCTAATTTCATTAGTTCTAATTTTCATTATCTTTTAAAATACTTAATTATTAATAAAATTTTGTGTAAAAAATATGGAAGTAAAAAGTACAATAATTATTTTTTTATGCAATCTCCTAAAAATTTCGTCATCTTTATCTATTTGGTCGTTTCATTGGTGGTAACGGCGCGCTGTATACAAATTTGTATACATAAATGTAAATATTAATTTTTAAATTTATAATAATATAAACTGTAAAAATAATTATAAATTTTAATGAAAAATGTTTAAACTAATAGAAAATTAATTATATTTGTACATGCAACACATAACATATGAAAATTAATTCGAGCATTTCGTCATCCTATTAAAAAATTTCGCCGTTCAGAACAAAAGAAAAATTTATTTTGAGGGATGAAAAGGGCTCTGGCCCGAGGTGCGTAGCACCGAGGGACAGTAATGCAATATTTTTTTCTTTAGATAAATTTTGAAAATAAATATAATAATGTTTTATTAAAATCATGGAAAAAGTTCATTATTTGAAATTGATATCTCACTCTAAAATTGTTTTTATTTCGATTAAACATGAAATATGATCTGAGGGGGTTGGCGCGCTTCAGCGCGCAGGGGGCTTGCCCCCTAGTTAATTAAACTGTAAGATAGTTATACTAAGAAGGTTGTTCTAATCGAATGACTTTTTGGGCGATTGTAGGGTAATATATAGCCTAATTACATCCTGCCCATATTAATTGATTTTGGTGGGATTGTCCAATACGCGAAAGCGTCGGTCTTGTCACGTCCAATTAACGAAAGCGTCGGTGATTATTTTGGGGGAAATCGTGAGGGGATTTATGCAACTCTTTCTTGCCTAAAGTGCGTCATTATTGACCTTTGATTTTGTATTTCTGACAATTTATAAGGAGCCGGATCTGAATTGGTGAAATATGATATTAAGGAATGTATGGAATTGTCGGATATGAATTGGATATTGTAATGTTGAGGAAATACAGGTATGTTAGCTCGATTTACGAGCTAACGTAAGCAGGGATGAGTTAAATATATAAATAAACTAGCTGCCTCCGGCTCGCTTCGCTCACCTCGGCAACCGCCAAGGGGGCTGCGCCCCCCTGGACCCCTGCAACATGATTTTTCCAGATATGTTGTTTTACGTTACTCAAAATTTTTTATAACAACCTTTTTTTACCCGAATTATTATCTAAAATTAAATTTACTAAATCATAAAAATAACGGAAGTTGTATCCAGGCGGGTAATTAGTGATCAGCGATACAAAGCTCTACTACCCTTCCCTTGGATCCACAAGTGGCAGTTGCTTCCCTCGACTACTTATTCTAGGATTCTCCCTGATAATACCTGTACAAGTTTCTTTTAGTTACTCTATTGAGCTACTAAATTAGTAACCGGTAAGAATTACAAATATATATAATACTAGCTGCCTCCGGCTCGCTTCGCTCACCTCGGCAACCGCCAAGGGGGCTGCGCCCCCCTGGACCCCTGCAACATGATTTTTCCAGATATGTTGTTTTACGTTACTCAAAATTTTTTATAACAACCTTTTTTTACCCGAATTATTATCTAAAATTAAATTTACTAAATCATAAAAATAACGGAAGTTGTATCCAGGCGGGTAATTAGTGATCAGCGATACAAAGCTCTACTACCCTTCCCTTGGATCCACAAGTGGCAGTTGCTTCCCTCGACTACTTATTCTAGGATTCTCCCTGATAATACCTGTACAAGTTTCTTTTAGTTACTCTATTGAGCTACTAAATTAGTAACCGGTAAGAATTACAAATATATATAATATTAGTCCTAAACTTTTATAATTTTTGAAAAATGATTGTAACTTTTGACAGATCGAGCCGATCACCTTGAAAATTTGGGTGGATACGTAGAAAATATGCCTGAATCGAATAAAATTCTTTTTGATATTAAAATTTTTCCTCGGTTTTCCGTTTTTTTGGTTTTATTTTTAAATTTGATAAAAATTTTTTTCTTGGAAATTCAGTTTTTTCAACATCAAAATTTTTTGTCGTTATCAATCGAAATAAAACCTAGCCTATGTTTTGACCCATAATTTTTGCCGTCTTTTGCCGTAAACCCCATGTCTGTAGCTTTTATCGTGTTCTCGTTTATCGCGTTCGGACACACATAATTAAAGATTTATATATATATAGGATTAGTCCTAAACTTTTATAATTTTTGAAAAATGATTGTAACTTTTGACAGATCGAGCCGATCACCTTGAAAATTTGGGTGGATACGTAGAAAATATGCCTGAATCGAATAAAATTCTTTTTGATATTAAAATTTTTCCTCGGTTTTCCGTTTTTTTGGTTTTATTTTTAAATTTGATAAAAATTTTTTTCTTGGAAATTCAGTTTTTTCAACATCAAAATTTTTTGTCGTTATCAATCGAAATAAAACCTAGCCTATGTTTTGACCCATAATTTTTGCCGTCTTTTGCCGTAAACCCCATGTCTGTAGCTTTTATCGTGTTCTCGTTTATCGCGTTCGGACACACATAATTAAAGATTTATATATATATAGGATAGGATTAGAGAATGCGGATGTAATGGCTCGAATTATCACCTATCATACGTAACAATATATCCAAAAATAATTTTTAATTTTTTTCAAAAAATTACAATTTTTCTAGTTTTGATTCAAGGAATTATTTTAACCTTATTTTTTAATATCTGGTTCCTAGTTTGAAAACTAGAAATCAATAAATTTCTGTTTTATAAAACAGAAAAAATTTGTATCTAGTTTTAATTCAAGGAATTTATTCGCTTTTCTTATCGAACATTTAATTTCTTGTTTCAATCCTAGGAAATAAGTCGTTTCCATATATTGTAAAACAGAAATCTCTTCATTTCTAGTTTTAAAAAAGGAAAGATAGTAATTTCCAGTTTCCAACAGTGAAATTGATGCTATTTCCAGTTTCGTCCGCCAAAATTCCTAGGTCGATGCGGAGTGGGATGGTAATATTTACATAATTTATTTAAATAACAAAACTTTTTGATGTAATTATAACCATCGATTTCGGTTATGTTTATAAGTTATTTTTCTAGATGCAAAAGATACACACAGAGCCGTAAACTCGGAAATTTTAAAAACAAAACTCGGATTTAGCGTTATTCCGGGTTTTGAAAGTTAGTTCCAAGCGTAAAGAGAAATGAAAACCTGAATCAGACTATTTCTATGTTTCAAAACTCAGAAGCAAGGTTATTCCGGGTTTGCATCTAGACTCCGAGTTTTAAAACCCTAAAGTAATGAAAAACTAAGTTTCGAAAAACATAATTGGAGAGGGTGCTTTGCCATAACCTATAGAATATGCGTAAAACTGGGCATTTATATACATAAAAAATATAAACATAAATGTAAATATATAAATATATAAATATAAATAAATAAACTATTTACATAAATAAAATATATAGATAATTTATAAATGTATATTTAAATGCATATATAAATTTTCATTAGCAAATTTTTAAAATATGCTTTTTAATTCGGAAATTAATAAATCAATATTTCAAAACCCGGTTTTCGCATATTCTAGGTTTTGGCAAAGTGCCCTCTCCAATTCTGTTTTTCAAAACTTAGTTTTTCATTACTTTAGGGTTTTGAAACTCGGAGTCTAGATGCAAACCCGGAATAACCTTGCTTCCGAGTTTTGAAACATAGAAATAGTCTGATTCAGGTTTTCATTTATCTTTACGCTTGAAACTAACTTTCAAAACCCGGAATAACGCTAAATCCGAGTTTTGTTTTTAAAATTTCCGAGTTTACGGCTCTGTGTGTACATACTTCTATTTCTATTATTTTTACTTTTGTCGCCGCCTTAATTAATTTGTAATAATGAAAATAACTGTATTATTGACGTTTTGCGAGAATTAGTCCAGGTCTCATGGATGAGTAATAAAAACTTTAGGTATGAGGTCTTATGCAACGCGACTGCTTGGGCAAAAAAGGCCATTTTCGTCTAAAAGGACTATTTTAGCTAAGAGGTCTTATACAATAGTGACTGTTGTAGTCAAAAGGACCACTTTGTCCCAAAAACACCAACAGCAACGGCTTAAGGGTCCAGTTTGTCCTAGAAAGAACGTTTTGGGTAAGAGTTTTTAAAAAACAGTGATAGTTTAGACCAAAACGTCCACTTTGGCCCAAAATGACCATTTTAGGTAAGGGGTCTTATAAAACATTGATTGTTAAGGCCAAAAGGACCACTTTGGCCTAAAAACACCATTTTGGGTAAGTGAACTTATGCAACAGTCATTTTTTAGCTAAGCAGGGCCACTTTGGCCCAACCCAAAAGTGTCATGCGACAGCGGCGGTAGCGTTTATAACCTTATAATATACTGAGATAAGAGTATTCATTAATTTTTTCATTTATATTAACCCTAAACGTTAAAATTTATTTAAAAAAATGTACATATGGTTGTATTTCGCCCATGCTGCACCAGATTACTCCTGCGTTAATTGGGTGCAGCATGGGCTTAATACACCCATTCTTTTTTTTTTACGGAAAATATAAATAAACGTTAAAAAATTTGATCAATTATTTTTTGTAAAGTATTGAAAATTAAAAGCAGAAAGCAAAACGCACTATGGTAGGAACCACAAAAAAATCAAAACGCAATCAATGTTTTAAATTACATAGATAAAAGAATTGATCTAATTAGTATAATTAGAAATATTCATAAACGCACAACTTTTCTTGTCCTAAAAATTGTTGCTGTTTTTCAAATCAGACCTAAAAACTTAACATAATAAGGAAAACATATTCAAGGTAGTTTATAAATTCATAAAACTGTTGGTTTCTACTCCCTAAGTAAAATTCATTTTTACATCCGCTGTCCAGATCCAAAACAGCATAGCATATCAAAACAGCATATGGTTGTATTTCGCCCATGCTGCACCAGATTACTCCTGCGTTAATTGGGTGCAGCATGGGCTTAATACACCCATTCTTTTTTTTTTACGGAAAATATAAATAAACGTTAAAAAATTTGATCAATTATTTTTTGTAAAGTATTGAAAATTAAAAGCAGAAAGCAAAACGCACTATGGTAGGAACCACAAAAAAATCAAAACGCAATCAATGTTTTAAATTACATAGATAAAAGAATTGATCTAATTAGTATAATTAGAAATATTCATAAACGCACAACTTTTCTTGTCCTAAAAATTGTTGCTGTTTTTCAAATCAGACCTAAAAACTTAACATAATAAGGAAAACATATTCAAGGTAGTTTATAAATTCATAAAACTGTTGGTTTCTACTCCCTAAGTAAAATTCATTTTTACATCCGCTGTCCAGATCCAAAACAGCACTATCTGTCATTTTTAGATGTTTTTTTACCATTTATAATACTCTAATCTATGTAAAAAATTATAAACTATAATCTAAAAATGATAGATAATGTTGTTTTGAATGAGGATGGCAGAAACAAGCCTAAGGTTTTTTAAAATAAAAACGTAATAACATAAATTTATAATATTTCACAAACTTTGATGTTTCTTATTGTAGTTAAAATTGGTAATATGATTATTGTACCCATAAAATTTAAGAACGTATCTCAGTGGATTGAAAGAGAGAGAGGTCTTTTCGGACCTCTTTCTTTTTCTCACGAGTTTTGTATAAGAAATCCCAAAATGTTTTTGTTTATATTTATGCAAATAAACATCTAGGAGCTCTGAAATTTTTTCTACGAGTTTTTATAATAATAAATTATATTTTAACCAAATACTATCAAAATCTGTTCTGTAAATTTTTTACAATACGTACTTATTAAATTACATGCATATTTCACGTAAGACATTTTAAAGGCTTCCAAAAAAAATTTACAGAACAGATTTTAATAATATTTAGTTAAAATATAATTTATTATTATAAAAACTCGTAGAAAAAATTTCAGAGCTCCTAGATGTTTATTTACATAAATATAAACAAAAACATTTTGGGATTTCTTATACAAAACTCGCGAGAGAAAGAAAGAGGTCCAAAAAAACCTCTCTCTCTTTCAATCCACTGAGATATGTCCTTAAGTTTGTTATTGACATATAAATTCCATTCTATTATTCACCTAACCAAAAAAAAAATTTACAAGCTGATCTTTTATATAGAATATTTGTAAAAACACAAACATTCATGAAGAAAAAATCACCTTTACACTTCTTCAGCAGATTAAATATTTAACAAATGAATATACTCGAAAAGCTAGGAAGTTTGATTTATAAAACCGTAAAGTATTTTTTTGAAAATATAACTCTATTCATGAAACTCAATTTTTTGTTAAAGAAAATAGTTTGTTTTTAACTAATATTCATAAGTTTGTGATATTTTGAAAAATTTAATAAATATATTTTAATTTTACAATTTTAATAGTTATGTAAGGTTCACAATAAAACTTAGTCAAAAACTAAGTTAAAATTTTTAAAGTTTATTGAAAATTATAACATTAAGGTAAATAAGTTAAGAAAATAACAATTATTGAAACCTTAATTTTTTTTTAATATTACTAAATAATAATTATTATTAATTAAAAAATAAAACAACCAGTAGTTACATAATAAAAATTGGTTCAATTACTTCAAAATATATAAAACTGAAAATATGTCAAAAATCGTAACTGAAATTAAATATACAAGAAAACAGAATAAATAAAAACTGTTTTGTTAAAAAATTAAAAAAATAAAAACGATAATAGTGGATATTTGTTTATTGAGACTGGCATATACAATATTCAAACAAAAGCATTATTGAATTATTTCAATAAAAACAACACTTAAAAAATATAGACTTATTCAATATTTTACCTGGTTGAAAAATGCAGCGTTAGATAATTTAAATAATTTAGAACTTATTAATATTCCACACCTAGTCGACATGTTGCCCTAAAAAAGTCAACCTACAATTAAATCTTGGAATTCGTTTCTGCTAAGAGCTGAAGATAAAAATTGAGAAAAATAGAATAAAGAAATCAAATTACTAACGTATATCAAAGAGGTTAAACTAAAAGAGTACACAAAAGTATAGTTGAGCGCGAGGCAGGAACTGTATTCGCTCAGTGCAGGTAGGCGTGGCGATGAAAAAATCTATCGAAGCGCTCATGGTGGCAGGCTCTGAACTAGCTACTCGGGGCTTTTTATACTGTTTAGCATGGAAAATGAAAAAAATATCAAGTAATTTTAAAATTTTTAATTATTTTTCCAATTTCAAGTTTTCAAAAGCATTTAAATAACAGTATATTTTATATATACACTTAAAAATAGTAGCAAGACATTTTTTTATTTTATAAAATTAATTAAAAATCAAATTATAGTGCGGGTAGTCAATGAAAACAAAATCGTACATAACCGGAGTAACTTACAAAAACTATTAATATTTTAAAAATTTATTTAAATAAACTGTTTTATTTTTATTAAATATTGTAAAACAAATTATTTGGAATTATTTCATATAAATTACATGCAAAAATATTTTTTAATTACTTTGTAATTACAATTTTTAATTGATTTCCATATGCTTTACATTATAAATGCCCCGAATAGAAGGAGGGGTACCACGTGATTAAGCATAAATTTCCCCTCCTGCACTGAGCGAATAGTACAAACATACAGCGGGTGAGGTTCCTATTTGTCAGATTAGTTAAAAAGTGGGGGTTCTTTCTTTCTCTCAATCTACTGTTCTGCATGTATGTATTTGTAATAACTACACTAATTCAACTCATAGCATTTCTTCCCGCACTAAAAATTTAAAACGATTTGCATTTGAAATTTTATTTTTTTAAAGAATAGGGGGCAAGCCCCCTGCGTGCTAAAGCGCCAACCCCCTCAGATTATATTTTATGTTTAATCGAAAAGTGTTTTAATTCACAAATAAAAACAATTGTACAGTGAGATATTAATTTCAAATAATGAACTTTTTTCATAATTTTAATAAACATTACATTATTTTTATTCTTCAAAATTTATCTCAAAAAAAAAATATTGCATTATTGTCCCTCGGTGCTACGCACCTCGGGCCAGAATCCTTTTAATCCCTCTAAATAAATTTTTGAAGTTTTTACTTCTTATGTGTCACCGCACCCCTCTTTTTTATTTCTACGAGGAGTTAAAATTTAAAAAATCGTCATGACGAATCGTCATGACGAAATCGTCATGTTGAAATTGGAAAGAAAGAAAAAGAATACTTATCCCCACTTGCCGGTAAATCCGAACGTAAGCGAGGGCTTTCGGGAGAGTTCGTTCGTAGGTAGATTCGGATGATTTTGGTGTTAATTTTTTTTTTCTTTTTTTTTTATTTTCTTTCTTTCTTCTTTCGCCGGCAGTCACCGAGCGTAATCGTGGGTGTTCGGAAGGATTAAAAAATTGGGATATGTTATACTTTTCACAGAATCTCCTAATTATCTTGAAATTTTTACAGTGTTATTTGAATATTAAAAACATTAATTACCCTTAATTTGAACAATATTTGTTCTGTAATAGCTCTAGCTCAGCAAGTATACCTCCTTAAAAGAAAATGATTACTAAATTTAGTAAAAACTTCATTCTTATGTCCATAGACATACTGTCCGGTTTTTCTTCTGTTCTGGTCGGCGAAATTTTTTAATAGGATGACGAAATACTTGAATTAATGTTCATGTTATTATACAAATATAATTAATTTTCTATTAGTTTAAATCATTTTTCATTAAAATTTATAATTATTTTTACAGTTTATATTATATAAATTAATATTTACAATTGTCTACAAATTTGTATACAGCACGCCGCTAACACTACAGAGCATCAATGAAGCGGCCAATTAGATAAAGATGACGAAATTTTTAGGAGATTGTAAAATAAAATAATTATGGTATTTCTTATTTCCGTATTTTTTACACAAAATTTTATTAATAATTATAAGTATTTTAAAAAATAATAAAAATTAGAACTAATGAAATAAATACAGAAAAAATCAGCGCAACCAATCACTACCCGAATAAATTAGACGAAAAATTATGTCACATGAGTTTTTTAGAGATAGAAATTTACCTCAAGAGAAAAATATTTAATATTGCATCTGAATGCAAATACTAATTACTATCCCTCGAAATAAATTTTTCTTTTGTCCTGGACGGCGAAATTTTACATTTGGATGACGAAATACTCGAATAAGTTTTCATATACTACTATATCATAAATAAAAACCAATATTATTTTTATTTTCAAAATTTATTTCAAGAAAAAAATATATATCGTATCTGAATGCAAATATTGATTACTGTCCCTCGGTGCTACGCACCTCGGGCTAGAACCTTTTTCAACCCCCGACATTAATTTTTCTTTTGTCCTGGACAGCGAAATTTTATAATAGGATGACGAAATACTCGAATGAGTTTTCATATATTATATATGTCGCATCTACAGTTGTAATGTTTTATTATAGTTTAAACATTTAATTTTATTAAAATTTATAATTATTTTGACAGTTTATAATAATAAATTAAAAAATTAATATTTAAAATTGTTTTACAAATTTTTTATACAGCCCGCAGCTGACACTGCAGAGAAAAAATGAATCGATTAATTAGATAAAATCGAAGACGAAATTTTTAAAAGATTGTATAATAAAATGAGAATATTATTATATTTCTTATTTATATTTAATTATAATGAAAAATACCCAAAATTTTATTATTAATTAATAAAAGATTCAATTATAATTCAATATAATAATAAAAATTATTTAACGCGCGAGAGTATAGTGCTGTTAAAACATTACAGCGCGTGCGCCAGAGTAAATCGATGACAAAATTCGTTACATTTCAGTTTTATAGAGAAAGATTAATAAAAGATTCAATTATAATTCAATATAATAATAAAAATTATTTAACGCGCGAGTGGATAGTGCTGTTAATACATTACAGCGCGTGCGCCAGAGTAAATCGATGACAAAATTCGTTACATTTCAGTTTTATAGAGAAAGATTTACTGAAAATACGTTTTATGAGCACCGAAAATGAAAAAGAAAAATAGACGAGGCCGCGACTACCACCATGGTTTTCTGGTAGTTTGGACCCTAAGGAATGCAAAAAAAACGTGAACATGAAATCGGCGATAGATGCCAAAAATATTTTGCCACATTTATGTCAAAAACCGTGTTTTTCGTATCTGAGCTACCCCAAATTTTCAAAATAACTTTTTAGGTAAATAAAATTAAAAAAAAAAAAGAAAAAAAAATTTAATTGCCAAAGAAAAACTACTCCAAAAGAAAAAAAAAATTATTCTTTTTACGATGAAATTTAGCCAAGTTATCATCAATTTAAGATTTTACTCGAATGTTCCTTAAAAAAGATATTGAGAAAAGTCTGTTTTTGAACTTAAAATATACATTATTTGCTTGATTATTATGTTAAAATACCAATTTTTTTTTTTTAATCGTTTACTCTAATCCCTGAGTATTCATTTCTTCAAGAAAAAAATCTTTTTTTTTACCACATTTTAACTTTTAGGTCAAAAAACAATGAAAATCTGTGTTAAATAAATATTGCTACTTACAGTTTTCAAAGGTTTCTGACCTAAAAATTAAAATTTTGTCAATAAAAATGATTATAATTTTGTATTGAACTAAAGCTAGAGGGTTTTTCAACGACCCTCTAACTTTAGTTCAATACAAATAAAAATTAACATTGACTTTCTAGATATCGCATCGGTCACATTACTTCCCAATAGAATTTCAATCATTTTTAAGACAAATTTCAGCAATAATATGAATTATTCGCTTGATATTCATCCTAAAATAATAATTTTTTTTTAAAATAAATTAATTTTTCCCAGTGTATTCATTTCGTAAAGAAAAAAATCATTTTTATTGA
This sequence comes from Anagrus nilaparvatae, assembly GCA_022575985.1. NCBI lineage: Eukaryota > Metazoa > Arthropoda > Insecta > Hymenoptera > Mymaridae > Anagrus > Anagrus nilaparvatae. Next base: position 34,170,634 of record JAKSXM010000007.1, read on the forward strand.
CCAAATTTCAATTTTTAGGTCAAAAACTGTGTTAAGTAAAGAGCATCCCGGAATATAAGGGGAAAATCTGCACCAGAATGATTTCTAAAAAATCTCAATTTATAAATTAAATTTCTCAGTTTACCTGAATGGTCCTCCTGGTCCACGGGGAATTTAATATTATTTTATGTATAAACAATCTATAAAAGGTTTTTTAGATATCATTATGGTGCAGATTTTCCCCTAATATTCCGGAATATGCTCTTTAGGTTATTTCGGGTTGCTGCTTACAGATTTCAAAGGCTTTTGGCCTAAAAATTGAAATTTGGTCAATATAAATGATTTTTTTTCCTTAAAGAAATGAATACACTGGCAAAAATTAATTGATTTTAAAATTAATTTAATGATGAATATCAAGTGAATAATTCATATTATTGCTGAAATTAGTCTTAAAAAGATTATTTCTGATACTTCCCGTACAAAGCCACTGTATACAGAAATTTTTTTTAATATTTTTTTTAACAAAACATTAAATAGCACATAAGAAATGGGTCTTACGTATGGTCAGGGGAATTATTTGCTACTCAACTGTATAAAATAACCCTTAGGGGTCTATTGGGTCCAACCGGATAAAAATTAAATCCTGATGTATAAATTGGTTCCTAGGGACGGAAATGGACTGTTGGGGTAATATACGGGTTGAGAATGATAAAATAAATACCAACGGATAGAATTAGCTGTCTCGTGCCCATTGGGCCCAATTGGGAAAAAATAAGATACTGATTTACAAAATGATATCCAGGGACAAAAATGGACTGTAGTGGTAAAAAATGGGTCCAGTATGATATGATAAATACTACCAGATGAATTTGGCCATCCAGGGGCCCATTGGATCTATCGTTAAAAATGAAATTCTTATGTATAAATTGATTCCTAGGGACGAAAATTGACTGTTGGCGTGAAAAATATGTCGAGAGCGACAAAATAAATACCAACTGATTTACAAATTGATCCCCAGGGATGAAAATCACTATAGAGGTAAAAAATCGCTTCATTATGATGAAATAATTACCAATAACTAATAAAATCGGACATCCAGGGGCATATTGGGCCCAACTAGGTAAAAATGGAATCCTGATGTATAAATTGATTCCTAGGCACCAACATATAACAAATACCAACAGATATTTAAAATAGACTATTCGGGTAAAAAATGGGTAGAGAATAATAAAATAAACACCAATGGATAAAATCAGCCATCCAGGGACCTATTAGGCCTGATCGGTCAAAAATGAGATTCTGTTCTACAAATTGATCCAACATAAGAATCTTTTATTATTAATATCTTTTTTATCTTCTCGTTATTTCTACAGTCTCGTCTCGTGTGTCCTGGCTGTCCGCAGTTAAAACAAGTGAAAAATGGAGGGTCAACTTCCTTGTCCGTAGTTACTGGGTCAAGGCCTTTAAGGTCACTTCCCCTAAACATTATTCCTGTATTTATATATAATTCCGGTTGAAGAGGAACTAAGGGGAACGCGTCTAGGGTAGGTCTCTCGGGCCTTTTATGAAGGGGTACAACTTTCTCCTTTTTCTTCTTGTCATTATCTAGGTCAACAGGTTTCCCTATCGAAGGATTGCATATGCAACATTGCAGATGCCATGTGCACCGTTGCATATGCAACATTTTTAAAAAAATGTTTAAAAAATGTTAAAAAATAAAGGATTTAAGATTCGGGAGTAAAAAACGATTTTCGGTAAAAAAATTATATTTCTAACCGAAAAACAGTTTTTCGGAAGTTATAGATTACAGGCAGTAAAAATTTGATACTTAAATATAAAAATAATATTCTTACTATATAAAAGGATCACAACGCCAATACTTATGATATTTGAGTATAAGTTTTCATAATTTTAACCTGACATAATTTTTCGGGAATCCAATATGGCGGACCGAAAAATTGAATAAATAGAAGAAATAGCATTTATACTCAATCGAGGGGTTTTTGGGGACAGCAAATATAATATTTCAATTAAAATTTTTAATTATTTACCCTGAAGTGAATTTTCGGGAATCCAATATGGCGGACCGAAAAATTGAATAAATAAAAGAAATAGCAATTATACCCAATGAAGGGGTTTTTCGGGGACAGCAAATATAACATTGCAGTAAAAAATTTTAATTTTTTACCCTCATGTGAAATTTCGAGGATCCAATATGGCGGAACAAAAAATTCAAAAAAAATATCATTTTTACTCAATCAAGGGGTTTTTGGGGACAGTAAATATTATATTTCAAGAAAAATTTTAATTATTTACCCTGAAGTGAATTTTCGGGAATTCAATATGGCGGACCGAAAAATTGAATAAATAAAAGAAATAGCATTCATACGCCATCAGGGGGTTTTTTGGGGAGAGCAAATAAAACATTGCAGTAAAAAATTTTAATTTTTACCCTGATGTGAAATTTCGGGAATCCATTATGGTGGAACAAAAATTAAAAAAAAATAGCATTTTTACTCAATCAAAGGGTTTTTGGGGACAGTAAATATTATATTTCAAGAAAAAAATTTTAATTATTTACCCTGAAGTGAATTTTCGGGAATCCAATATGGCGGAACAAAAAATTCAAAAAAAATATCATTTTTACTCAATCAGGGGGTTTAACAGGATGTGATTTTAATCCCTCCGCCAATCTTTCTATCAATGGCATTGGCGACTCTTGATTATCGGGAACTTCAAGTTCTTCGATTCTAGGCTGTACTTCTATGTCATTTTTCTTCTCGTTGTTAGTTTCGACCTTAGGTTTTCTTGGCGGACTTTTTTCTATCACTGGCTGTTTCCTTTTGATAAAGGCAACCGGGGCCGATTGACCATGTACATTTACAAGGAAGATTCCTTCACGATCAGTTTCTTGGTCGTAAGTTGTATCTTGGGGGACTGGCGTTGGTTCTATTGGATACAAGAGGTTCTCCTCTTCTTCCTTTGATGGAAGATCTAATTGATCGATCAGATTGATCTGCTCCAACAATTCCTTTTCTAATTCTAGAGACATGGCTACCAATTTCTAAATCAGAAGAAAAACTGTTGACTTGTCCTTCTGCTTGTCCCCTATAACAATTTATTTTATTTATTTCCTTCAAATTTTGGCCATTATTTGGGATCAGGTAGGGAGGTTTAAGGCGGCGTAATTGCGAGACATGAACCTTATCCAATCTGCTAGTCGAGACTACTTTATACGTGTTTTGCGATAAAATCTTAGTGATTTTCGTAGGTTCTTCAGTCCTAGGCGCGAGTTTCGCAGAAAAATGTTTATCTGACGAAGATAAACATTGCGTCTGACGAAGAACCATATCCCCCTCCTTAAACGTTACCTCCTTCCTATCTTTGTCAAAGTAAACCTTTTGTTTTTCACGTGCATTATCAATGTACTTGGCCACTAGATCTCTTAAAATTCTTAACTTTTTTAGCCTATCTGTCCATGATTCTGGGTCAATTTTATGTACATTGATGATATTTGTTTCCCCTTCCCTTTCCAATTCCCGTCGCAAACTTTTTACCGGCTTTGGTTTCCCACCGTAATTTAAAAACGCAGGAGAACATTTCACAGATTCTTGCTTAGCCGTGTTTATGGCATGTCTAAATTCATGTAGGTGCAAGTCCCAGTTACGGTGGTCCGATTCTATAAACATTCTTATCATAGTTTTTAAATTACGATTTTGGCGTTCCACGGAATAATAGGGGGGGGGGGGGGTAGTTATAAACCGTACACCGTAATCGTTTAGCATCTTTTCGACTAGATTATTGTCAAACTCTTTACCGTTGTCCGCTAAAAAATACTCTGGTGTTTCCCACCTAAACAAGATTAATTCTTCGAACGCCTGAGCGATGTTTTTGCCATCTTGTCTCCTGATAGGTTTTAGCTCAACCATTTTCGTGAATAAATCTTGAAAAACTACTAAATATTTGAAGCCATTTTTACTTGGAGGAAACTCCATACAATCGGCGCAACTACCGTCCAGGGTGATTCTACGATTCTTTTACCCATTAAGTCCTGTGGCCCGGTTTGCACCGATTTATGTCTTTGGCATTCTAGATAGGAAGATACATATTGAAGGGTATCATGGAACATTCCTGGCCAAAAATATGTTCTCGCTAATCGATCATATGTTTTTGTAATGCCAAAATGACCTGAATACGGTTCATGATGTGCTTCTTGGAAAGCCCTTCTAATCCAATCTCGTGGTAAAACTAATTTCCAGCTATTTTCTTCTTCATCGATTGGGTCTAACAAATAATCTTTTCTGTGCATATACATTTTATTATCTATTAACTGCCAGTCAGGAAATTTCCATGGCCAAGTTTGAATTTCTTTGATTCTTCGCAAATACCATTGATCTGTTATTTCTTCTAATACCGCTAAAAAGTCTTGTTCACTGTCGTCGCATGAATCTTTTAAATCTTTATATGGGATTCGTGATAGAGCATCGGGAACATAATTTAAACAACCTTTTCTATATTGTATGTCAAAGTCCCATTGTTGCAATTCTAAGGCCCATCGTGCGAGACGTCCAGTAGGTTCTTTTAAATTATTCAGCCATTTTAAACTTGAATGGTCTGTAATGGCTGTAAAGTTATAACCTTCTAGATAGGGTCTGAATTTTTTTATTGCCCATATCAAAGCTAAATATTCGCACTCTGTAGCGCTATAATTCTTTTCCGCATCAGTTAATACTCGACTAATATAGACGATTGGGTGTTCTCCGTCATCATGCTGTTGCGTAAGCACAGCACCTAAGAATTCGCCGCTAGCGTCAGATTGTACCGTGAATCTCTTTGAAAAATCAGGCCTAGCGAGTACCGGGTTACTGACCAAGGCCATTTTTAATTTTTCAAAGGATTCCTTCTAGATAGGGTCTGAATTTTTTTATTGCCCATATCAAAGCTAAATATTCGCACTCTGTAGCGCTATAATTCTTTTCCGCATCAGTTAATACTCGACTAATATAGACGATTGGGTGTTCTCCGTCATCATGCTGTTGCGTAAGCACAGCACCTAAGAATTCGCCGCTAGCGTCAGATTGTACCGTGAATCTCTTTGAAAAATCAGGCCTAGCGAGTACCGGGTTACTGACCAAGGCCATTTTTAATTTTTCAAAGGATTCCTGTTGTTCTTGACCCCAAGTCCACTTAACGTCCTTGTTTAACAACTTAACAAGAGGTAATTTTAGTTCCGCAACTTTTTCAATAAACCTGGAATACCATCCTACCATACCTAAAAATCGCCTTAGTTCTTTTAGGTTAGTAGGGGCTGGGTATTCTAAGACCGGTTTAATTTTTTCTTCGTCTGGTCTAAGGCCATTTGCATCTAACACAAATCCTAGATATATAATCTCCTTACAGCCAAATTAGCATTTTTCGGGATTTATTGAGAGTCCTGCTTCAACCAATTTTTTTAAAACTATCCTTAGGTATTTTAAGTGTTCTTCAAAAGTCTCCGTTGCTATAACTATATCATCCTGATAAGTTAAAACGCAAGGTTCGAGGTCTGGCGTGATTATCTTATCCATCAGTCTCTGGAAGGTTTTAGGGCCATCGGTGATGCCAAAAGGTATTATATTATTTACCCCTTTTACTGTTGTTTGGAGGTTACCGGGGTCTGAGTAGCCTCTGTTTGCCAGTTTCCCATTGACTGGTTTTTCTGTTCCTGGCATTTAATGCAGTTACGGTAAGCTACGTCTAAATTGCCGCAATCAAAGCATACTAATCGATTTCCTAATTGAGGACATGCCCTAGCTTTATGACCCACTTCTGAACATAGAGTACATGTACCGCTAAAAGGGGCTCTAGTATAAGACTGGTGCATATTTGCTGTAGGTTGATTTTGGTAAGCTTGGTTGGGTCTGACAATATTTTGATTAGGGTTGAATTGATTGTAATTATTTGGGTAAAAACTTTGGGGGGTGGGGATAAAACCAAGGGTTTTGGGGTAAACCTGGCGTTTTGGGGTAGAACTGCTGGTTTCCCTGCGCCTGGTACCCTCCCTGAGAAAAATTCGGTCTACGAGGTCGCGACTACCCTGACATCTGACCGGGTGTCGTATTATTTACTTGCTGCTGTTTTGGTTGCTGCTGGGTATTTGGATGCTTAACTTGCTGTGTATTATTTACCGTGTCAGTAGTTATGGCGGCTATATCTTCTTTATTTTCTTGATTTTGCGTTGACTTTTTCTTGGCCTTTTTAGGTTTCTTTTCCTTTTTAGCTATTTCATTGTTATTTTCTGTCTCTTCTTCGTTAGATACTTGTATAGCTGCAATTTTCGTTTTTACCGTTTTTTCCTCGTATGCTAACTCAGGAATTATCATTTTATCCTTAGACTTAGGGGCAACGTATCGCGAGCGTATTTCAACCGCTTTTTCATGCTTTTTACCTAAGCTTAAAAGTGTTTTAAAATTTTCAATCTTATGAGTTTGCATTTATGTTTCCATATATCGCTGGTAATCAGGGTGTAAAACCCTAAGTGCCATAGTCACTAATTTTAGTTCAGATTGTATTTTTAACTGCTCTAACATCTCTTTTATCTTCGTATTTCTGAATCGCTGTTTTCCTACCCATTTTAAAAGAAAGGTTTAATATTATATTGTGATAAAGGATGATAAACCTAACTTAACAAGAGAAAATTTTCTAATTTATATTAATTAATATCTATTTATTTAAAATCAAAACTTCTATCTTTCCCTCAACAACTATTATCTTTATTATCTATCCTTATCTAATCAAAAAAAAATCTAACTAATTCAGAGATCTCAAAAAAAATATTGTAATATCGCAAAGGAAAAATTTTCAAAGTTGACAGGTAAACAACCTCAAAAAAAATTTTAAAATTGGGCCGAGAACAACCTAAAAAAAAATTGTTTTTACAAAAAAAAAAATTTTATTACAGTCAAGTCGATGTGGTTATTATGGTAAGTAACTGTCCAAGAGAATAATTTGCTTGTAGTCTTTAAAAAAAAAAAAGGGAAAAAGCTTTTTAATAATTGTAAACTGAATTAAATTTCCAAAAAAAAAAGAGAAAAATTTTAACTAATTTGTAATTTTAATTCAATTAACAAAGACATCAACTGCTTTTAAACTAGTTTGTTTAATTAAATTATTTTGCAAAGTCTTCCCTGTACGGGTACCAAAAATAAATTAATATTTTCCTTTACTTATATAAATATTTTTACCGCAATATTTTTACACCTTTTATATTTTCCGCTAATTAAATTTTGCAGGGCATATAAAGAATGTACAATAACCTTGCCTAACTTTTTCTAGTTACTTTATATTAACCAAAATGAAATCGTTTTTCTCGCAAATGAAAATTTAGGTTCTATTTCGCAAGCTAGAAAAATATTTTCTGTTGTGCTTATAAATTTCCTCAGTGAAAGAAAATATCTGGAAATATTTTGAATTTAAATACACTAAAAAAATTTACAGGGGGAAAAAATTTCCGAACGGCCGATGACGTTACAGTGACATAGGCCATAGTTTTGCGACTCAGATATCGTACTTTTGGGGATATTCAATTTTTACTATTTTTGGGAAATTTTTTGAAAATTTGATTAAAAAGTGAAGTATCTGAAAAATATGATAAAAGTAAAAAATAATTATTTTGATATTATAATAACACAGCTGCACAAAAAAAAAAAAAGTTCTGATCCTGTAACTAGACCTTCCTACAGGTAAGTTTTTCGAGGTCCTAAAACCGAATCTGAAGTCAGAATTTAGCCTACACCCTCAGATTTTGCCCCAGCTACCCCCAACCACCCTCTAAACCGCCCAAAAAGCAAATATTTTACTATATCCAAAAGTTAAAAATAAAAGTACTTTAGTTACGTATTTTGATGTCCTATAACCGAATCTGAAGTCAGAATTTAGCCTACACCCTCAGATTTTGCCCCAGCTACCCCCAGCTACCCTCAGCCACCCTCTAAACCACCCCAAAAATCAAATATTCTACTATGTCCAAAAGTTAAAAATAAAAGTACCTTATTTACGTATTTTGATGTTCTAAAAACGAATTTTAAGTCAGAATTTACCTATCACCCTCAGATTTTGCCCCAGATACCCCCAGCTACCCTCTAAACCAACCCAAAAATCAAATATTTTACTATGTCCAAAAGTTAAAAATAAAATAATTTAAGTTACGTATTTTGATGTCCTAAAACCGAATCTGAAGTCAGAATTTAGCCTACAATCTCAGATTTTGCCCCAGCTACCCCCAGCTACCCTAATTTATAACTTTTGCACAAAGTAAAATATTCACCCTCTGGGGCAGTTTAGAGGGTGATTGGGATAGCTGGGGCAAAAACTAAGGGTGATAGGTAAATTCTGACTTGAAATTCGTTTTTAGAACATCAAAATACGTAAATAAGGTACTTTTATTTTTAACTTTTGGACATAGTAGAATATTTGATTTTTGGGGTGGTTTAGAGGGTGGCTGGGGGTAGCTGGGGCAAAATCTGAGGGTGTAGGCTAAATTCTGACTTCAGATTCGGTTATAGGACATCAAAATACGTAACTATAAAGTACTTTTATTTTTAACTTTTGGACATAGTAAAATATTTGCTTTTTGGGCGGTTTAGAGGGTGGCTGGGGGTAGCTGGGGCAAAATCTGAGGATGTAGGATAAAATTCTGAATAAATTCTGACTTCAGATTCGGTTTTAGGACATCGAAAAACATACCTGTAGGTAGGTCTAGTTACAGGATCAGAACTTTTTTTTTTTTGTGCAGCTGTGTAATTATTAATTATATCGGTTTAGAAACAAATAAAATTTGTTGTTTTCAGTTATAAAAAAAAAATTGTTCCTAATAATTTTTTACAATTATTTAAAATAAAGAATAAAATGTCGTAGACCCATTACAATAAATTTTATTTTTTTTTACCATTTCACGAACTGGTCAACACATCTCTTAAATTTGACCAGTTCACGAATTGGTCATTTTACTTGACCAATTCACGAAATGGTTAATTTCACAAATGGGGTGTAACACATATATACCAAAGAAGATTCCCCTTCTTTTCTACTTCTTTGCACATACACCTACAAAGCCCTGTTCATTTTTATGTACTCTAAGCATGGAAATTTCGCTTTTTAGAAATTATAAACAATAGAAAATCAGTTATTGCTGGTTTATTATATATGTTAATAAAATATTAAATCATTTATAACTTATTTTTTGCATTTTGTTTTGTTTAATTAAATTAAATATTAAAAATAAAAAAATCTCATATGAAAGTGTATACATAGCGGCCCTAGCGATCGGATTTTTTCGCCACTGCGAGCAGTACGATCGAATTCAATTCTCCTTCCACGTCAATCCACGCACCACGCCAATAGTTGATATTACCTGATATAAGTTTAATCATGAGTGTATTTTTGTCTTTTATCCCCTCTTAAGCGACAAATAGGCAGTACTGCAAAGTGCAAATAGGCGATCTAGAAAAGTCTAAAGTGTGTTTTTATGGAAATAAGCTTTATTCTTATTTAATATTTATTCTAATGAGAATTTATAATCAGAATATCAGATATTTTATATGATTTGTTCAGAAAAAAGGCAAAAAAGCTTTCTTTAGCGTAACTAATTGTAAAAACGGAAGCCTTTTAAATAAAGTTAATTATATATACTATGCTTTTTAAAAAAAATGTTCTTTATTAAAAATAATTTTTAATTACAGTTTATTTTTAGAACTTCATTAAAAAATTTTATTGTTTTATAAGTCCAACAATTTTTGTTAGGATTTTGCATTAAAGTAAAATTTTTATAATTACATGATTTTGATTGACAATATGCAGTAAAATGTTTAGTTGATTTAATTAATAACAAGGTAGCAATTGTTAAGTTTAAATGATTCTTTTAGCAAAAAATAGTTTTGCTAATAAAAAACAAATGTGATCAATATTGTAGGTAAATCAATTTTTGTAATTTGAAATATTCCTTTTTAAAATTGAAAAATAAAAACGTTTAATATGAGCGGAGCAGTCAGGCAAGTATTAATAAGTCAAGAAAGATGTACACAATGGTTAGATGCATCAAAAAGTCTTTTACATGATAAGGATAATTTAAAAAAACAGAAAATAGATGATTGTATTGAAGAATTCATTGAAACTGATTCTGAATTTGATTCAGTATCAGAATGTGGTTTAAAAAAAAGAAAACTTGGTTTTCAATTAAAATCTGAAGAATTAAAGATGTTTTGTGAATGGCAGAATTGTAATTTTCAAAGTAAATCATTAGATTCTTTTGTTAAACATGTATCTAATCATATATCAGAATTAGATATAAAAATAACTGGGACTTTGGAATGTTATGTTTGTTTGTGGAATGGTTGTAACTATGAAGATGATGATCCTGAATTAATGAAAAAACATGTTAATTACCATTCTTATCATACCAAAATAAAAACAATTGGAAAAAATGTTAGAAGTAGAACAAAATTACCTGTAAGTATAGAAATAATTTTTCAAATCATAAATAACTTCATAAAATATTTAATTTTTTTTTTTTTCATTTTTTTTTTATATGCATTAATTGAATTATTTAATTGTTTAGAAATGTCATCAAGAAAAGGATTGGATTAGTAAGTGGGATTCATTACCGTTACATGTATGTGATTGGGACCAGTGTGTTTCTAAATCTTTTAGTAACTATCAGTTATTTTTATTTCATGTGTCATCTCATGTAGAAAATAATCCTCGAGGTAACAATGTTCTTGGAGGTGTTAATTGTATGTGGGTTACTTGTCAAAAAAAGTATCCAAATTTGTATAAGCTTCGTGAGCATGTAAGAGTTCATACACGAGAAAAAGTTATAGCTTGCCCTGATTGTGGTAATATGTTCGCCAATAATACAAAATTTTATAATCATTGCAAAAGGCAAATTTCATTATCAGGTATTTATTTTCTAAAATTTATCTAAAACTTAATCAGCATATGTTAATTAAATCAGGGTTGTTAGTTTATGCAAAACTGGCTTTATAAATTTATATGAAATTTATACAGTTATATTCAAAGTTTTATCAGGGTATACCCTATTATTTTTTTTTACAAAATGACTTGTCTGACCATAAGGTTATTTTTAGGGGTACGACAATTGAAATACGAACTTAAAAAAAATTAATAAAAATCACCCGATTTTAACAACTTTTTTCAAAGCATACGACAGATGGCCATTGTATGCTTTATTTTTAAAAGCATAAATAAAAAATGCGTATTAAGGTGGTTCACGGAGTTTATAAAAAACGAATTATATGAACTAAAATTTACTGGAGATGAAGATAATTAAAAAACAAATCCATTGATCCCAAACAATACCCAGGTTCCCGATTAATTAAGAAAGAAATAAGCAACAGAAAATTTTTAAGGTTAAACATGCGTTCTTATGGAAGTTGATATTGTTTTAATTCGTACTAATTCCATTACTCTAGTCAAAATACGGGTTTGTTGGTTGTATAGTTTCTGGCCACCACCAGATTTGGTCTACTACAGATTTTTTGGATCCCTGAACACGAAAATCGGAGTCTTTTCTATGAGAAATAGGGGCTTGACCCTTAATTTGGGCAACAAAGAATTTTTTATAATAATATCATTTTTGTAAAAAGCTTAATTATTATTATTATTATTAAATCTACAAATTTTACGAAGCTTTGCTAAAAAATTTATTTTGGATAATTTTTCAACAATGCTTCGTTTAAAAATTATCAAAAATTTTCGGAAAATACCGTACCCGGCACCACATATTTTATTTTGGAGAGAGTGAACAGTATTCCGGAGCTCTGTAATTACCGACAAATTTCTATGGGGAATCTAGTAAATTTGGGCTGATTTAAGCCAATCGGTTACTGATTTCCTGAAGCCAAAAACTAATTAAAAAAATTTTCCTTTTACAGAAAATATTCTTTTTAGTTCCTCTACACCGCTATCGTCTTTGATTTTTGATATTCGATAATTTTTTTTATTAAATAATAATTTATAATAATAAACAGTTCGCGTCCAATCAAATGGCGTCGAATAGATACGAACTTGTGAATTTTTATTTTATTTAAAAAAATTATCGAATATCAAAAATCGTAGACGATAGCGGTCTAGAGGAACTAAAAATAAAATTTTCTGTAAGAGGAAAATTTTTTTAATTGCTTTTTGGCTTCAGTAAATCAGGAACCGATTAACCTAAATCATCCCAAATTTACTAGATTCCCCATAGAAAATGTCGGTAATTACAGACCTCCGGAATGCTGTTAATGGTAGTTCAAAAAGGAGCGAGAGAAAATTGACAAATGCTCCAGTCAAAATGAGGGTTTGGGGTAGAACTCTGTTGACAGGATGAGATTTGCTCTACTATATGTTTTTTGGGTCGCAGAATACGAATCCGGTATCCAGTAGGGCTGGGGATTACACTTAAATAATAAAATAAGAGAACAGCCTTAAATCAGCAAAAACTACCCCTTTTTAGGAGGATTTTGCAAAATTTTGAAAGTAAAGCTAATATGGTCAAATATATTTTATTTTTTGATGATAGATTAAGAAGATATTGCGATTTTTCATAATTGGCTAAAATTAGGATATATGAGCTAATTCTAGAGGGTTAAAACTACTCCTAAAATTAAAAAAAATAGAAAAAACATGATAAAAGTTTATTTTTTATTCCACAAAAAAAAGTAAAAAAAATAATAGATATATATTTAAAAAAATCATGGGCGATATAAACAACAACAATATTGATAGTAAAATTTTATCATGGTTTTTATGTATGTATAAATTTAGGGGTTGTTTTAACCTCCTCCTCCCGGGGGGGGGGGGGGGAAGGTGAATACATTTTAAGATGATTAAAATAGCATAAAACATTTTAAATATTTGATTCCACAAAAAAAAGTAAAAAAAATTTATTTTATCATGGTTTTGGGTGCCACTCACAGGTCATAATTGTCGTTGTCCAATCGGGGCAGTTTTCGAAAATCAAGTGTAAGAATTTTTTCCGCCGGCTCCGGCATTTTTTTCGATTCGAGAAATATTTATAAAATCCACTTTTTTTCAATTATTTTGTGTTTATAACAACATTACACAATATTCGGATCAAAAAAATTCTTGGAAAATTGATTAAAAAAATTTTCAATAATTTTCAATCAATAATGCTGATATTTAGTATGTGAGTATTTAAAGGTATATGCTAAAATGAATTTTTTTCAGCTAACATCTTTCGTTCGTGAATAGACCAGTTAATATAAATTCATTATTTATTCATGTCAGTTTATACCCTGGTGTGGCGTCTGTTCACAGATCTGATAGCAGAAATGACCGCAGAAATGATCGCAGAAATGATCGCAGATCTGAGATCAGAACTGATACCAGATTATCGACGTAGATCTGTGATCAGATCTGCGATCAGATCTGGGGTAAAAAAAAAATTAAATAATAAAAATTTATTTATTTTATCATTAATGCGAATAAAAAACGAATTAATATAATAAATACAGGGAAAAAAATTCTAAGTTGTATTGACAAATAACTTTGTTGAAATATGCCAACAAAGTATTTGTTGAATTGTCATAGTTACTTAGTTGATTCAAACAGAGTGAAAATTTTGTTTAAAAAAAATTATTTTTTTATTTTTTTATTGATTAATTATTTTTGATAATTATTTTTTTTATATTTATTTAGGTTTTTTTTTTTTTTTATTAATAATTTTTTTTTTTGATAATTATTTTTCTTCTATTTATTTAGGTTTTTTTTTTTTTTTTTATTAATAATTTTTTTTTTTTATAATTATTTTTTTTATATTTATTTATGTACTTATATATTTTTTTATTTAAAATCGAAGAAAAATTTAAAAAAAACCGAAGAAAAATTTTGACTGCTACTGGGATCGAACTGAGTATTGCGGCTTCCGAGACTGCGTGATTATCCATTCTGCTAACAGGACAGTTGTATTTAATAAAAAAATTTTAAGTACTGTATGTTACAGATAATAATTTTCGAAATTATATGCAGAGTAAATTATGCATACCCAGCGAAATGCATATTTAAAAATAATAGATAAAACTATCATAAATAATTTTTAGGAAATTCCATTTCTTTATTATAATAATAATGAATAATAATATAAACAAAAGCCGCTGCTGAAGAACACGTTTCGACTTGTCGCCGTACTCCAGTCAAAACGCGGGGGGGGGGGTGTATTTTCAGCTACTGACATGAGATTTGCTCTACTATATGTTTTTTAGGTCGCTGATCACGAAAATCGGGGTTATTTCTGCCCGAAATTTTCGGAACACCCTTAAATTTGCAAAAACTACCCCCAAAAAGGGGTTTTTTGATATATTAGCAAACTGATTTTATAGATTTAGCCAAGAATTGGTCTTAGGGGGTTTTTTGGGTCGCTGAACAAGAATTTCAGGTAGTTTTCAAATGAATAATTAATATTTCACCCTTAAATTAGCAAAAATTAACCCTAAAAGGGGGTGTTTTTGATATTTTTGCACTTTGAGCGACCAGATTATGTCCATACAGGTTTTTTGGGTCGCTGATCAAGAATTTGGGGGAATTTTTGATAAATAATTAATATTTCACCCTTAAATTAGAAAAACAACCCCTAAAAAGGGTGTTTTTGCTATTTTCGTACTTTGAGCAACCAAATGAGATCCTTACAGTTTTTTTTGGATGATGATCAAGAATTTGGGGGAATTTGAAATAAATAATTAATATTTCACCCTTAAATTAGCAAAAACAACCCCAAAAATGGGTGTTTTTGCTATTTTCGTACTTGGAGCAGCCAAATGAGATTCTTACACTTTTTTTGGGTGATGATCAAGGATTTGGGAGATTTTTTTATTAAAAATTAATATTTCACCCTAAAATAAGCAAAACTAATAATTATTTAAAAATAAAAATATAATTATTTTTATTATTTTTATTCACCTGCATTAATTTCAATTATTAAAAAATGTTTTTACATAAATTTTATGAATACTTTATTTATAATTTTTTGAGTATAAATAATAAATTAGAATTCCTTTAATAGAAATCATCATACTTAAGTTACAGATAAGTATCCCAAAAATACTTAAAATAAGTTTACAAAAAGTAAAAAATGCATGAATATACAAAAAACGCTGCCAAGTGATTGGCACTATGGTTCCTCATCAACAATAGCAAAATATTTATAATGGTCTATTTTATCTAATAAAAATGATGTTTTTTTAATTTTTTTATATGAAAAATATTCAAAAAAAAATTTTGAAAAATTACGTATCAGATGGAAAAAATCCTTTAAAAACAATAATTCTATATATTAATACTTTCATAGAAATAAATTAAGTACTACATCCAAAAAGAAAAAAAATTATTGTGTTTTTTTAATTTCTTTATACAAAAAATTTTGAAAAAAAAAATTTCGAAAAATTACATATTAAATGGAGAAATCCTTTAAAAACGATGATTCTGGATATTAGAACTTTCCTAGAAATAAATTAGGTATTACGTCCAAAAAGAAAAAAAATTATTGTATTTTTTAAATTTTTTTATTAAAAAAATTTTGAAAAAAAATATCGAAAAATTACGTATCACATGAAATAATCATTTAAAAACGATAATTCTAAATATTCGTACTTTCGTAGAAAAATATTAAGTACTATATCCTAAAAAAAAAAAAAAATTGGCATTTTTTATATTTTTTGGCGGCAAAAATTTTGAGAAAAGAATTTTCAAAAAATTAAGTATCAGGTCCAAAAAATTACTTTTATAGAGGTTTTTAAAACTAGTACTTCCGTGGAAATAAATTAGGTACTACGTCCAAAAAGAAAAAAAAAATTTGTATTTTTTGTATTTTTTTGTGAAAATAATTTTGGGAAAAAAATTTTCAAAAAATTAAGTATCAGATTCGAGATATCTAGTAAAAACCATACTTTCAAATATAAGTACTTTCGTGGAAATAAATGAGGTATTACATCCAAATTAAAAAAAAAAAAAAGTACCTCGAGCTTTTTTGGTGAAAAAAATTTTGAAAAAAAAATTAGGTCTTAATGTCGTGTTGGCTGTGAAATATCACCGGTTACAGTGCGACATACATACATACATACACACACACACACACACACACACACACACACAGACTTTTTTTAAAAACCGGTTTTTTAGCTTCCTGAGGTCTCAAAACGTGCTTATATGCCAAAATATCGAAAATCAAAATTTCATCTATCACAAAGGTTCCTCTATGAGGAACCAAAATCCCCCAAATCCTTGATCATCGACCCAAAAAAACTATAAGGATCTCATTTGGCTGCTCAAAGTACGAAAATAGCAAAAACACCCTTTTTAGGGGTTGTTTTTGCTAATTTAAGGTTGAGTTATTAATTATTTATCAAAAATTCCCCTAAATTCTTGATCAGCGACCCATAAAACCTGTAAGGACCTAACCTGTTCGCTCAAAGTGCGAAAATAGCAAAAACACCCTTTTTAGGGGTTGTTTTTGCTAATTTAAGGGTGAAATATTAATTATTTATTTCAAATTCCCCCAAATTCTTGATCATCACCCAAAAAAACTGTAAGGATCTCATTTGGCTGCTCAAAGTACGAAAATAGCAAAAACACCCTTTTTAGGGGTTGTTTTTGCTAATTTAAGGGTGAAATATTAATTATTTATCAAAAATTCCCCTAAATTCTTGATCAGCGACCCAGAAAACCTGTAAGGACCTAACCTGTTCGCTCAAAGTGCGAAAATAGCAAAAACACCCTTTTTAGGGGTTGTTTTTGCTAATTTAAGGGTGAAATATTAATTATTTATTTCAAATTCCCCCAAATTCTTGATCATCACCCAAAAAAACTGTAAGGATCTCATTTGGCTGCTCAAAGTACGAAAATAGCAAAAACACCCTTTTTAGGGGTTGTTTTTGCTAATTTAAGGGTGAAATATTAATTATTTATCTTCCCTCAAATTCTTGATCAGCGACCCAAAAAACCTGTATGGACATAATCTGGTCGCTCAAAGTGCAAAAATATCAAAAAAACCCCCGTTTAGGATTAATTTTTGCTAATTTAACTGTGAAATACTAATTATTCATTGAAAACTACCTGAAATTCTTGTTCAGCGACAAGATTATTTAATATTAATTTAATGATAAAAAATTTTTTTGTATTCTCCCTGCATAGTTAAATATTTTATAGCAAAATTCAAAAATCCTTTGCTTTAAAATAATTTAAAAGGCTAAATATTTGGATAAAAATTAGGACTTAGGCAAAAAAATCTGTACAACACCAAAAATTTGCAAAAAAAATTATAATTTTATTAGAAACAAAAAAAAAAATTAAAACTGATACATTTCTCTTGCGTTCAATTCAAATTAAAAAAAAACCGCACAAGACTTGATCACATATGCTGGATTTAGCCAAGTGTTTAAAGTTGAGCTTTTCCAGGAATTGGTGCAACCTACATTATAGGAAAGACATTAATTTTAATTATATAGGATAAATAATATAAAATGAATAGTATATTGTTCTTAAATTTATTAATTTTACCATGCAACATTTTTGGGCTAGAACTTAGAATAATTTTGAATTTGGGACTTTGATTTTTCACACGAAACATGTTTATAGGGTTCCTTGAAATAGAACCCAAATCAATGAATTTTCAGGGGGGGGGGGTCAAATTGACTTAGAATAATTTCGATTTAGGGACTTAGAATAATGCGAAGGCTTAGGGACTTAGAATAATTTAGGTTTCGGGACTTAGAATAATTTTGATTAAATTGAAATCAGTAAAATCGAGGATTAAATAATTATGAATTTAAAAAAATTAGAACTCCCATGTAAAAAGTAGGTACTAGAACTTCAAAAAAAAATTAAATTGTGATTTTTTTAAAATTTATTTATTTTTAAAAAGTTTCAAAAAAACAGATCTCAAAAATTGCGTAAAAACGATCATTTTAAAACTAATATTTACATAGAAAAAAAATAGTTATCACGCCCAAACTCCAGTCAAAATACGGGGGGGGGGGCTTACGGTTGCGAATATGAGATTTGCTCTAGTATAGGTTTTTTGGGTCGCTGAAAACGAATTTCATGGATTTCTTAATGAAAAGTTAAAACTTCACCCTTATATTAACTAAAACTACCCCCAAAAGGCGGATACATCAAAAATACCCATTTTGGGGGTTGTTTTTGCAAATTTAAGGGTAACCCCTCTTTTTTCTTAGCCAAAAGACCCCAATTTTATAAAAAAAATAATTTTTGAAATTAATTTTTATTTGTAACATTTCTAGTATAGATTTATGGCTACACTGTCAGGTTATTGCACTTGAATTGAACCGTTTTCTTTTTTTTTTTTTAATTGCAATTGTGAAATTTATTTTATTCAATTTCTTGGTTTTGATACCTATTTTTTTTTTGGGGGGGGGTGTGATAATTTTTTTTTTGTATGCAAATATTAGTTTTAAAATGATCGTTTTTACGCAATTTTTGAGATCTGTTTTTTTGAAACTTTTTAAAAATAAATAAATTTTAAAAAAATCACAATTTAATTTTTTTTTGAAGTTCTAGTACCTACTTTTTACATGGGAGTTCTAATTTTTTTAAATTCATAATTATTTAATTCTCGATTTCACTGATTTCAATTTAATCAAAATTATTCTAAGTCCCGAAACCTAAATTATTCTAAGTCCCTAAGCCTTCGCATTATTCTAAGTCCCTAAATCGAAATTATTCTAAGTCAATTTGACCCCCCCCCCCCTGAAAATTCATTGATTTGGGTTCTATTTCAAGGAACCCTATAAACATGTTTCGTGTGAAAAATCAAAGTCCCAAATTCAAAATTATTCTAAGTTCTAGCCCAAAAATGTTGCATGGTAAAATTAATAAATTTAAGAACAACATACTATTCATTTTATATTATTTATCCTATATAATTAAAATTAATGTCTTTCCTATAATGTAGGTTGCACCAATTCCTGGAAAAGCTCAACTTTAAACACTTGGCTAAATCCAGCATATGTGATCAAGTCTTGTGCGGTTTTTTTTTAATTTGAATTGAACGCAAGAGAAATGTATCAGTTTTAATTTTTTTTTTTGTTTCTAATAAAATTATAATTTTTTTTGCAAATTTTTGGTGTTGTACAGATTTTTTTGCCTAAGTCCTAATCTTTATCCAAATATTTAGCCTTTTAAATTATTTTAAAGCAAAGGATTTTTGAATTTTGCTATAAAATATTTAACTATGCAGGGAGAATACAAAAAAATTTTTTATCATTAAATTAATATTAAATAATCTTATTTATTATATTAATTCGTTTTTTATTCGAATTAATAATAAAATAATTAAATTTTTATGATTTAAATTTTTTTTTACCCCAGATCTGATCGCAGATCTGATCACAGATCTACGTCGATAATCTGGTATCAGTTCTGATCACAGATCTGCGATCATTTCTGCGGTCATTTCTGCTATCAGATCTGTGAACAGACGCCACACCAGGGTATACACAATGTGTACCCCAAAAGAGTCCTTCTAGGAGGACTGTGCTTGGGTACTATTTATAAGAATTTTTTGTTGCAGAATAATAAAAACTATAAGGATTGAAAAATGGATACGTCAGAATTCCTATTAATTAGTTTTAAATTTGATGAAATATCAAAAGTTATTATTTATAGATAGCATAAATTTACCATAAAATACAAGGTTTCATAAAATGATTTTCGGAAATTATCCCATTCTAAATTTTAGTGATTCTATTTACGAATCTGGAATGGAATGTTTCTGCAAAATTCATTTATGGGTCTGTTTTCAAAAAATCTAGATTTTAAGGTTCTGAGAATTGACCCGGATGGACAACGACAGTTATGAACAGTGAATGGCTCCCATGGTTTTTATGTATGTATAAATTTAGGGGTTGTTTTAACACCCTGCCTCCGGGGAGGGATGAATACATTTATGATAGTTTAAATAGCATAAAGTATTTGTAAATACTTTTTTTTTTGCTACACGAAAAAAAGTAAAAAAATAATCTTTTATCAAGTTTTTCCTATTTTTTGAAATTTTGGGGGTAGTTTTCATCCTCTATAATTAGCCCATATATCCTAATTTTGGTCAACTATAAAAAAATCGCAATATCTTCTTAATCCATCGTCAAAAAATAAAATATATTTTACCATATTAACTTTACTATCGAAATTTCGCAAAAAAAACCCCTAAAAAGGAGTAGTTTCTGCTGATTTAAGGGTGTTCTCTTATTTTATTATTTAAGGGTAATCCCCAGCCATATTGGACATAGAATTCGAATTCAGCGACCCAAAAAACATATAATAGAGCAAATCTTAGCCTTTCGACTGGTTTCAACCCCCCGCCCTCTACCATTTTGACAGGAGTAAAAGGAATAAAGCGTGTGGTGAGCAAGAAAAGGAAGAATTTAGAGGAGTAATTTTTATAGTAATAATTATATTTTCTAAAATTTAATTATTTGACAATAATTATTAAAAGTTTGAATTAAAAAAACACATAAAATAGCGCGCGAATTGACCCAAACTAGCCCTTAAAAGGGCATTTTTGCTACATTCACTGCAACCCTCTAAAATTTGGTATACGGGGGTTTTCGAGCTCGCTGATCACGAATATTCAATTATTTTTAATGAAAAATTATACCTTAACCCTTAAATTGGCCAAAACTATCCTTAAAAAGGGCATTTCTGCTACATTCACTATTATGAACTGCCATTGAACTAATTAGTGGAGTGGTGGATGAGGATGAGGTAGATAATTAATCTTAACAATTATAAGTTATATTGTGCTTAATAATGCCTTTATTATAAAAGTATGTGTTCCTTAGAACACGGCAAGGCGCACACTACCGGTTGGGCCTGTGGTCGGAGCCGGTGTGCATATTTACTATCTCTCTCTTTTACATACACATATGATTTACATTCATTATTTTCTTAACATTCACTCTAAGCCTTTTAAATCAGCCTTTTAAAATTGGTATACGGAGTTTTTTTGGGTGGCTAATCACGAAAATCGGGGTCTTTTCTATAAGAAATTGGAGCTTGACCCTTAAATTGGACAAAACCTGCCCTAAAAAGGGTATTTTTGCAACGTTCAGTCTAGGCTTTAGAAATTTTGTATACGGGGGTTTTTTGATCGCTGATCACGAATTTTGAGGTTTTTTTTAATGAAAAATTAGACCATCACCCTTGAATTAACCAAAACTACCCCTGAAGAGGTTTAAAATTTTGATTAGCTTATTAATATTGTAAATAAATAAATCATTAATTTTTTATCGTACCGTACATGTAAGCAAATGTTTTATCATTTGAAAAAAATTTTTAAATTATTAGGTGAAAAACCTATGTTTGGTGTAGTTTTGGCCAATTTAAGGGCAAAGGTCTAATTTTGCATAAAAAAACCTGAATATTCGTGATCTGCGACCCAAAAAACTCCCGTATACCAAATTTTAGAGGGCTAGAGTAAATGTGGCAAGAATGCGCTTTTAAGAGCTAGTTTGGGCCAATTTAAGGGCAAATGTATAATTTTTCATTAAAAATAATTAAATGATCATGATCAGTGACCCAAAAAACCCCCGTATATCAAATTTTATAATTTTCAGAAAAATTGTATATTTTCAAAAAATTGTATATTTTCAAATCTATTTATATTTTCAAAAATTTTAAATAAAAAAAAATTTAACAAACATTTTGTTTTTCAAAAAATTTTAATTTTCATAAATTTAAAATTAAAAAAAAAAAAAAAATGGAGGGTCGGTTATGGGAGGTTCCACTGTATGTTTTTTTTGTCGCTGAATTCAAATCTGATTTAAATTCAGTGACCTCTAAAGCTCATATTTTATTGTTGATTTTATAAATCCCAATTGTTAATAACTTTTATGTTGAAAACAAGTTGACAACTGTCAACTGTCATTATTAGTTTTTTAGATTTGAATTCAGCGACGTCAAAAGCATATAAATATGTACGAATTTTTTAAATCCCGATTACTTATTACCGTTTTACAGCTAGTTGACAGCTGTCAACAGTAAATATCAATTTTTTCAGCAGATTTGAATTCAGGAACGACAAAAGCATATATATTTGTGCTGATTTTTTAAAATCGATCACTTTCGACCGTTTGACAGCTAGTTGACAGCTGTCAATATCATTATTCTGACATCAGATTCATTTTTTTTTGCAAAAATAGTGTCACGTGGTCGTATATACCGATTGAACTAAGAATTTACAAAATTTTTTTGTCTTAAGGTGGCAGGTCGTACCCGAGGGGAAAAAAAATCGATTTTTTGTTTTTGGTTTTTTTGGGTTCGAAAACATCTTAAGAATATTGAAAAAAATTTTTATAATGATATCTTGAATAATAAGGAAGTTATAGAAGATTAAGCAAGACACCGCGATAGGCGTAAGATACAGTATTCTAAACTTTAAACGCGTTTTTATCGAAACAACGTTTTTCGATTTGTGTACACGATAACTCAAAAAATAATTAAGATATCTTCCTAATTTTTTGGCTGCACTTTTAATATACAATTATCTTCTGGGTGGATGGAATGATTTTTCCAAAAAATGTCCCAATTTTTTTTTCTTCAAAAAAACATTTGAAAAAAATTGCAATTTTTGAAAAAAATTAAATAATTTTCAGAATTTTCCATTTTTCAAAATTTGAATCCATCAATCCAGAAGATAATTGTATTTTTAAAGTGTAGCCAAAAAATTAGGAAGATATCTTAATTATTTTTTGAGTTATCGTGTACACAATGAAAAGTGAGGCCTAACTTTGAGCACCTGTACTCGGCGCCATTTTAGAGAAAAATAAAAAAAATTTTTTAAAAAATGTTTAGCAACTTATAATCTAATAAAGTGCCAATTTTCAAAAAATTATCTCATTTATTTCTACCCGAAAACCTATCCAGAACAAGACACCTTTTTTTTCCCTCGGGTACGACCTGCCACCTTAAAGTTTGTATTTCAAAAAGTTATTGACCATACACCTTAAAAATTAACAAAATTTTACGTTAAAAAAAAATTTGTGGCTAAAATATGACAAAAAAGCCTTTACCGTTCCCCTAAAAAGCCTTTACTGTTCCAAATAAGAAATTGGTGTTTTAGGCACAATAAGGGCATGGATTTTTATTTTCATTTTTTTAAAGTCTGTATTTCACTTAATTTTAGACGTACCAACAGATATTTAACTTTAAATTAATGTTTTAGATCCTATTTTAGTAAAATATGACCGAAAATTTCGTATTTATTCACAAAAGCATAAAAATACTTTTTTATACCTCAAGAAATAATCGGTTTAAAGCACAATAATGAAAATCTTTTAATTTTACTAAGTTTTTATGACAATAACAAGTTGATCCTTTGATAAAAAAAACTTTTACTTTATGTTTACTAAAAATTACAGCACTAAAACAAGATTCTTATATTATTTTTTTTAAATCTATTTTTGCAAAAAAAATGAAAATGAGCCATATATGTGTGCTGGTTTCATAAATCCCTGATTATATATTGCCGTTTGACAGCTAGTTGACAGCTGTCAATATCATTTTTCTGACATCAGATTTGAATTCAACGACAACAAAAACATGTATATGTGTGCTGGTTTCATAAATCCCGATTATAAATTACCGTTTGACAGCTAGTTGACAGCTGTCAACTGTCAATATCATTTTTCTGACATCAGATTTGAATTCAGCGACAAAAAAAACATATATTTGTGTGTTGGTGTCATAAATCCCGATTATAAATTACCGTTTGACAGCTAGTTGACAGCTGTCAACTATCAATATCATTTTTCTGACATCAGATTTGAATTGAGCGACCTCAAAAACGTAAGACTGTATACTTTTATTTATCAAAAGATGCAATATAAAATAAAATATGACCTTTTTCAGTAGTGAATAATATTGGATCTATGAAGCTTTGGAGCTTTGTGGGAGCCGAAGAAAGCATTTTGGAGCTTCGTGCCCATTGAGACTTTTGCTCAGGATGACGAAATGTACAACATACCAAAAATTCAGCCAATTCCGCCGAAACGCGAATCTCATAAGGTTTGTGCGGGGTCCTTTAGGGATAATAAATATATACCCGGAAAAGAATTAAATTTTTACATTGTAAATAACATTTAAATTTTTTATTAATTATTTAAAAAGAAAATTTAACATAAAAAATGTTTAAAATCGAAATAAAAAAGAAATTCGTATTTTAAAAACTAAAGTATCTAATCTTAAAACTAAAAAGAAGATTTTAATTTAAACGCACGCACATGAGTATATAATATGGTAATTAAAATAAAATAAAATATAGGTATATATTAATAATTTAAGGTTCTTTTAACGTAAATAAATTTGATTTAAATAATTTATTTAATTATAAATATAGCAGAAAATGTACAAAATGTAACAAAACATTTAATTTTAAAATTGTAAATAAAACAATTGGTGACAGTTTTTTTTTTATTACTTATCATTTTAACTTCAATCTCTTTTCAAACGTAAAATTAAAATCTTCTTCAAATGTTAAATAATTAGACTCAACTTTTTTCAATTTACAATCATCATTATGACACCTTCTCCAATATCGATTAGTTGCCGTGTCTATTATTAAATATGTCCTATTACCTGAATGGTTCCTGTTGGCTACTCGACAATATTAATTTCCACGAATATTTATTAAAAAATAACCAACTTTATATTAAGGTTTGATTGAATCAAAAGAGCCAGGAAATATAATATTTTTAATAGAATTTACATATTCATAACTCAATTTAATGTTCATAAAAAGTATCTGTCCATTGTCAATAGCTTTTTCATTATTAGAATTAAATATTGTATTCAATGTGAAGATAGGAATATTGAAAATATTTTTTAGAAATATGGTAATTGTTTAGTTCATAAGGTTCTGGTTGTATATTGTTGGACTGTGGCGCCTCCGCGCACTTCCTTTTTATACTATGTGGTGAAGAAGGAGGAGAAGCTAACAGTTCAGTTCCATGCTGGTCGTCGCTCAGTACATATCGCAGACGCGTATTGATTGCTTATAATAAAATCACTTATTAATTATTGTTAATTAAACGTGTAAATGACGAGTTATAAAGAAGTGTGTATAAAAATTAATTAAATTTTGGTGAGAGAAATTAAAGAAGTGTGTGGAAAATTATTTTTTAAAAAAATAAAATTAATTATTTTTGTGTGTTTCCATTTATATATTTATATATATATATATAGAAGAGAAAATGGAGACCGAGCAGAAAGTAAAAGGTAGGATTTTTTTTATTATTGGTGTGAAATGGATGAGAGAAAAATTACCGGTAATTAATTAATTAAATTGAATTTTTTTTATTGCTAAATTAATTATTGAAAAGTGGATGAGTAAAGGAATTAAAAATTAAATTTTTATTTGACGTGTATGTGTATGTGTGTGTTTTACACAAAATGGCCGAAACCGACGCCAAGTTTTTCTCGATGGTGATGTACACGCCGGGCAGAAATTGTGTTTTACAAAGATGGCGCTCGAAATTTTTTTTATTGTTAAAATAAAAACGATCGATGACGAGAGAAATAATTTTTAATTTTCTTTCTTTTCAATAATTAAATATAAAAAGAAAAGTGAATAGATTTTGTTCGTACGAAAATGAAATTAATTAGATGCGCATAAATAAGACGTGAAATTTTTATTATTATTATTTTAGCGGGAAATGAAATTCGTGTGTGTGTTTTTGCGCGTGTATGTGTCCTGCACCCGGAAATATACGCACGAACATAACCTTTTTTTAAGAAATGAAGAAAATAAAATGAATTTTTTTTTAAAGTTATGTGTATGTGTCTTTGCAAGTATGTGTTCTACGTGTAAGATTACATGAATTTTAACCTTTTTTTTAAAAATTATAAGAGAACGAAACGAAAAGTTGTAGATGTGAATTTATTATATGCATATAAAATAAAGATGTGAATTTTTATTAAATTTTTTAAATAATTCTTTTTAGAATAAGACTTAAATTTAAGCAATATATTTCTTTTAGAAAATAAAGATCTATACATCAGTCTCATAACAATGTATGAAGCAAATGGGATGAGAGAGAAATATGGAGGTGAAAACGGAGATGAGAACGTGATTCGACTTGTAACCGAAAGTGGCTCAACTGTTTATATAGGTGTGTAATTTTTTTTAGAAAAGATAAAATTTTTAAATAAATTTTTTTTTGACGTCAAATTAATAAAATTAGGTACCTAAAATTAAAACTAAAATTTAAAAATTCATGAATTTTAAAATAAATAAATTTTTTTCAACATTAGCTGGTTTGTGAATAGTATAAATTATTATTGTGTTCATAATATGTTAAATATTTACAAGGGTGATCTTGAATAATATCTTGTGTTCGGATATGTGAAAGGTCATTCACTTTGTAGTTTTTCGTGCTTGTGTTCAGTCGATAAATTACGGAGTTAAATTCTTACCCTTTTATTACTTGTGCATGATTAGACTAAGTTAAAATCTTTTCAGATAAAAATACCATCGAAGAAAAGGAGTGGGATTTGATATCTGAAGCTGTAAAAAGGGAAGAATCATTGGGAAATAAGCTGCTCATTCCCATAGAAATCCAGCAAACAGAACTTAATGAAGGGGGTTTTGAGTTTGTAGATACGCGAAATGATGAGTCTGAAAATGAAAAGAAAAATGACGAGAAAAATGAATTAGATGATGTGAATAGAGGAGGCCATGGCATGAATGATGAGGATGATGTGATCGTGACTGATGCGTCTACTCAGACCCCACCTTTTGGTAAGAAACAAAAGCCATTGATTAAAAATGTTGAAAAATGTAACCTAAATCTGCAGAAGGGTTACAGCAAAAATCAAAATGTAAGTTTTGAAACTAAATTAAATGATTCTGAAGTTTTAGATGGGCAGAATTTTTATGATGAGATGCAGAGAAAATTTGATGCGTACTTGAAAGAAGTGAAGGAACAGCACAAAAAGAATTTAGATGTGATGGCAGCTAAAAATGATATTATTGCCAAGCATACTCAAGGTGTGATGAATGAAGTGGAAAGTAGGCTAGATAGGAGAGTGACAAGAATAGAAAATACTCTTTCTGGAGTTAAAAATTTAGATGAGATTGCTGGCACTTTGAAGAGAGCCTTAGATAGGGTAGATGGGACAAATAATGACGAGATACAAAATAGAGAGGTAAGAGACCATAATAATTCTAATTTATTTAATTCTACGATGGTGCCTGAAAGTATAAATATTTCTAATAAAAATGATATCACATTAATAATTCGAGACGAGATTAAAAAGTTAGGAATTAGTACGTTTTCGAATAAAAATTATTCAAATAAAGACGAGTCGATTGTAAATGAATTGAAAGATGTATTAAAGACCGGTTTATCATCTCGAGATACAGGTTCTAGAAGAGATTACAAGTTAACTAATAAAATGCGTTTTGAACATTTTATGGACTTTTTTACGTCAGAATTAAGAACAAAGGATTTGTTATATGTTATTGATACAAAAATTAAAGTAAATGATAATTTAGATGAGCGTACTATAGAAAGTAATAAATTTAGAGTCCGTGATATATTGATAAATAGAATAGATCAAAATTATCATAATAAAATTTTAGATGAGTCAAATCCTATTAAAATGTTAGAAAAGATACAAGAAATAAAAAGATGTGAAAATAATTTAACTTCCGTGGATCTTAGAAAACGGTTGTATAATATACAATATAATCCTAACAAAGAAAAGGCAGCAGAATTTTGGGATAGATTTGACGAGTTGACGAGAAATTACAATAACATCCCAAATGCTCCTGCCCTTTCTGAACAAGAAATTAGAGACGCGTTTTATCAAGCAATAGAAAAGAATATACCTCAGGTACACCATCTAGAATTTGTAAATGTAAATTTGACGGGTAAAAGTCTCTCTTACGAGGACTTAAAACGTTTTATCATACAGCATGAAGCAAGTAGACGAGGTGGTCAAGGTGGTTCTGGCACTTCACAAAGTGTACAAGCTATGGTCACATGGCCTTCTGGAAGCCAACAGCGGTGTTTTCACTGTGATGGCTTAGGGCATATTGGTAGAAATTGCCCTCGTAAAAATTTGGAAGGAAAGCTATGCTATTCCTGTAAGGAATACACTACTGACCATATAGCAGCAAATTGTCCTTTAAATAGAGGATCAAATCGACGAGATAGAAGGTATGATAATAACAATAGACGCGATTATAAAAACAATGGTGGTGGTCGTGGTTTTAAAAGAAAGATAGAAAGTAATAATGACGAGTCTAACTCAAAAAGAACCAAGTTTAATAATAGGGGTAGAGGAAATTATAAAAACAGGGGTCGAGGCGGAAAACAGCAAAACAATGGGCAGCAAGAAAAGAAGAGCTCTGACAGTAAAGGTAACCTTGATTGTTTAAATATTTTTAATACTGATTTAAATAGACGAGATAATATAACTCAAGTTAGCTTTACCGGATTAAACAATAATAAATTACTAGCCGAATTTTTGGCCGATTCCGGAGCTACAGAGCATCTTACAAATTCTAAATTAATATTTAAGACGTTAGATGAGAATTATAATAATATTATAAAATGCGCAAATAAAGATGAGTCAGCGAATTTTAAATCGGAGGGAGTAGGAGTTGTAGATTTGATAAATTCGGATAATAATATTTCTTTAAGAAATGTAATTTGCGCTGAAGGCTTATCGGAAAACTTGCTTTCCCTGAGAAAATTTGCTGATAAAGGTTAAGCTATTTATTTAGATAATGAAAAAATTAATATTTTTGACCCTGTTTCTAAGAAATCATTTATCTCTGGTATATATGATAAACCTTACTGGAAAATAGAATTTGAAGTGAATAATTTAGATGAGAACATAAACTCAGAACAAAGTCCTTTAAATAATAAAATTATTGCATACTTAACGACGAGAAGTAACCGAAATTATGAATTAAAAGATAAATCTGATAAAAATAGTAAAAGTCATTTAGATGAGAAATTAGATGTGATTATTGAAAATTTCTGTGACAATAATTTATTTGATAATGAGACTGTAGTAGAAGTTGATTTAAATGATGCGATTTTTGAAAATAGCTTAAGAGACAGAATTTTAAATAATCCCGATGAATCGCTTTTTACTGATGATGAATTCGAAGAGAAAAACGAATTAAATTTTGATAAACACAACAATGTGTTTGTTAAAAATAACAGAGAAATGTTATGGCATGTCAGAATGGGCCATGCGTCGTTGGGATATTTAAAAAGGCTTCAAAAATTATATCCAGAAATAAAAGATTTAAAAGATGCGAAATTTGATGAGAAAATTTTAGATTGTGAAATATGCTTGATTTCTAAACTAAATAAATTGCCGTTCAATAATGTAAGATTTAGAGCAAATGAACCGTTACAAATAATTCACTCCGATATAATGGGTCCTATTAGTCCTATGACTTACCCAAAAAGGTATAGATACATTTCTGTATTCATAGATGACTATTCTAGGGCGGCAATGGCTTTTGGCATGAAAACAAAAGATGAGACTGGAACATGCCTTGAACTGTTTGTTAAAAGCACTAGAAACTTTATTGGACGAGATGCTAAAGTTTGTTACCTAAGAACTGAACAAGGTACTGAATTTACTGGTGGGAAAACTAAAGAAGTATTGGAGAAATTAGGAGCTGAGTTAGAACTCGCAACTCCTGATACTCCAGAACATAATGGTGTTTCGGAGAGATTTAATCAAACCATTCAAAAGAAAATCCGTTCTTTAATGTATGATGCGAAACTTCCTGAAAATATGTGGGACTTAGCTTTAGGTGCGGCTGTCTATGCGTATAATCGCACACCACATAAGTCTGTAGACATGAATATACCGTTATGCAAACTAAATCCCAGATTTGAACCAAAATTAAGCCAATTAAAACGTTTTGGTTGTTTGTCATATATTAAAATACATAGAAGGATAGGTCCTAAATTTAGGAGAATAGCGATGAGAGTTGTATTAGTAGGATATAAATCAACTGGCTTTATTTTTCTTAAACCTGAAGAAGGAAAATTTTATGAAAGCCGAAATGTTAGATTTAACGAAAAATTGGTTTTTGGTGACAAATATAGAAAGTATAGCATAACAGATTGGGAAAATGTCTTTGATGAGATAGACAAAGAAAATTGGTTTGTTAAATTTGAAGAGAAACCAAAAGAAAATGTTGATAACATACAAAGAACGGAAGGAGCGTTAAAAAGAAAAAGAGGTAGACCCAGTAAAAATATTCTAGTAAACTCTATTAATGTACCTTTAGAAGAGTCTGAAGAAGAGACTGAAATTTTAGATGATGAATATTATCATGCATTGCTCACTAAAATTAATAAAGATCCAGGTTCTTATAAAGAAGCCATGAAATCAGACGAGAAAAATAAGTGGGATCTTGCAGTAAAAGACGAGCTAAATTCAATGAATAAAAATAAAGTATGGAATTTTGTTAAAAGACCTCTTGTAGATGAATATGGTACTAAACCAAATATAATTGATTCTCGATGGGTTTTAAAGAAAAAGATTGAGCCTAATGGCAAAATCAAACATAAGGCGAGATTAGTAATAAGAGGGTTTAAAGACAAAAATACATACGATCTGAAAGACACTTATGCTCCTGTTTCTAGACTTGTATTAATTAGAGCAGTACTTGCAATCATAAATAAATATGACTTAGATGTGTGTCAAATGGACGTGAAAACTGCCTTCCTAAATGGTAAAAACGAAGACGAGATATACATGGAAATACCAGAAGGGGTGAATGTCTCAGAAAAATTTAGACGAGAAAATGTTTGCAAAATAGAAAGAGCATTATATGGTTTAAAAATTAGCCCTAAAAGATGGAATGAACGTTTTAGTGAAGTAGCTTCAAAAATTGGGTTAACTTCACATTATGATGAACCATGTCTATTTACTTGGAGAGATGGGGATAAATTTCTCATATTATTACTATACGTAGACGATATGTTAATCGCTAGTAATGATTTAGTCAAATTGGAGCAAATAAAACTGAAGTTGAAAGATGAGTTTGAAATGACAGATCTAGGAGAGCCTAAAAGTTTTCTTGGGATTAACTTAGAACGAAATCGATCGGAGAGAATTTTAAGTTTATCACAAGAAGATTATATAGAAAAAATGTTAGAAAGATTTGGTTTTAAAGAAAAACATCCTCAAAGAACGCCTATGGTAACGCATCAGGTGGCAAATCGAAAAAGAAAAGAACGAGAAGAGTCTGATGATGATGAGAAATTGAATAAAAATTTACTTAAGGCTGATACACCTTATAGGGAAGCTGTTGGTTCTTTAGCATATTTGGCAAACGTTACTAGACCTGATATTGCATATACCGTAAATATATTGAGTAGACATCAGGTTGAACCGACTGAAAATGAGTGGTCTATGATTGAAAGGGTATTTCGATATCTTAAAGGAACAATAGATTTGAAATTGACATATACGGGTCTAAATAATAAACTAGAAGGCTATTCTGACTCTAGTTATTCTGATTGTAAGAAATCATTAACAACTAGTGGATATGTTGTTAGATTGTTTGGCGATTCAATAGCCTGGAAGACACGTAAACTGTCTTACGTAAATTTGTCTACTTGTGAGGCTGAATACGTTGCGATGAGTAATGCGACCCAAGAAATGATTTCAATCTTTAATTCACTGAAATTAATGTTGAACATTCCTTTAATGCCCTTGACCCTTTGGTGTGATAATTCAGCTGCGGATAAGAATACTAAGACGAGAGGTAGTAATAGATTAAGACACATAATAGATTCTAAGGTTGAGTATTTTAAAGAGTGTCTCAAAAAGAGTTATATCGAAGTTAGATGGGTACCTTCTAAAGAACAAATAGCCGATATTTTTACTAAACCGTTGGCTTTTGATTTGCACAGACAATTGACTAATTCAATCTTGAACTTGGAGAGTTAGACGAGTTAAATTGTATATGATGTGTATTCGATGAGATGAACTAATAATTGATTTGATTTGTTTCAGATAAATAGAAAGTGCTTGAGACGGGAGGGAGTGTTGGACTGTGGCGCCTCCGCGCACTTCCTTTTTATACTATGTGGTGAAGAAGGAGGAGAAGCTAACAGTTCAGTTCCATGCTGGTCGTCGCTCAGTACATATCGCAGACGCGTATTGATTGCTTATAATAAAATCACTTATTAATTATTGTTAATTAAACGTGTAAATGACGAGTTATAAATAAAGATTAGAGAAGACGAGTATTATTAAATAAACTGTGCTGATTAATAAAAAGAAGAGTGTTTATTTTATTTGCTTTAATCACATAACCCAATATATATTATTATTATTATTATTTTTTTTTTTTTTTTTTTTTTTTTTTTTTTGTCAAGGGAATCTTGTGAATCTTACATCAGCCATGGAGTGTTTGCGGGCCTTAAAGGCCCGCAAATTTCCATGACCGCCCAGTTGCACAAAGTGTACAACTGGGAGACCACCGGCGAACGCGGTCGCCGGCTACGCCCCAGATTCTTACTGGATAAACACACTATAAACCCCCCTGCGCTTGTTTGCCCCAAACCGGAACTCCCTTTTCAGGTATAACTTCAGTTTGGGACGCGCAGCCTAGGCAACTGGCCGCTGCCTTCCCCCAGCCTAGTGACAGGAGAGCAATCTACGATAGAAAGCCCTCCTCCTTTTTCTTCAACAAGGTGGCCCTTACGTACTCTGCTACTTTGTTCCAATTTTCAGAACTTCGTAGCATTTCCGGAACCACCTTCTCTGGCCTCCAAATCGGGAAGGGCGGGCGCCCTTCCACGTAGCGCATACATCCGAAGAAAGTATGCTCCACTGTATCCTTCTCGCCTGGGCAGTGCAAGCACTCCTCTGTTGCCACCTTATGCCAATGTTTCAACATTGCACGGAAATACCCGTGTCCAGTCAAGAATTGGGTGAGGTAAAAATCCACCTCCCCATGTTGTCGTCCAGTCCATGCCTGCAGATCTGAAATCAGTCTGCGCGTCCATCGGGCATTTTTCTCTTCCTCCTTTTTCCACCGTTCCTGCCATTTTCCCATAGAGCTGGAGCGGGCGCGAGTGGATGCCACTTCGCGGTCCTCTACACTATCGTAAATGTATTTCCGCTCCAACGCTAGCAGGTCGATGGGTATGACCGATGCTACTACCTGGATCGCTTCGAGCGATACCGTATGGTACGCGCAGGCGATCCTCAGGGCCGCTTGCCGCTGCACAGACGATATTTTATGTCTGTACTTGGCAAATTTGGTGATATCCGCCCAGATCTCAGATCCATAAAGCAGGACAGAGTTGACAACGGACATCAACAATCTTCGCTTCCCGGGTTTAGGCCCTCCTATGTTGGCCATGAGCCTTGACAAGGAGGATGCGATCGACGCGGCCTTCTCACTCGACCTCTGAAATTGTTCCCAGAAGTTCAGCTTGTTATCAAGCAGAACTCCCAGGTACTTAACCGATGTCTTGGCTTGGATCGTGTGAGGGTTTCCACCATCATCGACATTTACATCGATGTCCGTGGAAATTGTTGTTCGACGGGTCAGCAGTACGATCTCCGTTTTTGGGATCGCGAGCTGGAGCCCGTGCTCGCCCATCCAGAGGTTGATCTGTCTCATGACTAGATTCAACCTCTCCTGGGTTACCTGCATGTCCCTGCCAGTGATGGTCAGAGCCACGTCGTCCGCGTACCCGATCAGAGAAGCTCCTTCCGGGAGGTGAACGCGCAACAGGCCATCGTAAAAGGCATTCCACAGGTCTGGTCCGAGAACCGAACCTTGGGCAATGCCCGCACTCAGAACCCTCTGTCGCCTGCCATCGAGCGTGTCGTAGAGCAGTCTCCGGTCCCGTAGGTAGTCCTTTATTACGTTACCCAGATACCTGGGTATCCGGAAATCGTACTCGAGAGACCGGATCATGTCATCCCACCTGGCCGAATTGAAAGCGTTTTTGACGTCCAACGTTACAAGAAGGACGTCTTTGCGAATTGCAGGCCGCTTTTCCCTCTCAGCGTCTACGGTATCCACGATATGCCGGATGGCGTCTATCGTGGAATGCCCCTCACGAAATCCTTACTGCTCCTCGGAAAGGCCACCGCCCTCCTCGATAGCTCTTCTCAACCTTGTCCGGAGCATGCTCTCCATCACCTTTCCGATGGTGTTTAACATGCACAAGGGTCTGTAAGATGATGGAGAGTCCGGGGCTCCACCTTTACCCTTGTTCAAGAGCACGAGACGTGCCACCTTCCACTGCTTTGGAAACACTCCCGCCACCAAGCATGCATTGAACATGCTTAACAGGATACCAGGGATTATTTTGACCGCTCGTTTGAGCACTTCCGCAGGTATCCCGTCCGGCCCCGGCGCCTTGCCATTTTTCATGGCCTTGATGGCCTTCACCATCTCGTCCTCGCTGAATAACGGCACTTCCTCTCTGGGTATCGCCTCTACCGGGTTTTCCCGGATGGGCTGCTCAGGGAAGAGAGCGCCGATGATTCGTTCGGTCGATACTGCGTCCATCATGTTGTCAGACCCCCGGTTCAACTTGCCCATTACGACTTTGTAACCAAGACCCCAGGGGTCTTTGTTTACATCCTCGCGTAATGAACGCAGGCATCGAGCCTTGCTTTGACGGATAGCTTTGGCCAGCCGGTGTTTAGCATCCTTATGTTCCTTGGAAAGTGCAGCAGCTTCGGGCCTGTCCCGTGCTCTCTGCGCCCTTCGTCGCGTCCTGTGGCACTCCTTGCGGAGCTCCGCTATTTCGGAAGTCCACCAGTAAACTGGCTTTCTCCCTTTCCAGGGCCTTCGACGAGGCATAGAGGCGTCACACGCCCCTCGCAGTAGAGACGTTACTTTCTTGACTAAGATTTCAGCCTCGCGGGGACCTGTAGCCTCTCCATGCCAAGCGGGGACGGACGACGACTCCATTCGAAGATACTCTTCGAACTTGTCCTCGTCCATCTTTGGTACATTCCAACCCAAGGGACGCTTCTTGTACGGAGGCCGTTGGGAGGTTCCCTCAAGCACCCGGAACGTGATGTAATGATGGTCGCTACCATTGTAACCATCCATCACCGTCCATTCGCCGATTCTCCCAGACGCACCTTCTGTTGCAAAGGTTATGTCTGGGATAGAGGCACCCCAACCTGCCCTCTCGTAGGTGGGCCGGTTTCCTCTATTCTGGACCACTAGTTTGCATCTAGTGGCCATTTCCAGTACCTGCTGTCCCCTAGGATTGGTCGTCGGCATGCCCCATATTATTATTATTATTATTATTATTATTATTATTATTATTATGGCATATGTCATTGAAATGTGTAGAATTTTTTTCAAATAGTAACTTATTTAATTTTTTATCAGTTCTATTTTTTATTTTCTTATTTAATGAAGTTATATATTCATGGTAATTACTTTGAATACTGTCTACTACTAAACTGGTTCTTTGGATGATGTTGTTTTGGAAGTTGTATATATTATTAAGAAGATATTTGGTATGGATGTTGATATTATTATTATTATTATTATTAATCTTTATTTTTGCCAACTACAAAATATATGATATCTGTAATTTCAATATTAAAAAGATTTTTTTTGGAAAATTTCTATATTATTATTAAATTTTTTATGTCCAAAATTACTAAAAAGATGTATATGTTCAAGATTCCCTGTTATATTTTGGATGTGTTTTTGTAAAACATCGTTGCTTCTACAACTTAACAAAAATCTTTATTACTGATTTCTCTTAATTCTGTATGAATTTGAAGATTACGACTACCGGATATAATTTTCTGATCCATTAAATATTTCTGTTCCTCAGTCAATTTATTTTTCTTTGTATCACAAATATCTGTATTCTATAAAAGCAGCAAAATCAATTTATTAAATAATACAGTATTGTTAGTTTTTTAGTTTATAGTGTCTTACGATTTCAGGATGATCATCGCAATTTGCATATCCTGAGACATACATGAATTCTCCATTATCTGATAAAGAGAGTTTCATAAACCCCGAGCAATTTTGACACATTGTTCTAAAAATAAAAGAAAATCTAAACTAATATGTTAAAAAACAAAAAAATTATAGGCACACATTTAAAAATTAAATTTAGTTTAATTAATTAGTAGTTTTTTTAATTAGTATTCTCAAATAAAAAAAATATACAGTATATTAATTTGTAAAAGATGCTGTAGAAAAATAAAATGCACATATTCAAATTGCACATTGCCCCCACCTCTGACTACTATTTTTCCTTTAATTGTATAATGTTTCGTAAATAAGTCTAAATTTTTAATAAAAAATTTTGAAAACCTATAAAACAAAATATATAAATATTGAATCTTTACAAAAATATATAAAGTACACATCGCCTCCCCCCCTGCCAGTAATCTTTCTTTTTACCTCTTGAAATGTATCTGTAGGGTGGAAAAAAGCTGTAACTTTTTCTTTTAATTATTACTGTTTGAAAATAAAGTACATTACTTAATTAATTGATTATTATAATTATAATTATAATTTAAAATGTATTTAGAAAACAAAAATATAACTCATATCACAAATTTAATAAATGAAATTAAATTTATAATTAAGAAATAAGCATTCAGGCTCACATTTAGGAACATAATTTTTACTTGTTTGATACTGATAATTATATTTACTAGGTAATTTCATTAAGTATTATTAAACGAAAATCAATTTTATAAGTTTAAACTTCACAAGAAAATCAGAAATAAAGAAGCGTGTTTGCGAAAAAGTTGAATCCGAATAATAAGAATTTGTATGTTTACTTAGAAATACACTTAAGGGGTCCTGCGCTTTCAATTTTTTCCGATAATCAAAATTTTTTTTTTCTTCTTATCTTATAAAAAAAATATTCAAAATTATGATAAAAAAGGTTTATGTCGATATGTTAAATAAAAATATTTTTAAAGAAGAAATTTGATCAAAAATATAACGTATATTATACGCACAAAGAAACTTTAAACGCGTTTATCTCGAAACCTACTTTTTTAAATTTGTCCGACTGATTCAGAGAAAACTACTCCTCCGATTTAATTTTTTTTTTTTTTAATCTTTTTATTATCTAATTAAGATGGCATTAAACTACGGAAAAGTTAATTGGGCTATTTTTAAAAATTTCACAGGGAGGAGAGTGTCCAAAAACGAGGGTGATTTTTACAAAATTTTTTATTTTTAGTGTAACTTTTTTAATTTTCAATATTTTTCCTTTTTTTTAGTTTAATGCCAAGTTTAGGGCATGCAGAAAAACATGATTTTTTTTTTTTTTTTTAAGATAAACCTGGGCGGCTGAATCAGTCGGACAACTTTTTTTATTTTTTTTTCATCGCTTCATTCAGCGCCATCTTTCAGGTACTTAATGTACATAAAAATTAAAAAAAAAAAAGGGAAGATTGCCTAATAAGGTACAAAATCAATAAAAAAAAAAATTTTCAAATAGCTTTAGCAGTTTTTTTTTTATGACCACTCAAACTTTCCTCGAAATTATAGCATTTGAAAGCGCAGGACCCCTTAAGTTTTTTGACTTTAAAAAAAAGAAAATCAAAAAATAAAAATGATACTTACGATGTTTGTATTATATTATCTCTTTTGTCTTGTACTTTCTTAAAAAATCGACATCTTAACGATCAAAAACGACTACTCAAATTGGGATTAGCGTTTACTCTTTTTTATCAGAAATGTCAAATTTCGTCTGCATATCACGTTTACGAAAATCATATTTTGTTGCGAATTCACTTATTTCTTTTTCACTGCTATATGTTTTCTTTTTAACAAAGAATTATCTCTAAATATAAATTTTCTTTTCAATGTAGAGTTTTCCTTTTTAATTATTTCTCTATTTAAAAAATTTTGTTTACTTTTCGGAGAAAACTCATTTAGACTATCGTCTTTAGACATTTTTTTATAAAATAATAAATATAACGTAAATAAAATTATTTCATAAAGAATATATTAAAAATGAATTAAAGCTATAGATAAAAGTCATATTCTTTTAAAAGCTTCAGGTCTTTTCACGAACTGATAATGTATACTTGAATAAAGCACGACTCAAAGCACACAAATAAAATAAGATATAATAATTAAAAGTGGGGATAAAACTGACTTGTTTCGACGAGAGCTCAAAGAACTGGGCCCCCGTTTATATAATTTTTATATCAGATGAAAGTACTCGATAAGACCTTTAATTTGGTAGGGTCAAAAGGTTTGTACTCCCTTTCGTTAATTAATTAATCCAAAAATATAGTCCGGGGATATGTGTTTTTCACCTCGAAGTCCCTCTGAAAGTGGATGAATTTTGATGAAACCTTTTGCATTCGCTTCAGAAAAATAATGCCGACAAAGCGTCCCCTAGGAAAATTGTATAGTATGTCGGGGGGGTGATTTTCCCACCCCTTTTTTCACCCCTTTTCCCCCCAATATTGAAAAGGAGTAAAAAAATATTTTTTAACACTTTTTAACGATGCTATGTGGTTATATAGGCCGGAAAATAAGAATTTTGGGTCAAAAATTACATTTAAAGGGTTCTCAAAAATGAAGTCAGAAATTACATTTAGCCGGTTTTAAAGGGTGAAATTGGCCATTTTTCACTATTATATTATATATCTCTATTATGTTATCATCTGAATTGTTATCATTTAAAGAAATAGAGGCCGAATCATGACCTTTATAAATATATTTATGAATGTATTTAACGGATTTTATACTTGAAACTGCTACAACATTTATATGACAGTCAAAAGTCAATAATAACTCTGGGTTGTAAGGAACAACGTGCCTGTTGTCTACAATATAATTATATCTTTTTTCATATGTAATTCCAGTATTCCGGCTTTTATATAAAGGGTATCCACCTGCATCCATTACAGTTTCATTTTGAAAATCCATAGGATAACGTTTTGAACATTTGCCATTTACTTTACACCAATCTCCACATGGGCCGTGAATCATATGAGTTAATACTGCGTTATGTAGTCGTAAATTTTCTTGCGGAGATGGGATTTCTGCACTAATATATTTGTTAACGATAGCAGGTGTTATGAATTTAAACTGTGGTTTTAAAGTTATTAATAAATGAATGTGTGGTAAACCACGTTTTTGAAATTCAATAACATACACATAAGCTAAAAGTCCACCAAAGAAAAATTTTTTCTTAATCATATGAATTAACTCATCTTTTTTTTCGTTAAAAACTCGGGCCACTAAATCTGGGCAATCTGCAGCGGATTGACCTGGTAGTAAATTTTCTTGTATTTCTGGCCAATTCGGGTTACATGTCATGGTCAAAAAAATATCTGGTTTTCCAAATTTCCTGACAATACTCATACTATCTTGGTAATTTTGTGTCATATACCGTGGAGAGCCAATGAATGTCGAAGGTAATATAACAACTTTCCCAACGCGCCCATTGGAATTTGAAGCTTTATTTTCTAAATGATCAATCAAACCTTGATATGTCTCAGCTCTTAGTTTCTTTTGATTGTCTTTGACATACTGAATCTTATCTTGTTGCATTTTTACATAATTATCTACAGCCCATTGCTGAGTTAATCTACGACCAAGGAGAATTGGATTAAATTGTTTAGGTCTAATTGCTAATTTATATTTTAAATAGGCGCAACGGGAAATTCTCCGATTGGACTTAAGTCGTTTCAAGTTTCGATGCCAACCTCGATTTCCGTACGGACAAAATAAAGGATATATCCACGGTTCAACATTTGGATCCATTGAACTAACGTATTTTAATGTTTTCGTATGAATGTTTTTAATTGCAACGTAAGACTCGGGAATTTCGCCGTCAGCTGTGGTTGTAAAAACCGCGGCAACCTCATCACATCTTTGGAAATTAAAACGTCTTTCATCCATTCCGGGTTTTAAATTAAATAATAGTTGCATTTCTGGAACTGATCTGTGTCCATCATTACTATTTGATAATAGTTTTTCTTGATCCTTAATTGCTGCATTCATCATTTGATATGACTGAGCGAAAATGTTATGTTCTCTCATAATCCCGTCTAAAGTTTTAAGCAGACTAAGATCTAATTCTGAATTTACTTTTCCATGCTTTGAGGCATCTTCTAGTTCTGAATTTTTTTTTCTTTGCTTTGAGGCTTCTTCGGGATCTGTAATAAAAAGTTGACCAAAGGAAGGGCTTTCGTTAGCTTCGGGGTAAAAAGCAGTATTAACTCTGTTGTAAATTTGGCCATGCACAATAAAGCAATAAAGACCTCGTCTTTTGTTTGAAAAATCTACTTGATTAGTTTTAAATGATGCAAAAGAAAGTGAGCCATTATATTTACGAATACGGTTAAAAAAATGGTTAGATTTTTCATGAGATCCGTTAAATAAAGATTCAAGAACTTCGGGAAATTTCGGCACAGGTTCCAATTTTACGTCTCCATGGGAGCAACAGTTATCAAATGATAATCCTCTTTGGCTGACTTTTTCGGATTCAAAGTGCATAGCATCACAATGCATGCAAGGGACATTCATAGGGCCTAGATAATGTTGGGTTGCAGTTATATTAGCAAAATGAATTTCCTGACTGTTTGCAAAATTTTCCTCCAATTGCAAATTTTGTCGGTTGATAGCATTTTGACGATTTTTTCTTTGAGTTAAATTCCTTTGCTGACGACGTTGTTCTTTCATTTCTTCTGGAGTTGGCCTATTTAAGGAATTATTAGGTCTCAAGTTCTCTTTTTGGCGCATTTTAGATTGAAGATTTCGTTCTCGGCGGGATCGTTCAAATTCTTCTTGCTCTTCAGGAGTACGGTATACTTTTCGGCGACCCATTTTAAATTTGTTGGATACTTTTAAAAATTTAAATAATCTAAAATAAATTTTTTAATTGATAAAATCAATCAAGATTTCAATTACTTTAACACAATATAAAATTTAAAAATTTATTTTAAATTATACTGCTTAAATTCTAATTTTGTATATTGTTAAGTAGGAAATAATTCTGCGAAATAATAAAAATAATTTAATAGACAGCAATGACCAAATACTATGAATGAGAAAGAGAAATAAAATATTTTAAAAATATTTTACTCCAATAAGAAAAGGATTATATAATAACAATTTTGTTAAAGAAATAAGGGTTCAATGAAAATTTATAACTAAATATGTTGAGAAAATAAAAATTTTATTAAAAGTTTGTTTCCGGATGTAACTCTAAAACTGTAAAAAAATTTTTGATAAAAATATCTTATAATAAAAAAAATGCTAGTGAAAAAAATTCACAATATTTTTTTAAATATAAAATTAGTTTTTGTTACAAAATACAAAAAAAAATTTTAACAAAAGTAGAATAAGTATGAAAAAAATTTTTAAGATCATATAATCACATAAATTTGTTAGTATGAGTTAGGTTGTAAATAAATTTAAGATTTTTTGAAAATAAAATTAATCTCTTTATTAAATGAGTTACAAATAAAATTAAGTTTAGATATTATGCAAAAATATTTTTTTTTTAATTTTGTGAAATTATATTTTTCAATTATAAATTCTTATCTTTACTAAACAAAAAATCATCTGTTGTAAGTACTTCTATATAGGTATTGTAAGGTTTCAATTTCAATCATATGCAAGTATATCAAATAGTTAAGTACAATATGCGTTTTAAGTAAATCTCATCACCATCATTACAACATCATCTTTATCAATATTTTATTCAAATATAAAAAATAAAATATTTTAGAGCAGAGTTAATTGTGAAACACCTGATGATACTTGGAGCTTTTATTTCAAATTATTTATGTTGATAAAATGTGCGCTGAAAAAGATAAAAATTAATTAGACGTGATTTACTTTTTACTTTATTTTACAATATACATGATAAAAAATACATACATTTCTTCACTTTTATTGTTTCTTGAAATAAATTAGCTATGTTGTTGAGCCTGCCCTTTTAGTGTTTCTGTAAA
Organism: Anagrus nilaparvatae; assembly: GCA_022575985.1. NCBI lineage: Eukaryota > Metazoa > Arthropoda > Insecta > Hymenoptera > Mymaridae > Anagrus > Anagrus nilaparvatae. The sequence continues at coordinate 34,212,619 of JAKSXM010000007.1, forward strand.
TAAGTAAACAAATATAAAATGCGTTTTAAAAAAAACTCGAAACTGGTTCTATAAACCTAAAGTATTCTAAGTTTCTAAATTATAATTATTGGTATAAAATAATACATGATATTTTAGAAGTGTTTTTTATATAATAACAACAAAAATAACCTTTTTAGAGTATGTTTTACTAATTTAAGGGTTAGGTATTCTCTATTTTCATAATCCAAAAAAAGTTTTTTATTTAAGTTGGCAGAAAAAAAATTTATTTTCATAAATGATCACGTCTTTTAATAATAGAAATGCTAAAAAATGTAGGCACCTTTTCCTATACCTACACTGAAAAACCAGTACCGTTGAAGCAATCGATATAGAGCAATGATGGATATCATAAATGCAATGGCGAGATTGAAATTATTTCAAATATTTAAAGCTATTGAAATGATTTAGAATGCATATCATTTGAATGTATTTATTAACAGAATAAAGAAAAAGTTTATTTTTTTGTTTCAATTTTCATTTTAATCCTTTTTTATGCAATTATTAAGGTTTCTAAGATTAACACATTCTGAAAATACTTAAAAATGGGGTTTTGAACATGTATTATATTTGAATGTCCAAAACTGCATACACGGATTTTAGTTTGTGACATTTGAATTATTTCTTTATAAAGACAATATCTTTATTTTTAAAAGCATCTATTTGTTAAATTAAATAATTTGTAATTAAAATATTTTCTTATGTATACCTATACTCGACAATTCATTGAACTTTAACATTTTGATTTAAATTAAAAAATAATTAAAAATTAATTTAATGCCACTAAATATCCATAGTATGAAAAATGATTATAAAAATTATTTATAAATTAAGTTTTTTACCCCCAGGGTTGCAAATATTGTTACTTTTTCGGCTGTAAGACGAAAAGGGGCAACAAAAAAACTTAATACAACTTAAAAATAATAATAATAATATATATATATATATATAATCCTGCTATTTGAAGCTATAAACAGTTTTTGACTTGAAATGTAAATTTTAGTTAATGAAAATGGTTTTTTTTCTGAAAGAAATTGCCCGGAAAAAATTAATTGATTAAAAAAAAAAAGTTTTTATTTTACAATGAAAAGTAACCGAATAATGCATATTTTGAGTTTAGAAATAGGTTTTTTTCAATAGAATTCCAACCATTTTTAAATTTAGAAAAAAATTTTCAATGAAATTAAATAATAAATTTATTAAATAATTAAATTTTTTTTTTAAATAAATTAATTTTTCCCTGCAAATTGAGTTAGCATTGCATATCTGTAAGGTTTTCTGTAATTGATAAAATTTAATATGGAGTAAAAAAAAATACATGAAACTAAGCGTGCATACATTAATTAGCGCGCATGAAAAAAAAATTCCAATACATTTTTGAGTTTTGATAATTTTTTAGGAAAAGCTATTAATTTTGAATAGAGAACAAACCGCGGCGGCCATGGTAAGCAAACAGCTGACGACGCGATAAACATAGCATATATAATAATAATATGCATATTGTAGTCCAGCATATAGAAAGAATGCATTGTATGTATTTGCTAAAAAAAAATTTTTTTTAATTTATTTTTGTGATATATATTTGTATAATTAATAATTAGAAAAAAATAAAAAATGAAATTATAGAGTATAAAAAAAAGGTTAAAAGATATATATTTTGTTTTCATGAGTAAGTAAAATCTATAAGTAATAAGTTTATTTTTCAATTTATTTATAAGTTTATAATGCTTTTAATTTTTACACATGAGCATGATATTTTGCTGTTGCAGACATTGAGGCTTCAATTTCTTCTGATTATATTTGTATCGGTTACATCATAGAATTATAACTTCAAGTTATAATTCTATAGGTTACATCTAATCAGATCTTTATAAATGAAGACTTTCTTGGTACTTTTAAAATGAATAACCTGCATTATAAACTTATAAATAAATTAAAAAATAAACTTATTACTTATAGATTATACTTAATCATGAAAACAAAATATATATCTTTTTACCTTTTTTTTATCATAAAAATAAAATAAGAAAAATTTTTAAAACAAATACATTCAATGCATTTTTTCTATATGCAGTCGCCCGGACTTCTATATGCATGTTATTATTATAATTTTGTAATTTTAATGAAATAAATTTACATTGAAAAGAATTATTTCATGAGATAATGCTTTTCTTTCATGTATAACAGCGGCACAACAACAACAGCGGCACCAGGCATCATAAGTACAGGAATAAAAATGCATATCTCGATAATGCTTTTCTTCCTGTATTGTAAGCTGATTTGGTGCTGCTATTTTTGCATATCTCTTGTTTTTCATAGTAGGAGCGGAAAAGTTGGAAATTTTATAATTTGCTCCAAATATTGGCAATTTCTGATGATGTTTTTTTAGCTAGTGGAGAAAGAGAAAAAGAGAGGTTTTATTTCAGCAAAAATTCTAAGTGAAATATTCAACATTGCAGGTTATTGCTCTAATTCTGATATGATAATCTCTTTCAAGTTTACCTGATATTGAAACTCGATCAGCTAAGAAATCTTAGGTAATCTCGAAGAAAATATACACTCTTTGCAGGTGGTCGTGTATATAATTATTAATTGCATTCTTGTTATTATTATTACTAAGTTAAATTATTCATTGCATTGAGTACCAGATGTTATTGCGATAAATTATATTGCATTTGAAATTAATGTAAGTGTGAGTCGTAATTTATTCTTCAGAATTTTCCATTGCAAAAACTTTCTATTGTAGCATTAATCAGTAGCTGTAAAACAATAAAATTAGGATGCAAAGATATAATTTTAGTTATTCTTGGACAACCATACCATATATGCAACCATGCTATGTACAACGGCTCAACACTTACATTAATTTCAAATGAAATATAATTTATCGCAATAACATCTGGTACTCAATGCAATGAGTAATTTAATTTTGTAATAACAAAGATACAATAAATAATTACAATAAATAATACAACCACCTACAGGGAATGTATATTTTCTTCAAGTTTACCTAAGAGCTCTTAGCTGATCGAGGAGTTTCAATATCAGGTAAACTTGAATGAGATTATCATATCAGAATTAGAGCGATAACATACAAATGTTGAATATTCATGTTGAATATTCTACTTAGAATTTTTGCTGAAGTAAAACCTCTCTTTTTATCTTTCTCCGCTAGATTAAAAAACATCATCAGAATTTGCCAATCTGAAAGACTTTTTTTAGAGTTTTTTTAAGCAAAAAATGTTTAAATAATTTATCTATACATGTAAATTAACATATAATTAATTACCTCTTAATTTATGTAAAGTTGCTTAGGTGCAATAATCAATGAAATCTGGATCCAATTTGTACCACTGCACATAAAGCTTTACTTTCTCTGATTGTTTGATAACACAACACTACTTAAGTATAACTTAATGGTCCAACAAAAAATTTGAAAAATTTTCTTATTATATTTTTTTTAAATTAACAAAAAATAAACAAATTCTTAAGAACGTTTTAATGTTTGCTTCAAATATCAATGAAAAAATATAATGATGCAATACAAAACATATACACAATGATGCAATATATTGATACCGAGTGGCGGCGCTAAATTCTCTCATCGACGCGCGCCTAGATGAGAGTGGCGACGTGCAAAACAAAAATTTTATTGCGCATAACAAAATCAACGCGACCAATCAAAACACGAATAAAGCGAGGAACAGATCGAGACTCAAGCCTATTATTTAATGATAGATTATATGTACCTATTTTATTACTAATTGATTTTCTAAAACATAAAATTTGAATGTTGAAAATATATTTTTATTTTTTAGCGTTACTTTTGAAACTTTCGTTACAAATCAATTTTAGAACGACAAAACCTCCGCAATTAGTCGTGAAGCCAAAATGCGGTCATACAGATCTAAGAAAGATTAGCTCGTCTAGAAGTACCGGAATGTTTGCGAATATACCTGACAAATATGCGACTTAATTTTCGGGTCTGCTTTTAGAGATCGAGGTTGAATTGCAATTGCACTGTCCTCTGGAAATTGTTTTTCGTTTCCGGAGAAATGTAATATCTGGTTTGCTACTCTCGTGTCTTCTAAATTATTTTTGACGTGATACATGGTCATTGGAATTTCTGTAAAAGCCACGCTCCACTCGCCAGCTATATGAATCTGTTTTGGCAATTGTTTTTGCATCTGTTTAAATGCATTTCCAACGGCAAAAAAATCAATAAGACCATCAAGAATGCTATTTGTCAGAAGAAGAATTAATCTCTCCCATGTCGATAGGTTCAACTACAACTTCGATCAGATTTTCCGTTGCTTGCTGAAATACTGGAGGCACGCGAACTTCTTGGTTTTTTCTTTACTTGATACGACTCCATTGTTTCAGCGGTGAATTAGCAGCTTCTGAATGAAACGAGGAACGTCCGGAAACGCTCTTGTTTAGTTTTTTCTTTTCAAACGCTTGTTGAACGTTGTTGCTGCTGCTGTTAGACTAGTATTTGATGACGACGACGAGTCTATAGACGAAGTATCGCCTGCGTCAAGAGCGGTTTCCGTTGTAACTGTTTTATTTTTGCGCAGAGGTGTACTCGCCGAATGCAACGGAGACGATAAAATCCAATGTGACGCCGAAGAAGAAGAAGAAGAATGAGGTGTAATTACAACTCCTTCTCTTCAAAGTTCTTGGTTTTTGACAAAGTTTTTGGGTAGACTTGCAGCTCGAAGCACAGCGCAAAACTGACCCCGTCCCGCTGATCTGAATCTTTTTTTTATCTTATAACGTCATTTACCAAATCCACTAGACCTGCGCCAGGGAGTGGTATACCGTGCACACGTCTCTGCTCTGTATTATAAAAAACGCTTAAAAATCTGCTTGTACAAGATGCTCATTTCGAATTCCTCTTTCTCCGGCAGTAAAATATCGGCCATTTCAGCATCAAGCCTGCTTTCAAATATGCCGGGAGTCTGTACAGTTTTTTTTTTCTTAAAACATTTCACCGTCAAAAGATAACGATTTGTCGGTATTACCGACAGTCATTGGTGATGTATCGCTACCCGGATTGGCTAGGACTAGAGCCATTTTAGCAGCGTGATCCATTTTTTTTTCTACTTATTACTCAGTCGAGTCAAAAGAAATTTATCCAGTACAGCTCAAATGATTAGTGCTAAGAGAGCAGGTAAGAAGGTGTCACGGCGGTGTTGCACAAGTAACTGTTTTTTACTTTTGAATTTATCACCTTTTCGCTCGGCAGTCAGTAATCTTAGTAATTGGGCGTGTCTTTTGAGGCGATTTTTTTTTCAGCCGGTTTAAGCGGAATTTTTACCTCTCAAAATATTTAACGCACATTTGCATATACATTTGATGAGATCGCGGTCAGCAGTTCTGAGGAAAATTTACAATTTATCAATAGTAATGATGAAAATCGTCCTTCTTCTAATTCCTGACAATAATTTACCTCTGGGTAAATGGCCTTATGCCTAGATTCTAATAATTTGCCTAGGGATTAATAGTTTATTGTTGGGTGATCAATTAAAAAAAAAAACTGCTACAACTAAATTTAACTGGACCCATAAATAAACTAATCTTACTTACTAAAAATACAAAATATTTATCGAAGTATAAATTAAACATTTTAATGTAAGTATTGTGTAAAATTAGATGAATGAATGGTTGAATGCATGCATGTTTATAAATTATAAAATATAAATTTACGTAAAAACTAGTTTATAATAAAAATAACATGTATACAGGAAACCCCCCGTATTCGCGGGTAATCGTATTCGCGGATTCAAATATACGCGATTCTTCAAAATATACCGGGATTCTTTTTTCGCGGATTTGAATTCGGTTTTACGCGGTTTTGTAGCAATGTTCACATTTATTAATTTTTTTTTCACAAGATTTTTGGTTATAAACATTATAAAAATTTCTTTTTTGGCTAATTAAAATAAATTAAAAACATTTATTAATTTTTTTTTCACAAGATTTTTGGTTATAAACATTATATTTCACTTGTCAATAAAATAATTTTCATTCTCAAAATTTTTTTGTTTTACTTTATGCACATACATACATATATATACTACGGTCCCAGTCCCGCGTTATTCGCGGATTTTCTTATTCGCGGTGTTTTTTCGGTCTCAATTACCCGCGAATACGGAGGGTTTCCTGTAATAATTTATATATTTTTGTAGAAATGTGTATAGTATTTATTTATTTTTTGTTAATAAAAATGGGTTTAATTCTTAAATTTTGTTTCATTTAATTTTTAAATTATTTTAATGAATATATACATAAAAAAAATATTTCTTTTTGTTAATTTATTTTTTGCAAATAAATTAAAAAAGGGGAAAAAGTTAAAGAATACATTATATTAAGGGGCCGGTAAGGTAGAGCACTTACCGACATTAGTTGTTTGGAAATAATTAATTTTGTTGATCATGTAAAAATTTGAATTTTATTTCATCCACTCCGTAATTAAAATCTGCGTTGATTAAATAAAAAAATAACTAAATAGCTCAAAATTTACTAGGAAAAAAGTTGTATTTTCTAAAATTGCTTGAAAATTGCTTGAAAATTGTTAATAAAATCGGGAAATTCATATTGTGAATACTCAAACTGCCCTCATTAAACTTACTGATAATATTCGTATGGACAAAGACAGGAAGTTGGCCACCCTGCTACTGTTGTTCGATTTCTCAAAGGCATTCGACAGCGTTTCCCCCTCGAAACTACTTCGCAAACTGAAATGCAGTAGATTCTTGAGGTAGTCATTGCACTAGTTCTGGTCATATCTATGCGATAGATCCCTCTGTGTTTCATCTAAATCATCCTTTTCTGAGTACCGTAGTATAAATATAGGGGTCCCTCAAGGATCTGTCCTTGGACCCCTGTTTTGCATCTACATGAATGATATTAGCAAACATCTTGATGAGCACAACATTTTTAGACTATTATATGCGGATGATTTACAAATCTACGTCCAGACACCGGCCAATCATATTAAGTTCGGTATCTTCTGCCTTTCAGATTCAGCGAAAAAAGTGGTTTCATGGGCAGAAAATAATTGTCTATCTTTGAACACAAAGAAAACCCAGGCCATGATATTCGGATCCCGTTTTTTACTCAAATCATTTAAGGATTTGGACATACCCGACATTACTGTCAGTTACAATGGTGACCGAGTTCCATTTCTCAACGAAATTAACAATCTTGGATTGAATTGTCGTGGTGCTCCCAAGTGAAAGAGGTTACTAAAAAAGTATATTAATACTACTTGTTTTGGATCTGGAACAAATGCTCTCATAATTATAGATATTATTATCAATAACCGAAACAAGATGTTACTTTTAGCTTAAGGGGCCCGTTATGTGTAGATTTTTGTAAATATGGTAAAATTGAGGAGCACTTTTTAGAAAAACTATAACATATTTTTTTTAAATTCTTTTTTCCCTTTATTTATACTTACTATTAGTTTACAAAAAATTAAAAAAAAACTTCTACATATAATATTTTAATAATTATAGGTGGCGTTCTAAAGTCATATTTTTGAATGGCGTACATGATTTTGAGGCCAAATCAAATCTGATACAAAAAATAAAAAAAGATTATGAATCTTTAAAACATTGATTATCGTATGACACAGCAAAAAAACAAAATATTAATTTTTGCGAAAATTGTAAGCATAAAATTTTTTTTTATATTTTTTTTACTCTTTAATTGCTTGTAAATAAAAATTCACGAAAATAATAATCTTGTGTCATACGATACGCAAACTTATAACAATTAAGTAAAATCCGAATTTTTGAAATTTGATCAAGTAGTTTTTGAGAAATCGTGTATGCCGCCTGTCAGCAAAAATGATGTTTTGAGAAAAACGCGTTTAAAGTTTTTAATAAGCATAAATAATATACGTACTTTCTTAGATGAAAATCGCTGTAAAAACAAAACGGCTCAATATTTTTAAATAATATTTTCTGAGGACATTTTTGAATACTCATATATCAAAAATATTTAAAAAAAAAAAATCGATTTTTGAAAATCTTTACACATAACGGGTCCCTTAATTTCTGTATAAAATTGGAAACCTGAATAGTATGAATCATAAAGTTTTTACATTTTAGTTTTAATAAGTAAATAGAATTAGGAAAAACAAACTTTAACACTCCAAAATTACAGGATACCAATTTGATACAGAAATTTAAACTAAAGGTAACACCTTGTTTCGGTTATCGATAATAACTAAAATTACAAGAAAAAATGTTTCAAAGATAAAGCAAGAACTGCAACATTTTTCTTAATTGTGTTGCTTTTGTGTAGTTCTATTAATTCATTGGAACCTGCAAAGAAATAATTTTGGCCTATTATGGTTCAGAATTATTATTAATACTGATTATAAAGTCTTATACGAGTAATACAAAGATTAGTTATTTTTAATATTAGATGTTTTGAAGCTAGCCTGAGCAACCTGATCAGGTTAAAAATTAAGATTAATGAATAATTATTGTCAATAGGTTCTAATGAATAAATAGAACTTCACAAAAGGGACTCAGTTTATTTAATTAATGAAATTGTTGTTTTGGTTCTGGAACATTTGCTCTTATAATTATAGTTATTATAAATTTCAGAAACGAGATGTTACTTTTAGCTTAAAAATTTCTGTATAAAATTGGAAACCTTGAATAGTATGAATCTTAAAGTTTGTATCTTTTAGTTTTAATAAGTAAATAGAACTAGGGAAAACAAACTTTTAGAAACCAGAATTACAGGATTCCAGTTTGATACAGAAACTTAAACTAAAGGTAACACCTTGTTTCGGTTATCAATAGTAAGTAAAATTAAGAAAAAATGTTTCAGAGAAAAAACAAGAGTTGCAACATTTAGATTAATTATGTTGCTTTTTTGAAGTTCTATTAATTCATTGGAGCCTACAAGGAAATAATTTTGTCCTATATCTGGTTCAGAGTTATTAATACTGATTATAAAGTCTTACACGAGTTATCCAAAGACTAGTTATTTTTAATATTCGATGTTTTGAAGGTAACCAGAGCAGAATAATTAGAGTAAATAGCCAAAAAAGTCATAAGATTTCAATATTTAAAGTCAGGTTCCTCTAAAAGGTTATTCTGAATGAAAAATAAAACCACAAATAAACTTAACACAAATATTTCCTGTTTATTTTTTATTTTTTATTTTTTATTTTTAAATTCTTTTTCAAACACATAAATATTTTTAATTATCAAAATAATACTACTATAATTTTAGATTATTTTTGTATAGTATCATATAGAATAATATTTTACTTTACTCTATGGAAGTATATAATATATGCTTAAAAAATGATGTGTAAGAAAAAAATGTATATATGGAATGCGAGTATTTTACTCCTGATTTTTCTCGCACTTTGACTTTTTTCGATATTTTTTTAATATTCGAGTATTTTCGCTCGAATTGCGATTATCAAAGAGAAAGAAAGAGTATTTTCGTGCATATTAGTGTGTTTTTGTGTTTTGTTTTTAAATGAGCCTGGCCTTGAACTTATATTATATTCTTTTATTTAATTTTACTTTTATTTCTTTGAAATTTAAATGTCCCAAAGAAAGTTGCTAATAACACTAAATTATTTGATGATTATTTTTTCACAAAAAAAAAATTTTCCGGATGGTTATTTTTCCATCATTTTTTATAAAAACAATCTTAATGGTTAACTTTTCATTATTTTTTAACCAGACGGGTATTCTAATTTTATATTCCTTGGCTTCTATTAAAAAAAAACTATAAATTTATTATGCCACGACACAAAAAAAATAAATTATTTTAAAAAAATAAATTTTTATGGTTGTGTTTCCGTTAAAAATTTAAATGGCAAAAGGCATATTAAAAAATTTTTTATACTCATTCGAGTTGCAATGAGGGCATGCTGGAAAAAAAATTTATTTATAATTTATGGTAAAATTCTGAACAATTTATCAACTTTTACTGTCTCTTCTGAGTCAATACCCTTCATTTCACAAACGTGCTTTTTTAAAACTTTTATTGATTCATTTTGTGTTACAATATTTTTTTGTAAAATATTTATTAATTTACTGATCCATTTATTTTCATCTTGAAATTTTTGTATCGGTTTTTTATTTTCAATAATATTGGCTTTTTTTGTAACTTGTTTCAAATTATTTACCATATGCTTAATTGTAAACCAGTGCTCTTCATCAAGATGGTTGACCTACTGTAAACGTTTCCCAGCAAAGAATAAAAAGATGATCTCGTAATGAACAGTTATGATAAAATCACTGTTTGGTTGTAGAGAATTAGGTGCAATTAAATAAAAACTAATTTAATTAGATTAAGTTTGGTACACAATTCTTCAAAGAGCTGCCAGGCCGGCATTTCGTTCATAATAACTTCCATGCATGACCCCTGAGTCAAAATTATGATGTCATCCGAATAACCAAACACCTTGATGCCTGCTCTTTCGAGCGTGGTGAGGAGTTTGTTGACTGCCAGGCACCACAGTTTCGGAAATAATACTCCACCCTGCGGACAGCCATGTGTTACTTTCCCCGACAACTTCGAGAATCCGTGTTCCGAAACAACGTACCTGTGTTTAAGATATTCTCCTAACCATAGTCTTATTGTTTCATTAATTCCATGCTCTCTTGCGCCACATTCAATGGCGTCGTGAGGAGTATTGCTAAATACTCCTACAATATCAATGAGAGTGGCCATTACTGCCCCGTATGCTTCCATACCAGCTTCAATGTAACTGAACACTCCATGTAGAGCCGTTTCGGTAGATTTTCCACTTTGATAAGCATGTTGGGTTACCGCGAGGGGAAACGCTACCAGTTCCTCGTCCATTTGTGTATTTTTATAAATTTTAATTTTCTTAAATTTTTTGATTTAACGTTTAAAAACATTCAATCAATAGAAATTGATTTTAGTTCAATAATTAGACTGAGCGAAGCTCTGAGCGAGCTCAGTCTATTCCCGCGACAGAATGTCAAGTTTGTTAACACGATAACTCCTTAACGATATTATTGATTGACTTCAAAATATCACAGATAGTCTCAAATGAGACAAAGACGAACTGATTAAATTTGTAGCCCATTTGGTACGCACATTTAAGAATAATAGCGAAAAATCTAACTCCTCATCAAAAAACTACATTTTTAAAATTTTTCATATTGAGAGTTTCGATATTTACGAATAAAAAAGAACTTTTCACATTACCTAGGGGTATTCGAGGTTGAAAAAAACATTTTTATTAATAAAATTTTTAATTTTTCAACCCAACATATTTTCCAATTTTCCAAAATGGCGAATTAAAAAACTTGAAAATATCAATTTTTCACATTACAAAGAGATTACAAAGAACTTTTCACAATAACCTAGGGGTATTCGAGGTTAAAAAAAACATTTTTTTAAAATTTTTAATTTTTCAACCCAACATATTTTCCAATTTTCCAAGATGGCAGATTGAAAAACTTGACAAAATCAACTTTTCACATTACAAAGAGATTTTTTAGGGCGAGAAAAATGAATATTAGGTGAAAAATATTCAATTTTTCAACACAACAAATTTTCCGATTTTCCAAGATGGCACCATTAAACTTAAAAAAATTAAAATAATTGAAATAATGACAACAATTATTTAAATACTCTCCTTGCCATCGAGCGATACAAGAAATTTAACTTTACAAGGGGGTTTTTGAGGCAAGAAATATGAATTTCCGGTCAAAAATATTTAATTTTTCAAACCAACATATTTCCGATTTTCCAAGATAGCGGTCCATAAAACTTAAAAAAATTAACTTTTAACTTTTAGTTCAGGAAACCGGTCCAAAAGAGACCCTAAACCCACGCATAAAAAGTATAATAAAAAATGTTTTTTGTAAGCTGTTTAGATTTTTTTGCACGAACGCAATATGCTTTATAAAAATTAACTTAAGGGAACCTTAGATTTATTATTAGATTTTTAGAAATTTTCTAATAAAAAAAATACTAATGAAATATGAGAACTTAATTTTTTTGACTATTTTTATTTCGAAATTTAGTTTTGTTTAAAATTTACAAAGTGATAAATATCGAATATTAAAAATACTAAAAATTGTCGTATAATGTTAAGGGCAAACTTATGGACTGCTGGAGGTTTAATCAATAGTATTTTAGGTCATGTCAGAGAAATAATTTATTCTGACAATGATGCACCGCTGCAATTACCTGAAACAATCATGGTAGAATTTGACTATTACCGAGGACCATATTTATATAAAAATTTGTTTCCGATAATTCCACTAACCCGTAAATGGACGTATAATAAAATACAATGCAGCAGAAAACAAATTCCATTTATGTTATCTTATTCGATAACAACACACAAGTCACAAGGGCAGAATATTCATAAAATTTTTCTTCATATAGGAGACAGAGAAAAACAATTAGGCATAACTTACATAGGATTAAGTAGAGTTAAATCAATTAACGATTTAATTTTAATAAAAGTTTATAATAAATATAGATACGACTCTATTCGACTATGCGCTTCTTTTAAGGAAAAACAAAAGTTTTTACACAAATTAAAAAACGATATTCATTAAAATATCAATACACTATGTATGAAAAAATTTTTCTTATGCATGGAATAATTCAATAAAGTGTTTTTTTTATTAAATTTATACGCATTTATTTCTATATATCATTATTTATTATAAAAAAATTAAAATTATTTAGTTCTACACTAAATCATATAAATACAAAATGAAATAAATTTTATTATTAATAATAAAAGTATTTGTGGCGAAGATGGACATAAAAGGGCAGAATGCAGCAAGGATAAGCCTAAGTGCTTCCTCTGCAAGTCCAGAAAGGATAAGTGCTCCACGGAGCACTATCCAGGAGAGGGAAACTGCCCCAGTTACCGGGAGGCTCTGGCTGTGGCGAAAAACAGGTGTCATCGGAAATGATCAAAGTTCTCCAAGGGAACATGAGACGTGCACTGTTGGAGCAGATTACCCGCGAAGAAGATTCAAATATCCTCTTACTAAGCGAGCAATCTTACAACATGAACCACAAGTACTGGGTTTCCGATGACGCTCTCTGCTGCGCCATATGGCTTCAAAACAGAGCCCAAACGTCCCTATCCCAGACAGGAAAAGGGAATTGCCACGTTTGGGCCAAGTGCGGAGAGACGACTTATATAAGTTGTTATCTCTCCCCTAACGACAGCTCGGAGGTGCTCGCTGCAAAGCTAGCCAGCATCGAGAACACGCAACTGGTGGCGTTATCCTTGGCGGAGACTTCAATGCCAGGGCCCTAGAGTGGGGCATGCCGACGACCAACCTAAGGGGACAAATGGTACCCGAAATGGCTGCTAGATGCAAACTAGTGGTCCAGAATAGAGGAAACAGGCCCACCTACGAGAGGGCAGGGTGGGGTATCTCTATCCCAGACATAACCTTTGCAACAGAAGCTGCGTCTGGGAGAATAGGCGACTGGAGGGTGATGGATGGCTAAAATGGTAGCGATCATAACTACATTGCCTTCCGGGTAATGGAAGGAAACTCACAACGTCCTCCCTACAGGAGGCGTCCCCTTGGCTGGAACGTTTCAAAGATCGACGAGGACAGATTCGAGGAATACCTTCGAATCGAGTCAGCGTCGATCCCCGCTTGGCGAGGAGGGGCTACAAGCCCACGAGAGGCCGAAACCCTGGTTAATAAAGTAACGTCTCTATTACGCGGGGCTTGCGATGCCTCGATGCCTCGCCGCAGGCCCTGGAAAGGGAGAAAACCAGTGTACTGGTGGACTCCCGAAATAGCTGAGCTCCGAAAGGAATGCCACAGGACGCGACGAAGGGCCCAACGAGCACGGGACAGACCCGAAGCTGCTGCACACTCCCAGGTACACAAGGTCGCCAAACACCGACTGGCCAAGGCCATCCGTCAAAGCAAGGCTCAATGTCTGCGTTCATTACGCGAAGACGTAAACAAGGACCCCTGGGGCCTATGTTACAAAGTCGTAATAGGCAAATTGAACCGGGGGTCCGACAACATGATAGACGCGGCGTCGACTGAACGGATCGTCGGTGCTCTCTTCCCTGAAAGGCCCATCTGGGAAAACCCGGTTTAGGTGATACCCAGGGAGGAAGTGCCGCTGTTCAGCGAAGGCGAGATGGTCAAGTCCATAAAGGCCATGAAAAATGGCAAGGCGCCGGGGCCGGACGGGATACCGGCGGAAGTGCTCAAAAGAGCAGTCAAAGTAATCCCTGGTATCCGGTTAAGCATGTTCAATGCTTGTTTGGTGGCTGGAGTATTCCCAAAGCAGTGGAAGGTGGCACGTCTCGTGCTCTTGAACAAGGGCAAGGGGGGAGCCCCGGACTCTCCATCATCCTACAGACCTTAGTGTATGTTAAATACCATTGGTAAGGTGATGGAGAGCTTGCTCCGGGCAAGGCTCAGAAGGGCAATCGAGGAGGGCGGTGGTCTCTCTGAGGAGTAGCATGGTTTTCGTGAAGGGCATTCCACGATAGACGCCATTCGGCGTGTCGTGGATACCGTAGAGGGTGAGAGGGAAAAGCGGCCTGCAATTCGCAAGGACGTCCTTCTGGTAACGCTGGACGTCAAAAACGCTTTCAACTCGGCCAGGTAGGATGACATGATCCGGTCCCTCGAGTACGATTTCCGGATACCCAGGTATCTAGGTAGCGTACTAAAGGATTACCTGCGGGACCGGAGACTGCTCTACGACACGCTCGATGGTAGGCGTGAAAGGGTTTTGAGTGCAGGCATCGCCCAAGGTTCGGTTCTCGGACCGGACCTGTGGAATGCCTTTTACGATGGCTTGTTGCGCGTCCACCTCCCGGAAGGAGTTTCCCTGTTCGGGTACGCCGACGACGTGGCCCTGACCATAACTGGCAGGGACATGGAAGTGACCCAGGAGAGGTTGAATCTAGTCATGAGACGGATCAACCTCTGGATGGGCGATCACGGGCTCCTGCTTGCGATCCCAAAAACGGAGATCGTACTGCTGACCCGTCGAAGGGTTCCTACCGACTTCGATGTAATTATCGACGACGGCGGAAACCCTCACACGATCCGAACCAGAACATCGGTGAAATACCTGGGAGTTCAACTTGATAACAAGCTGACCTTCTGGGAGCAATTTCAGAGGTCGTGTGAAAAGACAGCGTCGGCCGCATCCTCCCTGTCAAGGCTCATGGCCAACATTGGGGGACCCAAACCAGGGAAGCGGAGGCTCCTGATGTCAGTCGTCAACTCTGTCCTGCTCTACGGATCAGAAGTCTGGGCGAATACCACAGAAACTGCCAAGTACAGACGAAAAATATCGTCGGTACAGAGGCAGGCGGCAGTGAGAATCGCCTGTGGATACCACACGGTATCTCTAGAGGCGATCCAGGTTGTTGCTTCGGTGATACCCATTGACCTGCTAGCGTTGGAGCGGAAATTCATCTACGAGAGCGTAGAAGAGCGCGAAGTGGCTTCCACTCGCGCCCGCTTTAACTCTATGAAAGCATGGAAGAAACGATGGAAAAAGAACCAAGAGAAAAATGCCCTGTGGACGCGCAGACTGATCTCAGACCTGCAGGCATGGATGGGACGACAGCATGGGGAGGTGGATTTCTACCTTACCCAGTTCTTAACTGGACACGGGTACTTCCGTGTCATGTTGAAGCATTGGCATAAGGTGGCAACAAAGGAGTGCTTGCACTGTCCGGGCGTGGATGATACAGTAGAGCACACATTTTTCGAATGTGTTCGCTACTCGGAGGGGCGCCCGCCCTTCCCGATTTGGAGGCCGGAGACGGTGGTCCCGGAAATGCTACGGAGTTCCGAAAACTGGAACAAAGTAGCAGAGTACGTAAGGGCAAGTTGAACCGGGGGTCTGACAACATGATGGACGCAGTATCGACCGAACGAATCATCGGCGCTCTCTTCCCTGAGCAGCCCATCCGGGAAAACCCGGTAGAGGCGATACCCAGAGAGGAAGTGCCGTTATTCAGCGAGGACGAGATGGTGAAGGCCATCAAGGCCATGAAAAATGGCAAGGCGCCGGGGCCGGACGGGATACCTGCGGAAGTGCTCAAACGAGCGGTCAAAATAATCCCTGGTATCCTGTTAAGCATGTTCAATGCATGCTTGGTGGCGGGAGTGTTTCCAAAGCAGTGGAAGGTGGCACGTCTCGTGCTCTTGAACAAGGGTAAAGGTGGAGCCCCGGACTCTCCATCATCTTACAGACCCTTGTGCATGTTAAACACCATCGGAAAGGTGATGGAGAGCATGCTCCGGACAAGGTTGAGAAGAGCTATCGAGGAGGGCGGTGGCCTTTCCGAGGAGCAGTATGGATTTCGTGAGGGGCATTCCACGATAGACGCCATCCGGCGTATCGTGGATACCGTAGACGCTGAGAGGGAAAAGCGGCCTGCAATTCGCAAAGACGTCCTTCTTGTAACGTTGGACGTCAAAAACGCTTTCAATTCGGCCAGGTGGGATGACATGATCCGGTCTCTCGAGTACGATTTCCGGATACCCAGGTATCTGGGTAACGTAATAAAGGACTACCTACGGGACCGGAGACTGCTCTACGACACGCTCGATGGCAGGCGACAGAGGGTTCTGAGTGCGGGCATTGCC
This sequence comes from Anagrus nilaparvatae, assembly GCA_022575985.1. NCBI lineage: Eukaryota > Metazoa > Arthropoda > Insecta > Hymenoptera > Mymaridae > Anagrus > Anagrus nilaparvatae. Next base: position 34,229,283 of record JAKSXM010000007.1, read on the forward strand.
CAAGGTTCGGTTCTCGGACCAGACCTGTGGAATGCCTTTTACGATGGCCTGTTGCGCGTTCACCTCCCGGAAGGAGCTTCTCTGATCGGGTACGCGGACGACGTGGCTCTGACCATCACTGGCAGGGACATGCAGGTAACCCAGGAGAGGTTGAATCTAGTCATGAGACAGATCAACCTCTGGATGGGCGAGCACGGGCTCCAGCTCGCGATCCCAAAAACGGAGATCGTACTGCTGACCCGTCGAACAACAATTTCCACGGACATCGATGTAAATGTCGATGATGGTGGAAACCCTCACACGATCCAAGCCAAGACATCGGTTAAGTACCTGGGAGTTCTGCTTGATAACAAGCTGAACTTCTGGGAACAATTTCAGAGGTCGAGTGAGAAGGCCGCGTCGATCGCATCCTCCTTGTCAAGGCTCATGGCCAACATAGGAGGGCCTAAACCCGGGAAGCGAAGATTGTTGATGTCCGTTGTCAACTCTGTCCTGCTTTATGGATCTGAGATCTGGGCGGATATCACCAAATTTGCCAAGTACAGACATAAAATATCGTCTGTGCAGCGGCAAGCGGCCCTGAGGATCGCCTGCGCGTACCATACGGTATCGCTCGAAGCGATCCAGGTAGTAGCATCGGTCATACCCATCGACCTGCTAGCGTTGGAGCGGAAATACATTTACGATAGTGTAGAGGACCGCGAAGTGGCATCCACTCGCGCCCGCTCCAGCTCTATGGGAAAATGGCAGGAACGGTGGAAAAAGGAGGAAGAGAAAAATGCCCGATGGACGCGCAGACTGATTTCAGATCTGCAGGCATGGACTGGACGACAACATGGGGAGGTGGATTTTTACCTCACCCAATTCTTGACTGGACACGGGTATTTCCGTGCAATGTTGAAACATTGGCATAAGGTGGCAACAGAGGAGTGCTTGCACTGCCCAGGCGAGAAGGATACAGTGGAGCATACTTTCTTCGGATGTATGCGCTACGTGGAAGGGCGCCCGCCCTTCCCGATTTGGAGGCCAGAGAAGGTGGTTCCGGAAATGCTACGAAGTTCTGAAAATTGGAACAAAGTAGCAGAGTACGTAAGGGCCACCTTGTTGAAGAAAAAGGAGGAGGGCTTTCTATCGTAGATTGCTCTCCTGTCACTAGGCTGGGGGAAGGCAGCGGCCAGTTGCCTAGGCTGCGCGTCCCAAACTGAAGTTATACCTGAAAAGGGAGTTCCGGTTTGGGGCAAACAAGCGCAGGGGGGTTTATAGTGTGTTTATCCAGTAAGAATCTGGGGCGTAGCCGGCGACCGCGTTCGCTGGTGGTCTCCCAGTTGTACAAAGTGTACAACTGGGCGGTCATGGAAATTTGCGGGTCTTTAAGGCCCGCAAACACTCCATGGCTGATGTAAGATTCACATATTTCCCTTAAAAAAAAAAAAAAAAAAAAAAAAAAAAAAAAATAATAAAAGTATTACTTATTTTTTAAATAAAAATCTGAAATCTGAAATTGTTCCCAGAAGGTCAGCTTGTTATCAAGCTGAACTCCCAGGTATTTCACCGATGTTTTGATTCGGATCGTGTGAGGGTTTCCACCGTCGTCAAAAACTACATCGAAGTCGGTGAGAACCCTTCGACGGGTCAGCAGTACGATCTCTGTTTTTGGGATAGCAAGCTGGAGCCCGTTCTCGCCCAACCAGAGGTTGATCCGTCTCATGACTAGATTCAATCTCTCCTGGGTCACTTCCATGTCTCTGCCAGTTATGGCCAGGGCCACATCGTCAGCGTACCGGATCAGGGAAACTCCCTCCGGGAGGTGGACGCGCAATAAGCCATCGTAAAAGGCATTCCACAGGTCCGGTCCGAGAACCAAACCTTGCGCGATGCCTGCACTTAAAACCCTTTCACGCCTGCCATCGAGCGTGTCGTAGAGCAGTCTCCGGTCCCGTAGGTAATCCTTTAGTACGTTACCCAGGTACCTGGGTATCCGGAAATCGTACTCCAAAGACCGGATCATGTCATCCCACCTAGCCGAGTTGAAAGCGTTTTTGACGTCCAACGTTACCAGAAGGACGTCTTTGCGAATTGCAGGCCGCTTTTCCTTCTCAGTCTCTACGGTATCCACGACACGCTGGATAGCGTCTATCGTGGAATGTCCTTCACGGAAGCTATGCTGCTCCTCGGAGAGACCACCGGCCTCTTCGATTGCTTTTCTAAGCCTTGCCCGGAAAATGCTCTCCATCACCTTATCAATGGTATTTAACATACGCAAAGGTCTGTAAGATGATGGAGAGTCCGGGACTCCTCCCTTGCCCTTGTTCAAGAGCACGAGACGTGCCACCTTCCACTGCTTTGGGAACACTTCCGCCACCAAACACGCATTGAACATACTTAGCAGGATACCAGGGATTACTTTGACCGCTCTTTTGAGCACTTCTACTGGTATCCCGTATGGCCCCGGTGCCTTGCCATTTTTCATGGCCTTGATGGCCTTGACCATCTTGCCTTCACTGAACAGCAGCACTTCCTCCCTGGGTATCACCTCAACCGGGTTTTCCCGGATGGGCCTTTCAGGGAAGAGAGCACCGACGATCTGTTCGATCGACACCGCGTCCATCATGTTGTCAGACCCTCGGTTTAACTTGCCAATTATGACTTTGTAGCAGGTGCTTGGCGTCCTTGTGCTCCTGAGAGAGCACAGCCGCCTCAGGTCTGTCCCGTGCTCTTTGCGCCCTTCGTCGCGTCCTGTGGCATTCCTTTCGGAGCTCAGCTATTTCGGCAGTCCACCAGTACACTGGTTTTCTCCCTTTCAAGGGCCTTCGGCGAGGCATCGAGGCATCACAAGCTCCAGGTAGTAGAGACGTTACTTTCTTAACTAAGATTTCAGCCTCGCGGGGACTTGTAGCGCCTCCATGCCAAGCGGGGATCGACGCTGACTCGATTCGAAGATACTCTTAGAATCTGTCTTCTTCCATCTTTGGAACGTTCCAACCCAGGGGGCGCCTCCTGTACGGAGGTCGTTGTGAGGTTCCTTCCAATACCCGGAAGGCGATGTAATTGCGATCACTACCATTGCAGCCATCCATCACCTTTCAGTCGCCTATTCTCCCTTACGCACCTTCTGTTGCGAAGGTTATGTCCGGGATAGAGGCACCCCCTCAGATGAGATTACAGACGAGAAATGGTGGTTCATCTTTTTACATTCTTTCTTCAGTTCCTTATAATATCTGTCCATGGCTTTGAATCCGTCATTTATAAGGCATCTGACGAAGCTATTGGACCTGTACATTCTTTGTACCTTAATTTCGTAGTCCTGGTCTTGAGAATGACTATTGCTACCATTCGCTGTTCTGGCATGTTCTGCCCAGCTCCGTAGCTCTGAGATGACTTCACTGTGGCCACCTACTTTGGCGGGGGGAGAAGATGTTAAATCCCCCGTCGTCATGCAAGATTTGCCCCCCCCCCCCAGAATCCGTAGGGCTAGTACCGACCACCGAGGCTTTCACTCGGTAAAAAGAAAAAATAGTAGCCTGCATCACTGGACTAAGCGCCCTTGGATAAATGCGGGTAAGGGTACCCTCTGTGCGATGTGATAACCTGGAAAAGAAAAACCTGTAAAAAACTATTGTCATTAGTGTTCCTGTGATAAAATGAGAAAAAATTGGTGAAATTCTAGGACCGGAAATTCAGAACCGCAGCAGTCCTCACTCTGGGTGCTGGACACAAGGGGGTGACCGTTGCGAGTCTTACAAATTGAATGTCTGCTGACATAATACGATATTTTACCTGTCGTATCAACAGGGTCCTCATAGGCCATTTCTAGCGATTGGCCAAGATCGCGGTGAATATTATAAAAACAAGATTATGGGTTACTTCTACGATGGATCACCAGGTTAAAACAGCTCGTGTTGTTCCAGCATTCGATTTGCATTGGAAGAAAGAATGCGACATCCACCCAGACATCTGCTCCCGAGACTTACACACATGTACAATTGAATTAAATTTTATTAGGTTAGTCAGGGAAGCTCTGAACAGAGAAGCATCCTGACTAGTCATGAAGCAAACAACCCAGGGCTCACCGAAATCAGGTATCCTAGGTTCAGTCATGTCCGTGCCCAACATCTACAGTTGTCAGGGTTTATCTGATAATCACCACTTCCAGCCTTACGTCCCGAAGTTATTGGCTGCGACACATAAATCACATTTAAGGTAAACAGTTTTTTGTTTAGACAGAGGCACATGCAGCCAATCCTCGTTCGCAGACGTCTTCATAGAGAGCGCGCATCCCTGACAATGAATTCGAGGTCATCGGGCAAGGAGTGATTCCACCTGGCATCCGAGGAAGGAGTAAGGTGGAGTAAAAAAGAAAATAAACTATAACTATCAACTAAGAGAAACATTTAGGATCTCAGCCAAGAACCGTCGGCTGAGTGAGGCACTAGCCTCAGCTTTGGTGAGTGCATTCATGTGCAATTGTGCACGTCAACAAGGTAGCCACGAGAAGGCTGTTCAGTCCCACCTGGAGTTATCGACACTAAAGGACCAAACAGGTGGTCTATAGATTATATAGCGTCGTGTCCATAGGTAACTCCTACCAATCCATGGGACTATCCCATCTCATTCCAGCATGTCAGGTATTCACAAAAAAAAAAAAATGGTTTATTTCCCAACCACCCCATTATTGTTATTCATTATCAATATTATGAAGAAACGGAATTTCCTGAAAATTATTTATGATAGATTTAATTATTATTTTAAATATGCATTTCACTAGATATGCATAAATTACTCTGAATATTAAAAAAGGAGTGGGAAAATTATTAACTGTAACATATAGTCTTCAAATAAATTAAAAAAGAAAAAATTAATTTCAAAAATGTGATGAGTAATGAAATAATAATTGATAAAAAAATAATTAAAAAAGAATCGAAAAATAATATATCAAATTTAACAACACACCGCCTTAAAAAAAATATACACAAGCGAGAATTAATCATTAAAACAAAATAATATATTTAAAAAAAAAATAAAATAAATTTTTACTTATTTTTTGTTTATATATTGAAATGATATATAATCAAAATCATTTTAATACTTTTTAAATATTTGAAATAATTTCAATCTCGCCATTGAATTTAAATTGAAATAAATACCAACCCTACTCGTGGTGGTAACAGAGCCCCGGTTTTTAATCACGGATCACCCTGTAATGCTTTTGCCAAAACAATACTTTCGCTATTAAAAGTAATTTTCGCTCTAAACACGTATTTAATAAATTTTTTCATTTTTTTGTAGTACATTTTTTTTTGTATTAGATGAGAGATTATCTCTCGATTTTTCTTTTACATAGAGAGCATCGTAAGATGCTTCTTTGTATTTTTTTTGTGCGTACTTTTTATATATTAGGTATCTTGAACGTTAATGATCCTTCCACAGGTTTAATTACGGAAACCTTGTTATGACTTTTACTTCCTCTAAATGATCAAGTTTGGTCATCTTTCCAGCACAGTCGCTAACGTCCGAAAACGTTGCAGCGCACCGGTCCGAAGACCTGACTAAACCATTCAATCGTTAGTAGCGACGGGCTGTCCTAACAAAAATAACCGGCCGGTTTTGATTGGCTTAGCTGGTTTCATCTGATTTCATCTGGTTTCAATGAGTCTTAAACAGAAAAATAGTTTTACTAGTTGTTAAAAAAAGAAAATTTCCGAAAAAAAAATAACAGTATATCATGATTTAATATTATTTTATTCAGCTATGCTGCGAATTTATTTTACAAGTATATGTTTGCTCGGAAAAACTTTTTTATTACGTTGAAAACTCGAAAAATTTCGGAAAACCTGAATGCTATCTTACCTGATTCCACCTGATGTCATCCGGAATCCACCTGGTTTTTCATGGCTATGATTGGAAAGTAAATTTCAGTTGTTAAAAAATAGGAAATTTCCGGAAAAGTGGGAAAATTCAAAACTGATAAACTTTATAACACTCTTTTGACTTATATAAAATTAGTTGACTCAGCTCCGCTGAGATTTATTGGACCTATAATTATTCACTTAGAAGAAAACATTTTTTTTCTTTGTAAAAATCGGAAAAATCCGGAAAATCATTAACACGTTTCCATCTGTTTTCATACGGAATCCACCTCGTTTTACTAAGTTTTAATCAGAACATAAATCGTACAAAAAGAACCATGATGATTTCCCATGTGATAAACCATAAGGTTGAAGAAAACTTGCATTTTTTTACTCAAATATATTTTCAAATTTTCCAAGATGGCGGACCAATAACCATAAAAAAGGAACATTATACATTACCAGAGGGTTTTCTAGGTTTAAAAAACGTTTTTATAAATGAAAGTTTTCATTTTTTCTGCCCAGCATATTTTCAGATTTTCTAAGATGGCGGACTAATATACATGAAAAAAAGAAGGGTGTTTTCGAGGTTGAGAAAAACGTTTTTCTTCTGATTTCACCTGGTTTCTAAGAGTTTTAACTAGAAAAAGAGTTTTAAAAAAGAGTTGTTAAAAAAAGAAAATTTCCGGGAAAAATAAAGAAAATTCAATCCTGATAAGCATAATTAGACTGAGTGAAGCTCTGAGCGAGCTCAGTCTATTCCCTCGAAAGAATATCGAGTTTGTTAACACGATAACTCTTTAATGATATTGTCGATTGACTTCAAATTTCACAGATGGTCTCAAATGAGACAAAGACAAACTGATTAAATTTCCAGCCCATTTGATACGCACATTTAAGAATAATAGCGAAAAAACTAACTACGCAATAAAAAAATTAAATTTTTACGAAAAAAAAAAACTTTTCACATTATCTAGAGGTATTCGAGATTGAAAAAAACCTTTTTATGAATAAAAATTTCCATATTCTCACCCCCAACATATTTTCCGATTTTCCAAGATGATGAATTGAAAAACAGAAAAAAAGAACATTCTACATTACCTGGGGATTTTTGAGATTGAGGGAAACGTTTTTAAGAATAAAAATTTTCATTTTCTCATCCTAGATAATTTTCCGACTTTCCAAGATGGCGAATTCAAAAACAGAAAAAAAATAACTTTCTACGTTACCTGGGGGTTTTTGAGGTTAAGAAAAACGTTTTTAAGAATAAAAATTTTCATTTTCTCACCCCAGCAAATTTTCCGATTTTCCAAGATGGAATATCAAAAGACGGTTAAAAAAAAATTTCTACATTACCTAAAAGTTTTAAATGTTGAGAAAAATGATTACTTAAATGAAATTTCATTTTTTCCGATTTTCCAGGATAGTAAAACAAAAAACATGAACAAAAGAACTTCCTATGTTACCTGGGGATTTTAGAGGTTAAAAAACACGTTTTTATAAATAAAAATTTTAATTTTTTCACCCAAGCATATTTTTTGATTTTCCAAGATAACGTATCAAAAAATCAAAAAAAAACATTTAACATTAAAATCTACATTTCATTATGGTTATCAAACATTTTTAACTAGTCCTTAGATAATCTTTCACTTCTTAAACATTAAAATCTTAGTAACTTAACTTTCAAGTCTTCCAAATTTTCTATGGACTTGATTCATCATCGTTTGACTCTAGTAGTGAAATTGCTCAGGGCCTATATACGCGCGCATCTCAATCCGCCAAATTTACACGTGCACAAGAAGAAAGATCAAGTCATCATAGTTATTACGTACCTGAGATCAACGAATGTAAAGAAGATGATGAAGAAGAAGACAGCAATATATACACATGCAAATTTTAACATCATTGTGTTTATTTGTGTTTATTGTTTTTTGTACCTGTGATATAGTATATTACATAATATAACATTAACATATTTATTTTGGACTTTAAAATTTAATTTAATAAAAGTGTAAATATGATTATTCAAATTAAAATTCTATTCAAATTTTCTTTAATAATTTAATGTAATGTAAAGTGAATTACAACATCGTTAAAAATGAATAATCGTTAAAATAAATTAAAAATTAATGTAAAAGTTATATACTAATGTAATATAGTAATTGTTATTTTTTGTTGTTATTAAATATTAAAAACAAATAAGAAGACTGATAAAAGGAATCTAAAAATAAGTTTAATAAAAATATTGAATATTTTTTAATTTGAAATTTATTAATTATTTTTTCTCTAAATTTTTTTTTGTATTTAAAAATATTTATAAAAAATGTAATTTCAATTGTAATCACAAAAAAACTGATAAAATTTATTTTTGTAATTAAGTAAAAATAAGATTTTAAATTAAGGGGCCATTCATAATAAGTCATCTATAAAATAATATTTAAATTTATAAAATCATTTTCAATTTTTGTTACTTAAATTCATTTTTCATTTTTTTCTTTGTAATGTAAACAAGTTTTTAATTAAGGGGTCATTCTAAATGTCTTAAGTAAATTTTATAAATTTTCTTTAATAATATTTTTCTTTAATATTTTTCCAATCATTAACCCTTTCACTGCATCATTAAATCCTACACTTTTTTATTTAAATAATTATTTTTTTCCTGCATAAGTTTAATTTTTTATATTTAAGTCTTGTATCGTAAATTTAAATATATTATTTAAACATATAAAATTGATTTAAATCTTTGGATAGCACAGAAATAATTTAAACCAACGTGTTACCTCCAAAAGACCCAAATTTTTGAAACATTTGAATTTTTCAGAGTTAACTACTTTAAAATAAATGAATTCCAGGCTCCAAAAATTAGCTGCTAAAATATTAACATATATATTTTTTTCAACTAAAAACATTTTTGAAAAAATTTGCTGTTCAAAAAACAAAATTATATTCCAAATACCTCAAAAATTCTGTATTATTTTACAGGAAAAATTGGGAATTTAGGGGAAACGCGTTAGTTTAAATTGTTCCTAGGCTGTTTAAAGGTTTAAATCAATGTTTTATGTTCAAATAATATATTAAACTATTAGGTTTGTGGGTTATTTAAATAAAACACTTATTTATATTTTAATATAACATTCAATGTTTATTCACGTCTAAATCCCAATCTTAATAATCACGTCTTAATTACACTAAAATATAGTTAATAATTAGTTATTATAAAATGTCGAACACGCCGATACAATATAGAGAGAACGATGTCAATATACGACGGTTGCTATACAAGCACTGAGAACTTCGCGTCCCTTTCTTCTCCACATAGTATAAAGCGGATGTGATAGAGAGCGCCACATTCCAACACTCCCTCCCGATCTCGAGCACATCCAACAGCTAAATACTTATCTGAAACAAAATAATCAAAAACATATCAAATGAATATTATTAGCTCATCTAAATCAAAAACACTCTTTTACAACACACTCTAGAACACAATCTTTTTCACATCAATTTTGTGCCTAAATTTATTGCTATGACACATCTTTAACACAGACATCACAAAATTACGAGATTAAGTAATATCATCATCGAACCAAGGAAAACAGTCGTTATTATTAGTTTCGTCTCTAAAACTTTTCTAAAATTTAATGATATTTCTCTTCTATTTTCAATCTCTAATCTCATCTTTGATTTCCATTTCTAATCTCATTTCCCCCCTCCAATAATATTCGCTGGATTTTAAAGGTAAAGGCTGTTTTTTTTTTTTTCTATTCAAAAACTTTTATCTAAATTAATTCTGACCTTCATTTAATCACATATAGGTATATAAAATAAGAAAATAAACTTCTAAGTAAATCAGATGAACACAAGCATGATTCTGAAGTTCATTTATGACCTCTTTTATTTCAAATATTAAGTTTTATTTACCTTGTGATATTTAAACCTTCCGACTTCTGTATCAATCAGCTGAACACAAGCATGATAAATTTAGAAGCGAATGACCTATTTACATCCGAACACAAGATAGTATCAAAGATCACCCTTGCAGACACATAAAAAATTATGAACACATTAAAATTTTACAGTATCTACAAACCAGCAGTGTTGAATTTAAGAAATATTTAAATATTTATAAATATTTATTCATAAATGCATTATTTTTATTCATAAATGCATTATTTTTAAATTTTATCATCAGTCAGGTTACATAGAACAAAATATTCTAAAAATTTTTGCATTAAATTTAAGGTTAGGCATACACGCGCTCTCACACGCAGTGCACATACGTGAGCGAGCGCATATATGAACACCCCTATAAAAATTGTATGCAAATATGAGTATGGATTACATGTACATGTATCCGCTTCGAACCACTCAAGCACTTACACAAACAAATTCGCACCTCGTGAAAAAAAATTTATTCACATCAATTATGAGGGCATGTTTATTTTATATGCATGCATAATTATATATTTAACTTTTTATACTTAAAGTATATAAAAGACAAACAATCACGCCTTATTTAATAATTTAAAAAAAATCCACACATCGAAAATTTAAATAGTTCATTTTGTGCATGGCCCTCAAATATAGAACACATATATAAGAAAGCACACACACACATACAAAACAATGTTTCCGCATAATAAAATATCCACTCATCCTATTTTCAATTTCCATGGTCTTTTACATGTATGTAATAAATAGTACATAAAATTAAAACACTCCGAACTCCAAAATTTAAAAAAATTATTCATATACTCTCACATACAGGACACATGTATATTCGAGTATTGATAACTTTCATAAATTTTAACCGCCAAAAGATAGCGACTAAAATGCGCGGCTAACATTTTATGTATATGTTACGTGATTAACTCACACACACACACATATGCATTTATTAATACATAAAAATATTATTTTTGGCCATTAAACACACCCACACATACACATTTCTAAAATTAATTTTAATTTTAATAAATATTAATTTTTAAAAAAATTTTCCGCCATTTTAAAAAATTTTATGATAAAAAAAATTTCATTTGCACTAACATGCCTTCGGGTCGTAAACGACGGCCATTTTGTACACATTTAACAAAATAATTTCGCGTCGAAACTCGTCTACACGCGTAATAAAAAAAATTCAAAATTTTTGTTTTAAAATTTAAATTAATATTTATATCCGAAAATATAAAAAAAATTAACTTTTCTTTCTTTTCTATTTTTGCCGGCTACAAAAAAATTTGATCGATCATGCACACATTTTATTTTTCCACTTCCGCTTCGTAAAATAAAGATCTTACCCTCTCTACCTTCAGCCATTTTTAACCTCTCTCCTTGGTTATGTGAAAAAAAAATTCACACTAAAATTTTATTCACACTAAAACACCAAATATTTTAAATAAATAATCTTTTATTTATTTAAAAAAAATAACATCACACACCAAAATTTTCTTTTACATAAAAGAAAAGAGAGCTATTTTTATTTCACTCGCGCGTCCGCGGGGAAAGCGTGTTATGCTGCGGCCCATGACCTATTAGGTTTGTGGGTTATTTAAATAAAAACACTTATTTATATTTTAATATAACATTCAATGTTAATTCACGTCTAAATCCCAATCTTAATAATCACGTCTTAATTACACTAAAATATAGTTAATAATTAGTTATTATAAAATGTCGAACACGCCGATACAATATAGAGAGAACGATGTCAATATACGACGGTTGCTATACAAGCACTGAGAACTTCGCGTCCCTTTCTTCTCCACATAGTATAAAGCGGATGTGATAGAGAGCGCCACATTCCAACATAAACTGTGATATAAGATTTAAATATAAAAAATCAATCTTACTAATAAAAAAATACTGATATAAAAATGTCTACAGACATTTCGGAATTAAATCCTTGAAAACTAAATTATACGATTCCTATAAATCTTAAAAAAACCAGTTTACTAAAATTATTTTAAATGATTATTAAGGAAATTTAAACAAAATATGATATTAAAAGGAAAAAAATAATGATCTTTAAATGGTCAATTACGTTAATATCAAATATTCGTTTTGTTAATGGTTTAAAAGCAAGTTTAAAAGCAATAAAAATTTTGACACCGGTTTATGCCGATCGGTTCGGGGGTTCTTGCGTCATTAGGGTACAAACACACAAACAAACAAACAAACAAATATATTTTCAAATATATAAGTAAAATAAGTAAAATTTAAAAATTATAAATGATTTATTTTTTTGTCAAAATTTTTGTGTTTATCTTAAATTTATAAATTGTAATTAATAATTATTTTATAAAAAATTAATTCTTAAAAAAAAAAATTAAAATAAACGCGTTTTTAACAATACTTAAAAACTTTTTCTAAATATTAATTAATAATGGCTGAAATTGATAGAAGAAATAATAAAGTAACACTCAAAAAATATTTAACATATTCAAAAATTTCGAAAAGATAATTAAAATTTATTAAATCCAGATATTAAAATGCCAATAAATAACGCACCATTAGAAAAATTAACAACTGAATTTTCAAAAATGAAGAATAATTTATTAACTGTACTAAACAACAATCAAACCAAAATTTCTTTTGCGATGGACGGGTGGACTGCTAGAAACGGACAATCGTACTAAGGAATCAATATCCATTTCATTGATAAAACCGATATCGATATTATCGAAATATCGAGCCCTTTGATATCAATATCGTATCAAAAATAATATATCAATATCGTATCGATATCGTATCGTTTTTCGATAAAATATTGAAATATCGTGGAACTCTATCTATAAACTATATATATTCGAATAGCGTTGTAAAACATTCATTTACTTATAAAATTTTAAAAACGAAGGCAAACTATATTACATTGAAGTCGAAGTGGCATATAAAAAAAAATACTACAAGCCTTATACCAATATAGCCTAAAACATTGGTTTATAAAATAAAAGCTACAAGCCTTAAGCTTACATAGCCTAAGGCATTATTTTATAAGAAAAAATTACAAAAATTTTTAAATATATATAGTTTAACGTACGTTTTTAATAAAAATTTAACTAAGTACGCATAAATTACATTTTAATATGGAATATAAATTACATTATAATATACACACAGACCCACAAATAAATGATAAAAAATACCATAAAAAATAAAAAAAATGAAAAAAATTTTTTTACCAGCTTCAAAAATGTTTTATAAAATTTTAAAGATACCTCAGTTTTGAATAAAAATTTCAGAGAATACGTAAAAATTAGTGCCGAATCCAATACTATGAAGTGTGATGGCAAATTTTTTTGATAGTCTCGAGATATTTCAAATTTTGTTAAAAAATTTAAAAACTGTTATTAAGTTCAAAAAAACTATTCTTTATTTTTGTGAGAGGATTGGTTTTTTTTGACCAAGAGGGCTAAAAATAATGTACACTTTGTTTACTTGCTACGTTTCAGGAACCTTCTGTTCCCCTTATCAAGCTATAGAAAAATTTTTATTTATTTAATAAAAAATTATACAAATACATATATTTAACAAAAAAAAATAATAAGATCTCACCAATCAAATATAATTAGATATTTTTAAAAAATTAATTAACAATTACATGACTTATTATTTATAAGATTCTTTGGTATTTTTTAGAACAACTTGTTCTTAGTCATTGTGTATAGTGTATACTAATATACGTCTGCTTGTGTATCACGGTAATGATATTACCGTGTAATACCTATACATAAATATATTTACATAAAATAATAAGTATATCTCATGTCAGATAATAATAGTTAATAAGAAAGAGATGAACATCAGAAAAAAGAAAGAGAAAAGTTTTGAAAGAATGTATATGTTAGGGGAAAATATTGTAAATATAAGGAACTATTGAAATATTATGTTAAGATATAAATAATATTTTTTGAATATTATTGAGTTATTGAAAATTTTTTTGCCACATAATTCATTAGGTTTTTAAAATTGCTATTTAAGTATCTTGTATCTTTTTGATCATTTATAGAAAATTTATTAATTTGAATATGTAGATTTTCTGATATTCTTCTCTTGTACAAGTTTGGTTCTTTGTCTAAGATGGTTACTTTATTTAAATTGAAACCATGGCCATTTACACAGTGCTTAGGTACTACTTTATTTCTATTATTGTCAATATCTTTTTGATGTTCTTCCATTCTATGATATAATGCTCTTTTAGATTCACCTGTATATGAAGCCTGACAAATATTACATTTAAAATTGTATACAGAGTTTACATTTTCCATTTTAGGAATTGAATCTTTACCTTTGATGATATACTGACTTAACTTATTTGTGATCATAGGAATGGGAATAATATTGTTTTTTTTATATATATTTTTAAGAGTATTGAAAAGCACTGGAACAAAAGGTAATTTGGCCTTTGGTAGTCTATTGTAAATATTAGTGTTGATATTTGAAATATAATTATCACGATTTTGGTCAACAAGATTTATATTAGTATTGTTATTATTATTACTGTTCATTTGTTTGATAGTGTGTAATCTTTTGTTAATAAATTTATTTATAAATTTATTAGGATAATCATTCAGTAATAGTAGATTTTTGCAAAATTTTATGTTGCTATAATGAAAATTGTGTTCTTATAATTTTATAGCTCTGTCCACGAGATTATAGACAATTCCTATTTTATGATATATGGGATGATTAGAATTATAGTTTAAGAAACGACCTGAAAAACAGGCTTTTTGATACCAATTTGTAGTAATTTTGTTATTCTTATTAATTAACAGGATATCTAAGAAATTTATTCTATTGTCTTGTTCTATTTCATATGTAAACTGAATATTTTTATTTATGCTATTAAAGGTATGTACCATATGGTTAATTTTATTTTTTGGTATGCAACAAATAATGTCATCAACATATCTTAAGTAAAATATAGGGGTGAAGTCTAGTTTAAATAGTCCCTCTTTTTCTATATCGTCCATAACAATGTCTGCCAAAATAGGAGAAATTGCTGACCCCATGGGGGTGCCGAAAATTTGTCTGTATACTTTGTTATCATGGGTAAAGTATAAATTGTCAAAAAGAAAACTAATAATAAAAGTTACTAAATGAAAAGGTAAACCAGACTTATGATGAATATTGTTAAATCTTTTTTCCAACGATTCAATAACTTGTTCTTTAGAGATGTTGGAAAATAATGAAACAACATCTAAAGAGATTAAAATATGATCATCTGGAATAATAATGTTGGAAAGTTTTTCTTTCAACTGAAAACTGTTTTTAATATGAGATTTTGGAAGAGGTAAACAATTTTGTAAGACATTGCATATGAATTTAGATAGAAAAGAAGGTGGAGTGTTTATGTCTGAAATTACTGGTCTGGATGGTAGTTCTATCATGAAATTTTTTTTATGTGATTTTAGCAAAGCATAAAATTTTGCAAAGACAGTTTCAGTACGAGTTAGCTGAAGTTTGTGATATTTTTTGCCTAAGTAGTTACATTGGTTAAGATATTTTAGGATTTCATATACTGAATTTTGTAAATATTCCAAAATGATAATTCTCTGTTCATGATTATCAGTAATAAATTCATAGGTTTTGCTATCCGATAACAGGTTACTACACATTTTTTTATATGTTTTATCTTTATCTAAGCATAGAGTAACATTGCTTTTATCAGCAGAAGTAAAAAAGATATTTTTATTTTCTTTCAAGAATTTTTTTACTGAATTTATTTTATGTTTAATCATGACATTTTTTATAGGAACATGATTTTCTATCTTTAAAGCTCTTTTAATACCATCAGTAACTTCTGATCTAATATTCCTATCAACCAAATTGTAATTGTTATTATTATTATCATTATTATTATTATTATCATAATTGTTGTTATTCTTGTTATTCTTATTACTATTAAAAGAGCTTTAAAGATAGAAAATCATGTTCCTATAAAAAATGTCATGATTAAACATAAAATAAATTCAGTAAAAAAATTCTTGAAAGAAAATAAAAATATCTTTTTTACTTCTGCTGATAAAAGCAATGTTACTCTATGCTTAGATAAAGATAAAACATATAAAAAAATGTGTAGTAACCTGTTATCGGATAGCAAAACCTATGAATTTATTACTGATAATCATGAACAGAGAATTATCATTTTGGAATATTTACAAAATTCAGTATATGAAATCCTAAAATATCTTAACCAATGTAACTACTTAGGCAAAAAATATCACAAACTTCAGCTAACTCGTACTGAAACTGTCTTTGCAAAATTTTATGCTTTGCTAAAATCACATAAAAAAAATTTCATGATAGAACTACCATCCAGACCAGTAATTTCAGACATAAACACTCCACCTTCTTTTCTATCTAAATTCATATGCAATGTCTTACAAAATTGTTTACCTCTTCCAAAATCTCATATTAAAAACAGTTTTCAGTTGAAAGAAAAACTTTCCAACATTATTATTCCAGATGATCATATTTTAATCTCTTTAGATGTTGTTTCATTATTTTCCAACATCTCTAAAGAACAAGTTATTGAATCGTTGGAAAAAAGATTTAACAATATTCATCATAAGTCTGGTTTACCTTTTCATTTAGTAACTTTTATTATTAGTTTTCTTTTTGACAATTTATACTTTACCCATGATAACAAAGTATACAGACAAATTTTCGGCACCCCCATGGGGTCAGCAATTTCTCCTATTTTGGCAGACATTGTTATGGACGATATAGAAAAAGAGGGACTATTTAAACTAAACTTCACCCCTATATTTTACTTAAGATATGTTCTTATTAACTATTATTATCTGACATGAGATATACTTATTATTTTATGTAAATATATTTATGTATAGGTATTACACGGTAATATCATTACCGTGATACACAAGCAGACGTATATTAGTATACACTATACACAATGACTAAGAACAAGTTGTTCTAAAAAATACCAAAGAATCTTATAAATAATAAGTCATGTAATTGTTAATTAATTTTTTAAAAATATCTAATTATATTTGATTGGTGAGATCTTATTATTTTTTTTGTTAAATATATGTATTTGTATAATTTTTTATTAAATAAATAAATCGGTTCGGCGGTTCTTGCGTCATTAGGGTACAAACACACAAACAAACAAACAAACAAACAAATAAATTTTCAAATATATATAGTATTCAGATGTATACTAGATATATACTAACGTTATAGTAATTATAAACATTAAGAATTTTTCTTATATTAATATTTTTTTGGAGAATCGACGAAAATTCTTAATTAAAATTTTTTTTTATTTTTAAACTATTTTTTTTATTCTAATTTTAACTTTTTATTATAATTTTTTTTGAACATGAATTGTAAAAAAATATTTAAAATTTTTAAAATATTTAATTTTAAAAAATATTTGATTTTAGTTTTATTAAAGTTAGAAAATAATAATATTTTTAAAAGAATCGTTTATTATTTTATAATTAAATTTTAAAATTTATCATTCCCCCGCGCTTAAATAGTTTTACTAGGTACTAACCTCACTTAATTATGAGATCGGCCATTTGCAATTTTTCTCACTAGGATTTCATAACTGGCTTTAGTTCAATAAAATTAATATAGACTTTCTAGATGTCGCATCGGTCACATTACCTCCCAATTATCATTTACGATATAACCCAACCATAAAGTATATTATGAACACAAAAACGTTATCTCTTTCTGTTATCTCCTAGAGAACCTTCTGAATGAAAATGAACCCTCCTAGGAAAAACTAATCCTGGATTGTTTTTCTGGAAGTAAATATCCTAGAGATATAATTTTCATTTTTTCACCTCAACATATTTTCCGATTTTCAAAGCGGATCAAAGTAAATAAAAAAAGGAGCTCTTAAGATTAACTGAGGGGTTTCAAGGTTAAAAAAAACTTTTGTGAATAAAAATTTTCATTTTCTCAACCTCATATAGTTTCCGATTTTACAAGATGGCGGACCAACAAGTTAAAATAAGGAATTTTCTACATTACCGGGGGGTTTTTAAGATCGAGAAAAACGATTTTATTAATAAGACTTATAAATTTTAATTTATAAATTTTCTGTGGCTTCGCTCAGTCTCATACACACCCACGGTAATCTAATAACATCATCTCATGAGTTAATATTATTTTATCCAGCTATGCTGCGAATTGACCACTACTTGTTTGCTGAAAAAAAAATTTTTTATAGTGGGGAAATGTCGGAAAATCATAATAGTGCAAGATACACAATTTTACACTTTGATTCAGGGAAGCCGCCAACATTTTTTATGTGCTTTTTTATGGGGGCAAGTGGAAAAAAAGAAACCATTAAGTCTCCGAAAAGTTTTGGAAAAACCGACGAAAGCATTTTTTTAAAATTATTTTTAAAAATTTGCTTTATTTGAAAGCTTGCCTGCTGTTTGTTTTTGTTTTTAAAAAACATCATCTGCAGAAGTAACAAAAACCTCGTATCAAAGTACATAAAAACTTAGGAAATCGTTAAATCATGGATTAAATTATAGTTCCTATTTTGGACCGCCAGCTTGGAAAATCGGAAAATATGCTGGGCAGAAAAAAAGAAAATTTTCTTTTGTAAAAAAGTTTTTCTTAACCTAGAAAACCACCTGGTAATGTATAATGTTCCTTTTTTCATGGATCTTGGTCTGCCATCTTGGAAAATCGGAATATATAATTTTTTTTATATCTTTATATATATATTTTGTAAAAAAATGAAAGTTTTCTTCAACCTTATGGTTTATCACATGGGAAATCATCATGGTTCTTTTTGTACCATTCATGCTCTGATTATAACTGAGTAAAACGATATGGATTCCGTATGAAAACAGATGGAAACGTGTTAATGATTTTCTTGATTTTTTTGATTTTTTCAAACAGAATAAAAATTGTTTTCTTCTAAGCGAATAATTACAGGTCAAATAAATTCCCGCGGAGCTGAGGCAACAAATTTCACATCAGTCAAAAGAATGTTATAAAGTTTATCAGTATTGAATTTTTATTGAATTTGAAATTTTCTATTTTTTAACAACTGAAATTTATTTTCTGATCATAGCCATGTAAAACCAGGTGGATTCCGGACGACATCAGGTGGAATCAGGTAAGATTAGCATTCAGCATTTCCGGAATTTTCCGAATTTTCCACATAATAAAAAAGTTTTTCCGAGCAAACATATACTGGTAAAATAAATTCGCAGCATAGTTGAATAAAATAATATTAAATCATGATATACTGTTATTTTTTTTTCGGAAATTTCCTTTTCAACAACTAAAATTATTTTACATAATGTACATAATACTATGTACTATAACTAAAAATACGATAATTAAAAAAAAAAAAAAAAAAAAAAAAAACTATTTTTCTGATTAAAACTCATTGAAACCAGATGAAACCAGATGAAACCAGATGAAAGCTGGTAAAGCCGGATGGTTATTTTTGTTAGGGGGAGTATATAAGGGACAGGGACGTAATCAACGCGAGTTTATGATTCCTCGTTAATAAGAAACCATTGCAAACCCCAATCATTGGCATATATGAATTGCTTCCAAGTCATTGCTTCAATGGTACCGATTTTTCATTGGTTATGTATGATTTTTATTTAAATGTTTAAGCTATTGTTAAAATAGAAATAATTATTTTATCTGAAGGCAAAAGTAAACTAAAAAAAAAACGTTACCACATTTTTTAGAAATTAAATTTTATTTATATTTTCTCAAGTATTTTCTCCTATATTACGAAAGAAATGGCGTATTTTGTTGACTTATTAATATTATTTTAATTTTTATCTACATTTTGTATACATTAAATTAATATTTAATTACTTTTAAAATTTAAAGAACAAATTATTTTTTTAGTACAAGGATTTCAATGTTCACATTGCAACAAATTTTATCCTACAAAGAGTATTTTAAGAGAACACATGAGAAGCCATATTTTCCACTATAAATGTAATTTATGTCACATGAGTTGTGACTCACCGTCAAGTTTATCAAGACATGTTCTATATAGACATAGTGATACTAGGAATTTTCCTTGTAATTGCTGTTCTCATGCTGCAAAGACGAAAAGAGATTTAGAATTGCACATGAATCTACATTCAGAAAATGGAAATTATCAATGTCATGTCGAAGGTTGTTCATATGCTTGTAAAAATGCTTATTCTTTAGACAGGTGATTTATTTATTTATTTAAATTATAAAATAGAGAGTATAAGTTAGAATATTTTGAATGCTTTTTTAGTACTGTGGGTGATGACGTTAGCCTTTCCTGAAACTTTCTTGTAAAAGTTTGTTTCAATTGTATATCAATATAGACCTGAACTTACAATATTAAAAAATAGTTTAGCTTTCGCAAATTCAGTTTCCTAAATAATGGTAAGCTAATATACTAAAAAATTTTAAGACATGGTAAAAAATAATACTTATTCACCGTGGGCTGCAAATTGAGTAAATATTTTTTACTCAGTCTAAGATTGTTTTTTTGTTTATTGACAGTAAATAATTTAGTTATTAACTCCTCGAGAGTAACAGAAACATGGTTGAAGCGCTAAATGCGATTGTTGTAGAAACCGAACAGTATTGTTACCATAAGAACTGAAAATATGTTGGCTAGATTGAGCGTCCTAAAAATCTTCTCGTGCTGTTCCTTTGGATGTGAAAAGAAATGAATATGCGAACATTTATGGGCTACAAAGACTGACTATTTTGAGGGATGTTCCTTTAGCCAAAAAAATTAGGCCTGTGAATAAATATATATCGAAATAAGGCAATTGAAGATTTCAAAACTTTCAGTTAATTTAGCTACCAAAAAGGTAGCACTAAGCTCTAATTTAGGTATAGTTAACAACGGTTTAATGGGAGATACTTTTGACTTTCCTTGTAATAAACGTGTCGTACTTTGACTGTAACTTTTACTTATAAACAAGCTGCATACGCTAATTTTGACGCGTCCGCAAAACCGAAAATTTCATATTTTACTATAAATTCATAATCGCTATTAAAAAAAAAAAAAATTTTCTTTTTTTTTCAATTTCAAGAAACAACATGGCAGCTTATAAAAATGATCGGACGCGACTCAATATTCTTACAAAACTAATGAAAAAAAAAAAAAATTATCGTTAAAAATTAAAACGTAAGTGCTGTCTTTGTTATCATATCAAAGAATTAAAAACTATTAAATTTTGAAAAATAAAATTTTAATATAAAAAAAAGGTAAAAAAAATAAGGTAATAGTAATAAAAAGGTTTTATTTAAAAAATCTGTAAAGAATAAATATAACAAATCAAAAAAAGTGTAGTCATCAAAAATAGAAAGAAAAGACATTAAAAAAAAAAAATAATGATACAATAAAAAGAAAGAAGAAAGCCGCAATTAAATCGACATCATCATTTTCCTCATCATCTCGTCGTCAAGGGGAGGTAAAATTTTCAAAAAGAGGCAACGGAACATCAGGAATTTTCAATTTGTAACGTTTCTGGAGACAGGAGGAGATTTTGGATTTGTCTTCTGGTATGCTTAATTCGGATGAGCAAGAGTGTGCCACCCATTTTAAAAATACTCATTTCAGAAATGCAGATGGTAGATATGTTGTCAGGCTCCCATTCAAAATAGAGTTACAGTTTCCTGGTTTGTATGATGTAGCAAAATATATGCTTTGAAAAATGGAGAAACGTTTTTTAAATAACCCATGTTTTAGCAAGCTCGATACAGATTTAATGGTAGACTATGTAGAAACTGGTCATATGTCAAATCTTTGATATGTCATCCTATGATTGATGCCAGATACGCTAGATTCAAATATTTCTTCCGTAAAAAAAAAAATATTTTTAATTAACATTTTCTGTGTTATTACTTTTTAATCTCACAGTATTCTTGCTAGAAGAACAAATATAAGACTCAAATTCAAACTTCCCTTTATATATTGAAACGGTACGGTAGGAGGACCTGTCGTACCTCAGGTTCTTTACTATTTGTAGAACTTATCAGACCTGTTAGGTGTTAAACTTCTTAGATAGGAGTTAGCTTTATTAGATCTTACCTGATCTATTAGGTAGATCTGCTACATACCTTGAGTATCTAGCTTTTTATTATAATAGACCAATACTTGATGTAATTACTGAAATTATTACATCACTTTAAAAATATATTTCGGTATTGCGTGACTCCATACAAATAAAAATAAAAATAACCAAATTTCACTTTATAATAATAAAAATAATTAAGTACCTAAATAGTATGCGTTTGGCAGTATATCAAGCTCTTAATATCCCTTTTATAAATTAAAGGAGTAAAAAATAATAATGGTTGTCCAGGTATCTCTCACTTAAAGCAACTCTAAGTGATCTAATTTTTCTTAACCACTTAAGAAGTAACCAACTTAATTTCCAGGTAATGCTCATACGAGAGGTTATAAAATCCTCCTCAAATTATACAGATAAATGCTAAGTAAGCACTCATGTTGGTGTCGGTCTGAAGATGCTGAGTTTGGTTTATTATAGAGTAGACAGCTAAACTCTTTGTCCAGCTCGCTGTATGTATTATTGGTAAAAAAGAGGCAACCAACTTTTTTGAATCACTTGGAGCAACTCTAAGCAGGTAATACCAGGGAGCAATACACCTTTTAAAAAATCCTTTCGGTGTGCAACACAGCCGAATATTCAAAATTCCTGATTCAAAAAGGGAAAGAGAATTGCTACGTTTGGGCCAAGTACGAGGAGACAACTTATATAAGTTGCTATCTCTCCCCAAACGACAGCTCAGAAGAGCTGGCTACAAAGCTGGCCAGCATCGAGAGCACGGTTCGAACGGTGACCGGTGGCGTCATCCTTGCTGGAGACTTCAACACCAGGGCCTTGAAATGGGGCATGCTAACGACTAACCCCAGGGGACGAATGGTGCTCGAAATGGCCACTAGATGCAAACTAGTGGTCCAGAATAGAGGCAACAGGCCCACCTATGAGAGAGCGGGGAGGGGTGCCTTTATCCCGGACATAAAATTCGCAACAGAAGGTGCGTATGGGAGAATAGGTGACTGGAAGGTGATGGATGGCTGCAATGGTAGTGATCACAATTACATCGCCTTCCGGGTATTGGAAGGAACCTCACAACGACCTCCGTACAGAAGGCGCCCCCTGGGTTGGAATGTTCCAAAGATGGACAAAGACAGATTCGAGGAGTATCTTCGAATCGAGTCAGCACTGATCCCTCCCCCGAGAGCCAGTGTATTGATAGACTCCCGAAATAGCTGAGTTCCAAAAGGACAAACCTGAGGCTACTGCGCTTTCTCAGGATCACAAAGAGGCCAAACACCGGCTTGCTAAGGGCATCTATCAAAGCAAGGCTTGATGTCTGCGTTCACTACGCAAAGATTTAAACAAGGACCCCTGGGGCGAGTCGTAATGGGCAAGTTGAACCGGGGGTCTGACAACATGATGGACTAGGCGTCGACGGAACGGATCGTCGGTGCTCTCTTCCCTGAGAGATCTATCCGGGAAAACCCAATGTCGATAAAATGGCTTGGGCAAACTAAATTGCTAAATTGCTAAAATTGTAATTATTCATGAAAATTCGTTTTATAAGTCTCAAAAATTGTCTAAAAGCTTAAAATTTTTAAAAAATTTATACTCGTCTTTATTCATTAAATAGTTACCAGAAGTTTTTTTTTGCCGTTGAACCAATTAAGACCTCTGTGTTATAATGGTCTACTTGCAATGACTTCAAATATTAAAATAAGTTTTCCTTAAATAAAATATTAATTTGTTCATTTTCATTTACATTTCATTTATAACAATTTTTAATTATTAATACGAAAAAAATTTTAATTGCCTTTAATTCTATATAAAATAAATTCGTCTTTATAAAAAATAGTAATAATTTAAAGTATTCTGGTTCCTGGAATATATTGTTTTATTTAAATAATAGAATATTATTTATTAAATTATAAACTTAGAAGAGTTTATAAAGAAGGTCATTGAATATTTACAAAGGGCTCGTCACGTGGCTGCAGCTCGCGCGCGAACATGAAAAATTATGGCTAATGGCCTTGACTTATATGAGCTCATAGAAATTTTACGTTATCAATTATTCGTAAATGTCATAAAGGTTACTTATGATAAATTTGCAAACTAGTGCGTATAAACAAAACTAATAATAAAATACCTCTATAACTTTTGCAAATACTTGACACGCACGATATTTCAATACACTCACTTACACGTATATAAAGAATAACACGCACTTTGACGCACGAGATTATTAAAATTAGCCTCGTGGTAGCTTTCGCAAAATTAATAATAAAATACAAAATTGATAGGATTATAATATGTATGTGATCACTTAATAATAATAATTTTTTACCTTAAGGATTTTATCACTTCAGAGATTTTATTTTATCTCAAGAGAAAAGAATACAAAAAAAGTATAAGTCCTACATATGACTTTATATTATAACTAATAATAAATTTTGTTGACAAACTTAAATCGAACTTATTTAATTATATAGAAAAACTAAAAAAAACTGGTAGCTATAGTTAAGCTAATTATATCAATTATAAAAATAAAGAAAAACTATTTTTTGGAGCTATTATTAGAGAAATGTGCTCTTGATACCTTGTAGTCTAAAGCGACAATGCCGATCTTCGTGCGCGGGGGAAAGCTTTTCATGCGAGCCCCGCAAGCCGCGGGCTCTTTCTTTTATAACTTTATAACGCGGCAATATTTAAAATATATTCTGCGTTACACTAAGGAAATAAGTGATTTTTTGAATAAGTTAACTTTGCTACTTGAATAGTAAAGAAACAAATTCCATTTTTAAATTTATTTATAATAAATAATTATTTGTACTTTTAATCTTTTGATCATAAAGAATTTGTAGAAATATATTTTTTAAGTGCTAAATGAAAAATTAAACCATGATGAAAATCAAAGAAAAGTGTGTGATCCCCTACGAAAAAAAAATATTTTTTTGTTGATAAAATTAAAACTTACTATTATTATTTATAAAGACGAATTTATTTTATATATAATCAAAGGCAAATAAATTTTTTTTTTTATTAATAATAATAAATTGTTCTAAATGAAATGTAAATGAAAATGAATAAATTAATATTTTATTTAAGGAAAACTTATTTTAATATTTGAAGTCATTGCAAGTAGACCATTATAACACAGAGGTCTTAATTGGTTCAACGGCAAAAAAAAACTTCTGGTTAGTTTTATTTTTTTAATGTAAGTGTAACTTTTCAAGCCCCGTAAACCGCAATTTTGTAACACTAATTCTTTCATCGTTATAGTAAATAAACTAAAAGCCCATTTCTAGCCCAAAATGACCAATTTTCAAATTATTGCTAAAATTGTAATTATTCATGAAAATTCGTTTTCTAGGTCTCAAAAATTTTCTAAAAGCTTACAATTTTAAAAAAATTTTTACTCGTCTTTTTTCATTAAATAGTTTCCAAAATATCGTTTTTCAAAGATAATGATAAAAATACTTTTTTTAAAAATTCTTAATTTGGGACTCTGACTTTAAATTATCATATTTGAAAAAAAAATCAATCAAAAAAGATGAGTAAAAAATTGTTGGAAACACGTTGCTTGTAAAAAAATTTTGAGACCTATAGAAGTTATTTTTATGAAAATATATAATTTTGGCGGCAATTTAAAAGTCATTAATTAAAAAAACTTAAAATAGACAATTATAGGTCCCATGAAAGTCGGGCAGACGAGCAGCACGGATTTTCTAGTAGGAAGGAATCGACGTAAAAAAATATATTTGAAAAGTTTGCCCAAGCCGATTTTGTTCACATTTTAGGTCAACTTTCCGGTACGTTCAAGCACGGTGTGGTATGTAATCTATAAAAATTAGATATTGATGAATATTAATTATTAATTATTATATTAATTATTGCTCTTGTTGATTATCATATCTTAAATTTTATTCATTTAAATTCTTTTATAAAGTATTTTATAAATCATTCTATTTTTAAGCTCCACATTTTTTATTTTTACGCAAAGTCTATTTATCCAGAAATTTTTTACATAAAATGCACTCATACATTTAAAAAAAAAATATTTTAAACCTCTACTTAAGGTTTGTTTTGCTTGTTTTTCTGCACTCTGCACAGAATATTAAAAATTTTTTTGAATAATTGACTAAATTTGTTTAGTACTTTATAAAATTTAAATATAATTTTTAAAAAATTTTAATTATTATGAATGAAATCTTTGAAAAAGTTTTTGAAATTTCCAGGTTATTTATCCAGAATTTCTGGGTAAATAGACGCAGCCTATTTATTAACCTTCAATTAATTTAATTTCAAGATATTTATTTAATTACAAATAAAATACATATTTATATACATATGCATCCCTTTAATTACATATAATAAGGCACTCTAATATAGTCTTTTTTATCATATAAAAAAATTTTTGATTAAAAAAATTGTCTAAATAGTAATTTTTGGACTTACAGTAGAATAAAAAAAATATATCTATATATGTATAGTAATCAATAAAACTCTTATTTACAGTTTTTACTTTGAAACTAAATTTTAATAAGACTATATAGTTTAAAAAAATTTTTTTTAATTATACCTTTTGTTGCTGTGATTCTTTACTTTTTTACAATGCTTTTGTCATTTTTGACAGCTTTTATTGCTGATGTTAGAAGAAAGAATTTATATAAAATAATTCTTTTATAGTGAACAAATTTGATTTGCTTTAATTTATTTTTATCTTTTTATATAAGAATATAATATGCTATAGTTTATTACTTTTTTTTTCTTAAATATAAAAACTTTTATTAATTAATCAATCGGACGTAAGAAAGATTGCTTATAAATTAATAATTGCTTATAAATTAAACATTCGTTTTATAAAAAAAAAAATTTGATACAAACATAAGGAAATTTCAATTTCAAATATAAAGCCATCTTCAGTTGATAAAAAAGGTTTTATTTTAAAGGCCGTTTCCTCAATTGCTGTCAATATATATTTGCTTGCATAGTTGTGTTAAAAAAAAGGCTTTAATGTATGGAACTTGTGGGGTAGGAATTTGTATGAAAATATAACTGAAATATTTAATTGATTGTAACATTTATTTGCAAAAATAATATTTTTGTCATTAAGTTGATTACTACAAATGTATAGATTTTAAAGTGCAAATTGAGGTAAATTTATATTAGCATATTTCCTTATTAGTTTTGGAGAAAATTTTTTATATTTGAAATAATAATCACACACTTTTGTTAAAAATTTTTACTTTTTTCTAACACTTACTTTTAAAAATGGATCCATTTGATAAAATTGAAAAAACCAAAATGCGTTTTTATTTTTAATTTTATACAATGGTAAATAATTTTCCATGACTCGATAACAAGAAAATCTGATAATATAAAATGAAAATAATAAATTATAGAAGTATTTTATACTAGCTGATTGGCCTCGCGATGCTCCGCTTAACCAAATAAACAATTTTGTGGATTAATTTATTTATATTATGATCATATGTGTTTAGTTATAATAAATTTAATCATACGTGATTAAAAAGGAATTAATTTTTATTTAAAAATGAATGAGAACAGAATTAATTTTATACGTACCTCTAAATTTACTAACAAAAAAATTTTATACATATATAGAAAAAGTTACATTATTATTTATAAATATTTATAACTAATGAGATATATTTTATAACATTAATAATTATTAATCTCTCTATTATAAAATTCTAAACGCTGCCGCCACCGACATGGGTCATTTGGGCACCCCTATTTGGGCAGTCCTGTTTGGGCATTTTACATTTGCACACAATACTGTCAGGCACTTCTAAATTTTAGACTATTATATTTTACTAATTTATGTTACAGGGGGGTTCTTTAGAAATAAAAGATAAAAATTAAGAAAATGGGAAAACCAATTACCCATGTAAAATAGTTGGTATAGATAATATACAAATTGTATATAACATTGTATACTAAAAGCAAATATAAGTAAATATAGCTGTATACAATAATGATTCTATACAATTTATCTATTGTATACAATCAAATGAGATTTGCCAAAGTATAAATCGATAAATTCGAAAAAGGGAAATAGAAAATAAAATAAAAATTTTTGCTCCAGCTATAGATTTCTTGTTTCACGGTTCCAGGCTCCAGGAATCCTGTAGAAACCTAAAAATAAAAAAACAAATGTAAATGTAAATATTCTTTATTTTGCAATTAAACAAAAATACAGTAATCAAATAAAATAAAATATACATATTAGTATTTTACATCATAGTAAATAATTGATAATTAACATTGGTAAATTAAAATAAATAAGTGAAATATATTAAAATAAAATAATAAAATAATAAGTAATAAGTAATAAGTAATTGTCTTGTAACAAAAGGCCGGAATGTCATATTTATGAAAACACCCTCGCAAGGGATCAAGTGTAAGGAGATATTTGTGCATAGCAGTTTTAAATGAGTTAATTGAAGGTAGAAACCGAATTTCTGCGGATAAGGAGTTCCAAAGTCTAGCGCCTCTGTATCGAAAAGTGTTTTTGATATTAGGTATGGTGATTTCTTTTGAACGCAGAGTACCTCTTGCATTCTCTTTAGGAATGTACTTGGTAAAAGATTCGCTCAGATATGAGGGTTGATGTAACCGCAGGATTTTATAAATTATTATAGCCAAAAAGTAATGCCTGCGTGAATTAGTTCATAACCATCCCAACTTACGCCTAAAACGGGTTATATATTCATCTTTGCGTATGCCGTAAATATACCTCAGTCCAGGATTGCATAGTCTTTGTAACCTCATTTTTAGTGTGTTGTTTGCATTTAAGTAAACAACTGAACAATAATCAAAATGATCGTGTACGTAATTGCTCTGTAGTGCAGTGTCGGATAAATAAGTGTATAGGACACGGTTTACTTTTTTCTCAATTGTTGTAACGTGACTGTTCCAGTTTAGTCTGCTGTCAAGAATAACACTTATACTAGACACCTCATCTACAAAAGGAGTGATGATTCCATTTCCTAAGTCTATTCCCGATAAATTTAAGCTGTTTAAACGATTGACAAAGGTACTCGTGCCAAAATATATAGCTTTCGTTTTTCCATGATTGAGCCGAAGGGAAATACCGTCAGCCCAAGCAGACATGTTACGAGCAGTTTCAGATAATAAAGCTGTGGCCTCCAGTACATTTTCAGGTGATATTTGACAGTAGACCTGTAGGTCATCTGCGTAAAGTATGTGTCGTACATTAGCTGGTAAGTGTAATTTTACATCATTAATATATAGACAAAACAGCAAAGGTCCGAGTACCGAGCCACGGGGAACCCCAAGATTAACACTTAGTGGATCAGAACGAAATGTTTTAGAGATAACTTGTAAACTTCTACTTTCTAAGTAGGATTTGATCCATAATAGTGACGTCCTGGAGAATCCCATTTTCATCAACCGTGGTAACAATTTTGAGGGCAAAATCGTATCAAACGCCTTGCTGAAGTGAAATTGTAGTAATAATGTTATCTGTCTATTGTTCATTCCTTTTTGTATATCGTCAGTTAATTTTAGTAGTAGTGTTTCTGTACTACTGTGCTGTCTATAACCAGTCTGAAATGGGTCGAGTAAGCTGTTACTTGTTAAGAATGTAGTAATTTGATCGTGTGCCAGTTTTTCTAAGACCTTAGACAGAAAGCAGAGCAGAGCTACTGGCCTAAAATCAGAGCATGATGAAGGATTCGAGTTTTCTTAATTGCTACTAGTAACGATTTTTTCCAGCTAAGAGGAAAAATGCCTTTAAACAGAGACTCATTGAAGAGTTTGACAAGGAAGGGGCCAAGTGTAGGTAATGACTTAGCTATTACTTTTTGAGGTATACCATCGTCACCCGTAGCCTGAGATGAAAAGTGAGCTACCGCCAAAATTACGTCATTGAGTGAAACCTGCGAGAATCGAAAGCCTTCTTTAGGCGCGTTAGCAATTAGATCTTCGATGTTGTTCAGATTTGAATCTTGAGATGACGAATAAGACAATCCCGCAAAGAATTTATTTATTTCATCTGGCGCAAAATCGTGAAGATCTGATTTAGGAGCGGGTAGCAGCCCGAGATGCCTAAGTTCTCGCCAAATATCTTTGCCATTTGTAAGCGCATTATTAATATGCTCTTGATAAAAAGAGTTACGCGCTTGTTCAGAAGACATTTCAACTTCGCATGAGAGCCTTATAAGTTCTTTTAGGTGATAAAGACTTTTTGATCTTAGGTAGCATTTTTCAAGCGCCTTGCGTTTTTTAACAAGCAGTTTTAGTTCAATATTGATACAAGGCTGCATGTTTTCACTGTTTTAAGGGGAGCAAGCTGATCAATAGCTGTCTGTAGTTAGTTAGTCTGTAGTAAGTTAGTCTGTATTTAGGCAGTCAACTGCTGATTGTATTCCAAAGTCAGGATTATCATACAAAGACCAATCACATACCATCAGAATCTCATTGATGTCCTCTGGAGTGATATCATCGAACTTTCTATAAGTAAATTTATTTGAAGGAGGTTAAAGTTTAAAGAGTTCGATTTCTACATCAATAAGATTATGAAAGAGTGAAATGGTGCTATTCTGTTAGTGAATGAAAGAATATTATCATTGTTGTCTACCCAAATAATATCAAGCCATGTTTTCGGGTCATCTAATCCAGATTGACGATGTGTAGGACCATGGTTAACTAAATGAAGAGATAATTCGCTAGCTAGATTTATAATAAATCGTGAACCACTATTTGTCTAACAGATCTGAATTAAGATCTCCTACAATTACTTTATGGCTGTATGATGAGGAGAGTTCACGAAGGTTTGATAGAAAATCAGGATTAGCATTAAACGAGACGTTAGGAGGCCTATAAACTACACAAACAAATATGGGGGATATACCTTCGCCCTATACTTCACACATAAGGTATTCAAGCTCTAATGGCTTACCAAGTCTTTCGGTATTGGACTTTGCTAGTATTTTGGCTCGGGAAAAGT
Organism: Anagrus nilaparvatae; assembly: GCA_022575985.1. Taxonomy (NCBI): domain Eukaryota; kingdom Metazoa; phylum Arthropoda; class Insecta; order Hymenoptera; family Mymaridae; genus Anagrus; species Anagrus nilaparvatae. The sequence goes on from JAKSXM010000007.1 coordinate 34,260,152, forward strand.
TACGAAATTAAAGTATGACTCCCCCTCCTCCCGTGTTTCTGTCCTGACGAATAATGCTGTAACCATCAACATTGTCTATATGATCAACTATTGCATCACCAAATCTCGTTTCTACAACGCCAATGATGTCGTAAGTAGGATCATCAATGAGTATTTGTTTAAAGTGATTTATATGAAGTTTTAGTGAATTTGCATTCAGAAAGCCTACCTTAAACGAACTAGGCTTTTTATCTCTGTCTAGTCAGTATTTACTTTTTGGAATTTTAGACTTGTCATTATGAGTATTATTGCAAGTGGGTGTGAGGCATTGAAGATGATGATTTTCCCTGCAGTAAATGTCCCGGATAGTATTAAGGTCAGATAGGCAATCAAAGAAGTGCTCCTGGCTCCAGCTACGCCATCTTGCCAGGAATTTGCCTCCCCTATGCCATATATTTTTAAACCCAAGATTTTTGCCTATACTTTTTAGAGATTTAAATCTTCTGTACTCATTGCGCGAGAGTACTTCATTCACAAGAATTTTAGTATATGGAATACGAGAGACAAAGTCCTGGCTAAACATTGATTTATCTAAGTCTTTAGTATTGAAATAATTAAGTTTTTGCTTTTGTGACATTATTTGACTCACTCTGTTTGAAGAAGTAAGGCGTATAATAAAAGAAGGCAAGATAGAACCATTTGCACCCCCCTGAGTCCCAACTGAATTTGAAGTAGCCTCAAGTGATTGATTGTTCAAAAAACGAATGCTTTCTATTTCGCTTATGTCAAAATCAGGAGAGATGCTACGAAGAATAGCAAAACTAAATGCTCTGGGTTCGTCAGTAGCTGTCAAGGGCAGGAATCCTACTATGTGAAGTTCAAAATCTTTTACCCGAAGAGAATTTCGTCTGTTACACGTGCTGCAAAACAATTCTCCATTGAAATGTTTAAAATTATCATAAGTATTACTATTTTTATTATTATTGTAAATATTATTATTATTGCTGTCAGCTAAAAAATTATAATTATTATTATTGTTATTATTATTATGATTGTTAAAATTACTCTGTACATGCAATTTGGTTTGTTTACAGCAATTTTTTTAACACATCCATATTTTCTAATTTTTCCAAGACTTTTTTTTCCACGTCTTAATTTATGCAAATTTCTATCAAATTTTTTTTAATTTTTATTTTATTTTCCAGCTACAGATTTCTTGTTTCATGGCTCCAGGCTCCAGGAATCCTGTAGAAACCTAAAAATAAAAAAACACATCCATATTTTCTAATTTTTCCAAGAATTTTTTTCCATGTCTTAATTTGTGCACCCACATTTTTTTTCACTAATAATTTTTTTAGGCATCACTTTTTTCAAATACAATTTTAATCACTCTTAAAAAAATGGAAAGGTCTCGATCCATCCACAAAACAAGAAAATAACCTTAAAAAATTCTAAAAATTTAAATATTTTTTAAAATAAAATTCTCCAAAATTATTTAGAAACTCACCTTAGATATTGCATTCCAGTAATCAGTGTAGAAAAAAAAAAATAAAATTTAGTTTATCGATGAAAGGATAAATTTTATTTTCAAATTTTGTTTTAATTTAAGGATGGGTTGAGATTTTTTATAAAATAATTTATGATTTACGACGGTCAAACATGGCTCTTAAATTACAAAAAACAATTGTCCAAAAAAAATTAGTTGATCGCGTGAAGTCAAACTAATCGTTCGCGCGCTGCTAATATAAATTTTTTAACCTAAGTTTTGCAGTCTTATTTTTTTTTTTTTTAGATTTGTTTTTTTTATGTGTGATCCGCGATTGATAGTTTTAAATCATAAATTAATTTATGAAAGATGTCAATCCATCTATAAACCATAAAAAATATTTGAAAATAAAATTTTTAAAGTTAAATTTTATTTTTTTTGTACATTGATTACTGGAATGGAATACCTAAGGTGAATTTCTAAATAATTTTGGAGAATTTCATCTAAAAAATATTTAAATTATAATTTTTAAGGGTATTTTCTTGTTTTGTGGATGGATCGAGACCTTTTCATTTTTTTTTAAGAGTGATTAAAATTTTATTTGAAAAAAGTAATGCCTAAACAAAAAATTATTAGTGAAAAAAAAATGTGCGTGCATAAATTAAGACATAGAAAAAAAAGTCTTTGAAAAATTAGAAAATATGAATGTGTTTTTTTTTAGATTTCTACAGGATTCCTGGAGCCTTGAAACAAGAAATTTGTAGCTGTAGCAGAAAGATTTTTTTTTTTTTTTTTATATTTCTTTATTTCGGATTTATCTCTTTTTATTTTGGCAAATCCCATTAGATTGTATACAATTGAAAAATTATATAGAATCATTTTTGTATACAGCTTTTTAGTATACAATGCTATATAAGATTTGTATATTATCTGTACCAACTTTTTTAAATGGGTAATTCAAATGAAAATTTAAAAATGCTTTAAAGTTAATCAAAAACGGACATTCAATTTTATATGCATTAAAATCATTCAAAATTTCATGAGAATCATTAAAGCAAAATATGAAAAAAAATAATATTAATATAGCATTTTCAACAAAAAAATTGTACATATTATCACAGTATATTAGAGTGTAGTGAAAATTTTAATTTGAGCGGGGGGGGGTCTAAAAAGTTTGTATTCGATGAAAAAATAAGTTTGCCGTAAACCGGGGCTCGATTGGTCGAGGTTTTACGGTTGAATCTTAAGCCTGAAGGTAAAAAAACTCGTTTTAAAGGGAAACAAGGAAAATGAAACCCTGTGACGTAAAAGAAGAATTTCCTCAAAGGGACTTATGTTTTTTAGGTCGCCAATTACGATTCTGGTATCCGTTTTGACCTTGAAAGGTCTGGTTGCCCACAATAGGCAACTTTGGGTGATATTTTAGGACTTTTAAGGACTTTTCATCGGTTACTTATGTTATCGGTTACTTATGTTTTTTCGGTCGCTGATTACGATTCCAGGTCTTAAAAATTTGTATTCGGTGAAAAAAGAAGTTTGCTGTAAGCCATGGCTCGATTGGTCGAGGTTTTACGGTCGAATCTTGAGCCTGAAGGTCAAAAAACGCGTTTTAAAGGGAAACAAGGAAAATGAAACCCTGTGACGTAAAAGAAGAATTTTCTCAAGGATACTTATGTTTTTTGGGTCGCTAATTACGATTCTGGTATCCGTTCTGACTTTGAAAGGTTTGGTTGCCCACAATAGGCAACTTTGGGTGATATTTTAGGACTTTTAAGGACTTCTCATAGGTTACTTATGTTTTTTGGGTCGCTGATTACGATTTCGGGTCTTAAAAGTTTGTATTCAGTGTAAAAATAAGTTTGCCGTAAGCCGGGACAGGATTGGTTGAGGTTTTACGGTTGAATCTTGAGCCTGAGGGTCAAAAAACCCGTTTTAAAGGGAAATAAGGAAAATGAAACCCTGTGACGTAAAAGAAGAATTTTCTCAAAGGGACTTATGTTTTTTGGGTCACCAATTACGATTCTGGTATCCGTTTTGACCTTGAAAGGTCTGGTTGCCCACAATAGGCAACTTTGGGTGATATTTTAGGACTTTTAAGGACTTCTCATCGGTTACTTATGTTTTTTGGGTCGCTCATTACGATTCCAGGTCTTAAAAGTTTGTATTCTGTGAAAAAATAAGTTTACCGTAAGCCGGGGCTCGATTGGTCAAGGCTTTACGGTTGAATCAGGGATCAAGGATTACTGTAGAAATATATATACTGATTTCTACAGTAATCCTACTCCAAAAAAATAACACGGGATAGCTTGTCCAGATGAGAAATGCTGGCGCCATTTGCAGAAGGCGATTTTTTAAATTTAAAATACACGCGTATAGAAGAAGAGGTAACTATAATAGAAAAAGATAAATATATTCTAAAGGCGAAACGCGCGCATGGTACCCCGGACACCAAAATGCTTGAGATGTCCTACTGTAAAAATATGTATACTGTGATATTATACAAAAATGTTAGACTTTATTAAAAATAAAAAATCTATTTAAAAAATATCCAAAATTATAGGAATACCTCGAGCAAAACTACAAAGATGTATTATAATTTTATTTAAAGATATATTTTAATTTTATTTATTTTTTATAGATGATAAGAAATAATTATTAAAATTTAACAATGGATTTCATATTAATTTAAAATAAATTTTTGTGAAAGAAAAATTAAATTGTTTAAATTAAAAAAAAAAATTATTAGCAAATAAGCTTAAAGTTTTATTCTGTCTATTTAATTGTCTTTTAATCTCTAATTCTAAACATGGGTCTTTTCACTACGCTTAACGCTTTGCAGGGGTTGGCGTGCGCAGAGGGCAGAGCCCCCTAGTAATAAATGATCCCAAAAGAACATTTACATGTAAATTTACGCAAGTGTCTTTAAGTGTTGTCACTGCTTATTTATTTTATCTAGTATTTTATTAGGTAAACATTCTATTATCACTATATTATTAAACACTGCGAAAGTTTTGAGATCTAAATCAAAACTTTACGCAAGTTACGTGGGCTGATTAATAAAGAAAAAAAATAATATTACTTATTAAGTAATTGATTTATTATAGATATATATGGAATTTTAAGTACCGGATTAAACCGGATTAATAAAAAACAAAAAATATTAATTATAAAATTTTAAGATCTGATAAAAAAATTATCAATTTATTTCTACAAATTATAAATAAAGGATTTCACTAAATATGAATAAACTGTATCAATTAATTATTGAATTAAAATTAAAAAAAAATATAATTCAATAATTAATTGATACAGTTCATATTTAATGAAATCCTTTATTTATAATTTGTAGAAATAAATTGATAATTTTTTTTATCAGATCTTAACATTTTATTATTAATATTTTTTGTTTTTTATTAATCAGCCTCCATAACTTGCGTAAAGTTTTGTTTTAGATCTCAAAACTTTCGTAAAGTTAAAAATTAGTGATAATAGAATGTTTAATCCGGTACTTAAAATTCCATATATATCTATAATAAATCAATTACTTAATAAGTAATATTATTTTTTTCTTTATTAATCAGCCCACGTAACTTGCGTAAAGTTTTGTTTTAGATCTCAAAACTTTCGCAGTGTTTAATAATAGTGATAATAAAATGTTTACCTAATAAAATACTAGATAAAATAAATAAGCAGTGACAACGCTTAAAGGCACATGCGTAAATTTACATGTAAATGTTTTTTTGGGAGATCTAATTCATTTCACATAAATATATTTCAATAAAATAAAAAAAAAATAGTAGTTTGTTCGGGCTGTAAAAATAGTATATTTTTACCCATGGCCACAAAAGTAAAGAATGGCCCAAATCGCACGTAAATTACTGTCCGAGGCGAAGCCGAGGATGGTAAACTGCGATTTGGGGCATCCTTTTTTTGTGGCCAAGGACAAAACATAATTTTTCTTGCTCAGTGTCGAGAAAATGCGTTTTTTCGAATAGCGCAGCGGCCAGAAAACACGCACTTTCTGGACACTAACAAGAAAAAATTTTTAATTTAATTTTGATGTACACATTGAATTATTTAATTTAAATTCAATTTATTAATATTTTCACATATTTTATTTAAAAAATAGAGAAGTGACTAAAAGTTGCATCTGATGTGTGTCTTGTAACAACTATGCCTTTTTGTTGATATTTTAATATTGAAAAAATTTATTGTTAAAAACTATTTAAAGAATTTTTTATTTGCTATACTTTACCAAAATAAACAAATATTTTATCTCTAAAATATAGTAAAATAGCCTGTGAAGTAAATATACATTGAATCATGTGAAAAAATTTCATTATCAAAAAACAATGAAATTTAATTGAATAAAATATTTTTAACCATAAAATTTATTATTTATTTTCTATTTTAAGCCTTGTAAAATATTACCCTCTTTTTTTTGTCTTAAAAGTTTTTATTTGAATTATTGTTTAAATTTCAATATACTTAAATTATTACATCTCTTGTACCGGTATAAAAAGTTTATAACGAAGGAAAATTCTTGGAATCTCTAATATTAATAACCAAAGGTTCTAATGATGGGTTACAAGAAGTAAAACTAGTCCACATTTTTTATCTACTCCATTTTAAAATTTTTGCCAGCAAATAATAATGATATAAAAACATTTGTTATCTACCAATTATAGAGAAAATGAAATCTCTAATATTTTAATAACCAAATGAGATAAAAGCTTGAAATTTTCACAAAAGATTCTAATGATGACTTGCAAGAAGTAAATCTAGTCCTCATATTTTATCTGATTCAGTTTATGATTTCAACAGAAAAAAGTTTTGTTTTAAAAGAATTTCTTACCTACCGATATAGAGAAAGCGAAGAAAATGAAATATTTAATATTTTAATAATCAAATGAGATAAAAGCTTGAAATTTTCTCAAAAGATTCTAATGATGATTTAGATTTACTTGCAAGAAATAAATCTAGTCCTAATATTTTGTCTGCTCCAATTTATAATTTCACAAGAAAAAAATTCTATTTTAAAAACATTCTTACCTAACGATACAGAGAAAGTGAAAAAAATGAAATCTAATAATTATAATAACTTAATGAGATAAGAGTTTCAAAATTTTAGAAGTATTTAACTGTAGCGGGTAGAAAAACAAGGACTACTTTTTCTTCTTCATAGCCATTATAATAATCATTTGAGAAAATTCCAAGCTTTTTTTTTTATTTGGTTCTTAAAATATTATACAGTATTCATTTTCAGTCTTATTATATCAGTAGTGTTTTCGAAACAAAATTTGTTTCTACTAAAGCTGTAAGCTGCTGTTTTCTAATAAGCTGTAGAAAATAAAAACTAAGGACTAGTTTAAGTTCTAGTAACTCACCTTCGAACTCTTCATTAGAATCTTTTGTAAAAATTTCAAGTTTTTATCTCATTTGGTTATTAAAATATTTGAGGTTTAATTTTCTTCGCTTTCTCTATATCGGTAGATAAAAATATTTTTATATTAACATTATTTTCTGGCAAAAATTTTAAAATGGAGTAGATAGAAAAGTTTTTTTAATTTTGAGAAAGAATTTTTGAAAAAATTTGGTATCAGAACCAAAAAATGACTATAAACAGACTTTCTAAAATTAGTACTTTCATAGAAATAAATTAGGTACCTATGTCCAAAAAGAAAAAAAAATTGGTGTTTTTTGTATTTTTTCGTGAAAAAAATTTTTGGGAAACAATTTTCAAAAAATTAAGTATCAGATTCGAGATATAGAGTAAAAAAAACCATAAAAAAAACCATACTTTCAAATATAAGTCTTTTCGTGGAAATTAATGAGGTATTACATCCAAATTAAAAAAAAAAAAGTAGTTTTAGATTTTTTGATGACAAAATTTTTGAAAAAAAAAATAGGTTTTAATTCCATAATGGTTGTCAAATTTCACCGGTTACATACACACACACACACACACACACACATATATACACACGCGCGCGCGCGCACACACAAACATACATACATACTTTTTTTAAAAACCGGTTTTTTAGCTTCCTGGGGTCTCAAAACGTGCTTATATGCCAAGAAATCAAAAATCGAAATTTGACCTATCACAATGGTTCCTCATTGAGGAACCAAAAGTAAAAAAATTAATTATTTTTTATCAAATTATTTTCAGCATAATTATAATGATTAGGTTATCTTATAATCCTTTGTCATAAAACAATTAATTAGAAAGTTTTAAAATTTCTGATAAGGCTTCTGTAGATAATTAATAATTTGGTAACCTAACGAGGATTGTACCCATAAGAAGATCCTTCAAAATCCTTTTGTTATGGAAACAACTGTATTTATATTATTCAATAGCTTTCATGTAATACAGAATGATTTGAATGGTATGAAAAATTTATTGGTCCTGACAGATCATCTGCTAAAATAATTTGACTATATCTAGGACGTAAAAGACTGTTTGGAATCATTATTTATGGTTCAGATGTTTGTCCAGCCAGCTTCGTCGATACTAACATGGTTAAAATGATTGTTTGGTAGCTCCATGTGATGAAGAATACCTAATGCTCAACAAGTTCCAAATATTATAGAATAATATTTGGAACTAGAAGATACTAGAAGTAAAATTTATTGTGAACCCTTGTGAATCTTTTATGCTAACATCTGTGGATTTTATACGTTCAGCAGATATTTCTACAGTGGAACAATAGCTGAGAATGCTTTCAGGGTTACTTGGAGAGTCTAAATAATGATTAGCTACAAGGAGAACCTAAGAAAACAATGTATAATGAATATAAAATACATAAATAAAAAAAATTAAAATTGTTTACCAATTTTCTTGGAGTGATAACACCACTTCTTACTAATTTTTCTGCCATTAAATATTTTTAACAGCTTTTTTATGAAATCTGTTTAAATTTTGATAATCTATCCATAAAATTTTGCTTTTTAATGTTTCTTGATGTATTATAAAATTGTTACATTTAAGTTTCCTTTTGTCACTTGAATATCTTTTTCATAATCGGAGTTTATAATTGGAATATAATTAATAAATATTTAATTTTAATTATTTAATTAACAATTTACCCGAACAAAATGTTTATTTTTTTTGTTTATGTTTTGCCACGACTAACCTCACCATGATATGCGATTATCATACTTTATACAATTAATTAAATATTTGGAGTTTTTTTTATAAAAATGACTTAATAATTACTTTTTATTAATAAAAAAATGTTAGTGTATTTACTTTAATTAATTATTTTAATAAAATATTTATTTTTATTTTTTAATATTTGAAATTCGCGCCATCACCAATTCGCGCAATTATTTTACACGCAACTGGCGTATATTTTAGTCATAGAAAATAACCAAAAAACCGTGCTCTCCAGCAGGCCTGTTCTGTATTTAATTCACGTGAATTAGTGAAATATGAAAAAAATGAGTCGAATGAAACAAAATAAATTTTTATTTCACAAATTTGCATAATCATTTATTATAACCTATGTTTTTTTGAAATAAATAAATAAATAATTTTTAAGTTTATGCTGGTTTAAGTATTAATAATTTTTAACTGAAATATAAGTTTATAAAAATAATTTAGAAGAGTTCTTATAATCATATTATTGGCTATATGTTGGTAAAAATGGTTTTATATTATGAGAAAATAAATTAGTTTAAAAACGATTCGGATTGATTCTGTATATAAAAATTAATTCATGTTTTTACAAAATTATAACGAAGTTTGAAATTCATTTAAATATTGGTATTTATTTTTTGATATTTATTCTAAAGGTCGTTTTTAAATCAACAAATATCAATTTGAATAAATCTATTTGTCTATAGAAAAATCAAGCATGCCAAAAAGGAAAAGACAAAACAACAATTTACAACTAGCAAAATATGATAAGGATATGTCGAGGGATTCGTATTAAAAGCAACTAAAGTAAATTACAAAAGAAAGTGAAAAAAATAACTTCATGATAGATGAATTTTTTTTAAAAACAAAAGTATTTAAGGTCCCTAAAACCGAATTATTCCAAGTCCCTAAGCCCAGAATATGTTATCGGTTTTTACCGGTTGTGGGCAACTACATAATTTTCGTTAAAACCCGATATCATATTCGTGTTCAGTGACCCAAAAAACCTTCCAGGGGTCGTTAAAATTACTAAAAAAGATCTATTTAAAAATACCTAAAAATTAACCTGAAGTTGCTTATTGTGGGCAACTAAATCATTTTCGTTAAAACCCGATATCATATTCGTGTTCAGTGACCCAAAAAACCTTCCAGGGGTTGTTAAAATTACTAAAAAAGATCTATTTAAAAATACCTAAAAATTAACCTGAAGTTGCTTATTGTGGGCAACTAAATCATTTTTGTTAAAACCCGATATCATATTCGTGTTCAGTGACCCAAAAAACCTACTAGGGTTCGTTAAAATTACAAAAAAAGATCTATTTAAAAATACCTAAAAATTAACCTGAAGTTGCCTATTGTGGGCAACTGAATCATTTTCAGTAAAAACCGATATCATATTCGTGTTCAGTGACCCAAAAAACCTACAAGGATAGTTAAATTTGCAAAAAAAGATCAATTTAAATTTTAGGGCTTAAGGGGGGGGGGGGAATTGGGGGTAATTTCAACCAATTTTCACCAGCGCAAGTTTATTCATACTATGTTCTTTAGGCCTCTCTGAAGAGATTCCCATAGGTTTCATCGTAAGTCAGCCAGGGTCGTGGTTTTCATTTTTGAATAACGAAATAGACCCGACTATATAAGATAACTTCTTTTCTAAATAAACAATAAAACTAGTTGGGCGCATGCGTGTTCATGATAACTATAAGCTATGCAGTGTTCTTTACACGCATGCACATAAATTCTTTTTTTTCAATACTCTTTTTTTAAATTTAATATTTTAAATCTTATTAAAAATACTATTGAAATAAAAAATGGTTAGAGCAACATCATCCATCAGCGTATCCGATCATGGAGCATCCATCCGGCAGCTCAATCTTTAGCAAGCCGTCGTAGAAGGCATTCCACAGATCAGGGCCCAGAACTGAACCCTGCGCTATGCCTGCGCTTAATACTTTACCTCTTGTGCTATCGAGCGTGTCCCAGCGCAGGTATCGGTCCCGGAGGTAATCTCTGAGTATATTTCTCAGATAATCCGGAACTCTGAATACCTGCTCGAGGGAGTGCAACATATCGTCCCACTTAGCCGAGTTGAATGCGCTAACTTTTTTAACGCTATCAGAGCTGATTCTAACCTCTATTTGATAAAACAAATCAGTAATAACACCAATAATTGTGCTCCTTTGATTAGATAAATTTGATTCTCGAAAAGTAGTCTTAACTTAACCTTTTGTACCTGGAAAAATAAATTGTTTATTATAATTAAAAAACTTTTATCAAATTATTTTAAAATTACTCACAAATTTTCTTATGATGATTTAATAAGTCCACTAATGGAACTTCAGGTACAGCAACTTCTTCACCAATGCTATCCACATAGCCTTTGAATTCCCTGTAATTATAAATCAATATATTAATAACACAATAATTTAAAAAATTAACAAATGGTAAATGAAAATATATGCTTTTTCTAAATAAAAGAAAATAAGATCTTGATAGATAAAAGTTTTATAATAGGAAAAATTCATGAATGAAAAAATTTTTTAAATCGTTAAATGAAAATGTAAAAATAAGATTATAATAAAATATTATTTAATGTAAAAAAGCTTTTGAAAAAAGAAAATAAGATGGATTAAACAATGAAAATAGTACTTACACTGTTCCTTGTCCAACAACAAACGTATCAACAGCTTCATTGCACGTAAAGTAAGGTATTTCATCAGCTTCAGCCATGTTTTTAATTATTAATTTTTTAAATTTAAATTAATATATGCCGATGAGATAAGTCACTTTGTTTAATAATATGAATTAAAATTTTAAAATACTAAATTTATTATTATTTAATTAACGCAGAATAATAAAAATTATTAATTATTAATAAAGTAGTTCACTTATTATAAAAAAATACTAAAATTGTTTGCAAGCGTGTAAAAGTTTGAGAACAAATGAATAAATTTGCAACGGTTTTTTTGTCTATTGTCGGTCGATGAACTTGCATGCGCCGTGCGTGCACGATACAGAATGACTAATCAATTTTTAATAGAGGGCGTAATTTCGTCATCAATTTACCCTCACATAATGATAAATAAATACGCGCACATTTTAAATTATCTCTAGGTAAAAAAAATTTTAACCTATAAATTAATTTTTATTTTTATGTAATGTAAATATAAAATAAAAACTTAATTAATAATTTTAGAATTTTAATATATAATAATTTGACTTGATTAAAAAATTGTATTCTTATGGGGAGGGAGAGAGCCGATTTCATAAAGTATAACTTCAGATGACAGAGACAGAATGATGCAGATTTCAATTTATTTGACGTAATAATTAAATAATAATATCCACATAGAGTCACATTCAAGTATTTTTACAAAATTTTATTATTTTATTATATTGATAGATTTTAAAATTTTATATATAATCGATTATCGATATCAATAGAATACAGTCGAATTATACCGGCCAATCAGAAGCCGAATAAAATCTGTGAATAGAACAACTTCACATCATCCATCTATTTTCAATAAAGGGATATCATTTTAAAATTTTATTTTAAAAGAATAAATTATTACTAAATAAATAAAAGATTCATCGCAATTCATAGAACAATTGTTAATTGTCTTTTTGTGAACTACAACATTAATACGCTTGTTTGGTATAAAAAACAAACAATATACTGATCCTGCTGCTAAAATTGTGATATAACACTTTTTTCGTTTATTTATGCAAAATTTTACACTTCTACTTTATATTCGAAAATTACCAATTCTTTGGACTTTTAGTTTATTACTATCTGCATTTGGAAATTTGCGATTTATTAGGAACAATAACTAGCTTCCGGAATTTTCCTCATAAGACTAATGTACTATTTTATCATCATTCTACCCTTAAATCTCAAAATCTTGTACGACTATTTAGTTTAAAAGGAGTTTTCTTACAAATTAAATATTTCTTAATTGAAAAATTCATCAACCAGTATTCTTATTTTGATATTTTGATATTTTATTTATTGTAATATACAAAGGCAGAAAATCATACATTTTATATCATTTATATATAAAGAACGTAAAATACAATTAAAAGCAAAACAATATAAAATTACATAATTAGTTAAATTTAAGATAAGCTAGATTTACAGTATATAGTTCATTAATTAGATGATGCGTAAGTTAATTTATATATGGAGAATGGAAAAAAGTACGTGGATTGTGGATTTGGAAGTGGAGGTTTGTTGATAGATTAATTTGAGTTTTTGGTATTGGTAAGTTTAGAGATTGGAGACTATGTTAAGAGTCTGATGGGGATAGCTATTGATATGTTTGGAAAGGTTATTCTTGAAGGTGTTAAAAGAGAAGGATAATCTAATACCTGGTGGAAGAGTGTTCCAATATAGCCCGGTACTGACTAAGAAAGAAGATGAGTAGGGTTTGCAATGATGAGTAGGGACCTCAAGCTCTTTCAATTTGGGCTTGAGTTATCTAGGGGGTATCCTGTATTTTAATTTTGAAAACAAAAAGTCTGGGTACTGGAATAACAGAATTTTGAATAAGAAGCAAGTACTTATGTAGCTACTTTACTAACGTTTTAATTTAATTATAGTTTTATTAAAATATAGTTTTTATTTTTTCAGGCATGTTGAAAAAATTCATGCATTAGAAATTCGTTGGTATTGTTGTCATGAATGTCCTGTAAGATATAAAAAAAGTTATCGATTGACGAAACACTTAATAGAGGCTCACAATCTACAGCAAATAACTGGTCATAAGCGTTTTCAATATATCCAAGAAGTTGATGGTTATTACAGGTTGCAGACAATTAGATATGAAAGTGTTGATGAAAATTCAATGAGTGACTGTATAAATTCCGATGAAGCCCGGAAGAAATCTTATTTAAACCCACAGAAATTAGACTTCATTAATATTCAGAATACTAATAATCCAGATGTAAGTATTAAATATATGGCTCATTTTTATTTTTTTTGAAAAAATAGATTTCAAAAAAATAATATAAAAATCTTGTAATTTTTAGAAAACATAAAGTAAAAATTTTTTTTAACAAAGGATCAACTTGTTATTGTTATAAAAACTTAGTAAAATTAAAAAATTTATATCATTGTGGTTTTAACCGATTATTTCTTGAGGTATAAAAAAGTATTTTTATGCTTTTGTGAATAAATACGTAATTTTTTGTCATATAGTAAACTAAAATAGCATCTAAAACATTAATTTAAGGTTAAATAGCTTTTGGTACATCTAAAATTAAGTGAAATACAAACTTTAAAAAAAGGAAATAAAAATCCATGCACTTATTTTGCTTAAAACACCAAGTTCTTAATAGGAACGGTAAAGGCTTTTTTGTCATATTTTAGCCACAAATTTTTTTTTCAACTTAATATTATGTTAATTTTTATAGTGTATGGTCAACAACTTTTTGAAATACAAACTTTAAGACAAAAAAATTTGTAAATTCTTACTTCAATCGGTATATACGACCACGTGACACTATTTTTGCACAAAAAATGAAAATGAGCGATACTTGTCAATAATTTTTTCAGCCTGGAATCGTTTATCACATTACTTTGGGTTAAGTTTAGGCAATTTAGCCTTATTTGTTGAATATCTTTTCATTTTTCCATCCTTGCAGAAGACCTTACTGTCTTACATTTAGAAATTAGCCTAAAAAATTAAAATTATATTTAAAGTTATAAAAATGAAATAGAATAGACATTAGGCCCTATATGTTATTACTTCTATTGACTTGTCAAAAAGATAAATAAATAAATAAATATTTTTGTATGTTTTTTTATAGTTTCCCCTATTGTTGCCGTGTACAAGAACCGCCCACCACAGTTGCTCTAGCACGTGGCTCCTAGATAGGGTGTCATAAATAGCTTCTTAGTTTGCAGAGTATCTTCGACGTACCTCTCCGTCACAGCGTTCCATTTTTTTTTACTTTGTAGCATTTTCCCCGATGAGATTGTCAGACAAATTTCACTTTTTTCTACTTCTAGTGCTATCTTTTTAGTCATTCAGCGATCTCAATCAAAAGACGTATAATACGCGTTATCTTTTTTACCGGGACAAAATACACGTTCGCGGCTTCCATTCTTGCCCACTCTGAAAGGATAGGGCTGGGAAAGTTCTTTGGGTGTGATTAACAGAAGGCCGCGGCTTTTTAGCATTGGCAAAACGTCTATACATAAGTACACTAGGTGTGGCGAATTGTTTCCACCCTTTTATACCTTTTTTGTAACTTTTTCAATCACACTTATAAAACGCCAGATACATAAAAGTTTTACCCAGGCATAATAACAATTTGCATTCCCTTACGTGGTTGAAATACACTGGTCGCATATGATAACGAAAAAATACAGAGTTTCTTACAAATACATCCCCTATTAGAGAAAACGCCCTAAATTAATCCAATCAGGATACAGTCCTCAAAAATAAGACTCACCAATGAACATTATATTTTTGTCAGCCATTATGGAAAAGCCTTAACATTAGCATATCAGAATTTTATATGGGGGTAGGTATGAATTTAAGATCTACTAAACCTTTATAGGACTACACTAATATGCAAATATATAAACAGAGCCTTTACGCAGAAGAGGGTACTTCGGGGGAGTTTACGAACGACTAACAATCGTATCATAGACTACTGAGTAAACTTCGAACTCGCCGCCGCGTTTCTCACACTTCGGGTCAACACCATTTCCGCGCACTTTTGCTATATTTAAACTTTTAGTTAAAACTTGTAAGCTTTCTTGATACACATTTTATAACTAAATAATTGTATTCAATTAAATTCAAGCGCGAGTGTACAATTTAATTGATAAAACCTTACTTCCACAAATTTTCCTTCCGCAAATATATCATATCGTACCGACAGCTGAATGAAGACGCCGAAAGCAGTGAAAGCCAAATTAACATCTGAAGAAATCAGTCATACCATTTGTTATAATTGGTTCCTAACAAATACATAACATAGGCAGCTTAGTCGAGACTTTTTGTCTATTGCGAGCATATAAAATGTCCTTATTTATTATAGTCGACTCTGCACATCTCTGCTACAGACAAAAAGTCTGTATAATTAAACGCATTTGGTCAATTTTTTTCAGTGCACACACACAGACGCATACACTACCAAACTTACAGTTTTTTACCATCAAAAAGGGGCTTTTAAACAAGAAAACAATAATCAAAGTTTTACTCTGTACCATTAATTGTAAATAAATTTTTAGAGTTTGTGATTTACTGAAAATAGGGTTAAATAATATAAAAAATATAAACGTACAACTTCGTTTTATGTTAAGAAAACATACATGTTCAGAAAACATACATGCATAGATTTTCTAACAATCAAAAAGCATTGGACAATATTTCCTTAATATTTTTAATCTGATGATTATGAATTGTTGTATTATCTAGTGCGTACTACCAAAATTCAGGTACCGTTTATTACTCCATCTCTTTTTTATTTATTTTATAACTAATATAAATAATATAAGACGTGTTTAACACAACATGCTTCCTACTCAAAAGATTTTTTAAGTTTAAATAAAATTAAACAAATTTAACGAAATTTATTTGCAAAAAAATCTAATAACTGTTGCTAATCATAATGATTCCAACAAACAATAAGAGTAAATAAGATTAATATTTGCAATTAACAGTAGCAAGACCCTGTCTTGTGACGGGCTAGAATATCGCGAGATTGTTAGCAACCATAGTGGTAGAAACCCACTACATGATGTTACTCAGACATGGAGCAAAAGTGATATTCCTCCCATCTGCAGGACTGATATTGATCGCCACTTTGGAACTGGTACCCGGGACGTTGATCGAAGGGTACTCTTCTTAACCGTATTATCGTAAAAGCTGTCCAGTGACGCAGACTATTTTTTTTCAAAAATGCAAAATCAAAAAAACTCAATACCTCAGACTGATAAGTCTCTTGCTTAGCAAATGGTGAATTCAGTTCAAGACAAAAGTCCGAGGAAACGGGAAATTTGAGGCGGAAGTGCAGGTTTCAAAGAAGGAAGGAAGCCTTTGAGATTACTCCGGCGGCAGGAAAAACTTTCGAGGAAATGCTCCTTGAACCAAAGAAAGTCTAGAGAATCTAGCACAATAGTTTATTGAGCTACAGGCCTTCGAGGACCGCCAAAAACTGGAAGACTAAGTAAAATCGGTCATGGGCCCTAAATCAAATGTTCGTGATTTAAAAATATGCTCTCAAAAAATTCAAAATTTGACACCTGGATGGGGTCACGAAATAGCAGGAGATTCAGGAGGCTGTTGACAAGGCAATAGGTCTTGATAATGGATAGCTACTCCCGATCTCCATTTTCAAAACCAAAGGCACGATGAGCCAGATCGCAGTGGAGAACCTTTTCGAAGCCGACGCTTTAAGCCTAGCCAAAAAGGGGGATATCAAATTCAGTTGGGTCCCAAGCACAGTGCGCCTCCCTGCGAAAGCAAGGCGCTGTTACAAGTGTCTGGTCTACGAGAATAGTCCAAAGAGAATTAAAGCGTGCCTTAAATGCGGCAAGAATGGCCACAAAAGAACAGAGTGCAGGAAGGAAAAATCAGAGTCCTTCCTCTGCCATACCAAGATGGATATGTGTTCATCGGAACCAGTTAACATGAGGCGCTGGCTCTGGCTAGGAGCAGGTGTAATTGAAAATGATTCAGTTTCTACAAGGGAAAATAACCAGTAAGCTAGTGCGTCATTGGAACAGATTGCCCGCGAAGAAGATTCAAATATCCTCTTACTACCAATTAGACTAATTACTGTGCCATATGGCTCCGAGCCCAAACATCCCTGACCAAAAAAAGGCATTAGCTACGTATGGGCTACGTGCAGGAAGTTATAAGACAACTTATAAAATTGCTATCTCTTCCAATGCGATAGTTCGGTAGCGTTATTCTTGCTGGAGACTAACGCTGGGACTTTAGAATGGGGCATGCTGGCCAGAAGATAGGAGTGAGTTACCTCTATTCTGGACATAATTTATAATAGACGCACCATCTAGGAGAATCGGCGATTTCAGGGTGATGAGTGGTTACTACGGTAGTGATCACAATTACATCGCCTGCCGGGTGCTGAAGGGAACTTTGCAACGACCTCCGTATAGGAGGCGTCCCCTGGGTTGGAATTTTTCAAAAATGGACAAAAACAGATTGGAGGAGTACCTTCAAATTGAGTCAGCGTCTTACCCCTCTTGGCATGGAGGAGCTACGAGTCCCCGGCAGAAAAAAAAATAAAAGAAATAAATAAAAAATAAATCTTACTCAAGAAAGTAAAAGTTTATTACTCTATTACGCGGAGCTGGTGATGCTTCCATGCCTCGTCGAAGACCCTGGAAAGGGTAAAAGCCAGTTTACTTGCTGACTTCTGAAATAGCGGAGCTCCACAAGGAATGCCACAGGACGCAACATAGGGCGCAGAGAGCATCGAACAGGCTGAAACTGTGCTTTCTCGGATGCAAAACCCCGGTCACCCAAGGCCATCCGCAAAAGTCTGCCTTCATTATACGAAGATGTAATCAAAGAGTTCTAGAGTTTAGGTTACAAAGTAGTAATGGGCAAGTTGAACCGGGGGTCTGAGAACATGATGGACGCGTTGTCAGTGCTCTCTTCTCTGAGAAACCCATCCGTGAAAACCTGGTAAAGGCGATACCCAGGAAGGTGATGCCGCTGTTCAGCGTGGACAAGATGGTCATCAAGGCCAAGAAAAACGGCAAGGCACCATGGTCGGACTGGATACCGGCGAAAGTGCTCAAACGAGCGGTCAAACTAATCAATGGTATCCTCTTAAGCATCGACGATATTTTTAAGACTATTTATCGTATCGGTATCGTCTCGTTCTCGTCTCGAAATCCGATATAATATCGTCCTAAAAAGATATTAATTATTTGTATTAAATGAAAAAAAAACAATTTTTATTGACATGCAGCATTATATTAAATCATTATAAAATTAATAATTTTCTTAAAGATTTATAGTAATTATTATATTAATAAATAAAACTAGATGAACACCTCAAATACAATTTTTTTTAATGAACTTTTTCTCCATCTGTTTGTACAGACTAAGACTCGAATACTTTCATCATTTAAGAGCAACGTTCTTTTCTTACCGATTTTTCCGCTTCCAAAAAAGCCTTTCAGCTGGTACTGATGTAAAGCAAAATGATTTCAGAGAAAATTTATAAAAAAATTTTGGATCTAATACCTAATTTTTTTTTTAATTTTATTTTGTTTATTTAATTTAAATTTTAAGATTTGTAGGTATATCAAGAATAAATATATTAAACTAATTCTTTATTTTTTATTAGATACACGGGCATAGCCCTTTTACAGTTAAAAAAAGGCAACACGTGAAAGTAATCTAAAATATATAGGTAAAGGGTGATGCATAGATTTTGTCAAAATTACAATATATTAAATAGTTTAAAATTATATTTACAAAAAAATATTTACTTGTCTATCAACAAAATTCGGTTTATAATATGAATAAATAATATAAACAATAAATGTTTTTAATTAATAATCAAAGAAATTAGATAATTGCGTTATTAGAACGTCTTTGATATTAAGAACTGTGCTGGCATTCGCCGGTACTGAAGGAAACTACCAAAACTTCTGAGAGCACAATCGATCACGCAGTATTCAAATTCTACTTTTACTTTTATTAAGAATAAATATTTAATAAATCAAATATTTATTTTTAAGAAACATAAAAACAGAACGAGTGCTTTGAGTCTCGAAATCCACCTGCCCGAACGACAGGCACGAGTACTAGCTCTGAGCTACTGCGCTCACAAAGTTTGACTATTTCTTGCCTCTATGTAAAAAAATAAAGATCGATATTTTCCGATATTCTCGAAATTAATTGTCGATGATACAATAAATACGAGAGTTTTAACGTTAACAAAAAATACAAATATCGTATCGTGGTCAGTAAACTTGACAAGATATTGTATCGATATCGTATCGAAATTCGATACAATACCGATATTATTCTTGTATATTTTGAAGCATTATGTAATGGCGGATGTTGGAAGAAATAAAAATGTCTTATTGTATTCGAAAATATGTATAACTTTAATTTTATTTAAAATTCTAACTATAATTTAACAGTAATTAAGAAAAGGAGTGGACTGTATGAAAAAGTATGTGCGTACTTGAAACTTTCGGTAACTGAACTGAATTTTTTACAAGGAAAAAGGTACAATTTATATTTTAAAAAGCTAGATTAGATTAATAATGATAAAAAAAAAAACATAAGTTATTACAAGTCATTTCTTACGTAGGCATTTTATTTTTGGAATTTCCAAAAAATAGAAAAAAAATAAGGTAATAAAAAACTAGTAATTACCAGAAAAAGAATGACTCGACAGATATTAACAAAAAAAATATAAAAATTAATCGTTATCAAAAAAAAAAAAAAAAAAAATAGAAAATAAAAGTCGTAATCTATTTACGACTGTAAATAATGACTCGTGAGAAATTCGTTATAATGACTAATAATTAATATTTAATTAGGCCAAATTGGCCATAACACATTATTACCACTCAACTAATTGTAACAATCGCCAATTATATAAGTACATGTAGCTATTACTAGGCTCGACTATTTGTTATGTTTTGTTAAAATCTTTTAGAAGAAACTATTTTTGAATAAGTTTTCCTTTAGAAATATTTATTAATATTTCTTTTTATCACAATTATTTTTGATTTTCATTCTATATGAAACAAAAATGATTTAATTTAATTTTTATTGATTTTTTACAAATATTATTACAAAAGCAAAAAAAAATATTTTAAAAGAAGAATATTTTTAATTGTTTTACCCAAGTGGGGGGCACATTATGGGGGCGTGGTGGATAGATTTTTTAGGTACTTGAATAAATTGAAATTTTTACCTGAAAATGTTGTCTAGTAGGTATTCTAGGCTGCTTTTTCCGAATCTAAAATCGATTTTCACATAAAATCCCTCGGGGGCGCGATATCAACCCCTAAATTGGGGTGAACCTTATAAATAAACGAAATTATGATTTTTAGGCCTAAAAATGGTGTCTAGCAGGTAATTTTGGCTGCTCTTTCCGAATCTGAAATCCATTTTTACATACATCCCCTCGGAGTGTGCAATATCAACCCCTATAATGGGGTAAATTGTAAATTCACGTTTAATATTTTAAAATTATTATAATTACGCAAAAAAAATAGCTTTAGGTATTGAATAATCAAATCTACTAAAAATCAAATAACTTCATATTTATTTTAACTATAATTTAACTTGCTTTACACGTTATATAGATTTTATATTTATAGATAAAAAAAAATTATTTTAAAAAAGTTTTTACCTTGTAATTACAATAAATTACAATAATATTTGATATTTCTTTCGACATTCATTGCAAACATGAGACTCACATGTTTTACAATGTAATAATGTACGGTTATTATAAGTATCTTTAAAGAACATTTTTTCTTTTTATCTATTTGTTCCACCTTATATACCGTGAAATGGTTTTTGTAATAACACGTTTGACAAATATGTGATAAACAATCAAAACAGTAATTTGTAGGACAATTTTTACATGCTCTTGATAATTGAACATTTAACGACATATGTTTTAGGTAAAAATTTTTTTCTTCATTTTTTAAATAGTTATCTGCAATGTTTAACACAAACTCTTGGGAACTTACCTTTTTTTCATCCTTTACACATTTATTCTATAAAATAATCGCATTTGCTAGAGAAGATTCTATAACTTATTTAAATACTTGCCAGGTCCATCTTCTACTTCTTATATTAATTTCCAAATCATTTCGATATTCGTCATGCAAATCAACTCCTCCCATATATTTATAATAAGTTGAAAAGCATTGCGGAATCAGTATATTTACTTTCTGATTTTTTTCTTTTGAAAAGCGTTGCTTATTATGAAATGGTTCTACACCAGCAGCGGAAGTCAATATAGAAACAACTTTAGAATCTTTTACTGATACATCCCGGTGATGAAAATTGACTATTTTACTGTCCGCAACATCGATTTATAGTAAAAAAAAACGTATTTTGAAGGCTCGTCGCGGACGGTTAAAAATTGAATAGTTAAATTGTAGTCGATTTACTGTCAAAAAAATGTTCAAAAAACATACAAATTTATTGTCAATTCGAATAGTAAAAAAATAGATTTTTAATAGTCAACGCAGTAAAAAAAACATCGAAAAAATATACATTTAAGAAATAATATTCAATCAAATTAAGTTATTTTAACTTTCAGATGTATGTTACGAAAATATTTAGATGACACAAGAAAATTTTCAAAAAATTTAGTACTGAATTTTCATTCATTTAAACCTTTTATTTATATTCTAAAAACTAAGTATTATTATTAAAAATGATATAATTTAATGTCATAATAATAAGATAAAAAAAATAGTCATTAACATATATGTTTAATATATTTTTGAAATAAAAATAAGTCAATTTTTTATCATATATTATCTAAATAGTCAAAAGAATGTAAAATCAATGTTAAAACAAAATTTATAGTCATAAAGACAATAATTTCGATAATTAAAAAACTAAAATTAAATAATCATTACAATATGCAAATAGCATTCAATTGACGTTTAAATATTGTTGGCCTGACATTCATAAAATTTACAAATACAGGTTAAAAGAACAGTAAAATATATATAATATATATATATATATATTTTAAACCTTTAAGCTAAGAAAGTTATTGTCCACCAAGTAATTATTATGGTAAAATTATTAACCACTAGATTGTTCAATAAAGCATAACTGATTAGTCATTTGAACATAAAAATAACATCCGTTTGACGTTAAAAATTAGTCAGAATATAGTAAAAATTTATGTCACCGAAGGTCAAAAGCATAGTCAAATGAACATATTTTTTTGACAAAACTAAATGTCCGCGGAAAAACTTTTATAGTAAAATAACAGTTGATAGAAGCGTAAAAAAATAGTCATTTGAACATAAAAATAGTATCAAACGTTTTCTAAAAGCCTCCGCATCAAAATTCATAGGACTTCCAAAAACACATAAAGAAGGTATATAGAAGGTACACCTATCGCATTTGAAGAATGTGTGTTCCGGCGTGTCTTCTTTGCCAGGACAGTATATACATTCAGCACTATTCATCTTCTGGATCCGAAAGAGGTAGGAGAAAAAAAGTCCATGTCCACTTAGGAATTGGGTCAAAAAATAATTAATGTCCCCATGCCCTCTATTTATCCAAGGTGATATCTCTCCTATCAATCTCTTGGTCCATTTGCTCTCCGTGTACTCGGTCCAGCGTTTCTGCCAATCGCTTAGGCTGATCTGGCGCGAGGCAGCCTTCGCGCGGTCAATACCTTCTCTCTCTTTGTTCAGATAGATATACTGTCTCTCAAGAGCCAGCAGATCTATCGGGATCACCCCAGCAATGACTAGAGCTGCCTCCAACGACACTGTTCGATAGGCACAGGAGATTCGCAGGGCTCCTTGCCTATGCACGCTCGTAAGCTTAAACGCATAAGTGACCTTCTTTATGCAATCGGCCCATACTTCTGCACCATACAGTAGTATGGAGTGGGTTACCGACATAAGAAGCCAGCGCTTTCCAGTCTTAGGTCTGCACGTGTTTCTCATGAGCCTGCTTAACGCAGTAGTGGACCTGGCAGCCTTCTCCGTACTTCTCCGAATCTACGCCATGAAGGTCAGTTTCGTATCCAGCAGCAATCCTAAGTACTTTAAGTGTTCCTTCGTTTCTATCCTATCCTCCCCAATACATATTGGGATAATAGTCTCAATATGCTTACGGGTGAATAGGACAATCTCAGTCTTCGCCGTTGCAAGCTTTAAGCCGTGGTCTTCCATCCAGTAATTGACCCCATGCATTGCCTGATTCAGTTTCTCCTCGGCGATATTTTCATTTTTTTCCGTAATTACTAGGACCAGGTCGTCCGCGTAGCCTACAGTAAAAGTATCAGCCGGCACACAGTGGGGCAAAACGGTCAAAAATCGCTCTTGGACTCAATTTTTCAGCTATTCAATTAAAAACGGTTTTAAACTACTTCTAGAAGTATCTAATTTCATGTGTCATGGCTTTTTTGATTTTTTTTTACTAATTAGCTGTAAGCCAAAAACGCAAATTTAACAAAATTTCAAAATTAGCGAAAATTTCAAAATTTTATATTTTGAATTTAAAGTGTATTACACTTAATTTTTTTACTGTTTACTCAATCTTTATATAAGGAATAAATGCGTTATATATATATTTTATATATATATTTCTGGATAAATTTTTATAGAAAGAGAAACACATTGAAATTTGAAGTAAAACTGAAATTTTTTATGCAATATTTATGCCAGAATATATATTTAAAATATATGTAACGCAATTATTCCTTATATATAGGTGGAATAAACAGTAAAAAAATTAAGTGTAAAACACTTTAAATTCAAAATATAAAATTTTAAAATTTTTGCTAATTTTGAAATTTTGTTAAATTTGCGCTTTTGGCTTACAGCTTCGTTGAAAGCTAATTAGTAAAAAAAAAAATCAAAAAAGCCGCAGTGGCACATGAAATTAGATACTTCTAAAAGTAGTTTAAAACCGGTTTTAATTGAATAGCTCAAAAATTGAGTCCAAGAGCGATTTTTGACCGTTTTGCCCCACTGTGCGGCATCGGTAGCCTTAGTACCTGGTCGTACATGATGTTCCATAGATCCGGTCCAAGGACCGATCCTTGAACTGCACCTGCAGTTACTTTCCTCACTCTTGTTTCTTGTGCAGTTTCAAAGATTATTTCCCGATCACTCAGGTAGCTGCTGATTATTCTTCGCAGGTATTTTGGCACCTGGAAGTTCCTGAGTCCCTCCATGAAATCGCTCCATCTTGCTGAGTTAAAGGCATTTTTCACATCGAGGGTCACTAATAGCGTGATCTTTCTCGAATAGTGATTACCAGTATGAGCGTTGACGATGGCCCGAACAATACTGCTTATTGCATCGATTGTTGACTTCCCTCGGCGAAATCCGTATTGTCTAGGAGAGAGATCTCCCGAAGTTTCTACGGCCCTCAGTATCCTTGGCTGTAGCATCTTCTCGTAATTTTTGCCGGCTGTATCCAGTAATCCTAGAGGGCGTCAAGAGTTTGGCAGTCTAGGGTCCCCTTTGCCCTTACTGATAAGGACCAGTCTTGCTCTTTCCCAGAGTTTACTGAAAATGCCCGCACGTGCACAAGTATTGTACATACATAAGATGAGTTTTGGGCATTCGTGCGCAGCTATCTTCAGTATCTCGGTAGGTATCCCATCAGGGCCTGATGCCTTACCGTTTTTGAGAGAGTCCACCGCTGTGAAGAGCTCCTCCTCCGTAAATTCGGGGAAAGCCTCATTATATTCACCTGATTAATTTTCCTCCCCCTCTCCGGGTGGGTAGGGAAAAGTCCGTCAACTATAAGCCTAACCTCGTCTTCGTTCATAACACCACTTGCGGAAAGAGCACCGATTCTCTTGGTGACTAACTTGTACCCAAGACCCCATGGGTCATTATCAACCTCGTTACACAAAGCTATCTCGCATGCTCTTTTGCTTCTCCTAACAGCAAGTCTCAGCCTTTTCTTGACCTGATTTTGCTCTGCCATCAGCTCAGCAGCGTCTGTTCTGTTCCTTGCACGTGTTGCTCTCCTTCTTGTAGTTAAGCTTTCACTCCTTAGACGATCTATTTCAGCATTCCACCAGTAGGCTGGTGGTCTTCCATCACGGGTCCGTTTTTTTTGGCATGGCTTTGTTACATGCTTTTTCCAGCAGCGTCATGATTCCCTTAACTATATCCTCTGCATCGTCAGTATTTCCTGGTCTAATTGCTTTCATCAGGATAGCAGTCTCTCCTCTTCTAAGCGTGTTCACCAAAATTTCGCGGTTTAACCGCTTGATGTTCCATCCGCAGCATTTCTGTGCTTCGTCTCTTCGTGTCAGCCGCCGCTCATCATGCACCTCAAAAGAAATATATTGGTGGTCGCTCGCTGAGAAGTCCTCTAGGACTTGCCAATCAGTAATCCTGGCAGCCAAATTTTCTGTTGCAAACGATATATCTGGGATGGTCTGTCCGTAGCCTGGCCTTCTGAAAGTAGTAGTTTTACCTACGTTTAGCACAGCCAAGTTGAGCCTGGCAGACAGGTCAAGTATGTCCTCTCCTCTTGCATCCGTTTCTGACATACCCCACTCTGGAGCTCTCGCGTTGAAATCGCCTGCCATTACAATTTCACCAGTCATATCCCTTATGGCATCCTCCAAACTATTCATTTTACTCAGAGTGTCCTGCCTAAGCTCATTTGGCGTTAAGTACACGCTTATGTAGGTAACACCATTTGTTTTAATCCAGACAAAGCCTCTGCCAGCGCCTTTTTCCAGTACTAGAACCTTTCTCGATTCACTACCCAGATTGCCGCAGTACCCAACTCATCCGTAAACCAGTTCAGAGAGCTTGGTCGGACCCCTTGCTCACTTATGATGAGGAGGTCTGCCGACTTTTCTCTAGCAAGTTGATATGTAATGTCTCTTGCTAGGGGGCTTCGCCGCACATTATATTATAATTAAAAATAATAGTATCACTCATAATAATAATGACTTACTAGTGATATTAGTTTGTATTTTAATTATATGTATAATAATGGACAAATATAATTACGTATCTTTTTAAACAAAGATAAGAAGAAAAAGACATCCTACATGGTAACATTTAGCAGAAAGATTGAGTATGCAAGATGGCCGCTGGCTGAACTGCTTGATTACCACGGCGACATCTGGAAAGGCGGCGCTAAAAAGCTTGAAATGATCACGTGACAATGTTCTTCTTGAATAAATTTCTTTGTGGCCGGAAATTTTAAAAAAGCGCTATTTTGGATACCTTTTCTTCTTTTTTGCAGTTGATTAGAATTTTGAAACCAAAGAAAAATCTCCAGGTTGAATTTTTTCCTGATGATGTAGAGAAAAAAAATTCGCCAAGTTCATTTTTTGAACAATTTTTGCAGAGATGTAACAAATTCGCCAAGTTGAATTATTTTAACATTTTTGCAGAAATGTAAAAAAAAATTCGCCAAGTTGAATTTTTAAGAAATAATTATAATTGTATCTCTAATATTTTGTATTTTAATTTTTTTAAATTCGCCAAGTTGAATTTAAAGCCATTTTTGCGTGGACTGTATATTTTTCTTAACGATAATTTCACCCTGTTGATTCTCCTTTTTTTTGAATAACTAATAACTGTGTAAATAAAGTTTTTGTGCTGTAAAGCTTAGAAATATTAACAATAAGCTTTTATTATGCGTTAAACGTGAAGGCCGAGTGAGCACTGAGCATCGTGCCGTGCCTTCTTCTTCTTTCTCCCCTCTACAACATATATATGTCGTAGCCCCATAGGATAGTCGGTTTTATAGGCTATAAGCCGGCCCATAGAGTAATAATGCTCGAGCAAGCCTATTTCGCTATGAAGCGGGGCGCTCCAGTTTTATAGCCTATAAGCCGGCTTTTAGCGTATAAAGCTGAAAGATGTCAGCTTCATAGACAAATATGAAAATTTCGAAACTCTTAATTTTAAATAATATAAATTTACCAATATTATGTCATGAATTGTTTATATTTATGTTATAGCTTTATTTACATTATATTTTACAAATTATAATAGTATTGTAAATATTTTTAGATTATCTTTATTTTCTTTAAAATTAGTAACAATAAAATAAATTGATAATTACACCAATTTTGAGTACTTTCTTGTACTTTAGTCCACACTGACTTATTACCACGGCGAGTAGAGTAAAAATCATTAATTATTTTATTAAATACAACACGATCAACACTAACTTCTTGTATTTCACTATTTAATTTTTCCATGTTAATAATAAAAAAGTTGATTAAGAAAAATTTAGAATTATATGATATTAAACAACATTCACGTTCAAGGAAAAGCGATAAACTAAAAATATTTACAATAATATAATATTTTCTTTCAAATATAAAATTATAAAAATTTATTAATATTACTAGCTGATTGGCCTCGCGATGCTCGGCTTAACCAAATAAAAACTCTTGTGCATTAATTTTTTTATATTTTAATCATATGTAGTTAATTATAATAAATTTAATCATACATGATTAAAATGCAATTTAATTTTATTTAAAAATGAATGAGAACAGAATTAATTTTATACTTCTAAAATTAACAAAAAAATTTTATAATTCATATTAAGAAAAAGTTACATGATTATTTATAAATATTTATAACTAATGAGGTATATTTTATAACATAAATAATTATTGATAATAAATAATAATTGAAAATAAAATATAGTAATATGCAGTTTTTTTAACAAAATTTGTAGTTTTTTTCATACTGTAGACAATGAATATTTGAATATTTTCAATTTTCATACACATCACAACTGATATTGTAGACAATCAATATGAATATGACTATAGAATGAAATTTTCATAATTTTTTATTGTTCATAAATAGGACAGGCGATATCCATTTCACTCTATGGTGAAATTTTTTTAGCTTTTTCATAAATAAAACAGCCAACAATATACATTGAAAATTTTGAATTTTTTTCATAATGTAGACAGCCAATATAAATTTTACTATTGAGTGAAATTTTTATATTTTATGTTTTTTCATAAATAGTATAGCCGATATCCATTTCACTCTATGGTAAAATTTTTGGTGTTTTCCATATATAAAACAATATAGATTGAAATTTTTGCTGTTTTTTTATATTGTAGACAATCAATATGAATTTTACTCTAGAGTGAAATATTTATGATTTTTTTTTGTTCATAAATAGGACAGAAGATATCTATTTTACTTTATAGTGAAATTTTTTGGGATTTTTCATATATTAAAAAGGTCAACAATATAGATTGAAATTTTTTCAGTTTTTTCATATTGTAGACAATCAATATGAATTTTACTATCGAGTGAAACTTTTATAATATTTTTTATAAACTTTTATAATTTTTATAATGTTTTCATAAATAGGACAGCCGATATCCATTGTACTCTATATATGGTGTAATTTTTGAGTTTTTTCCTATATAAAACAATTAACAATATAGATTGAAATTTTTGCTGTTTTTTATATTGTAGACAATCAATATGAATTTTACTCTAGAGTGAAATATTTATGATTTTTTTTTGTTCATAAATAGGACAGAAGATATCTATTTTACTTTATAGTGAAATTTTTTGGGATTTTTCATATATTAAAAAGGTCAACAATATAGATTGAAATTTTTTCAGTTTTTTCATATTGTAGACAATCAATATGAATTTTACTATCGAGTGAAACTTTTATAATATTTTTTATAAACTTTTATAATTTTTATAATGTTTTCATAAATAGGACAGCCGATATCCATTGTACTCTATATATGGTGTAATTTTTGAGTTTTTTCCTATATAAAACAATTAACAATATAGATTGAAATTTTTGCTGTTTTTTATATTGCAGAGAATCAATATTAATTTTACTCTAGAGTGAAATATTTATAATTTTGGTTCCTCATAGAGGACCCATTGTTTTAGGTAAAATGTTTATTTCTGATTTTTTGACATATACGCACGTTTTGAGACCTCAGGATGCTAAAAAACCAGTTTTAAAAAAAAGTATGCATGTGTGTGAGTGTATGTATGTATGTATGTAGCACTGTCACCGGTGATATTTCACAACCAGTATGACATTAAGACCTATTTTTTTTATAAAATTTTTTTCACCAAAAAATCTCCAGGTACTTTTTTTTTTTTTTAATTTGGATGTAATACCTCATTTTTTTCCATGCGAGTAAATTTTTGTAGTATTTTCATATCGTAAACAGCCAATATGAACTTTACTATACAATTAAATTTTTAAAATTTTTGTTTTTTTTATTCTTAGGACTGCCGATAACTATCTTATTTCATAGTGAAATTTTTTTAGTTTTTTCATATATAAATAGCCAACAATATAGATGGTAAATTTTTTAGTTTTTTCATATTGTAAACCACCAATATGAATTTTACTATACAGTTAAATATTTTTATTTTTTTTTTCATTCTTAGGACTGCCTATATCTATATTATTACATAGTGAAATTTTTTTAATTTTTCATATATAAAATAGCCAGAAATACAGATTGAAATTATTGTAGTTTTTTCATATTGTAAACAGACAATATGAATTTTACTTTACAGTTAAATTTAAAAAATTTTTTTTTTTATTATTATTCTTAGGACTGCCAATGTCTATATTATTTCATATTCAAATTTTTAAGTCATTTCATATATAAAACAAAAGAGCTTCGGTGCAAATTACTCCTTGTAAAAAATGCTATCGAGTTGACGCTTTTTTTTTAATTTTAGCTCACGGCACAGAGTTATAACTGTTTAAAGCTAAGAAGTACAAAATTTAAAAACTCAAAAATTGGGCATTTTCTTCACTTCATATCTTAAAATGGTTTGTATCAAAATATATAAAAAACAAAATGCATTGTATTTATTAAACGCTTTTCTAAAGCCGATTTTTTTTTGTTTTTTATTTAATGTATTCATTAAAAATAAATAGCAAAAAAAAGACTCAGAGTCCGATTTACTGAATTATTGGGTTTATCCATTGAAATAATAGTATTGAATTTAGCAGAAACTATACTTCACTTTAATTTTTTTTCGAAAAGTGTCCTGTTTTATAGAAAAAGTGTAATTTCAATTGTTTTTATGCAATAATAGTATTAATATATAGGTCTTGAATTTAGCAGAATATACTCCACTTAAATGTTTTCGAATTCCGTCGTGTTTTATAGAAATGTTGTAATTTCAATTGTTTTTATGCAATAATAGCATTAAATTATTAGTATTGAATTTAGCAAAATATACCCAACCTAAATGTTTTTGAATATTGTCCTGTTTTATAGAAATCTTGTAATTTCAAATATTTTTATGCAATGATAGCATTGAAATATATGTATTAAATGTAGCAAAATATACCCCTTTTTCAATTTTTTTCGAATAGTAGCCTGATTTTTAGAAAAGTTGTAATTTCAATTGCATTGAAATATTAGTAATTAATTTAGCAGAAAATATATATAACTCACTTTAATTTTATTTCGAAAAGTGTCCTTTTTTATATAAAAGTTGTAATTTCAAATGTTTTTATGCAATGATAGCATTGAAATATTAGTATTGAATTTAACAGAAACTATACCCCACTTTAATTTTTTTTTCGTTAACAACTTAAAAAGATAAACTCATATTGATTGTCCACAATTTGAAAAACTTCTAAAAATTTAAATACGAGTTGTCGGGTGTGTATTTTGTATTTTTATATTTTTGAATTTTTTATTTGTAAAAATTGTATTTTCAAATATTTTTATTGACTTTAGCAGAAACTATACGTCATTCTAAATTTTTTTGTAATAGTGTCCTATAAATTTTGTAATAGTGTTTTATATAAAAGTTGGAATTTCAAATATTTTTATGCAATGATAGCATTGAAATATTTTTATTGACTTTAGCAGAAACTAAACGCTATTCTAAATTTTTTTCGATTAGTGTACTGTTTTATATAAAAAATGTAATTTCAAATATTTTTATGCAATGATTGTATTGAAATATTATTATTGACTTTAGCATAAACTATCCGCCATTCTAAATTCTTTTTAATAATGCTCTGTTATACATAAAAATTGGCATTTCAAATATTTTTATGCAATGATTGCATTGAAATATTTTTACCGACTTTAGCAGACACTATACGCCATTCTAAATTTTTTTTGAATAATGCTCTTTTATATATTAATATTGGCATTTCAAATATTTTTATGCAATGATTGCATTGAAATATTTTTATTGACTTTAGCAAAAACTGTACGCTATTCTAAATTTTTTCTAATATTATACTGTTTTATACAAAAGTTGGAATTTCAAAAGTTTTTATGCAATGATAGCATTGAAATTTTTTTATTGACTTTAGCAGAAACTATACATCATTTTAAATTTTTTTCTAATAGTGTCCTGTTTTATATAAAAATTGTAATTTAAAATGTTTTTATGCAATGTTAGCATAGAAATATTTTTATTGACTTTAGCAGAAACTATCCGCGATTCTAAATTCTTTTTAATAATGCTCTGTTATACATAGAAATTGGCATTTCAAATATTTTTATGCAATGATTGCATTGAAATATTTTTACCGACTTTAGCAGAAACTATATGCTATTATAAATTTTTTTCTATTAATGTCCTGTTTTATACAAAAGTTGTAATTTAAAATATTTTTATGCAATGATTGCATTGAAATATTATTATTGACTTTAGCAGAAACTGTACTCCATTCTAAATTTTTTTGAATAATGCTCTGTTATAAATAAAAATTGGGATTTCAAATATTTTTATGCAATGATAGCATTGAAATATTTTTATTGACTTTAGCAGAAACTGTACTCCATTCTAAATTTTTTTGAATAATGCTCTGTTATATATAAAAATTGTGATTTCAAATATTTTTAAGTAATGTTAAGGTTCTTTACCAGACAATTAAAATTACGGTATTTTGACAGATCATTTTTCGTGGTAGCTTAAATAAAAAAAAAAGTACGACAACGTCGCACAATGTTTGTAGGCACGCGATTTTATTTACATGATTATTATTATAATATTATGCGTGTATTTTAAACGTCGACGTTGTCACCTTAAAATTTTCATCGGTTTTTTATTTTTTCTTATTAAAATATCTTTTATAAGAAAACCACAATTTATTTAAAAATCGAATAGAAGTTTCTTCAACAATTAATTTACTTGGTGCAATTTTAAAAAAAAAAATCTATTGTTCAGTTTCGGCGTTGACAGTAAATAAAAATCTCAAACCCGTGTTTTTTGACTCGGCTCCTATGCTTGCAATGTATAAGAATTCAACTTTGGAGCTTTGTATCTCCTAAACGAAAACCACAATTTTCTTAAAATTTTATTTTTATGTGTATTATTATAATATGAAGCCCCTATAAAAATTTTAGCGATTTCTATTGTCGTCTAAATTACTGGTGAACTACCTTAACATTGAAATATTTTTATTGACTTTGGCAGAATCTATACGTCAATCTGAATGTTTTTCGAATAGTGTCCTGTTTTATACAAAAGTTGGGATTTCATATATTTTTATGCAATGATTGCATTGAAATATTTGTTTAGAATATTTTTTAAATTTATTGACCAAATATTGACTTTAGCGGAAACTGTGCGCTATTCTAAATTTTTTCTAATAGTGTACTGTTTTATACAAAAGTTGGAAATTCAGATATTGTTATGCAATTATTGCATTAATATATTTTTATTGACTTTAGCAGAAACTATATGCCATTCTAAATTTTTTTGAAAAGTGTTGTGTTTTTTTCAAAAGTTAAGATTTCACATATTTTTATGCAATGATTGCATTGAAATATTATTATCGACTTTAGCAGAAACTGTACTCCATTCTAAATTTTTTTGAATAATGCTCTGTTATATATAAAAATTGGGATTTCAAATATTTTTATGCAATGTTAACATTGAAATATTTTTATTGACTTTGGCAGAAACTATACGTCAATCTGAATGTTTTTCGAATAGTGTCCTGTTTTATACAAAAGTTGGGATTTCATATATTTTTATGCTACGATTGCATTGAAATATTTTTATTCACTTTGGCAGATACTGTACGCTATTCTAAATTTTTTCTAATACTGTACTGTTTTATACAAAAGTTGGAATTTCAAATATTTTTATGCAATTATTGCATTGAAATATTATTATTGACTTTAGCAGAAACTGTACTCCATTCTAAATTTTTTTGAATAATGCTTTGTTATATATAAAAGTTGGGATTTCAAATATTTTTATGCAATGTTAACATTGAAATATTTTTATTGACTTTGGCAGAAACTATACATCAATCTGAATGTTTTTCGAATAGTGTCCTGTTTTATACAAAAGTTGGGATTTCATATATTTTTATGCTACGATTGCATTGAAATATTTTTATTCACTTTGGCAGATACTGTACGCTATTCTAAATTTTTTCTAATAGTGTACTGATTTATACAAAAGTTGGAATTTCAAATATTTTTATGCAATGATTGCATTGAAATATTTTTATTGACTTTAGCAGAAACTGTACGATATTCTAAATTTTTTCTAATAGTGTACTGTTTTATACAAAAGTTGGAATTTCAAATATTTTTATGCAATTATTGCATTGAAATATTATTATTGACTTTAGCAGAAACTGTACTCCATTCTAAATTTTTTTGAATAATGCTTTGTTATATATAAAAGTTGGGATTTCAAATATTTTTATGCAATGTTAACATTGAAATATTTTTATTGACTTTGGCAGAAACTATACATCAATCTGAATGTTTTTCGAATAGTGTCCTGTTTTATACAAAAGTTGGAATTTAAAAAATTTTTATGCAATGATAGCATTAAAATATTTTATTGACTTTAGCAGAGACTATATGCCATTCTAAATTTTTTTGAAAAGTGTTGTGTTTTTTTCAAAAGTTAAGATTTCACATATTTTTATGCAATTATTGCATTGAAATATTATTATTGACTTTAGCAGAAACTGTACTCCATTCTAAATTTTTTTGAATAATGCTTTGTTATATATAAAAGATGGGATTTCAAATATTTTTATGCAATGTTAACATTGAAATATTTTTATTGACTTTGGCAGAAACTATACATCAATCTGAATGTTTTTCGAATAGTGTCCTGTTTTATACAAAAGTTGGGATTTCATATATTTTTATGCTACGATTGCATTGAAATATTTTTATTCACTTTGGCAGATACTGTACGCTATTCTAAATTTTTTCTAATAGTGTACTGTTTTATACAAAAGTTGGAATTTCAAATATTTTTATGCAATTATTGCATTGAAATATTATTATTGACTTTAGCAGAAACTGTACTCCATTCTAAATTTTTTTGAATAATGCTTTGTTATATATAAAAGTTGGGATTTCAAATATTTTTATGCAATGTTAACATTGAAATATTTTTATTGACTTTGGCAGAAACTATACGCCATTCTAAATTTTTTTGAATATTGTTGTCTTTTAGACAAAAGTTAAGATTTCAAATATTTTTCTTCAATGTTAACATTGAAAAATTTTTATTTACTTTGGCAGAAACTATACGTCAATCTGAATGTTTTTCGAATAGTGTCCTGTTTTATACAAAAGTTGGTATTTCAAATATTTTTATGCAATGATTGCATTGAAATATTTTTATTGACTTTAGCAGAAACTGTACGCTATTCTAAATTTTTTCTAATATTATACTGTTTTATACAAAAGTTGGAATTTCAAAAGTTTTTATGCAATCATAGCATTGAAATTTTTTTATTGACTTTAGCAGAAACTATACATCATTTAAAATTTTTTTCTAATAGTGTCCTGTTTTATATGATAATTGTATTTTTAAATATTTTCATGCAATGATTATGAAAATTAATATTTATGAAAATTAATATTATTATTAAATGGAATTTTAAATATTTGTCTGCAATAATTGCTTTAAAATGTGTTTTTAATTTCAAAAATTTTTATGCAATGATTGCATTGAAATTTTTTTTGTATTTGTGTTGTTTTATAAGAAAATTGTATTTTTTTATTGACTTTATCAGAAACTATATGCCATTATAAATTTTTTTCTAACAGTCTCCTGTTTTATAGAAAAGTTGGAATTTCAAATATTTGTATGCAATAATTGCATTGAGAAAATTTTTATGCAATGATTGCATTAAAATGTGTTTTTAATTTCAAAAATTTTTATGCAATGATTGCATTGAAATTTTTTTTGTATTTGTCTTGTTTTATAAGAAAATTGTATTTTTTTATTGACTTTACCAGAAACTATATGCCATTATAAATTTTTTTCTAACAGTCTCCTGTTTTATAGAAAAGTTGGAATTTCAAATATTTTTATACAATGATTGCATTTAATTATTTTTTTAATTAAATATATTTTTATGCAATGGTAGAAATTAAATTTTTTTTAAAGAAATAAAATATAAAATACTTAAAATAATATAAAAAATGGATATCAGCTGTCCTAAATATAAAAAAATAAAAAATTCAAAAAATTAGACTCTAATTCGTTTTTTTGACATTTCTCTTTAATGAATGAATGAAATTAAGAAAATAAATAATTAATAAATGATTAATTAATAAAAAATCAAATGATGATATATATTGATATATATGTTGAATCAAATGATGATATATATTTTGATTTACAATCAAAATCAAATCAATCTAAATTAATCAAATGATTGCATTGAAATATTTTTTTAATTTCAACAATTTTTATGTAATGATTGCATTGAAATATTTTTTTAATTTAAAAAATTGTAGCATAAAAAAATATATGCTACTAAACTATCTTGTTTTATAGAAAAGTTGGAATTTCAAATATTTGTTTGCAATAATTGCATTGATAAAATTTTTATCCAATTATTGCATTAAAATATTTTTTAAATTTCATTCCAATGATTGCATTAAAATATTTTTGTCATTTCAAAAATTTAATTTAATTATTGTATCGAAATACTTTTTTAATTTGGTCATTAGAAATTTTTTTCTAACTGTTTCTTGTTTAATAAAAAAATTGGAATTTCAAATATTTGTTTGCAATAATTGCATTTTTTAGAAATGATTGCATTGAAAAATTTTTTAATTTTCAAAAATTTTTTAGCAATGATTGCATTGAAATATTTTTTCAATTTCAACAATTTTTTACCAATGATTGCATTGAAATATTTTTTTAATTTTAAAAATTTTTATGCAATGATTGCATTGAAATATTTTTTATATTTCAAAAATTTTTTAGCAATGTTTGCATTGAAGTATTATTTTAATTTCAAAAAAATTTTTCAGCAATGATTGCATTGAAATATCTTTTAATTTTTAAAAATTTTTATGTAATGATTGCATTGAAAAATTTTTTAATTTTCAAAAATTTTTTAGCAATGATTGCATTGAAATATTTTTTATATTTCAAAAATTTTTTAGCAATGATTGCATTGAAATATCTTTTAATTTTCAAAAATTTTTTAGCAATGATTGCATATAAAATTTGTTTAAAATTTTTTCAAAAATTTTTATGCAATGATTGCACTGAAATATTTTTTCAATTTCAAGAATTTTTTAGCAATGACTCCATTGAAATATTTTTTT
The DNA here is from genome assembly GCA_022575985.1 of Anagrus nilaparvatae. Classification (NCBI taxonomy): domain Eukaryota; kingdom Metazoa; phylum Arthropoda; class Insecta; order Hymenoptera; family Mymaridae; genus Anagrus; species Anagrus nilaparvatae. The sequence goes on from JAKSXM010000007.1 coordinate 34,297,036, forward strand.
AATTTCAAAAATTTTTTAGCAATGATTGCATATAAAATTTGTTTAAAATTTTTTCAAAAATTTTTATGCAATGATTGCACTGAAATATTTTTTCAATATCAAGAATTTTTTAGCAATGACTGCATTTAAATATTTTTTTAATTTTAAAAATTTTTATGCAATGATTGCATTGAAAAATTTTTTAATTTTCAAAAATTTTTTAGCAATGATTGCATTGAAAAATTTTTTAATTTTCAAAAATTTTTTAGCAATGATTGCATTGAAAAATTTTTTTAATTTCATTAAAAATTTTAATTTTATTTCATTCCATTATAATTTCTTTTCTAAATGTCTCTTGTTTAATAGAAAAGTTGGAATTTCAAATATTTTTATACAATGATTGCATTTAAATATTTTTTTCATTTTATATATTTTTATGAAATGTTTATGATAGCATTTAGGTTTTTTTTAAGAAAATAAAATATAAAATATATAAAATCATATAAAAAATGGATATCAGCTGTTAAAAATAAAAAAATAAAAAATTTCAAAAAAGTAGACTCTAAGTCGTTTTTTTAATATTTCTCTTTAACGAATGGATGAAATTAAAAAAAAAAAAAAGTACGATTAGAAAATTGTTTAATAAATACAAAGAAACTTGGTTTTTACATTTTGATACAATCCATTCCGAGATCTGAAGTGATGAAAATGTCCACTTTTTGATTTTTTTAATTTTGAAGTTCTTAGCTTCAAACAGTTGTAACTCTGAACCGTGAGCTCAAATTAAAAAAAAAAAAACGTCAAATCGATAGCATTTTTTCCTAGGAATAATTTGCACTAAACCTCGTTTCAAAAAACCTCTTAGATCCTGAGAAAAATCAGTTTTAGTGAAAAAAAATGAAATTATTTTGCGTTTTCGACTACTAACTTCTGATATTGATTTCTCGAAATCATTTAAATATTTTTTAAAAATTAAAAAAAGGTCTGGAGATATTTCTTTAAAGATTACTTTAAAACCACTTTCATGTATTTTCGTCCGTACAATTCTCCTTAAATGCGTGTCCAATAAAATCAAAAATAGTCAATTTTTTAAATTATTTCATTTTAATATATATAGGATTATTATATTTATTATAATAATTGATAGAATTTAATAATGTAAATAAAGCTATAAGATAAATATAAAGAATTCATGACATAATATTGGTAAATTTATATTATTTAAAATTAAGAGTCTCGAAATTTTCATATTTGTCTATGAAGCTGACATCTTTCAGCTTTATACGCTAAAAGCCGGCCTATAGGCTATAAAACTGGAGCGCGCAGCTTCATAGCGAAATATGTCTCGAGCATTTTGCTCGAGCATTTTTACTCTATGGGCCGGCTTATAGCCTATAAAACCGATTATCCTATGGGGCTACGACATATACACTAACACTATTTACAAATATACATCGATACGGAACAAGTACCATGTTTTTTAAGTTACAAGGTAAAAAAGTGCCTGCCCAAATCCAGATAATAATTGTTTATAGTCTTATGCTGTGTATTAGGGTTTTTCACTAAAAAAAAAAGTGCGCCAAAAATGTTCTTCCTGAAGTATGTTAAAGTTTAGGTGACAAAATGATCCCGTCCCGCTCATTTGCTCATTTGAGAACGATTTAGGGGTCGCACAAACCCAGGGTAGCTCTAAAGTGGATGGCTAACACCGACAATTAGTGCGAACCACACAAATTTTTTTCAAAATACGTTTTCTATGCTTCCTAATATGTTTTCGGTGTCGCTAAACTCGAAAATGAGGTCCTCAGAGTCCAAAAATACCTTAATCACCCTTAAACACCGAAAACACCCCATTTTTTATCAAAAATTTTTGGATTTTATAGTAAAAATCGTATATATTCGAAACATCTGGATTATAAATTACAATTGTTAAAAATGTTGAAAAAATACAGAAAACTCCTTCCGTTTATTCCAACGCCTCTTCTTGGCCGAGAAACGCAGGGCTCAATTCTATAACAATGTTATAAGATAGGGTTTTAACTTTTAGACTCATTTTCATCAAAAATTAAAATTTTAACAGCAATTTTAAAATTGGTCATTTTTGACAAAAAATGGACATTTGATTTTCTAACTATAGCGATGAGAAAGTCGGTGATGAAAAATTGCGGTTTACGGCGTTTGAAAGGTAGAACTTATTCGAAAAAAATGAGACCAAACGATAGTATTTTGGTAGAATTGCAATAAGACAGTGTTATTTGGAAAATTGCCTAAAAACTCTATCTTATAACGTTGTTATAGAATTGAGCCCTGCGTTTCTCGGACAAGAAAGCGCGTTGGAATAAACGGAAGGACTTTTCGGTATTTTTTCAACATTTTTAACAATTGTAATTTATAATCCAGATGTTTCGAATACATACAATTTTCGCTATAAAATCCAAAAATTTTTGATAAAAAATGGGGTGTTTTCGGTGTTTAAGGGTGATTAAGGTATTTTCGGACTCTGTGGACCTCATTTTCGAGTTTAGCGACACATAAAACATAATTAAGAAGCATAGAAAACGTATTTTGAAAAAAATTTTTGTTTTTCCACTGATTGTCGGTGTTAGCCAACCACTTGAGAGCTACCCTGGGTTTGTGCAACCCCTAAATCGTTCTCAAATGAGCTGAAAATTAGTACGGGATCATTTTGTCACCTAAACTTCAACATACTTCAGGAAGAACATTTTTGGCGCACTTTTTTTTTTAGTGAACAACCCTACTGTGTATTTTAAATACTGTAAGATATTCCTCTACTGGAATCTATTTTTAATAATTATAAAAAAAACATAAAAAATATTTATCACTTACTTTACATGAGACCTGTATGTGATACAAAAATATGAAAATTTCATAAATATTTAAAAATTTGAGAACAAGAAATTTACGAACAGTATAACGTATTTATTACATACATCAGAAATTCTAGAAGTATAAATTCCATTCCTTGTGGGATACACAACATATCTTTAAAAAAAATTCAAAACAAAAATCTTATTTCCATAAAGAGTACTAATTTTTTTAAGTTGAAATAAATATTATTTATAAATATTATTTGTTATGAAATAACAAAATTATAATCTTATTAGTATTAAAAATTAATAATTAATTTAATTTCTTGCTTAAAACTTTAGGAAAACAAAATCGTTCTGAATAAAGATGGAATCATTGTGAATCATCCTGATCAACAGAAAAAATCTGAATCATTTCCAAATTTTACAAATATATTAATATCAATCGATGAAGTTGATGAACATGGAAATATAATAGCTAGCAAGATTGTTGAAGCAGAAGAAATAACAGAACTTCCGCCTTCTAAAGAACCTCCTGTTATTTTAACTCTAATAAATAATTAAATTACTCAAAATAATAAACTAGAAAAAAATTTTGTACCTTCTTATTCAAGTTAACCCATTAGCGCCAGCGCGACCACACCACTGACGCTCGGATTTTTACTTATAAAACGGGTAAAAAAATGATTTTTTTTTAAACTTAAAGTCTTCCTTAACTAAAAAGGACTTGCTTTACAAGATTCTGGGGTCAGATTTTTAATATTCTTGAACGTTAATTAAATATGGCAGACACAAAAAATACAAAAAATCGATTATTGATAAAAAATTAAAAATCTGACCCCGGAATCTTGTTGAGCAGGTCCTTTTTAGTAAAGGAAGACTTTAAGTTTAAAAAAAATTATTTTTTTACCCGTTTTATAAGTGGGAATCCGAGCGTCAGTGGTGTGGTCGCGCCGGCGCTAATGGGTTAATTATAGTAATATTTTCTAATTTACCTCTAAAAAAAATTTTATTTATACATTGAAGCTTAAAATAAAAGTCAAAAATTTTACGCAAGAACCATACCATAATGTAAAAAAAAAAGACAAATAAATCTAAAAAAGTTATGTAAGTTTTATAAGCAATTAATACTGAGCATATATTTATTTAATAATTAATCATGTGTTACAAATCCTGAATTTAATAAAAACTTTAATCTGTTTTAAAACATGTAAGCCTACGAGTATCAGATGTACTAAAATATTTGAATAAAAATGATAAATTAATTTAATAATGTTATAGCCTAAGTATTTGCCATAATTATAATATGGCACATTATATTTATGAAATGCGTTTTTGTTTTAAAAAAAGTCAGGTACTTAATTATCGATAAAGCAATTTGAAAATGATTATAAATACGTAAATTTGATTAAAAAATTCAATAACTTGCTAAAATAGAAAAACTTGATATAATTATTATTGATTTTGTGCAACTTATCACCCACAGTTAATTTAATATTAATTTGTAGTTTTCCAGAGCGAAGATGTTTATTATAAATATTGTTCCCAACGTTTAGAGCTTTTTTAAGACTCGGCTCCTTTTTAATAAAATTCTATATTGATAAGTAGTTACGATAGTATATTACTGTAGATGACTCTATAAACCCGAAGATGGCGCTTGTGCTGATTTAGCATATCTATACCCTCACGGAACAAAACTGTTAAAAACCGTAGAAAATGCTCTGATATTCAACGGTTGAATTTCGATGTAGAATTTACTGTTAAAAACCATTAAATTTCAACGGTTTTTAACAGTAACTTAATTTTTAACAATTTTTAACGGTTTTGATGTTCATCAACCGAATTATATTAATTTTCCGTATCTAGGAGTTTTCGAGTTGAACAAAAATTATTTTTGGATGATAATTTTCATTTTCCACCCCCGGAAAATTGATTAATTTTTTCAAAATGGCGGTTGTAAATTAAAAATTTATCCGAAAATAAATGCTTTTTGTATTAGAAATTATTTTTTGGGTTGAATAAAATTGAATATTAAATGGAAAATCTCATGTTCGTATGCCCCAAAATATTTTCCATTTTCCAAGATGGAGGACCAAGTATACACTAAAAAAATACCTAAAAATGAAATCTTCAATGACAAAAAGTTTTATAATTAAAAGTTGAGCGTAATAATAATTATATAATAATATCGTTAAAAAATTTTTTAGTTTTTCCAAGATGGCGGACAGAATTTTTTTAAATTTAAAAGAAATAAAATTCCCTTGTTCGTAAAGGTTTTTGGATTCTGTAAAAACAAATTTTCATCAAAGAAAACTAATGTATATACTTTCATAAACAAAAAAAATTTTTCAAAATGGCAGGCAAACAATAAAAACATAATCATAATTAATTAAAATTCTTTTTATTAGATACTATTTTTTGGGTAAAATAAAAATGTATCTTGGATGGAAAATTTAATTTTTATAATACCCAAAATTGATTTTATTTTCCAAGATGGTGGCCCAAAACTAATAGAACTATTTAGAATAAATTATTTCTTTTTATTAAATATTATTTTTTGGGTAAAATAAAAATGTATCTTGGATGGAAAATTTGATTTTTATAATCCCCAAAATTTATTTGATTTTTCAAGATGGTGGCTCAAAACTAAAAAAACTATGCAGAATAAATTAAAATTCTTTTTATAAGATCACTAATTCTCTCATCACTATAGCCAATTAACCAAACGGTCATTTTTGGCTAAAAATGACCAATTTTCAAATTGCTGCCAAATTTGTAATTTCTAACGAAAATGGGTTTTATAGGTCTGAAAAAATTTGTAAAAGCTTCAAGAAAAGTTCATTTTGAAGTCAAATTGAGATTGCTTTCTGAATTCAATTTGAGCTCATTCTGAATTCGAAATGATCAACGCAATGTAATTCAAATATTTTTCAGAAAAGAAAACTATACTCACAAATAGAATTTAGCATAAAAATAATAATAATTTAGCATGAAAATAAACATGGAACTGGTGGTCCAAGAAAAACTCTTTTTATAAGATCACTAATTCTCTTATCACTATAGCCAATTAACCTAACGGTCATTTTGGCTAAAAATGATTAATTTTTAAATTGCTGCCAAATTTGTAATTTCTAATGAAAATGGGTTTTATTGGTCTGAAAAAATTTGTAAAAGCTTCAATTTCCAAAAATTTGTTACTCGTCTCATTTCCTTGATTCGTTTTTAAGAAATGGCTCTTCAATGTTAACATAAAAAATGAGCTTTTTTAAAAAAATCGTAAAATTGTGACTGTGACTTCAAATTATCATATCTGGTTAACAAATAATTGAAAAAGGTAAAATAAAGAAGTTTTGTAAACTTGAAGCTTGTACAAATTTTTTCAGATCTATAAAACCCATTTTCCTCATTAATTACAAATTTGGCAGCAATTTGAAAATTCATCATTTTTAGCCAAAAATAACCGTTTGGTTAATTGGCTATAGTGATGAGAGAATTAGTGATAATAAATTGCGGTTTATGGCGTATGAAAGGTGATACTTAAACCAAAAAAATGAGACCAACCAGAAGAGTTTTACGTTAGCTTGCGAGGTTTTGGCGTTTCATTGAAAATTACCAAAAAACCCTATTTTATAACATTGAGCCCTGCGTTTCTAGGCCCAGAAGGCCCATTGGAATGAACGGAGCCCTGACCGAAGTATCCTTTTAATTTAAATTTAACTACAATACAATTAAATTCAATTACAATTTAATTCAATTAAATAAAATCACGATTAAATCGAATAAAAAGCAACTAGATTAAACTCCGATCACATTAAACCATAATTAAATCAAATATTATATGTTACAATTAATTTTAGTTAAATACAATTACCATTAATTACAATTAATACAATTACAATTAAATCCAATTGAATGAAATAACGATTAGTTGGAATAAAAAGCAATTAGATTGAAATCCGATCAAATTAGTCATCATTAAATCCAACTTTTTGATGTTACAATTGATTTCAATTAAATACAATTACAATTAAATTCAATAAAACTCAATTGTAAATTTTCAATTTATTTTAACATGAAACATGATAAAATAAGTGTTTATAGGGAGGGGGTACCCTGGAAATCTGAAAATCAAGGGAGGAGTTCGAATTTCTTCGATTTAAGGAGGGGAAGGGGTCAAATGGGACTTGGAACAATTTCAATTTTGGGAGTTTGAATAATCCGGGTTCAGGGTCTTAGAATAATTTCGATTTAGGAACTTAGAATACATCAGTATTATGTTGAAAAAACATTCCGGATACCCTCCGTTCATTCCAATGGGCCTTCTGGGCCTAGATACGCAGGTTTCAAAGTTATAAAATAGGGTTTTTTGGTAATTTTCAATGAAACGCTTAAACCTCACAAGTTAACCAAAACACTTGTAGTTAATTTCATTTTTTTGTTGTAAGGGTCAACTTTCAAACGCCGTAAACCGCAATTTATTATCACTAATTCTCACATCATTATAGCCAATTAACCAAAGGGTAATTTTCTGCTAAAAATGGCCAATTTTTAAATTGCTGCCAAATTTGTAATTTCTGACAAAAATGGATTTTATATGTCTCAAAAAAATTTTAAAAGCTTCAAATTTCCAAAAATTCTTTACTTGTCTCATTTTCTTGAGTCGTCTTTAAGAAATGGCTCTTCAAAGTTAACATTAAAAATGAGCTTTTTTAAAAAATCATAAAATTGGGACTCCGACTTCAAATTATGATATCTTATTAAAAAATAATTGAAAAAGGTAGAGTAAAGAATTTTTGCAAATTTGAAGCTTGTGGAAATATTTTGGGACTTATAAAACCTATTTTCTTAATAAATTACAAATTTGGCAGCCATTTAAAAATTGGTCATTTTTAACCAAAAATTACTATTCGGTTAATTGGCTATAGTGATAAGAGAATTGATGATAAAAAATTAAGGTTTGTGGCGTTTGAAAGGTGATACTTACGCCAAAAAAATTTGACCAACCAGAAGAATTTTGGTTAATTTTTAAGGTTTTGGCGTTTCATTGAAAATTACCAAAAAACCCTATTTTATAACATTGAACCCTGCGTTTTTAGGCCCAGAAAGCCCATTGGAATGAACGGAGAGTAGACGACATGTTTTTTTAACATAATAAACTCATCCATAACCATTTGGTGTAATTTGGTGTTCTAAATGTATTGAACTCCCCTTGTTAGAATAATCCGGGTTTAGGGATTTAGAATATTTTTGATTCAGGGACCTTGAATAGTACATAATTAAATCAATAGAAACGCGTTTTATTAAATATCTCAAAATCATTAAAATGTAGATATGGAGGTTTTTGATCTGTATAAGGCAGATCTGTCGAAGCCTTTAAGGATCTCCGTATGAGCATGTAAGTATTGACAGTATTACATAGTATAATAATATTCATTCACACATATTCTGAAAGTAGTGTATAGAGGTGATATATAATATATATATTATTACTTACTTTACCTACTTTTGAAAAAGTATAATATTTTATGGGATTGACACTATATTTTCCTTGCGAATTTTCTGTTATATTTTTTTAAGGCTACTTTTTCAAATTAGGCTAAAGAATTTATTAATATCTAAAATTAGCCTGGGATATCTATTTTTTTTTAAATATATTTTTTCAAATAAGTCTAAAGAATTTATTGATATCTTGGATTAGCCTGGGATTCCTAAGATTTTTTTATGCATTAGACATCTCAAATTTACATTACACCTTTTGTTGCTTTTTTCTATCCCTGCCGGATCCGTAAGGCAATAATTAAATTATGCATAATGAATATTATCAAAATGCTAAAACTTAAAAATTATTTTTTTTATTGAAAATATTGGCTGACAGACCCGGCAGGGATAGAAAAAAGCAACAAAAGGTGTAATGTAAATTTGAGATGTCTAATGCATAAAAAAATCTTAGGAATCCCAGGCTAATCCAAGATATCAATAAATTCTTTAGACTTATTTGAAAAAATATATTAAAAAAAAAATAGATATCCCAGGCTAATTTTAGATATTAATAAATTCTTTAGCCTAATTTGAAAAAGTATCCTTAAAAAAATATAACAGAAAATTCGCAAGGAAAATATAGTGTCAATCCCATAAAATATTATAATTTTTCAAAAGTAGGTAAAGTAAGTAAAGATATCATAACAGTCGCAAGGTTTAAAAAAATACCCTGCCAACTAGCTGGCACTTAGGTTCCTCAAACAATGAGCTTCATACTTAAATATGCCACAGATATCACCGATTACAAGTATTCAATCATACATATTAAGTGCAGTTTTTTTAATTTTTTTGTTTTTTTAAATTTGAGAAAAAAATTTTGAAAAAATTAAGTATCAGATTCAAAAAATTACTATAAAAAAAGTTCTTAAAACTAGTACTTCCATGGAAATAAATTAGGTACTACGTCCAAAAACAAAAAAAAAATTAATATTTTTTGTATTTTTTTGTGAAAAAAATTTTAGGAAAAAAATTTTTAGAAAATTGAGTATCCGATTCAAGATATCATGTAAAAACCATACTTTCGAATATAAGTACTTTCATGGAAATAAATGAGGTATTACATCCAAATTAAAAAAAAAAAAAAGGAGTTTGAAATTTTTTGATAAAAAAATGTTTGAAAAAAAAATTAGGTCTTAATTCGATAATGGTTTTGAAATATCACTAGTTACAATATTTTCAGATATTAGTACTTTAATGGAATTAAATGAGGTATTACACCAAAAAAAAAAAAAAAATATTGCAGTTTTTTTTATTTTTCTTTTTTTTTAATTTTGACAAAAAAAAATTTGAAAAAATTAAGTATCAGATCCAAAAAATTACTATAAACAAGGTACTTAAAACTAGTACTTCCGTGGAAATAAATTAGGTACTACGTCCAAAAAGAAAAAAAAAATTAGTATTTTTTGTATTTTTTTGTGAAAAAAATTTTAGGAAAAAAATTTTCAGAAAATTAAGTGTCCGATTCGAGATATCATGTAAAAACCATACTTTCAAATATAAGTACTTTCATGGAAATAAATGAGGTATTACATCCAAATTAAAAAAAAAAGGGGGGGGGGTTGAGATTTTTTGATAAAAAAATGTTTGAAAAAAAAATTAGGTCTTAATTCGATAATGGTTTTGAAATATCACTAGTTATAATATTTTCAGATATTAGTACTGTTACGTATCCTGAGGTTTAATCAGGATACTTAATATAAAATAAATATAAAATAAGTTTATCCTGGGGATATTTAGTGCCCCAGGTATTTTATTCTAGTTGTATAGTTTATAGTTGTTGATGTAGAGATGAATTCAAGTTGTTGTTGACCTCGAGTTCTGAAGCTGGTAGAACTTAAATAGTTTAAGTTCAAGGTTTATGAAGGATTAGTCACTTTAAATGAATGAACTAAGTACTTTGATTTAGAACACTGAATTTATTATAAGTTAATATAAGATAAAATGCGTCTAAGTCAATAAGTCTGATAAAGTAACTGTGCTTTAAGAACTCTGTTCTAATCGAATATAAGTCTCCTAAACTAGACCTGATGTTAGTAGGCCAGTTATCATGGGAGTATGTAAGAGTAACTGAGAGTAACTAACGGTAACTGTTCTGATTAATGACTATTGGGCGTTTGTAGGGTAATATATAGCCTAATTACATCCTGCCCATATTAATTGATTTTGGTGGGATTGTCCAATACGCGAAAGCGTCGGTCTCGTCACGTCCAATTAACGAAAGCGTCGGTGATTATTTCGGGGGAAATCGTGAGGGGATTTATGCAACTCTTTGTTGCCTAAAGTGCGTCATTACTGACCTTCGATTTTGTATTTCTGTCAATTTATAAGGAGCCGGATCTGAATTGGTGAAATAGGATATTAAAGAATGTATGAAAGAGGAAATGCAGGTATGTTAGCTCGATTTACGAGCTAACGTAAGCAGGAATAAGTTAAATATATAAATAAATATTAAATGTATGAATATTATAGAATGCGGATGTAATGGCTCGAATTATGGCCTAACATACGTAACATCTCCCTCCCGGGAATCCAATCGTCCCGATTGGAGTCGGTGGGGGAGACGGGGACGATAAGGGGCGGTAAGGGGGATAGGGTTTGTTTGGGTGTTTTATAGTCGACTGTCTCTGTCAATACAATAATGTTTACAATGATTAGAGTACAAAATAATATGCTTATAATAGTTGAATTACAATATTACAATTTTTAGGATAATTACAAGGTAATATGCTTATAGTAGGGAGTATAACAGTAAAAGTTTAAAGTTTTACTTAAGATAATTTAAGAAAATACAATATTATTCGAAATGTTTTAAAATAATTGATATGGAAATAATAATTTTATATGATATAATAATTTATAATAAAACTGATTATAATAAAAAGTAAAATAATTAGGATTAGAACGTTAGTTGTATGATAAAATTTATATATTTATTTTATAAATCTAGTTAGAAAAATTGAGAGTGAATATATAAGAAGTTTTATAATAAATAAATTTCTATATTAAATTATTTTATAAAGTTAAAATCTTTAAGAAGACATGTTTCTGTGTTTTTCCCTTGGATCTTTATTGTAGAAGTTTGTTTCGTATTGGTTGATGCTGCTGTTATCTGAAATCAATCTATAGAGATTAGTTTTGAAAACCCCCGAGACAATATATACCTTGAACTTGGAGTACTTAGGGATAGGTGGAAATTTTCAAATTTTATGAAAAAAGGGTTGAAAATTGATAAATTTTATAAATTTTTAAGTAATTTGATTTAAAAATAGTAATTTATTGAATGTGTTGGAAAAATCGTTCAATTTTTACAAATATTATGATTTAAAGGGTTTAAAATTTATAATTTTTATATGATTTTTATTTAATTTTATTTATAGGATAGTAAGTTATTGAAAATATTGAAAAAAAAATCATTTAATTTTTGTAAATATTTTTTTAAATATTTTGAATCTTAGATAATAATTGTTGCCGTTTTCGTCGCCTTGGTCGAGAAAGTCCATTTTCTGGCTATAATTTCTTGGAGATGATTGTTGGGGTAGGTTGATTGTGTAGTTTTTAGGGTTGGGAAGCTCATCAAAGTGTAAATTTTTGGTAGGAAATCTTATTTTTATTTTATTTTGGTTTTTGCGATTTTTGCCCAGATTTTTGCCGTAATGGGTTCGATTTTGAAAAAATATTGATGGAAATTGTTTTAATTTGTGGAAATATTAATTGGGAAGCTGATCAAAGCATAAATTTTTGGTGGAAAATCTTATTTTTATTTTATTTTAGTATTTGCGATTTTTGCCCAGAAATTTGCCGTTTTTATGGCAATTTTCATAAATAAATTTTAAAAATAACATTAATTGGTTGGAATTGATGTCGGCAAGGTGCCTAAAGCGTTTAATTTGGATAAAAAAAAAGAAGGGTTATTTTGATTTATATTTTAGTTTTTGATTCTTGGCCTAGTTTTTCTGTCTTATGTGGTCAAATTTGGGGATAAACTTTAAAGAATGGTTATAAGTAACTATATAAATAATAATTTGTAATAAAAAAATAGTTAATAAATAATAGCACTATTGTGAATGGTTTTCACTTTTCAAATTTCGCGGTTTTGGTTGATGCTTTAGTGTACTATTTTACCGACTTTTCTTTTAAAGTTTGTTGTGTGTTTGAAAAAAAAACGTGATAGACTTTTTGTGTCCGTTGTACTTTGCTTGTAAAGTGTATTAATTGAAAGAAATATGGAAAATCAGGTAAGAATATGTTTATTTAAAGGGTCTAACTTATTTAATAATTGTTGTTTATATTAATTAAGTGTGAGAAAAAAAACTCGTGATATTTTATTTACTCTAGCGTTTAGGTTATGTATGTTTGTTTTTCCATTCTTACATTAGTGTATGTGAGTGCCGGTATAGTAGTAAGTGAATGTAAAGATAAATTTTGGAGGAGACTGAGCAATTTTTGTTTGTTGGAGGAGACTGAGCAGTTTGTAAAATTTTTGTATTTTGTAGGAGGAGACTGAGCAGTTTGGCGGAGACTGAGCAAATTTGTAAAAAATTTTAATATTTTATAGGAGGAGACTGAGCAGTTTGGCGGAGACTGAGCAAATTTGTAAAAATTTTGTATTTTATAAGAGGAGACTGAGCAAATTTGTGAAAATTTTGTATTTTATAGGAGGAGACTGAGCAGTTTGGAGGAGACTGAGCAATTTTGTAAAAATTTTGTATTTTATAGGAGGAGACTGAGCAGTTTGGAGGAGACTGAGCAATTTTGTAAAAATTTTGTATTTTATAGGAGGAGACTGAGCAGTTTGGAGGAGACTGAGCAAATTTGTGAAAATTTTGTATTTTATAGGAGGAGACTGAGCACTTTGGAGGAGACTGAGCAATTTGTAAAAATTTTGTATTTTATAGGAGGAGACTGAGCAGTTTGGAGGAGACTGAGCAAATTTGTAAAAATTTTGTATTTTATAGGAGGAGACTGAGCACTTTGGAGGAGACTGAGCAATTTGTAAAAATTTTGTATTTTATAGGAGGAGACTGAGCAGTTTGGAGGAGACTGAGCAAATTTGTAAAAATTTTGTGTTTTATAAGAGGAGACTGAGCAGTTTGGAGGAGACTGAGCAAATTTGTAAAAATTTTTATATTTTATAGGAGGAGTCTGAGCAGTTTGGAGGAGACTGAGCAAATTTGAAAAAATTTTGTAAAAAATTTTAATATTTTAATATTTTGCCAATTGCTTTTACTGAATTGGAGTCACTAGGTAATTTAGAATTTTTAAGTATATCACGGTGTATGATTTGTATGATAGATTTGTTACGATTAATTTTGCGTTTAGATAGTTTAAAACAGTTAATTATAGTTGGTACGGTTTCTTACCGTATAATAAATTCTAATATTAAAACTTATTTTGGGAATGAATTGCCTAACTTTACACGCGATTTTCCGGAATTAGGGCGGGAGGTCGTTATTTATTATGACGATTTTGATTATGATTATTGGGAAAAACTTGGGTTGGTAGGGGGTGTGCACTTGACTAGGATATCTGGGGTTGCTGGATGTCCAGATTGGTGTGTTGAAGAGGCTGCGTACAGCCTCTGGTTAAGTATGACTCGCAGAGTAATCAATATTATAAAACACTTACATATGTCGTAATTATAAACGTATAGGTATATGTAAAAATTTTCAATTTTATTTTGGGTACGTATATTTATTTATTTTATAAAAATTTCTAAAATTTTGGTTGGGTAGAGAAATTTGAAGTGTGTGTGTGAGTGTGTATGACTTGCTTGGGTCAAATTATTTTATTTTGTTTTCGTATGTTAAAAAAAATTGTTAATTCCATTCTTGCAGTCAAGCACTGTATTACACAAAAAAAATTTTATTTATATTATTTACTTTCGTAATTGTATGAAAAAAAAAATGGAAAAACAGGAAAGAATTGCTCTTTTGAAAAGGATAGCTGATTTAAAGCTGGAGATATTGAAAAAAGAAATTAAGGAGGTTAAAGAAATGTACGAGTTAGAGAAATTGGAGAAGGAAAATTTTCGGTGCCAATTGGTTGAAAATCAAGAAATGGAAAAAATTAAGTTTTTAGAGAATATTATATTTATATACTTTATGTATCTATTTGTTTATACGTTGTATTCTTATGTATTTTGATTTTTGGGTATGTTTAATAAGGTTTTTAATTTTTAGTGAATGTTATTAAATATAATTTTGTTCTGGGATCGGTTTATTTAGTATATAAGGTATTTGGGGTTTTTCATGTATACTTTTTGTAAAAAAAATAATAATAAATACTATTATATATTTAAACTATGACTAATTATTTATTTAAAAAATTTTACTATTTCAGGTGTAATATTTAACGTTTTTATTTGAGATTACTTTAATATTTAAATTTTGGATTATAGATTTTAAATTTTAAATTAAATTAAAACTCGATTACGATCTTTAACTTAGTATTCGATTCAAATTTTATTCAATGCATGATATTAATTTTATTACTATAATTTCAATTTATATTATTATTTGAAAAAGAAAGAAAAAGAAGAAATATAATCTTTAATAAAAAACTCCATCTTCAGCAAAAATTAAAAAAGAGAAAGAAAGAAGAAAAAAAATTACAATAATGAATTAATAAATCCACGTTATGCTCGAGAATATGCACATGGATACATGTGTGCAGGTGTTAAAACATGTGATGTATCGTATCTTTGTATATGTGTGGCATATATGATATATACACATAGTAAGCATACTGGACTGAATACGGAGTATAATTTACAGCGTTGCCGCTTATTTACGTACCGAATTGAAAGAAAGCGATTTTTCAAGTTTTATTATATAACTTTATATTGGTTATTATGCGCGTATACACATGCATATATCCGTGTCCATTCTCTCCCTTCTCTTTATTATTATTTTTATTACTGTTTTTTTTTTTGTTTTTATGGGTTTTCTTGCGTTTATCGAGAAACCAAGGTTATTAGCTAATTAGTTTATTATTATTATCTCTTATTCTTTTCCTTCTGATTCATATATGAGAGTATGCCCGGTACCCAAATGACACTGGTAAAATCTATGAATTTAATTATTTAACATCTGTAAACTGGTAAGGTCAGAGGAGGGCAAAAATTGTTCTATTAAAAAAGAAAAAATTTTAATTTTCTTTTAGTTGTCATATTTGCATTGGGGTTAGGTATAAAGTTAGTTTGGATTTAGATTATTTGTTAGTACAGTTCTCGTCTGTTTATAAGCTCTCAGAACTATATTTTTTTTTTTTTTGGATTTATTTGGGAATGCTAATATGTTTAAATTTACTAGTTTACTACACTATTCGAGTACCTGATGTAGATTTTATCACTTTTTTTTTTGTTAACCAAAGGTTAATTGTAAAGTGTATTTTGTAAAGCATAAGCTTTGCGTGACGTAATTAAAAAAAGAAAAAAAAATTTAATTTTCTTTTAGTTGTCATATTTGCATTAGAATTAGGTATAAAGTTAGTTTGGATTTAGGTTATTTGTTAGTACAGTTCTCGTCTGTTTATAAGCTCTCAGAACTATATTTTTTTTTTTTGGATTTATTTGGGAATGCTAATATGTTTATGTTTGTCCAATTTATTGGATATATTTCTCGTAAATGAGAAATGTTTGTCACGAGATATTTAAATTTATATGCGAAAATTTTCCGCATATATACACATATTTTAGTGATGCTCTTAATCTATGTTCTTAAAGAACTTAGATATTATGTTAGGTACAGTATGAATATGTAGATTAGGAATGATGGTATCCTAAAAGTGTATAAACTTATGCAATTTTGTGCCCTGACTCGTCCCGTGTGATTTCACAGAATTAGTTTTTGTATGAGTCAGGTCATTGTGGTCTCAAAGGCACAGTCGCATATTTGTCCAAAAAAAATTTTATTAAGTTTTATTTGTGTGTTGAAGAAAAAAAAAAATAGTATATTTTATTTTTCTTTATTTATTTCGTTTCAAAATTGTATTAATTATTATTTCTCCCTGGTTTTTTGAAAAATGGAAGTTTGATTGATAAATTTATGAAGTAAGGGGAAAAAGTGCTCGCATATACGCATGCATATATTTCCCGATTAGTTAATAGTAGCTTAGGATATTTTTTATATTTGATTTCTCCACATATTCAGAAAATTCCAGACAGCTTTTTACAAGATCTTCATGTTTAAATCCCATATTGTTAATTATTTCACTGAGATTTCTTACATCATGTGTCGCATTATGTGCATTTTCTGGATTATAGTTAGGAATAAATTCGGTTGCGAGATTCTCAAGGCTGTAAGATTGTCTGTTGATGGTGCTTTTTATTAATTTTAAAGTATCGATAAATCCGAAAATGTTGCATTTTAGTGCTATATCAAAACTATGTCTGTATCCGTCTCTTACAAGAAATTTAAAATCGAATGGATGCCCGTTGATTTTTAAACTAATAATAGTTATTTATTAGGTATATATATAGTGGGTTTATGGTAAATATAGATATATGTATGGTTAGTATAAGAAATTTCAAATATATATATATATATATTGGTGAAAATAGTTTTAAAAGATCATAATCTGAGTATAGTTTTGAACCTAAAATTATGTGAATATTTAAAATATTTTTATAGAACTTGCATGTGGAAGAAAAAAATTTATTTGAATTTGTAAGTCAATCTGTGTTTTCCACTGGTTTTTCACAGATATTTAGGGATGTCTGAGAGGAATTTGAATTAACCTGCTAACACCGTAATGAATGTTATGAAACTAACACATAAAAAATTTTCTGCGTATACGTAAAACTTTAAGATAAAAAGTGAAAAAAAATATAATAAAATATTGTGCTTCGTTAATACTTGTTCATATGCATTATATTTATCAGAACTTTATAAAATTTTCATAGTTAAAAACACTGTATTATTTTTCAAATCATACTTATAAAAAATAAATTATATTTTTGTGTTTGTTTATTTATATCGTTTGTCAATTATTATTATTATTTTTTTTTTTTTATATAGAATAATATAAGAAAGGTAAAATAAAATCAATTACATTTACTCCTACTAAGGGCCAAAATCCATTCCTTATAAAAGGGATATTAACTGAAATATTTAACACCCAATAAAAAGATATTAGTAGCTCACCTTAGCAAAAAATTTTAGTGAAATAATTATGGAAGGTAAAAATCTGCATGATAAAAATTGTGTTCAAAAAAAATTTCCTTTTTGTAGTTTTCATTTGTTTATTATTGATAACATTTTTCACAACATTTCAAAGTTTGTATTTTAATTTTAAGTTGTTTTAATCTCTATATAATTTTCGTCATTTTATTGTTCGTTATTTTGTTAACTTTTTCTCCATGTATTTTATACTTATATACTATTATTAATTATTTATTATTTATTATTTATTATTTATTATTTATTATTTCATTATTATTATTATTATTTTTGTAAATAACATGGGTATAGTTATTATTACAGCGAAAACTATATAAAGACTTTTCAATGAATTTGAATTTAACGTAACTTTATTACCATTTATAACAAAAAAGGAACATAAGATAAAATAAAAAAAAAAACATTACTTTTGAATATATGAAAAGTTATGATTAAGACTGTACAAAAAAAATAATAAAAGACAAATTAAATATGTGTGTTTGGTGGTTTATGTATGCTCTGATATAGAAAAAAAAATACTTAGTAGTTATATTTTAGATTTGACTTAGGGTATAAATTATGAGGGTTAATTATGAGGGTTGTAGGTCCATTGTAAGTAAATTGGATTCTATTTTTGTATTTTGTTATAATATTATTATTTATTTGTATGATTTGTCAATTCGTATGACTTTTAAGTAATAATTTATAATTTAAAGGATTAAAATTGATAGTATTTTCAAAATATGAATATGATACGGTTTATTTTACATGAATTTGTTACGGATTATGACGACGATTGTTACGAAATATGAATATGATACGGTTTATTTTACATGATTAATATGAAAAAATTAGATTTATTTTTGAGTCGTAAAAATACATCAATTTTTATAGTTTTAAAGTAATAATTTATAATTTAAATTTGGGTGTAATATATCTTGTAGAACATCAATTTATCAATTTGTATGGAAAATTTAAGTTAATTTTCGGATCATAAAATTTAAATAATTTGGATATAATATAGTTTATTTTGCTTGGATTTACAGGTATAGTAGTTTTAGTTATCGCGAGAAAAGTTTTGAAATATGAAAAGAGAAAAAAAAAAATATTTTACGGATGTCTAGCAAAAATGTTTTACGGATGTCTAGCAAAATGTTTTACGGATGTCTAGCAAAATGTTTTACGGATGTTTAGCAAAAATGTTTTATGGATGTCTAGCAAAAATATTTCACGGATATCTAAAAATGTTTTACGGGTGTACGGTTTTCCGGATATACGGTTTTTCAAATTCAATTAGGTTCAAATCGGGAGGATTGATTAATAATTTGAAGTATTAGATAAAAAATATAGCTAGATATATTTATATATTTTTTTTTTTTTTTTTTTTTTTTTTTTTTTTTTATAAAAATTTTAAAAAGAATTATAACTAATAATATTATTAATTGAATTAAGTCTATTAAGAAGTGTTATTAATTTACTACTTTTTCCAGTAGATAGTAAAATGGGTCGATCCTATTAAATTTTTGACCAAGGTGGGGCCCTAGGTGGCCGCAAAGGGGGTCTAAACGAATTAAATAAATTTATGTTGGGCAATGGCCAATATCTGAGGTAAAATTCGGGGATTAACCTAAGGCTGGTAATATAAAAACTGATTTTTGTATATGTTATAAAATATACTAATATATAAAGTATCCAAAAAGCAAGGTAATTGGTAAACGTAACTTTATTATCATTTTTCTTACAAGGAAGCATAGCAGTTTCATATGGATCAGTTTTCCTAGCTATTAAGGTTGTTGTTATACTTTTTGGCTTAGGTAGGTTCGTTTTTTTATGATGGGTGGTTATCTCGGTATTTTTGATGTCGATAATTTTTTTGATATTTGTAGTGTATTCTTTTATTACAGGGCTTATGGAAGGTAAAGGTACTTCGGTATACTTTATATCCGGTGAATCAACATGAACACCGCACAATTTCTCGATCTTACTGACTAGCGTCATAACTTCCGTCCAATTAGTGGGAGTTGGAAAGGTTGAAGCTACGTACTTTTCTGGCTTGTCAAGGCCTTCCATGAACCAGGTAACAACCCTTGGCTCTGCTAATTGTTTCCAATAACTAAGACTCCAGGGGGGGTCCGGTTGTTTTAATAAATGATCTCCAAAAAAACGAACGCGAGATGCAAACTCGGAAATTGTTTCGTCGGGAAACTGTGTTAAAGGAGTCATTATAAAATATGTTTATATATTAATCATCAGGGATAATGTATATATATATATATGTCTCGGAAGTTTGTTAAAAATTTTTAATGAAAAGAGTACTTACCATATCGGAGACACAATGAGGAAAATCGATCCACCCATTGGTGTCCAAATTAGTTGGTGAACTGCTTAAAACAGCTTGAGGCTTTGCTTTACAGCTTAGCTTACGGCTTGGCTTATCAGCTTGGCTTATCAGCTTGGCTTACGGCTTGGCTTATCAGCTTGGTTTATCAGCTTGGCTTAACAGCTTGGCTTATTGGCTTGGCTTATCAGCTTAGTAATAAACAGCTTGGCAAAAAAAAAATTTTCAGAAACTGCTTGGTCGAAGATGTAGATGAATTCCTTTAGGTGGTGTTGTGTGGTATAATGGCTTAAAATTTTTCAATGTTCTCTATAAATTTCTCGAAGTCTTGATGTTTGGAATTTATTTCTTCGCCGAATTCGATGGTATAGTTTACAGTTACTATCACTTTGCTATTTGACTTACTTGTAGATAAAATTTCGTGTTTTGAGATTTTAAAATTTTTTTCTTTTTGTTCTTCTTTTAATTCTCCTTTGCAATTTTCGCAAGGAAGGTGGTGTCGTTGTTTCTTAGTCATAAATTGTAAATGTTATCTTGATAGGAAATATGCTCCTATACCTTGTTACTGGTTGTTGGTTTCCTCAGATGTTAATGTTGTGGTATAACGGCTTGTATTGTCATTGGTGATCTTCAGTATTTGATTGATTAGAACTGGATGGTTACTTCTGTATTTTATTGTTACAGTTGTACTTTTGTTTCTTCTTTTATTTCTCTTTTGTTGATATAATTTTATATTTTTATTTGTTTTCTTGTTTTCATGAAATTTAGATGATTATTTAATATTTGGTCCTACTGTTCCTTCAAACCAGCTTTCCACTTGGGGAGCCAATTTCTGTTACGTATCCTGAGGTTTAATCAGGATACTTAATATAAAATAAATATAAAATAAGATTTATCCTGGGGATATTTAGTGCCCCAGGTATTTATTCCAGTTGTATAGATGTTGAGTTGAATCAAGTTGATGTTGACCTCGAGTTCTGAAGCTGGTAGAACTTAAATAGTTTAAGTTCAGGATTTATGAAGGATATGTCACTTTAAATGAATGAACCAAGTACTTTGATTTAGAACACTGAATTTATTATAAGTTAATATAAGATAAAATGCGTCTAAGTCAATAAGTCTGATAAAGTAACTGTGCTTTAAGAGCTCTGTTCTAATCGAATATAAGTCTCCTAAACTAGACCTGTTGTTGGTAGGCCAGTTATCACGGGAGTATGTAAGAGTAACTGAGATTAACTAACGGTAACTGTTCTGATTAATGACTATTGGGCGTTTGTAGGGTAATATATAGCCTAATTACATCCTGCCCATATTAATTGATTTTGGTGGGATTGTCCAATACGCGAAAGCGTCGGTCTCGTCACGTCCAATTAACGAAAGCGTCGGTGATTATTTCGGGGGAAATCGTGAGGGGATTTATGCAACTCTTTGTTGCCTAAAGTGCGTCATTACTGACCTTCGATTTTGTATTTCTGTCAATTTATAAGGAGCCGGATCTGAATTGGTGAAATAGGATATTAAAGAATGTATGAAAGAGGAAATGCAGGTATGTTAGCTCGATTTACGAGCTAACGTAAGCAGGAATAAGTTAAATATATAAATAAATATTAAATGTATGAATATTATAGAATGCGGATGTAATGGCTCGAATTATGGCCTAACATACGTAACAGTACTTTCATAGAATCAAATGAGGTATTACACCAAAAAAAAAAAAAATATTGCATTTTTTTTAATTTTTCTATTTTTTTAATATTGACAAAAAAAAATTTGAAAAAATTAAGTATCAGATCCAAAAAATAACAATAAACAAGGTTCTTAAAACTAGTACTTCCATGGAAATAAATTAGGTACTACGTCCAAAAAGAAAAAAAAAATTTGTATTTTTTGTATTTTTTTGTGAAAAAAATTTTAGAAAAAAAAATTTCAGAAAATTAAGTATCCGATTCGAGATATCATGTAAAAACCATACTTTCAAATATAAGTACTTTCATGGAAATAAATGAGGTATTACATCCAAATTAAAAAAAAAAAAAAGTACCTCGAGATTTTTTGGTGAAAAAATGTTTGAAAAAAAAATTAGGTCTTAATTCCATAATATTTGTGAAATATCACCGATTACATACATACGTACACACACACACACACACACACACACACACACACACACACACACATACAGACTTTTTTTAAAAACCGGTTTTTTAGCTTCCTGGGGTCCCAAAACGTGCTTATATGCCAAAAAATAGAAAATCAAATTTTGACCTAACACAATGGTTTCTCTTTGAGGAACCAAAACAATGAGAAGCAACTAATAAAACTATAAAAAAAAGAATAAAAAACGCTGCCAAATTATGGCCACTACGATTCCTCAAGCAATGACAAATATTCAATATGAGTTGAACATTTTTACCATGTGTCATATCTGAGAAATAAGGTGACACAATCTTATTTTTTATATAAAAAAATAAGAAAAATTAAAAATTTTTTTAATTAAGTATCAGATCCGAGAAATCAAGTAAAAATGATAAGCTCCTAGAATTAATACTTTCAGAGAAAAAGTTAAATACAACCTCCGAAAATAAAAAAAAAATTTGTGTTTTTTGTATTTTTTGGTGGCAAAAATTTGGGGAAAAAAATATTTCCCATTGAAAGTGCCATATATTAGTAACAAATTTTTTTTTTACATTTATTTTTTATTTATAAATAAACTTTTTTGGTTACAATTTAATAGAAAATTATGCGCCCATTTTATATTAACAAAAACATTATCTTTGTAGCTTAGCACTAGACTAAATTTCTATAATATGTTAATTAATATATTATATAAGTATCAGACAAATGTATATACTTGTATAAAATATATAAGTGTGTATCACGGCTTGATGTCTTTATTATAATTATATATTCTACAATAACCAGCTGTGATTTTTTTTTAATTTTATGACAGTATGGGCCCCTTTTTAAATATCTATTTTTATTCATGTTCTCCTAATACTTTTGTATATACAAAATTTTAAATATTTTAAGGAATTCATGTACCGATATATTTTTATACTAACTCTTATGTTATTATTACCTAATAACAGAATCGAATAAAAATCCCCATTCATTATAATTTAAATATATATGTAATGATATATTTTTATTCAAAATTATAAGGATACCTCTTCTTTACTTATAACTACTGGATCAAAAAACTGAAATGAAAACTTCGATATAAATCGAAAAAATGCGATTAATCGCAAAAATTCGATAAAAAAAACGTAAGTCAAACCAAAATTCGATATCTCAGCCTACTCCGATCGTGAGTTAAATGTAAATGCAAGGTGTATAGGTTCTATGGTGAAGCATTGCGCAAGTTTTGTTCGGAACTTGTCGTTTAATTTCGTATTTGATCCTATGACGTTTTGTGCCTAAGTGTATGTGTACATATACACGGCATATACTTAGGTAAAAAGTGTAAAGAATTATATATTTTTTATAGCTTTTTAAAAGGTTCGAGCATATACATATATATAAATATATTATACAAGCATGCAATAGTGGTAGCGATAAAATTTTTCTTCCAAAATTATAACAAAATATTTTTGGATTTATTTAAAAAATTCATTTCTCTAATTCTGTAGGACAAAAATAAGCATACAAGTTCTTTAAAAAATTGTTATCGCTACCATTATTACATGCTAAATTTAAAAAAAAACCTTTCTTCGGATGGCGCACAGTGATAAAAAAAAAAAGAAAGTGGAAATAAGTTTGCTTTGATCGAGTTTCCATCCAATTTTAATGCGGATTGGCTTATTTTACTCCTGAAAACCTTTATTTCACGAAAAATATAACAAGAAAATTTTTTTTCACATGTTTTTCATCCTTTTTTTTCGAAAAACCCGAATAAAATCCAAATACTATAATTTAGCGTAAAAAATTTTCTAGTCTTTGAAAAATTATATATATACTTAAATTTCATCTGAAAATAATAAATTATGTTCAAAAAGAAATTACCTCTATTCTACCCCTAAATCATCAAAAACTACCCTTAAAGTTAATGGGCTTATAAAATTTGGTTTTTTTTAAATCTTGCATAATTAACTTTCAGGGTAATTTTTGAAAATTTAGGGATAGAATAGGAATAATTTTTTCTTAACGTAAGTTTAATGTTTTCCGATCAAATTCAAGTATATATAAAATTTTAAAGTATTTATATACGTCTAGAAAATTTATTTCGCTAAATTATAATTTTTGGAATTTTTATGTGATTTCCAAAAAAATGCTGAAAAAAAAGTGGGATAAAATTTTCTTGTCATACTTTTCATAAAATACAGGTCTTCAGGAGTAAAACAAGCCAACCCGCATTACAATTGGATGGAAACTCGATCAAAGCAAACTTATTTCCGCTTTTTTTTTCTAGATCACTGTGCGCCGCCCGAAGGAAGGTTTTTTTTTAAAATTTAGCATGTGATAGTGGTAGCGATAAAAATTTTTTAATATTAAGTGATATTAAGACCTAATTTTTTTTTCAAAATTTTTTGTATCAAAAAATCTCAAACTAGTTTTTTTTTTTCATTTAGATGCAATACTTCATTTATTTCCATGAAAGTACTTATATTTTAAATAATGGTTTACTCGATATTTTGAATCTGATAATTAATATTTTGAAAATTTTTTCCCCAAAATTTTTTGGTCACAAAAAAATACAAAAAGCACCAAATTTTTTTTTCTATGGATGTAGTACGGTTATGACATCATTAATTAATAATTTTAGGAATTGCAATTGGCTAACGATGTCATAAGTATTTTTAGTATTTCATAATATTTAGGAATTTGTAAACTAATAATATTTATAATTATGTAATTTTAGTATTTAAGCAAAACTTATTATTGAGAAATATAAACAAATTA
The DNA here is from genome assembly GCA_022575985.1 of Anagrus nilaparvatae. NCBI lineage: Eukaryota > Metazoa > Arthropoda > Insecta > Hymenoptera > Mymaridae > Anagrus > Anagrus nilaparvatae. The sequence goes on from JAKSXM010000007.1 coordinate 34,321,776, forward strand.
TGCGAGTCAAGCATTAAAATTAAGAAATATTAAATAATATTGTTGTCAATTAATCAAATATTTCTATAACTATAAACAAATAATCATACTATATAAGATCAAAGTAAATTAATAAAAAGACAGTTAAATACTATAAGTTTTCGGACGTGTACTTTATACTCGTTTTTATAATAAAGTTTATTCTAACTAATAACTTGTTGTGCTTATTTGGATAACCAATCCTGGGCAACATTTGTAAGTATTTATTTATATTTATCTATTTAATTACTAATAATCCTAGCCATTAGACCCTTAACAAGTGGTTCCGGTACCGGGAATCGAACCCGGATCGCCTGGGTGAAAGCCAGAAATCATTAGAACTATTACTCCTATAGAAATTTAGAAATTTAGAATTCTAACTAATAACTTGTTGTGCTTATTTGGATAACCAATCCTGGGCAACATTTGTAAGTATTTATTTATATTTATCTATTTAATTACTAATAATCCTAGCCATTAGACCCTTAACAGTACCTAATTTATTTCTATAGGAGTAATAGTTTTAGGAACCACGCTTATAGTAATTTTTTGGATGTTACTTAATTTTTCAAAATTTTTGTCTCAACATTAAATAAATAAAAAAAACTGCACATTTTTTGTTATTTTAATGTAATGCCTCATTTAATTCTATGAAAGTAGTAATATCTGAAAATATGGTTATTTCTCGATATTTGCAATCTAACACTTCATTTTTTGAACTTTTTTTTTCAAAACTTTTTGCTTAAAAAAATAAAAAAAATAGCAATATTTTGTTTCCTTTTTGAAAGTATTACCTCATATTTATCTGTGGGAGTACTAGTTTAAGAAATATTTTTTATAGTAAATTTTTTGGATCTAAAACTTAATTTAAAAAAATTTTTATTTTTCAAAATGTTTTACATAAAAAAATTTTAAAAAACAGAAATATTTTGTTTCCAATTTGAAAGAAATACCTCATATTTCTCTGTGGGAGTACTAGATTTAGAAATATTTTTTATAGTCAATTTTTTGGATCTAAAACTAGATCTAAAAAATTAAAAATATTAGCAATATTTATTTTTTTGGGATGTAATACTTAATTTTTTTCTTTGAAAGTGCTATTATCTAGAATTATCATTTTTACTAGGTAAAATAGACCATTAAAAATATTTTGTTATTGTTAATGAGGAACTATAGTGCCAATTACATGGCAGCGTTTTTAATATGGAATATGTTTATAGGGAGGGGGTACCTCAGAACTTGAAAATTAAAGGGGGGGTCAAATTTGTACTATCAAAGGGGATCAAAATTTCTAATAAAACAAGTTGTTTTAATTTTTTTTCTTTTCCTGAAATTCTGTGTATAAAAAAATTAGGTATTTCATCCAGTTAAAAAAAAAAGAAGGTTTTTTTATATTTTTAAAATAATTTTAGTATGTACAAAAATTTAATGAAAATGAATATTAATCCGAAAAATTACTATGATTACACAATCAGATATAATTTTTTTTTAATAGGATTTTCAGCATTCGGGGGTCTCCAAACGTGCATATTTGCAAAAAAAAAAAAAATTTACTGTATATAAAGGTTTCTCATTGAGAAACTAATCAGTAAATAAATATTACGAATTACATCTTTTGAGGATAAAATTTAAGAGATATGAAAATTTATGTATAAATTTCAAAGCAGATTAAATGTTTGATCTCGTTATTTTATTTAATTTTTTTTATTTTAATAATTTTGCATTCATTTATTTATTTGATGCATGTTTAATAAGTTAGGAAAATGCATGGTAAAAAATTTTAAATATATAAGATATAGTATAATAATAATTATAAAATTATGTAAAAAAATAAGAAATATAAATAACATATTTTTTAAATTTGTGTTTTTAAATAATACACATAAAAAAAACCGATTCAGGATTTGAACCAACTATATTTTAATAGTAAATATATTGCTTGTATATTGTATGTGTATATGTACACACGTATAATGACGTATTGGTTCAAAATCCCTTTCATCAGGCAACCATCTAGTATGCGCAGCTAGTTTCAATTTTTGTTGTTCTATGTAGCATACCATTCTAAATCTGTATACCGTGATGTAAATGTATGTCCCTCTCACTTAGAAGCAATGAATTTAGAGTGAGAGAAAAAAAGAGATATATATAAGCAAAGCTAGCTTTTGCTTGCGATGGAGGGTCGCGTGACCGCCCCCCCTCAATCCTATAAATCCAAAGCTAACGCTTTGGCTTGATTAATGTGGTCCCATACACTATGGATAGTATAAGAGAAGGATCGTCGTCTCTATATATAAATAATGTTAAAATTTAGCGTCATATATTCAAGAACTAGTTATGCGTATTTTATTCAAAAGAGGTCTCTGAGGTGGTAAATTGCCTGAGATTTTATCAACGCGCATGTGCGAATTTTTTTTTCAAATGAAATAGTAAGCAAAGCAGGGATATAGGGATAGAGGGATAGAGGAGAAATTTACTACAAAGTATCGTAAACAACCACATGTACTTAAAATTTTTAAATACTTACACATCATTATATGTTTAAAAGTATAAAAATTTTTATTGACAGTACCTGTACCTGCACTTTTAAATACTTTTTGCTTAGAACTATATTGAAAAACAGCTGCCAAGTAATTGGCACTATGGTTCCTCATTAGCAATAACAAAATGTTCTTGATGATCTATTTTACCTAACAAAGTATAATGTCGTAAGAAAAACTAAGAATGATCTTTGAATGATCTTTTCCTTGATACTCTTAGTTTAACATCTCATGGAAAAAATTAGGTTTTTTACAAAAAAAAAAGATTTTTCTACACTAGTACATAATCTTCTTTTATGATAATTATGTCTGCTAGACAGTTTTTGGTGTAGCTGGTGTAATTATATCTTGAAGACATAAATACACCAGCTATATAGGAATAAAGAAAAAATTTTAAACGAAACGAAAAATGTTTAAATTGAGGAATAAAAATGATACCTATAAGTAAAAACGTTAATTCTACATATTAGTAAATTCATAGAAGTACAACGTCCAAAAAGAAAAAAATTTATGGTGTTTTTTAATTTTTTTATGTAAAAAATTTTGAAAAAAAAAACATTTTTTAAAAAATTAGGTATCGGATTGGAGATAACGAGTAAAAACGATAATTCTAGATATTAGTACTTTCATGGAAAAAAAATGAGGTACTACGTCCAAAAAAAAAAAATTATGATGTTTTTTTAATTCTTTTATGTAAAAAATTATAAAAAAAAAAAAATTACGTATCAGATGGAGAAATCCTTTACAAACGATAATTCTAGATATTCATACTTTCATAGGAAGAAATTAAATACTGCATCCTAAAATAAAAAAAATTTTGACGTTTTTTGTATTTTTTGGCGACAAAAATTTTGAAAAAATTACGTATCAGCCCGACGAATTTTCGATAGATCTCTTTAGATCTCCGCAGATCTCTAGAGATCTAAATAGATCGAAAAATTGGGGAGATCTCTTTAGATCTCCGCAGATCACTTTTGATCTCTAGAGATCTAAAGATGAAATATTTCATCAAAACATTGAATTTTTTTGAATTTTTTTTTAAAGTAAGGCATGTTAAATAATAAGTTGTTAATAAAATTGTAAATATTTAAGTATACTGTGACATTTTTCATTCATTAACCAGGTCCTACTTCCTTGAAGTTATTTAAAACCCATAAAAAAATCAAATTTATCCATTAATAGCTTCATTAACATTTTTTATTCATTTACCAGGTCCTATTTCCTTAAAATTATTCAAAACGCATAAAAAAATCAAATTATCCTTTAATACCTTCATTTAATGATTTTAAATGACATTTATAAATTTTTATATTTTTTTTTTTCATTCCACAGATCTCTGAAGATCTATTTAGATCTATTTTAATCTCCGGAGATCACTTTTGATCCCTAGAGATCTCTAGAGATCAAAAAAGATCTGCGGAGATCTAAAGAGATCTATCGAAAATTCGTCGGGAGATCCAAAAAATTACTATAAACGATATTTCTAAAACTACAGAAATAAATTAAATAATGTGACCATAAAGAAAAAAAAATTGGTATTTTTTGTATTTTTTGGTGAAGAAAATTTTGAGAAAAAAGTTTTCAAAAAATAAATTATAAGATTCGAGATATCGAGTAAAAACGATACTTCTAGATATCAGTACTTTCATGGAAAAAAATGAGGTACTACGTCCAAAAAGAAAAAAAATTATGGTACTTTTTTAATTATTTAATGTAAAGAATTAAAAAAAAAAAAAATTTCGAAAAATTACGTATCAGATGGAGAAATCCTTTACAAACGTTAATTCTAGATATTCATACCTTCATAGGAAGAAATTAAATACTGCGTTCTAAAATAAAAAAAATTTTGGCGTTTTTTGTATTTTTTGGCTACAAAAATTTTTGAAAAAAACTTTGAAAAAATTAAGTATCAGGTCCAAAAAATTACTATAAATGTTATAAAGTTTTTTGAATACAAGTATTATTTCTCCTCCATCCCTGCCATACTTACTATCATTCTATCTCATTCATATCAAAAATACTCGCACATGCGCTTTCATAAAATCTCAGGCAATTTGGCACCTAAGAGACCTCTTATGGTTCAAACGAACATTTCTACAAAAAAAACTTTTGCCTCTAAGAAAAAGGGAAAGATATTTCTTTAATGTTTTTATATCGACGTTTCGGAGATCTGTGTCTCCCTTTTCAAGATCTGAAAATACAATGCATACAATTTATATAAACAAATTTTTAACAAAATTTTTTTTTATTACAGAAAACCTAAATTTTCAATTTAAATAAATATATAATAATTAACTTACGAAAATTTTAAAAAATATCTTTTTGAATTAGAAACATAATATTATACAATAAACATTATAAAATTTTTTAAAAAAAAATTTTTTATATATGGCTCATTTTCATTTTTTTTGCAAAAATAGATTTAAAAAAAATAATATAAAAATCTTGTTTTAGTGCTGTAATTTTTAGAAAACAAAGTAAAAGTTTTTTTTATCAAAGGATCAACTTGTTATTGTCATAAAAACTAAGTTAAATTAAAAAATTTTTTTTATTGTGCTTTTAACCGATTATTTCTTGAGGTATAAAAAAGTATTTTTATGCTTTTTTGAAAAAATGCGTAATTTTTGGTCATATTTTAAACTAAAATAGCATTTAAAACAGTAATTTAAGGTTAAATAGCTGTTGGTACATCTAAAATTAAGTGAAATACAAACTTTAAAAAAAAGGAAATAAAAATCCATGCACTTATTTTGTTTAAAACACCAAGTTCTTAATAGGAACGGTAAAGGCTTTTTAGGGGAACGGTAAAGGCTTTTTTGTCATATTTTAGCCACAAATTTTTTTTTCAACTTAAAATTATGTTAATTTTTATGGTGTATGGTCAACAACTTTTTGAAATACAAACTTTAAGAGAAAAAAATTTGTAAATTCTTACTTCAATCGGTATATATGTTACACCCTATTTGTGAAATTGACCATTTCGTGAATTGGTCAAGTAAAATGACCAATTCGTGAACTGGTCAAATTTAAGAGTTGAGTTGACCAGTTCGTGAAATGGTTAATTTTTTTTGACCAATTCGTGAAATGGTCAAAAAAAATAAAATTTATTTCACAAATGGGTCAACGACATTTTATTCTTTATTTTGAATACTTGTAAAAAATTATAAGGAACAATTTTTTGTTTTTTATAACTGAAATAAATAAACTTTATTTATTTCTAAACCAATATAATTAGTAATTATTATAATAAATAATAAAATAATTTTTTTTTTAATTTTATCATATTAAAAAGATATTTCAATTTTTTATTCTGACTGTAAAATTGATCGCGCTTGTAAATTTTTTTATTTTAAACTAATTTAAAATAGCGCGGGTAAATGGCGGAACATTGATGGCCCGACATATTCGTCCAGAACCTAGATACCGAAAAATCTCATAAATAAACTTTTGGACTAATCTAAAAATCTAGGCTATTCCGGGCAGTGATACTTTCACTTTTTTTCCGAAAAATTTGCCAACTTTGTGGACCTGTAACTTTTTCCAGAACCCGAGGCCATAAAAACCAGGATACGAAAGTAGTTTTAGTAGTGAGTATGTTTTGGTCTTGGCTATCTCTGAAAAAAAATTCAGTTGACATACTCACACGCGCTGTTTACCATAGCCATCCCCGTAACTATGTTTTGACTGTTTATTGGTTCGATCCTGATGATGAAATACATACACACACACAGACACACAAATAAATTATTAAAAATACCATAAAAATGCCAAATCGAATACTACAAAGTGTGACACTAAAATTTTTTAATAGTCTCGAGATATTTCAATTTTTGTTACAAATTTTTAAAAATATTATCAAGTCCAAAAACAATAAAAATTGAATATTTCCAAAAGTACAATAGCTGAGACGTAAAACTATGGCCTATGTAACCCACGGATTTTTTTCTTTATTTTTTTCTTAATTTTCTTTACTATAAATTTTCAAATATATACAGTAGTAAGATAAAATATAAATAATTTTTTTTCTAAAATTTGTTTTAATATTTTCCTACTTTTGCAGCTTGCAAGAACTTTCAAGAAATTCACTTAACGTAAACAAATCGTTGACGCTATAATGATCATAAACATTTGAAATTTCTTCTCTATATGAAAATTTGACGTTGACCCATCTGTGAAATAAATTTTATTTTTTTTGACCAATTCACGAACTGGTCAAATAATTTGACCATTTCACGAACTGGTCAGTTTAATTTTCTTAGCATTGACCAGTTCACGAATTGGTCAATTCACTTGACCAGTTCGTGAATTGGTCAATTTCACAAATGGGGTGTAACATATATACGACCACGTGACACAATTTTTGCAAAAAAAATGAAAATGAGCGATATATAGAAAACAATAATAAACTGTAATTTTAGTTATAAGAGTTTCTGTTCCCACTGCTAATGAAGTACTAAAATCTATTACATTGAAAAAGTTTAAAGGTCCACCGATTCATACGTTAACAAAATTTTTTTATTGATCTCCGAAACGTCGATGTAAAAACATTAAAGAAATATCTTGTTCCAAAAAGATCGCATTTATTATTCATAATAAATTTCCTACTAAAATCTTATTAATTTTTGAGGTTGGCTGAATGTTATAAAATAGGGGTTTTCGGTAATTTTTAATAAAATACTGCAACCTCAAAAATTGACCAAAATATTTTTCTCTGGTCTCATTTTTTTACTGCAAGTGTCACCTTTTAAACGCCGTAAACCGTGTTCTTTTATTATTGATCCTCTCATCACTATAGCCAATTAACCTAACGGTAATTTTCGACTAAAAGTGACCAATTTTTGAATTTGCTTAAACTGTTGTCAAAATTGTAATTTTCAACAAAATTTTGCTTTATAGGTCTCAAAAATTTTCTACAGGCTTCAAATTTCCCAAAATTTTTTATTCAACGCATTTTAATCAATTATTAACCAGAGATGATAATTTAAAGTCACCCAATTTCAGGGTTTTAAGAAAAATGTCATTTTTTATCATTAACTCTGAAAAGCGATATCTTAAAAACTATGTAAAGAAAAAAGACGAGAAAAAAAGTTTTGGAAACTTGAAGCTTGTAGAACATTTTTAATGCCTATAAAACTCAATTTCGTCAAAAATTAAAATTTTGGCAGCAATTTAAAAAAATTTAAAAATTGGTCATTTTTGGGTTAAAAATTACTAGTAGGTTAATTGACTATAGCACTGAGAGAATCAGTGATACAAATACACGGTTTACGCCGTTTGAAAGGTGACACTTACACTAAAAAAATGAGATCAGCCAAAAATATTTTGGTTCATTTTTGAGGTTGCAGCATTTTATCGAAAATTACCGAAAAACCCTGTTTTATAAGATTGAGCTAAAATGTTAATTTGTGTTTCTAGTCCCAGAATTTCCTCGGGAATGAATGCAGGGCTGTTTGCATATCTTTACAACATATGAAAATATGCTTTCCAGTAAAAATTAGCTTTTTAAAACGTTTTCTGGCTTCTGTAAAAATTTTTATAGCTAAAAACTCAAAATTCTCATGTAATTTAAATGGGAAACATCAAGTGCTCGGTGGCAAGGGATAAAAAAATTGAAAATCAAAATCCTTGGAGCTAGGGCGGTGTTTTTTATGACCAAAATTTTCCAAAAAATGTGGGAAGCCAAAAAGTATCGAAAAAAAAATAAGACACACTTTAGTATGTATGTACTATCGGTTTAAAAAAGATAGAGACCTCCCGTAAATTGCTAATATCTCGGTCAAAAATAGTCGTAATTGTTTCGGGTAAAAAAAAAATTAAGTGAAATTTATTCATATACTCCCATACAGAAGCATAAGATTGTAAATTTTTTAAAAAAAGAGTTACGACAATAAATAGGTAAAAAAACTATGATTACCACGGTTTTTTTTTAAAGGTCATTTTCAACGGTCGATTTTTTATACTAAAAATTAATAATTTTTGATGAAAATTCTACTATGGGTTCTTTGACTCTTTCACTTCCAGAAGCCGTTGGATTTTTTAAAAAATATTGATAAAATATAGATTTATAACCCTTCAAACTTTTTTTATTAAAATCGGTTTAAATTGTCGTATCGATGAGTTTTTTTTTTTAATCGGTAGGTATTGCTTATTCAGTAGATTGTAAATTTTGAATTTCATGCAAGTGGGTTTGCTAGTTTGATAACAGCATCAAAAAAATAAACCAATTTTGATGAATAGAATTTTAATTATTAGTCTCAGCATTGTTTTAATTGAAAGAAAGAAAAAAAATGTAAATATGAGCCACCCACTGTGATGCGCTGCACGAAATTCTACCTGACCTTTAGAAAACTTTTGTCCAAAAGAATAGAAATATTTTTTTTACAATTATTGAAACCATAATTTATGAAAACAATGCTGAGACTAATAATTAAAATTCTATTCATCAAAATTGGTTTATTTTTTTGATGCCGTTTTATTAGTTTTGAGCCACCATCTTGAAAAATCAAATAAATTTTGGGGATTATAAAAATCAAATTTTCCATCCAAGATACATTTTTATTTTACCCAAAAAATAATATTTAATAAAAAGAAATAATTTATTCTAAATAGTTCTATTAGTTTTGGGCCGCCATCTTGGAAAATAAAATCAATTTTGGGTATTATAAAAATTAAATTTTCCATCCAAGATACATTTTTATTTTACCCAAAAAATAGTATCTAATAAAAAGAATTTTAATTAATTATGATTATGTTTTTATTGTTTGCCTGCCATTTTGAAAAATTTTTTTTGTTTATGAAAGTATATACATTAGTTTTCTTTGATGAAAATTTGTTTTTACAGAATCCAAAAACCTTTACGAACAAGGGAATTTTATTTCTTTTAAATTTAAAAAAATTCTGTCCGCCATCTTGGAAAAACTAAAAAATTTTTAAAATAATTCAGCTATAAGATTTTATGATTTAATTACTTTTTTTTTTTTATTTATTTATTTACAACATATAAAAAGTATTCATAATATTATAAATTCAAATTTTAATATAATTTAAAAATAAATAATAAATTCAACTTCAAAATACATTACATAAAATACTAATAATTTAATGATTAGATAGAGAGAGATAATTACTCATAACCTTATTCTCTTTTTTCTACACAAAAAGAATTCATATATACAAAAAATGTATAGAAGAGAAAAACCAACAAAATGTACTTAGCTAAGTGTGAGATGAATTCTCTTCTGCTAGATACTACAGTATAAAATTCCAATATGGACGGCGACAAAGACAGCGATATCGACGCCTTCGAACTGCTACCAAGTTGATTGCCACGTGTCCAAAAAAAAAATAAATAAATTTTCCTTCTTATGTCTTCCGGTTCCGATATCTTTGCCGATTTGCAGTTGACCATATAATAAGATGCGCGTCAAACCAATATTCAGAATTTTATTTTTTCATCTACATTACATTTTACCAAACTTTTTTTTTTTTTTTATAATATATTGAAATTCCACCAATGTGCGTTGACTCCCACAACCATAGGTATAATTTTCTTGAAAAAATTTTTTTTTAATTTTCTTCTTGAAAAATGTTGATAATTTTATTTAATCTCATTTTCTTAAAAACTTTTCGTCGTCCCTTTCTCTTTTCTACGCCGGTATATGTTGTGCCGGTTTTTATGAGAAGACGCCATGTTTGTTCTTGCTCTTTTTTTTAAAAAAATCACATGTAGCACATTTAAAAGGTTCAGCACATAATAAACTTTTTTTTTTTTAAAGATTTTTCTAATTTTTTAAATTAATCACCACACCTTATTATTTTTATCTAAATTATAAAAATGTCACTGCACGTGATTCAAAGTTCTAGCACCTTTTTCCTCCCTTTGCGTCCTGTTGATTTTTTTTTAAACTTGTTTTTTCTTGATAATAAAAAAATACACTTTCTTTCAAACACCAATACACAATTTACCAGGGATGCCAAATGAAGTGGACCACATAAGGGGGGGATAAAAGGTGTAAAATGATAAGACACTAATTATCATATATAATATTTATTATGTCTTAATCAAGCGGGAGTCGAAGCCGCACTGGGGCGGCAATGACGATCCGACTATAAAAATGAAGTGAGGCGCACGCACACACACATTTACACTATTTACATATATACAAACATGTATCACATGTAACACAACAATATACATTAGTTTTCTTTGATGAAAATTTGTTTTTACAGAATCCAAAAACCTTTACGAACAAGGGAATTTTATTTCTTTTAAATTTAAAAAAATTCTGTCCGCCATCTTGGAAAAACTAAAAAATTTTTTAACGATATTATTATATAATTATTATTACGCTCAACTTTTAATTATAAAACTTTTTGTCATTGAAGATTTCATTTTTAGGTATTTTTTTAGTGTATACTTGGTCCTCCATCTTGGAAAATGGAAAATATTTTGGGGCATACGAACATGAGATTTTCCATTTAATATTCAATTTTATTCAACCCAAAAAATAATTTCTAATACAAAAAGCATTTATTTTTGGATAAATTTTTAATTTACAACCGCCATTTTGAAAAAATTAATCAATTTTCCGGGGGTGGAAAATGAAAATTATCATCCAAAAATAATTTTTGTTCAACTCGAAAACTCCTAGATACGGAAAATTAATATAATTCGGTTGATGAACATCAAAACCGTTAAAAATTGTTAAAAATTAAGTTACTGTTAAAAACCGTTGAAATTTAATGGTTTTTAACAGTCAATTCTACATCGAAATTTGACCGTTGAATATCAGAGCATTTTCAACGGTTTTTAACAGTTTTGTTCCGTGAGGGTTGCATATCTAAGAAAAAAATATTAAAATTGTAAACTAACTTAAGATAGTTTTGTAGAAGTATATAATAATTCTAAGATATTAACAAAATTGTAGGTGTTTCTTGGGTTTTATGAAAAAGAAATAGAAGTACATGCTAGTATATGGAAGCTTACTTTCGATCTACCTAGATTTAAAAAAGGAAACTTTCCTAACCAATATACACTCCAAATGATAAAATCGTTATAAAAAATTTAGCCAACATGATCATCACTCCAATCCGTCTTGCAGACTGTATATTAGATAATAAAAAACCTCATGGTGACAGGCTCGATGGGAAGTTAAATATTGATGGTCAGAAAGTGGAAAGGGAAATGATTCCACCACAATTTTTACAGCTTATCAAAGGTAACACATAATGTAATAAAAAAAATAAAAAAATATCTTAATGAGAACTCTCATTTCAGAATGCTATCTGCATTGGTTAAGGAGTACATTTAAATTAGGTAGAAACAAATTAAGAACAGAAGAATTGAATAGAAAAGTTGAATTACATATTGTAAGTTACAGAAACTTGAATGCTCTCATTAGAAATTGCTTAAGGCAACGAATTAATAAATTAAGAGGGCCAAAATTGTATGCAAAAGTAAAAGCAGACTCAGAAAAACAGATGAAAAAGCGTGATCAGGAAAGAAGAAAAAGAAAAGAATCAAGAGAAAAATAAATAAATTTTTATTCTGGTTTCTGTTTTTTAATTCTTATTCTGGTTTCTCTTTTTTAATTACACTGTCGGATTACAGCGCTTTAATTTTACATGCAACGAATTACTCGGATTTTAGTGCATTTTTCGATATTTTTCATAGTTTTTTGATGCACTGTAAAAAATCATCACGTGATATATCACATGTTATATCACATGAGATATCATGTGATGTATCATGTGATATATCATGTGATTTTATCGAACGAAAAATCATGTGATATATCATGTGATATATCATGTGATTCAGAACTAATTTAAAAATAAAAAAAAAATTTTAAATAATTAATTTTTTTACTGCTTCAAAGATGGAAAAAATAAAGGTGATCATATTTACGAAAAAAATACAGCTATTTATTTAATTTTATTAAATAACCTCAAACATAAATTGATACATATTGCAATTTAAATGGTACTTTTGATTCTCTTTTGAATTTATTATCTCATATTTTTGATTTCTTAAATCTAGAGCCTGGTCAAAATTTATGGATATGCTCATATATAATTGCAATATTTATTATTTCGCTCTAAAAATTTCTAGAAAAATTGTTTTTGTAAGTTAAAATTAATTTTCAAGCCCTATGTAACTTCAATTTAAAAAAGTCTGGAATTTTATCAAATTTGATTTGGAAATGTCTGGAATGTCAGGGAATTTTTTTTCCAGATTTAAGGCAGACCTTAAATTTTTCTATTAAAAAAACGTGTTTTTAAAAAATGTGTATTTTTTTTATTTTATTGATTATCAATAATTTTTTTTTTACATAATTAAAGTTGAGGTAGTTTTTTCCGGCTTGCACGATATCTCAACTCCAGGTTGCCTAAAACCATAAACCAAAAAAGGTTATTTTTAGAATTGTTTTATCAAGTGTGTAAACCAACAAAAAATTTTAACATGGAACATGTTCATTGGATGGGGTATTTGAAAAAGTTTGGCTCGGCAGGCGGGGGGTGAAAAATTGACGCTTTTAGGGAGGAGTGAAAAATTGACGTTTTTAGGGGGGGGGGGGGTGAAAAATTGACGCTTTTAGGGGGGGGGGGGTGAAAAAATGACGTTTTTAGGGGGGGGGTGAAATGGACATAGAATATTTTCGATTTAGGGACTTATTAGGGACGAATATTTTGAAGTGGGAGTCCGGCCTTTATAACAACAAAAACTTAGAATACTTTAAGTTTATGGACTTAGCATAATTTATATTTCAGGATTTATTGTAATTTCGGTTTTTGGATTTATTACTGTTATGATAGAACATGTTCCATGCTCGTTGATTGTGTAGTTGCACAAACCGGTTATAATTTTTTTTTGTATTTGATTTTGTTGGTTTACACACTGTGTATATAGTTATTTAAAAAAATAAAAAAAAATTAGGTAAATCAGATGTATAGTTTTTGAAAGAGAGTGCAAGCTTATGGACAAAAAGGCATTTCGAGAAAAACGCGTTTAAAGTTTTTGGTTCCTCATAGAGGAACCTTTGTGATATAAGCATATAAGCATGTTTTGAGACCTCAGGAAGTTAAAAAACCGGTTTTTAAAAAAAGTGTGTATGTGTGTGTGTGTATGTATGTATGTCGCACTGTAACCGGTGATATTTCACAGCCAACACGATATTAAGACCTAATTTTTTTTTCAAAATTTTTTTCACAAAAAAAGCTCGAGGTACTTTTTTTTTTTTAATTTGGATGTAATACCTCATTTATTTCCACAAAAGTACTTATATTTGAAAGTATGGTTTTTACTCGATATCTCGAATCTGATACTTAATTTTTTGAAAATTTTTTTCACCAAAAAATACAAAAAATACCAATTTTTTTTTTTCTTTACGGACGCAGTACTTAATTTATTTCTGTGGAAGTACTAGTTTTAGAAATATCGTTTATAGTAATTTTTTGGTCCTGATACTTAATTTTTTCAAAATTTTTTTCTCAAAATTTTTGTCGCCAAAAAATACAAAAAACCCCAACATTTTTTTTATTTTAGGACGTAATACTTAATTTTTTCCTATGAAAGTACGAATATCTAAAATTATCGTTTGTAAAGGATTTCTCCATCTGATACGTAATTTTTCGAAATTTTTTTTTTTCAAAACTTTTTACATAAAAAAATTAAAAAAACACTATTTTTTTTTCTTTTTGGATGTAGTACCTCATTTTTTTCCATGAAAGTACTGATATCTAGAAGTATCGTTTTTACTCGATATCTCGAATCTTATAATTTATTTTTGAACATTTTTTTCTCAAAATTTTTTTCACAAAAATTGTAATTATAATTACACTGAAAAAAATTACACTTTTTTCTCGTCAAACGATTGCAAATCTCTTGAAACGTAAAGAAAATTAAAAAAAAAATTTTCCGCTTACTTGGGATAGCCGTATATCGGTATGATATTTGAGAAAATTTTGGAAAAAGAAAAGAAAAAATGTTTTTTTAAATTTTCTTTACGTTTCAAGTCATTTGCAATTGTTTGCAAAGAAAAAAAAATTCCGCTAGTCACAAGCGGAATTCCGCTTGCCGTAAGCGGATTGTCCGCTTGCGGCAAGTGGATTTTTTTTTTCAGTGTAGAAATTGTAATTCTAAATCCAGGTTTTTACTTCGGATAAAAAATTTTGGAAGATACTTTTTCCTTAAAGCTGTAAAGTTTAGTATTTGATTAATTTAAGTTTTATAATTTTAACTCATTTTCTAAGCTTGAAAATGTTTTGTATTTAAATTTTTGAGTGGTAATGAATAGTTCTAATTTTCTTTTTTTGTTTAATAAACTTTGAATAAAATTAATTTGTAACTGTAAATTAAATATTTAAGGTAGTAGATCCCATTGCAAAAAAAAATGAATCGATTTTTTTTTTTTACTATTTTTCAATTCTTTATACCTTTAAGAATCACCTATTAAAATATATTAATAAAATTTGAACTTTCTATCGAAGAAAAAGAAGTTTTGCCAAGCGCGCTTTGCTGTAATACATAGCAAACAAAAAACTTCAATCGCGTTTTTCTCGAAACTACTTTTTTTCAAATGGCGGACAGATAATCTCAGGATTGGCTAGTTCGATTTCAAAAAAATATGGTGGGTTTTATTCGTCTACATATATTACGTGCCAATCAACCTGAATTACATTAAAAAAATAAATTTTTGCCTGCTTTAGGGGATTTAAAGGGTAAAAAACAGGGTCAATTTTCGTACTTTTTTTTTCAGACGCTCCCATTTTTTTATTTTAACATATTTTTTTCTAAATGAGGTTGATTGTCACGTAAGAGACCTTCCTTTTTAAGAATATTTTTGGTTTTTTTGTTTGAGACTTGCCGTTTTGGAGATTATCTGTCCGCCATGAGCCAATATAATTTTTCAGGCCTCTACTTTGCTGCCATCTATAAATGGAACTAATATAGAAAAAAATTTTTTTTTTTTTTTTTCCAAAACTTTAATTCTTAATAATTAAGTACAAAAAATTTTAAATTAATTGATAATAAAACAGCTGAGAAAAAAAATAAAATAAAACATGCTTAAAAACGTCATTCTAATGGGATCTACTACCTTAAGTTCTAGTAGCCCGCAAATTCATATTATTTTAGCTGTTATTAAAAAGTTTTGTAAAGTATTAACTATAATGTTCTGTAATTTTTATGTGCCTGAAAATATATATATCTGTATACTTGTATGTTTGTATCTGCTTATTTTAATTTTAAATTTAGCAAGAATACATTTATCTGTTTTCATATAAAAACAGATCATTTATTGGTATAAAAAAATAAAAACTTTTTAATTAAAACACCAAATATTTTTAATTAAAACGCCAAATATCATTAAAAGTTATTTAAGAAAAAAAAGTATACCAAAATATTATAGTAATAATTATAGCAATATTTATAAAATTTGACAAAAAAGCTCAATATATTTTTTTGTACTGCGGCCCGAAATTTTTGTACGCTGCGCGTCTGGCAAAGACGTATTTTCTAGCCACAGTCGCAAAAAAATCTTGTACAATCCTCGGCCATAAACAAAGAGTGACCCAAATCGCAGTTTACCATCATCGGCTTCGCCTTGGAAGGTAATTTACATGCGATTTGGGCCATTCTTTATTTTTCTGGCCTAGGACCGTAATATACTATATTTAGCTTTTTGTCGTAAAAAAAATATTTATACCTGTACTCAATAAAAAGTTTTAAATGTAAGAAATTATCTGTAGGTTACAAATTTTTTAAGAATCTGTATTTTTCGATGTAGCACATTAAGGGTCGTTTTACCTAAATATGTCGATATTTTAGCTGATTTTTAAGGTAGGATTGTGAAATAACGGATAGAGATATTTGAATCAAATTTTTTTTATAGTTTACAAATATATTAAAAATTAAAAAAAAAAATTTTGTTTTGTTTTTTGTGACGTCAGTTTTGCGTGAGAGAGGTGAACTTGCGTCTCTGAAAAAAAAAATTCAAAACTGTGTACTTGATATCTTGACTTAGGATAATCTAA
The DNA here is from genome assembly GCA_022575985.1 of Anagrus nilaparvatae. Taxonomy (NCBI): domain Eukaryota; kingdom Metazoa; phylum Arthropoda; class Insecta; order Hymenoptera; family Mymaridae; genus Anagrus; species Anagrus nilaparvatae. The sequence goes on from JAKSXM010000007.1 coordinate 34,338,368, forward strand.
AACGTACGAAAAAAAAATTGGTAAGACTGGAAACCCGTAATTTCGGGATGTCATCGAGTTTTTTCAAAAAAATTAATTACGAACAAAATGGTGGCTACGCAAAGTTAAAATAAAAAAAAAAGCCTATAATTTTCGGGCAAAAGCAGCTGTAAAAATTTTTTCAGAACATAAAAAAAAAAAAACTCGACGACATCCCGAAATTAGTGCATTTATTAAGTTGCTTAGTAAATTTAAAGAAAATCGGTGCAGAAGTTATCGCGCAATCGAGTACAGGGTTTTACAGACGTTGTTTCGAGTAAAACGACTTTGAAGTTTTGGAATAATTTTTTCGGTACTTTTAATCATTAAATTATTATTATTTTTTTTTATTGCGTAAAGGAACTTACAACAAATAAAATTAGACCAAAAAAATAAAAATCGGTCAAATAGTTTTAGAGAAATCTTAATTAGAAGGTGTAAAAACATAGTTTTCTAAATAAGAGTAAATATTTTTTTTTCTTAAAAATTTAACAAAACATTTTTTTTTTTGTATATTTAACTCTTTCCTGAGGAATTGCCCCCACCACAAGTCACGTGATACACGCTTTACGCAGTTTATTTTACTTTATTTATTTAATATATTAATTTATTTAAAATAAAATACTTGATAAATCATTTGTAAATAACTAATATTATTATATTTAATGAATAAAAATAATTTTAAACGTTACTACATAACTGTAGTACTACTCAATACACGCATACTAATGCAAGTCACACAGAGAACGATTTAGGGAGATTCCTCAGGAAAGAGTTAAGTAGACTTATAAGTTATCAGTGATTTTTGAGCCATAAAACTATCCTTCTGGTTTTCATACTGAATTTGTAGCTGATTTTATCCCTGCTGCTGGGCCGATTTGCTATTTTTTACCATTTTGGCACGGCTAAATTTGGAGTCATAAACCATCGCGAATATTAGCAAAATTTGCTCATAATTTCTATCAGTGACCAGTTCCGACATGATTTCTAACTATTTAACAGTAGTTAGAAGATATGTAAAAAAATATTAGAGCCATACCGTTAAATTTTATCAAAAACACGTTTAACGGCGCCGGCAAAACAGGCAAAAAAATATACTTAGAGGGGTGGATTTAAAAATAAATTTTTTTTACATACTCTCGAGACATATATAAAGTAATTAATAGAAAAAAAAAAAATTCGATTATCAAAAAAAAGTTTAGGTAAAACGACCCTTAAAGTATATGAAGAAGTATTAAATTTATTTTTTTTAAAATAAAAATCAATAAAAAACAAATTGTGTATCGTCAATTTCTTCCGCATGTACAGTTCAAATGAATTTTTATACTAACTTTTACTGTTATGCCAGGAATCGTATTTTACAGATTAAATACTTAAAAACTAATTTTTAGGAATCTACAAAAAATATTAGGAATTTCTCTAAAATTAAGATTCCGATTAAAGAAACTGAAAATTTAAAGTGAATTTTATTTTAAAAACCGATTTGAAGACACGACCACCGCAGTTTAAAATCCAATTGGAAAAAGCAATTTTGTATCCAAACGTTATTAAACATGAATTTCTATTTAAAAAATTAATACAAACAATGTATATGGTTCAAGTTTCTTTCAAAATGAAATTAAATTTATTTACAAATAAGATGTATATGCCATACAATAATTAAATTCAATTTCTTTAAATCATTATCGAAAAATCTTTTCAATTTCATAAGTCAATTACTTGTGAAAAATTGAAATATTTCGTAATCCACAATTTCAAATACTTACCGCATTTAATTGCAAAATAGACCAGCGGATAAATTCTATTATATTTTTTAAAAAATAAAAAAAATTACAGTACACTCTTACGACTTATAAAAAAAAACGAAAAAATTGCAAGTCTCAAAAATTATTAAAATCCTTTAAAGAATAATTATTTTGCATTCAAGCATGATTTATTCAAATAATTGCACAATTTTATCTTCAATTTTTCTTTTCATTAAGAATAATTTGATTTTTTTTTTTAAAATAACCTAAAACGAAATAGCTACGTATCTGGATACGTATCTAGATACGTTAAAAATTTCACCTGTGCAAAAAATGAAAATAATTCAGCTTTTGGAAAGTAATGAAAAAATTGCATCAATAGCTAGAAAATTCTTGGTTATAACGAGTCTACTATCCGTTCAATTCGCAAAAATAAAGAAAAAATTAAGCTAAGTGCATCAAAGTTGGGACCAAATGCTAAATTTTGTAAAATTAGTAGAGATGGTAATTTTTTCATTCCCTCGGTCGTATATTTACATGATTTTAAGTAAAATATTTTTACTTTAGAAAACTTAGAAAAAATGGAAGACATGCTAATTATATGGATGCAAAATATGATTCATAAAAAAATTCCACTGAGTGGTTTGGCCAACATCACTAAAATTTACTAAAAATTAATAAAAATCTTAATATTTTCAAAAAAAAATTCAATTTTTTTTAAATTTCAGAACCTAACCCCCTATTTTACATAAGAAACAATACTTCGGTATTCGCGGCACTTTTGTGGAACGCATTAACCGCGAATTACGGGGTTTTACTGTATTGTCCATTTTCTACGATTTTTACCTTATGTTTTTTAAAACATTTAATAAATAAAATATGCTATTTTTTTATTGATACTTTAAAACACATGTTTTCATTTTATGTGAGCGTATGCACATTAGCAATTAAAGAAGCTTTTTTACACACCGTGCTTGAACGTACCGGAAAGTTGACCTAAAATGTCGACAAAATCGGCTTGGGCAGACTTTTAAAATATATTTTTTTACGTTGATTCCTTCCTACTAGAAAATCTGAGCTGCTCGTCTGCCCGACTCATGGGACCTATAATTGCGTATATTAAATTTTTTAAAATTAATGACTTAAATTGCCGCTTAAATTTTATTTCTTCATAAAAATAACTTTTATAGGTCTCAAAAATTTTTTACAAGCCTCACGCTTCCAACAATTCCTTACTCGTCTCTTTTGATCGATTTGTTTTCCAAATATGATAATTTAAAGTCAGAGTCCCAATTTAAGAATTTTAAAAAAAAGTCATTTTTATCATTATCTTTGAAAAACGATATCTCGGAAACTATTTCATGAAAATAGTAAACATTTTTTAAAAAACTTAAGCTTATAGAAAATTTTTGAGATCTATAAAACGAATTTCCACGATCAATAACAATTTTAGCAATAATTTAAAAATTGGTCATTTTGGGCTAAAAATGGGCCTTTAGTTTATTTACTATAACAATGAAAGAATTATTGTTATCAAATTGTGGTTTGCGGAGCTTGAAAAACTACACTTACACCAAAAAAATAAAACTAACCAGAAGTTTTTTTTGCCGTAGAACCAATTAAGACCCCTGTGTAATAATGGTCCACTTGCAATGACTTCTGTAACAATCAGTTTTAGCTGATGTATACAATTTAAATTGATTTTAGGAAGGTTGTCCAGGCCTTCCAGGGATTGTTAATTAGCTTGGTGTTCAGAAAAAGTTACTCAAAATGGTGAATTGAATTAACTTTTTCTGTAAAAATAAAATATGTTACTTACTTTTTTTATTTGAAATTGGATGTCCAAAAAATTTATTAACTGAATTTATACTAAGTATTTTTTTTAAAGTTTAATTTATTGAAACTTAAATAATTTATAAAATTGAAGTTAAGTTGAGGAAAGAAAAATATAATTTAAAATTAAATGAACACCTTTAAATGATAATATTAATTTAAAATGAAATTAAGTCCAAGTTATTCCTTTCTTTTTCTTTTTCTTCATTTTTAACGCGAGCCAAGTTCTGAACCGGTTCAGAAGAACTTCGAGAAGGCCTTTTCCAGGCAAAAACTCCAGTATTTAAGCACCGAAATCTTTGATAAGACCGACTTCCCCTCTTGATAAAAATCAAGAGTGGGTTGAGGGTCTTATCTAAGATACTACTCCTAGAGTTTGTCTAAGAGGGGAATTCTTTTGTCGACTCATTATCACGCATAGATCGGATGTTATTTTTCTTATCTAAATTTTTAATGAGTCGACAAAACGTGATATTTCAAAACAATGGGTTTTACATAAGATGTTTATAGGAATACTTTTGTCTTTGTCTGACTTTATCAAAATAAAATTTTGTTAAGTCATTAAGTAAACCCATTGTTTTACTTGAACTTAATTTTCTTTGTTTTTCATAAATAAATTACTTTTGAACCCTTTTTCTTTTAATTTAAGCTAATTATGGGCTTTTTAGAGCAATTTATTTACGAGAATTAAACCTAAAATTTATTATGCTAAACGTAAATTTTTATAAAGGTAGCTTAAAATTATGCTTAATTTACGTAGTTCCAGGCTAATAATTTCATCCCTTGAGTTTCCCTAAATCTAACTTTAGTTCTTAAAATAGAAAATAAAACTCGAAAGTGAAATCATAGTCCTGGCTTAGGCTTTTCCAGTTATTCCATGGAACTAAAGGCAAAATCATTTTTCTCGCAATAGAAAATTTAGCTTGAATAACTGGAAAAGATTGTCTTTAAATTTTCCGTGAAAATTTTAAATTTAACAAATTCGAATTTGTATACGCGGAAAAAATTTTATGTACCGTTTTTTCTACATACACGGAAAAAAAAAATTTTAAACGTACAAAAAAAAGTTTTTTTTTTAAAACGGCTGAGGACGTTACACCTCCCCACTTAGAATGTTGGTAATGCTTCCAAAGATGCTTTACCAACGTTAAACATAAATCTAAACTTACTTGTGTAATAATTTAATGCTTAAAACTATTTCCTCACTTAACTTAATTAAACTCTAGATTTACAACATTACTTAAAGTGTCTCTAATCACGTCCATTTAAAATATGTTAAATATGTACATAATATTTTATACTTTTAAATCACACACACACAAAAATTATTTACAAAAATTTTTTTTCACTGCACTAACACTATATACAATAAACACTACACCAGCCAATTGTTCGAACAATATCCCATACTTGTTGCCTCATCATTATTTGCTTATTTTCTTGGTTATCCAGAGTCGACATTACCACAATTCTGTCTGAATCTCTCCCACCCATTACTCACGGCAATAGATACTGATTTAAACTTTCGCAGAAAAATGTGTTGAGACTCTATGTTAGGATTCCAGGCTTTCGTTATTCAATCCTTTTGATAGAATCTGATCGTCTTCTTCATAGTAAGGTATTGTTGTTTTTGAAGAAAATATATACTATGTGATATTTCTTTCTCCTCGGTGTCGATGTCTATGTGTTTGGAGCTCCTTTCAAGATCATTGCTTTCTAATGGCTTAGTAAGATGTTACGAGTTTGGTTAAATCTACGAAAATATCTTAGCTTATTTTAACTAAGTTATTACATCTTATGGTCTTATATCATTGAAAATTGAATCAATAATAATTATTTTTGTACTTTTGTTTCAAAGCCTACTTTATTTGGTTCCTGTTTATTTCCACACAAACTTGTGATAACTGGAAGGGCCCTTTCCAATTAGCACAACCTGCATGAAAGTATAAACCGGAATCTCAAACAAAATTTTCCGTAAACTTGGCTTATTTCTGGTAGCTTTAATTTGATTGGAATAAATTTTGATAATTATTATTATAATTTTCAATGCTTACATATTTTAAAGTAATCTATTACTTATATAGAAAAGATTTTAATTTTGCTCATGTACTATGTATAAAACGATAAAATATTTAATACAATGTTTTAAAAATAAATTAACAATGTTCAATTTTTATTTAGAGATTAAAATTTAATAACAGGAAGTAGACAAAAATTAACGACTTTTTTCTTTTAAATTAATTTTCATAAAATTTTTCTTTTGTCTACTTTGCTTAAGATTACTGATTTTAAGAAGATGAACTACAAAATTTCTGAACACTTGTTTTTGATGGAAAATTAGTAACTGAAATAAAAATGTAGATTTGATTTGTTAATAAAATAAAGAGAAAGGGAAAACTTCATATACCATAATAATCCTGTATAAACAGAAAACTTTTTTCCTTCTAAAAATTCTTTTACCATTTATTAATTTTTATCTTGAGTTATTTGTTTTAAATTTGACTTGTGAAAACTATTCATGAATAAGGAATGGATGTGAAAAGTTCAGATAGTAAGATTTGGAATTGGAAAGTTTGATTATCAGTGTTCATTTTATCCCTTGATATTTTTAATAAGTCGTTATTGATATTCAAATAATGAAAATATGCGAGTGGTTGAACTTGTGAATAGTTGCATTTTCTATAATCTGAGTATACTTAATTTGTTTTCTTATATTTGGTTTTTTTTTTTTTTTTTTTTTGTAATTATTTTTTTGTTGTAAAAAAAAATTTCTTTTGTCTGCATTTACATAGCTGTTTACTCAAAACCATTAATTGATCATAAGAAGATATAATTTTCTTCACAATCATTCTTCAATACTATTCTGTTATTTATTTTTATATTTATTTATTCTATTTTCTGAACTCACTTTGAATAACTGAAGTAAAAGAAATGAGTCTATATCTTAAAATTGCTTAGTCTCATTTTGAAGAATTTAGAACTTCATATAGATGTCTAAATAAGGTTGCTGCTTTTTAACTTCATATTACTTCATTCTTTAAATTTGATTTTTCATATTCTCACTCGTACTAGTGATTTTACCACAAAAATTTTTTTTATTATTTTTTTTTTTATTATAAAGCAAAAGGAGTACATAAGAAAAATAATTTTCACAAGTCACAAACATAAGTATCTATATCATTATAAACAAACTTTTTTTTTTTAAATTTTGTTTTACTTTTATTTTTTTTTTAAATATGAATGTATTTATGAAGTCAAGAATTCCAGAAAAAGAAAAAAAACTTGAGCTTTCTTATATTATATATGGGCCTTTTCATAAGTAGTCTTATTTAGCGTGTTTTTTTTTTTTTGTACATGTAATTCATCAACTCATCATGACCTAAACTCTTTTATTTGTTCTTAATGTTATTTAGATACTATGTATAAGCTTAATTTATTTTATATAAACAGTTTATGAATACTTTATGCTAAATGGATTTTAGTTATGAAGCAAAATTAAAATCATGAGTTTTCGTTTTATTTCTGTTAACTTTTATATTTTTAGATTACAGCAAATTTACACAGAAATTTTCATTTGTTGCAATATAAAAACCATTAAGTTCGTAAAAAGTGGAAAATAGATATGATACTTATTCAATCATCAAATACCGATACATAATTAAAATTTTATGAAGTATGGGTCTAAATGACCTTAGATTATTAAAAATTTAGAAAAATGTATAATTATTAGTTCAATTTTGATATTTTCCAGTTTTGACCTGTCAGAAAAATAGTATTAGTGATTTTTGTTTTATGAATAGAGTTTAAAAGTTTGTAAAATGCATGCTATCTAATGATGAAAGTATCAATAAGCGTTTATCATTAATTGTTAGTACCTTTCCCAAAGCATTTAAAATTGTTGTTATATTCATATGGTCTAGCATAGATTCAAAAAAAAAGTATTGTTTTTTTTATTTTATTTTATTTTTTTATTTTTCGGCAAAGACATTTTTAATATTTAAATCGAGTCTAAAGCCCGCTTTCCTATATACAATGATGATAGTTCTGTCAGGATTTTCTGGGGTGCAGTCACTAGAACCCAGAAAATCTTGCAGTATCACTTGCGTAAAATCCCTCCCCACTTTGATTTTTCATATGCAGAGATTGTAGAGACGCCACTGCGTCTTCTCAAAGCTAGGGTTTTTTGGCGGCACTTTGTTTTCTCTCATCAAAATTTTCAAGGAAAAAAAAAAACGGCAAAATTTATTATAATATTTTTTTTGTCGTGCTTAGAAAATTTTAACTTTTAACTAGTTTGTGTTGAGAATCTTAACATGAGTTTGTTTATCGTTATATTTTTAATTAAAAATTTATTATTTACAATTAATTTATTACTATTTTTAATGAATTTAATTCTAAATTTTAAAATAAAAAGAAGAAAAATTACAAAAATAACTAAAAATAATTATTCCAATTTCTTGTTTTTGTTATCAACTAATGGTTTGTAAAAGCTAAATAAGGTAAGCAATTATGTTCTATTTTAATTTAATAACTATTTTTTTTTTTTTTATTTTTACTACATACTAATACTTGTTATTTTTTTTATATCCAAATCTGGGGTCTAAATGCTGTATACTGGAATCGGAGCGTGCACAGGCAATACCAAATCTTAAGAATTGCGGGGTGGAAAATTAAATTAGGTAAGATTTATTTAATTAAAACGTCTAATATTCTTTAATATGTAGTTATGAACTTATTTTCAACCCTTTTTTTTTTTTTTTTTTTTTATTTCAGTTTAAATCATTAAAAGGTATTCCGAGCCTTGCATAGCCTGGTGACAACAACTTCCAGTATTATTCGGGTAATGTAGCCTTTTAAGTATAACTATTTATTACCAAATTTTATAATACAACTTTCAGGTTTGAATTTTGGGGATGAATAAAGATTTATATATTTTATTATTACAATTTTTCAAGAAATGAATCCGTGAATTGGGTGTACTAAGTTAAAGCACAGTGATTTTTGTTCCGCTAATTTCCAAACTTAATTAATTTTTGCCGTTCTCTAATGTACTATAGTAATAAGTATGTGAAAAGTGTAAAGTGAAAAAAAAATTCCATTGGGCTGAATACAGGGTTTATTAAGTGTTTTAATTAAAAACAAAAAAAATTCTTGATAAGTTTTGTAATTCATTACTATAAACTTGTAATTTGGAGTGTATGTTAGGAACTTTAGTGAGAAATTTCAAAAAAGTATTTTACAAGTGTGCAATATAAAAAGATTTGTTATTTATAAGCGTAAAATATATTAAAAATAGTTAAAACGAAGAGTTTGGTAAAGAAAATTTAAGTTTGATAATTAATGGTAAAATAAAGGTAAGGAATTTTATTATGTTCCAGATATCTATGGATGATGTTTGACAACTAAGTAAATTTTATAAAAGTATATGTAAAAAAAAATAGTAATAAAATATTGTAAACAAAATTTAAATTGCATTTCTTGAAAAGAAATTTCTATATACATATATAAATCCCTTTTTTTTCATTGTCTAAAATCTAATTTAAAATATTACTTTTTAACTACGCTTATACTTAGACATAAGTGAGTAATAATAGTTCTTTATGTGTACTAAGAATTATTAATTTATAGTTTAATATTTTGATCCGGATCTCAAAATTTTATGAAACTTACATAAGCTAAGAATTAAAAAAAAATTGTTACTTAAAATATTTAAATATTGCCTACTTGTAGCCTATACTTATATTTTACGTAATAATATGACTTATATAACTTTAATGCGCATAAAAAATTATTTTACAGTATAATAACTGCTCTGGAGCTCAAGATCTTATACGTATATTTAGGATGGTTTGTATAATTTTATCGAATAATATATAGAAGGATCTAATATATAAAATTAATGATAATGAACTAAAAATAAAAGGCCTTTTCTGTTTTTGTTGACTCTCGGATACTGATCCTGGGTAGCTAGTCCAGGTAAGTATGATGACTTTGACTTTCTATCAGATTTATTTTTTTTTTTATTATTTTTTTTTTTTTTTTTTTTTTTTTTGCAAAGGTTGTTAAAATATTCATGACAAATTATTGCTTAAACTGGAGTAAATATGCTCTTGTTTAAAAGCGATACTTGTTAGAATGCTCAGATATCTTATATTTTCTTATACTAAATGGATCCGCTTAATAATAATAATTTTTACTCTCAAAATAATTTTAACTCTCAATAATAATAATTTTTACTCTCAATATAATAATTTTTTCTCTCAATAATAATAATAATAATTTTTTCTCTCAATAATAATTTTTTTCTCTCAATAATAATAATTTTTTTCTCTCAATAATAATAATTTTTTCTCTCAATAATAATAATAATAATTTTTTTCTCTCAATAATAATTTTTTTCTCTCAATAATAATAATTTTTTCTCTCAATAATAATAATTTTTTCTCTCAATAATAATAATAATAATTTTTTCTCTCAATAATAATTTTTACTCTCAAAATAATTTTTACTCTCAATAATAATAATTTTTACTCTCAATATAATTTTTACTCTCAATAATAATAATTTTTACTCTCAATAATAATAATTTTTAATCTCAATATAATTTTTACTCTCAATAGTAATAATTTTTACTCTCAAAATAATTTTTACTCTCAATAATAATAATTTTTTACTCTCAATAATAATTTTTACTCTCAATAGTAATAATTTTTACTCTCAAAATAATTTTTACTCTCAATAATAATAATTTTTTACTCTCAATAATATTTAAAATATAAAACTATTATCCGTTGTTTTACTATCAAAGAACTGGATAAAGTTCTTCGAAGACTTAGTTACTTAAAAATATATTTTTTTTTTTTTTTTTTTTTGACTTCGTTAATTGTATATTAAAATAAAATATGCATAAACTTGTTAACTCTTTAGCTCACTAAACAAGTGAATCTGTTTGAGAAACTATAGTTTCACATTATTTTTATGTATAGAAAAAAGTTTAAAAAAATGAAATTGAAGAAAAATGTAAAGTTAAAATTATTTGATTTTGAGTAATTTTCTGAAAATTAGCTAATTAACTATCGCCCACGAGGAGATGCCAATGTAACAATCAGTTTTAGCTGATGTATACAATTTAAATTGATTTTAGGAAGGTTGTCCAGGCCTTCCAGGGATTGTTAATTAGCTTGGTGTTCAGAAAAAGTTACTCAAAATGGTGAATTGAATTAACTTTTTCTGTAAAAATAAAATATGTTACTTACTTTTTTTATTTGAAATTGGATGTCCAAAAAATTTATTAACTGAATTTATACTAAGTATTTTTTTTAAAGTTTAATTTATTGAAACTTAAATAATTTATAAAATTGAAGTTAAGTTGAGGAAAGAAAAATATAATTTAAAATTAAATGAACACCTTTAAATGATAATATTAATTTAAAATGAAATTAAGTCCAAGTTATTCCTTTCTTTTTCTTTTTCTTCATTTTTAACGCGAGCCAAGTTCTGAACCGGTTCAGAAGAACTTCGAGAAGGCCTTTTCCAGGCAAAAACTCCAGTATTTAAGCACCGAAATCTTTGATAAGACCGACTTCCCCTCTTGATAAAAATCAAGAGTGGGTTGAGGGTCTTATCTAAGATACTACTCCTAGAGTTTGTCTAAGAGGGGAATTCTTTTGTCGACTCATTATCACGCATAGATCGGATGTTATTTTTCTTATCTAAATTTTTAATGAGTCGACAAAACGTGATATTTCAAAACAATGGGTTTTACATAAGATGTTTATAGGAATACTTTTGTCTTTGTCTGACTTTATCAAAATAAAATTTTGTTAAGTCATTAAGTAAACCCATTGTTTTACTTGAACTTAATTTTCTTTGTTTTTCATAAATAAATTACTTTTGAACCCTTTTTCTTTTAATTTAAGCTAATTATGGGCTTTTTAGAGCAATTTATTTACGAGAATTAAACCTAAAATTTATTATGCTAAACGTAAATTTTTATAAAGGTAGCTTAAAATTATGCTTAATTTACGTAGTTCCAGGCTAATAATTTCATCCCTTGAGTTTCCCTAAATCTAACTTTAGTTCTTAAAATAGAAAATAAAACTCGAAAGTGAAATCATAGTCCTGGCTTAGGCTTTTCCAGTTATTCCATGGAACTAAAGGCAAAATCATTTTTCTCGCAATAGAAAATTTAGCTTGAATAACTGGAAAAGATTGTCTTTAAATTTTCCGTGAAAATTTTAAATTTAACAAATTCGAATTTGTATACGCGGAAAAAATTTTATGTACCGTTTTTTCTACATACACGGAAAAAAAAAATTTTAAACGTACAAAAAAAAGTTTTTTTTTTAAAACGGCTGAGGACGTTACACTTCAAATATTAAAACAGGTTTTCCTGAAATAAAATATAAATAAATATTTTATTTACATAAGTGCATCATTATTAAAATAGGAACAAGTAATCGTTTTATTTTTTAAATAGTGTTTTTTAAGTGTTTTTGAAACTTCTGTAGCTTCTAAGGACATTTTTACATTATTTACATGAAATCTCAAATTTGATTTCGCTAAGAAAACGGGTAAAAAAATAATTTTTTTTAAAATTTAAAGTATTTCTTTACTAAAAAGGACTTGCTTAACAAGATTCCGGGGTCAGATTTTTAATTTTGTATCGATAATCGATTTTTTGTCTTTTTTGGGGCCGCCATATTTAATTAACGGTCAATAATATTAAAAATCTGACCCCAGAATCTTGTAAACCAAGTCTTTTTTAGTAAAACAAGATCTTGAGTTTAAAAAAAAATCATTTTTTTACCCGTTTTTTAAGCGAAAATCCGAGCGTCAGTGGTATGGTCGCGCCGGCGTTAATGGGTTAATATTTGAAGTCATTGCAAGTAGACCATTATTACACAGGGGCCTTAATTGGTTCTACGGCAAAAAAAACTTCTGGTTAGTTTTATTTTTTTGATATAAGTGTAGCTTTTCAAGCCCCGTAAACCGCAATTTTATAACAATAATTCTTTCATTGTTATAGTAAATAAACTAAAGGCCCATTTTTAGCCCAAAATGACCAATTTTTAAATTATTGCTAAAATTGTAATTGATCGTGGAAATTTGTTTTATAGATCTCAAAAATTTTCTATAAGCTTAAGTTTTTTAAAAAATGTTTACTATTTTCATGAAATAGTTTCCGAGATATCGTTTTTCAAAGATAATGATAAAAATGACTTTTTTTAAAAATTCTGAAATTGGGACTCTGACTTTAAATTATCATATTTGGAAAACAAATCGATCAAAAGAGACGAGTAAGGAATTGTTGGAAGCGTGAGGCTTGTAAAAAATTTTTTAGATCTATAAAAGTTATTTTTATGAAGAAATAAAATTTAAGCGGCAATTTAAGTCATTAATTTTAAAAAACTTAAAATACGCAATTATAGGTCCCATGAAAGTCGGGCAGACGAGCAGCTCAGATTTTCTAGTAGGAAGGAATCGACGTAAAAAAATATATTTTAAAAGTCTGCCCAAGCCGATTTTGTCGACATTTTAGGTCAACTTTCCGGTACGTTCAAGCATGGTGTGCTTAAGGGACCAAAATTTTTTACTTTTTAATTTTTAAATTAAATCAAATTTTATTTCTAATAAGTTTCCAAAAAATTTTTACTCGTCTTTTTATAATTATTTGTTTAAAAGATATGATTATTTACAGTGAGAGTCCCATTTTAGAGTTTTTGAAAAAAAGTCAATTTTAATCTTTATTATTATCTTTATTATCGTTAAAAAGGTATATCTTAGAACGAGTAAAAATTTTTTGGAAACTTAGAGCTTATGAAAAGTTTTTGAGGCCTATAAAAACCATTTATATCAAAAATTAGAATTTTGTCAGATATTTTAATTTGCCAGGAGAGAATTAATAATAAAAAATTGCGGTGTACGGGAATTTAACGGTGACACTTATACGAAAAAAATTTGTCCCATTGAAAGTATTTTGGTTTACTGGCGAGATTGTAGCTTTGTATTAAAGATTACGAAAAAACCCTATTATAACACAGTGGCGGATCTAGAAAATTTGGGGGGGTCATTTAAATCAAATTGCAAAAAATTGGTACTTCTCGTTAATTATGTAACGTGAAATTAGCTAAAAAAAGGTAAAACTGACCACTGAGGGGGGGGGTCAATTGACCCCTTTGACCCCCCCCCCTGTGTCCGCCCCTGTAACATTGTCGTATTTTGTAGTTATTCAGTAATTTGCTATTTCTTTTATTTCTCTAACGTTACGGTAACATCCAAAATTTTTCCAAAAAAGGGACTTTTGTAAAATTTCTCGAGGAATCCAAATATTTTGTCAAAATTTTAATTAGCTGACAAGAAAATCCGGAAAATTGAAAATTGAAAATTTTGTAAAAATGGGAAATATTTAAATTGTTTTTTAAGTACTAAAAAGGCAAAAGGTATTAAAATTTTTTTTTGGTAAAAAGTACATACAAAAACAAAAATTTTAAGCCCGGTTAGGAAAAAAAAGTAACGCATCTTTGGAATATCTGCATTTGATGAAAAACATGCTTTCTTAGTTTTTCCGATTTTCCAGTTTTCTTGGAGGTTTTCTTGAAAAACTGATAACAGATTCGAATTCAGCGGAAAATTTTACATGTTCATCAAGAAAACCATTTTTTAGCTTTATCCAGAGCGTAGATAAAATGAAATCGGAAATTGACATTTTTAATAATGATTCTTTTTGAAAACCATATAAGATCAAAAAATGACTGCCATTTTGTACCCTTTGAACCTAAAACCTTAAAATTTGGCATGGTATCATCCCTCACGGAACAAAACGATTAAAAATCATTAAAACGCCAATCGAATTCAATGCTCAAATTTCCCTATCATTGAAAACGATTGAAATTCAATCGTTTTTAATGATATTTAATGATTTCAATAGTTTTTAATTGTTTGAATCTTTTTTAACCGAATTTAAGACTCTTTTAGAACTAAACTCTTTTATTGGATACTGAAAATTATTTGTAGACAAAATTTTCATTTTTTTACCGAATTACAATTTTTCAGGAATTCAAAATGGCAGTCAAAAATTTTTATAACGTTCAAAATAATATTTTTACTGGACTAACAGGTGAGTAAAAATATTAATTTAGTAAACATTTTTATTCATTGATACGGAATTAAATTTTCGGAAATCCAATATGGCGGACCGAAAAAAAATGTGTAACTAGTTTGTGTAATGACACAACCAATGAGCATGGAACATGTTTACTTATTGCTATACTTCTACAAAAAAAAAATAAAATAAAATGAGAAAATTTTCATTTTTTTACACTAGCATATTTTTTGATTTTCCAAGATGGCGGAACAAAAGACATTAAAAGTAGAACAAAGTAGAAATATCTACATTACCTGGGGGGTTTTGAGGTGAAGAAAAACGTTTTCAATTATGAAAATTTTCATATTTTCACCCAAGCATATTTTCCGATTTTCCAAGATGGCGGATCAAAAAAACATGTCAGAATAAGCTTTTTACATTGCCTGAGGGTTTTTGAGGTTGTAAAGAACAAAAGAACGTTTTAATGAATCAATACTTTTTTTGAAAATTCTAAAAAATAAAAATAATAGCTTAAAAAATATTCTGAAAGAATATATATGTTGGGAAACCTTCAGTAAATCCATTTCTACCATTAGTTTTTCGGGTAAACCCCGGAAAACTCCGGAAAATGGAAAAAAGTATTTTTGGAAAAACCGAAATATCTCATTTGCCGCCATTTTTTTTAAAATTTTTTTTTGAACATTTTCTTCAACCGAAATCCCATCGATCTTACCATAAAACATTTTCTATTTCGGTTATTAAGTAGCGATTTTAGTCAGTTTTAGATTGTTTTTAGATTGTTCTTAATACTTAAATGTGTAATAAACCATAAGCGGTTAAATAAAACGCCTTTTTTTCTTTCAGAATCGAATAGCTAGGGAAAAAATAGTTGAAAATATAATGTAAATGTAAATATAATGTAAATATAATAAATTTTTCGATGACAATTAATCGATCTATGGTCAAATAAAGATACTGTGACAAATTACCATGATCATACCAATTACAATTTTAGGGTTCATAACGACATTATAACTTGAAAAATGCATAACTCGCTTATACTTTATCGTAAAAAGATAAGTTTTGGATTATTATCGAATATATTTTCCTTGGCTATTCGTTTATCTAAGAAAAAAATTAATTTTATTGTCAGAAATTTATTTTTTTTGTTAAAAAATGATAATAATCAAAAACAGTCTTTAACATGTTACATTAGTTTTAGACAAAAAAAAATTTTATATCGACTAAATTAATTTTTTTCTTGCATAAAAAAATAGCCTAGGAAAAAATATTCGGTAATAATCCAAAACTTTTCTTTTTACGATAAAGTATAAGCGAGTTATGCATTTTGCAAGTTATAATGTCGTTATGAACCCTAAAATTGTAATTGGTATGAACATGCTAATTTGTCACAGTATCTTTATTTGACCATAGCTCGGTTTAATTTTCATCGAAAAAAGCAATTTCTTTTTTTATTTTCAACTATTTTTTCCCTGTGTAGCAATGAGGCTGAATGAGATGAATCTTGAAGCACTGAAGTTGCAGGAGTGGTAACCTGTTGTTGAAAATCCTGACACATGACCTCATGTATGAATGTGTGATGACGTTGATTACACTTTGAGCAGGTCTTTTTGATCTTACAGTCCTTCAGCAGATGTTTACCTAGGCAATTAGTACATAATTTAGAAGATTGAACAAAATCAAAACGTTCAGAAGGAGTTTTTTCTTTAAAGGAATTGCAATATGAAATAAAATGATTGTCATTGCAAAGATAAGATTTCAGAACCCTCTGAGAATTAGAACTAGAATTATTTTCAACTTTACTAGTGTAACCTATCCCTTATCGGCGTCTTTACAAACTTATAACTAATATACAAATGAAATAAGTTAATCTGGAAAATATAAATTCTCAGATTATATCACTTGAGTTTCTGTTTTAGGAGGAGCGTCCCTAATTTCCTCCAGGGCCGTACTAACTATTGTGACTCTCGGTTATTGTTAAAATAAAATAAATGTATGAAGAAATAAAATATAGAATGATTACTTACTTTTTCTTTAGGTTTTACTTGGTACAGTTGAAAATAATTCAAAAAAATTAAATGTGACTTCAAGAATTTTTAATCCAAATAAAAATTATTTATTTAAAAGAGCTTTCAAAATTAAAAATTTTAGTGAGGAAAATTATTTAATAATTATTTAATTATAAGTTAACAACAACTTAAATATTTTATAATTATTTAAATGAATTAGAAATATTTAATTCAAAGTCTTTTTTTTTTAAATGTCGCGAGTACTGCGGGTTTGAGTTCAAGAACTAGAAGGCTTTTTCCAGCCTGGCTTTGGGTATTTATGAAAATTTGATCAAATTGATATGTCATTTTTCTATTGGGTGATAAAAATTCCCCAATAGTCAAAAATACCTCTCCTAGAAAAATACTACTACTTTTACCTATAGTAGGTTTATCTATTTAAACGGAGTGGGAAAAATTTGATAACCCGGGTGTCTTACGATGTCCCCTGGACGGATCGTTGTTAATTTATGTATTTTTAAAACAAAAAGACTAATTTGCATTTTCATGTACACGGGAAATTTTTAACTAAAATTTTTAACTTTGAATTAAATATTCTGTTTTATTTTAAGCTTTTCCTAAGCTTGATCACAACTTTTTGCATCTGAAAGCTCGAATAACTTATGTTATTTATTTTATGCTATAAAAAATGATTCAAAATAAAGTATCAAAATTCTATTACCCAACTCGATTTACCTGAGAATTTCCATTTTCAGAAGATAGTATTTGGGTTTTAAATTTTGAAACCTTAAAATGAAATAATTTTCTGTTTTATGTCATAACAGTAAAATATAACTTAACATTATTTTTAAGAACTTAAAATATCAAACCTTATTTTTTTAAATATGAGAGCCGGGAATTGAATCGTGAGGAAAATTTAAGTCCTTTCTTTATGAGATTTTCAAAAAAAAATGAAAATCTAGTATTTTGATTCAATTCTCGGATCTCAGTTTTCAAGAAGTTATTATTACTAAAACTCGTGGTTTTAGTTTACTTGCTAGAAAAATATCTAAAATAAATCCTAAAAATGTGTTTCGAACCGGCAATCTATTTCTCGCATTTGAGCTTCATAAATTGCTAGTTTGAAGTACATTTAGTTCCTAAAATTAACCAGAAATGAAAATCAAATTTAAAATATGGGTTTTCTCATTTTCCGTGCATAAAAATGATGAAATCCCGTAAGAGAGTGACTTCCCGGCTTGGCAATTGTTAATGTTGGTTTTGCTTTATTTTACATTGGCTTAACAATTTTCGTGAAAGTTATTGTTATTAATTAGTAATTTTAACGATCCAATTTATTATTAACAATTTCCAGGCCATGACGTATACTTTATTTTTTTCAAATACAAAAAAAACCTTTTATCTCGTATACAAAAATAAAATTCATGTACACGGAGAAAAAAATTTTTTTTATCGAAAGTCGGACGTCACACTAGCATTATGAGCTTTAATAATATTAGATTTTTGATTATTATTATTGTTGTTAGTATTAAATGAATTATTACGACCTTGTGATCCTTCTTTAGCATTAGATTTTTTAAAGGCTCCAGTAGAATTATTCATCATTGATAAAGTCCTAACTCTTTTATCCAAGAATATTTTAACAATATTTTACAAAGTTTTATTTTTAAATAATAATTTATAATACAATTTTAAATAAAGAAATTGGTTTGTAAAGAAAATTTAATTAGAATTAAGTAAAAAATAATAAATTTTAAGTAATAATTTAAATATATTTACAATTCATTTTACATCAAATTATGAAAAATTTACAAAACGAAAAACGCGGCAAAAGTACAAATTATTTAAGAAAAGAAACGTTAGTTTGAACACCCTGGCTATTCGATTCTGAAAGAAAAAAAGGCATTTTATGTAACCCTTTATGGTTTTTTACATATATAAGTATTAAGAACAATCTAAAAACAATCTATAACTGACTAAAATCGTTCCTTATTGGCCGAAATAGAAAATGTTTTATGGTAAGATCGATGGGATCTCAGTTGAAGAAAATTTTCAAAAAAAAAATGGTGGCAAATGAGATATTTCGGTTTTTCAGAGAAGCCGTTTATAGCATAATGGAATTAAGTTGGCTAACATGAATCTGTTGGTACTGGTATCTTTTTTGAAAATATTTTTCCTTTGCACGTGCAGCAGACAATGATAGCAATACAAAGAAGTCACCAGTACCAACCGATTCATGTTAGCAAACTTAATTCTGTTACGATGGGAAAAAGCCAGCTGACGCAATCCTATAAAAATTGAAATATTTTTATATATTTAGAAAGGTAGCTATGAACAGAAGCAGTTTGCATGCAAATTAAGTTGCTAATTGAATTAAAGAGGACTTCGGAGAAGTAATTATTAAGAAAGGATACAACGATACGCTACAAGATTTTGGACAGCGGGCTTACCCCTCTTAATTAAGAATGTCAAAAAAACACGTCAACTATCAATCAGTATATATAGAAGTAGTTTTGGTCATCTCGGCCTCACTCAGCTCACTCAGCTCACTCAGTTACCTCAGTTACCTCAGTTATTTCAGCAATTTTAGTATAGTACATACTTGCTAATCACTTGATCTTGTAATAATTTATAATCTTGTAAATTGTCAAACAGTCTCTATTTTATTAATTTATTTCACGGTTAGTTAAAAGATTATGCATTATACTTATTTAGCTATTTTATTAATTGTCATTATTAGTTTATTAAGTTTTTATTATATTTGCATATATCAATAAATAGTTATTTTGGTTTATTGGTTGTTCTATTAAAATAAAAGTGTTTTTATTTGTCTTCCTCTTTATCTATCCAATTCTATTTTCAGCTATCAATTAACACCAAGTTTGCTATTTCAATCATAGAAAAACACGCCTTCCCGGATACAAGTAACTTCAATAAGTTACAAGTATAAAAATAGGCAAGTAAAGTATTCAAGTTACGAATTTATAATCATATGCTTATGTGTATATATGGTATATATATATATGGCTCATTTTCATTTTTTTTGCAAAAATAGATTTCAAAAAAATAATATAAAAATCTTGTTTTAGTGCTGTAATTTTTAAAAAACATAAAGTAAAAATTTTTTTTATCAAAGGATCAACTTGTTATTGTCATAAAAACTTAGTAAAATTAAAAAATTTTTATTATTGTGCTTTTAACCGATTATTTCTTGAGGTATAAAAAAGTATTTTTATGCTTTTGTGAATAAATACGTAATTTTTGGTCATATTTTAAACTAAAATAGCATCTAAAACATTAATTTAAGGTTAAATAGCTGTTGGTACATCTAAAATTAAGTGAAATACAAACTTTAAAAAAAATGAAATAAAAATTCATGCACTTATTTTGCTTAAAACACCAAGTTCTTAATAGGAACGGTAAAGGCTTTTTAGGGGAACGGTAAAGGCTTTTTTGTCATATTTTAGCCAGAAATTTTTTTTTCAACTTAAAATTATGTTAATTTTTATGGTGTATGGTCAACAACTTTTTGAAATACAAACTTTAAGACAAAAAAATTTGCAAATTCTTACTTCAATCGGTATATACGACCACGTGACACTATTTTTGCAAAAAAAATGAAAATGAGCGATATATATAAGTATAGTAAATTATTTTATTATATTAAAGTATATTTTCATCCTAAGCCTACATTAAAGTATTAAAATCATTAAATAAATAAATAACTTCAACTATTAATAAATTATAACATCAAAATCGTAACAATTCCATTATGCTATAAACGGCTTCTCTGCGGTTTTTCCAAAAATACTTTTTTCCATTTTCCGGAATTTTCCGGGGTTTTCTCGAAAAACTAATGGCAGAAATGGATTTACTGATGGTTTTCCAAAATATACATTTTTTCAGAATATTTTTTAAAGATATTATTTTTATTTTTTATAATTTTCCAAAAAAGTATTAACGCAGATTGAGAGCCACCCAATGAGTTTGATTATTGACTCGGGCTGTTTAAGATCTAGAATACTAAAAATTTCAAGATTTTCCTGTCTTGGTGTTATAAAAACATGGGGAAAATTTGAGGCCGATCTAACGACCCACCTGCCCACCATTGTTGTTTTGGCTAAGACAGACTGTATGGTAAAAAACAGAATTTTTTTTTTTCATTTAGCAGCTAAAAAAATTTAAAGAAAAAAAATTTTTTTAACTCGAGTGCCTATCATTTAGTACACACAAAACCGGTCATTTACCATCCAGCAGAATTTTTTTTCATAAGAAATTGCGCTGAAGCCGATTTTTGTCGCTTTTTTTTTTACCACACTGTGCACCTGACGTTACAGTTTCAAGAAACGTATTTTATAATTTTTTCATTCCAACCGAGTGGATCCTTCAAAAATATAAAAAAATATTATTTTAATGCCTGTACATCTTACTTTATTGACGCTAAAAACAGCAATGCCCGCGTGCGTCGGTTTGTTAAATCGCGCGCGCGATTGCCACTTAAAAAAAAAATTGCCCCTTAAAACTGATATTTTATCAAAAATAACAAATTTAAAACGGTGCGAAATTTAAAAGTATTCTTATTTCAATTAGGTATATAATTACCAAGTTTCATTTAGTCGTAAATTTTTATTTCTCGCTTTTCTTTTCAAATAATTAATTTTTTAATTATTATATTAAATTTAAATATTATTTAATGAAATTAAAAAATTAATGAAATAATTATAAATTTTATTTTTTATTTTTTTAGCATAAATAAATAATTATTTTATATTTCATTCAGTATGTACTACTTTTTATTATGTTAAACTTTTAAATTTACATACTATTGCAGAGTTCCATTTTATTAATTTTTTTGTACTACCAACCTACACGTTACTGGGACTGAGCTGGGTTGACTCTAAAAATTTATTAAATCAAGGCCTCCACTATCCTTTTTTTAGTACAGCATTAATATGTAATCAGAAATCTCCCTGAAATCTCCTGGTTTCTAGCGCCACTTTAGTTCAGCACCCTTTCCCACATTTTTTTATTTTAACTGTTGTACTCCCTTTACTAAACTGCTTAAGCCTGGTATAAGTTTAATCATGTTGTAGTTTGAGTTTTTAGAGCAACATGTCGAGTAGGTGCGCAATATTAATTCTCTAATTTATTTAAATTATTTAACGCTGCATTTTTAAACCAGGTAAAATATTGAATAAGTTTACTTTATTAAGTACTGTTTTTATTTAAATAATTTAAAAAAGCTTTAATTTCAATGCTGTACATGTGCTACATTTTTGTGTCTACTACATGTCCACTACATTTTTTTGTTTGAAAAAGCAGTTTTTATTTATTCTGTTTTCTTGTAAATTTAATTGCATTTTTGACAAGTTTTCATTTTCAAATATTTTGGAGAATGGTTATTTAATTTTTTAATTAATAATTATGAATTAATAGTTATGTTAAAAAATATTAAGGTTTCATGAATTTTTCTTTTTCTAACTCATTTATTTTTCTTAATATTTAGCTTAGTTTTTGATTTGAAGTTTTTTTAGAAATGTAAAATTAAAATATATTTATTAAATTTTTTGATACTACACAAATTCATAAACATTTGTAAAAGATAAACAGACTATTTTCTTTAGCAGAAAGATTAATTAATTAGCAGAAAGATTGATTAGTGAAAGAAAAATTAGTGTTTCACTAATTCAGTTTTATTCTTAAAAAATACATGAGAGTTATAAACCAAACTTCCTAGCTTTTTGAGTATATTCATTTGTTACAAATTAAATCTGCTTAACAAGTGAAAAAGTGATTTTTTCTTCATGCATGTTTGTGTTTGAACAAATAATCTAAATAAAATATCAGCATGTAAATTTCATTTTTTGGATAGATGGATAATATAAATGGCATTTATTATTCAATAAAGGAATCAAATGTTATGGTTACAATAATCATATTGCTAGTTTTTTAAGTCAATAAGAAATATTAATCCATTAGTGCTGGAATGACCAATTCATCGATGTTTGGATTTTTGCTTAGAAAACAAGTAAAAACATTATTTTTTTTAACTTAAAGTCTTCCTTTACTACAAAGGACTTGTTTTACAACATTCTGGAGTCAGATTTTTAATATTATTGTCCGTTAATTTAATATGGTCGCTCAAAAAAGACAAAAAAATGATTATTGATTCAAAGTTTGAAATCTGACTCCAGAATCTTGTAAAACAAGTCCTTTTTTAGTAAAGGAAGACTAAGTTAAAAAAAAATCATTTTTCAACCCATTTTCTAAGCAATAATTAAAGTGTCAGTGGTCACGTCAATAAAATTTCCATCAATAACTCAAATTTGACACATTATCTAGTAAACCCTATATTTTATTAAAGCCTTGAAAAAATGGTACTTTTATGACCATTTTTGCTATGTTTACAGAATATTGTAAAAAAAACTTTAAATTTTTTGCTGATTTAAGGGTTTTTCACTAATTTTCATTTTTAGACCCTGGATTCAGATTCAGCAACCCAAAAACTTATAGTAGACTTTTTCAAATCGGTGCCCGATTTTGTACCAATTAACGTATTATACCTGGAGTGATTGCTGTCATGGAAAAATAGGTTTTGGGTTAAGAAAAGTTATTACACAGAGCAATAAAACTTAATAAATCTGATAAATAACTATTTATAAATTACATTAGATTAACATACTTCACAGATTTCATTTTCATGAATTTAATAAGAAACTTAAGGTGGCTCACGGAGTTTATAAAAAACGAATAATATGAACTAAAATTTACTAGAGATGAAGATAATTGGGCTTTCTCACGGAATTCAGGTTTTTGGATATTCTAAAAATATTCAAAAAAATATTTAATACGTATTTTTTTATTTTTAATAAAAATGATTTTTAACAAAGATATAGCGATTTTAAAACGTTAAAAATTGGTAGTGGGGGGTAGCGACACCGTATTGCTAAAAACGCTCCATATAACTCTGTATAAATTTCTGACGTTACTTAGTTAATTCAAAAATTAAATCTGTTATTTCTCGGGTTAACTTTGTTAAAATTTTTTTCATGATAAAACCCAATTAAAAAACAAATCCATTGATCTCAAGCAATACCTAGGTTCCAGGTTTTAATTAAGGAGTTGGTCTAATCAGTATCCGGAAACACGAACTCACGAACGTTCGTGACACACGAACGTGCACTTTTCACGCTTCGGAAAATTGTCGTGAAACACGAACCCAATTTTCACTCCTCGGAAAATGAAGCTTTCACGAACGTTCGTGAAACATGAAGGTTTCCTCTTACATGAAAAACGAGCTTTCACGAATGTTCGTAAAACACGAACAGAGCTTTCACGAATATTCGTAAAACACGAAAAGCATGTGTACAGTGTAATTATATAATAAATCTTTTTGATTTATAAATGTTTTAATTAGGACGAGACTACGCTTACCGGAATATCCACAATATCCACGGAGAATATTCGTGATATCCCCGTTATATTATTTGTATTGGCGCATGGCCGGGGGGGCCTTCGGCCCCCAGCCCCATTTGCGTTCTCTGGGTCATATTTGGGCTATGTATATCGTGAATATTCGCCGTGGATATCGTGGATATTCCGGTGAGAGTAGTCACTTCGTTTTTAGGTAAAAACTTTACTTGTAAACGATATCCACGGTGAATTTCCACGATATACATAGTCCAAATATTACCTCGAGAACTCAAATGGGGCTGGGGGGCCGAAGGCCCCCCCGGCCATGCGCCAATACAAATAATATACCACTTAGAAATCAAAAAAATTTATTATTTGTCCAATAAAAACATAACCTTTGTATTTCACGTTAGTACAATTACCCATATTTTTACTTACGTCAATCGTTAAAAGTAGCAGTCGAGAAAATTCAATTTTCGTAAATGAAAATCTTTGTTCCTGTTCAACGAACATTCGTGAAAGCTCGATTTTCATTTTTATGCTGGACATTCGTGTTTTACGAACATTCGTGAAAGGTCGTTTTTCATGTAAGAGGAAACCTTCGTGCTTCACGAACGTTCGTGAAAGCTTCATTTTCCGAAGCGTGAAAAGTGTACGTTCGTGTGTCACGAACGTTCGTGAGTTCGTGTTTCCGGATACTGATTAAACCATCTCTTAATTAAGAAAGAAATAAGCAACTGAAAATTTTTAAGGTTAAACACGCGTTCTTATGGGAATTGATATTTTTTTACTTCGTACTCACTCAATAACGAATCTTTTTAGATAAAATTGTACACACGTGTTATTTAACAGAAATAAAAACTTTTCCAAGAAATAAATACAATAGTCGCCAATCAAATTATAAACACATAATTTTAGTCGCGGGCCCCTTTCAATAAAATGTTTTGTATTTAAAAAATTTTGTTTACACCACATTCATTATATAAGAAAATGCATAGGCATCCCAGCGTGTACACTATTGCGCTATTTGTACCCTTTTTTCAAAATGTCCCACTTTGTACCCTATTTTTAAACTTTGTCCACTTTTTCCCCTTTTTCCGCATTTTTTCTTTTTGTTTGAAAAAAAGCAATTAAAAAATAAAATCTAACAAACAGTTTAAATTATTGGTTTCTCATAGAGGAACCTTTGTGATAGATGAAATTTTGATTTTTGATTTTTTGGCATATAAGCACGTTTTGGGACCTCAGGAAGCTAAAAAACCAGTTTTTAAAAAAAGTCTGTATGTGTGTGTGTGTATGTATGTAACCGGTGAAATTTCACAACCATTGTGGAATTAAGATCTAATTTTTTTTTCAAAAATTTTTTCATCAAAAAATCTCAAACTACTTTTTTTTTTTTTAATTTGGATGTAATACCTCAATTATTTCCATGAAAGTACTTATATTTGAAAGTACGATTTTTACTCGATATCTCGTATCTGATAACTAATTTTTTGAAAATTTTTTTCTCAAAATTTTTGTCACCAAAAAATACAAAAAAAACTGAATTTTTTTTTATTTTTGGATGTAGTACCTAATTGATTTCTATGAGAGTACTAGTTTTAGAAATATCGTTTATAGTAATTTTTTGGACCTGAAACTCAATTTTTTCAAAATTTTTTTCTCAATATTAATAAAACAAAAAAATTAAAAAATCTGTAATATTGTTTTTTTTTTTAATTGTAATACCTAGTTTATTGAAAATTTTTTTCTAAAAATTTGTTAAATAAAAAACATTAAATCACAGCAACATTTTTTTTCTTTTAAAATACGGTATTTAACTTTTTTTTATGAAATACTGATATCTCAAATTATAATTTTTATTAGATAAAATAGACCATTATAAATATTTTGCTATTGTTAATGAGGAACCATAGTGCCAATCACTTGGCAGCGTTTTTTTTTCGCGCTCTTTATAGTCACACAAATCAAATACCCAGATTGGGTGTCAGGAAAATTTTCCCACTTGAAAAAATACAAAATTCGACACCCCTTTAATGACATTTATTTTCAATGTAGTTTTAATTTCTAGTATTCTTTTTTGATGAAGAATTGCTTTCTTTTTCAGTAAAAAATAGCTTCAAGTCAGTAAAAAATAATAAAGCGGTGCTGAGCATTGTACCCTTTTAAGTAAGTCAATTTTCCTGACACCCCCAGATGATGAATTAAGAGTAGTAAAAAGTACGCACATCCAAAAATGTTTTTTCCGATTTTTAGGAAAAGTCTATTACCAACGTTACCGCTCTGGTGTTTTATGATAACTGTGAAAATATTTTGAAACCGCGTCCCTTGGTTGCTGAGTAAGTTACAATTTTACAGGTTATCAGCAAGTTTACAAGTTATCAGCACCTCTCGAGATATACTATTTCAAATGCCTTAAGGAGGCTCTTCAGTGAAAAATTATAAATAGTGAGATATATGACTGAATAAAGTGAAATTCCCCGATTCGAATGGTATAGAGCATATATTCGATAGCAGTGCAAAATTTAGAAATATTAGCGAAAAAAGTCACAACATTTTAACACTGCTCTTATAAGAGAAATTCCGGAAGTTGCTATTTATTTTCTTAAAACAAAAAATTATAAAACCTGAGTAGTTTGAGTATAAAATTTAATGTCCAAGGAAATTATTGCTCACCCTCTCATATTAGGTAGCCGTGTGTTATTTTGAGCAATTAAACTCCAAAAATTAGTAAACAAGGTTTTGGAGAGAAAGCAGCCATGATAGTATATGGATAGTAAACTATACAGGGGCTCGCGTTTATTTGTAAATATTATGTATTTATTGATATTATTTATTTAATTTTATTTTAAAAATAAAAAGTCTTATAATTACTTGTAAACGATAAATCTAATATTTATTTGATAAATAATAGAAGTCATTAAAATGCTTTAAAATACGGTAAATATAAATTCTAATATCTGTACTCCGAATAATAAATTAAATTTTACACTGAGCGCGACTTCAGTTGTTTGAATACTACGTAATAGTCTACGTAATCTTTTTGTTATCGGTAATGCGTAAATAAAGAGAATATTTGTTATTTTATTAACATTAAATAATTAATAAAATTAAAAAACAATTTTTCATATTCATATTTCACATAAATTTACAATATTAACAAAAATTTTTAATAGCTTCTCCCAGGCGCGCACACAGAAAGTTGCGCTGGGGTAGGCTAATAATGATAATAGTAATAATAATAATAATAATAATAAAAATAATAATAATAATAACAATAAGGTAGAAGGATACAGTAGGATACTTTCTTCGGATGTGTGCGCTACGTGGAAGGGCGCCCGCCCTTCCCGATTTGGAGGCCAGAGACGGTGGTCCCGGAAATGCTACGGAGTTCTGAAAATTGGAAAAAAGTAGCAGAGTACGTAAGGGCCACCTTGTTGAAGAAAAAGGAGGAGGGCTTTCTATCGTAGATAGCTCTCCTGTCACTAGGCTGGGGGAAGGCAGCGGCCAGTTGCCTAGGCTGCGCGTCCCAAACTGAAGTTATACCTGAAAAGGGAGTTCCGGTTTGGGGCAAACAAGCGCAGGGGGGTTTATAGTGTGTTTATCCAGTAAGAATCTGGGGCGTAGCCGGCGACCGCGGTCGCCGGTGGTCTCCCAGTTGTACACTTTGTGCAACTGGGCGGTCATGGAAATTTGCGGGTCTTTAAGGCCCGCAAACACTCCAATTTTTGCATTTTTATTACAGAAAAAAAATCGGTTATAATTTTATTTCCCTTTCGTTTTACACCTGACATAGTAGCAACGTAAAATTTCACTTTAAAAGTTTCACCAATTATTCACTATAAATCTTTACTTTTTTAAATAAACAAGATTCTTCTGAGACCACGAATTATAGAAAACTAACTTAAAGTATTAAAAACCTCTTGTACGCGTTATTTTTTTTAAATTCTTATAAGTAATAAAAATAATATTACATCCTTTTCTTCTGGTCCATTTCAAGTTTGATTTTATTACTTTTCTGTATAAAAATCCATTTCTGGGGACAAGTACTTATAAAAAAACATTCTTTGTAAACATCCGGGACAGATGGATATAATAAAATTAAAATTCATTAAAATATAATTATACTTTGAAAAAAAATTTATTTTTCAATCATGTTATAAATACTTCAAAAATATATTCTATTATAAAAAAAAATTTTTTATGATGCATGTTAAATATCTTTTTTTTAATTTCATAAATACTTTTAAAATAATAAATATATACATAAATCTATGGCCCTGAGAAAATATTTTAAACTGATTTTTGAATAAAAACACGTGACTATTAAAATAAAATTATGGAATTTTTTAAAATATATGAAAAAAATTAAAATATTTGTGAAAAAGATGCCTTGAAAGGGTAGGCTACAGCCTAAGTAGCCTATAGCGTGTGTGCGCGCCTGGCTTCTCCAATGACTAGCCGAGTAAACTGAAGAGCCTCCTTAAAATAAAATTTTTAATATAATTTTTACACTTTTAGGAACAAATAGCTACAGTTACCGCGTTCAGCAACCCCCAAAATTAGCCATTGAAAATAGTTATTTATTTATTTAATAAATTTTTAAAAGTTGCCATAATGAGGATTATAGCTGTAAAATAAGCTAATCAGGTTATGTTAGGTTCAGTTAAATAAGCTTGTTTAAATTAGTGAAGGTCAAGTAAAGTTCAATTTCTCTAATTTTTAAGTATAAGACCGCCCCTAGACATTTTAACAATCAGGAACTCAATAAAAAAATCCCCTTTTTTGTACCCTTTTTTCACCTTAATTGGTACACTATTCCCCTTTTTTTAAGTAAAATAGCGCCTGGGATGCCTGTATTATTATTAATAATAACTTCTAAATATTTGCATATCCATAAAATAATTAATAAAATTTAATTAATTAGTTATGCCCCCCTCTGATGTCACCCTAAAATATACGGACCTAAAACCGGGAGCCACGTTAACAATATGTAACATAAGTAAAAAAAACTCATTTTAGTTACATATTTTTGTATTTTATAATACTTTGAGGCTTTTTATTCTAATAATCTTGAATTATTAATGGGTTTTTATATTTTCATTTCAAATAAGACTTCCCAAAGTAAATTTAAGGTTGTTCATTTTTTAATTTGATGACAATAGAAATTCATAACACTTTTATAAAGGCTTAAATTTACATTATAATAACATGCATGAAAATGAAATTTTTAGAAAATTCTCGTTTTTGTGAGTTTAGGAGATACAAAGCTCCAAAGATGAATCCTTATACAATGCAAGCATAAAAGCTGAGTAAAAAAACAGGGGCTTAATATTTTTATTTACCATCAACGCCAAACTTAAAAGTACCTTCTCCCAGTTTTGAGTATACTCCAGTCAAATCACGGGGGGGGGGGAGTGGTATTGTTTGTGGCCGCCACCAGATTTGGTCTACTATAGGTTTTTTGGGTCGCTGAACACGAAAATCGGGGTTATTTCTATGAGAAATTGGGGCTTGACCCTTAAATTAGCCAAAACTACCCCTAAAAGGGGTGATTTCGCTACTTTCACTCTAGCCCTTCAAGATTCGATCTATTAGGGTTTATTGGGTCGCTGATCACAAAAATCGATGTATTTTCAATTAAAACATAACTCTTCACCCTTAAATTAGCCAAAACTACCCCTAAAAGTGGCGTTCTCTCTACTTTCGCTCTAGCCCTCCAAGATTTGGTCTACAAGGGTTTTTTAGGTCGTTGATCACGAAAATCACGGATTTTTCAATTAAAAATAAGGCCTTCACCCTTAAAATTGCTAAAACTATTCCTAAAAGGTTTAAAATGTTTTATAATTTGAAAAATTTTTTTTAAATTAAAAAAAAATTTTTTTGTACTAATTGTAAGCATAATTTTTATTATGCTTCAAAATAACCCTTCAAGGGCTGTTTATTGTGATCAGCGACCTAAAAAACCCTATTAGACCAAATTTTAGAAGGCTAGATCGAATAATGCGAAAGTGACCCTTTTAGGATTAGTTTTGGCTAATTTAAGGTTGAAGAGTTAAGTTTTAATTGAAAAGACATCAATTTTTGTGATCAGCGACCCAAAAAACCCTATTAGATCGAATCTTGGAGGGCTAGAGCGAAAGTAGCGAAAACACTCCTTTTAGGGGTAGTTTTGGCCACTTTAAGGGTGAAGGGGTAATTTTTCATAGTTATAACTTCAATATTCGTGATCAGCGACCCCAAAAACCCTATTAGATCGAATCTTGGAGGGCTAGAGCGAAAGTAGCG
Organism: Anagrus nilaparvatae; assembly: GCA_022575985.1. Lineage (NCBI taxonomy): Eukaryota > Metazoa > Arthropoda > Insecta > Hymenoptera > Mymaridae > Anagrus > Anagrus nilaparvatae. The sequence continues at coordinate 34,368,781 of JAKSXM010000007.1, forward strand.
AAAACACTCCTTTTAGGGGTAGTTTTGGTCACTTTAAGGGTGAAGGGGTAATTTTTCATAGTTATAACTTCAATATTCGTGATCAGCGACCCCAAAAACCCTTATTAGACCAAATCTTGGAGGGCTAGAGCAAAAGTTGCAAAAACACCCCTTTTAGGGGTAGTTTTGGCTAATTTAAGGGTCAAGCCCCAATTTCTCATAGAAATAACCCCGATTTTCGTGTTCAGCGACCCAAAAAACCTATAGTAGACCAAATCTGGTAGCGACCACAAACAATACCACCAAAACCGTGATTTGACTGGAGTAGTAAAAATGCAGTGATTTTTCAGATCAATTTTCTCAAAAAGTTGATTGCATATTAAAAAGATTTTTTTACAGCTGTTTTATACACTTATAATGAACACAAAAATTTTTTTTCATTTTCTCTTTTTTTACATATGAGAGATGGCGCTGAAGTTAGTGCCTAAAAAAAGTTCCAAATCGGCCCAAATCATAACTCGGTTTAGGATCGTCGGAAATAAAAAAAAAAACACCATAAAGTACATGAGTTTTTGGTGGTACTCCTCTAGGATACATGAAAAATATTGAAAATTTAAAAATTTATGAAGGTAAATAGAAAAAAGTCGAAATTTGACCGTATTTTTAGCCTCAAAACGGAGCCTACAGACCAAAATAATCTTCCGATCAGATTTATCCTAGAGGAGTACTTGTAGAATTTCATAATAAATCGATTAACAAAAAAATATTGAAATCGGACCAATAGTTTTTTTGTTATCGAGTGGGCCATTTTCAAAGAGTTCGTTTTGAGAAAAACGCGTTTAAAGTTTCGGATCTTGTATTCTTGCATAGTAATAATTTCATTTTTAGGCGCTGTCATTTCTTTATTATTTGCAGGATTCATTTGCAAATGTTTTTCCATATTCTTGAATACTTTTTGAACACAAATCAATTAAAAAAAAAAAATTGATTTTCTATTTCAAAACTCGGAGAAGGTAACCTTAAGCAATAGAATTAAAAAAATATCGCACAATGTAAATTAATAAATGAAGAAACTAATATTAAATTTTTAAGAAAAAAATTCTTATATTATATTTCCAAAGTACATTTCCTTCTTTGGAATAAACTTTTACGTTTAATACTTCCTGTTACTTTTACATTTTAATACATCCATAAGTCAATGAATAACAATCTTCTATTAAAAGAATGAAATGTAACGCTGATTTTGAGACATTTTAAAACTCATTCTGATTGGTCAATACCCATTAGCTGTTATTCATTTAGAAATTAATACTAACGCGCTCTTGCGGTGAACAAATTAAACCTTATACTGCACTGTTACTTTTAATGGCAAGTTTTTTTTTTAATTTTGTATTTTATTAAAATTCTTTTTTAAAGGGTGAATAATATAATATTATTAACATGTTATTGTCTGTCCTAAATAAATAATTAGTTATTTATGAGGAATCCATTTATAAAATAAGTCCGATATAAACTTATAATATATCAAATGGGAAGGTTTACAGGGCCCGAGGTGCGTAACACGAGGGACTGTGATAGTATAATTGGTAAAATATAAATGTATGTCAAGGGTTAATTCATACATACAGGGCCCGCACATCGCTCAATTTTTCACTTTTTTCACTTTTTCACTTTTTTGCTCACTTTTCTCTCAAAAACTCACTATTTCTCACTATTTTGAAAAAAACTCACTTTCTCACTCTTTTTAAAAAATTATTTGAAAAAAATTTTTTTTTGTGGTAATTTATATTTTTTCAACTAGTTTTCGATAAAAAATAAAGTGACGTGCTATTTTTAAATAATCATATTGTCTATATTATAGACAGTATACTGTATATTCTCTATATTATAGACAGTATACTGTCTACAAAATATGAATAGCTCAATAGCATTTTAAGGAGGCTTTTTAAAAGTTTCTTTAGAATTTTTACTTAAATCTTAAAAACTACCACGCCTTTGTAGTCAATTTAATTAAAAATAAACATTTGGTTTTACTTTACTTTGTCCAAAATTTTCAAATATTTATTAGATTAAAACTTATTATATTTTTCTCAGAACTGTAATTTTTAAATAGTTTAAATTAAAATATAAACTTATTATATTTGTCATACATTAGTTTAAATAATTTCAATTTTAAAAGATGAATTGAGAATATAATGCTGGGAGAAATTGGGATATATTTTTATTATTAAAGAATATTTACGTTTATTATAAAATTAGTTAATGAAATTCAAAAATTTTTTTCAATCTCTAATATGATATCCAAAAATTGTAGTTGAATTTTAGTACACGAACACGAACACGAACACGAGCACAAAATAATGAATTTTTATTTATGAAACATTTAATTAAAATGATTGTACTTTGGACTCTCTATAAAAAAATATATATTTCTATAATTATATAAAACGTAAATAACGGTTGAATTACACTTTTATAAAATTAAATCCATTGTTATCATTGAATCCTAAAAAATTATTTATGATCATATTTTATTTCAATATAATAGAAAAAAGTGGGGTGATAATATTCCAAATGAAAAAACATAATTTTTTAAAAGTATTAATTATATTCGTTAATTTTTATTATCTTTATTCCTACTTTTGCCTAAATTCAAAGGAAAAAAAGATAATATTTTTAAACACAATGTCTGAATCAGTTTTACTTTATGATAATGATAATGATAATGATAAAGCATGTCAATATTTCTCAACTACAGTCTAATACTTATATGTACTATTTTTGAAAATTTATGTAGAAATCTTAAATTTTAAACACTTTTTGATTTTAATTTCTTCAAAAGTTCATTTTTTTAAATTAATAATAACAATTACGCAATCGGTTGTAAAAAAATTTTTATCGTAAAAATTAGCGAGAAAAATTTTTAAAGCTGCTTATTGAAAATTTTTGAGCTAAATATGGATTGTAACGCGGATTTAAAAATAAAGTGTGAAGTTAATCTTGAGTGGCTTAATAAAGATGGAAAGGATAAGTTACCCAGAAAAAACTGGGCCTCAAAAATTAATAAAACTACGGTTTATTGTAAATTCTGTGACCGTAACGTTGTTTGCAACAATAAAGGCCAACAAGCTCTTGAGCAGCATGAAGTTACGTCAAAGCACAAACAAAACCGTTTGAATTATGAAAATCCAAATCAACAACGAATCCGTTTCGTTTCTCGTGAAGCTGCTTCTCCTCGTCCATCATCATCAAGTGATGGTGATGATTCTCAAAAATCCATGGAACTTTTTACAACCAATGCAGCTCTTACGCGTGCTGAAATTATATGGACCTTATATTCTGTTATGAAAAATTATTCATCAGATTCTTCAGATGATGTTCCAGAGTTAATAAGAGCCATGGATCCAGGTACACAAATAGAAAATATGACGTTATCCGCTACAAAACATCGTTATTTAATAACGCACGGTTTAGGGCCTTACTATAAAACTATGCTTTCTGAAGACAGTTCAGATTCTTGGTATGTCTACGGCTACAACGAAACTACCAATAGTAAAGGGAAAAAGGAGTTCCAATCAATAATTAGATATTTTTCAGAAAATGCAGGAGAAGTTATCAGTCGTCACTTAGAAACTTGTTTTTTAAACCGTGGTACTGCTGAAATACAGTTTAATACAATAAAAGAAGTCTTAAAAAAAAATACCATGAGTTTTAGAAAAATGCTAATGCCAGCATCTGATGGACCACGTGTTAATAGAAGAACAAATAATTTAGTGAATGATTTTGTGATATTAGTTCGCAAAAAGCCTTTGCTAGACATTGGTACGTGTGATATACCTATAGTTCATAACGGTTATCATAGTGGATTAGAGTTTTTAGGTCTTAATATTAGCCAGTTAGCATTCAAAGTACAATACTATTTTGATGGTTAGCCAAAACGCCGTGGTGATTTTTATGAAGCGCAAGCAAAATATAAAGTTAAAAATCATGAATTTGTGAGCCATGTATCTAGTAGGTGGTTGTCTTTGAGGCAAGCTGCAGAACGTTTAAAAGAACAATGGGAACCATTAAATTATTAATTTAAAGAATTTATGGCAAGAGATAATAAAAAAGTCCCAAAATTCGCTGTGCAAATTATGGAAATTTTACAAATTCCAACAATACAAGTAGAACTAATATTTGTTATTGAATCGGCGGATTTGTTTCAAAGATTCACTGACTTTTTTCAAAGATCTGATCCTTTAATTCATCTATTATATGAAGAAATAATGAGTTTGGTCAAGTCGGCTTTAAGTTTAGTTTTTAAACCAAATATTTTAAAAAAAGGCCAAGATGTTGATAAAAAATGTTTTGATAAAAACATTCTTTGTTTACCAAAAGAAGTTTTTTTAAGTACAGATTTAAAAACTGCTTTAGAAAAAGTTCAAACACGTGAAAAATTAGCGTTTATCAGAGACATGCAAAATCATTATTATGAAGCTACTTCCAATATTTTTCATAAATCATGCTTACATAAAGCCAGCCATGTAAAATATTTCAGATGTTTAAATCCATTAAAAATTGCAGATTCTTGTTCTCAAGATATACAGAAAGTTGCTGAGTTTTTGCCAATACAAGATATTTCTTTAACTTTACTTCACCAAGAGTGGAAACCATTTCGGGCAGAAGACATTTTGGCATTTGATAAATAAGTTCAAAGAATTGATCATGGGTGGAATCAAATTTTTAAAATAGAAAACAATTTTGGAAAAATCAAGTACCCGACTTTCAAAGAAGTTGTGAAGGTTGCTTTGATATGTAGTCCCGGTAGTGCAGACGTCGAACGTGGGTTTTCGGAGTCTAAAAGAATTCTAACTGAAGATAAAATATCTATGTTAGTAGACATTCTGAATGCCAGATTGCACATAAGAAATGCAATGAGAATATATTATAATACTAAAATAAATTTAGTACCTGTTTCACAAAACTTAATTTTAGCAGCAAAATCGGCAAGACTGGTATGTACATGTTATTAAAAATCGATAATAATCATAATATTATTTAAATAATAAAAGAGATAATCATCAAAGCCGCATTAAGGATAAATAATCTGTTAGCACCGAAGTGCGCAGATTGCGACAGTTCGACAGTTCGAAGAACTGCATTTACATGTCTACTAGATTTAAATTTATTATTAGGAGTATTATTTTGTTAATTCAAATAATATAAAAAAAATAAAGGAATTAATTTGTTTATAAATAAGTTTCACAAACAAAAAACTTAATAATTAAAACCGCCACGCAGTTATAGCGACATCAATTCAAAATAACTGTACTAAATTTTGCGCGCGAGTTTAAAATTTTTTTAATACATTAATTTCATTAAATATGTCTATAAAATGGTGTTTTCTTATATTTATTTTACTTCTTCAAAATAAATATTTAAAATAATAATGTTAGTATTTTCATTATTTTATTTTTATTCATAGCGAAAAATAAGTAATATATTGCGAAAATTAAAAGAGATTTCAGGAAATACATGAATTCCTAAAGTAAAGTATATGTAATATATCGTTTTTATATGTAAAAAATATAGAAAAAAATAGAAAATATTATATGATAACTAATTTTAGATTTAAAATCAATTATTATAATGGCATGATAAAATAAGCAAAAATAAAAAACGATTTGTTTTACTTAAAATGACCCTCGGAATCTTATTTCTTATCATAAACCATCAAATTGAGCTAAAAAATGGGAAAAATATGTTGTGGCCGGAAACTATACCTTATTCTGCAGTAGTCTTTGTGAACGGAAATGAAATATATATATTCAAAGTTTATAATATGCAATTAAAAAAAGAGTAACCCCTAAAATTTTATATAATGTAAAAATTTTTGGACTTCCCCAAGAAGTTTGAAACAGAAATAGCAGTGATTTAAAAAAAAGAAATCAAGAGTATACAGGCTTTTAACTATTTTACTTTTTTCAATCCGCTGCCATAAAAAGTTTATCATAAAAAGAAGGATTAAGCCCAGAAAAAAATGAATGAAAAATAACTTTTTTTTAAATTTATTCGTTTTTATACCTACTTTAAATAACCGTCAACTTTATGTGGCCAGAGGAGTAGCATTTTCTGAAAATTAAGGCCAAAGGCCAACTTTATCTATTTTTTTAATATCTTAATAATCACGAATGCCCCTCGCGGAAACCGCGCTGTTCCTCAGAGAGATCACTGCCCTCCACGACCGCTAGCCTTAGTCTAGCCCGGAGCATGCTCTCCATTACCTTGCCAATGATATTTAACATACATAGTGGTCTGTAAGATGACGGAGAGTCGGATGCTCCTCCCTTTCCTTTGTTTAGGAGCACGAGGCGAGCCATCTTCCACTCCCTCGGAAATACTCCCGCCACCAAGCAAGCATTAAATATGCCCAGCAGGATACCAGGGATTACTAGGCCTCAGATGTTTCCAGTGCTCTCTGCGCTAGGTCCGCTATTTCTGGTGTCCACCAGTGAACTGTCTTTCTCCCCCTTCCATGGCCGCCGGCGAGGCATAGAGGCGTCGCAAGCCCCGCGTAGTAATGCGGTTACTTTCTTTACTAAGATTTCAGCCTCGCGGGGACTTGCAAGTCTTTCGCGCCAAGCGAGGATGGACGCTGACTCGATCCGAAGATATTCTTCGAATCTGTCATCGTCGATCCTTCGCATGTTCCAACCCAGGGGACGCCTCTTGTACGGAGGTCGTTGGGAAGTCCCCTCTAACACTTCGAAGGTGATATATTTATGGTCCCTACCATTTTCGTCATTTTCTCCATCCATCACCCTTTAGTCACCAATCCTCCTAGACTCTCCTTCTGTTGCAAAGGTTATGTCAGGGATGGAGGAACCTCCCCTCAAAATCACGTAGATCCTACTGTTGCCTCTATTCTAGCGTTAAACTCTCCACCGAGGATAACGCTGCCGGCGACCCCGCGAATCGTGTCTTCGATACCGGACAACTTTTCAACGAGCACCGCATCCGAGTCATTTGGGGAGAGATAACAACTTATATAAGTTGTCTCCCCGCACGTGGCCCAAACGTGGCAGTTGCCTCTCCCTTGTCGGGGCGCTTGGGCTCTGCCTCGGAGCCATTAGATATTTTACGTTACTTAGGTTATGGTAAAAGGAATCATTATTTTTCTTGTCTAGATAAATTATAGAGTAATTAATAATTAAATTAATTTTAAAAATATCAAAAAAAATATAATATCGATTTTTAATTTTTTATTTAATTAATTACATAATTTAAAAATAATAAAAAAGCAAAAAAAAAAAAAAAAACTTTTGACCAGGATGCGATCGTTGTTTCATCTAACCATGAGTTTTATACTTTGTCAATAGACCAATCTGGCTGACATACAAATTGAATATTAATTTAGGTAGACAATAAAAACTACGATTCATATATGATTAGTTGTTTATGTAAGCAACACAAATTTTAAATCGGCGTTTAACTCAAATATCTGTATCTGCGTCGACCGTATATTTTAGATGAGTTTCACGCAGATGCTTTGGTTCAGTGTAGATAAGCAATGAGAAGTCGGCGTCCCTTCCTTCTTAAACTTTTGTATATAGAGGATGTGGCAGAGAGCGCCACACTCCAACACTCCCTCCCGATCTCGAGCACATCTCACTGCTTTCTATTTAGGATCTGAAACAAAATAATTAAAAATTCATGCAAATAAATTCTCATCTTAACTTATAAATCTCAATCTAAAACTCATCTAACTTTCCAAGTTTAATATCATATTAGTCACTTTATTATCTAAAAGATTACCCTGGTTTTGTAAATATAATATATCTGCTATTTGCTCTTTAGACGGTACCTATCTAGATCTGATAAAACAGTGTTTAAGACAGTCCTAAAAATAGCCTGTTTGAGTATGTATCATATGTCTTAATCTATTGTTACCTGTCTTTTCTTTATATTTATCTGCTTTCGAATTATCAAACCAAAGAGTCAACTGCATCAATGAATTGACCAAAATTAATATTATTGAGTTATTTACTGCTATCATTTCTTGACAAGCAAAGCTCATTGCTATATATTCGGCCTCACAAGTAGATATTGCTACATACGTTTGTTTAGTAGTTTTGTAAGATATAGTATCCCCGAATAGTCTAATTACATACCCACACAACTAGAATCTCAATAAGCTTCTAATTCATCACCCAAACCTAAGAACTTTAAACTTATGGTTTTGGTTCTATTCAGATAACGAAAAACACGAATAACCATGTTCCATTCATTTTCTGTAGGGTTGATTTGATGTCTACTCAAAACATTTACGGCATACAATATATCCGGCCTATCGACATTTACTAAATATAATAAAGAACCAACAGCCTCTCTGAATTTAAAGTTAACCTGTGAAGCTGTTTTCTTAAGTGTCTCTTCATCATCAGATTCTTCACAATCTCGACTTTCTCGATTTGCTACTTGATTCGTAACCATTGGAGTTCTTTGAGGGTGCATTTTACTAAATCCAAATCTATTTAACATCTTTCCGATATACGCTTCTTGTGTTGAATTAATAATTTTATTTGCTCTATCACGATCTATATTTATGCCCAGGAAGCTTTTTGGCTCACCTAAATTTGTCATTTCAAATTCTTCCTTCAAGCTTGATTTTACTGATACTAATTTAGTTTTATGATTGCTTGCAATTAATATGTCATCCACCAGTAATAATATCAAGAATTTTTCTCCATTACGCCAAGTAAACAGACAAGGTTCATCGCTATGTATAGTAAGTCCAATTTTTAAAGCCACTTCAGCAAAACGTTCATTTCATCTTTTAGTACTTATTTTTAAACCATATAATGCTTTCTCAATTTTACATAAATTATCTCTTCTAAATTGTTCAGATACTTGAATGCCTTCCGGTATTTCCATATATTTCCATATAAATCTTGTAATCTATTTTACCATTCAAGAATGCTGTTTTTACATCCATCTGGCACACATCTAAATCATATTTGTTTTCAATCGCGAAAACTGCTGTTATCAATGCAAGTCTTGAAACAGGTGCATATGTTTCTTTCAAATCATAATTATTTTTGTCCTTGAATCCTCTTATTAGTAATCTTGCTTTATGTTTAATTTTGCCATCTGGCTCTATCTTTTTCTTTAGAACCCATTTTAAATGAATTATGTTCTGTTTATAACCGTTTTTATCGCAAGTTGGCCTTTTGACAAAATTCCAAACTTGATTTTTATTTATTAAATATAACTCATCTTCTGTTGTTTTGTCCCTTCTTTGTACTAACTTGATCGTATGGCTTCACGATAAGAAACTGGATCTTTATTCTCTCAAGTTAACAATGCGTTATATGATTCATCTTCGATTATGAATTAATCATTCTTTTCATCTGATACTAAATTTATTTTTCTTTATTTTGCGCCCTTTTTTCTCTTCACTACAGAAAAGTGGTTTCTTGAATTTCATTAGAATTTTCTTTTGAGTTTTCGTAAAATTCAATAAACCACTTTTCTTTATTTATCTCATCAAAAACGGTTTCCCAATATTTAATATTGTTTTTCTTGTATTTGTCTCCAAATACTAATTTTTCATTGAACCTTACATCACGACTTTCATAAAATTTCCCTTCTTTCGGTTTGAATCATAACGGTATTTCCATTTCTATTGATTTATGTGGAATTCGATTATAAGCATAGACAGACACACTTAATGCTAAATCCCGCATATTTTCAAGCAGTTTCGCATCGTACATTAAAGATCTAATCTTTTGTATTGTTTGATTAAATCTTTCTGGTACACCATTATGCTGGGGAGAATCTGGACAGGCAAGCTGGAGTTCAGCACCTAGTTTGTCCAATACTTCTATAGTTTTCCTACCAGTAAATTCAGTCTCTTGATCGGTCCTGAGATAACAAATTTTTGCATCTCTGCCTAGCATATTTCTAGCACCTTTGATAAGTAATTCTAGACACTTTGCTGTCTCATCTTTAATTTTTATAGGAAACGCCATTGCTGCTCTAGAGTAATCATCAATAAAAACGCAAATATATCGATATCTTTTAGGAAAAGAATTATTTGTAAAGGTTCGCTGGCTCTTAATCACTCGGTTTTAAAAGGCAGTCTGTTTAATTTAGCATTCATACATATTTTCCAATCTAAAATTTCGTTATCAAATTTTACACTATTAAGATCTTTTTCGTTAGGAAAAAGTTTTTGAAGTCTCTTCAAATATGATAAAGATGCATGGCCCATTCTCAAATGCCAAAGCATCACTTTATTACCGTTAATAAATTGATTATAGTTCTTATCAAAATTTAATTTTAATTCTTTTTCAAGATCATTTTCTTCAAAATTTGAGTCTTCTGGATCGTGAAAAATTCTATCATTTATACTTGTAACAAAAATTGAATTATTTATTTCGGACTCATTATCGAAATGGTTTTCAGTTGCCTCATGTATATTCTCTTTATGATTATTAAGAGATTTATTTACTAGGGCAAATTGACGTTTGCTTCTGCTTGTTAAATAAGCTATGATTTTATTATGAAGAGGTTTGTTATAAGGTTTTATATTCTCGTCTAATTTATTTATTTCAAACTCTATTTTCCAATAAGGTTTTTCATATATACCAGAAATAAAGGACTCTTTTGAAATAGGGTCAAAAATATCTATCTTTTCATTGTCTAAGAAAATAGCTAAACCTTTATTAGCAAATCTTCTCAAAGATGATAATACTTTATCTAATAATAATTTATTATTATTTATTGTTTCTATGGTGCCTCCTCCCTTTGATTCTAAATTCGCGGACTCATCTTTATTTGCACTTTTAATAATATTATTTTGGCTCTCGTCTAAAAAGTTAAAAATTAATTTGGAGTTACTTAAGTGTTCTGTTGCCCCCAGGGTTGCCCCAGAGTCAGCTAAAAATTCTCCAAGCAACTTATTTTTACTTAATTTGATGGGATTTTCCCTAATGATATTATCGCATCTAAATGGGTCAACGTTATAAATATTAAGAGTATAAAGGTTACCTTTATTGAGGTGCATAACGAACGGAGACAGATACGAAGAGATGAAGCACGGAAATGTTGTGGATGGAACATAAAGCGGCTAAACCGCGAAATATTTGTGAACATGCTTAAAAGAGGAGGGACTGCTGTCCTGGGGAAACCCATAAGGCCGGGAAATATTGACGACGCAGAGCCAAGGGAATCATGACTGTTGGAAAAGGCATGTAACAAAGCCATGCCCAAAAAAAGAACTCGTGAAGATAGACCACCAGCCTACTGGTGGAACGCTGAAATAGCCCGTCTAAGAAGTGCGAGCTTAACGACAGTAGATTCGCTCAAAAATGGAAAGGCACCTGGGCCTGATGGACTACCAACTGAGATTCTGAAGATAGCCGTACACGAGTGTCCACAGCTCATTCTGTGTATGTACCATACCTGTGCACGAGCGGGCGACTTCAGAAAACTCTGGAAAAGAGACAGACTAGTCCTTATCAGCAAGGGTAAAGTGGACCCTAGATTGCCAAACTATTGGCGTCCTCTAGGAATACTGGACACAGCCGGAAAAATTAGAAAAGATGCTGCAACCACGGATACTGAAGGCTGTAGAAACTGCAGGAGACCTTTCTCCCCGACAATACGGGTTCAGCCAAAGGGAAGTCAACAATCGATGCCATAAGCAGTATCACCCGTGTCATTAAGAATGAACATACAGGCAATCACTACTCTAGAAAAATCACGCTACTAGTGATCCTAGATGTGAAGAATGCCTTTAATTCAGCAAGATAGAGCGATTTTATGGAGGGGCTAAGGAACTTCCAGGTGCCAAAATATCTGCGAAGAATTATCAGCAGTTACCTGAGCGATCGAAAAATAATATTTGAAACTTCGCAAGGAACAAGATTGAGGAGAGTTACCGCAGGATCAGTCCAAGGATCGGTCTTCGGGCCGGATATATGGAACATCATGTACGATCAGGTACTTAGGCTCCCAATGCCGGAAGATACTTTTACCGTCGGATCTGGTCCTAGTCATCCAGGCAAAAGATGTACAAACTGCCGAGGAGAAACTGAACCATGCAAGGCATGGAGTCAACTACTGGATGAAAGACCACGGTCTAAATCTTGCGAAGGCGAAAACTGAGATTGCCTTTTCACCCGTAAATATATTGAGACCATCATTCCAATATGTATTGGGAAGGATAGGATAGAAACGAAGGATTATTTAAAGTACTTGGGAGTGCTGTTGGACACGAAGCTGTTCTTTAACCCATTAACGCCTAATCGACACATTCAAGCCATTTAAATTTTTTTTAATGAAAAAATCGATATTTTGAGCTAAAAATGTTACCTAGTAGGTAATCGGGGCTGCTCTTTTCAATTCCGAAGTCCGTTTTAACGTGCTACCCCTAGAAAATGTTATATCATTCCCTAAAAGTGGGATAATTTTTTTATAATTTTTACATGTTATTTAAGTTAATATAATGGGTACACATGGGATCCAGAAGATAAATAGCTCTGAATGTATATACTGTCCTGGCAAAGAAAACACGCCGGAACACACTTTCTTCAAATGCGATAGATGGGCTGTTAAAAAGTTTCAATTAGAAGCTAACATCGTTCAAATCACAACTGACAATGTGGTTGGCCTGATGCTTCGAAATAAAGAAGTATGGTCCGAAATCAGCCAGTATGTGGAGTTCATACTCCGCACCAAAAAACCTGAAGTCCAAGTTATAGGCTAATATTGAGACGTACTGCGGTTATCCAGATGACTGCAGGTATTGCACTAACATAGAATCATTCCTGCATTTACTCTTAATACCAAAATCATTCGAAGATGGTAGGATAATAATTATTTATTTATTTATTTATTTATCTATTTATATATTCATTTGTTACCTTCTCTTTTGACGATAATAGGAAATGATATATATTTCAGCTAACATATATTTAGATGCTCACCTAACATTTTCTTTCAATTGTTCGCTATCCTTGGTGAAGTTCAGCAATTCTAAGATAGAAGAAATATAGAAACTCATTCTATTGGTTTGCAATTCGTATATGCTCTACTAAAAAATAAACAGGTGGTCTCATACAAAAAAATTTATGAAGTTATAATAGCCAAAGCCACAGAACATAACATTAATGTTCGACATCCAGTTAGCATAATGACAGATTTCGAGTTAGCGATCATCAATGCCACAAAAGAATTTTTTACTGCGGATAAGGTTCGATGTTGTCTTTTTCATCTAGGACAAAGTGTTTATAGGTACATATTAATATATTCTTAATTATTATATAATATCTATCTTATATGTAGACACGTTCAATGTAATGGATTACAAGCAAGATATTCAGATCCAAATGATTCATCCATACGAGATGCCACCCAGCAACTAATAGCTCTCGCATTCGTACCAACTGAAGACGTTGAAACTCAGCCATACGTCATAAAATTCCAGATGACTTTGAACTTGTCTACAAGTATTTCTGAACTACTTATGTATCTGGCATACCATCAAGAGGAAGATTTCGAATGGTTCTTCCTCGTTTCCAACCCCGATTGTGGAATCAATATGACTCCGTTATTCAAGGCACTGCACGCCCTAATAATTTGTCAGAGGGCTGGTACAATCGCCTCAGAGTTGTGATTGGAAAAGATCACCCTAGTTTCTATTCATTCGTAACAGAGTTGAAGAAAGAGCAAGCAGCTACTAAAATTATGATTCAGCAACTACATTTAGGCCAAAAAATCAGAAAAGGACAAGATCCAAAAAAAAAAAAAAAGAAAAAATTCTTACAATAGTATCTAAATATTACCAATATGTACAAAATGATGATATACTATTTTATTTAGACTCTTTGGGTCATAATATAAATTTATGAAAAAAATAATAGGAATTATAATTTTATAAAATTTTATAAATTATTATAAAAAAAAATTATAAAAATAAACTTTTATGTTTATATTTTATAAAAATGTCCACCTATCGACTCGGGTCTTTATTTTAATATTAAAAAAAGAAAAATAATTTTTTAATATTAAAAATATTATAAAAACTAGCCGATTGCCGTAAATTAAAAACGACGACCAGTTTGTACACATCTAACAAAAAATTATTTCCGCGCCGAAACTCGTCTACACGTGTCATTAAAAAAATTTTAAAATTTTGTATTTAAATTTACAGTAAAATTTATATTCGAAAATATTTTAAGAATTTATTTTCTTTTCTATTTTTGCCGGCTACAAAAAAAAATTTATCTTTTATGCACACATTCCACTTTTCAACTTCCGCGTCATAAAATAAAAAATCTTACCTTTTCTTCCATCAGCCATTTTTAACTTCTCTTCTTTATTATAAAAAAAATTAAGAAGAGTAAAATTTTTACACACTAAAAACACCAAATAATTCAAATAAATGATTTCTTATTTATTTAAAAAAAATAACTTTCTAATAAAGAAAAACTAATTTTCTTTAATTTATATAAAAAAAAGAGAGCTATTTACTTTCGCGCGTCCATGGTGAAAGTGTGTTTTGCTGCGGCCCAGAACCTATCAGGTTTGTGGGTTATTAAATAAATACACTTATTTATATTCAATTTAACGCTCAATGTTTATTCACGTCTAAATCTTAATCTTAAGGGTACGTTCTCCCAGTTTTGAAATTGTTAATCGAAATTTTTTTTTTTATTGATTTGGGTCGAAAATGTATTCAAGAATAGTGAAAAAAAATTTCAAATGAATCCCGCAAATAATAAAGAAACGACAGCGCCTGAAAGTGAAATTATTTGTATGCAAGAATACAAGATCCGAAACTTTAAACGCGTTTTTCTCAAAACGAACTTTTTGAAAACGCGCCGCACGATTACAAAAAAACTGCTCCTCCGATTTCCATTTTTATTTTTTTAAATCGATTCGTTATGCAATTTTACACAAAGTAGACTACAATGAACTTGATCGGAGAATTTTTTTGGTCTCTAGGCTCCGTTTCGTGGCTAAAAACACGGTCCAATTTCGACTTTTTTCTATTTACCTTCATAACTTTTTTAATTTTTAATATTTTTCATTGATTGTAGTCTACTTTATGCAATAACTCATGTACTTCATGGTGTTTTTTTTTTTTTTTTTTTAGAAGATTCTGAACCGAGTTATCATGAGGCGCGATTAGAAACTTTTTTTTCAGACACCAACTTCAGTGCCATCTCATCATATGTAAAAAAAGAGACAATAAAAAAAAAAAATTTTTTTTTGTGTTTATTATAAGTGTATAAAATAGCTGTAAAAAAATCATTTTATTATACAATAAACTTTTTGAGAAAACTAATCAGAAAAAAAACGTTATTTTTACTCAAAACTGGGAGAACGTACCCTTAATAATCACGTCTTCATTACAATATAATTCAATTAATAATTAGATAATAAATAGAATGTTAAACACGCCGATTAAAATACAGAGAGAACAATGTCTTCACGACGATTGCTATATAAGCAGTGAGAAGTCGGCCTCCCTTCCTTCTTAAACTTTAGTATATAGAGGATGTGGTAGAGAGCGCCACACTCCAACATTAAGCTAAGTGGGCAATGTTCTATTGCAATAATTACGGAAATAATTTTTTCTATTGATATACTTTTGAATAAAAATAACGATACAAAATCACAGCATACAAAATTCATGAATAATAAAATACAATAATTTCATAATTAATGAAACAATAAAATTTCAAGATAATTTCGAATACATCGTATGATCACTAAGTAAGTAGAACAATAAATATACCATAGTCAGCAAAAAAAATTTTATCTAAATTTTGGTGAATTAAATTTGTTTTTCAACTCGTATTTCCGCATCATATTGGACAAACAAACAAATGGCCACTGCAAATATTCCTATGGAAGGATAGCGAAGCTTTGTATTGCTGGTCACTAATTATCCGTCTGGGTTCGTATGCCCGTAATTTTTTGCTTCAGTAAATTTTAGATAATACTTCGGGTAAAAAAAGGTTATTTTACAAAATATTGAGTAACCTAAGACAATATATTTTTGGAAAAATAAAGTCGCAGGGGTCCAGGGGGGTGCAGCCCCCATGGTGGCTGCCGGGGCGAGCGTAGCGAGCCAGAGGCAGCCAGTAATATCTATAAATATGTAACGGTATAATATAAAAATCTTTTTTTGATTATAATAAAACATTTCATAACATCACAAAAAATTTAAAAAAATTATTAAAAAAAAAATTTAATATTCTAAAACATTGTATACTTTAAAAGCCAAAAAATATTTAAATTTCAAAACACATACAAACAAACTGCAAATTCGGGTATATACAAAGTGTAAAATCACGCTCGGGTTCGAGAAGAAAGCTTCGCGCAGTGAGTGGGCGAGGGGTCTAACTCACACTCGGGCCGCCACGCCAAGAACAAGGTCGGCTCGTGCAGTTCCAAAAAATGCTCCCGCGAGCACCAAGAAACAGGGGTCAAAAAATTAACAGAAGAAAAGTCTCCAAAAATTAAAATTTTTTGACAAATTAATTATACACCTGCAGCCTTGCACCCATCTCCGACCCCTCTAAAATATACAAAAAATATTTGTTTAAACCTTTTTTACTTTTATTTAACTATCATTTTTTTTCTAAAAAAATAAAAACAAATCCAATGATTCAAAGCTTTACGCTAAAAAAGAAATTAAAATTCAAAGGGAATAGGTGAATAAAAAGCAACCGTAACCTAGCAAGGAGCGGTGGCGAAGGAACGGTGGGGTGCGGTGGTGTTATCAACCGGGAGAGTGAAACAGAAACGCTGATAGATGTGTGCACAGTGATCGAAAAATGGCAATAAAAGCTTGAAACTTGTTATTTCTGTTGCTTTTGCTCTTAACATTACAAATATACTCTAATATACGCTTCCTTAGCATAAATAACCTTCAAAATACCACCGAAAATTTCCAATAATTCAACTTTTGTTGATAAACCCATTTTCGAATCACCCAATGAATTTTTTTTACCAGTTTTAAATTAATTTCATAAAAGATTAGACACACTAATAATGCAATTTTTTGTTTCCTTTTCTAACTTACACAACATTGTACAAAAAGAAAATAATAACAAATATAAACAATTAATAGAACATGCATACGGCCAGACTTGCTAATGAATTGTTGCAACAGATTGTTCGCGAAAAGAATATAACTATCCTTTTACTAAGCGAGCAACCTCGCAATTACAACACACAGGGCTGGTTGTCCGATGACACCAATGTTTGTGCCATATGGCTTCGAGGCAGAGCTCAAGCGTCCCGACAAAGGAGAGGCAACTGCCACGTGCGGGGAGACAACTTATATAAGTTGTTATCTCTCCCCAAATGACTCTGATGCGGTGCTCGTTGAAAAGTTCGGTATCGAAGACACGATTCGCGGGGTCGCCGGAAGCGTCATCCTCGGTGGAGATTTTAACGCTAGGGCCTTAGAGTGGGGAATGCCTACAACCAATTCCAGGGGACGAAGGGTACTCGAAATGGCCACTAGATGTAAACTGGTGGTCCAGAATAGAGGCAACAGTCGGATCTACGTGAGTTTGAGGGGAGGTTCCTCCATCCCTGACATAACCTTTGCAACAGAAGGAGCGTCTAGGAGGATTGGTGACTAGAGGGTGATGGATGGAGAAAATGACGAAAATGGTAGCGGCCATAAATATATCACCTTCGAAGTGTTAGAGAGAACCTCCCAACGACCTCCGTCTAAGAGGCGTCCCCTGAATTGGAACGTGCCAAGGATCAACGAGGACAGATTCGAAAAATATCTTCGGATCGAGTCAGCGTCCATCCTCGCTTGGCGCGAAGGAGTCCTCGTGAGGCTGAAATCTTGGTAAAGAAAGTAACATCGTTACTACACGGGGCTTGCGACGCCTGCATGCCTCGCCGGCGGCCATGGAAAGGGAGAAAGCCAGTTCCCTGGTGGACCCCAGAAATAGCGGACCTCCGAAAAGAGTGCCACAGGGCGCGAAGGAAAGCGCAGAAAGCACGGGAAACACCTGAGGCCGCGGTGTTCTCTCGGGAACACAAAGATGCTAAACATCGGCTGGCTACTAGTTTATCTCTTTTTTGTTATATTTTATTGTAAAAATAGGTATAATACTAAAAAAACATAAAAAAATCGAGAGAAAGAGGAAAAAAAAAGAGGTATAGGTATACCTATAATAATAAAATATGAATTTCTAATGACACGCGCGCGATTTAAGCTTAGTTTTAGCTATTTTTTAATGATCGAAAATTAAATTGATCAAAACTAATACTCTTATCAAAAACAGAATTCGCATGATCTAAATTACCTTACTTTTTACATATATAATAAATGTAAATTATTAATTATCTTGCCATAAATTTGATAATTTTTTAAATGGGATAATAAAATATAGGGTTTCTCTAATCAAATACAGTAATATTTAACACCAATTATCAATTTCAAATTAAATTTTTGAAGAAAAAAGATAGAGATATGTGTAAGAAACTGAATTTTGATCGAAAACCGACTCCTATACGGTATAAAATTCAAAAATTTCTGGATTTAAATTTTTAGTAAAAATGATGATTAATTTTTGAAGAATATGTTAAGCTTTTTGAAAATTTGCCGTTTTGCCCACACTAGGGTTATTATTCTAATAGACGACCATAGCAAAAATAACGTAAAAATACTGATAAATAAATGAAGCTTAATATTAATTTCTCATTTTAGAAACATATTTATCGTTGCGCGAAGCGCAATTGAATCTTGTTCTAATTAAAAAAAACATTAAAATATCGGTGAATGTGAAGGTAGAATCGGTGTATTAAAATTGCTTTTTTAATTTTATTTGAGTTAATCTTTCTGCAAAAAGATTCTGAGTAAACGCTAGAACTGACAATAAATAAATCCTATCCTAAAAAGTACATGTTTTCGATACAGTAACTATGTACATTGTTATAGCTAAAAACCTCTCCTGATTGGTTAATAAAAATGCATTGCTCAAATGTTTTTATTTTGAATTTGAAAATTAATTTATAATTTTATGAAGTTAGGTTATAGCATGCATATTGTGATACAATAATATTGTGAACAAAATTTTAAATATAAAACCTCAAAATTTTTAGTCATATTATATGGGTTATTATAAATACCAAAAATAATTTTTAAATGTTTTAATAATAAAACTTTTTTTTTATACAAAAAATGTGCGGTTAATCAAAAAAAGCTAAAAAATCAGATCCTTCTAAATTTCTTATACCAAATAAAATAGTTTGTATAAAATATAAAAATTAAATTAGGTACCTATGTTTATTTATAGGGCACTTTAAAAAACCGTTTTTAAATAGAATTAATAAGTCACCAAGTTATTGGTACTATAGGTTATGATACTCGAAAGATAAATAATTAATTAATAATTTATCTTTCAATAGCTTAATTGGTTTAAAATGTATTCCACGAACATAAATAAAAAATAAGTAATGTTTTAACCTTAACTTCTATGGTTTTAACAAATTTCCTAAAATTAGAACTCTCGTAGAAAAAGAAAGGGATATTATTTTTGTATTTTTTGTCTATAAAAATGATAAGACTAAAATTTTCAAAATTTCAGGTATCGGATACGAAAAACCAAGTTATTATAAAATTTTTGGAATCCAAATCTTTAATAAAAAAAATTAGGAATAAAAAAAGGGTAGCCTTCTTACTTTTTAAGGCTAAAATTTTGTTTTAATTGTAACAAGATCCCCAAAAATACACACAATACGGACTTTTTTAAAAATCGGTTTTTTAGCATCTGAGCGTCTCAAAATGCACTTACATACAAACAAATCATTAATAAAAATTTGTTTACCCCTTCCAAGAACCAGTAAATTATTTCGAGATTTAGAATATTTTTTACTTGAGCATATATGAGTAATTTTTATTCAAAAATTTTTGGGGACAACCTCTCTAAATTGTTAAGATAGATTATACCTACAAAAATGTAGATAAATTGTGGAAAGAAAAATGACCTAAATGGATTTCCGGTTGTAAAATTAGATCTTTTATAGGTAAAAATTATTTTTGTTAGATAGAAATTCTGAAAAAGCAAAAAATGTTTTTTTATTAAACGTGTAAAAAAATATAGGTCTATTTAACTTTCCATGACGGTGTGAAGGATAAAGGAGTTGGTTATGGATAAATAATGACAACGAAATTTTAATTTAAAAGTTTTTGTAACTTAAAGCAATAACAATAAAATAATAGCAGAAAACTTATCTTTTATTTTTTTTTGTTTACATTAGTAGCAATAATATTAGTGATGTCGTCCGCCGTGATGCGTTGCTATGCTGTTGAGCCCATTAACACACGTGATTTTGTTTACGCAGCTTCTGGATGCGCGATGGAATTGAATGGATCGTCGTTGTCCGACGTCTTCTCCTTTTCAAAAATTTTCCCTCTCCTACTATTTTTGAAGGCACATCAATCTTGCGTTTCTTAGTTGTCGCCATCTTTAAATTAAAGGCTATGCCCGGATCTATATAGTGAATCGGCCCACGAAAGATATTTAATAACTAATTGTATTAGGTCAAAGTACACCTAAAAAAATAGGATCCTGAAGTTTTCAGATCCCCAGATGCCTTCAGCTCTGATTGGCAGCCTATTAATGACAAAAAAAAAAGTAAATTTTTAACGACTTTTTAGTCGTCTTTCTGATACTCCCGTGGTAAAACGATTCTCTCGAAATGATCTTGTGACCTCTCATTCAAAAGACGTTATACTTTCAGATAAAATTAGTTTTGAAAGTGATTTTAGTGCATCCTTTTGATTGGTAGACCATAAACCGTACAAAATAAATTTTTTTTCTTCATAAATTACAATTTTGGCAGCGATTTAAAAAAAATTAAGAGATATGCGCATTCTATTATTTTTTTAACTAATGAAAAATAAAACAAATTTTCATTTGCGACCATTCACGCTCAAAAATATCTGGGTCAACATGGTCAAATACTTAAAAAACTGAAATAACTTTTGTTTTTAATTTTGCGATTTTTTGATAAAGGACCCCGCACAAATGAATAGGAAATGGCCGTTCGATCAAATTAGGTGAATTTTGTATGTTTTAGATTTTATTATTCTTACAAAATGTCTCCATGGAGACGAAGCTCCAAAGTCTCAATTTTGGCTGCTACGGAGCTTGAAAGCTCCATAGCTCTATTACACAGGCACACAAAAAAAAATCATGTACCAGAGGGTAGACCCCCTGGTATGGGGGTTTTCGGTGGTGCTAAAACCGAATATGGCTAAAGAAATGCAATAAAATTAGCCAATTTGCCCCCAGCCCCCCCTCAAGCCCCCCAAAGAAGTGAAAAATTTTTTTTCTTTAAAAATGAAAATTGAACTATATACTCATGTTTTTTGGGACGCTTATTCCAAAAATGTATACAAAAAATGTTTTTCACCAACGTTTGGCCCTGTAGACAACACTAGTCTCCCCATTCATACCCCCCCCCCCCCAAACGGGTAAAAATATTTTTATTACAAAAATTAAAACTTATTATGAATTCTTATATTTTTTGGGACGCTAAAACCAAAAGTGAATATTAAAAATGTTTTCTACCAATGTTTCGCCCTGTAAACCACCCCAGTGGCCCCATGCCCCCCCCCCCCACCAAAAATGAGATACAAAAATTTTATTACAAAAACTAAAACTCAATGTGTGGTGTTATACTTTTTGAGACGCTGAAACCAAAGATATATATAAAAAATGTGTTTAACCAATGCTTGGTCCTCTAAGCCACCCCAGTGCCCCCATACACCCCCCCCCCCTAAACGAGTTAAAAATATTTTTATTAGGAACATTAAAACTTAATGTGTATTTTTAATGTTTTTTGAGACGATTTAACCAAAGATGAATATAAAAAATATTTTTAACTTGGTTAGATCGTCTCAAAAAACAAAAGAATACACATTGAGTTTTAATGTTCCTAATGAAAATATTTTTAACTGGTTTAGGGGGGGTTGTATGGGGGCACTGGGGTAGCCTAGAGGACCAAGCATTGGTTAAACATATTTTTTATATATATCTTTCGTTTCAGCGTCTCAAAAAACATAACATCAGACATTGAGTTTTAGTTTTTGTAATAAAAATCTCGTTTTGGGGGGGGGGCATGGGGCCAGGTGGTTTAAAGGGCCAAACATTTATAGAAAACATTTTTAATATTCATTTTTGGTTTCACCGTCCCAAAAAATATAAGAATTCATATTAAGTTTTAATTTTTGTATTAAAAATATTTTTACCCATTTTTGGGGGGGGGGGTATGAATGGGGGCACTGGTGTCGTCTACACCCTCAAAAATGAAAGTGGAAGCCATTGGTTAAAAAAAATTATTGTATACATTTTTAAAATAAGCGTCCCAAAAAACATGAGTATATAGTTCAATTTTCATTTTTCAATAAAAAAAATTTTTTTCACTTCTTTGGGAGGCTTACGGGGGCGCTGGGGGCAAATTGGCTAACTTTATTGCATTTCTTTAGCCGTATTCGGTTTTAGCACCACCGAAAACCCCCATACCAGGGGGTCTACCCTCTGGTACATGATTTTTTTTGTGTGCCTGTGTAATAGAGCTATGGAGCTTTCAAGCTCCGTAGCAGCCAAAATTGAGACTTTGGAGCTTTGTGTCCATGGAGACATTTTTTAAGAATAATAAAATCTAAAACATACAAAAAATTCACCTAATTTGATCGAACGGCCATATCCTATTCATTTGTACGGGGTCCTTTTTCAAAACATCGCAAAATTAAAAACAAAAGTTATTTCAGTTTTTTAAGTATTTGACCATGTTGCCCCAAATATTTTTGAGCGAAAAAAAAATTTATTTTGGACGGTTTATGGTCTACCAATCAAAAGGATGCACTAAAATCACTTTCAAAACTAATTTTATCTGAAAGTATATCGTCTAACCTTTTGAATGAGAGGTTGCAAGATCATTTTGACAGAATCGTTTTACCATGGGAGTATCAGAAAGACGACTAAAAGGTCGTTAAAAATTTACTTTTTTTTTTGTCAATAATAGGCTGCCAATCTGAGCTGAAGGCATCTGGGGGTCTGAAAACTTCAGGATCCTATTTTTTTAGGTGTACTTTGACCTAATATAATTAATTTTTAAATATCTTTCGTGGGCCGATTCACTATATAGAACCGGGCATAGCCTTTGAGTGGAAGGAGAGGTGATGATGACGTCCATCTTGAGATAAGAAAAAATTCACGATGATCATAAATGGCGCCGAAAATTTTTCAAAATGACGATGATTTTTGATGTTTTGCAGATGATGATTTTAATTTTGAAAATTTTTATTCAAAAATATGCTTTAAAAAACTTTTCATTAAAAAAAATGTCTTTTTTTTGAAAAAAAAATAATTTGAGATGAGCACGTGAAACTTTGAAAAAAATTTTTTTATTGCTTATTTTTTACTCCAATTTGCCGCCATTTTATGTGACAATTTTTTGCACAAAAATTAAATTTTTGCATAAGTTTTTATAAAATCAATGTGATGCAAGTTCACATTTTAGTAAGATGTCATAAATGTTAATAATTTTCAAATTTTATTAAAAATTTTATTAGACTCATAGTCCTGTATAAATCTATAAAAAACAAGACGATGGCGATGATAGTTTTACTTCTATATTTTAATTCAATATCACTAAAATTATGCAAATTAATTTTTTAATGATATTTTAGAAACACAGTTTATAAGGTAACTATAACATATATGAACTTATAATATTAATGAACACGTGCTCCCTTTTTTTGATAACACAACACCTTCATGATTTAAACACTTTATAAAAAGATTTATGAAGCACAGCTTTTTAATTTGCGTGGATTTTTCGTTGGGATGCCAAATGAAGGATAAAGGTGTTGGTTATTGATAAATAATGATAACACAAGCTAATTAGTTAACAACAACGCTTTAATAATAAGAAGCGTACAGCTTGAGTTCTAAAGGAACACCCCTGCCAAAAGTATAAATATTCTACAGTATAGTCTCGAAAATATACTTAAGAACATGCTTGAGAATATGCTTGAGCATATAATTTGAGAATGTAGAATATGCTTGAGCATATATTTGAGAATGTACTATTATTGTCCAAATAAGAATATTCTCAAGAATATCCTAATCATTCTAATATATAATATTATTTTTCATTTTAGAACTTATTTGCACATGTAATCAAAAATTAAATTTCAATAATTTATATTATACATTAAATTTTTTAATTTACTTATAAGTATAATTTAATTAAAAAATTATAAATAATTTTTAATAAATTTGATTTTCAATGAAAATCATAGCAAAAATACAAAACCGAACAAGTCGATTTTGTAATATAATAAGTATTTGACAAGTTCTTATATGCAGTTGGAAAATCATTTTATTTATGACTTTAAAAAAATAGTAATCGCCACCTATTAATCATCTTAATTAGTTCATTTTGTCTAAAGTAGATGGCTTTTTTCAAAGTCATAAATAAAATGATTTTCCAACTGCATATAAGAACTTGTCAAATACTTATTATATTACAAAATCGACTTGTTCGGTTTTGTATTTTTGCTATGATTTTCATTGAAAATCAAATTTATTAAAAATTATTTATAATTTTTTAATTAAATTATACTTATAAGTAAATTAAAAAATTTAATGTATAATATAAATTATTGAAATTTAATTTTTGATTACATGTGCAAATAAGTTCTAAAATGAAAAATAATATTATATATTAGAATGATTAGGATATTCTTGAGAATATTCTTATTTGGACAATAATAGTACATTCTCAAATATATGCTCAAGCATATTCTACATTCTCAAATTATATGCTCAAGTATATTCTCAAGCATGTTCTTAAGTGTATTTTCGAGACTATACTGTAGAATATTTATACTTTTGGCAGGGACTGCTGTAACAATGTCAGTTCTGTATAGCAGAGGGCGTGTATTCAAACACACAAACACACACATACAAATAGTTGTAAGTTTTTAAATATAAATATCAAAAAAATAAATTAAAAACAAATATATGAGGGATTCCACTCCAATTGGGCCCAAGTTGAAATGATGGGTCTCAGAAATGGGTCCAAACTATTTTTTCCCAAAAGTACAAGTTTCCATACTAATTTTTAGTTCAAATGGTTTAAACGATTAAACATGTTTCTTTGTGCATAAGTTCATTTGAAAGAATCCAATTTCAAACAATTATAAATTATTTTTTGGACAAAAATTAATTAGTAAATGAAATTATTAAACATAATAATTAAATGTCACCGCAAAAAATTTATTAAATGTCATTTATTAAATTAGAATTTATCATTTACAATATTTTATCTATTTTCAAATAATAATTTAAAATATTTTTAATAAATAAGTGTTTGATAATGAATAAAAGGCAGTCATTGTTGTTTCTAGTTTATTTAAAAAATAGAATTTACTTGAATGAAAAAGAATTTACTTAAATAAAAATTTAAAAAAAGATAGAAAAACATAACCCGTGCAGAGCTCGGAAATCTAACATTTATTGCTTTTTTAAGTAATACAACTACTATTTCATTTCCTGTGATACCTTCATGGGAAGAATTTTAAAATATTTAAATATTTTTAGCAGAATGATATCTTAATGCTTTTTTAATTTCGTTTATAAGATAAGACTTGATTATTTTACTGAGTACAGATAATAAGGCCCTCATAAAACTTGTTGAATAATTTTATTGTTTGATGAATTATTTTGTGTTATTGTTTCTTTTGTCATTAGAATTGTAAAAGCTTTAGCAGTAAATATTGAAGCACTTGAGTTTAATTTAAATTCTAGTCTTAGATTATGATTCGAACAACAGATTGCTGAACCCTAATTGCTACCATTTTTATTTAAATATTTATTATGTAATTTTTACTTTTCAAGGTACAGAACCAAATAAATTTTTCTTTATTGTATAATTTTTAGCATGTTCACCTACTTTGGATTCAGATAAAATAATACACCCAAATACTATGAACAAGAAAAGTCAATTTATGGGTCTGGAGACCGCTATGGCTGCTCCACTTCATTTACAACGTTTGGAGCGAAGTTTAAATTTAAAACCTTATTTGTGTCAAGTAAATGCAGTGTTAAATCAACCAAGGTATTGAAAGTTTTATATAAAAATTTGTTTTGCCTATTAGGTATAATATATAAATTTGTATTCATTTTTAGCTATGATGAAGAACCTTCAGAATCATCCGATGAATCAGAAACTGATTTCAATGACTTGCTATTGCAACGCGAAGGTAAGATTGATAATAAATTAATTTTTAAATGATGAAATTCAATTATTATTATTTATTATTAACAGAACAAAGAAATAACAAGCTTAGATTGTTTAATTTGAGCGATGCTGGAGAAGAAAGACGTTGGCTACAAGATATATTATTAAGTGAGGGTACTGATAGTTCATCAGAAAGTTCAGATTCAGATACTTCCGTAACAGAAGAAGATTTCAAAAATATGTTAAAATATCATTTAATAAGAAAAAAATATCAAGCTCGATTTTATCAAAAACCAGAGGTTAGAAATTATTTTAAATTCTGTTAATTATTAAAATTCTTCCTCTCGTTACGTTACTTTTGTTAATTTCAGAATATTCAGTATCAATATTACAGTGCAGGTTTATTATCAAATCATGATAGGTTTCTTGAACATCAAAAACAAATTGTAGGAAATAGGAAGAAAAAAGAAAAAAAAGTTGAAAAAAAATGTACAAAAGCTAAAAAAGATAAAAACACAAATCATAAAATGGATCAAGAAATTGGGGTATGAATATTTACATTGTTTTTAGTATAAATAATCTTAGAACTCGTTTTTGTACACTTAGGAACATGAATATCCAAGAGAAAAATGGAATTTAAATATGTTAAAAGAAGAAGCTAACGAAGATTTAGATCCGGAAGGTCTTAATAAAAATCAATCTCGCGGACGAGCTAAAAAAAAACACAATCCTAAAAATCCAGAATTTATGGCAATTAAAAGACAAAAAATATGGGTGTTAATGTCAAAAAAAGAATTAGGTAAAGTGCAAAGAGCAAAAATTAATAATCACAAAGAAATGTTGATAAGTTGTAAAAAAGTTTCACAACATTGCATGAAATATTGGAGACAAAAAGCTATGCAGGTAAAATTTAAATTAAAGCTACATTTTATGGTATTATGTTTTTTTTATGAACATTATCATAAAAAATATTTTAGTCGCAAAAAAATATGAAAGAAACAATATGGAGAGCTAAGAGATTAACAAGAGAAATGCAAACATATTGGAAACGTTATGATCGAGTGGAACGAGAAAATCGTAAAAGGCTTGAAAAAGAAGCAGAAGAACAACGTAAATTAGATGTGGAGTTAATAGAAGCTAAACGTCAACAAAGAAAATTAAATTTTTTAATAACACAAACAGAATTATATGCTCATTTTATGTCACGTAAATTAAGAAAAGTATCATCGGAAGAACAAAATAAAATCTTAAGTCAATTAGATGAAAAAAGAATTCCCAGATTAATTGGATTAGATAATTATGATAGGTTTGTAAAAATGTACTCAATGTTTTTTTTTGCATTTGATGTTTGTATTAAAATAGTATGAAAAATATAGCGAAGTAATGAAACAAAAAGCAAAAAAGAATGCTTTGGCAGCATTTGACCATGACAGGTCAAGAGCACAACATTTTAATGCCTCTAAGTCATTGCGAGATTGGAGTTCAAATGATCCACCAGAAAATAGAGAACATTCTCAGCCTTCTATATTTGAAGGCGTTTTAAAATCTTATCAATTAAAAGGAATGAATTGGTTAGCAAACCTTTACGACCAGGTGTGAAATTTATTAATAATTTTTTTCTTCTTCAATATTTCAACCAAAAATTTGTATAAATAGGGTATTAGTGGAATACTGGCAGATGAAATGGGTTTGGGAAAAACGGTACAATCCATAGCATTTCTTTGCCATATTGCAGAAAAATATTGTAAGAAAATTTTACTTATTTTAATAATTTCTCACCTTGTCCAGTTTAAAATAATTTCACATAAATTTATTAATTAAAGCAATTTGGGGACCTTTTTTAATAATATCACCTGCTTCCACTTTACACAACTGGCAACAAGAAATGGCAAGGTTTGTTCCTAGCTTCAAAGTTGTACCATATTGGGGTAATCCACAAGAACGAAAAATATTAAGACAGTTTTGGGATACAAAAGATTTACATACACGAGAAGCTTCTTTTCATGTTGTTATTACAAGTTATCAACTAGTTATTACAGATTATAAATATTTCAATAGAATTAAATGGCAGTATATGATTCTCGATGAAGCACAAGCTATAAAAAGTAGTAACAGTATGAGATGGAAATTACTTCTTGGATTTAATTGTCGTAATCGTTTACTTTTAAGTGGAACGCCAATTCAAAATAGTATGGCAGAATTATGGGCTCTTCTTCATTTTATTATGCCAACATTATTTGATTCTCATGATGAATTCAATGAATGGTTTTCAAAAGATATCGAGAGTCATGCAGAAAATAAAACTGGAATTGATGAAAGTAAGATTGAAATTTAATTTTTTTTAATTTTTTTTTAATACTAACTTTTAATAAATTTAAATAACTTTCAGAACACTTGTCGCGTCTGCATATGATATTAAAACCGTTTATGTTAAGAAGAATTAAGAAAGATGTTGAAAATGAACTTTCTGATAAAATTGAAATTATGGTTTATTGTCCACTTACAACAAGACAAAAATTGCTTTATTCTGGTATATTTTTATAAAATTTATCAAAAGTTTTTTATTAAAAATAAAATAATAATATGCAAACAATATTTTCATATATTTTTAGCTTTGAAGAAAAAAATCAGAGTAGAAGATTTACTTCATTACTCAGTAGGAGATACTGGTTTAAATGATAAAAATTTTACATCTAATTTAATGAATCTAGTCATGCAGTTTCGAAAAGTAATAAAAAAATATTTTTAAATTAAAAAATTAAATTTTTTTTAAGTCATAAAATATTATTAATTTGCTTTTTTAGGTTTGCAATCATCCAGAACTTTTTGAACGCAGAGATGCAAAATCTCCTCTCTGTATGTCTCCGGAAGCTTTTGAAATGCCTACATTAGTTTATAAAAGTGGTATTTTAAATACATCTTTCCCATCCAAAGAACACATTCTCTATAATAAATTTTTTATTTTTGCTACTGAATATATTCATGGTAATTTAAATTGTCAAAATGGTTCCTTATTAAATAGTGCATTTTCGTTTTCTCGTTTTATAAATTTGTCTCCAATGGAATTAAATCAAATATTTGTTATCGGAATACTTTACAGGTAATTTATAGGTTATTTTATTAATATTATTGTATAATAATAAATAACTATTACATATTATGATTTTTTTGTAATATAAAAAGTATTTTTATGTTAGGTTATTCAATACATGGCAATTCAGAAACAAACATTTAAAAAAACAATATTATGAAATTTGGTCTGAATTTAACAAAACTCCTCTAAATTATTTGTTATATTTAACTAAAAATTTAGAGTTATTATCATCATCAATTGCTAATGAATTATTATTTACGCAAAATATTTTATACGGGGAAACATTTTATTGCCATTCGACTCATCTTATATACTCAATGCCTGAAACTGTATCTCATAGGATATTAAGAAGTAAAAAAATTTCCAATCAAGTAATAAAAATTGAAAAGCCAATTGTATCGACTCAGGAAGAAGGTGAAGATTTGAAAGTTCCATTATTATTAGAACATCCGTACATTCCAAGACCAACTGTTGTAAGAGATTGTCAACCGACTTGTGTGCCTGGGTTTATTTCTGAAAAAACTCTTAAAGTAAGTAAATTATGGTTTAAAAAAAAAACTGTTTTTACTTTAAATTTTTTTTTGTTTTAAAATTTTAGATAGTAACTAGTCAAAGAAAACTATATGTAAGTAATTGTACTGCTGCCCTTGCTTGGAAGAGGTATGAACAATGTGGTGGTATCTTTACTCAAAGAATCTTATGGCTTGGCTGTGATATATATGATAATATAGCTCATAAAAATTGTTATGTACACTCGGCTTATCAAAATAAATTTTCTTATGAAATGGTCGGTGGCTTAACAGCTTCTAGACCTCGTTCTGGATGGTCTAATATCATTGTACCAGGTGAATAAAGTATATCTTATGTTAAAAAAATCTTTTTTAATTAATTAATTTATTATATAATTTTTTAGATAAACAAACACTAGTAACAGATGCCGGTAAATTAGCGGTTCTAGATAGCCTATTAAAACGTTTAAAAGAGCAGGGTCACAGAGTTTTGATTTATTCTCAAATGACTAAAATGATAGATTTGTTAGAAGTAATGCATTATTACTATTTTTCATCTAAGACATTGAAAAATACAAATTAAAATATTTTTCAATTTATTTTTTTATAGGAGTTCATGTTTTATAGAAAACATACTTTTATGCGTCTAGATGGTTCTTCAAAAATTTCTGATCGCCGAGATATGGTTGCCGATTTTCAAAAAAGGTTAGATTTAATTATTTTTTTTTATTTACGAAATAAAAAGCATGAAATTATTTAAGCAAATAACATTTAAAATAAAAATTTTAGAGCAGACATATTCGTATTTTTATTGAGTACAAGAGCAGGGGGTCTAGGAATTAATTTAACTGCTGCCGATACGGTGAGTGTAAAATTTAACAAATAGTATACTTAAAAGAGGAATGATTTACACATTTTCATAATTCTGACTTATTTATAACAGAACATAAATCTCCAAATTTTATTTAAAATTTAAAAACCCTAAATTTTTAAAAATTTATATTAAAATCATTTTAAACTGTTATGGTTCTGCTAGTTATCCACTGCAAAGATAAAAAATGTATTACAGTTAGTTAATGCGAAGAATAATAGAATTTATTTAAAGATTTTAAAGGGAAAATTTATTTTTTGAATAATTATCATTTTATCATTATAGGATCTTGCAAATTCATCTAATTATACAAAATTTATTTTTTATTGACATTAAATTTGGAAATCAAACAGTTTATTAGAAAATTCAAGAAAATGAAACTTTTAATTACTTAAAATTGTTTAAAATCACTATTTAATTCAACAGATATTAGTAGCTTTAAGACATAATTTCTGACCAATCTCTGGGTTATAGAAATTTTAGCTTAGAGTTTATAAACTAAAAGCTATGTTTATTGTCTGCGAGTACAGAGTTGGAGTCTACAATACTATATCTAAGAGTTTATTCGTTTTTGGCAAGTGAACACCAAACCTAAAAGAATTTTTCGTTACCCAGAGAAGAATTAATGTTTATTTAATTCTTTAGAGAGGAATTATTTTGAGGTTAATTCTTTAAAAAATAGTATATTAAGTATCAAAAGCGTAAAAGTTTTGGCACTAGCGTGAGCACAAGGGCAAAGCCGGGCATCACCGGGAGAAAAGATCCACGCTAGACATGGATTTCAGTCATGTCAGCCTTAACTCGAAAATGTTATGTTAGACTTTGTAAAAAAGTCACGTGATGACACCAAATATACAAGTTAGCGTCTGCTATGGTATAAAGTGCGCTGCTGTTATTTAATTAAACTAGATTCAACTGCGCTTCGCGCACAGATTGATGAATTGAGTTAGGATACGTTTGTAATTTATGAAAAAAAAAAATAAACTACTTAGATGAGTAAAAAATATTTATTTTTAGAATAGGAGGACAGATCGTCCATACTATGAGAAAAGTTAAAATTTAAAAAAATTTTTAAAAATTATCTATGGAGAGGGAAACCGCGCTCTTTAAAATTTATTTATTTGCGTATTAATAATTAATTATAATTTATAATTTATTAATTATTCACGTATTTATTAGTTAATTAAGCAATTTATGATAAATATTTCATTTATTATCTTAATTTTATTTGATTATTTAAGAATTAACAGTTTTTCCCACCATGAACTTCTTGAATTTTTTTTTTTTATAGATTCAACTTCAGTTTACTCAGAGACCAAATTATGTTGTTTTTATTTAATTTTTATAATGAAAAAAATGTTTTAAAATGAAAATAGAAATTATCTGATTTTTAAGCTATTAGCGATTTATCTATCTTAGTAGTTTATACTCCCTACTAAAACAAACAGCGACACGCGGCCCACCAGCAGTCCTAAGGTGATCCTCCATCGGGCCGCGTGACTTATGGTAACAATCTGCCCATTTGCTTTAGTAGGGATATACAATTAGAAATTTGTATAGATTTTTTCTGAGAGGTTGCTCTGCTTAAATTTTGCATGAAAATTTAAATTAATGCTTGAAAATTCAAGGAAATGAAAAACAGAACACCTAGGAGTATGAAGAGAAATCATTTGTAGAAATTCTTACAGACGCATTACTGGCTACTTTAAATATTATTTTGTCATTCCCTTAAGGGGGATAATTGGGTACGGCGCTCGAATTTCGATTGATTTTTTAGTGGATATAAAAAAAGAACGGTTAGAGGTAATTTAATGCAATTTTTTTTATTAACTAATAATGTCTTTAAGAATACAAAAATAATTTTTTTTTTTTTGTTTCTATGACGTCATGCCAGTGTATGATATATTATTGAGAGGCACTAAAAAAAAAGGTGATTTGCGCCGTGCAGCATAACCCAATTTAGGATCATCTGAAAAAAAAAAAATATATATTATTTTTCTTAAAGCTTAAAGCCAGGGAACAACGTAAAGTTTTTTCAAAAATTTTCATTTTTCACGCTGTGGCGGAAAAAAAAAAAAAAGTCAAAAAAGTGCCCTGTTTTTTTTTTTGTAATTGGTCCTAAAAATTTTCTGGGGCAGTTATAAAAAAAAACGATACGTTGTTCCCTGGCAAATACTGTGAAAAGTGACTTGTGAAAAGGGCAAATTAATCGGTTGAGTAGTTTTTCCGTTATCGTGCACGGCGATTTGAAAAAACACGTTTCGAGAAAAACGCGTTTAAAGTTTGAAAACAAGTTTTTCCATACATATAATTAATTTTTTTTTTATTTTTATTTTTTTTCTGTTTGTATAAGTTATTAGGAAGAGAATAAAATACGAAAATTGAAAATCGGTTCAGTAGTTGTGGAGTTATCTCATTCAAAAGATTAAAAAACGCGTTTTTAAAAAATGAGCAAAAATTTTAAACGTCGAAAAAAACAAAAATATGAGTTGAAAATTACTTAAATACTTAACTGACCAATCTTCTGCGATTCCGGGACCATACAGCAATCCTTCAACTTCCTCAAATTCCATCTCTTGAGCAGCATTTTCTTCTCTTAATTCCATTTTCCGGTTTTTAGCTAACTCGGTACTTAAAATGCTGTCTGATGCTTTATTTTCAATATTTTTAACACTAATACACAGTATATGTGTTTGTATATATGTATAATATCAATATAATATGATAATATAACAAAATAATTAAATTTTAGACCTATTAACGGTATTCAAGCAGCAGCTGCGTTCAAATTTTAAAAATATACGTCTGCGGCGCGCGCTATTATGCCTCATAGAATCAAAAATAAAGCGAATTTCAAAACAAAAATTTTTTTCCATATTCTTGAAACATATATGAATACATTAAAAGAATAAAAAAAATTTCGATTACGGAAAAAAAATTACCCAATGATCCCCCTTAAGGAAACGTAACCATGACCTTGCTTATTGTTTCTAATTTCTATTTTTTTCTTAAATTTTTAACTAAATTCTCTTCTCAAATTTATTTCTAACAGTCAATGTTATGATTTTTCTGTCATTTGGCTCTAATCCCGATTTAAGCCTTTTAAACGTACACTTTTCACCCTCACCTTCACATTAATTAATCTGAATCCCCTTCTGCGTACTCAAAAGTTTCTTCACTGCCGACACATTCTTTCATATGCACTTTCCTCTAAAGTATCTCTCACCCGCAAAATCGGAAAAAATAAAAGGAACTTTCAAATATGAATTTTTCAAAAAGCGGAATTTTTTTTCTTCTAATTGGCCTGCGATTGGCCTAAGTTTTCCTATGTACTTTTTGTTGATAAAAAGATTTTGAGGGATGTCGGTCTTTAAAAAAACAAACTTAAATAATCTTCCATTTTTCGGGTTTCTCTCTCATCGCATGAAAATTCTGACTCAATTTTTGGATTCCTCGGAAAATTTCACTATGAACCCTCTTTTTTGAGACATTTTGAACCTTACACACTGAGAAAAAATGTAGAGGAAAATGTACATTTGCAACTGGAAGATTTTACTATTAATTTTAGTAAAATTATCCGAAGAATTGAAAATAGTACATTTTACTATAATTAAGGGTAATTTTTCTTGAGTAAGATTTTCTACAAAATATTATTATACTCTCACTCTCTCACATGTGTATAACTTTTATTTTTTTTTTTTAATTTTTTAAAAAAAATTTTTTTAATTATTTTTTTTTTTTTTTTTTAATTTATTTTTTTTTTAATTTTTTTTTATAATTTATATTTTATAATTTATACAATTTTCATTCCTTATATAGTATCTGAAATCAAATTTTGTCACTTGCGAGAAAAAATATGTAAAATAAATTCTACTAAAATTAAGGGTAATTTTTTTTTCCTTTACGAGTAGTTTATAAAATACATGTTGGTAAAAAATAACATAAAACGCCATTTTGACAACTTCAAATTATTTTACTAATCAAAAGGGTAATTTTTACCAATACAATTTTGTGAGTGCAGTAATGCTGTATAAATAAAAAACAATAATAATTCGTAAAATTGACAATAAATATTAAAAATTTCTCAAAAAAGTGGGCCTATGGTAAAATTTCCCGAGGGATCTAAAAATTGAGACAGAATTTTTATTCGATTACAGGAAAATCCGGAAAATTTTGGATAATGGAAGGTTATGAAAATTCGTGTTTTGAATTTTTAATTACTTTATTTAAAGGTCGAAATCCTGAAAAACTATTTACCAACAAAAAGTACATGTGAAAAGACAAATTTTAAGGCCAATTATATGAAAAAAAACACGGTTTTTGAGAAATTCATATTTGAAGATTCCTTTTAGTTTTTCCGACTTTCTGACTTTTCTTGAGATTTTTCCGAAAAACTAATGGTAGTTTCGGATTCTGCGAAAAATTTTACATACCCCCCGTAGTTGAACATTATTTTTTAGCTGTATGTAGAGTGGTGAAAAATTAAAATCGAAAAATTTTGTCAGATTTTTGCAGCAAATTTGAACAAAAAAAAAATCGAAAAACAGCTGCCATTTTGAAACCATTGAATCTAGCACCTTAAAAATTAGCATGGTATCGTATTTTCACATAGTAAATCCAGTCCAATGGGTTTTTTTAAGATCCCAGATTTTGACCTGCCTTTTAT
Source organism: Anagrus nilaparvatae (assembly GCA_022575985.1). NCBI lineage: Eukaryota > Metazoa > Arthropoda > Insecta > Hymenoptera > Mymaridae > Anagrus > Anagrus nilaparvatae. The sequence goes on from JAKSXM010000007.1 coordinate 34,404,186, forward strand.
GTTAGTTACACTAAGAATAACTCATATATATTATGCGGAATAGCAACATGGGCGAGTTCTACGTATCATCAGTGCCTCGATCAGTGCCGAAACACCTTTACATAACCTAGTTAAAAAGTAATATTTTCTGACTTGTACGACCCACCTTTTTGCCTTTTTTTCCCTTTTGTTGTAAAATGTTGTTCTAAACTTGTTATAAAAACGTAAGACCGGTTTATGACTATACATCCTAACTGCATTGCTAAGTGCTAAGTACAGTACAAAAATATTACGTAATAACACTATTATTATGAATCCCTAAATCAAAATAGGTAATTTTCCAATTCCTAAAGTACCTCTCTCTATAGACATGTTCTATATTCAAAGTGCATTATGTCGAATGTAATTACTGACCCTCAGAACTATACGCTCCGATAAGCCTTCGCATTTAACAAAAATAAACTTTTTTACAATTCTTTAGAAATTTTAATCCCCTCTTTTATATACTTGTTTAATTGAATTTTCCATATATTGTTAATAAATATTCAGGAATAAAACTTTTTGGGTCCACTGACGCACACTGAACCAAAAAAGTATAGAGAATTACGCCCATGGCTACATTTGTCCAAACCCAAAATTTTTAGAATTTTACAGATTTGATTTTCTCTTTTTTACAGCACTTAAAAATTTGTTTCATCTTTGGTGTTTTTTAAAATATAGTCTTTGGACTTTTAAAAAAGTCAAAAGGCGTAATTTCTTATCGTAAATTTTCGTAGGATTCGATTCCGGAAATCAAATGTTTTGATATAAATGCACGTGAAAATAAAAATTTAGAATTTTTTTCAAGTTTCAAAAAACTGCTTCACCTTAGATGTCGCCACAGAAAGTTCATCACAACAGTTACCACCAAAGAATTTTGGCCCATGAAAACTGCATACAAAATAAAATATAAACATATTTTTTGAATAGGCATCTATATGACCATCAGTGATTTTTACACGTATATTTTTAATATCAATTTGACACAAAAAATTTAACGAATAACACGAAAAATTTAACCACCCTATATAATTTGACACAAAAAAATTGACCTCAAAAAAAAAAAGAAATTATCCTTATGTGGTCCATTTTTTTTCCTTGTTAATTTTTAAAACTCTTGAATGGTTGAATTAAACATAGAGATTGATTTTTACAAAAAATTTTGCAGCAAAGATTAAAATGTTCTTTTCAACATTTAATCTTCATTCAACTTTTATTCTTTTTTTTCGGTCAACTTTTTAGTGTAAATCTTGTAGGTGTTTAGATTTTTTATATCAAAAATCAAAATTATAAATATCCGTGTAAAAATCACTGGTGGTAAAATAGAATCGTATCTAAAAAAATGTTTTTATATCTTACACTGTATGCAATTTTTATGCATCAACATTTTTTGGTAGTTAACTTTTGTGGAGAACTGTCTGTGGCAAAATCTCCGGTGACGTAGTTTTTCGGTGGCTCAAGTCATACATATCTTCCATTTTTTTTCTTGTCAGCGGCCAGAAAACACATATTTTCCGGCCGCGGCGCGATTAAAAAATACGTGTTTTTTTGCCACTGACAAAGAAAAATTATGTTTTGCCCTCGGCCGCAAAAAAAAGAATGTCCCAGATCGTAGTTTGTCAACCTCGGCTTCGCCTCAGATTGCAATTTGCGTGTGATCTGGGCCATTCTTTATTTTTGCGGCCTAGAATAAAAGTATACTGTCCATCGTATAAATTTAAAAATTATTTTTTTAGCATAGAAATCGAAAGTTGATTATTTTATCTCTTGGAATTTTTTTTAACAGAACTCTTCATCGAAAATAATGGCTTTTATTTTATTCAATTATTTTATTCAATTTGGTAATTATCTGCCCAGCCACTCGATACCTGATTAAAAAAATTCTGACTTTATTAACTTGCATTTTATGCGAAATTTTGCGTATGTTTGTAAATTTTAGTATAACTTGAGAAAAAAGAGACAATAATTGAAATACGCAATCATAAAAATTTTCAAAAAAATAGGGTATTTTTTATTTTTTACTATTATTTTTTATTAATTTAATCACAAAGGAGCTATCAATTTTATCTTTAACAAATATATTTTTCTGTCGCAAATATATTTTCACAAATATATTTTTCTGTCGCAGAAAAATTTTATACGACCCTTGGCCATTAACAATGAATGACCCAAATCGCACTAAACTGCGATTTGGGTCATCCTTTATTTTTCTGGCCTACGATCGTAATATACTATTTACGTTTTATTAAAGAAAATCATCTTTTTTCCTTCTTTTTTACATTTTATAATTAAAAATTTTTTTTTTTTTGGTAAAGAATTACCAATAATTAACTGCAATGTTTTTGTTTCTATAAAAATAAATCAATTTGGCAAAATAACATTCAAAGTCATAATAACTTTCAAAGAACGCACTTATATACCTGCAAAATAAATAATTTAAATAATTCACTTTACTTTACCCATTATAAAAATTTAAACAATAAACATATTCAATTTTGAGGTTAGAAAATTTGGAATTTATTATTTATTTCAAACATTATTTATACAAATAGATATAATAATCATTAAATTAATAAAGTTTATTAAATTCATTAAATTCACACATAACCTCTCGATTTGAATTAATAATGTTTATGTTATTTTGAATTTAAAATTTTTTATGTGTATGTTTGTTTACATTATTGTGAGAACCAATCAGTATGACTTTATTCCGATTACACCTAGCAACCGTTGCGATGAGCCATCTATTTTTTAGGATAGGATTAAAATAATTATTTTTTTCTCTTTATTTAATAATATCTTTTAAAGATAATCTTGTTTGAATTTTATGGTTTGAGACGGACTATTTTTTTTTCTTTTATTAGGATTGTTTTTTAATTTCGAATGATTTAAATTTTAAAATTTTAAATACAAATATTCTGTATTAATATACTAATAAAACATATATTTTTTTTAGAATTGAAAAAATAATTAAGGAATTAAACATGCATAACTAAAAATTACTTTTGTAATTAAAAAGAAATAAATTTTTGAGAGACAGGTGTAAATAACGAAAAACTTTTTTTAAATTCTAAAATTTTAGTTATCTTAAATAATAATATTACCCACGCTAAAATATTTAAATACATTATTCTTAAAAGATATTAAATAAAGAGAAAATAATTATTATTTTAATATTTAATATATAAAAAACTAAATAACAGCAACGCACACTATACTATAGCTGACGCTAACTTGTATATTTGGTGTCATCACGTGACTTTTTTACAAAGTCTAACGTAACATTTTCGAGTTAAGGCTGACGTGACTGAAATCCATGTCTAGCGTGGATCTTTTCTCCCGGTGATGAGTGATATGTTTTCACGCTATACCTAGGCGTAGAACGAGTGCAGAAAATTCTTTACGCACGAGTTTTACGAGCGGGAGGGCAAAAACAATGTTTTAAATTTATTATTTTTGAGCAGTATTCAAACAAATATAATTTTTTTAAAAAGAATTAATCTCAAAATAATTCCTTTTTAAAGAATTAAACAAACATTAATTCTTCTCTGGGTAACAAAATTCAAAAAAAAAAAATTATTCTTTTTGAATACTGTTTAAAAATAATAAAATTCAAAATAATTTTTTTTTTTTAAGTTTTATATGTGATACCATTGAAAAATTAAATAATGAAGTTAGCTTTAATAATAATTTTACTATTATACATATGAGTATACGTAGCTTCAATAAAAATTTTGATTTGCTTGAATACCACATAATTCATTTTTTAAAAGCTAAGCCTTCAATAATAGTATGTTCTGAATCTCGGAATCTAAAATATCCTGAATTTTATAACATAAATGGATACCAGCTTTATTATAATGATAGTAAAATAAATATAACAGATGGTGTAGTTATTTACATTAGCAATAATATTCAGTATAATGAAAAAATTACTGAATACGAAAACTGTAAAATTTTAACGTCTCAACTAAAATTAAATTCCAAATCCTATTTAACTATTTCCACATTATACAGAGGTCATCATCACTTTGATAGTAATGATTTAATCAACTCTGTCAAAAAATACTTAATAAAAAACAATGATACAAGTAATCATATAATACTCGGTAATTTCAACATTGATATTTTGAAAACTACTGAAGAATCAGAAAGTTTGCTCAATTCCATCAGTGAGTGGGTATATCCCTTTAATACAATACTAATGCCCAATGAAAAAATCAATAGAGTAAATGTTGGATGCTGCATAGACCATGTATATTGTAAATCTGACTTTAATAGAAAGTCTTTCATTTACTCTTACATTTATCCTGAACATTATCCTATATACTGTGAAATAGATATAAATCATAACCAATGCTTTAATAATTCCCATAAAATGCTAAATTACAGAAAATTGCTAAATAACATGAGCAAAATTGACTGGAACTTTATATACAATTTGTCTGATACAAATTTAGCTATAATAGAACTTATCAATGTTATCAAATATAGTATAGAACAAGCCACAACAACTATAAAGAGAAATAATATAGCTATGAAGGGATGGGTGACATCTGGTATTCACACTTTTATTACAAATAAAGAATTTTTATATCTTTTACATAAAAACAATTTGGAAAACGATTCGTTGAAACAGAACTATAAATCATATCAAAAAATATTAAACAATGTAATTAAAGCAGCCAGAAGAATTTATAAAAATGAATTGTCAAAAAAATCTAGCAAAAATTTAAAAATATGTGGGAATTTAATAAAAATAACTGGTAGACTTGAAAGTAACAAGCCGAAAAATGACATTGACTTCATTAAAGTAGATGGTAAATAAATCACAAATGGACTTGAAACAGACGTTTTCAACAACTTCTTTACTAATATAAGCTTTGACCTAGCAAAAAACATTGACAGCAATAACACGGATAATGACAGGCTTAATGAATTGCATCTTCCTGACCTTAACACGTAAAGTTTGTATATGTTTCCCACTAATAAGAATGAAATTGAAAAAACTATTATGGAACTCTAGAATAAAATGGCAGGGTGGTATAGACAGAATAAGCTCAAATGTTTTAAAAATATTAAGCAACTGTATTTCTGAACCATTAGCGAATATTTTCAATCCATATATTGCTGAAGATCAATGGCCAAATTACCTAAAACAATCTGAAATCATTTCAATTTTCAATTCAGGTAAAAAACATAATGTTACTAACTACAAGCTAATTTCATTAATTTCAAACCTGGCAAAAATATTTGAGAAAATAGTGCACCATAGATTAGCAACTTTTATTGAAAAGAGTAATATCATCTCTGATAAGCAATTTAGTTTTATAAAAGGAAGAGGATCAAAAGAAGCTTTCGCAGAACTTACCAATATTCTCGAGAGCATTAATAATAATAAATCGTCTATAGTGATCTTTATAGATTTGTCAAAAGCTTTTGATACTGTGAATCACGAGCTTCTTAAAAAAAAATTATATTGATATGGTATTAGAGGAATCCCATTAAATCTCTTATGTAGTTACTTTAAAAATAGGGTACAAAAAGTCAAAATCCAAGATCTATTAAGTGCTCCTAGTATAATAACTACTGGAGTACAACAGGGTACAATAGTAGGTCACCTTTTATTTATATTATACGTAAATGACCTACTTATAGAAAATAGCAGCATCTTATACTATGCAGACGACACTGCAGTTATAAGCATTGAAAATTCATGGACTACTGCAGAAAAAGAAATGAATTCTAAGCTATTAATTATCAACCAATAGTTCAAGAACAACAAATTAATTTTCAATATTAACAAAACTACATATGACCTTTGGCTGCTATGCAAATAGATGATTACATTATAAATATAAACATAGACAATAAAACTATAAAAAGAGTGGAATCATTTATAAGTATCTTGGTCTCACTTTTGATTTTAACTTAAAATGGGATTCCCATATTAAAAACATCTTGAAAAGTCAATATAAACTTAAGCATATTGACAAAAAAATAAAAAATACGCTATATTTTGCTTTTTGCCACAGTATATTGAATTATGGAATACTAGCCTATGGTAGAGCATATAATAGTGAAATTGGTCCTCTACTAAACATACTCAACAAAATACTATCAAGAATTCAAGATTTAGAAGCAGGTATACTAAATGTTAAAAAAACTTATGAACTAAATTCTCTACTTTATCACTTTGAAAAATTAAGTACAATATTTGAAAAAAACTCTAGTCGAACAAAAAATAATAGTTTGGAAATTCCAAAAATACGCAAAGAAGCATATAAAAAAAGGTCATACTATGCAGTAATAAATAAATTTAACTCATTACCTCATCACTTAAAAATAATCAACAACAATACCCATAATGAAGAAGCAGAAAAAATTGAAAGAATAAGGAAGACTCAACTTAAAAATTATCTCAGTAATAAATAAAAATAATTAAAAAACTAAGCAAATAGATATATAATAACAAACCATTATAATTAAATTCCAAAAATTAAAATTAATATTTAAAAATTATAAATTATAAATTATATGTCTTTATTATTAAATTTAAAAAAAAAATTTATTATAATATATCAAATTAATTGTAAATATGACTTGATTTTTATTAGATCAATAAGATTTATATTTTAATTATTATATATTATATATCTTAATTATTGTATAAATTTTCTAGTATTTATAACTATTATTATATTATAAAAATTATCCCTTTTGGACCAGTACCCTAACACAGACTTTAATAGTCTCTATTGAAATACATATATTTTTCTATTATCTCTGGGTAATAAATAAATATATAAATAAATAAATAATAATATATCAATACAATTATTTAATCTTAATAATACTAGAAAAATTTACATATAAAATAGGATAATATAATTAATTAAAATAAATTAATAATCAAAAATTGTATATAATGTAGCTAATTAATAAAAAAAAAAAAATAAAAATAAGTATAATGTGTACATTTGGTGGTGCATATTAGACCAGTGTATAATACAGAAGATAATATATTTAAAATACATATTGAAGCATTTACCCCTGGGGTGTATTAACCCATACAGTTTTTTAATAAAATCTTAAAATTAAAAATGATACGATATGGCTTGTTGTGGGAGGTTAATTTGAAATTAATTATTTAAAACAATTTTAAATTTGGGAAATAATAAAAAGTTTATGATTTATTAAATAAAATGATTTTTTTTATTGTTTACAATTATTTTTAATTATTATATTTTTTAATCTTGATTTTATAAAGAACATAAAATTATTAAATTTATTTTTACTAATTTTTATACACATATTATAAAAAGTAACTAAAAAAAAAAGTAATTAATTATATTAAATCTGAAACGTATTTACAAAAAATAAAATAAAAGTTTTATTACTAGCTGTAATTAATTAATGCTCCATTTTATACATCAATAGTAATGTATTCGCGATGGAAAACATAACCTGGTTAGACTTTATTTTTATATCACCGGCCTCTAGGTATCCTACAGGTTCCGTGTCCTCGGAGGAGAACCTTCGAGGATAATTCGCCTGAGGGTAACCAGCAGGCCAGCGACACTAATGTTCACAACCGGGGAAGATCACCGAAGAAAGATGTTTACTCTAGCGATTACCGCCAAATAATAGCGAAATTTTGGGCGTGCATTTTGGTAACAATAGGAGCGCTGACTTTGCGAGAGACCTAGCGTGCGCATCATAACTGATATTATATAGAGCACTCTAGTGGAGCGATAAATAAAATATTTGAATAATTTTTAATATATATTATATATTATACCCGTGGTATAATGCTTCAATATATTCTAACATAACACATTGTATATGCTCAGTTTTAATATTCAAAACCATGTTAGCTCTTTGGTGCTTCTTTATTGTGTAATCGCAATCTAAAAAGGTAGCAAGAGCTTAAATATTTTGTTTATTATCATTCATGAATACGAATTCATGTAATTTATAAATAATATTTAACTTAACTGCTTTTTATTTGTTAAATGTGGTCGCTTATCGTTGTACATCACATCAATAACAGTTAATAATATTTTTAAAATTAAAATTATGAATTTTAACTTTAAATTTTTTTGATTTTATTTTTGATTTTTAAGGAAAAAACTTTGAGAAAAAATAAATGTTTCATCGGGTGCTAACGAGGATTGAACTCGTGATCTTCTACTTGTCGAGTAGACGCTTATATTATTTCTAAGTTTTTTCCTTAAAAATTAAAAAATAAAATAAAAAAAATTAAAAAAGTTAAAATTCATAATTTTAATTTTAAAAATATTATTAAACTGTTGTTGATATGATGTACGACGATAAGTGACCCTATCTCACAAATAAAAAGCAGGTCATAGTCTTGGAATATCCGTGAAACCACCTCTACATAATTTTGAAAATGGATGAATCGAGTTGAAACCTTTTGCATTCTCTTCAGAAAGATGTTATTAAAAAACGCCGGAAGGAAAATATGTTAAAATGAAGGGGGCATTTTCACCCCAATTTTTCCCCAGATTTATCCTACAAATATATAAAATTTTTAATTTTTTAATTTTGAGGAGTGCCTATAGGTTTTTTGCGTCATAGAATTCAAATAATTTTTCACGCCTTTTGCCCCCAAAATATATATAATTTTTTAAAAGCACTGTTCTTTCTAATTTTAAAATGTCTTCATGGGTTTTCGGATCACGAAATTCAATGATGCCTTAAAAAAGATAATTAAGGTATTTCTGGGATGGATTTTGACCATTTTTTGCCCCATTTTACCCCCAAAATAAGTAATTTTTTAAATTCACTGTTCCTTCTAATTTTAATATGTCTTGCCATAAAATTTAATAAATATGTCAGAAATGCTATTTAATGCCTTCCCGAGGGTGATTTTGGCCTTTTTCGCCCCCTTTATATGTAATTCTTTATATGCGAACATGTGTGAGACTCAGCGAAGCCACTGAAAATTTGTAGATTTATCTAATAATTCCTTATAAACCATAAAATTCTGATTTCTTAATCAAAACGCTGCCAAGTAATTGGCACTATGATTCCTTATTAACAATAACAAAATGTTCTGAATGGTCTATTTTATCTAGTAAAAACGATAATTCTAGATATTAGTACTTTCATGGAAAAAATTAAATACTACGTTCCAAAAGAAAAAAGATATTGCTATTTTTTTTATTTTTTTATGTAAACAATTTTTTAGAAAAAAATTTTCAGCAAATTAAGTATCATTTGGAGATATCGAGTAAAAAATACTTCTAGATATCAGTACATTGATGAGAAGAAATGAGGTGTTACATCCAAATTAAAAAAAAAAAAAGTACCTCGAGATTTTTTGGTAAAAAAAATTTTGAAAAATAAATTAGGTCTTAATGTCATACTGGTTGTGAAATGTCACCGGCTACAGTCCAACATACATACATACATACACACACACACACGCACACACATACACACACACTCACACACACACACAAATACACACACATACAGAATTTTTTTAAAATCCGGTTTTTTAGAATGAAAGAAATTGATTCTGATTATCTCCTGTGGTGTTCGCTCTTGACAGCTTGTTGGTACAGCGTTGTTCCGGCTAACCTAAGGTCGTGGGATCGAATCCCGCTCGAGACAAATTGATGGACAATTTTTTTCATTCAAAACCACTTTTTTAAGTTAAATTATTAATTAATTTATCTGAAAAAATTATTTAACGTCAATTAAAAATTTTAAATAAATTATTTAAAATTGTATAAAAAACAAATTTTAAATAAAATTAATGGTATGAAAATGCCTTATGTATTTTTGAAATATAAGATTATTATATTTGCTCGTAGAGATCGTTACTGATACTTAGATTGTAATTTTTTTGCTTTTTGATTTTCTAATACAGCGAATTGTTTGTAATTCAATGGTAATTTTAGTAAAGAGTAAAATGTTTTTCCATATACATTTACAGTAGCCATGCCAGTAGGTGCTGTAATTTGTACTGCATTCTCACCAAAAGCAGTTGTTATTATTTTTACAATTTCTTTTATTATGTCAATTGGTCTTTTTCTTAATTTAATTGTTTAAATATTATCCCAGTATTTGAATATAAATATTCAAAAGGATTTCTAACCATTCCATCGTTTATGGAATCAGGAATTTCTTCTGGTTCATGATATTCTTGTAAAATTAAATTACTTTCTTCTGTAATATTTGAGGTTTTTTCTATGTAACATGATTCACATTATTAATTAAAATATCTTTCATATTACTTCTAAATGGTACATTTAAAATTCAATTTAATTTATATTACTTTTCATCTTCTGCTTCATTACCAACAATGTTAAATTTAGGAAATATTCTAACAATATATTCTTTTTTTCGTTTGGTTTTTTCAACTGTTTAACCATGGTAATAAAATCGTCACATCGTTGATATCAATAACTGTCGGTAGACCCTATTTTAGAAGAATAAACCATAACATCTTTCCAGAAGTTTTCATCAATTTCTAATTTCTTTTTTAATTGCTCTACAGTGCATTTTTGTAATTTAGATTTGTTCACGTAAATTCCTGCATTTTGTAACATTCCATGACGCATAACGGTATTCAAACAAAAAAATCTGGAGCTTGGATCTTGTGCGAATCTTTTATCTTTATATTTTTCACTTATTATCTTCACTTTTATTTCTCTAGTTTGTGAAAAGTCTAATATTCCTCGAGGAAATAAATGCGGTAATGCACAAGCTATATAACCTTCCGTTGTAAATTCATTAATTGGATTTTCTGATGTTGAGTAATTTTTTTTTTAAACTTTTTTTTCATAACAGTATTTTTTTCAACCTTGAAAACTCCTAAGCAATGTCGAAAGTTCTTTTTTATTTGTAAATATCGAAAATTTCTATATCAAAATTTTAAAAAATGTAATTTTTTGATTAGGAGTTAGTTTTCTCACTATTATTCTTAAATGTGCGTATTAAATGAGCTGAAAATTGAATTAATAATTTTTTTTTGATTTCGTGGGGCTACTTATAAGAAAAATTGGATACCAGCTACAAAAAATAACTTTTTAAAAATATAATCTTATCCTTTTAGGTGTATTCCACTTCTCTCAAATTTAAAAACTTTTTTATAATTTTTTTTATAAATAGAAGGCAAGACCCATGCGCGTGAAGGCGTGCCAACCTCCGTAACTCGTATTTTATGTTTAATCGCAGTAATACTGTGTCATAATTCATAAATAAAAACAATTGTACAGTAAGATGTTAATTTCAAATAATAAACTTTTTTCATAATTTTAATAAACTATTATAATTCTGATTTTCATAATGTATCTCAGGAAAAAAATATTTACTAAACTATAATGATTTAACCATATTGATTTAAGTTTTTCGAAATTAGGAAAAATTTGACAAAAAAAACTCCTTTTGATTTTGGGCAAATTAAAAATTGTCAAAAAAATCCTGTTTGCACTTTTCATAAGCATATTTTTTTATTAAAAAACTTGTGTTCTAAGGGATTTTTACCCTTAATAGTCAAAAAAATTCAGTTCCCCTATTTCATCAGCACTTTTTTTTATTAAAAAACTTGTTTATAATCAATTCAAGGATTCGAGCAAAGATTTCATTTTTTATATTATATTTTATTCGAACAAAACCAAAATTTCTAATAATTCAAAATTTATAAATCTAATTTAATCCATTTATATCAGGTTTTTGGAAATCTCTAACTCTTTGAACCATATTGATTTAAGTTTTTAACTGTTTCAAATAGGCTAATAACAAAGTTTTTCTGAGTAAAAATTTTCATATTTTTATTACAGCATATTTTCCGATTTTCCAACATAGTCGATAAAAAACGCCATTTAGAAATATCGGACAATAGTTTTATGTGAAAAATGAAATATTTTGTTAATGAAAACTTTTTTTTAGACTTCGAAAACCCTTGGGTAATGTAAAAAGTTATTTTCTTATGTTGTTTAATTCTCTGTTTTTGAAAATCGGAAAATATGTTGGGTTAAAAAAATGAAAAATTGTATTCATCAAAATATTTTTATTAACCTTCAAAACCCCTAGATAATGTAAAAAATTCTTTTTTATTTGTAAGTATCGAAACTTTCAGTATCAAAATTTTAAAAAATGTAATTTTTTGATGAGGAGTTTTTTCGCTATTATTCTTAAATGTGCGTATCAAATGAGCTAAAAATTTAATCAGTTCGTCTTTGTCTCATTTTATAACATCTGTGAAAGCTAATCGGCAATATCATTAAAGAGTTATCGTGCACACAAACTGGACATTCTGTCACGGGAATAGGCTGAGCTCAGCTCAGAGCTTCGCTCAGTCTAATTATGTCAAAAATGCTATTTTATGCCTTCCCCGGGGCGAGTTTGCCCTTTTTCACCCCTTTACCCCCAAAATATATAATTCTTTAAATGCACGGTTCTTTCTAATTTTAAAATGTCTTCATGGGTTATTTGGGCCACAAAATTAAATAATTATTTCAGAAATGCTATTAGAAGCCATCCCAGGGGTGATTTTGGCCTTTTTTTGCTCCCTTTTACCGCCAAAATATGTAATTCTTTAAATGCACTGTCCTTTCTAATTGTAAAATGTCATTATGGATTATTTGGGCCACAAAATTCAATAATTATGTCAGAAATGCTATTTGATGCCTTTCCGGGGGTAAATTTCTGACATCATATTAGAATTCTACGACCCAAAATACCCTTATAGGCCTTTTTAATTTAGAAAATAAAGTTTTCATAAGTATTAAATATTAGGGGGGGGGGTAAAAGAGGTGAAAAAGGGAAAAATCACCCCCGGAACTAAGACAATCTTGACTTCAAGTACAGAGCTCATAGAATTATTTTTTACTTTTATAATTTGTTGATATCATTGATTTTTTTAGAGCTGTACTTTCTAAAAAGATATCGCTATTATCCTAGATTTTTGATAAACTTCGGAGAGTAATATTTATTTTAGACATTCTTAGTTTTCTTTTAAAAGTTTTGCCAACAGTTCTGTTATTTTTTTTTCTAACCCTCAATTGTAGCTCTTAGTACTCCTGTTATAGCTGAATTCTTAAAAGGGAAAGGCATAGTATATTTTGTACCCAAACTATTGGTAAAATAATTTTCTAATATTTCAGATTCATACTGATAACCTTTATTAAGAATGAATATTCTTGTAAAACAATGTATTATGTTAAACAAGACAATAAACTACTACTACTACTACCTTTATTAAGAATATTCTTAATGATCCAAAATTTATCAAGATTAGAAAGTATCAAAGAATCGCTAGATTTATTATACCTAAAATGAAGATAATTTAATATTTTTTTTAAAGAAATGAGTAAATTAAAAAAAAATCCGACTTTAAATCAAGATATATTTTTATACATAAATTATTCAAACTTTTTATAACAATTGTATTTTAATATATTATTTAAACAATATTTTAAATCTGCATTTGAACTTTTGATGAAAAAATTCAACCTTAAATTCATTTATAGTAAAATTATAAATAATAAATGCCACACTTAATTTGGAAAATTCATGTTTTAAACAATTTATAAACAATTAAGAATTATTTGAATAATAATTTAAAATAGAATCATTAGTTTTACCCCAAATTTTTTTATGGCAACTCCAATTATACATAAAAGTATGTGCCACACTTAATTACAAAAATTTAATTTTTTAAACAATTTATAAAATATTAAAAATTACACAGGCACACAAAAAAAAAGTCCTGTTAAAGAAAGATTAAGAATCTCAAAGTATGTTTTTTGGTGTGCTAAAAATGAATCTGAGGTCAGAATTTTCTCATAAACCTTCAGATTTTCCCCCAGATCCCCCAACACCCCCAAAAGGTAAAATTTCTAGAATTTGTAAAAAATAGAATTACGTATCTGAACCTACGTTTCTTGGACCTATTTTGTGTAATTATTGTTTATAAGGCTAACTTTGATTTGAAATGGAAATTTCCCATGAAATATTAGTTGTCTTAAGAGGTTTGTTAAATTATTTAACTTTAGTTAATTGAAGTGTTAATTTTGATTAATTTAATATAATTGACAAAAAATAATTCCTTAACCCTCTGTGGTCACACATATGTCAAATGACTTTAATAAATTTACTTTAGTACCTCAGGTGGTGGGGATACTCGTCGGAGCGTTACTTTAGACAACCGTCGGAAGTTGGTGCTTAAATTTCTTGGGGTTATTTTGTCCCACAGTGACCAAATCGTAAAAATACCTAAATTTTTTTAAATATTTTTTTTGTTTAAGAAAAAAAAAAAAAAACAAACGTGAATAGAAAAAATAAATATTTTCCAAATGTGTATTTTCCCTTCTTAATGTTAGCACTAAAATAATAGTATATTTTTACCCATGGCTACAAAAGTAAAGAATGGGCTTCGCCTCGGACGGTAATTTACGTGCGATTTGGGGCATCCTTTTTTTGTGGCCAAGGACAAAACATAATTTTTCTTGCTCAGTGTCAAGAAAATGCGTTTTATCGAATAGCGCAGCGGCCAGAAAACACGCACTTTCTGGACACTAACAAGAAAAGGAATTTTGAATATAAAAGGGGAGGGGGTGAATATTCGGCGAAATCTGCTCTGGATAGGAGCGACTTGAGAGTCTCAGGAAGTGGTGCTTTTTTGGTAACAAAAAACCTCCCGAAATCGGTTTTTAATTTTTAGTACCAGTTTTGGAGATATTGGCCAAAATGTGCTCCATTTAAATAACATTGGAAAAGTGGTTTTTTGAAAATAGCGCGAAAAATGGGGGTTTTTACACTTTTCTAACCTATCCCAGACAAGGCGAATGCTCGGTTCGAGCTCGAAATCAGCTCTCAAATATATGAAAAATTAACTCTAATTTTCTTCTCTAAATTAGCTCGATTAGAGCTCGAATAAAAAAAAAAATTTTTTTTTTTTATTTTTATATTTTTTTTTCTTTCTAATTTATTTAGAAGTTAAAAATAAGGAAAAACAATGATTTATTTATTAGAGACATATATTTTCAATTAGATCTAATTTTAAATAACATACATAATTAAATACATCAATAAAAAATTTATATTTATAATTCTTAAATTTATTTTATTTGTCCAAAAGCACGTGCAATGGGATCCCTTGCAATATATCCATCCAATATTTTAGTATCTAAAAAGAGAATAAAAAATAATTAGTACAAATTATATTAATGCAATGCAGCTTATTATTAATTTTATAAAAAGGGGAAAGTCACTAAAAAAAAATATTTTTTAATTCAAGCAAAGAAAATCTTGGTTTTAAATTTAAACTTAATTTAATTTTTATATTAGAAAATTTACGTTCAGAGCTACATTAACAGTACTGCCTGGACGCCATTTTGGTGCGCTTAAGCGAATCAGAGCACTGTAATTATTCTCACCGTCCCATTTACTCCAATCAAAATGCGGGGGGGGATGTATTTTCACTAGCCAACATGAGATTTGCTCTACTATATGTTTTTTGGGTCACTGATCACGAAAATTGGGGTTATTTCAGGGAGATATTTTCGGAACACCCTTAAATTTGCAAAAACTACCCCCCAAAAAGGGGTTTTTTTGATATATTAGCAAACTGAGTTTATAGATTTAGCCAAGAATTGGTGTTACGGGGTTTTTTGAGTCACTGAACAAGAATTTCAGGTAGTTTTTAATGAATAATTATTGTTTCACCCTTAAATTAACAAAAATTACCCCTAAAAGGAGGTATTTTTGCTATTTTCGCACTTTGAGCGACCAAATTAAGTCCTTAAGGGTTTTTGGGTCGCTAAAACAAAAATTCCCTTTTAGGGGTTGTTTTTGCTAAATTAAGGGTGAAATATTGATTATTCACTAAAATTCCCCCAAAATCTTGATCAGCGGCCCAAAGAACCCGTTAGGACATAATTTGGTCGCTCAAAGTGCAGAAATAGCAAAAACACCCTTTTTAGGGGTTGTTTTTGCTAATTCAAGGGTGAAATATTAATTATTTATTAAAAATTCCCCCAAATTCTTGATCAGCGATCCAAAAAACCCGTAAGGACCTAATCTGGTCGCTCAAAGTGCGAATATAGCAAAAACACCTCCTTTTAGGGTTAATTTTTGCTAATTTTAGGGTGAAACAATAATTATTCATTAAAAACTACCTGAAATTCTTGTTCAGTGACTCAAAAAACCCCCTAACTCCAATTCTTGGCTAAATCTATAAACTCAGTTTGCTAATATATCAAAAAAACCCCTTTTTGGGGGGTAGTTTTTGCAAATTTAAGGGTGTTCCGAATATATCTCCCGGAAACAACCCCGATTTTAGCGACCCATAAGTTTTTTAAGTATTTTAAATTATTATATTATTATATTCTATTTAACACCCAAAACATATAGTAGAGCAAATTTCATGTTGGCCAGTGAAAATACACCCCCCCGCCCGCGTTTTGACCGGAGTAATGGCAGAGCAGACGATTTTTTGATACAGAATTTTCAGATATTTATTATACTGTTTTAGGAGAATTTGCCGTGAAAAGGGAGACTTATCGTATCTGCAAAATTTTTCATAGATCATTTTTCTAATTTTCTTTTTTTATTTTAATTAAAATTAAGCTGATGGGATGGTGAGGAGGCATCCGTAAACGGGATTGGCTTACAGCTGAAAAAATAGCGTCCAAGTTGAACTCTTAAAAAACCTTTTTATCTTTTATCTTTTTTACCAATTTAACCCTCCGTGGTGCAGCTGTGTTTTTGCCTACGCGCAGGTGCAGGTGTAACGATATCGACAATGCCAATTTTTGGCTCCTTTAAAATAATTTTTGGCCAAAATTTTTTTTTAAGGTTTTAGATAAACATTTCAGTTGTTGGAAAAAAAACTGTTTTGGCCAAAATGTCTACTCAGCTTTGCGCAAAAAATTTCAGAACAGCGGAAAACGAGCATTTTTAAAATTTTTGGTCCAAAGGCCATATCTCTGGTCCAAATTGTTTTTAAGAAAAAATATTGTAGGGTTTCAAGGTTCATATATACTACTTTAAAAAAAAAATGCCCAAATTTGGCTCCGTTCCAAAAATCATAATTATTTTGCAATATGAAAATTGCCTTTTTTCGAATACAAAATTTTTTTTTAATTTAAGGTTTTTTGGCCCCCTAGGGGCATTTATTGTCCAAAAAAGTTATTTGGGGATGAAGTTTAACCTTTTAGTAAGTAATTAAAAAAAAATTTGCAAAAAAAAATTAAGGATGTTGAAAAATTAAAATAGTAAAAAAAGTTACGTCCTGGTGCAGCAGTAACGATATCGTACATAGGCCAACTTTGCACCCGCAGTACGAAAAAACGGCTAAACCAAAACTGATGCACCTTGGTAGGTGTTCATAAAATGGTCCCAAGTTTTTTTAGGAGGGGTCACCAACCATGGCCTATTGCGCATGTCTGAGATACAGCTATGGCGTAAAAAGTAGAGGAACGATATCGTTACACCTGCACCACGGAGGGTTAAGCAAAAATTTAAGCCACGTTACTAAATGGAAATTTGATAAGAAATTCAAATTCTACTAAAAGTTTTAGAATGTTATAATAATTTTGGTACGACTCAGTTTTATGAAATACGTATGAAAAATTATTTATTATTATAATTTATTATAAACTATTTTAAAATTTAATACTAATAATTTTTGATAGAATGAGACTTTTTTGATTTTCATTGATTTTTAGGGATACAAATGCAGAAAAAATAAAATCATGTTTGTTTTTGAAAAGTAAACTAAAACTATATTAATTAAATTTATAAAATTATTTTTTATTAAAATTAAATAAAAGAAAAAGTTTTTACTGGTAAAAAACGCGTGTAAACACAGCAGAATGCAAGGAACGTGTTTACTACAACATGACTACAACTTAATGCTGGGTATAATACACAAATGGTACAAGTCCGTGACCCTAAATTATTAAAATTTCCTAAACCAAAATCTTAAGTCCTATATAGTAGCCAATTTGAGCCTGAAGGGTTTGAAATGTCTAAAATTTTTTTAAATAAATGAATATTGAGGGAAAAACTACTCTAGAAAATAGAAAAACTTTTCTGTGTCTTGTGGTAAAAATTAACTGACCTAACCAATTTTTTAGTTAAGTGAAATTGAGATTATAGGGGAATTATTGCAAAATCTTTAATTAAATATTTTATTTTTCATCAAAAAATAAGAAGTTTTTGTATTTTCTTGAGTAGTTTTTCCCTCAATATTCATTTAATAAAGAAAATTTTAAATTTTTCAAACCCTTCAGGCTCAAATTGGCTACTAATGCAAAATATATAAGATAGGACAAATCCAGTAGAAATAGAAACAAACGATTTTATGGCTAAGGAAAACTCCGGATGAAAAAACCAATGATTTCATTGAATTTCAGAGAAAAAAATATATAACTGACTCTTGTAAATATTATTCAGAAAATTTTTTCTTGAAATCTGCGAAACTTTAAAAAATTGGTACCTTGAAAATTGAAACCATAAAAAACAAAAAAACGGAATTTTCTCCTAAAAAGCTTGGTAAAATGTTAAAATAAATAGCGAATTTGGATTTTACTAGAAAAATTACTATGGAATACGTCTTTAAATCCAGTTTATAACATCATTTGAATCTGATAGAAAAATCCCAAGTCTGTGAATTTAAAAAAAAAATCCAATATTTAACATTTGAGTTGCTTTAAGAACTTGAAAATTTAAAATTTGTATTTTTTGGTTCTAAATAAACATATTTTAGTAAATTATAATTACAAAACAATCGAAAAAACATAAATCCATCATTAAAAATAATTTTAATTTATTTAAAAAAATTCAGAAATTGGTTTTATTCAGTTATTGAAAAAATGTGATTTTGAGCTTTCCAACTCAAAGAAAACTATGAGGCGAGCAAAATTTTTTGTGTTCCTCACTTGTTCATCACTTTATATGGTCTAAAATCATGTAAAAAATGTTTAATTAAAAAAAAAATTTTTTTTAATTTACCCCCTAAAACCCCAAAATCGTCCCGACGGGGACGGTTCTCCCCGAGAGCTACAAATACATTTAAAAACTAAATGTATTAGGTCAAAGTACACCCAGAAAAATAGGATCCTGAAGTTTTCAGACCTCCAGGTATCTTCAGCTCTGATTGGCGGCCTATTAATAACAAAAAAAAAGTACATTTTTAGCGACTTATTAGTCAATTTTCTGATACTCCTGTGGTAAAACAATTCTGTCAAACGGTCTTGCGACCTCTCATTCGAAAGGTTATACGATATACTTTGAGATGAAATTACTTTTGGAAGTAATTTTAGTGCATCGTTTTGATTAGTGGACAATAAACCGTCTAAAATAAATTTTTTTTTTTGGCAACGATTTAAAAAAAATTGAGAGATATGCCCATTCTATTTTTTTTTTAAACTAATGACAAAGAACACAAACTTTCATTTGCGACCATCCGCGCTCAAAAATATTTGGGGCAACATGGTCAAATACTTAAAAAACTTAAATAACTTTTTTTTTTAATTTTGCGATTTTTCGAAAAGGGATCCCGCACAAAAGAATAGGAAATGGCCGTTCGGTTAAATTATCTCAATTTTTGATATGTTTTAGATTTTATTATTCTGAAAAAAAGTCTTAATGGGCACAAAGCTCCAAAGTCTCAACTTTGGCTGCTACGGAGCTTGAAAGCTCCAATGCTCTATCATAGCAAGATTGCTTAAAAACCTTTTTCATTTTATTTTTAATGTATACTATTATGTTTTTGAGGTCACTGATTTCGAAATTGATGTAGGATTGACAATATTGTCAATTGACAGCTGTCAATTAGCTGTCAAATCTCTAAAATACCATAGAAATCTTTATAGTTTAGCCGAGATAGTTTAACCGCTGACGCGCTCTGTCTCTCGTTTTTTTTATCTTCCATCTCAACCATGCCTCTTTCAGCGTTCTATAGTATCGCGTTACAATCGCTATTTTTTGTAACAACATCTTCATATGTATCGCATTTACGACAAATATCTAGAAATTTATTTGACACTTTTATTTATTTGATTAAAAGAAACTTAGTTGTGACTCATTTTTAATAAAATAAGTCTCCTTTATTTTTAAAATAAATTTAGTTGTAACCCGATTTTAAAATTAATCATTCTATTTAAAAATTTATTTGATAATTTTATTTTTAAAATAAATTTATTTGATTCTTTTATCGCTTATAAAAATACATGCGTATCAATATTTCTTACTTCAATAAAAGACCACTATTTCTTTAACATAAACTCGTCGATATGCTATACAAAGGAAGATAGTGTTACAAAAATTATATATTAATCAAAGTACGATAAAATACTTTTTTTATCAATTACATTTATTTTAAAAACACTTTTTTTCAATGTTTTCCTATTTTGGGGGAACTTTTCATGAATGAGCTATTTATAATATCTAAAAAGCATCGTGAACCCCTTGCTAGAAAATAAAAACTACTTTCAATCTAATAAAAGAAAATAGGAAAAAAAAGTACGATACAATTTTTTGAAATTATATTCTTGATTCTAGTATTTAATTTAATTGTTATAAAATTTATTCACTTTTCTCATGGATGGGGCAATGAAAAATAACTCAAAAATTATACAAAATATAAAAATATATAAAAAAAAGTCAAATGCGATAAGTTTTTTGATTATTTATAAGTGTTCATTAATAAATTAAATATCATAAAAATTAACCTGTTAGGTGGTCTTTGAAAAAGTTTTATAAAATTGGGGTGAGATAGGGAGTAAATGAAACTGAGAATAATTCTTATTTTGGGAATTAAATTAATAATAAATTAAAATAATTCCAATATGGAGATTTAAAGTTAATTATGGTTAAGGCCCCCTTTTCAAAAATTAAAATTCGTAATGCACTTTTTTTTTATTTCATTTTCTTGCTTAAAAACATTTCAAGAGTGTATAAAAAAATTTTCAAGCAAAAAAAAATATATGTTTTTGAGATATTTTGATTTTTATGGGACGGATTCATATGTAAACATAAGCATTTAAAAACTTTAAACGCGTTTATCTCAAAACTACTTTTTTAAATCGGTTCCAGTTCTAACTCAAAAACTTATTCAGCTATTGACCTAAATCTAGGTGCGCTTTATTTGTAATTGTAGTGCCAAGTGCTGGAACTAGAAGATCAGAAAAAAGTGGATTAGAAAATTTTTTATTGACCATATTAGGTGTTTTTTTTTACTTAAAAATCTCCATTTTTCGTTTTTGGCGCACCAAATGGTCAATTTTTGAAATTTTTGCAAACTTTTAGTTCCAGCACTTGAGAAGTGTATAAGCAATAAAATGCTCTTTAATTTTTTTGTTTCGGATGCCCACAATAGGCGCTAGGTGTGGAACCGTTTTTTACTTTTTTTTTTCAGCCTCTACTTTGACGCCCTCTATAAAATGTAAAAAATTTGGAAAATAAAAAGGGTAATTTTTTTTGTATTCTTTGATAGTTTTGCAACAATTTTAAAAAAAATTTGAAGTTCTTGTATAATAATATAACTAAAAAAAAAGGTGTTTAAAATTCATTAAAATTACACAAAATAATGAAAAGGGGGCCTTAAGGGACTTATAATAACTTACTCAACTATAACAGGGTGGCCACGTAACTAAAATTTTAAAATTCCCTGACTTTCTCGACTATTATTTTAAATTTTCCAGTACTTTTTTGGTAATTCGACAAAATTTTAGAAACCAAATTCGAGGCATTAAATTGGAGACATTTTCTTTTTCAAAATTTTATACTAAATAACTTCAAATTATTATGAAGACATTTGTTAATTTTTATTTAAAAAAATAAATTCCAGAAAAAAGAAATTAGTCCCAGACATCCCCTGACTTTCCCTTACCTAAAGAAAATTCCCTGACATTCCCTGACTTTCCAAAATTCCAAAAATGTGGCCACCCTTATGAAATAAAAGTTTTGTTAAGCTAAATTATTTAAAATTATTTAAAATAAATAAAATTATTTTTTTTATCAATATTTTTAAAATAATTTTTGAAATTAACTAAATTATAAAAATAAATTATGAAAATTGACTTTTCATAAAAATATATAATCAACAAAATTTATAGTATTCAATAAAATCTTATTTACAACTGAACACACAATGAACGCAGTAATGATTCGTATCGTAATAGGATATGTTACATCTAAAACCTGAAACTCGATTTGACTCCAATAATTATATGTTGAAAATTTAATTTTTTATAAAAATTTGGTATAAAAATATTGTTTTTTTCATTAAATTTTTGTTAATATTTTATATGAAAAAACAGTCTTAATAGGAATAGTAGAAAATTTATAAGAAGTGTTAAATTCATCATTGAACTAGTATCGGAGCATGATAATTAATATATTTTAAACGAAGAGTAAATCCAATGACTGAAAATATAATTGTAAAAAACTTGAAGCAAAACTAATTTTCATGAACTATAAAAATTTAAATAAGAATATTTACTATTTTAAACTAAATAAATTTTTTACTTTAAAAGATTAAACTATTTTATATCATTTATATAATACAAGAAAAATACCCTACCAACTAGCTGGCACTAAGGTTCCTCAAACAATGAGAAAAAACTTTTCCAATTTTGAGAAATAAATTTTGGAAAAATTCGGTATCAAATCCAAAAAATTACTATAAATGAACTGTCTAAAACTAGTACTCTCATAGAAATAAATTAGGTACTACATCCAAAAAGAAAAAAAAATTTGGTGTTTTTTGTATATTTTTGTGAAAAAAAATTTAGGAAAAAAATTTTTAAAAAATTAAGTATCAGATTCGAGATATCGAGTAAAAACTATACTTTCAAATATGGTAGGGGGACATTTTTTATAAAATATTTTTTATAATTTTTTTTTTTATAAAAACAATTTTTTATAAATTCAAAATTTAATAATTTTATTTTTTTTATAATAACATTTTTTTATAAAAGTTTATTTTTATAATTTTTTTTTTATTATAAAATTTTATAAAATTATAATTGCTATTTTTTTTTTTTATAAATTTATATAATGTCCCAAAGAGTCTAAATAAGTTAGTATATCATCATTTTGTAGATATTGGTCATATTTAGATACTATTGTAAGAATTTTTTCTTCTCTTTTTTTTCTTTTTGGATCTTATCCTTTTCTGATTTTTTGGGCTAAATGTAGTTGCCGAATCATAATTTTAGTATCTGCTTGCTCTTTCTTCAACTCTGTTACGAATGAATAGAAACTAGGATGATCTTTTCCCATCACAACTCTGAGGCGATTGTGCCAAGCTCTTTGACAAATTATTAGTGCGTGCAGTGCCTTGAATAACGGAGTCATATTGATTCCACAATCGGGGGTGGTAACGAGGAGGAACCATTCGACGTCTTCATCTTGCTAGTATGCCAGATACATAAGTAGTTTGGAAATACTTGTAGACAGTTTCAATGGAATTTTATGACGTAAGGCTTCAAAATGAGTTTCAACGTCTTCAGTTATATATTTTTATAATATAGAAAACCGTCTATATGTAAAAGATATCCAGAGCCTTTAGATTTAATTAATTCTGCCATTTTTATTAAAAAATTTTTATTTTATTTTAATTTAAAAAAAAACACCAAAATTTAAACTTTTTTTTTAAAGACACAAAAATATTGAACCAAATAAAAACTATAATCTGAAATTTGTTATTTATTTAAATTTATTACCAATTTTGAAAATAAAACAAAAGATAATGTATTTTTAATTTTAAATTTAAAAAGTAAATTTATAAAAAAAATTTTATAAAAAAGAATAATTATAAAAAAATTTTAATAAAAAATGTCTATTATAAAAAAAAAAAATAATAAAAAATTGTTTTTATAAAAAAAAAATTTATAAAAAATATTTTATAAAAAAAGGACCCCAACCTTCAAATATAAGTACTTTCGTAGAATAATAATAACCGAATAAATAAATGAGGTATTACATACAAATTAATAAAAAAAAAAAAGTACCTAGAGCTTTTTTGGTAAAAAAATTTTTGAAAAAAAAATTAGGTCTTAATTTCATTACGGTTGTGAAATATCGCCGGTCGCAATATTTTCAGATATTAGTACTTTCATGGAATTAAATGAGGTATTACACTAAAAAAAAAAAATATTGCAAGTTTTTTATTTTTTTTGTTTTCTTAATTTTGAGAAAAAATTTTTAAAAAAATTCGGTATCAGATCCAAAAAATGACTATAAACAAACTTTCTAAAATTAGTACTTTCATAGAAATAAATTAGGTACTACGTCCAAAAAGAAAAAAAAAATTGTTGTTTTTTGTATTTTTTCGTGAAAAAAATTTTGGGAAAAAAATTTTCAAAAAATTAAGTATCAGATTCGAGATATCGAGTAAAAATCATACTTTCAAATATAAGTACTTTTGTGGAAATAAATGAGGTATTACATGCAAATTAAAAAAAAAAAAGTACCTAGAGCTTTTTTGGTGAAAAAATTTTTGAAAAAAAAATTAGGTCTTAACTCCATAATGTTTGTTAAATATCACCAATTACATACACACACACACACACACACACACACACACACATACATACATACTTTTTTTAAAAACCGGTTTTTTAGCTTCCTGGGGTCTCAAAACGTGCTTATATGCCAAAAAATCAAAAATCGAAATTTGACCTATCACAATGGTTCCTCTTTGAGGAACCAAAATTTATAAATAAGCTTACAGGTAATAAGAGTATAACCAAAATCCGGTGAAAAATTGTACTCTTGATTACTTATTTCTCAGTACTTAAAAGGATTTTTAAGCGGTTGCATTAGATATTACGTTAGGCTTATGCACTACTAATAATAGATGAAACTTAAAATTGTTCATTACTTAGCTGTTGTAAAATTAAACTGATAATGATAAAGCCAATATAAGTTTAATTAACAACAGGATGTTTTCTGGATCACTCATTAGTTTTCTTGATTGCTTCGAATAACTAATATTATTAAAGATATTTCTTGCCAAAGACTTGAACAAATTTTGAGTAAGCTTTTGTAATTGTAGCTGAAATATAAAAATAATCATATGTATCATTAAAATTTTTACTCGTAGAATCATATATAAATCATAAGTATAATTTAAATGAATTTTTTTAAAAATCATGCAAATTTACTCATAACCTTCATTTTACTTTAATGAAATTTACTTTATTAAGAGCAGAGAGTATACAAAAAGTAAATACAGCAGATTGATGGTTCTGTGTAATAGATCTTCTAATATATAATGGTAGAGGTCCACTTGTATTCTAGAAATGTGTGCAGACAGTATTCTAAAAAAAAAAAAATTATAAAATTAATTTCAATAAAAATTGTACTTATACTAATTTGCGTTAAAAAAATTATAGTAATTGCAAATTGTCATAAAACTCATATAATATCATAAAGTGTTAAAAATTTTATAGGTTATATTTACATGTTTGCATACTACTAAGTCTTTTAGAACACTATTTAAAAAAATTCTTTTCTAAACTTAATATTTATAATCACTTACTCATAGTTTTTCTGCTTAATTAACTTAATTTTACTCTCGATTTTACTGTAATATTCTTTTGCAAAATAATATTACAATAACGTGTACAATACGAGTGGTGGTCAGCTGTGACTCGGCATCCCGAACAACCGCACACCTATATATACCTATACGCGGGGTGGCGAAATCTAAAGCGCGCCAAATTAAAAAATATTAAAATTTTTTGATGAATACTGAAATATTAATTGAATTAAAATAATTCAGCCTCTTCTCTTCTCTATTATAATTGCGTTTTTTACCTGGAATCTTTAAAGAGTCTCTCCTTTTTTTATATCCTTTCATTAAAAAAAGTCATAATTATTAGAGGCTGATTCCATGTGAAACGTACGTTGACCTCCAGATGGGGTCTTCCGATTGGGCTGTAACTTTGCACAAGTAATTATATTTATAAAATGTCCTCAATCCCCAAATTTTACATCGTAAAATCGGTTCTAGCCGCCTCTGTGAATTTTTGAAAATTGGGACCGATTTTAAAGCTCTCAGCCACCAACTTTTGCTTCATTATATAAAAACATGAAGAAATGTTAAAAATATTATTAGAAAAACGGTTTCGATCGGAAATTTCCCTGGCTATCCGAATTTCTAAACCGTTTTTTAAAATTTTCACGTGGAAACCCGGAAAATTGGAAAATGTGAGACGTACCGGCTGTAGCTCATAACTCAAAACCCGTCACTTCAAATAACTTCGAACTGGGAGTGGAGACCGAGTATTCCATATACTTTCACCTGATATTAATATGGGTATGGGTATTTTCACATGCGGAAAAGTTATAACGATAATTAGTGAAATTTTCCGATTTTGAAAATGCAAATTTAGCGAAAAAAGCTATATTTATATGCAAATTTAAGCAGAACCGATTTCCTATGTAAAATTTATCATAAAGTAAATTATTTTTTAATGCCTTTAAACCTTTTCTATTGATATATATAGTCAATTCTATGAAATTATACTTTTTATAAGAAGCTATTCAAGTCATTCTTAGTGAAAATGACCTAATAGGAAAACGAATGTCTGGAATTTTGAAAAATCAAATTTGGCTGGATTTAGTATGTTAAAATATGACACCTTACCAATTTTTATGGTTCTGGATTAAAAACTTTTGAAATAGCAGCTGTTTTTTGAATTAAAAAAATTTTCAAATGTTCAAAGAAAATCTGAGTAAATTTTCTATTTTAACTTTTTTACACTCTAAACAGAGCTCAAAAACTATTTTCAACCATAGGAAATAGCTGAAACTTCTTACTGAGAATCATTTCGGCTGTCCGTTTTTGGAAAAACATCGAGAAAGCTGAATAAAACTAAAATTCTAAAGGAAATTTTTTTTTGTAATGTGGATTTTTCAAACCCTGGGAAATTCTTTTCTTTTTTGTTGCACTTAAAATTACTGTTTTTTAAAAAGAAAATTTTAATTCTTATTTAAAATTTCTATTGGGTATTTAACGTTTTTAGTTTTGAAAAACTTAAAAAATAAATAATTATAAAATATAATAATTAAAAATCCATACTAAAAAAATAATTTTCCTTTAGAATTTTAGTTTTATTCAGCTTTCTCGATGTTTTTCCAAAAACTGACAGACGAAATTACTCTCAGTAAGAAGTTTCAGCTATTTCCTATGATTGAAAATAGTTTTTGAGCTCTGTTCAGAGTGTAAAAAAATTAAAAAAGAAAATTTACTTAGATTTTCTTTAAAAATTGGGAAATATTTTTAATTCAAAAAACAGCTGCTATTTCAAAAGTTTTTAATCCAGAACCATAAAAATTGGTAAGGTGTCATATTTTAGCATACTAAATCCAGCCGAATTTGATTTGTCAAAATTCCTGACATTCGTTTTCCTATTAGGTCATTTTCACGAAGAATTACTTGAATAGCTTTTTATAAAAAGTCTAATTTCGTAGAATTGACTATATATATCAATAGAAAAGTTTTAAAGGCATTAAAAAATAATTTATTTTATGATAAATTTTGCATATGAAATCGGTTCTGCCTAAATTTGCATATAAATATAGCTTTTTTCGCTAAATTTGCATTTTCAAAATCGAAAAATTTCACTAATTATTGTTATAACTTTTCCGTATGTGAAAATACCCATACCCATATTAATATCAGGTGAAAGTATATGGAATACTCGGTCTCCACTCCCAGTTCGAAGTTATTTGAAGTGACGGGTTTTGAGTTATGAGCTACAGCCGGTACGTCTCACATTTTCCAATTTTCCGGGTTTCCACGTGAAAATTTTAAAAAACGGTTTAGAAATTCGGATAGCCAGGGAAATTTCCGATCGAAACCGTTTTTCTAATAATATTTTTAGTTGGTGGCTGAGAGCTTTAAAATCGGTCCCAATTTTCAAAAATTCACAGAGACGGCTAGAAACGATTTTACGATGTAAAATTTGGGGATTGAGGACATTCTATATATATAATCACTTGTGCAAAGTTACAGCCCAATCGGAAGACCCCATCTGGAGGTCAACGTACGTTTCACATGGAATCAGCCACATACAAAAACAAAAATTTTAAGACCGGTTAGGAAAAAAAAGTAACGCATCTTTGAGAAATCTGCATTTGATGAAAAACATGCTTTCTTAGTATTTCCGATTTTCCAGTTTTCTTGGAGGTGTTCTTGAAAAACTGATAACAGATTCGAATTCAGCGGAAAATTTGACATGTTCATCAAGAAAACCATTTTTTAGCTTTATCCAGAGCGTAGATAAAATGAAATCGGAAATTGACATTTTTAATAATGATTCTTTTTGAAAACCATATAAGATCAAAAAATGACCGCCATTTTGTACCCTTTGAACCTAAAACCTTAAAATTTGGCATGGTATCATTTTATATATTACCGTATACTGCCGTACAGGAGAAAAAAGGCAATATCTCGAGATTTTATGAAAAATGAGATTTTTATATGTGCATAATCGTGAAAAAAAAATCTATCCAGTGGTGCAAAAATTATTTTGATATCACTGATAACAAAAAAGTTAGCACTGCATATCTCAAAGGTTTCATGTATTTGATCAAATTTAACATGGAATAAAAAAAAAATACATGAAATAAATGCATATCTCGAGTTATTGCTTTTCTTCTCCTGTACGGCAGAGCAGCGCGCATGGAAAAAAATATTTCAATACAGCAAAGAAAAGCAAATATCTCTATATATGAGTACATGCATATCTCGATATTGCTTTTTTTCCCTGTATTATAAGCTGATATGGCGCTGCTATTTTTGCATATCTCTTGTTTTTCATATAAGGAGTGGAAATTTTGGAAAAATTTTTTCACCAATGAAAAGAGCATATCTTAATTACCTTAGAAACATATAAATATCTTTTTAATTGTATATAAACTTTTCAAAATTAACCGAAACGCGTTTCTTTAAATATCTCGAAATTAGTTAAAAGTGAGATATTGCCTTTTTTCTCCTGTACGGCAGTATACCGAACCTAAATAACCCAATTGGTTCTTTTCAAATCCCAGACTTTTACCTTTCAATTAGTAAGATTTCACTAAGAATTACTCATATAAAAATACAGTAACAAATTGTCATTAAAACACTACACTGAAAAAAAATTGCAAATGACTTGAAACGTAAAAAAAAATTTTTTTAAACATTTTTTCTTTTCTTTTTTCAAAAAATTTCTCAAATCTCATCATACCGATATACTCATACCCCAAGTAAGCAGGAAAAAATTTTTTTTTAATTTTCTTTATGCTTCAAGTCATTTGCAATCGTTTGACGAGATAAAAATGGCAAGCGGATTTTTTTTTTCAGTGTATATATAATGGAATAATAACTTAAATCAATTTCAATTTAAAAATTACAGGCAAATAAAAATTTGATTCATGTAGACCATGCGTGACTAATTCATTTGGCGCAATTTTAATTTTGTCGTATCAATCACTACAAATGTAGAATAAAATAATGCAATTTCAATCGCAATTTTAACAATTTCATTTATAAAAATTATCTTACAAGTTTGTATTTAAAAATAAATGATAATATTACAAAATATTACGGAAAACATCTTAGAGCTCCCTCCTTTCGAGTTAATTTCGAGTTATTTTCGTTTAAATTTAGAGCTCCTATCGAGCTACTCGCGAGAAGAAAATCCGAGCTCGAATCGAGTATTCGCCTTGTCTGGGATACTAATCGAATCGAATATCGATCACCTTCAATCTCCATATGATAAATTGAGAGGAAATTCGTGTGCTTATACTTTTTAAAGCTGTTTTCTGAGCGGAATTTTTCATTTTTAATTTTTAAAAATTCACCGCGCCAAATCGAAAAAACCGATTTGGACGTGCAAGGTCTCAAAAATTTTTTCAAAGGGTCTACATTTTTGGTGGTTTTTTTATTTTTGACTCAGCTCTGCATAACATAACCTAAAATTGCAAAAAACGGCGAAAAACTTTTAAAAAAAGCAGTTTTACCATTAAAATTTTTTTAATAACAGCGGATATTAAATTTTTGTAAAATAAGGAAAAACTACATGTAAAATCACAATTTTTTAGAAAAAGGTTTTTTTATAAAATTAAAGTTTTGGGGGTTAGGATGTCCCAATTCAAAAAAAAAACTTTTTTCACGTGAAAGTACATGAAAAATGTGTAACTTCTAGAAAAAAAAAATTCGGGGGTCCTATTTAAAAATTTTTAGCTGCGCTAGCTCAAAGTTAGCAAAAGGAAGACTTTCTACTTTGCGCTGTTGATAAAGCAGTAATTTTTAGCAAAAAATAAAGAAACCTTTTTCTAAAAAATTGTAATTTGACATCGCGTTTTAGGGCAAGGGCCATATAAAATTTTTCTACGTCAGTGGCGAAAAAAACGTCTTTTTTGGGCACACAATGACCGAAAAGTATATGCTTTCGGGCCACTGACCAGAAAAAATAAATTTTAGTTTTAGAATCGAGACATCATAATTCAATTTGCCTATAATTCACCCCAAGGATAAGGTTATAATTATAATAGAAATTTTCAAGTATCTCTTTGAGATTTTCTAACAATCGTGATGATATTTTGGTAGGAAAGGGTTTACCATTGAATGAGACATTTATCTTCACCGAAGATTCAGAAAAAATTATTCGCGATACGCTTGATGTTCGGGGTCAAATACCCTATACACCAGTGCATATTAAAAAAATAAATGGTACTAGTAATAATAATTAGAGATTTTTAATACTTTTAAGATATACTTTAATTTTTGACCTCGTTTGATCAATTTAAGAATTAAGATTTAATAAATTTAAGACCTATATTTTGAGAAATATTACATGATATTCGGATATTTTATAAGCATAAAAATGTGCACAAAACGATAGTCAAATTTTTAAAGATTTAATAAAAATTATTTCATAGGTAATTTTCTACGATAGTGATTGGAATCCTACAGTAGATCAACAGGCTATGGATAGAGCTCATAGGTTGGGCCAAACGAAGCAAGTAACAGTATACCGTTTAATTTGTAAAGGTTCAATTGAAGAGCGAATACTCCAGAGAGCTCGTGAAAAAAGTGAAATACAGCGTATGGTTATAAGTGGAGGGAATTTCAAGCCTGATACTCTTAAACCAAAGGAGGTAGTTTCTTTGTTACTTGACGATGAGGAGTTGGAAGCCAAATACATTCAACGAGCTGAAGAAGCAAAGGATCGAAAAAGGAAACAATCCACGCTTCTAGTTAAAGTAAGTAGTATAATTATATATACATATATATATTTTTTTTTTCATTTTAAAAATAATTTATGAAACATTTTGTTGAATAGTCTGAGCCCAAGAGGCCGTGTTTGGAAGTAAACGATGTGCCAGTATCAGAATCAATGCCTAGCAGTCCCATAAAATCTGAAGATGAGACAAGTAATGAGGGTATGATGTTAGTTGTAGATGACAATCCAAAAATTTCTAGTGGACGAGGTATAAGTAAACGTGGTCGACCACGTGGCTCAAGAGGTAAACCAAGACTTCCTACCGAATCAGTTAGTAGCTGCGAGCGGATAGTCCCTAAAGATGGTGATGGTCCTGTTAGCGTTGGTCCTATGCAGACCCCTCCAGGTATAAGAAGGGGTCCTGGAAGGCCTAGACTAAAACAATCTGGTCCTGCTAATCAAGGCTATCGGGTCACTAATTATCAACATCAAAATCATACTATTTATCATCCACCACAGCCTCAACAGCAACAAATCCAACAATATTCACAACAGCAGTTTCATCATCAACAAAAAACAATGCCAGTACCATTAAGAACACTCGCTGGACCTTTTGGTTTTTATACTCAACAACCACTACCAATTCCACCGACTGATCCTCCTGGTTAATTAAGTATTTTTTTTTTAAATATTTAATTAAACTATGTACTATGTATAATATTATAATATATTATGTGAATATGTTGCAGTCACTTTGGTGAAACAAGTGAGTTTATAAAATTACTGGTGGTTTTATAAAATTTTTCGATTTCTTAGACAACGATGTTAAGAAATGAAATTCAAGAAAATAGCTAATCATAGTTGTAAAACTAAATTTCAACAAAGTTACTATAAACGTACATTTTACTCCAGTCAAATCACGGTTTAGAGAGTTTAATTAATGTTCATCACCAGATTTGGTCTATTTTGAATATTGAAGTTTTATTATTAAAAATTGGGGCTACGCCTTTAAATTTGCAAAAACTACCCTTAAAAAGGGATATTTTTTATATATTCGCTATTTGAGCGTCCAAATTTGGCCTATTTAGGTTTTTCGGGCGCTGATCACGAATTTCGGAGTCCTATGTTCATGTATCCGAACTTAGAGTGTCTATTTTAGGTGTATTTTTTGCAAGTTTAAAGATGAAGCTCCAATTCGTTGTTGACAGGGCCCCAGTTTAATAGAGACCAAATAAAGTGAAGGCCAGTAACTAAAAACCCTCGAGGATTTGGCTGGAGTATAGTAATTTTGTTAAATATTATTTTTTATTACCGTTTTCAAAAAAGTTACTATACGTCAATAAATTTACTAAACAGCCTCAATAATTTTATAGAATTTCTAATATTCGACTAGTAATTTTGCTGATAATTATTTTTTAAAATTGTTTTCAAAAAGTTACTATCTGCCTTGATAATTTTATAAAATCACTAGTATTTTATAAAGTCGCTGGTTTCACTAAAATAACTGCGACATAAATATATATATGCTAATTATTGTCTTATTTTGTACAAATGTTAATATGATTTTGATGAATTGAAAAACAAAATTTAAATTCTTATGTATTGCATTTATATGCCGCAATCTTTTTTTTGAATTCTGTCACTTTATAAAAAGACTAGGCTATTTATGAAGTGGCGATGCCAGATTAGACGCTTTACATTTTAGATTAAAATTACCATAAAAATAACAAAAGCAATAGTCATTTTGAAGGGAGCGTAAAAAATTATTTTAATAATCTTAAAATTTATCATTTTGAAAATTTACCAGAGACTATTGCAAGTTCTTCTAACTCAAATCAATTTTCCCACATATTTACAAGTTCGGTTCAACTGCTTAATAATGATGCAGAGGTAATTATTAAATCTTTTTTTTTAGTAAAAAACCTTTGTAAACCTTCTATTCTATTTACCTTTATTTTATATAATTTTAAAAATCTGTTTACATTTGCTTTCACGTGGAAACCACAGATGCTGTAAAAAATGCAATAGTCCTATTAGAAAAAATATTAGCAATATATTTTGTTTGTTTTGTTCAAATGAAACTTATAATGGTATGAAAAGAGCGGCTGAGGCCATGTTGCAAAAAAGTAATAAAAAATTTTGTCCAATTAATATTGGAGAACAGTTTTGATAGCAGCAAAGTGGTAGATTTTCGGAATGAGCTTTATCAAATTTCAACGACTGTTATTACCTTAAATAATTCGTATTTACAAAATGAAATACAGCCAACAGAAATTGAAATAAATGAGTCTCTTCAAAAAGCAGGCATTTCTTTGCGAGAAGCAGCTGCGAAAATTTTTATTTTCGGTGGCCAGGATGTTAGCAAATGCAATTGCGCAGCTTTAAAAAATAAATGTAAAACCTTAAAATGCTAATGTTTTGAAAACAAACTTTTATGCAATTCTTGATGTCATGGCAAATAAAACATAGTTCATTTTTTTATTAAAATACAAAAATACGTTTAAAAAATATTGCTAATAATTTTTTATATTTATGTTACAATTAAACAAAATTTATTATTCTACAATAAGAAGATGTGTGAAATATTTATTTATTTATTTAGAAAAAATTTGTCGCAGGCGTGGCCGATGCGCAATGTATTACAGTTTTTTACAATATAATATAATTTAATTTGATTACATGTACGTATGAGTACTTATAAAATACACGGAAAAAAATTCTAAGTTGTATTGACAAATAACTTTGTTGAAATATGCCAAGAAAGTATTTGTTGAATTGTCATAGTTACTTAGTTGATTCAAACAGAGTGAAAATTTTATTTAAAAAAAATTATTTTTTTATTTTTTTTTTTATTTATTTTTTTTTTTTTTAATTAATTATTTTTTTTTTTTATAATTATTTTTTTATATTTATTTATGTACTTATAGGTATATATTTATTAATTTAAAATCTGTTAAAAAAAACCGAAGAAAAATTTTGACTGCTACTGGGATCGAACTGAGTACCGCGGCTTCCGAGACAGCGTGATTATCCATTCTGCTAACAGGACACTTGTATTTAATAAAAAAATTTTAAGTACTATATGTTACAGATAATAATTTTAGAAATTATATGCAGAGTAAATTATACATACCCAGCGAAATGCATATTTAAAAATAATAGTTAAAACTATCATAAATAATTTTTAGGAAATCCCATTTCTTTATTATAATAATAATGAATAATAATATAAGCAAAAGTAAATTATGCATACCCGCAGTGAAATTCATATTTAAAAATAATACTTAAAACTATCAATTTTTAGGAAATTCCATTTCTTTATTGAATAATAATATAAACAAAAGCGCGCTGCTGAAAAAGAAGAGCATAATAGGATAGAAAGAAAAAGAATGAATAAATATTTTAATATAAAAGAAAAAGCATTGACCTAACTATTAAAATTAATCATATTAATGTTGTAGGTTGTTGGTTTATCTAACACTATGTTGATTCAACAAAGATTTAAGTGATTAACTTAACAATTTTAATTTTGCTTGAATCAACAAAGTATTTGTTGGTTTAATGTTTTTATTTGACAATTCAACGTTTAATCTTTCCATTCAACAAACTTACAATACTAATCATATTTCAGTAACGTAATACGTTTAGTTTGTCTTATATTTTTTTTACGTGTAGTATAAAAATAATATAATATAATTATAATTAAAAATATTAATAAAATAATATGATATAACATTAAAAGAAAAAGAAAAATTAAGTATACATTATGTTATACATAAATTTTGAAAATTAAATTTTGAAAATTAAAATAAGTGTTGATTTATTGAAAATTCGCTTGTAAATAAACATAGGTATTTAAGATATATAATAATAAATTGGAAATTCATTTTTAAATTTATAAATACATGAAATGAAAAATTTATTTATAGAAATTATTATAATTTAATTATTGATTTTTAATTAAAGTCTTCTTTACAAAAATTTTGAAACAAAAATAAAAATAAAAATAAGTACATAATACTAGACATAATTATAAAGTACAATATTTATCATAATTTGATTGTTTTGTTTTGAATTAAATATTTAAATTTAAAGAAAAATATAAAGCAAATAATTAACTAGATTTAAAATGTGTATAGTAATAAATTGAAAATTCAAATGCAAGTTAAGGATAAGATACTTGAATTAAAATATTAATGATATTAAACTGAAAATTCACTCGTAAACTTATAGATAAAAGAATTGAAATATTTTTATAGAAATTACTATAATTTAGTTATCGATTTTTATTTAAATTCTTAGTAAGTAAATTTTTTTTTTTTTTTTTTTTTTAGGAAAATTATATTTAATGAACGGAAAAATACAAATTAATTAAATTACAGTGAATAAATTTTCAAGATCAGTAGTTGGCGTGATAGGTTCAGATGTTTGACCCTTTAGCTTTGCAAAAATGGCACCTTCATAAGAATAAACGTATATATCTTTATTATTTTGGAAATGCTTTTTGACGCGTTGATATTCAGTGTATAATTCATTACTTAAAAGATCATTACAATATATTTTCTTGTTTGCTTGTACATGAGAAAAAAGCTGAATTTAAAATTTGTGCAAATTTGATCAATACTAGTTTCTGCAACAATGATTGCTTGGCGAAGAGTTTTTATTTCATTATTTGATGAAGAGATTTGTTCTATATTATTCAATACTTGAAAATTAACATTTTTTAATTCTTGAGCAATTTCTTGTAAGGATATCCCAAAACCTTCTAATTCTTTATAACATCCCTGAATAAGTTGCATAATATCATTATTTAGTATTAGCTCTTGAAGCTCAGGTATTGCGATTAATGAATGAGAATTTCATAGATATTTCAAATATATAAATTTAATGAATTAAAATAAACAAATACTGAGAACTAAGGTAAAGAAACATTTATCATATGATTGTCGATAAGTTAGAAAAGATTTGTTTTATACAATCATATAATATGAAATTTAACACTATTTGAAGTTGATAACCACTGACATGAATTGCATGAGGCTTAAAATTTTTAACTAATTTTTACAAAACACTAACACTTTTTATGTTTAATTATCTGATTAAACCATTTCACAATTTTAAGAATATATTTATAAATACTTAGAAAAATTATTTAACGCTTTGAAAAATAAGAAAAAAGAAAAATTTGAAGAGTGATCCATCCGACAACTTTGTACTCATACGCACATGCGCACAACATGATGTCGACATATATGAGATTAAATGAGGCATATAATGATAAATTTTCAAAACTCAAAAACGCTTAGTACTATTGTATTTTTTTAATGCTCCTAAAATAATATTTTTCGCTCACTACAAAATGATTGGTACTTTTTTATTTTTATGGTAACTTTAACCTAAAATGTAAAGTGCCTAATCCGGCATAATCACTTAAAGACTATTGCCTAGTCTTCTTATAAAGTGACGGAATTCTAGAAAACGACTGCCACATATTATATGAAGATAATGAGAAAATTCTTAATTTAAAAAATTTAATTGTGTTAATATTATTAAATATTTATACATTATGAATAATTGATGAAATATTATTTGGTATTAAAAATTATAGCGTTTAAATATTTTATTTGAAAGAAAACAAGAAAATATTTTGTCAATAGTTGTTTGTAATGATTTATACAAAAAAGTTTTTATATAAGAAATTTCTGACAAAAGATTGTATTCAAATTGATCGTATACTATAGTAATACATTTAAAGAGCTTGAAATAATAATTATAAATAAATTAGAATAGATTAATTTTTTTTTTTTTTTAACAAATAAACTATTTAAACAATTATATTTAATTGACCGATTTTCGAGTGAACAATATTAAATAGATTTACAAACTCGTCACCCTCACTTTTCATGTGCAGAAGCTTGTTGTCAACTCTTTTTTTTTATTAAAACATACTAAGCGGTGATATAAGATAAATTTTTAAACTTATTTAAAAAATGTTTAATTTTCGCGGATTTTACTTTCGGTAAAGAAGGTAGCTAGCGTTTCCATCAGCACTAACACATAGATCTCAACAGTATGGCTGTGTGCGTTAGTGCGTGTGTCGTGGACGCTGATGTAAACACGTCCTTATTTTTTCTTATGTACATTCTAAATGTCAGTTTTAGCATTTGTGGAGACGACTCACATTGCTTCATCCATCTATTTTGTATATAGGAAATGATGTTATACATATTTTATTATATAAATGAATGTTATAACTTAGAGCGTTGATCGGTCTAAGCTCTATATGAAAATTCAGGAGGGAAGGATTTGAAAATGAAATCCAAAATCAAAAATAAAATTTTTTTATAAAAAGTTATTATAATATCTCAATAGTATGTAAATAAATTTTAGATATTTATATTAACTACTTTTGATGTTATAGCTACTTCACCGAGAGTAGTCGCAGTTCGATTATTTCATTTTTTTCGTTCGAAACCAATTTCTTGAGTGCCAATTAATTAGGAAATTATTATAAGTAAAACACTTTTTCAATACGTAATACGTAAAAATTAGTACAGCAATTACTTATGTGAAGGGTTACTGTATGATCCTGGTATCGCTTAGTAATCGGTAAGTAACTTTTCTTTTCAATATTTAACTCGAAACTACTTTTTTTGAATTGGCGTGTGTATTATTCAAAAACGGCTAATCCGATCTGCTTGAAAATTTTTTTTGCAACATTATATACCTATTTTGCTCTAGATAAACCTAAGTGTTGTAAAATATTTTACCTTTTGGCCTATTTTAAAGTCCGTAAAAATGGTCAATTTTTCAGAAAACGTTCCCATTTTTGCAAAATAATTTTTTTAGGTTCATCTAGAATGTACAAGCTCCAGATGTCACGCCGACTTTCAACAGCTGTACCTCCGCTGTCTTATAAAATTTTTTTCCCGAAATTTAGAATTTTCAATTTCAATAAATAAAAATTATTCTCCTAAAATATTATTCATTTATTTCAACTCTTTCATAAAAAAAGTCATATCTGAAAAAAAAAATAGCATTTCATAGCCTTCCCCCCTTAATAATAATTTTTGTTACTCGACTGTAATTTTTAAAGTGAATAATATCAAATAAATTTACAAATTCATCACCCCCCATTTTCATATGCGGATGCTTATTCTCATCTCAATATGTCAAAAAATTCATTCGAAAAAAGGTCAATAAAATATAATTGTTAAAAAATTACAGTCGAGTAACAAAAATTATTATTAACTTTCATATAGAGCCTAGACGGTGTTAATTAATAAATAATATAAATAAATATATATAACATATTTCCTGTATACAGATCAGATGGCTGAAGCAATGTGAGTCGTCTCCACAAGTGCTAAAACTGCCATTTAGAATGTATATAAGAAAAAATAAAGACGTGTTTACATCAGCGTCTATGGCACATGCACTAACACACACACAGAGACACACACATAGCCGTACTGATGAGATCTATGTGTTAGTATTCATCGAAAAGCTAGGTTTAAAAATTCATCTAATATACCGCTTTGTATGCTTTAATAAAAAAAAAAGAGATGACAATAAGCATCCGTATATTAAAAGTGGTGGTGATGAATTTGTACATTTATTTGATATTGTTCACTCGGAAAAAGGTCAATAAAATAAAATTGTTTAAAAATTACAGTTGAGTAACAAAAATTATTATGAAACTATTTAAAAATAATTTAACTTACAGTCAAGTTTATAAGCTTTTTATAAATATTTATTAATAAATGATAAAGAAATAAATTATATATAGTAGGTTAAAATAATAAACCTTTGTAATTATTATAAATAATTCGATTAATAATTGTTTTTAAAAAAATGTAAATATTCTTAACAATAGAAGAAAAAATTGAACTACTAAAAAAGTGTGCATATAATTTATTTAAAATCTTAAGTATATTTATAATGTGTGTAACACTGTATTTTAGCAATAATAAATAAATATAATAATAATAATTAACTTAATAATGTTTTATATTGCCAAAATACAATGTTACTTTTAAGAGAGGAGGGGTTTTACCTGTTTTATTATAGTGTGGTATGTAAAAATACACACACATACGCCTGGCAGCATGCAATGGAAAAAGGATTAATAAGTTAATTTTTATAAGACAAATTAATAATTTAATTTAAATGATCATTATATATTTTAATTTAATAAATTTTAATTGTTCAAAATTATAAAAATATTTTACATAATTTTCGGTGGCCACACTCATACTATCTTATCATGCATACATACAAATATTTATATACCGGTTTAATAAATCAAAAATGTAAATTCGCGACTATTAGAATTCCGCGTGGTTAACCATTTATATAATTTTATTAATCATTTACTCACGACGTCGCTCCTTTTCTTCTATTAAAAATCTTGACTTAGAAAATAGTGATTCGACGTGTGGACCTTTATGGAGAGACTCCTGGTGGTGGGATGAACCTCATCTACAGGGCAACTAACCCTATTCTTCTTGAAAACGTTCTCCATCCTCACTCATGTAATTTTCTATAATTTAGAAGGTCCCACTACGCGAACACATTTTAGCACGATATACGATGCATGCTTTATAATAAAGTCACCTGGAGAGCATATCTCATCTACAGGGACAGAAAGGAGCGCGCGCGAGATTACATAATTCGTCCGATTTCCACGAAATCCGAGGGACGAGAGAGAGAGTTATTTCTTTGAAACTCACGTGATCCCCACTTATCGATCAATAATATCGATTTTAGCGCCGTAATTCACACTTGAATTACTTAATAAATAAGCGCGATTTTTAATTTGAAATTATTCAAAAGGTGTATAAAAACACCGCATTAAATTAATGTGTTTTATATTTCTGAGTAGACATAGGTTTTCTGAAAAAATAGCCTTTGTATTGTTATCTGTCTTAATCGAAAGATTATAATAATAATGTTTTTTTTTGAAAATTGGATTGGAACGTCCAGAAAATTTAAATTTCAATTGAGTTTAAAAGGGAAAATTCAAAAAACTTTGATTTTCACTCTTGTCAATATTTCATTCTCAATCTGAGAACCTCTTCAGGACCTTTATTTTTTTAGAAATAATTTTTTAATTTTACAAAATATTACATTAAAATGTTTGAATTACATATTTAAATATTTTCCATGCTTTTCAACGTTCTTACAATTTTTTGTTTGTTTTCGATACTATGTAGAGAAGTGAGTAAGAACATTTTTTTCTAATTTCTTGCTTGAGCTTGACCAAAAAAATGGCCAAAAACTGTTTTTTGATGAATTTTTAATGAGTTGCTTGACTGCTTTTAGAATATTTCTGGCTAAAGTTATCGTATGCAAAAAAAAATGGAAAATTTTCGTTTTGAGAGTTCTATAGAACTGTGGCGGTAGGGCACCGTAAAAAAAATTTTTTTTTTACTAAAATTGGAATAGTGTTACGTATCCTGAGGTTCAATTTGCGATACGTAAATAATAAATAGATATAAATAAGTTGTATCCTGGGGATATTGAGTGCCCCAGGTATTTTAATACTTAAATTGGCTGGTTGGTAGATAAATGTTGTAGATGTATAAATATGTTGAAAATAGCTGGTGGAACTTAACTGCGTTAAGTTCGAGATTATAGAAGGAATTGTCACTATTAAATAAATACACTGAGCACATTTGGTTAAGTTAATGACTTTATTATAAGTTAAGATAAATATGCGTCTAAGTCAATAAATCTAAGTGAATGATTATACTGAAAAGATTGTTCTAATTAACTCCTAAACTGGACCTGATGTTAATAGGTCAGTTATCATGGGAGGATGTAAGAGGAACTGAGAGGAACTGGATTTAGGGCAGTTGCGGGTATCTTATATAAACCAATTAGTAACTGCCCAGGTACTTAAATTTAGGTGGGATCGCCCAATACGCGAAAGCGTCATTCAAGTCACGTCCAATTAACGAAGGCATCCCTGATTATTTTGGGGGAAATCAAGAAGGGGATTTATTCAACTTTTCGGTGCCTAAAATATTTGCAATGATAGCATTGATAAATTAGTATTGAATTTAGCAGAAACTATACCTCAATTTAATTTTTTTTTCGTATAGTGTCCCGTTTCTTAGAAAATTTGAAATAATAGTATTGAATGTAGCAGAACTACTATTGTACTATTTTTAAAATTGTAATTTCAATTCTATTTATGCAATGATCCTATTTTAAAAAGAAGTTGTTGCTATGTACATTGTTGTACATTGTTATCGCAATAAAAGCGTTCTGATTGGCTACTAACACCGACTTATAATAATCGTTGTGTATTTATGTATGATTATTTATATAGTATTAGTAATGTTTATTTATTGCAGAAAAAATATATTCATAACCTAAATATAATTATTTTTTTTATTGATAAAAATTAAAATACATATGTTTTGTTGATTAGTCGAAAATTGATATTCCAAAAAAAAATATGGGCTTATTAGTATATTATTTTATTATTATTATTATTATTATTTGAAAAGTAATAAATTACATAAAAGTGAAAAATTTGTTGTTAAAAATTCACCTTATTTAAAAAATAACCGGTATTTTAAATAAAATGTCCAAATAATTTGTGAGGTTATCGGTGAATTAAATATAGGTGTAAACTTTGTTAGTTTATTATTTAAAATGTTTGCAAAAATTTCTAACCTCAAAATTGAATTGAGGGTAAAGTTATGATGAAGAGACAAATCGCAGGCAGAATGTTATAAATAATGTTTATATAAGTTTTTTTTTTTTTTCAAACCTCAAAATTGTTTATGCTTACCCAACACGAATTTTTGGTCTTTAAATCTCCGTTGATCTTAAGAGATCTCTGAGACCACTGAGGAGATTTAAATAGATCAAAAAATATCTCCAGAGATCCGTGATATAAAAAAATAATAATAAAAATTTAGAAACAATTGTTTCTTAATTAATATTTAAAATCATTAAATAAAAGTATAAATGGATAAATTTGATTTTTGGTTCCTCATAGAGGAACCATTTTTTATATGTTTTAAATAACTTCAAGGAAATAAAATCTGGTAAGTGAACAAAAAATGTCACAATACTTGATCATTTATAACTTTAATAACAAAATATTATTAAATATTTTTTATTTTTTTAAATTTGAACTCTTAACTTTTTCAACTTTTTTTTTCATTGTCTGCTAAAAAATTAAGCAAAGTGTTAGTCGAAATGCCAGCAATGTTAAATCCATGCAAAAGATTTTTCTGCACGGAAATGGATTCACCTCAGTGAAACGTATGTATTTTTGGTCACTTAAAACGATTTTAAAAGTTTCATTTATTTTCCAATGACCAGTTTTGAGTAATGAACGCTATAATTATCATGAAAAATCGACAAAAATTTTGCAAAATAGGTAAAATTTTATTTTCTTTAACTGATAAGATAAAAATCACTGCCAAATTATTGGTAAAGTCATCCCTCAAGCAAAGAGAAAATAGTCATATTGATTAAAAATCTATTTCATCAAAGGTTAACAATAAATAAATATAAAAATGATATTCAAACTGCTATGAAAAAAAATTAGGTATTACATAAGAGTCTTTCTTTGCCAAAACAGCAATGGTGGGCAGGTCGGGTCATCGGATTGGCCTCAA
Source organism: Anagrus nilaparvatae (assembly GCA_022575985.1). Lineage (NCBI taxonomy): Eukaryota > Metazoa > Arthropoda > Insecta > Hymenoptera > Mymaridae > Anagrus > Anagrus nilaparvatae. The sequence goes on from JAKSXM010000007.1 coordinate 34,447,057, forward strand.
ATTTTTCTCATGTTTTTATAACACTAAGAAAGGAAAATCCTAAAATTTTTAGCCCTCTAGGTCTTAAGCAACCCGAGTTATGGCCAATCAAACTCATTGGGTGGCTCTCGATCAGCGTTGGTGCTTTTTGGAAAAATGCTAAAAAATAATAAAAAACAGCTTGAAAAAATAATCTGAAACATTATATATGTTGGGAAACCTTCAGTAAATCCATTTCTGCCATTATTTTTTCGGAAATTCCGGAAAATGGGAAAATGCGTTTTAAGAAAAATCGCAATATCTCATTTGCCGCCATTTTTTTTTTGAAATTTTTTTTTCAAAATTTTTTTCAACCGAAATCCCATCGATCTGTCTGAAAAAAAATTTTGGTATCGGCCATTAAGGTCAATTTTAGCCTGTTTTAGAATAATTTCACATTTTTAATATTTCTTTATTTAATTTTCCATATAAGGGGATAAAATAATTGACTTTTTTTCTTTCAGAATCGAATAGCCAGGGAAAAAGTAGTCCTAAATAAAAATAAAAATTGCATTTTTCGATGAAAATTAACCGAGTTATGGTCAAGTAAAGATAGTGTCACAAATTACCATTTTTATACTACTATACGCTAAAGCGCGCCAACCCCCTCAAATTCAATTTTAAATGAAAAACAATTTAAACTTTAAACAAATATTTATTTAATAAAACAAATTTTCGATTTTATTTGTACAAAATCTTCATTCTAAGCTAAAGTTTATTATTTTAAGTTTTACTTTATGAATTAACCCTAAATTAGGTACATTTTACCAAATATGCGATCACAGGCCCTCGGTGCTATGCACCTCGGGCCCTGTCAACCTTCCCATTTGATATATTATAACTTTATATCGAACTTATTTCATTAACTGATTCCTCATAAATAACTAATTTTTTATTTAAGACAGAAAATAACATGTTAATAATATTATATTATTCACCCTTTCAAAATGAAGAAAAAAAAAATAAAAAATAAATAATAATAAAATACAGAATTTTAAAATACGCGCCATTAAAAATAATAGAACAGTATAAGGTTTAATTTGTACACCGCAAGAGCGCGTTAGTATTAATTTCGAAATAGAGACCCTAGATTAGCAGAGACTGCCAGAAAAGCACGTGGTTCCGCAAGTTGCCAGCTAAGATGGCGGTCGAAAAAAATTTCCTCATTTAAAATATATGGTTGCCACTGCAAATGGCGGACCAATCTCAAAAACAGTCTACCTATCTGGCAGTCTCTGCTAATCTAGGGTCTCTATTTCGAAATGTATAACAGCTGTTAAGTACAGACCAATCAGAATGAGTTTTAAAATGTCTCAAAATCAGCGTTACATTTCATTCTTTTAATAGAAGAATTCCAATTTTAGGGTCCATAACGACATTATAACTTGAAAAGTGCATAACTCGCTTAAATTTTATCGTAAAAAGAAAAGTTTTGGATTATTATCGAATATTTTTTCCTTGGCTATTCTTTTATGCAAGAAAAAAATTAGTTTAGTCGATAAAAAGTTTTTTTTTGGTCAAAAACTAATGTAACATGTTAAAGACTGTTTTTGATTATTATCATTTTTTATCAAAAAAAATTAATTTCTGTCAAGAAAATTAATTTTTTTATTGGATAAATGAATAGTCAAGGAAAAAATATTCGATAATAATCCAAAACTTTTCTTTTTACGGTAAAATTTAAGCGAGTTATGCATTTATCAAGTTATAATGTCGTTATGGACCCTAAAATTGGAATGAGTATAAAAATGGTAATTTGTGACACTATCTTTACTTGACCATAACTCGGTTAATTTTCATCGAAAAAAGCAATTTTTTTTTTTATTTAGGACTACTTTTTCCCTGGCTATTCGATTCTGAAAGAAAAAAAGTCAATTATTTTATCCCCTTATGGAAAATTAAATAAAGAAATATTAAAAATGTGAAATTATTCTAAAACAGGCTAAAATTGACCTTAATGGCCGATACCAAAATTTTTTTTCAGACAGATCGATGGCATTTCGGTTGAAAAAAATTTTGAAAAAAAAATTTTCAAAAAAAAAATGGCGGCAAATGAGATATTGCGATTTTTCTTAAAACGCATTTTCCCATTTTCCGGAATTTCGCGGGGTTTTTCCGAAAAAATAATGGCAGAAATGGATTTACTGAAGGTTTCATTCCTTCGGAACATATATACTGTTTCAGAATTTTTTTTCAAGCTTATATTTATGATTTTTAACCATTTTCCCGAAAAGCACTAACGCCGGTCGAGAGCCGCCTAATGAGTTTGATTTGCCATAACTCGGGCTGTTTAAGACCTAGAAGGCTGAAAATTTCAGGATTTTCCTATCTTTATGTTATAAAAACATGGGGAAAATTTGAGGCCGATCCGATGACCCGACCTGCCCACCATTGCTGTTTTGGCAAAGAAAGACTCATAATAAAAATAAAAAATAATTAATTAATTAATATTACATAATAAACAATACAAATACAAATACATAATAAAAAGTGATTGTATATTTAAGAAATTGGAGCTTCACCATTAAAATAGCAAAGGCTTCCCCCAGAAATGGGTATGTTTTATTTTTTCGCACTTTCAGTGCCCGGATTTAGTCTATACGGGTTTATTGGGTCGCTGATCAAAAATATCGTTGATTTTTTGTATTAAAAATTAATATTTCTAAACAATTTGAACACCGGAATTAAAACATATTTTTTTAAGCACACGTGTTACTGAACACCAAAAAATTAAGCATAAAAAATATGGTTTATATGAATTCAGCAAAATAATTTTCAGACACAAAAATTTTATATATAAAACTATAACTAAATACAAAAATTTTTGTTGAAATTTATTTTAATTAAATTTATTTGTTTTTGTTTATAATTTTCTGTTTTGAAAATACTGTATAATATTTTTTTATTGTTAACCTTTGATGAAATAGATTTTCAATCAATTTGACTATATTCTCATTGCTTGAGAGATGACTGTACCAAAAATTTGTCAGTATTTTTTATCTTTTCAGTTATTATGTTTTATTTTTTAAAAAGCAAGAACTTAAGGAGGCAGTTCCGTGACTACTGAGATCAATGGTTAGAATTTTTTAAAACTGAAATAGAGCCACATTTACTTAGAACAATTTTTCAGTAAAAGAGACACTTTGCTTAATTTTTTTTTAGACAATCAAAAAAAAAGTTGAAAAAGTTAAAAGAGTTCAAATTTAAAAATAAAACATATTTAATAATATGTTGTTATTAAAATGATTAAGTATTTTGAAATTTTTTATTCATTTAACAGATTTTATTTCCTTGAGATTATTTAAAACATAAAAAAATCAAAATGGAAATATTATTACTAAATTTTTATTATTTTATTTTTTATTCCACAGATCTCTGGAGATTTCTTTGGATCTATTTGAATCTCCGGAGATCATTTTTGATCTCTACAGATCAAAAAAGAGCTGCGGAGATTTAAATTTTTGAAAGTTATAATTATGAATACTATAATATTATGATTTTTTTGTATTTAAAAATTACAATATGAAAATTTTGATGAAATGTTATTTCTTTATCTCATAAAAAAAGTTAATTGTATAAATTACCCCTTATAAGACAAAACTCAAAAAATTAAATAGGTTTTTGGAATAAAATATTTTATTGTAGTTGATTTAAAAATTAGAAAATATAAGGTACAAGCCATAATATAAATATTCGATAAATATAAACTTCATAAATGTTAACATATTTACAACAGATAATTTAAAAATTTTGAGTTCCTTGACTAATTTTTGTGCATACTTAATGTGGCTAATTCTGCCTTATTTTAACATCAAACATGTTTATTGGTAAAGCTGGAAATCCAGGGGCGAATTGGACTTGAACTAATTTCGGTTTAGGAACTTAAATTATTTTGGGCTGAAGGACTTACAATAATAATTTCAATTTAGAAACTTAAAGTAAAATAAATTAAGAATGAAAATCGATTAGGGGTATAGAATAATTTCAATTTAAACACTTAAAATAATTTTGGTTTAGGAACTCAAAATATTATTTAAATTTAGGGCAATAATTATGAATTATAAATTTTGTATAAACTCAGCAGATCTGAGTATTAAGGTTGTACATTACTAAATCCGCCATTTTGTTTGTATTTTTTAAGATTTCTAAATTATCGATGCTACATATGTATATGGGTGTATCCATTACTTTTCATACAAAAGTGGGCGCTCGCATGTCACCGATTGGGCTCAAATTTTTAGATTATGTTTGGGGTTATAAAAAACTCACCTAGCCAAATTTTTAGCCCTCTAGAACAATATGGGGCCAAGTTATGACCTCCAAAAGGTCCAAAAAATGACCTATTTTAGTCTATTTTCAAAAATTCGCCATTCCCTTATTTTTCAGTCAAATTACTTGCGGTTGGTCGCATTTTTTTGGTATAAGCTTCAGAATTTACCAAAAAAATTTATAGATACTTTTATCACGTAGATTTTATTTGGCGATAAAAAATGTTAGATGACTGAAACGAAAAAAAACAGGAATTTCAAATTGGTGCCAAATCTGGAAATCTTTATATAACTACTTCTGGTTAGTCGCAAAATTTTGTACTACTCAAGACCTTTCGAATGCAACCTACAAAATTAAGAACGGCTTATTTTATCCGAAATTATGCGTATTTTAGTTTGGTCGTTTTTCGGAAATTTTGATTTTTTTGCGTTTTCAAATTACTATAACTTTTTTCTATCATAACCAAAATGGCCAAAAATTTCAGAGAATATTCTTCAAACAATAATCTCTGAAATTTTGGTGGATGATATTGGCTTCTATCCGTTTTTATACATTCCCAAAAAAGCCTTATTCTTCACGTATTTTGTGTATTAAAGTGGACCTATGTTTCGACTTTGTGCTTGTAAGCACCTCAATTTTCCCATTTAAATAACATAGGAATTTTGACTTTTCAGCTTTCTAATTTTTTACAAAGCTTGCAGAATGTTTTGAAAAGCTACTAATCGATGGAAAGTACTATTTAAATATATAAAAAATGATACCCAACCTCAAGTAGCCAAAAAAAATATTTTTAATACGATTTTACCGGTAATAAATGAAAAAAAAGTACTCCATGGCTTCATGTAATGTAAATGTATCTATAAAATTCTGAAGCTTATACCAAAAAAATGCGACCAATCGCAAGTAATTTGACTGAAAAATAAGGGAATGGCGAAATTTTGAAAATAGGCTAAAATAGGTCATTTTTTGGACCTTTTGGAGGTCATAACTTGGCCCAATATTGTTCTAGAGGGCTAAAAATTTGGCTAGGTGAGTTTTTTATAACCCCAAACATAATCTAAAAATTTGAGCTCAATCGGTGACATGCGTGCGCCCACTTTTGTATGAAAAGTAATGGATACACCCATATACATATGTAAAATCGTATATGTAATAGGTTATTTAAATACTTTTTATTTAATTATTTAATAATTATGTAATGAAACAAGTAAAACAAATTGGAAATTTGGGGTATCAATTTATAAAGTAAATTCAGTTTTAAGAATTAATTTTAAATAGTTTTAAGAATGCGAAAATCTAAATATTGGATTATAGCATATAAAAGTAAATAAAATCAACACAAAGTTGGATCAATTGGATCGTAGTAAACATAATCCATGCTTTTGGTTGTTTTTACACAGTCCAGTTATAAGTTTTTATTCATAAATAAAAAACAACCCATTTTTGCTAATAAAAGAAAAAAATTACTTCATATTTTCCATGTATTTTAAATGGTAAAGTTTTATAAAAGATGAAAGGGATACCTGCGGAAGGGACATTTTTCGAGAAATAATTTGATGGAAAATCTTTTCTGAGAACATGGTACCTAAATTTAATAAACATTTGTAGTGTTGTGGACTAAAATAAAAATATTTATAACCGGTTTGTGAACTCACAACTAACGAACATGGAACATGTTTAAATTTATATTTTGAATCTATCTTTTGAAGCCAAAAACAAGGCAAAAAAAAATTAGTTTTATACTCTTAAAATCCTTATTATATTTTAAATTTATTTTAAGTCCCTACATCGAAATTATACTAATTTCATGTGGCACCCCTCCCCCACAAATATGGCACATTTGTGCCTCCTTCCCATATGAGATGCTTGAAACCCCTGCCTATAAACATACTCCACGTTAATAAAGTTTATTTTAAAGATAATTTCTGGTAGATAGGGACAATCATATTTTTTACAGTCAAAAATCAAAATTGAAAGTGTCAAATGAAATTTTGAAATTCTCTTTTAAAAAGCTAACATTAATAATGGAGATATCACATGACAAAGCATAGGGGTAAAATTTGTGAACAAATTTCTCTGAAGGTAATTTTACAACAGCATTCTGCAAGACAAAAGATTTCGACAGTTACATACGGAGTATATTGTAAAACATGTTCGTGGTAAATACAGAAGCAAATAAAATTTGCAAGAGAGATTTTCAGCTGTTTCAATTTAAAAGAAGATTACTCATATGATTTATTCATTTCAAATTTCATATACAATAAAGAACAATATAAATTAAGGTTCAATTTTTGGTTTAGAGGAACATAAATTAAGAGACAAAGATCAAAAGATTTATAATAAAACGAATTTCCGAATAATCGTGATAATTTTTTTCCTATTTTTTAATATGAACCTGTGTTGAAAACAGAAAAAATCAGCAAAATCGGAAATAATATAAAATAGGAAAGGTCTTCTAACAGTCACTCTCCTAACACTCACAGGTTGCTGTGTTTAAATATTGCTTGAACTATTTCAAAATTTAAGCCCTTTCTTGGGCTTTTAGGCACTACTATAATAGTGATTTCAATTTTCAAACAAATTATATTAAGCAGGGCAACCAGATGGTACAGTTCTGTAAAAGTTATTACCATAGCTATTCGCTAACCTCTCAAGAACTACAAATCAATTATTTAAATTTGGCATAAATTTTGTGTTACTTATCTTCAATAAATATTATACATCATACAATAACTTCTCTGCGCGAAGCGCAGTTGAATCTAGTAACATTAAATTTTAGTATTGAATTTAGCAGAATATACTCCACTTACGTGTTTTTGAAAATTTACTTGTTTTATAGAAATTTTGTAATTTCAAATATTTTTATGCAATGATAGCATTGAAATAAATGTATTGAATTTAGCAAAATATACGCCACTCTAAATTTTTACCGAATAACAGTAGCCTGTTTTATAGAACAGTTGTAATTTCAATGTTTTTATGCAATGATAGCATTAAAATATTAGTATTGATTTTAGCGGAATATACACCGCAAAAATATTTTGAATCGTATCCTGTTTTATAGAAATGTTATTATTTAAAATGTTTTTATGCAATGATAGCATTGAAATATTTTTATTGAATTTAGCAAAATATACCCCTATAAAACGTTTTCGAATTCCGTCTTGTTTTATAGAAATGTTGTAATTTAAATGTTTTTATGCAATTATAGCAAAATATACCCGCTTAAGAATTATTTTTAGAAAAAAATAATCTAGATGTCAGCTGTCCTACCCTGATGCAAAGAAATAATTAAACACAATTCAAAATTTTACAATAGAACACAATACAATAAAACACAATTCAACTTTAAGATTCAATATAAAATACGATTAAAAAGAAAATACGCATTTCTCATTTCAGCGTAGGATCTTTAGGGTCAGTAAAAGTTTGAAGAAAATTATTACATTTCCCGATTAAATTAATAATTTTCCAATTTTCCAAGATGGTGGACCAAAAAAATAAAAAACAAGAAAATTGAATTAATGATTGCACCGGGGGTTTTAACAGTCACTAAAAATGAATTTTTGGAGGAAAATAAGACTTATTGGTTATTTTATACATTTTCCAATTTTCCCAAGATGGCGGACTAGAAAATTTTAAAAAACAGAAAAAATGAATTTTTTACAACACTGGGGAAATGCAATAGTTATGAAAAATGAATTTTAGGTAAAAAAAATATTTTTTTAATACCTTAGAAATTTCCTAATTTTTCCAAGATGGTGGACTTTAAAAAATTTTTAAATGCAAAATTGAATTTTTTACTTTACTGGGGGGTTTTAATAGTCTCTAAAAATAAATTTTTTGAGGAAAATAATACTTATTGGTTATTTTATACATTTTCAAATTTTCCCAAGATGGCGGACTAGAAAATTTTAAAAACAGAAAACATGAATTTTTTACTACACTGGGGAATGTATTAGTGACGAAAAATGAATTTTAGGTGAAAACAATATTTTTCTATTACCTTAAAAATTTCCTCTTTTTTCCAAGATGGCGGACTTTAAAAAATTTTTAAATGCAAAATTGAATTTTTTACTTTACCGGGGGGTTTTAATAATATCTAGAAATGAATTTTTTGAGGAAAATAATACTTATTGGTTATTTTATACATTTTCCAATTTTCCCAAGATGGCGGACTAGAAAATTTTAAAAACAGAAAACATGAATTTTTTACTACACTGGGGAATGTATTAGTGACGAAAAATTAATTTTAGGTGAAAACAATATTTTTCTATTACCTTAAAAATTTCCTCATTTTTCCAAGATGGCGGACTTTAAAAAATTTTTTGAGGAAAATAAGACTTATTGGTTATTTTATACATTTTCCGATTTTCCCAAGATGGCGGACTAGAAAATTTTAAAAACAGAAAACATGAATTTTTTACTACACTGGGGAATGTATTAGTGAAGAAAAATTTAAAAACTGGAAATGAACCCTCCTAGGAAAAATTGATATCCTGGAGATGTAGTTTTTTCACCCGAACATGTTTTCCGATTTCCAAGATGGTGGACCAAAATACGTAAACAAAAGAACTTGTTACATTACCTGGGAATTTTCAAGTTCTAGAAAAACGAATGAGAATTTTGATTTTTTTACCCCAACATGTTTTCCTATTTTCCAAGATGGCGGACCAAAAAAGACGAACAAAAGAACTTTCTATGTTATCTGGGGGTATTCGAGGTTGAGAAAAACGTTTTTATGAATGGAAATTTTCATTTTTTCACCCCAATATGTTTTCCGATTTTTCAAGAAGGCGGACCAAAAAACACGAAAAAAGGAATCCCATAGATAAAAAGCACAAAATCTAACGCGAGGTTATGCATTTTTTAAGTCCTTTAAAATTTTTTTAAAACTTTTTGATAAACATTTTAAGTATAGGAAAAAAAAGAGTTTTGGCCAAAATGTCCACTCAGTTTTGCAAACAAAAATTTTGGAACAGCTGTAAACGGGCATTTTTTGAATTCTTTGGCTGAAATTCAAATTCATGACTCTAATCGATATTAAGGGGAAATATTCTAAGGTTTTCGAATTCGATTTCTTTAGTCGCGCAGCGGCCAGGAAATTGAATTTTCGTGACTACTGCCCAGAAATAGTATATTTTTACCCATGGCCACAAAAGTAAAGAATGGGCCAAATCGCACGTAAACTGCGATTTGGGGCATCCTTTTTTTGTGGCCAAGGACAAAACATAATTTTTCTTGCTCAGTGTCGAGAAAATGCGTTTTTTCGAATAGCGCAGCGGCCAGAAAACACGCACTTTCTGGACACTAACAAGAAAAATGTTTTTTCTGGTCTGCGTCGAGAAAGCACGTATTTCCCGGACGCTACGCGTCCGAAAAAGACGTGTTATCTCGCCACAGACACAGAAAAATGTTATACGAGCCTTGTCCATAAATAAGGAATGACCCAAATCGCAGTTTACCATCCTAAAAAAAGTGGTAAACTTACTAAAATCAGCATTACTTTCTTATAACAAAAATTACCCTCAGGATATTTTTTTCTATGATATATATACTCTTTTGGAAGAATTTCAAAAAAAAAAAATTTGTTTAGCAGGAAACTTTCTGGCTACTTTTCTTTAAAGTTTCCCAATTTCGGGACATAAATATGAATTTTCCCGCGATTCGATCCAGAATGGGGAAAATCTGACTGAAAATTTAAATTCCTCATAAAATTTTACATTGAAAACCTATTTCTTATTTTTTTTAAACGTTTTATAGAGCTTTTTTTACGGGACTTTCAAATATGGTGGCTAAGGAAAGAAATTTTACCAAAAAACTTTAAAACAGTATAAAACCCTTAAAAATTTATAAAAAACCTTCAGATTTGGTGAATCATCTAATTTTAAATAGTTTTTCGAAAAAAACAAAAACTTTTATTTTCCAGACCTCGCGTTCCACTTTTTATCCATGGAATTACCCTTATCTTATTTAGTTTTACAAATAATGTATCTTTGTGAAACTGGATATCTAGGGGTGAGGGGTGGGTAAAAAATAGTAAACTGGTAAAAGTTTCCAGTTTAAGTACTTCAATCAATATACGGTTTCATTTGTTTTGTTTCTGGGCTGCTATAGGTTTTTTGGATATCTGATCACGAATTTTGGGTCCTATTATATGAGAAATGTCCAGAAAATTATGAAATTTGCTAAAAATTACCCCTAAAAAGGGGAATTTTGATGTATTCGAATTCTGAGTAGCCAGATTCGGTCCACATGGGTTTTTTAGGTGGCTTATCAAGAATTTCGTGGCTATTATATGTTAAAAGTTAATATTTTACAATTAAATTAGCAAAAAATAACTCTAAAATAAAGGGATTATTTGCTGTTTTCTTACTTTCCGTGATCAGATTCGGTTCATATGAATTTTCTGGGACGCTGAAAAAAAAATTGTCGGGGAATTTTTTATTAAAAATTAATTTATCACCTTTCAATTAGTAAAAACTACCCCTAAACAGTTGTTTTTGCTATTTTAACACTTTCAGTGCTAGATTCAGTTCATAAAGGTTTTTTGGGTAACTGATCACGGATTTCGGGGAATTTTCTATCAAAAATTAACCTCTTGCCTGTAAATTAGCAAAAGCTACTAACATTTGTAGGTTCTGAATTATAGGTTTTTGGGTCGCTCATCATTAATTTCTGGTTCTTTTTATTAAAAATTACTAAAGGTATCCTTAAATTATCTATTTTTATCTATATAAAAAAATTTCATTGAATTTACTACAGTCCAATTAAGAGGGTTAGTTTTAGGTCAGAGCCCCTAAAAATAAAAAAATTTTTCTAAATATTTCTATAACTTTTTTAAAGAATTTTTTAACTTTTTTTTTCTCAGTTTTGAAAAATCTTCAAAACTTTAAATAAAAAATTTTTCAAAATTTGTGATCAGTGACCCGAGAAACCTTTATGAACCAATTTAGGACACTTAAAGCGTGAAAATAGCAAATATTTTTTACTATTTTAAGAGTGAGATATTAACCTTTTATAAAAATTGTCCCCAAAATTCGTTAGTGACCCATCAAACCTGTATACGCCTAATCTGAACGCTCAGAGTGCGAATATGTCTAAAATACTCCTTTCGGAGGGTAGTTTTTGCAAGTTTTAGGTGTTCCGCAAATTTTTTATAAAAAAGACCCCGGAATTCGTGATCAGCAATCCAAATAAAAACCATAGTGGACCAAATCTGGTAGTGGCCACTGGCCAGAAAAAACCTCCCCATATGTGATACGTGAAAAAACATCCCGGGGGATTTATTATTATTAATATAGTAAAAATTTCATTTGCCTTTGATGATATATAAAATAATTTCGTCTTTACAAATAAAAGTAATTTTTAATTTTATTAACAAAAAAATATTACATTTTATTTTATCTTTTATTAATTTTATTATTCAATAAACTTGTAAGATTTTTGTGCAGTTTATAATGGTTTATACCTATACATATGTTTTTTAAAAGTTTTTTTATTTTTTTAAAAATATATTTAATATAGAAAAAGTATTATAGACGCTTCAATTGTTTTACATAATATTTTTCAAAGGGTACTAAAATACTTTAAATTATTACTATTTTTTATAAAGACAAATTTATTTTATATATCATCAAAGGCAAATAAAATTTTTACTATATTAATAATAATAAATTTTTCTAAATGAAATTATATATTACAATAAATTAATATTTTATTTATGGAAAACCTATTCTAATATTTGAAGTCATTGCAAGTAGAACATTATTACACAGGGGCTTTCATTGGTTCAACAGCAAAAAAAACTTCTGGTTAGTTTTATTTTTTTCGTGTAAGTGTAACTTTTCAAGCCCCGTAAACCGCAATTTTCTAACACTAATTCTTTCATCGCTATAGTAAATAAACTAAAGGCCCATTTTTAGCCTAAAATGACCAATTTTTAAATTATTGCTAAAATTATAATTATCCATAAAAATTTGTTTTATAGGTCTCAAAAATTTTCTATAAGCTTAAATCTCTTAAAAAATTTTTACTCGGCTCTTTTCATTGAATAGTTTCCGAGATATAGTTTTACAAAGATAATGATAAAAATGACTTTTTTTAAAAATTCTTAAATTGGGACTCTGACTTTAAATTATCATATTTTGAAAACAGATCAATGAAAAGAGACGAGTAAGGAATTGTTGGAAGCGTGAGGCTTGTAAAAAATTTTCGAGACCTATAGAAGTTATTTTTATGAAGAAATAAAATTTTGGTGGCCATTTAAGTCATTAATTAAAAAAAACTTAAAATATGCAATTATAGGTCCCATGAAAGTCGGGCAGACGAGCAGCTCGGATTTTCTAGTAGAAAGGAATCGACGTAAAAAAATATATATTAAAATTCTGCCCAAGCCGATTTTGTCGTCATTTTAGGTCAACTTTCCGGTACGTTCAAGCACGGTGTGATTAATGAAATAGTATATTTTTGTCCTTGGCCGCAAAGATAAAGAATGGCCCGGATCGCATGTAAATTGCAAAAAAAAACTGTGATCCAGGGAATTTTCGTTTCAAAGCAGAGGGTAAAATATAATTTTCTTAGTCAGCGGCAAGAACACGCGTATTTTCAAGTAGCGCTGCGGCCGAGAAATACGTGTTTTCCGGGCTGCTAACAAGAAAAAAATTTAACTTTCGGATTTTCCTTGCGTCGATGGGATTGTAGTCTTTACCAGAAATAAAAATAACAAAAAAAAACTTTTGTTTGTACAGAACGTCATTTTTCATTGCTTTTTGTCCACCATCTTGAAAAATTCGAAATTTATTGAAGGGTGAAAATGTTGAAAATTTCTATTGAAAATTTGCCTTTTTGACCTTAAAAACACTCTATTCATTTAGACATTTTTTTTACCATTGATTTTTAGTCAGCCATCTTGGAAAAACGGAAAATTATTCATGGTTGAAAATTCGAAAATTTTTATGAAAAATTCATTATTATTATTATTTTTTTTTATTATTATTTTTATTATGTTTTTTATTCTACCAGGCAAAAATGTGATTATTGACCTCAAGTACCCCTTAATATGTATTTCTATAAATTTTTTGTATTTAAATAATTTTTCAAAGTCCGCCATCTTGGAAAAATGAGGAAATTTTTAAGGTAATAGAAAAATATTGTTTTCACCTAAAATTAATTTTTCGTCACTAATACATTCCCCAGTGTAGTAAAAAATTCATGTTTTCTGTTTTTAAAATTTTCTAGTCCACCATCTTGGGAAAATTGGAAAATGTATAAAATAACCAATAAGTCTTATTTTCCTCAAAAAATTCATTTTTAGAGACTATTAAAACCCCCCAGTAAAGTAAAAAATTCAATTTTGCATTTAAAAATTTTTTAAAGTCCGCCATCTTGGAAAAATGAGGAAATTTTTAAGGTAATAGAAAAATATTGTTTTCACCTAAAATTAATTTTTCGTCACTAATACATTCCCCAGTGTAGTAAAAAATTCATGTTTTCTGTTTTTAAAATTTTCTAGTCCGCCATCTTGGGAAAATTGGAAAATGTATAAAATAACCAATAAGTATTATTTTCCTCAAAAAATTCATTTCTAGATACTATTAAAACCCCGGTGTTGTAAAAAATTCATTTTTTCTGTTTTTTAAAATTTTCTAGTCAAAAATTGGAAAATTTATAAAATATCTAATAAGTCTTATTTTCCTGCATAAATTCATTTTTAGTGATTATTAAAACCCCCGGTGTAACCATAAATTCAATTTTCTTGTTTTTTATTTTTTTGGTCCACCATCTTGGAAAATTGGAAAATTATTGACTTAATCGGGAAATGTTATAATTTTCTTTAAACCTTTACTGACCCTAAAGATCCTACGCTGAAATGAGAAAAGCGTATTTTCTTTTTAATCGTATTTTATATTGAATCTTAAAGTTGAATTGTGTTTTATTGTATTGTGTTCTATTGTAAAATTTTGAATTGTGTTTAATTATTTCTTTGCATCAGGGTAGTTAAGAAAAAATCAACAACAAAAAATTACTGCATAGTGAAATTCATATTGGCTTTCTACAATCTGATGTAATTTCTTAAATTTAAATATACACTGTTGGCAGTTTTACGTATCAAAAAAACAAAAAAATAAAATATATATGTCGGCTTTCCCAAATATGAAAAAAAATTCAAAAAATTGCATTCTGTCGTTAAATATATTTTTGCTGTTTTTAATATTAAAAAAAAAATAATAATTTTTATTTTAGAGTTTCGGTGGTTTTATATATGTAAAAAATTCACCTTCTAGTAAGGTTAGGTTAGGTCGACTGTCCTAATTATGAAAAAGTAAAAAATTAAAAAAATTTCATTCCGTCGTTAAATATATTTTGGTCGTTAATAATATGAAAAATATAAAAATATTTATCTTAGAATTTCAGTGCTTCTATATTGTTGGCTTATTCATATTGAAAAAAAAAAATTATTTTAGATGTCGGGTGTCCTAGTTAAAAAAAAATCAACAAACAAAAAAAATTACTTTATAGTGAAATTCATATTGGCTGTCTACAATCTGATAAAATTTCTAAAATTTCAGTTTATACTGTTGGTAGTTTTACGTATCAAAAAATCATAAAAATAAAATATAGAATTCGGCTGTCCTAAGTATGAAAAAATAAAATATATTTTTGCTGTCTGTAATGTAAAAAAAAATAATTTTTATTTTAGATTTTCTGTGCTTTTATTTATGTAAAAAATTGACATTGTAGTAAGGTTAGGTTAGGTCGGCTGTCCCAATTATGAAAAAGTAAAAAATTAAAAAAATTTCATTCCGTCTTTAAATATATTTTGTTCGCTATTCTTCAAATTGAGCAAGTCTACAACGACTAATTTTCCACCTGTTTATAATAATTGTTAGAAAACGATTTTCTAAGTTTATTTTTAACCGCTTTTTTCATTTTTTCATCGTAAATAACACCGAATTTTTTGAAAATAGACTTGGCTAAAATATTATTTCTTTTAATATTCTATTGTCTCCTCATGTCTTTTAAAATATTATGCATTTCCAAATAACTAATCTCAATCTCATCCATATTTATTGTTTTAATGTAATAAAGAAAAAAATTCACATATTTCACAAAATTATATTTGAACTATAAATAATTGTTATTTTTAACAATACCTTACAAATACTTAAAATACCCTGCCAACTAGCTGGCACTGAGGTTCCTCAAACAATGGGCTGTAATCTTAATTTACAACAAATATTATTGATTACAACCATGCAATTATACATACATTTTTCGTTTTTAGTAGCTGGTAAAGTAGATTATTAAGATCATTTTGTTGTTAAAGTGAAAATTCTAGCGTCCATGGATTGGTCGCGCCGGCGTTAATGGATTTTAAATCATTTTTGCATAATTAAAAAGAGACAAATATAAAAAAAGCTAATTTTATTTTAATAATTAAAATATTGGGTAACATGATTTTTTTGTTTTGTCAAAGAAATGGTTGGTAACGATGCGAAAATTACAAATATTCGAGTTTTTACCAGAATTTATAATAATTTCTTATAATTTATTTTCTCAGTGTACTTCTTGCATTTGACCAATCTTCCGCCACAATGATAATAATAATAATAATATTTTGTAATAAAAAAAATAACCACATTAATTGCTTCAAGATTTTAACATTATTTATATTATTTCTATTAATCACAAAATAATAAATTATTTAATTCTATAAATTGTTTGATTCTTTAAAAAATGCCAATATAACTTTTAAATCTTAATTTTAAAATGCAAACATAACCATTTAATATTTTTAGGCTGTTTATTATTGTTTATAATTTCATTAAGCTGCATACATAAATAAACATAGGAACGAGCAAAATAATCCAAGGAAGTCAAAAAGAGGCAAGATTTCCATCACTCTTTCTTGTGTGTTATAATTTATATCAAAATAAAAAAAAAATTGTGATCAGATACAAAAAATTACTATAAACTAAATTTCTAAAACTTGTACTCTCATTAAAATAAATTAGATATGTCCAAAACGAAAAATAAATTTGGTGTTTTATGTATTTTTTTGTGACGAAGATTTTGGAGAAAAAAATTTTCCAAAATTTAATTATCAGATTCAAGATATCGAGTAAAAATCATAATTTCAAATATAAGTAATTTCATGGAAATGAATAAGGTATTACATCCAAATTAAAAAAAAAAAAAATTTTGAGATTTTTTTAGTAAACAAATTTTTGGAAAAAAAAGTTAGGTATTCATTTGATAATTGTTTTGAAATATCACTGGTTACAATATTTTAAAATATTAGTACTTTCATAGAATTAAATGAGGTATTACACCAAAAAAAAAAAATAAATATTGCATTTTTTTTTATTTTTCTTTTTTTTTAATTTTGAGAAAAAAATTTTGAAAGAATTCAGTATCAGTTCCAAAAAATATCAAGTAAAAACCATACTTTCAAGTATAAGTACTTTCATGGAAATGAATGAGGTATTACATCCAAATTAAAAAAAAAAAGTACCTCGAGCTTTTATGGTGAAAAAATTTTTGAAAAAAAAATTAGGCCTTAATTCCATAATGTTTGTGAAATATCACCGATTAAATACGTACGTACGTACGTACACACACACACACACACACACATACAGACTTTTTTTAAAAACCGGTTTTTTAGCTTCCTGGGGTCCCAAAACGTGCTTATATGACGAAAAATCAAAAATCGAAATTTGACCTATCACAATGGTTCCTCTTTGAGGAACCAAAAAAATTAAAAATAGATACTTTGATGTAAGCTATGCTCAAAATGATAATAATTTTGCATCATTTGAGAACATTCGAGCCGTAGCCACAATGTTCCTCTTTAAGGAACCAAAATAAATTAAAATTTAACCTCTAAATTTTTAATATAAAAATTTATTTAACAAATAAATATTATAATTAATCACAAAGAATTCATCAGTACAAATTTTTTAAATCAGTATACATTCACATCAAAGACCATTAAAAATTTATTAATAACTCACAATTATACTGACCAAATAATACGAGACATATATTACGTTCAATGTTTACTAACATTCCACAATGCAATACAATAACATAATAAACAACAATGTTAACATCTGTATAGTACGAAATTAAAATTCAAGAGGTCTCAGAAAACTGTGGATTGTGGGAATTAGGGTTAAATAATTCACCACTAACATAAATTATAATGATTATTTATTGATATTGATCGAATGATATATTTCTTACAAGTACTATGATTTACGTGTATATTGTATCGTGGTAACGTGTAGACTGCAAAACCAGCGTTTCTCAGCCGCGAATGTCTGTGTGTATATGTGTGTATACTTAAGGTAGTGTATGTGTGAAATTGAATCCCCACAGTACTCCCCCCTAAGTAAAATGGTACATTTTGATTTTTTATATGAATATTACATATGAATTTTACATAAATATAACTTCTTATACATAATAATAATTAAAATTTTGTTGAATAAAAAAATTTGCTTCTATACAATAAAAGTTATGAATAAAAATTTTACTTAAAATGAATATATTTTTATGGTAATTTAAAAGTAACTTTCTTTTTGTTGACATACGTCCTCAATGGTTTGTAGTCCTTTGGTAAAAGTATTGTTTGTTGAACATTAGATGTTGGTTTCAATATGCTTGGTTTAGCATAAGTGTTGACGCAGAGGTTATTTATGATTAAAAGAACACACAATTATTAATCTAGTTTAAAATGTATTTATTGACACATTTTTGTATGTTGTTTGCATGCTGGTGTACGACGTACTGAAAGGGACGCCGTTATACAAGTTGGGGGGTTGACGCGAGCGCTATTACATTTATAACATTAATAGTATATACATTTAATTTATACATATTATACCTATTCAATTTACAACATTCTCCCACTTCACAAGGTAAAAAAACGCACATTTTTAAAAAGGCAAAAGAAAATTAGAAATTGGTATTGATATTGAATTTAAATGAAAAGGAATTGAATTTTACATGATAAATTATTAAATAGCATATAAAATTGATAACAAAATGATTTGATTTGAATTATTGATAATATCAAAAATTGTACAAAATTTACAAATAATGAAATTAATAATAATTTAAATTTAAGTAAAGAAATTTAGATAAAATGGAATAAAATGAAATTGAAAATAATTCTAATTATAACGCTCTTAAAACTAATAACACTTTGATTTGCTTTCTACACAAATCAATTATATACAAAATTAAATTTATACAATTCAAAAATTATTTATATATGACTAGAATTTGTTGATTTTGATTAACAATATGAAATAAAATTTAACAATTACAATTTAACAATATTTTTTAGTTAAAGAGTCTATATACAATTGATAAAAGTATAAATAATACGTAGACAATTTTTAAACATGATCTCTGGATCCACCACCTTGTCAATATGTAGACTTGATGACCAGAAATCTAAATATGATAATAACTTGAAAGAATGAATGATGAAGTATGAAAGACTCTTTAATGACACACAAATAAAAATTACAAATGACACAAAGAATTTGAATTGAATTCATGAAACTCAAATATTACAAACAAGCTCATCCCTTCCCCTTCAAGAATGTGACATTACCACACCATTTGATTTTCAGTAGTCAAAAGTTCATGTGAGAACCCCTACATCCAAAACCAAATGACTACCTGATAATGTTTTGAATTTAAAAATGCATGCTAATAAAAATAAATTAATGCTAAAACGTATGTATTTTAGCCACACCACACATATTTCCTGAGAGGAGGTGAAATTTGAATTTGCCATTGAAACAACCAAGTTATGAACTGTTGAGTAAATGAGAACAAAAAACAATGATAAATATGAATAAAATTTAAAGAATTTTACAGTATTATAACAAGATGAGTTTTTTCTTGAATTCTGCATCATGAGTGATATGACATTAGATTCAAAGTTTTTGCTTGGAAACTTGAATGCAATGAAAGGAAAAAAAAATAAAAACCTTTAATGAGTTTATGAGTTCACTGCAGAAATGTAAAGTCACTCATGATTCAGAGCTCAATGAAATTACTTGAAAAAAAGATTGAAAATGAATTTATAATTTAAAAAATGAAATGAATTGTCTGTAAAATTGATTAAATATGTATGTTGACAAAGAAAGTCAAAAATGTCACAAATACTTTATAAATTAGTTAGTCAATTTTGTATTTGTATGTATACAAAATTGGCTAAATGTTTGAATACAATTAAATATGTACAAATAATTTTTGTAACAAAATCAAAAATCTTTATGATAAATAGATAAATAAATAATAAAAACATCAATATGAAATGATAATTAATTAGGGACACTAATACACAGTTTAAATGTATGAGTTAAAACAATTTATAAATGAGTGGTTACATGTGAGTTTGATGAGAATGTGGTTGTGAATTTTTATGAAATCATAAGATCTCTGGTCCTTCTTGTCCATTCAAAAAATTATGAAATGCATTGCATGTGAATGAGATTGCTTTTTCGGACTGCTAATTAAGGCTACTGACAACTGACAAGGCTGCTTCACCAAACACCTATGTTGCAAGAAACGTTGTACCTAGGTAACATCAAAATATTTTAGAATGCATGTAAAAATATAAAATAAAATTTTGAGGTTAGTTTAATGAGGTTTTACTAAAATATTTGATTTAATATTAAGTTAATGATTTTTATATGAATTGCTTATATTTTGAATTGAACATAATAAAAATAAATTGAAAAGAAAAAATTTTATTTTGTTAAAATTATAAAAATATAATGTCAGAAGTCGGCCCCAACTTGTAAAATAACAATACAATAAAAGATTAATTTTGATAAAGTAAAGTGCAAGTAGTGTGAAAAAAATTTGTATTAAAAATGCTATGTATATTATACAATAATAGTTGTGCACAAAAAATTTAAATTTGTACACAGATTTTATTGTAAAAAAGTAAAAAATGTAAAAAAATAATTTGAATTTAAGTAAACAAAAGATTTTAATAATTTTAATAATTGAATTTAATTTTATAATTTACTTTATCAAAAAAAAATAAATGACAAATATACATAACTTGCGTTAAAACTTTTGTGCTGTGTCGTCGTCTGCAGGAAAATCGGAGTTGATTATCAAATCAGCAGCGTGTTTGCGCACCTGCGCGTTGATGTTAAACGTTTGATGAAGAAGAAGGCAAAAAAGATGGACGCCACTAAAGTACTTCCCCTCTTTTGGTTGGACTTCAAGTTTAACGATGAACATGTGGCGCGCCTGCGCAATAATAAAAAATTCAAATTTGATGTTGAAAATGGACGTCTTCTTTTCTTTGGCCAAAAAATTTTGATAAAAAATTTGGTAATGATCCTGATAAAATTTTTGAAAAAAAAATAGTTTAAAAAAAAAATTGATATATGCTCTTGAGAAAATTTTGATGTGTTGCCTTGAAAATTTTAAATTGACATGGTATCCATTTTATTATGATTGCTGCTCCAATTTGATACCCATGTGCTTTTTCTTTTTTAATTTGATGTTTTAATGTCCATTTATAATTTGTAGTTTATGACTTTCTATCTTTGATGTTTTTTTTTTTTGGCGATGACACTATTTGTAGAATTATTTTATTAAGTTGAAAAGAGAAAATAGCACATGGCGTCGTACACAAAAAGAAAACGTGACTTTGTTCACTATTTTTTGAAAATGTGTTTGCACGTTTTTTATTTTTTTGCGAAAAATTTTTTTTTTTAATTATAGCTTGATGAGGGGCACGCTTTAAAGCGGCCAAACATTGAAAAAGGAAAAAAAAGTTTTTCGAATTTTCACAAATTTACTGATAAAACACGCCGGCCATGATGCACGCCGCGTGTTGAACATAACTTTTAACTGTTAATTTTTAAACTGTGATTTTGCGAAAACTTCACTTTTAACTTATATATTTGTTTGTTAAAAATTTCACTTTTTCTGTTTTTTACTTCGGGATGCCAGATGGTGAAGGAGACATGAAAAAATTCCCCACAAGGGATGCCAGATGTTGACGCAGAGGTTATTTTAATTGAATAAACACACAGTTATTAATTTAGTTTAAAATGTATTTATTGACACATTTTTGTATGTTGTTTGCATGCTGGTGTACGACGTACTGAAAGGGACGCCGTTATACAAGTTGGGGGGTTGACGCGAGCGCTATTACATTTATAACATTAATAGTATATACATTTAATTTATACATATTATACCTATCCAATTTACAACAATAAGTATGATCAGCTATATTAGAATTAGACATACCTTGATCATTTTTTGATGAACTAGGTTGTCATCTATTATTTATTACAATAGTTTTAGGTTGATATTGTGGAACGACGGTCTGTTTTCTTGGTCTGCCTCTAGGCCTAGCCTGTGTTGTGGTATTGGGTTTCTGAGTAGAAGTTGATGGTACAGGCTCAGGCCGTACTGTAGGCTGTACAGTTGATTGAGGAGGTTGTTGATCTAAGGTTTGTTTAGCTGGTCGTAGCTGTTGGTGTATTAAATATTCTAAAAATTCTCGTTCAAGGTAAGCTGGCTTGAGACGGTTGGTAGTTACTCTGGTAGGTATTCCTTGTTTATTTATTTCAAAAACCTTATCTGAAAGACGTGACAGGATTTTATATGGCCCTTCATATGGTTTTTCCAGTGACAAGGTATTTTCACATTCTTAAAATACGTGTGAGCTTTCATCTAGTGATTTGTAGTAAAATGGTTTTATCTTATCATGGTGTGCTGTTGGAACTG
Source organism: Anagrus nilaparvatae (assembly GCA_022575985.1). Lineage (NCBI taxonomy): Eukaryota > Metazoa > Arthropoda > Insecta > Hymenoptera > Mymaridae > Anagrus > Anagrus nilaparvatae. Next base: position 34,469,134 of record JAKSXM010000007.1, read on the forward strand.
GTTTTAGTTCTCTCATATGTTCCCTGTAATATTCTAAGAATGGCTGTCGATCTTGAGTAAAATCACCCATATGAAAAAATTCGCCGGGAATTCTTAAAGGAACGCCGAATAAGTATTCAGCTGGAGAAGCATCTAAGTCGAGTCGAATACATGTCCTGAGGCCAAGAAGTACTGTAGGCAAGGTATCTGCCCATCCAAATCTTGAACCATGGCACATAATAGCTGCTTTAAGTGACCTATTCCAGCGCTCAACCAGTCCGTTTGAGGCTGTTGTGCGCATTTTCTGGGTGCCAGAAAATTGGAATAAGGCTTTAAATAGCTGGGCTTCGAATTGTGAACCTTGGTCCGTGGTTATAATTTTAGGAGAACCATACCTGCATATCCATCCTGAGTAGAGGACTTTAGCTACTGTTTCTGCAGATATATCTCGCATAAGAAAAGCCTCAGGCCACCTAGAGAAACGATCTACGATTGTTAGACAATAATTAAATCCATTTGAGACCGGTAATGGTCCAATTATGTCTACGTGGATATGATGAAAACGACCATCTGGTGGTGCTATGACGTCAGGTTTGGTAGAAACGCGTCTGGAGATCTTAGCTTGTTGGCAGTTGATACAGGTACGTGCCCAGTGAGTAATGTCTTTTTTCATAGAAGGCCAAAAATATCTTTTTGTTATTAGCTTAATAGTTGCTCTGCCGCTTGGGTGAGATAAACCATGAAATCTATTGAATATTTGGCGACGTAGTTGAGATGGAACATAAGGTCGGAGACTATTAGTTGAAGTTTCTAAGTAAACAAGAACTTGCTCTGGACCCCAAGTCATCTTATTTAGGCTGTAAGATTTTGAAGCTGTTTTAATGATTTCTGCTAGTTCAGAATCGTTTTCTTGAAGTTTAGCTAATTCTGTAAGTTCAAAATCTCTAGGCATTTGAATTTCGTCAATTCTTGAAAGTGTGTCTGCTACTATGTTATCAGCGCCTGATACATGTATTATTTTTGTAGTAAATTCTGAAATATAACCTAGTTGTCTTGCTTGCCTATGTGAAGCTTTGTTTGAACGTTGATTAAATGCATAAATTAAAGGTTTATGGTCGGTCAGAACTTCAAATTCACAACATTCTAAGAAATCTTGAAAGTGTTTGATACTGCTATAAATAGCTGTGAGTTCTCGATCATAAGTGCTGTATTTACGTTGTATTTTTGTGAATTTTTTTGAGAAGAATGCTAACGGTAACCAAGGACCGTTGTTAATTTTTTGTTCGACGACAGCTCCTATTGCTGTATCTGAAGCATCTGTAGCGAGGCGTAGCTTGCCATTTTCTGTAGGATGTACTAAGAGAGTTGCTCCAGCAAGATCCTGTTTACATTTCTCAAAAGCTGCCTCGGCTTCGGATGTCCACTTAATCGGAGTTTTGTCGTTTTTCTTGCTATTTACGAGGTATGCATTAAGAGGGGCTTGAACCTCTGCTGCATTTGGCATGTTGCGTCTGTAGTAATTTATCATTCCCAAGAAACGGCGTAATTGCTGAACGTTTTCTGGTTTGGGGAATTCTTGAACTGCTTGGACCTTATCTGGAAGAGGTGCAATGCCTTTCTCTGAAATTAATTGGCCCAAATATTTTACCTCACTTGCAGCAAAAGTGCATTTTTCTATATTAATAGTGAGGCCGTAATTACTAAGACGTTGCAAAACTGTACGTAAATGTTTTTGATGCTCTTCAGGGGTTGAAGAAGCTATGAGCATGTCATCAATGTAACATGTGACAAATGGTAAACCTTTGAGTACCTCGTCAACAAATCGTTGAAAGGTTTGGGCTGCTCCTCGTAAGCCATACTGCATGACTAGGCATTCGTATGAGCCCAGTGGAGTTGTGATAGCAGTTTTTGAGATATCCTCTTCAACCACCGGAATTTGTTGGTATGCCCTTTCGAGGTCCAAAGTTGTAAATATCTTTTTTCCGTTTAAAATATTGGAAAAATCATGGCAATGAGGTATTGAAAAACGATCTGGCGTTGTAATTGAATTTAATCGACGGTAGTCTCCACACATGCGCCATTTATTGTGTTTTTTGGGAGCCATATGGATTGGGTTTGCCCAAGGACTATTGGACCTTCGGATCCAGCCCTTTTTTAATAAATAATCGAGTTCGTCTTGGAGAACTATAAATTTTTGAGGAGATAGCCTCCGTGGGCGTTCTGCTACTGGTGGACCGTTTGTTGGTATATAATGACGTACTTTAGTACCAGTTTTTACTAGTGGAGGAACTACGCCCGTTACTTCTGGGAAGTCTGCTAAGACTCATGGAATGACAGGTGATTTTTCTATCATACGTAATTCTAAAAGTGATCGCCTGTCTGTGAATCCCAGCGCGTAGCGTCTGGAATATTTATCTATGAGGCATTGGCCATGCATATCTACTAAAATCTTCTTTGCACATAAGAAGTCTGCGCCAATGATTGCATTAGGTATATCTGCTACACAAAAATCCCATGTGATTATACGTCCAAGACCGAAGTCAAGTTTTAACTTTCTTGTTCCAAATGTAGGAATTATTGATCCATTGGCTGCAACCAGTTCCAGTTTTCCTGGAATGCGGCTTGAGGCATGAGTCATTGGTAGTATAGACAGCTGTGCTCCAGTATCAACAAGATAGTCCATACCTGAAATTTTATCTTTTATTAGTAAGCGGTTTTTGATATTATGACCATTTTGCCCCGCCCAGCAGCAAAATGGTAATTTTAGTTTTCCAGTATTCCAGGAACAGGGAGGCTTGCTTACGAGCCTCTGCTCTATATTTGTTGTGAGCAAAGCAATAAGATTTGTTGTAATTTGAAAGGTATTCCCTTTTAACATTTGACCTTGCTCTGGAACGGCTGTGATTTCCATCACTTGGTGGTGCCATTAGCTTGTTTATTTTGTCGGATAATTGTGTTATCTCTGCGCGCAGCTCATTTTTTAACTCTTGAAAATCTTTTTGAGTAACGCTGTTTGAATTTTCGTTTTTATTTTTAGGCTGAACAGCATTTATTGCGTAGGCAGGTGTGATATTCTCCATTATTTGGTCTGCTAGTAGAGCCAAGTTTTCTAAATTTTCTGATTTGCATGTGGATAACATTGCTCTAACATTTCCTGGTAATTGTTCCAGAAATAATGATTTTAAAATTGTTTGATTTACCTTGACTGGAGCTATATTCTTTATTTTTACCAAAAACTGAGATGGTTTTTGGTCGCTGAGGGACTGGCCCTTAAATAAATCCCTAATTCTCGCGTCATCTGATTTAGAGAGGCTTTGTATTACTCTCTCTTTTAATGTATCATATTTGTTTTTTTGTCCTGCCGGCAGTTTTTCATCATGCATGGCAGAAATATATGGCTTCACTTCTGATGGGGCAAGGGCAGTTAAATACATAAATTTTTTGTCGTCATTTGTAATATTATAAAGCGAAAACAATGCTTACACTTTTACGAACCATGATTTTGGGTCTTCTGGTAAAAAATCAGGTAATTTACCTAATTTATTAGATACTGCATCTAATTGTAACTTATTTACGACTTCGTCATTTGCCATTTTTATTTTTTATATTTTTTTGAGTATATCTTATTTATTAGAGATTTATATCTTACTTGTTATATATAAGAAAGTTTGAAGTTAAAAAAGAAATGTAAGTTGAGATACTTGTTTTTTTGACGAAAGCCTGGAAATTTCTTAAGGTATTACTCAGCTTCAACTGCGTTGTTTTTTCTTCTTTTTATGTGTGCAAATATTATTATTTTGATGAAAATTTATTGTTTTTTGGTATAATATTTTAGTTTATTTGCACTTGTGTTTTTTATTAATAATTTCACAAAATTATTTTAAATTTTTACCACTTTTTGTTTTTTATAGTTAATGTTTTTTATGTGATTACACGTTTTTATATAATTTTTATTAATTGAATTTTCGATCACGTCGGGGTAACCAATGTGAGAATTAGGGTTAAATAATTCACCACTAACATAAAATATAATGATTATTTATTGATATTGATCGAATGATATATTTCTAATAAGTACTATGATTTACGTGTATATTGTAATATTTCTAATAAGTACTATGATTTACGTGTATATTGTATCGTGGTAACGTGTAGACTGCAAAACCGGCGTTTCTCAGCCGTGAATGTCTGTATGTATATGTGTGTATACTTAAGGTAGGGTATGTGTGAAAGTGAATCCCCACAGGATGCATAACTGCAGGCATTTAAAAATGATAAATGAATTTATAATGTTTATATTAAAATGGTAATAAAATTATTTGAACAGAATTTTTAAATAATTTTTTTAAATTTAAATTTTAAGGGTAGTTAAGAGTTTTTTAATAGTTCAATGGGGGTGAATTAATAAAATATTTATGTTTAGAATTTCAAGGGTTTCTGTATGATTTCTTATATTCAAAATAAAATACCTAATTAAAAAAATTAGATGAATTTGGAATTCGTTTTGAGTTTTAAGGGTTGTTTTGTGTCAGGGAAGGATAGCATTATACTGAAAAATTATTTACATTATTTTGCAATATTAGAGTAAGTTTTAGGTCAAAATAATGTTTAAATTTAAGCTCTACCGTAATTTAAAAAATTCTAAATTTAAGGGTAGTTTTAGGGTCGATGTAGGATAGAAAGGGATAGGTATATATATATATATATATATATATAAATTAATTATAAATTATCACTGTAAATTTTCAATTATATAATATAATTTTTTGAATATAAGTTGTTTATTTTTAGTATTTTCAAATTTTATATTACTTTTAAGTGTTAAGAAGGGTTATTTTGACCTACAAAAAGGCCAATTAAGTACTGAAAACTAAAAAAAAAAAATATTTTAACAATTTCCTAAAGTTATACAATATAAATTTTATGTAATATTTAAAAAAAAACAAATTTTGTAAGCCTTTTAACTTTAAGGGTAGTTTTTGGAGAATTAGGGGTAGATTAGGGGTAATTTTTTTTTTAAACATAATTTCTTTGTTTTCCAATCATATTTAAGCATATAAATAATTTTTCAAGGCCTAAAAAATTTTTTTCGATATATTATAATTTTGATACAAACTTTTTTTTTTAGGGGTTGGTTTTTCTAAAAAAAGGGGTGAAAATCATGTGGAAAAAAATTTTCTTGTCGTTATTTTCGTCAAATAAGGTCTTTAGATGTAAAGCAAGCCAACCCGCATTAAAATTGGATGGAAACTCGATTAAAGCAAAGGTTATTTCCGTTTTTTTTTCTAGATCACTGTGCGCCAGGAAGGTGTAGATGTGTGTATACATGAAATTGTCGCGCTAGGAATATACTATATATTTTAGAAACATAGAGTGACGATTTTTTCAGATTTACGTACAGCGGGATTTTTCAAAAACTAAGAAAATCACATTTTTTTAGTGTTTGCTTGAAAATACATGTTCTTTTTTAAACATAATTTAAAAATTTTTAATCATGTTTCAAGCCAATTTTAAGTGTTTGCTTGCTTAAGTTTTTTTTTGAAAAGTTTATTTTTGTATTTTAAGTCATTTAAAAGTCATTTTCAAGCCATTTTTAAGTCTTAAAAAAAAAACAATTTAAAAAGGAAATATTTTTAAATGAATTTTAAATATTTTAAGGCCTTGTTAAAAAATTTTCAATTAATAGAAAGTTATACAGATTTGCAGTTTTGTAAAAAATATAAATTTATAAATAAACTTAAATAAAATAATTTATAAGGCAAATACGGATATTCGGGTTAAGTGCTCTCTATTTTATTTCAACTAATCGTTTTAGAAAAGTTTCAGATAGGTTACAACAAGGTTCAAATAGGCAACCTGAAAGAATGCAGCAAGTACCAGTAAAAACTATGTCGTTACCAGAACTCCAAATAGATACAGAAGAAATCCATAACTATCGTGAGGAGACACCAATAATTCGTGAAATTGTAATGGTTCCGAGAGAGCCCGATCGAACAAGTCGGGAGTATTGCCACCTGAATTCCTGCGGGCCTCCTTCGAATTGCCACCTACCGGCCTGCCTCGAAATGTCACGCGGGCCTCCGGTGCCCCGCTAGTGGCTTGCCGCCTTAATACAACTGCGCATGCGTTTTTTTATATTAAAAATTATACACACATATGTAATTGTTTGTTTTCTTATTGCAGTTTTTAAAATTTTTTCTTGTGTCCATATTATTATTTTTTGCAGAATATGTCTTTTGTTAATTTACCTAACATATCAAAATTTTATGCTGTAAAAATCATTAATGATGATGAGTTTTTTAAAAATAATTTAGTTATATGTCCAGTTGAGTGGTTTAAAAAAGTAAATGTGGTTTAAGGTGGTTGAGTTGAATGGAGTGAATTGAATTGAGTTAAATGTGGTTGAGTGGTTTAAAAAGAAACCAGAGTTCTGCTTAGCTTTCCAAATCCACCTTTTAAAACTCAAGATGATATTGATTTTTATAAAAATATGGCCAAATCAAGAGTAAACATTATTCCTTCATCTTGAGGTGAATACCCCTTTGAAGTTAGAAAACCGTTTGAAATATTTGAGGCTACAAATATTTTTATAAATTCCGTTCCAATAGAAACAACTGACGTATTGTTGTCTTATTTTATTTTTTTCTTTTTGTTCTTTAAAAAAATCTTCCATTTTAAGTATAATAATAAATTTTTTAACAGCAGAAAAATACTCTTTTCCTTTTAATTTTGCGCATGCGTTTTTAAGTTATGGTGGCAAACCGTACTAGGGCCGCTGGAGGCCCGCGTGACATTTCCGCCAGAGGGCCTCTGGTGGCGAGGTGGCAATCCGCCTGCTGCCCTCCGGCAGCCCGCTCCTATCGGTTTCGATCGGGAGCGAATGATACAATATTATCCTGCTGGAAAATTAACCTTACCTAGTACTAGCAGAGATTTACAAGAGATGGATTGGTATATACCTTAATGAAGCAATTTTTTTAAATTAATATATGTAAAAAAAAAACAAAAAAAAAAAAAAAGAAACAAAAAAATATGTAGTAGAATAAAATAAATTATATTAAGAATTTTAGATTAATAATTATAATTTTCGTATGTTTTGAAAATAGTATAAGTATAATAATTATAGTAAAAATGAATTTTTTAGTATAAAGTAATTTTATTCACTATAATAATTTTAGAATTAGATAACAAAAAAAATATATATGTAAAAGTAGTACTTACTTTTAAATTTGGACTAAATTGTTTAAAAATAATAAATAAAGATGTTAAGCAAAAAGTTTTATAAAGACAGATCTATATATTTGCAATCAATTAAAAAAAAAATGTATATATATGATGTATAATATAATGTAAATGAGATCTCTGGGAAAAAGGACAAAAAAAATTTTTACGCGAAAAGTTACCTTGCCATTCGGATTAGAGGTGTATTTTTTTAATTGATTTAATTTGTTTTAAAAAGTAAAAGCTCGAAGACGAGCTTCGCAACGAGAGGGCGTGTCACAGGAGTATCACCTGTGACCGGGGTAATATTAATAAATATAAAATATAGAATAAGATATAAGATCGTTAATTGGAGTAAATGCTAAGATATCAATAATCAGTGATGGCCAGACTTTAGCTCGTGAGAACCAAAGCGTGAGAAAGATTACTCAAGTGAGTTTTAGGAAAACACAGTAAGGTGAGATGAGCTGGATAATGGCTCTTGATTGGCGAAACGCGTGCTGACCATAACTAAAAATTTGCATCTTAGCCAATTAACAAGGGTACCTCCACTCCTAATTGCTAGGAAAAAACACTTAAATAAACCGGTAAAACACCGATTCACCAGAGATCTCAAGGAAACGTATCACTACTATAAAATAACAAGTACGATTTTAATCACAAGATTTATATTTTATTTACCTCCACCCGTAAAAAGTTGCTAAGAGAACTGCTCTTAGGACCGGGTAAGAATTTCTCGATATACGTCACGTTCAGTCCAAACCTCTCACGACGGAACAGGTTATTAGTATTAAATAATAAATTTTTTTTTTTACTGTTAATATAAGTAGTATAATGTCGATTTGATCTTGTAATATCAACATAAAATCCGACGTCGACTCAACATTCTGCTTTGTATGGAGCTATATTATCTTTGTGTTTCTTTTTAGTTTATTATAAAATTTCAGGATTGCTATGTGACTTAAAATATATTTAATTGTATACCCGTGGGATCAAAAATTTAGGCCACGTGGTTGACTAAAAAATTGAGATTTTTTTACTTTTTCTAAGTATTTTTTTCGTTCATAATATAAAAGAGCAGGGTTTGTTATGGCCTAAAATATCGTAAATATGTTAGAAAATATCAAGTATCAACGTGGGGATCCAGCACCTTTGAGTGTACCCATGGCATCAGGAAATCGGACCGTGCAGGTGACTAAAAAATTGAGATTTTTTTACTTTTTCTCAATTTTTTTTTGGTCAGGATAAAAAAGTGCAGGGTTTATATGAGGCCTAAAATATCATAAATACACCCAGACGCTAGTCGTGCGAAAATATAGAACTAAAAAAAATCTCACACAAGTTTTCGGACGCGCGGCGACTTCATTTGTGTTTCCCGATTCAAAACAACATAAAGTCGGTAAAAGCGAGTGCGTTTAAACTCGGAGAGAAAAATTAAATGAAATTTTTTTTCGTTCAAGAAACTTGAGCGAATTTATTTTTTTAATGCGCAGTCGGGTTCTCGCGCACCCTCTCCTCTTTTAATCGTCAACAAAATAGCAGAAACAAAATAAACATAGTTTTGTTATATTGCTCTCAAAATGGAAATACCTAAATGCTTATAAATAATAAAAATTCTATTGATAAATTGAAAATATAAAATCATAAAAAAATAATTTTATAAATTATAATATTATTATTAAAGCGCTTTATTTTAAACCTTATAAATAAATAATAAAACATTAAATTATGAAAAAGTTCTTGTCTAATTAATTATTTTTTTTTTAGGTTAGTTAATTAAATTGAATTATTTAAAATAAATAATGAAAGTAATGCATTGACTATTTTTCTGATATTGGTACTTTTTGTTAAAATATGCTTAATGCTTGTTCTTTTTTGCATCATGACAGCTAGTTTTTAAATAACCATAACTAAAAACTTTCAAGAAAATATTTCTAAATTACACACATTTTAATCTACTCATATTTTTCATAACTCCTTTAATAAATCTTGTATATACAAAATACATATTAATCAAATTAACCTAAAAAAGAAATAATTTAAGCATTTTTACACAACAACTTTTTCATAATTAAATATTTTATTATTTATTTATAAGGCCAGAAATAAAACGTTTTATATTGCATAAATATAAATTTTAATTTCATATATTTTCTAATTTTAATTATAATACATTTAGGAATTCCCATTTTGAGAGCAATATAACAAAACTATGTTTATTTTGTTTCTGCATTTGTTGACGATTAAAAGAGAAGAGGGTGCGCGAGAACCACACTGCGCCAGTGATGCGCTATGCCGTGAAATATATCAAGGGTTGGCAACGAAAATACTATATAAGATAAAACAAGACAGAACGAGTTTTCCTTTTCTATCTTATGGTAATTTTGTAGCCAACCCACGTTAAAAATTCACGTCATAGCTCACCACTGGACTGCGCATTAAAAAAATAAATTCGCTCAAGTTTCTTGAACGAAAAAAAATTTCATTTAATTTTTCTCTCCGAGTTTAAACGCACTCGCTTTTACCGAATTTATGTTGTTTTTAATCGTGAAACACAAATGAAGTCGCCGCGCGCTCCGAAAACTTGTGTGAGATTTTTTTTAGTTCTATATTTTCGCACGACTAGCGTCTGGGTGTATGTTAAAAAACATTTAGTATTAACCTTAGAAGCTGGCATCCTTGCGTATACTCATGGGAACAAAAATTTTGGGGTATGCGGGTGAATTTAAAAAATTGAGATTTTTTATTGTTTTCTCAAATAGTTTGCTCAAATAGTAATAATTTTTATAAATTTAAACTTAAAAGTTCTCTTTATAACGAAAGTAAATACTTATATGGACATATCTCACCAAGTGGCTACATATATATTTTTGAGAGCACAATAATGATATTTAGTCAGAAGTTTGATAAAACAATAAAAATTAAGATTTTCTTTGCGTAACTTAATTTTAAGCTACGGCGTTTGATAAATGAATTTAAGGTTATAATTACTAAATGATGAAATTAGTTCTCAAAAATACTGGAAAATATAGAGGTATGCAACAATAAATTTTATTTCTATCCCAAAAACCAATAATAAGACACGGCCAGGCTGCTTGAAATTTCAAGCAAAGCAGCCTGGTCGTGAAGATAAATTTTCAATTTTTTTATAAACAAAAAATTAAATGTTCAACAGACTGCGATATAGGTATAGCTAGGCTACCCTCCCTGAATATTTAACTCATTGCTTACATAAAGCCTAAAATATATTTATTAACAAATTATTTTAAAAAAATTTATATTTTTACAGTTTCATACAATTTGCAAAAAAAACTTCCTGATTGTTTCAACAAATCACTCAAAGCATTCAAATTATTTGTCTTTAAACTTTTTATTACTAAATAATTGTTTTAAAAATTCTTTATACATAATTTTTATTTTACTACTGCTAAAATCATGGGTGGTGTTTAGTATCTACTTATTTAATTCTCGCGGTTTCTCGAGTCGTGAGATCGACGGCATCAAGCGAGGCATAATTTATTCATTATTTTGATTTATTAAGTTTATCTCACACGCGCCGATATTCCGGCATCTTTTACCGCCCCTTCGCTTGCCGCGGTCAGTCTTGCGACACGAGAAACACGATGAGCATCGTTTCTTTTAACGTCTTATATCTTAGTACTATATATATTTGAAAATTTATTTGTTTGTTTGTCTGTTTGTCTGTTTGTCTGTTTGTCTGTACCCTAATGACTCAAGAACCACCGAACCGATTGGCATGAAACCGGCGTCAAAATTAAGAAAAAAAAAATGCGGGTGACATAGGCCCTATATTTTCTGATTAACTATCGTAGTTTTTGAGATATTTAATTTTTAGTATTTTTGAACTTGATAACATTTTTTAAAAATTTTATCAAAAATTGAAATATCTCGATACTATCGAAAAATTTTGGTATAGCACTTCATAGTATTCAATTCAGCACTAATTTTTACGTATTCTCTGAAATTTTTATTCAAAACGGAGGTATCTTTAAAATTTTATAAAATATTTTTAAAATTTTTTACTATATCTTTCTTACTACTGTATATATTTGAAAATTTATTTGTGTGCCTGTGTGTGTGTGTGTGTGTATTATCATCAGGGCCAAACCAGTGAACGAAATTATATAAAACCGGTGTCAAATTAAAGAAAAAATGTCCGCGAGTGACATAGGCCATAGTTTTGCGATTCAGCTATCTTACTTTTGGAGATATTCAATTTTTAGTGTTTTTGAACTTGATAAAATTTTTAAAAATTTTTAACAAAAAATAAAATATCTTGAGACAATCGAAAAAATTTACTGTCACACTTTGTAGTATTCGATTTGGCACCAATTCTTGCGTATTCTCCTAAATTTTTATTCAAAACGGAGGTATCTTTAAAATTTGATAAAATATTTTTGAAGCTGGTCCGAAAATTTTTAAAAATTTTTTTACTTTTTGTGGTATTTATAATCATCTATTTGTGGGTCTGTGTGTGTATGTGTTTCATCATCAGGGTCGAATCAATGTCAAAATGAAGTATCAAAATATAGAAAAAAAGTCAGCGGGTGACATAGGCCATAGTTTTGAAACTCAGTTACCTTACTTTTGGAGATATTCAATTTTTACTATTTTTGGAAAAAATAAAATTTTTTGAAAATTTGCTTAAAAAGTGAAATAACTTCTAAATATGATAAAATTTTTGGTATTACTCGATTCGGCACTAATTTATATGTATTCAGATAAATTTGCATAAAAAACAGACGCTTCTTTAAAAATGTGTAAAATTTTTTTAGAGCCTGAACATTTCTTTGATTTTTCAAAAAAAATTTTCGATAATTTGCATTAAAATAAAAAAAGTAGAGAAAAATTCAAGAAATTTTATAGATTCTTTACTATTCAGAAAACAAAAACATGATTGTTGTATCATAAATTAATTTTTTTACATTTAGTTTATCGAGATTATCATTAATCAATAATTGGGCGCTCTGAAAAACTAGATTTTGCATATCCAGGAATCAAATGTACGATTTTTTATTTAAAAATTACTGTATTATTTGCAATTTATATTTGTTTACGCTAGAAACTATTAGGACTATAAAGAGGCCCCTTTGAAAATTATTTGATAAATTTTTATTATGAGACCTTAAATTCTCTAGATCAAAAAATATCGAAAAAATTGCATATCCAGTTAATAACACGAAGTTTAAATTATGAAATCACTAGCCGGCTAACATTATTCATAATAGGTCTTGAAGTCTCTAAGTCTATAGAATACCAAAATAGTACACAAGATACTAATACTAAAATGCTAGATTCTGTTGGATTCCATAAGAAATAAATTATCTTCGGGATTAGAAATAGCCTCTCCAATACCTTTTCAAATATTTTTCCTTAATTAATAATTTTAACTTTACTGGGGATAGAACTAGGCTCTTCTGAAAACTCTTAATGTGTTTGCATAATTATAAATGTGCAGTGAAACATGATTTTCTTAAGCAACAGAAACAAAAGTAAATGCAATACAGGGGGGGGCGGAGCCCCCCCTCCAACTTTTGCTAGTAATTTTATAAAAGCACATTATTAATTATGCAATTTCTAGCTCATTTCAATGTCATACTTTTTTTACGTTAATCTTTATGTAATAAAGTGCAATTATTCAAACTTATAGTGAGTTTATGTTTGTATTGTGTCAAAGCGTGTTCGTTATTTTTTTATATACATATTGTGAGAGAGGTGACGTGATTTGACAGTTATTTTCAGTCAATAAACGTTATTATTTTTTATTAGTTAATTGAAAGTGTCATAATTATTTATTTTGCCTAATATCCTGAACACGACTTTTATAGCCAAAACCAACGCAATATTTTTCATGGTTCTTCAGCCAGATTGTTCAGGAGGCAAAATTATAAGTGTAAAAATAATTAAAAAAAAAAGTGAAAATTCATAATTAAAAAGTGTAAAAAATCGGAGCTAAAATCAAGATATTGTAATCAAGGTCAACGCAGAAGGTTCAAGATTTTATGCTAATGACGTCATCACCAAAATTTAAAGTAACTATGCTCCGTTTCATTTTTGCTAACCGTCATCTTTCTCTCTCTAACTAACGCATCTTAAGAGGTCAAGAATCTAAAAACTCTTTATTTTAAAACACGTGCTCTTCTTGGAACACGATACAGTGCGACCTCGCTTCCAGTATGATTTCAAATTTTTTTTTTTCTTTCTTCATTATACAGTCCAGCCTCGTCATATGGAGTTTTCAATTATTTTGCATAACTTTAGAATTTTTCAACCTTTTGCAAATAAAGAACACACATACGCATTATATTCTCGTCATACGTCAAGTCTAGTAATATAACCAAGAAGCTACAGTCAAAATAAAAACAAAAAAACTTTAAAAAAATTTTTTTTTTTATAATTCAATTTAATTTATTTATTTATCCTTTTAAATTAATATTTTGAATTTATCTCGTGTCGCAGACAATTCAATCATGGATAGGTTCGAGGACTTAATCCTAAGCCAATTGAGCTTATACGAAAAATTGAAAACAGCCTTCGATCGCTACGAGAAAAGTTCAGAAGTCATCACAATAGGTGGAGTTGAGGCAAGAATATTGCTGCTGGACTCTACTTACAATAAATATCGAAACAATTACACAAAACTTCTGGAGCTAGCTGATCAGAAGACTGTTACTCACGACTATTTTACCAATGATTCCTTCTCTCTGGACAACATGGAAGACACATACACCATGCAATATGGGCAATTTTTGGAAAGAAAGCGCATACTCAAATTGAAGGAAGTTTCAGATAGTCACCCAGTCAACACAAGTGTCGCAACAGCATCTCAAATCGATAGAAAGCTTCCAGCCTTGCCAATTCCTAAGTTCAATGGAAATTACAGAGATTGGATAGGCTTCAAAAACTTATTCACTGCTCTTGTGATAAATTCCAGTAGAACTTCGGCTGAAAAGTTCTCCTATTTAAAAGATGCGCTTAGCGATGAGCCACTTTTTCTAATTAAAAATTTAACTGTTACAGAGGGGCAATTTGAGGAGTCTATCTGGAAAACGCTTACTAACCATTACGATAACAACAAGAACATCATATACGCTCACGTCAACGCCTTCTATACTATAAAAAAGATGTCCAGCGAGACAGCAACTCAATTACGGTCTATGATCAACGAGCTTACAGACAGCTTAGAATCTCTTCGGGCATTAGAGGCTCCAGTAAACATTGGGATTACCTGCTAGTTCCATTTGTCTTGGGCAAACTGGATGCAGTCACAAGAAGAGATTGGGAGAAACTAAATAGTTCATCAAAACAGCCTGCCAAGTTCGCTGATTTGAAGACCTTTCTTCAAGATAGACTTCAGACTCTAAGTGCCATGGAGGGATGCGCATCACAGGCTTCTTCTCACAACAATAGCCAAGGTCGTAAGCTAAATAATAATTTCAATTCTAGTCAATCAAATAATTCTAAAACTGTCCATACTGTCAATAACTCTAATGTTAAAACTAATCCTAATATTAAGTCGTCAAAGTCAAAGTCTTATAAATGTTTTTTATGCAAAAAGGAGCATATTTTAGCGTTTTGCGATGATTTTAGGGGCAAGTCAGCTCAGGAGCGTCGTAATTACGTCGAGGTCAACAAGTTATGTTATAACTGTCTGGGAAAACACGCTGTCTCTGAATGTCGCAGTCAGAAGACTTGCAACACCTGTCGTGCCAAACACCACACGCTGATACACGAAGCAGTCTCGTCAATAGCTGCAGGTCAACAGTCAACCAGCAACTTACAAGCTTCAATGGCAGGTGGTCAAGGCTCAACTTCCGTCATACCTCTCGCCTCTCACTCAGCTACAATGCCAGCCACAGTCAGAAGCAACGCAGTCGTTTTATTGGGCACAGCCATCGTCGAGGTCATTTCGCACAATGGAAAAACTTCTCAGGTCAGGGCTCTCATCGATCCTTGTGCAGAGGCATCATTTATCACTGAGTCGCTCACTCAACGGCTAAGGCTCCAAAGGTCACCAGGCAACTTCAGCGTCACTGCGGTTGCAGACATGTCTACTCGCGTCAGGGGAACTGCGCAATTTAGTATAAGGTCATGTATAAACAATAATTATATTTATAATACTGAAGCTCTCGTACTTAATAATGTTTCATCGTACGTTCCCAAATGTTCTAGTTTTGACCCAGCTTGGTCACATCTGTCTGACATTCAATTCGCTGAACCTCGTTTTTTTGCTGACGACGAGATCGAGTTGATCCTTGGTAATTTCATTTTTACTCTAATCATAGAGGAGGGTCTAAGAAAAGGTAATCCTGGCAAACCCTTAGCTCAACAAACCACTTTAGGTTGGATTCTCACTTGCTCTTCTCCCGACGTTTCTAGTAACAATAATGCAATATCTTCTCAACATTTAACCTCAATTCATTCTGAATATAAAGAGCTGCGGCAACAACTGCAAAAATTTTAGGAAGTAGAGTCGGTCCCAGTTCCAGACAAGCTCGATCTCATGTCTTCAGAAGATGCGGTCTGTGAACGTCAATTTTTAGAAACATTTTCTCGGGACGAATCTGGTCGCTTTATTGTAAGGCTCCCATTCAGGTACGACTGTCATAATTTTGGAAATTCTTTCGATGTAGCCAAAAATTATCTTTTGAGATTAGAGAATAGATTTTCCAAGGACCCTTTTCTCAAGCAGGAGTATGTCAAATTTTTGTTCGAGTATAGTGATTTAAATCACATGTCTTTTGTAAATAGTTTATATGATAATAATTTTGTACACGATCCTTCAGAAATGTATTTTATACCTCATCACGGTATTTTTCAACATGGTAAAAAGCTTCGCGTTGTCTTTCACGCTTCGTCTCGTGCAAAAAAGTCTGCATCTCTTAACGATGTACTTTTAACAGGTCCTGCCTTACATACTGACGTCACTTCTGTACTAATACGGTGGCGATTATACAGATACGTTTACGGTGCTGACATAGCTAAAATGTATAGGCATATTTTGATTCACCCTGATGACAGAAAATATCAACGGATCTTGTGGCGAAATTCTTCAAACGATTGTATTTCTATCTTCGATTTAAACACAGTAACGTATGGAGTAGGCCCTTCTGCCTTTCAAGCCTTAAGATGTCTAAGACAATTAGCTCAAAAGGCTCCTCAATCAGCAGCTCGTAGGATAATCGAAGACAATATGTACGTAGATGATTGTCTTTTTGGTCATGACACCGTAGACGAAGCTGTAAATCTTTCTCGTGAAGTATGCGATCTGCTCATGGCGGGCGGATTTCCTCTAAGAAAATGGGTCGCAAACGACGGCGAATTATTAAAACATATTCCTATCGATTGGTTAGCCGATTCTTCAGATGCTAATCATTGCCTAAATCACGATTGCCAATTATTAGGACTCAATTGGAATCAAAACTCTGACGAGTTATCATTTCACGGCGATTTTCAATTTCAGTCGAATCAACTCACAAAAAGAAAGGTATTGTCAATTATAGCTAAGCTGTACGATCCATTGGGTCTCCTCGCCCCTCTCATAATAAGATGAGATTGAGACTCATTTTTCTTTGTGGGAGGAGATATATAGCGATTTGAAGCTACTCAAAGGCTTAAAAATTCCCAGATGGATAGGTTTTGTGTCAAGTCGCACCGTCGAAATTCATGGCATCGGAGACGCTTCCGAACAAGCAATGTGCGCTACGGTCTATCTTAGAATAATCGAAGACGGATTTTGTTCAGTAAACCTCATAATCGCCAAAACCAGAGTCGCTCCTATTAAGACTCTTTCTATACCTCGTTTAGAGCTTTGTGCCTCCTTATTACTGTGCAATCTAGTAAAAAAAGTCGTCGAATTACATGAGTTTTCCTCATTAAAAATCCATCTTTGGTCAGACGCAAAAAATAATTTAGCTTGGATTAAGTCACAGCCATACTTATGGACATCATTCGTATCACATAGAATAGCGTCAATCAATAATGCCACTCCAAACGCTCATTGGCATTACGTCGAAGGCAAACAAAATCCAGCTGATTTAGGCACTAGAGGAATCTCTTTCAATCAATTTTCGCAATCTGATTTATGGTGGAACGGTCCAGAATTTTTATTTAAAAATAATCTGCCATGGCCAATGGAGGAAACCGAGAACTTCGAGGTTGTAGAAGTCTCCGAGAAAAAGAAAACTTGTCACGTAGCCTTGCAAAATTCCAAACGAAAGTTTTTCGTTATTCTTCTTTACTGAAACTACTAAGAGTCACAGCATGGTGTATTCGCCTCATCAACAATTTAAAATCGTCTAAAATTTGTTCACCAAAATTAAAACGATCATGGCTTTCTCCTGCAGAAATCAAAAACGCCATGATGGTATGGACTCGTCGCAAATAATTGATTTTCCAAACGAATATCACAAGCTTTCTCAAAACCGAGTCATTTCTAATCGAAGCAATTTATTGAATCTATATCCCTATTTCGATAGCGTAACTGGTTGCATTAGAGTAGGCGGCCGTCTTAGAGACGCGAATCTTTCTCCCGACGAGAAGTTTCCATATATTTTGTCGCCTTATTCGAATCTCGCTCACTTAATTATTAGAAATTGTCATCAAAATATGCTTCATGGTGGCACTCAACTCACGCTATCCGCTGTCAGAGAGACACATTGGATCATCAATGGCAGACGAACTGTCAAAAAATTTATTTCGAGTTGCGTTCCGTGTATACGCTTTAGAGCATCCGTAATGACTCAAAAAATGGGTGACTTGCCTGCTTCTAGAGTCACACGTTCTCATCCATTGGCACAAGTCGGAATTGATTACGCGGGACCAATCAAAACGCGAATGTCATCTGGTAGAGGATATAAGTCATTTCCTGGATACATAGCAGTATTCGTGTGCATGTCCACACGAGCGGTTCACCTGGAATTTGTTTCGTGATACGATACTGAGCATTTTATGGCCGCTTTCAAGAGATTCATTTCGAGGCGCGGTTTCTGCACTGACGTGTACTCCGATTGCGGTACAAATTTCGTAGGTGCTGATTCTGCCTTAAAAGTCATGTTTTCTGAGGGATCGTCGCACGTGAAGCACGTCATACATGAGTTGTCGAACCAGGGCATCGCTTGGAATTTCAACCCCCTTCAGCTCCTCATTTCGGAGGAATTTGGGAGTCGGCGGTGAAATCTGCCAAATTCCATCTTAAGCGTGTCATTGGAGATCTAACTCTAACATTCGAAGAGATGACGACACTCCTGTGTTGCATAGAATCTTGTCTTAACTCACGCCCACTTTGTCCATTAACAGATGATCCTTCTGATTTCAGTTCACTCACTCCAGGTCATTTAATTATAGGACGAGGCTTGAAGTCATTACCAGAAGTATCCGAAATTGGCGTCAAAATTGGTCAACTACAAAGATGGCGACTTGTCAACAAGGTCAGAGATGACTTCTGGAATGTTTGGCACAAATTATATCTCCAGTCAATCCAAGTCAGAAACAAGTGGCGTCACGAGAAGTCAAACATCGAAGTAGGTTCTTTGGTCCTCATTAAAAGCGACAACACGGCTCCTACTCAATGGCCTTTAGCACGCGTCATAGAATTACATCCTGGCAAAGATGGTTTAGTCAGGACAGTTACTGTTAAAACGTCTACCTCTCAATTTTTAAGACCGATAGTTAAATTGATACTTCTTCCCTCTGAAGAAAGTAATTTTCGTCGTTTTAACGACGAGGTGGGCGGAAATGTTTAGTATCTACTTATTTAATTCTCGCGGTTTCTCGAGTCGTGAGATCGACGGCATCAAGCGAGGCATAATTTATTCATTATTTTGATTTATTAAGTTTATCTCACACGCGCCGAAAACCGGCATCTTTTACCGCCCCTTCGCTTGCCGCGGTCAGTCTTGCGACACGAGAAACACGACGAGCATCGTTTCTTTTAACGTCTTATATAATTTTATAAAAGCACATTATTAATTATGCAATTTCTAGCTCATTTCAATGTCATACTTTTTTTACGTTAATCTTTATGTAATAAAGTGCAATTATTCAAACTTATAGTGAGTTTATGTTTGTATTGTGTCAAAGCGTGTTCGTTATTTTTTTATATACACATTGTGAGAGAGGTGACGTGATTTGACAGTTATTTTCAGTCAATAAACGTTATAATTTTTATTAGTTAATTGAAAGTGTCATAATTATTTATTTTGCCTAATTTCCTGAACACGACTTTTATAGCCAAAACCAACGCAATATTTTTCAGGCGGATCCAAAGGGGGTGGTAGGTTTTTGGAGCTCCCCTGAGCTTCAAAAAATGCATGTTATTTGTTCATAATTTTGTTTTTTTATACGACTTTTTTCAAGGTTGAACTATATATATATATATATATATATATAGGATATGGATATAGCTCTCTGGAACAACTGAGGCTGCCCTATAAATCGGGTCTCATGCCTTGCATTTTCAAATTATTGAAGATGATGAAGCAAAATAATAATGATCAGGTTCAAAGCGTGCAGGAACCGCCAAAGAACAACAACCAACAGCGCTCCCTAGTCCAAACAAACTCAAACGCAGCTGGCCAAGTAGAACAAATGACGCTGGATAAGCTTAAAGTGACGCCTAAATGGAGCACTTAATTGTCTAGGCTCATGAAAAATGATGGTATGCAGGATATTCTTGCAAAATACAGCGATGTCCAACAAGCCTTCATAGAAACACACGGCAAAAAAGATGAGCGAAGAGCCTCCATTGAAAGGAAATTTATCCGACCACGTACCTCTGATCGGGTACGCGGACGACGTGGCCCTGACCATCACCGGCAGGGACATGCAGGTAACCCAGGAGAGGTTGAATCTAGTCATGATACAGATCAACCTCTGGATGGGCGAGCACGGGCTCCAGCTTTTGATACCAAAAACGGAGATTGTACTACTGACCCGTCGAACAACAATTTCCACGGACAACGATGTAAATGTCGATGATGGTGGAAACCCTCACACGATCCAAGCCAAGACATCGGTTAAGTACCTGGGAGTTCTGCTTGATAACAAGCTGAACATCTGGGAACAATTTCAGAGGTCGAGTGAGAAGGCCATGTCGATCGCATCCTCCTTGTCAAAGCTCATGGCCAACATAGGAGGGCCCAAACCCGGGAAGCGAAGATTGTTGATGTCCGTTGTCAACTCTGTCCTGCTTTATGGATCTGAGATCTGGGCGGATATCACCAAATTTGCCAAGCACAGACATAAAATATTGGCTGTGCAGCGGCAAGCGGCCCTGATGATCGCCTCGAGCGATACCGTATGGTAAGCGCAGGCGATCCAGGTAGTAGCATCGGTCATACCCATCGACCTGCTAGCGTTGGAGCGGAAATTTATTTACGATAGTGTAGAGGACCGCGAAGTGGCATCCACTCGCGCCCGCTCCAGCTCTATGGAAAAATGGCAGAAACGGTGGAAAAAGGACGAAGAGGAAAATGCCCGATGGACGCGCAGACTGATTTCAGATCTGCAGGCATGGACTGAAAGACAACATGGGGAGGTGGATTTTTACCTCACCCAATTTTTAACTGGACACGGGTACTTCCGTGCAATGTTGAAACATTGGTATAAGGTGGCAACAGAGGAGTGCTTGCACTGCCCAGGCGAGAAGGATACAGTGGAGCACACTTTCTTCGGATGTGTGCGCTACGTGGAAGGGCGCCCGCCCTTCCCGCTTAGGAGGTTAGAGACGGTGGTTCCGGAAATGCTACGGAGTTCTGAAAATTGGAACAAAGTAGCAGAGTACGTAAGGGCCTTCTTGTTGAAGAAAAAGGAGGAGGGCTTTCTTTCGTAGATAGCTCTCCTGTCACTAGGCTGGGGGAAGGCAGCGGCCAGTTGCCTAGGCTGCGCGTCCCAAACTGAAGTTATACCTGAAAAGGGAGTTCCGGTTTTGGGCAAACAAGCGCAGGGGGGTTTATAGTGTGTTTATCCAGTAAGAATCTGGGGCGTAGCCGGCGACCGCGTCCGCCGGTGGTGCACTTTGTGCAACTGGGCGGTCATGGAAATTTGAAATGTAATTTTTCAAACACCCCATGGCTGATGCAAGATTCACAAGATTCCCTTGACAAAAAAAAAAAAAAAAAAAAAAAAAACTTATTATAATTTATTAAATCATTTTGTTGTGTCTTCTATAATTTTTAAAACATTTTTTTAGGGTTTTTGATTTTTTTTTAAATGAATAATTTCTTGAAGTATAGATTTTAATGATCCACGAAGATGATATGAACTGCAACTGCAGAATTTTATTTTTTTTTTCAAAGCACTAATGAATTTATATATATTCAAAATACTATGTGAATCAAAAACATCTTTTTTGAACTAAGAATGAAATAAACGTAATTCTTACACGTTTGATATTTTTATTTTATTGGTAAACAACGCTTCTAAATTGTACGATTAGTTTATATAAAACTGAGGTTTATACATACAATGCATTGAATCAAGCTATGCCATTTTTTTTAACTGAAATCTGATAACATTTTACATAAACCATAAGATTTTTTAAAAATTGAACGAGTGTCATTAAAAATTTTTGTACCAAAATTACACATTGACAACAAAGCCTTCTGATGCTGATATCTACTAAATTATTGGAGCCACGAGTCATTCTCAAATCACTTTCAAATTGTGAAACATTTTAGAGAATTTTCACAATAGTTAGAAGTAAAAATTGTTCACGGCATCCATTTGTGGCTAAAACTTTCTTTGGCCGTATTTATTTGAAAATGTGGTTACCAATATTTTAGCTGGCAGAATTTTTTTTAGAAAAGGAGCACACTGTTTTAATTATGTGAAGTAATTAAATATATTATTAATTTATCAAAATCTATTTATAAAAAGGCAAATAGTTTTACGGCATCCCCTATGTAATGTTAAGAATTTAAAAAACTTAACAAGATTACCAACAAAATATTAGGGTTTCGAATCATTCCAAATATTCCGGCTGTTATTTCATAATAATTAAAGAAATTAGGCACAAAAATTTCTTGAGGCTTGAGAAGAAATATATATAAATAAATTTCAATAATTTTTCTTAAAAACAGAATGCTGGATTTTCATTAAAACCCTCATGTATGCAATATAACCACTTGGTGAGATATGCCCATATATTTGCCAAATTGAAGCTCTTTACTTACATAACATCTCGCATTTCATTTACAGAGCCATAATTACATTAATAACTAAAAATTATTTAAGGAGCCAAACTTCACATTTCGAATAAAGAAAACATAACAATTTTTTTGAGCAATTGATTCTATAAATCACCAGGCATCTAATGTGATTTCTACATAGGGCGAAAGCTAAAATTCGGTACAATTTTATTATTATGTAAATGATTTGTAAATTTATTTGATTTAATTAAAACTCTTCTCTCGGTTATAAATGTTTATTTTTCGGAAACGAAAACAAAATAAACAAAATCGCACAAAAACAGAAAATAATTTTTAAAAAAATTTAAAAGTTTATCTAGTTGACCTTTAGTTGACTTTTCTATAAATTTATTATAAGATCATTCTAAATATTTTAAGTCATTCTATTTTTATATTTATTCTGTTGCATAATTTTTTTTTTCTTTTAACTTTTCATGTTTTGATAAATAAAATAAATGAAAAAATAAGGACTTTGTTAGGTAAATGTTATATTGTATATTAGTGTGTGTGTGTGTTTGTGTATTATACACGCCCTCTATTGTACAGAGCTGTCTTCGCTACTGCAGTGTTCCTTTAGAACTCAAGCTGTACGCTACTTATTAATAAAGCATTGTTATAAACTAATAGCTTGTGTTCCAATATTTATCCTAGCCAACACCTTTATCCTTCATTTGGCATCCCAACGAAAAATCCACGCAAAATCAAAAGCTGGGCTTCATAAATCTTTTTGCAAAGAGTTTTAAATGATGAAGATGTTGTGGTATTAATCCAAAAAAAAAACAAAAGAAGCACGTGTTCATTAATATCATTAAAAATTAACTTGCATAATTTTAGTGCTATTAAATTAAAATATAGAGGTGTAACTATCATCGCCATTCGTTGCTTTATTCATAAACATTAGTCTAATGAAATTTCTAATATATTTTGAAATTTATTAATATTTATGACTTATACTGCTAAAAAGTGAACTTGCATCACATTGATTTAAATTTAATTTTTGTGCAAAAAATTTTCACATAAAATAGCGGTAAATTGGAGTGAAATTAATAAAAAAAACGCTGCGAAGTGATTGGCACTATGGTGCCTCATCAACAATAGCAAAATATTTATAATGGTCTATTTTATCTAATAAAAATGATAATTTGAGATATCAGTATTTCATAAAAAAAAGTTAATTTTAAATCTGAACCGTAAAAAAAGTAGAAATCTTTCTAAACTGCAAGTAACTTATTAACTTTACCATATGCTTATCGTAATAATTCTAAATATTAATACTATCATAGAAAAAATTAAGTACTACGTCAAAAAAGGAAAAAAAAGAAGGTATTTATGATTTTTTTATGTAAAAAATTTTGAAAAAAAAATTTTCAAAAAAATTACGTCTCAAATGCTGAATTCCTTTATAAATGATAATTCCAGATATTAGCACTTTCATAGAAATAAATTTAGTACTAGGTCAAAATAAAAAAAAAAATTATTATGTTTTTTTAATTTTTTTATATGAAAAATATTCAACAAAAAAATTTGAAAAATTACGGATCAGATGGAAAAAATCCTATAAAAACAATAATTCTAGATATTAGTACTTTCATAGAAATAAATTAAGTACTACATCCAAAAAGAAAAAAATTATTGTGTTTTTCAAATTTCTTTATACAAAAAATCTTGACAAAAAAAATTTACAAAAATTACGTATCAGATGGAGAATTCCTTTAAAAACGATAATTCTAGATATTAGTACTTTCATAGAAATAAATTAGGTATTACGTCCAAAAAGAAAAAAAATTATTATGTTTTTTTAATTTTTTTATACAAAAAATTTTGAAAAAAAAAAAATTCAAGAAAATTACATATCAGATAGAGAAATCCTTTAAAACCATAATTCTGGATATTAGTACTTTCATATAAATAAATTAAGTACTAAGTCAAAAAAGAAAAAAAATTATTGTGTTTTTTTAATTTTTTTATACAAAAAATTTTGAAAAAAAAAATTTCGAAAAATTACGTATAAGATAGAGAAATCCTTTAAAACCATAATTCTGGATATTAGTACTTTCATAGAAATAAATTAAGTACTACGTCCAAAAAGAAAAAAATTTATTGTGTTTTTTTAATCTTTTTATACAAAAAATTTTGAAAAAAAAAATTTCGAAAAATTACATATCAAACGGAGAAATCCTTTAAAAACGATGATTCTGGATATTAGAACTTTCCTAGAAATAAATTAGGTATTACGTCCAAAAAGAAAAAATATTGTATTTTTTTAATTTTTTTATTAAAATAAAGAAAAATTAAGAAAAAAATTTTCAAAAAATTAAGTATCAGGTCCAAAAAATTACTTTTATAGAGGTTCTTAATACTGGTACTTCCATAGAAGCAAATTATGTACTACGTTCAAAGAAAAAAAAAAAAATTGTTTTTTGTATTTTTTTATGAAAAAAATTTTGGGAAAAAAATTTTCAAAAAATTAAGTATCAGATTCGAGATATCGAGTAAAAACTATACTTTAAAATATAAGTACTTTCGTGGAAATAGATGAGGTATTACATCCAAATTAAAAAAAAAAAGTACCTCCATCTTTTTTGGTGAAAAAAATTTTGAAAAAAAAATTAGGTCTTAATGTCGTGTTGGCTGTGAAATATCACCGGTTACAGTGCGATATACATACACACACACAGACAGACTTTTTTTAAAAACCGATTTTTTAGCTTCCTGAGGTCTCAAAACGTGCTTATATGCCAAAATATCGAAAATCAAAATTTCACCTATCACAAAGGTTCCTCTAGGAGGAACCAAAAAAATTTTTTTTTTAGTGTCACGTGCTCATCTCAAACTATTTTTTTTTCAAAAAAAAGACATTATTTTTTAATGAAAAATTTTTTAAAGATAATTTTTGAATAAAAATTTTCAAAATAAAATTCAGGATCTGCAAAACATCAAAACATCAAAAATCATCGTCATTTTGAAAAAATTTTCGGCGTTATTTATGATCATCGTGAATTTTTTCTTATCTCAAGATGGACGTCATTATCACCACTCCTTTCACTCAAATTTAAATTAAAGATGGCGACCACTAAAAAACGCAAGATTGATTCGCCAACAAAAATAGTAGGAGAGAGAAAATTTTTGAAAAGCAGAAGACGTTGGACAACGACGATACATTCGATTCCATCGCGCATTCAGAAGCTGCGCAAACAAAATCACGTGTATCAATGGCCCCAACAGCATAGCAACGCGTCGAGGCGGATGACATCTCATCAAGTTGCAAAAACTTTTAAATTAACATTTATTTAAGAGTCAAAAAATAATTTTTCATTCATCAAGCATTCAAATTAATATTTTTAAGTGCTTGATTTTCTTACTTTTCAATATTTTTTTTTAAAAATTAAATTATATTATGCATTTGATAATACATTAAAGTAAAAAAAAAAACAAAACCAAAACATAAATATTATATTATAGAAGTCAGTAGCAGCGTGTAAGTGTAAAATTTATATTGTGTGTTTTATTGCTTAAATTTCAACTTATTAATTTTAATAAATTACTTTTTAATAAATAAAATTTTTGCAAAATAAATAAAAAATAAAAGATTTTCTATTGTATTAGCTTAACTAATAATTTTTTTTTCTTGCTAAAATTTGCTTAAAAATAAATCTTACTAATAACTAATTTTTAAATTTGAATATTTGCTAAAATTTTTTGATATTCCATAGATTTTAACAACTGGCTGCAATTAAGTGGATATACTGATCTGCCTTGATGGACTTCCATATTTTTGCTGTTCTATCAAAATTGCTCAACACATAACCCACCTGAAGATAAAGACGTCTTTTTTCACATCCTAAACACGTACAATTATGAGAATTTCGGACGTGAAAAAAGACGTGATTTAGGATGTGAAAATAGACGTCTTTATGAATTTTTAAAATTTTTTTAAATTTATTATTTTTTAAATTATTTAAAAAATTTGTTTTTTTTAATTTAATTGGCTTTATTGTTGTATTTGATCATTATTATTGATAAAAAATCATTAATTTGATTATGTTCTCACATTTGGTTAAAATTAAACCACAGAAATTAATTGTTTGTAATTTTTTTTCACAGCTAATATTGAAACTAAAAATCCAAAATTCTTGAGTACATACATGAAAAAGAGTAGGTATATTTATTTATTTTTAATTTTTTATTTATTTCAATTTTAGCACAACAATTCAGCAGAAAATTTTTAAATTAAAAGGGTTTATTTGTCGATAAGTTAACTTTTATTCTTTTATTCTATTTTTTTTTAAGTTAACTTTTGTTCTTTTATTCTATTTTTTTTTAACCTTGAATTACCCATACAAAAAAGAGTAATTGAGCATGAAAACGAGTAATAATTACAAAAAACTTTGCTCTAATTATAAATTGACCCCTAACGAAAGACTTTAAATTTTTTGGGACTTATATGGGACTAATTTTTGTAAGCGTATACGTGGATGTAACGATGATGTCTCTAAACTTTTACTGTGTTAAGACCAAATTTTAATATGCCACATGTTTATAGAAAGGAGTACCCAGACAGCGCGAAACGTCGATTCGACGTCGAAGCGTAGTCGAGTCGACGTCGACAAAACGTCGAGAGTTGGTCGAGTTTTTCCGTCGAAATTTGGTCGACACGACGTCGGCTGCATTTCGAATTTACGTCGCTTCGACGTTATAATGAAAAAAAGCAAAAAAATATTATTTTTTTATTTTTTCATAATTATATTATTTTCGACTAAATCAAATAACATTAAATAAAATACACAAATTTATAAAATTTTTTTAAATTTTAAATCATCAAAAACAAAGCATTTACATATAATTTTTATTTATAAATACATATTAAATTATAAATAATGTATAAACTGATTGACTTTAAAACATGTTATAGTCAGCCCATTAATTTCCTTCAATAAACTAGTACCTGAAATAGAAAAAAAAAAATTATATATTACTCCAGTCAAATAAATACGGGTTTGGTTGTATTTTTACTGGCGAACATGAGATTTGTTTTACTATATGTTTTTTGGGTCGCTGAACACGAAAATCGGGGACATTTCGTAAAGAAATGGGGGCTTCACTCCTAAATTTGCAAAAAACCACCCCAAAATGGGGTTTTTTTTACATAGTTGCACTTTGAACGCTCAGATTCGCAACATACGGGTTTTTTGGGTCGCTGATCAATAATTTCGACTTCTTTTTCATAAATAATCAATATTTCACCCCTAAATTGGCTTAAATTACCCCTGAAAAAGGGGTTTTTGCTATTTTCGCACTTTGAGCAACCAGGATATTTCCATATAGGTTTTTTGGGTCGATAATCAAGAATTTCGACTTATTTTTCATAAATATTCAATATTTCACCCTTAAAATATCTAAAACTACCCCAAAAAAGGGTGTTTCCGCTACTTTCGCACTTTGAGCAACCAAGATATGTCCATATAGGTTTCTTAGGTCGCTAATCAAAAATTTCGACTTATTTTTCGTAAGTATTCAATATTTCTTGAGCATGCATTATAAAAAAAAAAAAAAAAAAAAAATATTAAATGTCATTTATTTATTTTCACCTTCACTATAATAATTTATTTTTCAGGTAAGTATTAATTTTTTATAAAAAAATAAATTTTTATTGATCAGCGGCCCAGGGACCTGAATGGACATAATCGGGATACTCAAAGTGTGAAAATAGCAAAAACACACCTTTTAGGAGTAGTTTCAGCTGTTTTATGGGTGAAATTTTGAATATTTATAAAAAAGGAGTCGAAATTTTTGATTAAAGACCCACAAAACCTATATATACATATCCTGGATACACAAAGTGCGAAAATAGCAAAAACACCCTTTTAAGGAGTAGTTTTAGCTATTTTAAGGGTGAAATATTGAATATTATTTAATATTTTTTTTTTTTTTTTTTTTTTTTTTTTTATAATGCATGCTCAAGAAATATTGAATACTTACGAAAAATAAGCCGAAATTTTTGATTAGCGACCTAAGAAACCTATATGGACATATCTTGGTTGCTCAAAGTGCGAAAGTAGCGGAAACACCCTTTTTTGGGGTAGTTTTAGATATTTTAAGGGTGAAATATTGAATATTTATGAAAAGTAATTCGAAATTCTTGATTAGCGACCCAAAAAACCTATATGGACATATTCTGGTAGCTCAAAGTGCCCAAATAGTAAAAACACCCCCTTTCCGGGGGTAATTTTAGCCAACTTAGGGGTGAAATGTTAATTATTTATGAAAAATAAGTCGAAATTATTAATCAGCGATCCAAAAAACCTATATGGGCATTTCCTGGTTGCTCAAAGTGCGAAAATAGCAGAAACACCCCCTTTTGGGGGGTAATTTTAGCCAATTTAGGGGTGAAATTTTAATTATTTATGAAAAAGAACTCGAAATTCTTGATCAGCGACCCAAAAAACCGTATGGTGCAAATCTGAGCGCTCAAAGTGCAACTATGTAAAAAACACCCCATTTTTGGGTAGTTTTTTGCAAATTTAGGGGTGAAGCCCCACTTTCTTTACGAAATTACCCCATTTTCGTGTTCAGTGACCCAAAAAATATATAGTAAAGCAAATCTCATGTTCGCCAGTAAAAATACACCCCCCCCCCGTATTTTGACTGGAGTATTATACGTTTAAAATTTTTTAAACTAAAAATTATAATGGCAAAAAGCTTTGCAAAAACATGAAGTAAAAGCTAATTTCATAAGCCTTGTAAACCTTAATAAAAATATTTAATTCAAAATTCTTTTTATTAAGGTTAAATTATTTTGTATGAGTTATGTGAGAGCAAGTAAATATTTAAAAATAAACTTACAGTGGGTGATAAGATTATAAGCAACAGCCAGTGAATAACTTATCTTTAAATTGCTTATGTACTTTCATGCGATCAACTTCAGGAATTGTTCTACACCTATTGTTGGCGTAGAATCAAACTAAATGTATATATATGTGGTTCCCATAAACAACTGGAGCTTACCTTGATTGCTTATAATACAATTAAGTATTATTCCCAAAATATGAACTAGAGTATAGGTAATGTACAATGGCTATTAATAAGAATTGAATGAACTATTTTACTTTTTCCTCGTTGCATCATGTAAATCAGAAATATAATTAAATTTAATTATAAAATTATTTCAAAAAAATGTATATTTCATTGTAGTTGAATGATATTTACTTACAAAATATACTTTTAAGCAAAATATACTGGGTTATAGAGAGTGTAGCGGAACCATCAGTACTTTTGTATTTATTAATTAGATCTTCTATAGTAATCCACTTGTAGTATCCACTTGCAGGCAGTATTCTAAAAAAAGTAAAATTTATAAAATTAAAAAATTATACTTACACTTATTAGTGTTAAAAAAATTAAAGCTATTATTACAATAAGATACACATCTTTTATACACTGAAGCACTTTAATTTATAGGTTATATTTTTATGTTTTTTGCATACTTTATTCAATGAGTTTTTAAAACAATATATTAATTACTTCTTTCATTTTCTAAAATTTATTATTGTTTCATATTCACTTACCTAGTCTTTCTGCAAATTTATAATAAAAAACATATTTTTTTGTATAACTTTTTCGCGTAAAAAATAATAATAAATAATAAATACTGCTGCAGTGTCGCAAAGCCTGTAGCAGAATGCACCATGAACGAACGAATGCGCGGAGGAGGCAAAATTTGAAAATTGCCAAAGGACCCCGCACCATTAGCATTGGAAAATTGCAAATGGTGAAACTTTTTTCTTCAAACTTTGGCAATCGATAGTTCAAGAGATTTTCAAACGAAAATGTCTTATGGAAAAATTGGAAATATTCATTTACTTTTGAGATACGGAGGCTAGAAGTCTGAAAAAGTTAAAAAATTATTTTGCTGATACAGAAGAGGTAAGAAAAAGATTTTTCTTGTAGGGATTACCGTCTGAATCAAGATTGGATTTCAATATGTTTTATGGGTCACTGATTCTAATAATGATGTTCCTAAAAACCCAAACGTATGTGTTAGCCCTTAAGGGCGAAAATAGCCCTTTAAAGGGTTTCTAAGTACAAATCATAAATGCTTACATCATAACTCAAACTATACGTTTTTTGGGTCACTGATTCCAATAATGATGGTCCTAAAGACCCAAACGTATGTGTTAGCCATTAAAGGGCAAAAATGGCCCTTTTAAGGGTTTCTAAGTACAAATCATAAATGCTTACATCATAACTCAAACTGTACGATATTATGGAGGATAAATTCGATTATGGTCGTCACTAAACCCAAATGGTTTATGAAGAGTTCTCAAAGGGCTACATTGCCCTTTTTAGGTCTTCTTCTTGTAAGATCCTTGAGAACAATGTAAAGAACTCAAGATAAACACTTTTTGGGTGGAAAAATTACTTGACGACGATCTGAAAATTTTAACAGTATTTCTAAAGCCCTTTTAGGGCAAAAAGTTGCCCTTTTTAGGGCTTACTATGTGTGAATCATTAATAATTATATTCCTTACTTAAACTGTACGATAGTTACATCACTAGATTCAAAGATGATGGTCCCAAAAACAAAAAAAATAGTTTAAAAACAAAGATTAATTTATGATGAGAATTAAGAGAATTGTTTTTGTAAAATCCCTTTAGCCAAAAAGACTTAAAAAGGGCAATGTAGCCCTTTGAGAGCTCTTCATAATCCATTTGGGTTTAGTGACGACCATCATCGAATTTAGCCTCCATAATATCGTATAGTTTGATTTATGATGTAAGCATTTATGATTTGTACTTAGAAACCCTAAAAAAGGGCCATTTTTGCCCTTTAATGGCTAACACATGCGTTTGGGTTTTTAGGAACATCATTATTGGAATCAGTGACCCATAAAACATATTGAAACCCAATCTTGATTCATACGGTAATCCCTACAAGCAAAATCTTTTACTTACGTCTTCTGTATCAGCAAAATAATTTTTTAACTTTTTTACACTTCTAGCCTCCGTATCTCAAAAGGGAATAAATATTTCCGATTTTTTCATAAGACATTTTCGTTTCAAAATCTCTTGAACTATCGATTCCCAAAGTTTGAAGAAAATCGCACCATTTGCAATTTTCCAATGCTAATGGTGCGGGGTCCTTTAAAAATTTAAAAATTAAAGCTGTATAAATTTTTAGACATTTATGAAAAATTAAAAAACTTACAATACTCGCAAAATTTTTCAAATTTTTGAAGTTTCCAAATTCAAAAATATGTAAGGGAAAAAATTTCAATAATTTAATTATAACTTATACTTTCACAATTTTTTTAATTTTTCATAATTTCTAATATATGGCTCGTTTTCATCTTTTTTGTAAAAATAGCTTACAAAAACTAAAAATAAAAAATTCCTTTTTTAAAGTCTAAACAAGGCTTTTTAGACTTTTTTCACCAATAATTATTCATTATTGCATAAAAATCACCATAACGAACCTTTTACATCAATTTATTACGTTTTTTGATAATTATAAGGTAAAAACAGCTTAAAACCATTAAAAACCAAAATCGTTACATACGGCCTTAATATATGAATTTTTCTAAGTTTTATGTATTTTAGAAAACAATAACATATATTTTTGAATAATTCTTACTAAAAAAAACGAGTTTTGGAAGTAAATTTTAAAAATATTTAATAATTTTTAAAAAAAAGAGGAACGGTAAAGGCTTTTTTATAGAAAAATCAAAATAATTCGTAGACAAATAAACAAAAAAACTTTTCCGTTTGGAAAGTAAAGTATTTTTATGATTGAAACTTGCTAAGTTTTTAATATTTTAATTACAACGCTTCTTAATCGGAGATCCATGGGGGTATGGTAAAGGCTTTTTTTTGTCCCTTCGTGATTTTTGAACCTTAACTGATTTTTTTTCCTATTTAACGACCTCTTAAAGTGCTCTTGGTGTAGAAATTTAATTTTTATATATTTAATTTGTTATTTATGTGATTAAAAGGTTTTAAAAATGTTTTCATGAAGAGGAATCAAATTTAATATAAATTTACGTACACATTTTGTAAAATCGTGTGACACACCTTCTCACCCTTGTAATAATTAGTAAAAGCAAGTTTAAATTTTTTCTATATGGAAAAAGTTTAACCTTATTATATAGCAGTTAATCCCCAAATAAAAATTTGAAAATTAATTGATAGGTGTGAGTGACAGACACTCAAAGTATAGGAATCTCCTTTGTGACAGGGAACGGTAAAGGCTTTTTTGCTATACTTTTATGTTTTATAGTAGTTAAAACATTAAATTATGTTGATTTTTATGGTGTGCCATCAAAAACTTATTAAAATTATAAATTTAAAAAAAAATTTTTTTTTAATTAATGCATCTGGTAGTCAGAAACGTGCTGTACGTCATTTTTGCAAAAAAAACGATAATGAGCCATATAAAAGACATGATAATAAGTTTGAATTTTTATAAAATATATTTTTTAAGTGCACTTATTGAAATAATAAGGTCATATTAGTATTAAAAAACTTTGCCAATTTTAAAATTTTAAAACTCGCAAAATTTTTTGTTTTGATAACAATGGTACTAAAAGAGTCACTTAAATAATATATTACCAAAAAAAAATTCATTTGATTAGATCTGAAGTTAAAAGTTTTTAGATCTGATGAAAAAATGTCCACCTCTGTCCGAATATTTAAAATAAGCTCCTGAAATTTCAGCTCATAATATTTAATTTTGAAAATATTTAATATATTAAACATATTAAAACCTGAAAATGCGTATGGATCTAAAAAAACGGTTAGAACGTTACATTTAATAATAAAAAAACTTATAACTGGTATTTGTTTTGACACAACCAACGATAATGGAAAATGTTCACTGATAACTGTTTTAACGTATACTCTATAATTATTAGAAGTCCTAGAACCGAAATTATAAAATAAATCCCAACATATGTCCATAAACCTAAAGTATTTTAAGTTCTTGTTCTTATCAGGGCCTGATGAGGCCCAGACTCCCGCTTTGAATTATTCTAAGTTCCTAAATCGAAAATATTCTAAGACCCCCTCCCTAAAAATGTCACTTTTTGACCCCCCTACTGATCCAGACTTTTTCAAATATCACATCCAATGAACATGTTCCATGTTAAAACTTTTGGTTTCAAAACGTTTATTCTCAATCAGATTTTTTTTTCTGGAAATTAGGATTTGAAGATATGATTCCAAGTCCAAAAGTTGATTTAAACTGCGCATGCGTGAGAAGTCGGCAAAATACGATTTTTTTTCAAAAGCCAATTACTAAAAAGCATATTGATGAATAATCTTCTGAACTAGTGGGGCTTAAAATACATCTGAAATTTCTTTTTAATGAAAAAGAGAAACTAATGGGTTAATTCATTTTAAGTGCTCAGATCCAAAAAGCCAGTTAAAAATATGTTTAAAAATTTGGGTTCCCTAGAAAATTTTACATAATAAGGATATAATTTTTTGCTTTAGAAGGGTTTATGTTTAAATATCGAAATTTTTCGAATTAAAAAAAAATTTTTTTTTTTTCAAATTATATTTAAGTTTTAAAATATCGTTGTTTCAACATAAAATCTTTTAAAAATGTAAATAGTTATACACTTGCGTACCAATTTACTACGGAAATTTTTTTACAGATATTTATTTGGTCACGTGACTAGGCGGAAATTTTTAATATTATATATTTTTTCTTTTGTGAAAAAAATTTTTTGTAACCTAAGAATTCTAGATAAGCATAGTGATTTGGCCCCCAAAACCAAACATAGCCCAACCTGCTTTATCCGAAAAGTTACCAAAAAACTTCAGCAGAACCGTTAGAATTAACCCTCTAGGCCACGACAGGTCCCAAAAAACCCAAAAAATTCGTTTTTAGGCTTTATTTAATTTCTCCGACCTAGAAGCAGATAGAATTCTGAACATTAGCTCAACAATTTAAAATATCAACATTTTTCAAGAAAAATATTTTTTGGACCCTTAGGACCCTTTTGAGACCCCGAAATTCAATTTTGAATTTTTGGAATATTGGTTTTTTGAGCGTAAAAAAATATACCATCCTTAATTTTTTTTTACTCCTAGTGAGGTAAAAAACAATATTTTTTAATTTTTAAGAAAATCTATTGGAGGGATAACCACTTTCTAATACCCAGAAATTCAAAATCATTTACCAACGTTTACCACCGTTTGATTCGAAGTTTTGTCTTGTCTGGGTAAGGTCCACGAAAATGTTATCTTTGATTTTTAATGAAAAAATTGCAACTTTTTTTTTTATTTAATTGTTCTTGAATTTTTACTATTATTTTAAAAATTTATAGTATTTTACAAAAGCATATTTTTAAACAAAAAGATAAAAGAATGCTAATATATATTATTCTTTTAAAACTATATATATTTTATAAATTAATTAAAAGTTAAAAAAGAATTCTCAAAAATATTAAATTTACATAGGTGATAAAATTTTAGTATTTAGGAATTATATTATATTATGTTAGATACAGTATGCGATGCAATTTAAACTCGAATTTATTGCAATAGGAATGATGTGCATTTTTATATATTTTTATAATAGTTCAAAAAAAAAAAAAAAAAAAAAAAAATTGTTTTTGACTATTAATTAATATAACGTCGATTCGACCTTATGTCGATCAAATTTCGACGTCGACTCGACCAAATGGCGACGGAAAAACCCGACGTCGATTCGACCTTCCGCGCTGTATCCTTTATTGGGTTCACTTCTGAATGTCCCAACTCATGACAATCTTAAGAATGATAACCTGCATTACAGTACCTACATATTAATCCTCTTCTCAAACTTGCACACTGTCTTATGTTATGGAATCTTAAACCACAATCTCTACATGGTTTTTCGAAATTACAACTACAAACGAAACAGGCGGCTTCTGTTGTTTCATTGTTACAATTTTCTGTACAGCCCTTATTTTCTTGAGCCTCGTATGTAGGAAGCGCTAGTCTTGTTCTTTCCCTGTTAACTGGGTAGCTCTATGGTTCATTTTCCTGTCTCAAAAGTCGTACTGCCTCGTTTTCTTGTTCAATCTCTGTGGCTTCTCGAACTACCGCCCTTAGGCTTGCTGGATGCCCTTCGCTTAACCCTCTTCTGAAACAATCCATAGCTGATTCGTTGGTTGAGTTCCTAAAAGCTTCTAAAGCTTCTGCTGTGGGCGTGGTGCGTATCCTGAAGGTGTCTATGATTTTTATTGCCAATTCTTTCACTCTGTTTGCATAAGAGATTACATTTTCTTCCTTTTTTTGTACTATCCAAGTATTTTTTTGTACTGCCATGTGAACCCTGTAACTGTAAAATTGAACTCCTGTTAAATTGTTCTCCTGCGATGAACTTACGGACTTCACCTTCTAATTTACTTCTAAAAAGTCTAACGAGAACAAGTTCTGAGTTCGGGTCGACCATGGAAAAGGCCAGAACACACCCTTTAAAAAAATCCCCCAATGGAATACTATATCCATCGTAAGCGGGGACAACTCCTATTACATCCCACATGGCTACATTAGCAGAGTGAGCCATGATTCTAGGTGCTAGCTCCCTTATCTGCCTTAAAATGTTTTGTATTATCGGGTGTCGAGGGACAGCATTCTGTTAAATTTTTTGCAGGATGCGAAGAGCTTCTTGTGGTTGATTGTTTGTCTGCGTTTTTGGCGTTATGATGTCCTGACTGCTACTGGAATTTGTATTATATCTGGTTGTCTGGCTGTATTAGCTGCATCTGTAATTTGTCTAAAACGATTAATACCCCTACATTCGAGACAATACGCAGACAATATGCCCCATATTAGAATGGTAATAAAAATTGTAGTTGAGATTATTAGAAATTAATTGCCTATGTGTATCATGGTTCTTTTTGAATATAATCGTATTCCGATAGCTTTTTGCTCTTTGAATTATATACTTAAAATCTATCCCAGTCCCCAGTGATTCTCTTCCCGAATTATTATATATACTTATTATTATATATACTACGTAGTTTTATTAATTAGATCGTAAATTTTATCATATATGTTTATTAGATTTATGTGTTTATAAAAATTAGTATTTTGAGTTGTATGTTTTCATAGGGATACAATTTACTTCTATTTCAACTAAACATACTTTGACTTAAAGTTTTTTTTTATCAATTTACAAAAAAAAAAACTATAGTAGAAGAGGGTATGTAGAACAGTAAATTTGGTTTTTGTGGTTTAAGTTTTAACTCTTGGTCAGTTTCAGTAGATTTTAGTTAAGTTTAGATTAAATTTGTTGTGATTGTTATAAAATATTATCTGGGATGTATATTTTAAATTTTGCATAATATTTTCATTTTTGGTTCAATTTTTGCTGTTACGAGGTCAATTTTAATGTAATAAATTTTAAATTTGGTTTAAAATTGTTAAATAATGTATAGTTTTTAATAGTAGTTGTTTGTTTATAAATATTTAATGTTTTAATCATTTTAAATTTGTTTTGAAATTCGCGGTTAGATTTAAAGTTGGTTATAGCGACAAGGCTACCAATTTGAATTTCTTTGTTGTTGTTTTCTTTCTGCTTTAACGGTGACTTTGGTTGTTTGTGTTATAAAAGGGAGTTTTATTTTAAGAAAAGAAAAAAGAAAAATGGAAAATCCGGTAAGTTTTACTTCTTTTTTTTTAAATTAAATTTATTAATGGGGTTTAATTTTTATTGATAGTTAAATATAAGGTTTCGTAAGATTTAGTTTCATCAGATAGTTAGGTTATGTTTTTGTTATGAATTCGAGTTGGTTTTAGTGTGTGCATGATAGGGTAGGGAGCATAAAATATTTTATATGAATGTCGGAGGGAATATAAAATATTTTATATGAATGGTGGAGGGAACCTAAAATATTTTATATAAATATTGGAGGGAATATAAAATATTTAATATGAATGTTGGAGGGAGTATAAAATATTTTTTGGAAGGGAATGTAAAACTATTTTATATGGAATGTAAAGTTTATTTTTTGGGAGAGAAAGTAACTATTCAGAGTATATGTTTTCTAGTTTTGATATATACATATAAATTAATGCAAAGTGTTTTTTGTTGACGATATTTAAACGGAAGAGGACTTGTGTTGACAGTTTTGGACTTATGCGGACGTCAGCATATGATTTTCGGAAATTAACATGCGCTACAGGACTTATGCTGACGCCGCTGAAACTAAATACACATATATATATATGATTCCTAATGCGGGCAACCACTTTTTACGGGTATACATAGCCTAATTAAGACACAAATAACCAAAAAGGGGCAGGGGGGCCGAAGGCCCCCCGTGC
The DNA here is from genome assembly GCA_022575985.1 of Anagrus nilaparvatae. Classification (NCBI taxonomy): domain Eukaryota; kingdom Metazoa; phylum Arthropoda; class Insecta; order Hymenoptera; family Mymaridae; genus Anagrus; species Anagrus nilaparvatae. Next base: position 34,506,858 of record JAKSXM010000007.1, read on the forward strand.
CCATGCGCCCGTAAAATCTGTGTCTACATATGTATCTATTTATATAGTTATATATATATATATATATTTATATACATAAATATATAGATTATAAATAATATAATAATAATTATAAAATTATCATTATTAATAATTATTGAAACTATCCTGATATTTATAGTTATATCATTAAAAGTGGTTTTTGAGGTTAGGTTGAGTCATGGTATTTTTGTTAAATGTGACTGGTGCCGACCAATCACAGAGCGGCGTGCCGGAACAAAATCCCACCTTTTTCTCCCCTCTATCTATTGACGGCACACATATTTTTATCACATATCTTATATTGAATGACGCTTGTAAATATTTAATAAAGTTTTGATTTTTTTATTAATTGAGATTTGGCATTATATTATTATATTATTATGCGTGTATTTTGAACGCGACGGCGTTGTCGACTCAATATTATAATATAAATATTGAGTCGACAACGCTGTCGCGTTCAAAATACACGCCTGATAATATAATAATAATAATCGTGTAAATAAGAGCGCGCGCCCACAAACATAGCGTGCGACGTTTTAGCTGGCTATATAGCATATATAGCATCAAAGGATATATAAACTGCTCTTTGATAGTATACTACGCGACAGGATGTTATGCGTTGTAGTACTTCTTAGTTCTTTCATGAGATTTTTCTGCATGTATATTTATTTACATTTAGACTCTTTAAACCTATTTCATAAACAAAAAGTATAATTTTTTTCCAGGTTAAATTTAGCGTTTAAAAGTTATTGTTGAATAAAATAATTTAATCTAACACTTGTTAATTGTTAATATAGTTTATACATATTTATTTACTTAAATTTTTAATAAGGCAAATTTAAAATATGTGACATAAATATTTAAAAATATTACTTAAAATTATTAATACAAAAAGCTAGATAAATTAAACAATAGTATATGAAGCCATAAACTTAATAAGTAAATGTGTTATACACATTCTGAAAAAATGTCTTTAATTTTTTAATTAAAAATTTTCTTTACAAGCAATAAACATAAACATTTTCTTTACATGCAAATTATGAAATTAAAAAATAATATTTTTATTTTTAAATGATGAGTTTGTTTGAGTCCTATTTTTATTTGTCTATCTCTTGTAGATCTATAGTTTATGAATAAAAGTAATTAAAAATAGAAGCATGCTATATTATTATTTTCAAATATAAAGTAAAAATAAAAATTAATAATCCTATATTTTCTTAATGAATTACTTGAAATTATAAATACAGTAAAAAAATGTAAAATTAAAAAAAATTAAAATTTAAAAATTAAATTGAAAACTAATCGTGAGAACGATTTTATAAAATATTGTTAATTTGATTAAATGTCTTTAATATTTGTTATCATATTTTTTGAAATTTTTTAAATTTTTTTCTTCTGCACTTTCTTCTTGTCTTCGACTTTTAAAAAATAATATTTTTATTAAATGTTTAATTTTGTTACAGCTTTTATTGGTCTGTCTCTATTTGTTCTAAGTTTAAATGTTTCATTTGTTTTGAAATTTTTGCCTTTAACTTGTATTTGCTTTTTTAACTCGACTTCATATCGAGCAATTTTGTTATTCGAGGTTTTACTAGTTTCTGCCTTTCTTTTTAAACCTTTAACATTTACTTTTTTAAAGTTTTCATTTTTCTTCTTCTTCTGTTTACTAGCCCTTTCAGTTTTATTACTCTGCAAACCAATTAAAACAAATTTTCATTTTTATATAACTACTAATCAGAGCTACTAAATTAATAAAGGACTTACTTTTTTCAATTTTAATGACAACTTACTATTTTTTGTAAGTATATTATTTTGATTTAAATTTTTGCGGGAATTACTGGCTGCAACTTCAGAAGCTTGAATATTTTCTGCAGAAAAAATTTATTAAATTAATGTTTTTTTATGTATTACTTCATTTAGCTCTGAAGTTGAGGAATGACTAATTATGAAGATTACTTAATTAAATTTAAATGAATAATTTTTTAATATAAACTACCTATGGGGGTGCGATCAGTAACTTTTTCATAAATAAACCTTTTGAAAAATTAATTTGAAATAGAGTAATTTAAAATTTATGCTCCAGTCAGCAAAGTAAATTTGTTTATTTACAAAAAAAAGTTAATATACATTAATAAAAAAAAAACATGAATATGATTTTAAAAAGATATTATAAAATGATCACTGATCATTTTTTTGTCCTATATTATAATTACATCATTTTTGTTAGGTATTTTAGCTTTTGGTTGAATATGAAACTATTAAAATTAGTTGAAAATTCAACTGATTGGTTGAATTTTACACTTTTTGGTAGAATTTCGTGGTTTTTGGTTGAATTTTCAACCGATTGGTTGAATATTAAACCAGTTGTTTGAAAATTCAACCAAAAACTGTGAAATTCAACCAAGTGGTTGAATATTCAATCAAAGCAGCTCTACCGTATACGATCACGAAAAAAGAAGATTAATCGATGTACAAATTTTAATTGTTCCCAACATAAAAAATTTTAAACAATATCTGAATTGTTCTTAATTTAATACTACACCGTCTGGAAAAGTCGTATTATTTAATAATTACTTATTATAAGGCGCTTACGAATCAGCACCATAAGAAACACAACGAATTAATATATGTAAAATACTTTATTGGTTTACTTTTCTTTTTATTATTAAATAAAAATATAGATTTAAAAACGCACTTTTGCTTTCTATAATTTAGCTTTTAAATTTGGTTTTACTCACCAAAATTTGTAGGCTCAGTTATTTCATCGTTAAAAGATGATTCTGCAACAATTTCTGGGGCTACAGATGATGATGTATCACCACTAATAAGATTATCTGTATTAGGTTTAAGAAGTATACTTTTTTTTTGTTTTTCATCATTAAATAATAACATTTTATACATCTGTAAAAGGTCTGTTTCATGTTCTTTCAAAGAATCATATTTGTTATACTTAAAATCATAACTGGGATCTTCTGAGTCAGTATCCACGACGTCTTCTGTTATTTGATCTTTGACGGTTCGAACTAGATCTTGAATTGTAGCCTTGCGGTCAACAGAAAATTTTTAAATATTTAATTCATCTTATCTTAAAAGTCTTTTATAACTATAGCCAATGAATAATAGGAAAAATTTTGCAATTTGATTTTAGTTTACTACTGAATTGAATTATGCAAAAAATTATTTATTTTTTGTAGCCTACAGATTCGTGTAAATATTTTATTAAACGATTTTTAAAATTTTAATTTATATTTAATTTGATACTACATACCGTGAATGTCGGGTAGAGCGAAGCTAAGTTTATTATTAGAAAAAAGTTTAAGTAATTTTTTAATTTTGAATCTTCGAAAGCTTTGATTGGATTCAATTGAATATTAAGGTATCAATGAGATATAAGAATTTGCTATTAACACTTAGTATTTAAATTTACTTTGATTTTTCTTATTTAAATTTAAATAAATCAATCAGTAAATTTCCATTTATTCACCAGTACTAGGTAAAGAGTTAAAGTAACTAATTTCTTTTAAGGACGCTCTTTCCATTAAATTTCCGAATAAAAGCATATACAGTTTTTTAGAAATAAAGTTTCAGGAATCGAATGGTATGGGCCTTATAGTCGATAGCCGTCCATAGTTTTAAGATATAAAGGTCCTAAGATAAGTTAATATTACATTACTCTTATGGGGGAAATTCCGGCAGTGAATTATTTTTCTTATCAAATTGCAAATTTCCCAATGTAGGTAGTGATAAGTTGAAAGTTCGAAGCCCAAATCCTTTTTCTGTAATTTTCGAATAGGAGGTATACGTGGGAAATTTTGTGTAATTAAATGATGAAAATTTTGTAACGCAGTATTAGCAGCAGGGACGCCATATTGTTTATTTATTATACAAATTTAGTAATAATTAATTATTTAAAAACAATTTCTTTTTCACAAAATAATTTGTAAATTAAATTTAATAAAAAATATTAATATTTATTTGATATTTATTTCATAAACATATACACGGAAGCTTGAATTTAAGTTTTGAATCTGTTCTTTATGCGGAAGTACTGCGTGATTAAAAAGTATTGAAACATAAAATGTAAATTAGAAAAATTAAAAGATGTTTAAAAAAAGTATACACTCCGTTTATGCCAAGGGGGCCTTTTTGCTTAAAACGCAGGAATCAATATTATTAAATACGATTTTTTGTAATTTTTAATATACAACTATAACCTCGCAAGTTAAACAATATTTTTTTGTTGTAACCGTCATCTCTGAACCTCATATAACGGAAATTTTTCACCATTTACACTCTTACTGTTATAATCAATAAACTGAATGCTAATTGTCTTATTGCTTTAAAAATTACAATTCTTAAAAATTAAAATTGAGACTTTAACTTTAAATTTTTATTTTTTGCAAACAAAATAATATATTAAGGAAGGAAAAGTAAAAAATTTTTGGAAACTTGGAGCTTACATACAATTTTTAGGACATATTAATTTTTTTTTAAAACCGCAATATTGGTAACAGTTTAAAAATTATTAATTTTTTGACAAAAATGGATATTTTATTTATTGGTTATAAGAGAAAGAGAATTAATTAAAAAACATCCATTTCACAGAGGACTTAAAATGTGATATTTACACCAAAAAAAAAAAAAGAAGCCAACGAGAAGTCTTTTTTCTTCACTTGCAAGGTACATCAGCGTTGACTCCAGTATTGTAATCAAAATTACCGAAAAACCCTATTTAATTCAGCCTTTTTAAGCCTAGAAGGCCCATTGACAAAAATAGAGGGTGATCAGGATCTTCCTTCAACATAAAAAATTGATAAATTGATCCATAACTATAAGAGCTTTAAGATACGAAACGATATCGATAAATTGACTATTTATCGATATCGTATCAACATTTTTCTTTGCCTTTTTCTTTGCTCTCGTACCCATATCGTCTTATATCAAAAATCAATATACAATTATAAAATTATAACATCAAAACTATACGATACTATAATCAATATTTATTTAAAATTAAATGAAAATTGAAATTATATGTTAAAATAAACGACAGTAAAAAAAAATTCCCTGAGCGTGAAAAAAAGGAGTTTCTCCTCTCTCCCAAGACATCTAAATTTTTAGATCGTAAAAAAAGATAAAAATGTCGTTTTTTGAAGTTTTTAACCTCAAAATAAGTTTAAAAATATTAAAAAGAAATTTTTTTGGTATATTTTTTCAAACAAAAATTTTGACACCAACCATGCCTTAATCAGATGATTAGGTTCGGAGATATTAATTTTGGAGTCAAAAACACGTTTGAATCTCCCCCGTTAAACGTAGAGGGGTGGGGGGTTCCCGAAGCTTAGGGAGCATTCAGACAAGAAAAAATTTTAACCACCACCTCCAAAATTTACTGCCACTTTTTATTATTTAACATGCGAGAATGGGACGAGAGGGGGTAAATATCGAAGGTGGGAGTTAGAAATTTTTTCTCGTCCGAATGCTCCCTTGGAATCTTATTTGTTATCGTAAACCATGAAATTGAGTAAAAAAAAATGTTTAAAATATGCTGGGGACGGAAAGCAGACCTTATCCCGCAGTAGTCTTTAATACATTTCTTATTTTCATGGAAATTTTTTCTAAAAATTACTATTTATTTCGCAAATAAACTACTTTTTTTAAAGGAATTTCTTTTAACAGTGTCGGTATTTGGCTTATTGAATATAACAGTAAAAGAATTACATACCCCATTACAATATTGCGGGTTATGGGCCTTGCATACTAGCAATTACACACAAAAAATGAGATCAACTAAAAGAGTTTTATATGATAAGCAAAGCAACAGCGTTATTTGGAAGAAAGACTAAGAATCCTTACATGGATCTCTTTATCTCAAGAAGACCCAAAAGGCCCATTGGAATAAATGGAGGGTATTGGGGATATTTTTATACGTATTAAACATAATAAACTAGTAAATAACTGTATAGGTTGCTATGTCATATAGTATCCCAAATAAGACTGTCCCCAAAATATTTTTAAAAAATCTAAAAGTAAAATTTTTTACTTCAAAATTATTTATTAAAGTCTCGTTATGGAACATTATCGTTATGTTGCGGTGCTCGCATGAGATAATAGTTATTTATGAAACAAGTGATATAAAGTTAATATTTACCAAATGCCAAGGTCTAGGGGGGGGGGGCGTAAACATTAATGCGTACCATCGGTGATCGCATTTGATAAAAAATACATTTATATCACAAGTTTTACCAGTGCGTAAAAGTAATTTTATTTTATTTTAAAGTAGTTTATTTTTAGCTTCGCTCTACAATAATATTGCTGTCAATCTTATTGTGCCACGTACATACGATTGTTATTTAAAATTATTCATAAAATTTATCTGATGATGTACATATATTATTGCAGTGCTTAAATTTAATAATTGAGATGCTTGATAGATTATAATATAATAGTAATTTAGGTTTAGTATACTTACCTACGTCACTTAATTCAAAAGGCTTGTTATTAGATTCGTAAACACCAACTTGATCAATAAACTTTTTAACGTCCTATGGAGGACTACCTTGAATAGACTTCCAGGCATTTTTGATTTTTTTATTTTTTATTTCATTAACATCTTCTTTGTAATATTTTTTCATCTTATTGAATTCTTTGATTGATTGTGTACTTATTCTGTTTAATTCATCTACATTAAAAATTGATATGTTATAATTTTGTATAAGTTGATTTTAAAATAAATACACACATGTAACGCAAGAATAGATATATTATTATCTGGTGATCACAAAACAAGTGTGTATTGTTTTGTAAAACCAGGTTCGTGACTTACTTAATAATCTAAAAGTACTTGGATAGAATCCGATTCGTCCATTCATTAGATAGCGGTTATTACTCCAAAAATCATTTGTTCTTTCTGGAACCTCAAACACGCTGAATGCATTTGTAGATACTTTTTCCATCCAATAATCTTTAAAACTGTCTACAAATCTAATCCATTTTTTATCATTTGGAAAGTTTTCGTTTACATTGCCCTCTACAATTGTTAATCCTTCTTTTATCTTATTTGGGGGTAGCAGTGCCAAATTAAGAAACATTTTCAATGTATCATATGATGGTTCATCGTAATCTTTATTTTCGTCCCATGCTTCGCTTTTGCTAATAATTTTGAAATCTTTTGCAGACTGTATTATTTCCTGTATAATTTTTGAGTATATTTTTTGTACTCTTATGTGAATAGTTATGCTATTTAATTAATAAACCGATATACTTACAAAAGCATAGTGAAAAAAGCTGCCATAGACTTTAATGTTTTCAAAACTTAATTTTAACGAGTTATGTAATGGAGGGTAATAAGAAGTGACGGCTAACTTAGGTTTGAAATCTGGATATTTATCTTTCAAATGCACCCAGAAAGAATTGAATGCTTTTGTTGTAGTTCGAGCCAATAACCCCCAAGCAACAGGCTGAACCTAGATGCATAATAAATAAAGATTTTTTGCTAAAAATAAAGTTTTTTTATGACTTTTAAAATGTTTTAAAATTATCTTAATATATTTAAATGTATTGCATTTAATTTATGGTAAAAATTCCATCAATTTATAAATTTATTGCTTATATTTAAAATAAACCCTGACGGAACGATACTATCAAAGAACATAATATATTATGTTCTTTGATACTATACTATAGACATGGTATACAATAGAGAACCATAAACGATTGAACATATTTAAATTTTAAAAATGACGATTGAACTGACGGATTTATTAATTAAAAATTATAAAAATAAAAACTTGCCGATTTTAATGTTTGTTTTGGCTATCGATGTTATTAACAAATTAATAATTATTTTTTCAATTTTCGTAACTGCCCAATTTAAAAAAACGCTGCCAAGTGATTGGCACTATGGTTCCTCATCAACAATAGCAAAATATTTATAATGGTCTATTTTATCTAATAAAAATTATGTTTTTTTAATTTTTTTATATGAAAAATATTTTTTTTTTTTTTATAAAAATACCCCTTTTTAGTTTTTATAAAATTTATGGGTGTATTCCCAATGTCTCCCTGAAAAGACCCCAAAATTCGTAATCAGCGACTCCAAAAAACATATAGTAGAACAAAGATCATAATGACCACCCTCCTCCGGCGATTTGACTAGAGATTACATATAAATTCACTTTAACTCAAACGGGCCCTTTTACTTAATGTGTTTCTTTAGCGAGCGCGGTTTGTTATTTTTCCAATAGAAAAAAATTTTTTTTACAAATAATCTTTAAATCTTTCTCGATTTTTCCTTCGTTTCAAGTTTTTTTCTACAAAAAATTCCCTCGATACTTTTTTGATTTGAAGTTTTGGTTATAGGAAAAATTTTTTCCGAAAAAATTGGCCTAATTAATATTTTATCCCCAAAGTTTTTTTAAATTAATTTTTTTACACCTATGCTTTAAAGTAATGTTTGAAAAACATTTTAGCAAAAAATTTTTTTAAAAAAGTTAACAACTGATGTAGATTAATTGAGTCAGAGCGAGAAATTTTTTTTAAATTGGGTGGTTCCAAAAATTTTTGCTCAGAATATTACTAAAAAGAACAAAATGTTTATTTCCAAATAGGATATATTAAACATTGCTGTCTGTATGGTTTATAAATATCCCCTTTTTCAGATCTGAGTTACTTAGAACAAAAATATATATGCTTGACTCATGTTGAAAAATAAAGAGCACTCAATTTTTTTGGAAAAGTACACATGAAAATTTTTTAATAAAGGTATTCAAGGTATTATTATTATTTTAATAAAGGTATTATTTTTTGGTAAAAATCTAATATTTTTAGCTATGATGGGCAATTTTTTCATTCAAAAACGTCAATACAAAATACCTTAAGAGTACTGGGTGCTCGAAAATTTTGTCCAACAGTATACGACCTTATTTTTTATTAAATTTAAAAAGTTTTTTTGCTAAAACATTGTAAATGAAATAAAGAAAGTGCAAAAAGTTCCCCCTGATCAAAAAAAAATTTTCATCCCATAAAATAAAAAAAAAAAATTAATTTTGTTTTTAAACAAAATAGCTCGCATCCAATGCTCTTAAACAAAGTAAAACCCATAACTTCAGATAACTTTTTTTTTTTTTTTTTTAAGAAAATCGAATATTTACTACAGATTTTGAAATTTTAGGGAGAAATATTGTATTTCTTTTTTGCGAATTCGTTATAAGTCGGAGAACCGAATATACCTTAATTAGGAAGTATTTGGAAACAAACAGAAATATTTACTAAAAAAAAAATGTTAAAAATTTTTAAATTTTCAAACAGAAATATTTACTAAAAGAAAAATGTTATAAAAATTTTTAAATTTTCAAACTTTACATTGTTATGCAAATTACATTCTTTCTTTTAAGGAGGATTATTTATTCTACATTTTCGTAGGAATTACAATAGCTGACATACTTTTTTTTTTAAGTTTATTTTGGCTATTATTTGAAAAGATAATGTAAAAAACCATCAATATAATCTAAGATTATAACAAAAAGAAGTTTTATAATGTTATAAAATATTAAAAAACCTAACTAGAATAATGAGCTTTTTGGTTATGTTACGTATTATTCATTAAATATATGAACACAAAGTCGATGAAGTATATAAAAGTAATTGGGAATGCAATCTTTAAAAAATAATTTGGCAGATTTAATAAATTTCGTTGATCTGTGCCGTTAGCACCCTCTTTTTTCTAAATAGCCTAAGTCAATTTTCCCATAAAAGAAATGTTAAAATAACACTTTTATTTTATTAATTAAAAAATAATTAAGTCGGTGACATAGGTAGAAATAAGTTTATTTTGGCTCAAAAATCAAAATTTAATATTATTCACGTTTTCTAAAATTCTCTGATTATTTTTTTAATCGGATAAACCTCATTAAATTCTTTTTCCCAGAATAACGAAAATAGTTAGTACAGTGCTTTAAAGATTGTGATCTTTGCACAATACATATGTAAATAAATAGTGTTGTTTTAAAAATATTTTTTGAAAACAGTTAATAACATACCGTATTATATTTTTCTATCATTATGATCATTAAAGCCTTAACATACAGTATGTTAGGTTTTATGCTGTATACTATGTCCTCATACATCTTTTCTACACCTACAATCTCTTCGATTAATTGTTTGTTGTAAAAATTTAGTTGTCAACTTAAATTATTACTCTGTTTCGATGATTCCAATAGATTAACATGCATTGTAACATCTTCATGATCAATTTTTAATGTTAAAGGCGAAGGGTATTGACACAAGCTTGAATAAATAAATTCCAAATTGCTATATTTTGATTTTATTCCTTCATACAGTTGATGGATTTTTCTAGAAGAGGGTTGAACATTTTTGTACCCTTTAGTTTTAATTGTACTATAAACATGGAAAGAAAAGAAAAAATTTAGAACTTACATTTATAGCAATTCAAGCGAATAAAAAAATTTTTTTAAAAAACTAAAGTTTGTTATGTATTTTATTAACGAATAAAAGTAACACACAAATAAAATTTATGAAAAACCATTTAATAATTTTAGAAAATTAAAAATTGGAAATTAGGTTAAGTTATATTATAAAAATTTTTGTCAAGTATATTGCCAAATATATTTAATATTATATACAGAATAAAACTACTAAAAATCAGTATATTAGAATATTAATATTTGTATACATAACTACTAAAGTTAGAGATTTTATGCAATAATTTGCTAAAGTAAATTTTTATGTGCAAAACGTTAGCTAGTCGTTAGCTACTCATTTCTAGGTTAATTATTTATTACCTAGTTAATTAGTTTATAAATAAATTAAGAAATACAATATTTGCCAAGGTAGCTTAAGCATAAATTTTTATTTATCGAAAACTATTAAATAATTTATTTATAAACTTAACTAGCTAACAAATAATTAGCCTAGCAATGACTGCCTATAGCGACTAACAATACTTACTCATTGTACAAAATTTCAGCAGAATTTAAATGAAGACCATCTTTTTCAATGATTTTAACTATTTGTTTCTTTTCATTAACTTTTTGCTCGTTCTTTTTATTTTTATCTAAATTTTCTACATTGTGGTGCTTTTTAGAACAAGTATGTTCAAAATATTCAGCATGAAATTTTAGAAACGAACCATCCTTATTCAGATAAAATTTAAACTTGCATTTTTTTCTCCAGTTTATGCAACTAAACCTTTTAAAAAATAAATATAAAATTATCGTTATTGCTTACTAAAAGTTACAAACTTTAATTTAAGGAATAACTTTTAAATCAATTCCCTGATAAACGTCAAGGTAACCGCGCCGAGTTTCTACTACAACACCCGCGGAGTATCAGGGCTTAGAAAAATTTATGGAAAAAATTGTTTTTATTTTTTTCTTTTCAATTTTAACGCAATTTTTAACAAAATAAGCACAAAAAACTTATACAAAAATGATTTATTGTGTCTTACCCACAAAATATCGGGACTTAATAATTATATTCAAGAAAATAAAAAAATATATATTTTACTGTATTTGGTTTAGAGTAATAAATATTTTTGTAAAATTGTCTTAAGTGCACGGCAAAATAAATCATTTTTTGTTGTTTTTTTTTCTTATTTTGTTAAAAATTGCAACAAAGTTCAAATCTCACCTTCATCTTTTAATTCATCAACATAAAACTAGATTTTATTGAATTACTTTAAGTCAAAGAAAAATAAGAAATTTCAATGCTATTTTTAAACAATAATTTGATCTGATTAACAAGTTGTTTTATCAACAATATAATCGAGAATTACTTCACATTCAAAAAAAATATTAAATTAAATTAAATTAAAGTCAAAATTTTAAGTTAAATAAAATGCTCTTAAATTGCATGAGGAGGGGAGAATCCCATGAAGGCCAAATTAATGCACCCTTATAAAAAAAAAAATTAAAATAATATGATTTTCTTGCCGGGAAATGGGTGTTAATTTCACCTAAAAAATTTTATTTTTAAAACATTTATTTATCAAATTAAATGCAAAACTCTGATGCTTTTTCATGATTTCGGTAATTAAATTTTAATATAGATAGAAAATGGGTAAATATTCTTTTTGTACCTATTAAGTAAAAAAATAATACAATCTGATTGTATCAAAGTTAACATTAGAATTTTGTTCTTTTTAAGATAAATTAAATAAAATTTTTAGTAAGAAAAAAAATGTTTCAGATACCGGAAAAAGATTGGCATTATTGTATTCTGAAGTTAAGAAATGAGAATAGCAATAGCTATTTTATAAACAAGGAACCCAAAAGTCAAACCCAATATTTTGTCGCGTGATTTAAAACATAGTATTGCACATAATTGACAAAAAAGCCGTCCTTATCTGGCAATCCCTGCAGATAATAGGTATTTTAAAATAATCTCTATCAGCCTGGATGACCACCTCGCTCGCGTATAGCTATAAGATGAATAAAATTGAATTGTGAGGAAGTTTAAAATTTTTTTTTTTGTATTTTCTCAATTTCTTTTTCGACGAACAAATTAAAGTGCAAGGTTCTCGTACGACTCCAAAGGTATTTAAAATAGTTAAAAACAATCAGCATTAATCAGAATATCTATCACATATGCATATTCTCGTAAGGTCAAATACCTCCAAGTATACATATTTTAATTTATAAGTAATAATATTTAATATTTTTATTTTACAGACCGGCCACAGTATAAGAAAAATTTTAATTTAAAAAAAAAATTAAGAAGTTCGTGGAGGGGGAAACTGTTATTTCATCGATAATCAAATAAAATTTTGCTTTATAACTGAAATATTTATCATTAATCACTTAATAAACTAACAATTACGTCAATAAGTAATAATTTATTAATTTTAATTAATTATTATTACGTAAATAAATAAATTTTAAAAAGCGCGGTTTCCCCCTCCATTGATAATTTTTAAATTTTTTCATTAAATTAAAATTTTTCTCATAGTGTGGCCGGTCTGTTAAAATAATATATTTTTTAAATTAAATTTAACTGTTAGCAATTATAAAGAATTATCTCTATTTGTATATATTTTAACTTTGCCGGCTAGTTCTTTTCATCTTATTAACTTATGGCGAGAACCCAAACACACGGTTATTTTTATTTTTGATTTAGAATTTAAAAATTCAATTCCTTAAATAGATCTTAAGAATGGATAATATTTTAAATACTTACATACTCCCACCATGGCTATGCAGCTTTCGATCTTTATACCACATACACTCAGAGACTTTTGGTATGGTGGCAGCACCAATAGCGCTTGTATTATCATAAGTCAATCGTTGGTATCGTGAGAGTGCCAACTATTACTTTTTGAGTAAATACGTTAAAAACCGGTCGTCTAATTATCGTTACATAATAATTATTAATAAAGTTCAATTTTTTGTAAAAAAACAATTGCATTTAAAAATTTAATGTATTTAATTTTTATAAAAATATTATTAATTAAATAATAGTCTGTGTTATAAGTTTAAAAAAAAAAAATATTTTAAAATATACAAGGTTAGGATCGCAGATGTACATCAGTAAGTAAATACAATTTTTTAAGTGCTTGAAAAACTTTGTTTACAAACTAAATGCATGCTTATTTTTGTGTATATAGGTAAAAAAAATGTTTCCTGCACCTCAGCAATTATTAGCTTCTAATAACAATCTGCTAGCATGCATGCAACTCCAGCAGCTTCTGAATTTACAAACAAATTCACAACAAATGCTACCTTTAGCTGCTTCTGGTGGAGCTCAACAGCAATTTCCAATTGAGCTAATGAATGTAAATGCTAAAATTTTTTTTTATTTATGTATATGAAGTGAGTATTTGTTTCTTTATTTGAAAATTGAATGAATTTTTTTAGAAGCAGCATTCTTATGAGGTTTTTGGTAACTCTCGACAACTTTTTCCTTTGTTTGTTTCTCCTAGTACTGACCAAAATAGTTGTAATGGTAATTTTGAGAGCGTATTAGCATCTAAGGCAACTAACATAGAAAGTAATGCATCGAAAACTTGTAGCAGAGTCTTCTCTACTCCTATTCTAAATACTTTAGATAAGAACGTTAATGTAAGGATTTTGTATATAAATATTAATTGTATTAAATATAATTATTTTTAATAAAAATTTATGGATTCTTGCAGAAGCGTCAAAGTGATAGTGAACTATTAAATAACGGTCCAGGTCCTAAAAGTGCAAAAAAGGATTCTTCTGTGAATAACGATCCATTGGAAAATCATACTGGTTTGTTTAAAAATAATTATTTTTTTATTTATTATTATAAACATTTTAAAAATGAATTATGTTTATTGTAGATAGTGTAAATGAAGATGCAAGTCGCTATGAAAATTTATGTTTAAATTTAATTGAAAATAGTCCTTTTGGTGAACTAGCAGTCGCTGCATATAAAAATGATCTGAATAATCCAGATTTAAGACCTCAAGATAGAAGTTTCCCAAAATATCAATCAGATATTGGTAACCTGATAATAGGAAATGAATTTATTAATGGACGTCATGAGTAAGTTAAAATTATATAACAAATTTGTTTTTATAACATTGTATAACAAATTATTTAAATTATTTTTATGCTTTCAGTATCAGCCGAGAAAGATTTTTAAAGTTTAGATCAGAGCTAGTAAAGATTTTTCCAAAAACTTCTTTGGAATTGTGGTATTCCCAAAGCGTAGGAACAAAAAGTGCTAGAGGAGTCTTAAGTACATCATACAGATATTTTAGGCTAAAATACATTAAAGAAGGTATTTTCAAAGGCACTTTAAAAAAAGCAAGAACTAATCCAGGTGAATTGTCTGATGAATTATCTGAAGAAGAAGAGGGAAATCGTAGAAAAGAATTGACTGTAGAAAAAATTGTGGAGAAGTGGAAAAGTGGATTTGATTCAAGAAAACATTTTTATATTAAGCATCGAACAAGAGATATTTATGAACGTTATTCACTTCTAAAATCAAGTGAGGCGTTGCTTCTTATCAATGAAGACTTCAAACAATTTTTTGTAAATAAATCAAATTGTCTGGATGTATGTTGGGCCACTGTATCTGAGAAAATTATAAAGTTAGCAAGAGAATCTGAAAACAATGGTGTAAAAAATATTTTAAATTACTTAGATGATCACTTACTTGAAACAACAAATGTCAACTTAGATGACTCAGGGATTGACAATGCAGATTTGAATTTAAGTGGCCATTCTGTAGAAAATATTAATACCAATTTTAAAGAAAGTAACTATGTTGATGTGCCTAGTTCAGCTTTGAGTGAAGAAGAAAAATTAAAAGTCAAAGGTATTTCCAACTTAATTAAACAATTATTAAAAAGCAATTTTTTGAGTTTATTTTGTAATCCTCTTTTCAGCTGAAATTCAACAAAATATAGCTTTTTTACTTTTACCTTATTTAATTAAAGGCTGGCGTACTACACATAATAATAAAAAAGCTAAGAAACAGAATATCAATATAATAGCTGATGAAAAAACTGTGAACGTTAATAATTCAAATATCGAAGGAAAAAGTGAAAAAGTTAATAAGAGCATTATAAAAGATCGATTCTATAATTTATTTATTTTACACAAAAAAGTAAACAATATTTTCTCTATTCTTAAAATTTTCATATTTTATCACTTTCATTTATATTTCATAATTAATAATTTTTCAGAATTTACAAAATTTGGATGATCCTTCTGAAGTTCAGCAGATATATTCAGAAATAGAAGACATTTATGATTTACAGTTAGGAAGTTCTGAAGAATTTAGTCCCTATATAGTTATTTGTGGGGAAAATTTAAAAGACATTTCTGTCTATGTATTTGTTCATAAAATTATCATTTATAAAGTTCCTACAATATTAGCAGGAGTGGACACTTGTTTTAAAATACGCTCTATATTTCAAAAAAATTACTGTATAGTTACAAAGGCCTTATGGCAATTTTTTGAATATAATATATATTCAACGAATACGCATTCCATATATAGATCAGTCATTAATTTTGTTGAAAATTTAAATTTCTACTAAAGTTTTATCTTTTATGACAAAGATTAAAGTTCCTCTTATGCCAACAAAGATTTTAGATTCTAAAAAAAAAATAATTTCTTGTACTTTTATTGTTTAAGATAGTTAAAAGTTGGTTAAAAACTAAGTCAAATTCCAAAGTACTATTTTATACTTAGACATTGTTTATTTTATTTTTAAAAATATTTCATACTGTGTTCTTATATAAATACTGTGTTCTTATATAAATTAGTTCATTACAAGATTAAATTTTTTAAAAATTTAATATACACATAATTAAAAGATACTTATTATTAAGTTAAAATTATTTTTAAGTTTATTATTCTTAAGTTATATATATAATTCTAACCATGAATTACAAACAAAAATTTTACAATGATACAGTAAAATTTACACTTTTTTTATATAAAAATCCTCTGATACCACGTGGTACTGTTCAAGATATTATTAATGAAGTTGCTAATTATATATCTAACTCTTTTTGTCCACATATTATTCAAGAAACCCAAAAATATTGGCAAGATTATAAGAATGATAAAAATTATTATAAAGTTAAAATGGTTCTAGAAGAAAATAAAAACCCGTTAGAAAATTTTAATACAGAAAAAAAATGTTTCTCTATATTTGCAAAAGAATGTGGTTTTGTAATGCCTACTTCTTATTTCATTGGCGAAGATGTTATTTACAATGATGATGGTTCCACAAAAGTGATTAAAGCTGAAGGTGTTAAAATATGTTTAGAAAACTCAATAAGACAAATATTAGAACTACCTGGTTTATATGAAGAAATATTGACTTATGTTGCAGAGCTGAATTCTGAAGTAGGGACCATATCTAACATAATGAATGGGGATTTTTGGAAACAAAAATATTCTCATATTAATGATAAAATAATTTACCCATTGTTATTAAACTATGATGATTACGAATGTGGTAATGCTTTGGGATCAGCAGCAGGAGAGCAAGAATTGGGCGGAGTTTATATATCCTTGCCTTTCTTGCCCCCTCAAATAGCATCGAAGCATGATTTTATTCTTTCGGTAGCAACATTTTGCAAAAAAGATAGAGAGAACTTTGGAAATGCAGCGGTTTTTGGGCCAATAATAAAAGATATTAATGAAATATGTAAAAATGGTATCGAATTCACTGTAAATGGATCTGAAAAAAAAAAAAATATTTTTTCGCTGCATTCTAGTTTTGGGCGACAATTTGGGTGTTAATTCCATGTGTGGCTTCGTTGACAAATTCAATATGAAACGATATTGTAAAATTTGCACGGCAACGTCTGACGCCTGTCAAACTATGACTATGGAGGATCCGAAATTGCTTAGAAATATTGATAATTATGAAAAAGATTTAAAAAAAAATGATCCTGAAACTACTGGAATAAGAGAACTGTGTATTTTTAATTTACTTTTGGATTTTCATATTGCACTAAATAGATCAATAGATCTCATACACGATTTTTGTGCAGGTTTGCTTTATTATACTATCAGCAAAGTTTTGACAGGTCTTATTTATATTGATGAAGTTATAACTTTAGAAAAATTAAATAAGCGAATGCAAGAGTTTAATTTTCCCAAATTTGAAACAAACAAACCAAGACCTATTCTTAAAGAAGTTTCAAAAAAAAAAAAAAACAGATAAAATTAAAAATCAAATCAAATTCAAGCAATCAGCTGCAGAAACTTTATGTTTCTGCAGATATTTAGGTTTGATAATAGGCGATTTAATTCCTGAGGGGAATGAATATTGGGATATATATTTATGCATCCGTCAAATTTTAGGCATTGTTACATCTCCTCATTATGCAAAATCTGAAGGAGCTGAATTAAGTCGCTTATTACAAAAACACAATGAAATGTATATTTCTAAGTTTGGTCCATTAAAACCAAAAATGCACTTCTTATTACACCTTGCTAAGCTTCTAGATTTATTCGGGCCAGCAGTTCTATATTGGTGTATGGGGTTTGAAAGAAAAAATAAGGATATGAAACAAGCAGCAATAATCACAAAATCTAGAGTTAATCTTCCTTTAACAGTAAGCATAAAGTATGAACTGCAGAGATGCAGTATCAAATATGATGAGAATTTAAATTTTGGCCGAATAGTTAAGGGGAAAACTGAGACAGATTCATTCTATGACATTAATGAAGTATCTCCTTCTGTCACAGCTGAAAAATCTTATGCTTCTATTTTTTTAAAAGGCTATGAATATTATAAAGGTTCAGCGTTGGTTACAGAAGTAGATGATTTGGGTCCTAAGTTTGGTAAAATTGAAAAAATTGTTCAGATTTCAGGTGAAATTTTCTTTTTGATTACAGAATTGGACTATATTTATTTCGACCCACACTACCATGCTCACAAAGTAAAACTTGGGAAAAAAAAAATATTATTAGCTAAAACTTTACCGAATTTGGGACTCCATTTATTTTGTACTAAAAAAAATGAAAATTTTGTTTGCACAAGATTCGATATTTAAAAAAATAGTTTGATATAAAAGAATATCTAAAATTAAAAAATTATAATTATAATATTTATTCCTAACAATAAATAATAATTTAAAATATTTTTGTAAAACATTTATTACTGTATTATTTTCATATTTAAATATTTAAAAATATAAATTGTTCATCATCTAAAAACGATATTTTTCCTTTTTATCAATCCTTATCTTCATACTTTTTGATCAAAATACATTTTCAAAATACATGCGTATATTTTAAGTATATTATTAGTTTTGCATATCTAATATATACTAAAAATATTATTTTACTTAAAATATTAAAAACATTTAATAAACAAACAAGATTATAACGTTTATAAAATTATTTTCATAATAAAAAAAAGTTACTTTATACTAAATAACAGAGCAAAAAATTTTTTTAAACGCGTAAAACTTTGAAAATTGCTACCAAAGCAAATTTCACGTAATTCACCGAGTTGGTAGCGTCACACGACCAATTTTGTTTCTCTATAATACCGAGTATATAGTACACGCCAACACTGGTGCTGCCACTATACAAAAAGTCGCTGAGTGTAGTCCCATCTACTTCTTCTGGAAAATTATCTCCATATACTCTTTCTGACATTATATTAATAATGTTTATTTTAATAAATTTAATTTAACTTTGATTTAAAAAAAAGGAATACACAGCACTAGTATTTAAAATAAATTAAGATATAGGTTAAGCCTCAAAAGGCAATACCAAAGAATAAACAAAGGATGTTAATGTTGCAGCAAGTTTTTATGAAATATTTGTATATTTTAGAGTCACTTTATTAAAATAATTGATTAGATTTTATCCTCATAAAATGCATTATCCTTATAAAATGCAAATTAATAAACTCCGAAAAATAATAAATTATTAAATATAAAAATTATATTATAAATAGTTTTCACAATACATTAAATAATTGAACGGCACTTAATATGTAAATTTACGAGCCCTTACGCCGCGCGCTTTGTCTCCTTGACTCTCCTATCTGCGAGTAACCTTGAAGGGCTTTATAGAGAATCGAAGAAGAACAGACACAGACAGAGTGTGATTATTTTTATTTGTTCCACTACTATTTACATGTAATACATAACTAATACATAACTTTTCTTATTCAAGTTAATGCTATTTCCGGAAAATTCCAGGCAAAATTATATTAACTGATTTTCATATATTAAATAATTAACCCGAATAGATCAAACGTATTCACACTATACACTTAAATTTATAAGCCCTTACGTCGCGCGCTTTTTGCACCTTACTCTCCCATTTACATGTGAGCTTGTAGGTATGCGTATAGTGAATCTAAGAAAAATAGATAGAGACAGAATACAAAATTATTTATTTATTCCACTTCTTTTTACAATTTCTGCTTTAATCTAATACAGAGTGCCTTCGCTGAATTGAGTTTTGCATTTTTTAATGAATTTTTTTATTAATAACTAATTTTTTTTTCATTAAATGTATTAATTAAATTATTAATTAATTGTATTTTATTATTTAAACATTTTTTATTAATTGATTAAAAAATTGTGAATAACAAATACATGGAAGATTTTTGCGTTTTCTTCGAAGGTGGTGGAATGAGTTATAAAAACTATATTTATAAAATTAAAAACACCGCTGATAAAAATAGGTAAGTAGAAATTACATTTTTATTACTTTTTTTTAATTCGTCTCTGCTAGTAAATAAAATAATTAAATTACTTAATTAACCGGGATTAGTCGATTTTATTTTTACCAAAAAGCACGTTTTCGTTTTCTCACCGCTGATGAAGAAAAATTATATATGACCCTTGTCCATAAATGCCTCAAATCGCAGTTTACCATAATCGGCTTTACCTCGAAAGGTCATTTACTTGCGATTTGGGCCACTATTAAATTTTCTGGACACGGCGAGGGACACGGGCTCGTAATATACTATTGATGATAATTTTAAATTAAAAACAACTATTGAAGCAAAAGGTTTATTCAAGAATAAGGAAAAAGAATTTTCTGGTCTGTGGCTCAAAAGCACGTATTTCCCAGACGCTGCATTTCTATTTTTAGCTCATAAGATTCGCTCCTCAATTTTTGGATGGCCATTTTTTTTGCTATTTTTTAAAAAAAGAGCGATAAAAATCGAGATAATATTTCTTACTTTTATTCAAAAAAACTCATAACGTAAAAAATTTTTCGCCTCTTAGGCCAAGATAGCAAATGTCTCATAGAATCCGATTCTGTAATGCTGTCCATATATTACACTCCCAACATATATATATATATGCTCTTATATATAACGATACGTTTCGTATTAATATTATACATTGAAGGATGCTGTAATATCCATCGATGTGTATAATTAATTAATACGCATGCCTAATCACGGGCCGCTAAGAAAAGGAGAGGAGGAAAGGCTTGGGACTGATTGACGTTGACAGCTTCTTTCTTCTTCTTCCGGATCTTGATTTGAGAGGTCCCGAAGAGTGGCAATAGTAAAAAGTATAACAGTTATTTTACAAGTTAAAACAAGTTTACCAGTCTTATAATATTATATTATTACCAAGTTTTTATGTTTATATTATCACCAGTTAAATAATATTTGTTAAAGTTATTATTTATCAAATGTACACGATAAGGACATTATTTAAGTGAACATTAAGTTAAATATTATTAGTGAACATTAAGTTAAAAATTATTAGTGAACTCTAAGTTAAAAGAATTAAATGTAAGTTAAGTTTAAGGAAAGGATCGTTTGTAAGTTTTTTAATAAATCATAATTAAGTAATTTATATTATAATATTATATCATTTTATTATTATTAAACCTATTATTACCTAAACTCAAGGTCCCAGTTATAAAATATACCCATATAGCAATTCCTTTATATGGCATCCCTTAAATAAGTCGAATCTACCCTTTGGATGGCTATTAAAAATTATTGATTTTTTTTTTAAAGAAAAATTTTGAATTTTAAAACTAGTAAATCATTATATACACATAGAATACACATAGAATAAAAAAAAAAGCAACGCAGCAGCTTCTTCTCAAGCGGTATCTATAAATAGTATAAGAAAGAGAAAGCGCGCGGAGAGGGGACACGCGCATCTTCAAAAAATTTTTTTTAATTGTATATGGGAGCGCGCGCGGTCCATTTGGATAATTTTTTTTCTTCTCAAAAATACGGAAGCGGATCGTGGTGTGTGACCCAGTACTAGAAAAAAAGTGAATACTACGGAAGTACGCACAGGCCTTATATATATAATACGGAAGTATTCTTGAGTGCGACCCAACATTATATATCGGGCAACTCAAAAATTTCATTTTTCTTTATTTTTCATATAAAAATAAAATGGCATCCTTTAGTAAACCTTGAGTTTGGGTCAATATTGGTATTAGTACCTAAGATATTTACTTTTTATTTATTTATATAAGGGACCAAATACGCAAATATATTTTATTTTTAATAAAATATTTCCATATTTTTCTTATAATTAGCTGCTTTACTTAGTTTTTAAGCAAAAATAAATGAAAATTCATTTATAAATTTCAGTTTAGCTAATAGAAAAATATTTATTATAGTATCATTTAAAATACACTTTATTTATTTTAAATTATTTTTAAAATTGGCGTATTTTGTCCAAATAGTAATTTTACTTTTTGCATTACGATTTTTGCATTGTTCAATCCTGGTTATTTACTTTGTAAATATTTTGGTCTTTGGGAGTAACTACCTAAAATTGATATTTCCATTTCATTACCTAAGCTCAAAAGGGTTTTAAATTTTTATTTGTTCAATAGTCTAATAATAAAATGTCTCCTACACTTAGAAGCCAGACAAAATCAGGTGCTAGCAATGTTAGTTTGGAAGTTAACAATGCTAACCTCAACGCGAATAGTAGCGGGGAGGGCCCAGTTATTGAGAGATTTGTGTTTTATCCTACTTCGGAGGATGAGACGCAACAAAAATATATGGAGGTTGTGACCAGGTGGATTCACAACCAAAGTAACGTTAATATCATTAAGTTAATGGAAAAAGTAGGTTTAAAAGAGAAAGGAAAGTCTTATATTAATAAGGTTACCCTTCAGTACAATATGATGGGCACATATAAGCCCGAAGATTTTCAAGAAAATGGCGAAATACGAGCTGAGGAGTTAGAGGCTTTAAGAAAGGAGCAGCTAAATTTGCTAGCTAAGGATATTTTAGTTATCTGTGAAACAGAGAATCAGCCACTCTCTGTTTCGCAAGATACGGTCGAACATACAGTCCCAATTCGTTTAGAAAATAACAATCTAATACGTGATCAGGTGATATCCCCTATTCATACCTCTGCTTCCCAAGCGCTATCAGAGCTACCTAGTAATCAAGCTACTGAGCAAAGGGTAACCTCGTTTAGTTCAGAAAACAATATGCTTAATTTGCATCAAGAAACTCCACCCATGCGCACTTTTTCTAGAGTGGGGGGGACAGGTTCAGGGAACCTTGGAGCATACAATTCAAATGCTAGACCTAGCGTTTTAGGGTTAGGTCGTAGCGCCCACAGTGATTTAGGGTCATCGTATTACACTCGTACCAAAGACATAAGCGAGATCGTAAGAAAGTGGAACATTAAATTTAGCGGCGATGGAAGTCAAAGTATTGAAGAATTTATAGATGAAGTCCTACGAAGACCAACTTTAGTTAACCTGTCCGAAGATGAATTGCTATTAGCCCTTCCAGAACTTTTTACTGAAGTGGCTAAGGTATGGCACAAAGCGTTGAGCGCTGAATGGAAAACTTGGAGTCAGTTCTACGAGGACGCTATCTGCCATTTTGGCATTGGGAAGGACTTCCAACAAAGGTTAGAAGCAGAGCTTCTTACAAGAACTCAAGGAGAAGACGAACCAGTCAGGGCTTATATGTTTAAGCTACTCGGAATTGCTAGCAAGTTCCAGCCACCACTAACGACGCAAAGGAAACTAGAAATTTTATACAAAAATCTAAAACCTGATTTAAAGGCCAAGTTATTCAACCTAAGGTTTAATTCAGTCAATGAGTTTGTAACAAAAGCAATTGATGCAGAAATTTCACTAAAAGCTTCAGAAACATATATACCACCACCTCCAGCATCTTTAGCTCTACTACCGGAACCGCTTACATTCCGGGGGGAGGTAAAAAGCAAAAGATTTTAGCTAAAAGCAGCACACCAAATACAAGTGCAATAGATGTCAATGCTATTGCAGTACAAGTTGCAGCTATAATGCAAGAAACTGCAATTGGAATGCGAGAAATACGCACAGGTAGTGATGCTAGAAATAGAAGCGCATCAGATTCCGATTATTCAGATGAGGAACCTGAAAAACCAAGACGCTCACTTCGGCAGCAGCCTTATCAGCAAAGGCAACAAAAGAAAGATTTAGGGCAAAATAATCATCAAAGTAGTAAACAGCGTAATAATAGAACGTATAGTCGAACTCAAGAAGCTGATAATCAACCTCCAACATGCCCTAACTGCAAAAAAGTGAGGCATAAAAGGGCTGATTGTTCGGAGACCTTAGTTTTAAAATGCTACTGGTGCGAAAAGCCAGGCTACACAAAAAGAAACTGCCCTAATCCATCGTGTGTAGAAAAAAACAAGCGTCGGGGAGAGTAGTGGTCCCTACTTCTCCCCAAAAACCGAAGCAGACTCCATCTGAACCGAGCAAGGAATTCATGAGCCAAACCATCAATAAAATTTTCACCGAGTGCTTTGCAACATCAGAAGATTTATTTTCACGATGGTGGCTTAAGGTCAATATTCAAGATCGGGAAGTGAAATCTTTACTCGATTCAGGCTCTGCTCGTACCATCTTAGGACCAGTAGGTATAGATATTGCCAAGGCAGCAGGAGTAGAATTAAAAACATACATAGGGGGAGGTGTGCGAGTAGCTGAAGGTAGCCTTACCCCGATAGTAAACGCAGCTACTTTTGACTTCACTGTCGGTAGCTCTACAAAAAGTATAGAGGTTATAATTATGCCTAACCTTTATAACGGCTGTATTCTTGGCGCAGATTTTTACAGATTATTTAACGTCCGCTTATCTCCCCGAGAAAACTCTATAGAAGTTGAGGGGTATGATGCAAATATAAAAGTTGACGTAGCCTCAGTAGGACTCGATGTTGGTGAATCAGGTTTAAAGCCACCAACTCGTGACCAAATAGATCAGCTTAATAAGCTCCTAGATAACCTAATCCCATATGAAGATGGTGAATTAGGATGTACTAATTTATGTGAGCATTTCATTGACGTAGGTAGTGCACAACCTATTCGTCAACGGTGCTACCCAGTATCCCCAGCTATAGAAAAAGAAATGCATAAGCAAGTGGACGAACTTCTCAAAAAAGGCGTCATTAAACCATCAAAAAGTGAATGGGCTTCCCCAGTAGTGATGGTTAGAAGAGAGGTAGTAGATGAAAATCATAAGCCAATTACAAAATGGCGGATGTGCATCGACTATCGGAAATTAAATAGTGTGTCTAAAGGAGATGCTTTCCCGATCCCTAATATGGATCAGATGCTTAATAAGCTGCAAAAAGCACGCTACATTAGCACTTTAGACCTTTCACAAGCGTTTAATCAAATTCCGGTCGCTGAGCAGTGTCAGCACATCACGGCTTTTGTCGTACCAGGTAAAGGCATTTTTGAATATGTCAAAATGCCTTTTGGTGTGAAGCCAGCGACGTTTCAAAGAGCCATGCAAATGCTTATTACACCAGATATGGCTCCCTACGTGATGGTATATATCGATGATATTATCATAGCTACCCTGACCTGGGATGAGCACCTATATTGGTTAAAACTAGTCATAAATAAATTAAACGAAGCAGGATTTACTATAAACCGTTCGAAAAGTTTCTTTGGTAAAACACAAGTTAAATATTTAGGTTTTTTAATTGATGAGAATGGTACTCAACCAGACCCAGATAAAACTAGACCCATAGTAGAGTACCCTGTACCAAAAAATAAAAAGCAAATACAAAGATATTTAGGTATGACTTCATGGTACAGGAAATTTATTCCTGACTTCGCAAGTATAGCAGCACCGCTCACTAGCTTAACCAAGAATGTCCCATTTAAGTGGACCGAGGAATGTCAAAATGCGTTCGAAATATTAAAAGCAAAGCTCATAAGAGCGCCAATTTTAGGTAGACCAAATTTTGAAGAACCATTTATAATTGAAACTGACGCAAGCAATACTGGACTTGGAGCAGTATTATTACAAGTCACAAATGGTCAAGAAAGAGTAATATCATACGCCAGTAGAGTCTTAAATGATACTGAAAGAAATTTATATAACATATCAGAAAAAGAATGCCTCGGTATTTTATTTGCCATCAAAAAATATCGCTGCTACATAGAAGGGACTAAATTTACGGTAATAACTGATCATGATGCTTTAAAATGGCTAAGAGAAAAAAATAATCCTTCCGGTCGACTAGCTAGATGGGTATTTGAATTACAGCAATATGATTTTGAAGTAAAACACAAAAAAGGTAAATACAACGTTGTACCAGACGCCCTCTCTAGATCTCACGAGGAGGAGAAAATAGATAATGACAATATTGTTCAAAACGAAACTGCAGTCTCTTCAATAGATATAGAAAAAATAAAAGATAAATGGTATCTTCAACGGATTAAAGATGTTCAAGAGAATCAAAACAAGTTTCGTGATTGGAAAGTTATAGATGGTCTTCTATATTATTATAGGCCAGATCCCAGAACAGCATCTATTCGCGATGAAGAAACAGATTGGAAGTTAGTCATACCAAAAGATGAGAAAAAAAGAGTCCTAATAGAGTGTCATGAAGAACAAGGTCGCCATTTAGGTCAGAAAAAAACTTATTATAGAGCGTTCGCCCTGTATTTTTGGCCTAATATGCACAAAGATATTGTCAAGTACGTAAGATGTTGTTACGTCTGTCAGCAATGTAAGCCAAGAAATACTAAGCCAGCAGGTTTTATGGAAAAAAGAAAAATTGCTTCTCCCTGGAGAAAGGTCGCATCAGATTGCATGGGACCTTTCCCACGGTCTAAAGATGGATTTACACACATTTTAGTTTTCGAAGATCTTTTTACAAAGTTTATAGAAGTAATTCCAATTAGGTCTAAAAATGCTAAAACAATACTATCAAATTTTAAAAGATATGTAACTTATAGGCATGGATTTCCAGATCAGCTGATAACAGACAATGGCACAGAATATGTTAGTAGCACTATGCAAGAGTTTACCGAAAGTAAGGGTATAGAGCATGTGAAAATTCCACCAGGTCAGCAACAAGCGGACCCTGTAGAAAGAGTAAATAAAACAGCAAAATCTATGATTATTGCACATATGAAACCTGATCATAGAACATGGGATAACGACCTAATGGAAATTATTTGGACGTATAACACATCTGTTCACGAAAGTATAGGCTATACTCCATTTTATCTTTGTTATGGTCGTAATCCTGAGCTCGCACCAACTTTAAAACGATCTGCTGAGCACAAGGCTGCCTTAGAGTATGCAAAGAAGACAAACGAGGTTCAGCAAGTTCGTCAAATAGCACAAGATAATCAAAAAAAGTCTACAGAAATTCAAGCTAGAAACTATGATAAAGGCCGTACTGATCACAACTTTAAAGTAGGGGACAAGGTTTTAATTCCAAATGTAGTCCAATCCAGTACTGCAGATCATATAGTAGGGGCACTTGCTCCAAAACGAAGAGGTGTGTATATAATTACAAAACAGCTTTCGGAAAACAGATTCGAAGTATCTGATTCCGATAATAATATAATAGGAGATTTTAATGCCAGCCAGTTAACTTTAAGAGAAGAGTATAGTGAGGATGAAGATGAAAATGAATCAAAGAGTTCTGAAGAACCACCAGAATCAATTTTACCACATAAAACACCCACAAGTAATCCGAAACGAGGGAGAGGTCGTCCTAAGAAGAAAAAAAGAGGACCAATTCGTAGAACGATCCTAGCGCCTCAAAAGGTGCAAGCAGATGAGCAAGGTAGTAGCCCAGCACGACCAAACATTTCAATCAATAAAGAAGATCTCAACATATCGCAAGATAAACTGAACGGGGACAAGAGCTCTGAAAATCTTCTAGATGAGAAACGAGGTCGTGGTAGGCCACGAAAAAATCAGACTTCTGAAGGTCAAGCTGTCAACCAGGGCCCGGTTAGTTCAGCTAAGGACTCATTAGAAGTAAGAAAAAGAAATCTTCGCCCAAGGGTTATAAATAATGGTAATGTTAAAAGGGGGTTCTCCTACAAGACCAAAATATATCATAACAGTAGTATTAGTCAAATATTCTAGCATATATAATTGTAATTTAGAATTTTAAGAATAAAAGTAAATAATAATCAACAATTCGATATAAAATTAAATTATAAAATAGAAATTTAAGTATAGAACGATAATAGTTTCAATAACAAGTAAGCTAGGTTAAGTTATTCTAACCATGTCAACCAGTTGACCTGGCTTAAGGGGGAGGGTGTAATGCTGTCC
Source organism: Anagrus nilaparvatae (assembly GCA_022575985.1). Taxonomy (NCBI): domain Eukaryota; kingdom Metazoa; phylum Arthropoda; class Insecta; order Hymenoptera; family Mymaridae; genus Anagrus; species Anagrus nilaparvatae. Next base: position 34,534,903 of record JAKSXM010000007.1, read on the forward strand.
ATATATTACACTCCCAACATATATATATATACATGTATATATATATGCTCTTATATATAACGATAAGTTTCGTATTAATATTATACATTGAAGGATGCTGTAATATCCATCGATGTGTATAATTAATTAATACGCATGCCTAATCACGAGCCGCTAAGAAAAGGAGAGGAGGAAAGGCTTGGGACTGATTGACGTTGACAGCTTCTTTCTTCTTCTTCCGGATCTTGATTTGAGAGGTCCCGAAGAGTAGCAATAGTAAAAAGTATAACAGTTATTTTACAAGTTAAAACAAGTTTACCAGTCTTATAATATTATATTATTACCAAGTTTTTATGTTTATATTATCACCAATTAAATAATATTTGTTAAAGTTATTATTTATCAAGTGTACACGTTAAGGACATTAAGTGAACATTAAGTTAAATATTATTAGTGAACATTAAGTTAAAAATTATTAGTGAACTCTAAGTTAAAAGAATTAAATGTAAGTTAAATTTAAGGAAAGGATCGTTTGTAAGTTTTTTAATAAATCATAATTAAGTAATTTATATTATAATATTATATCATTTTATTATTATTAAACCTATTATTACCTAAACTCAAGGTCCCAGTTATAAAATATACCCATATAGCAATTCCTTTATAATTCTGTGGTCAAAAATTTTTCTCAAACATGCACGAGAATTCAATGAAATACGCCATTTGTTTTAAAGTCGATTTTTCAAAAATGTATAAATAAAGAAATCTTTAATAGAACTCAAAATATTTCTGACCCTTCATATTTTATGATAAAAAAAATAAACCACTCGGTTATTGCGTTTGGAGAACTTCAAATCAGCTTTTAAATTTTCATTTTTTGAATTTTTCATAGGAGACATTTCTATGACTTTAGCATTATCTGAAGCCGTTTCATGCAAGTCATAAATATGCTTCTTTTAGTTTACTGACTGATAACACATATTAAAAATAAATAATTTCTATATTCAAGAATCCATTTTCAAAAAAATTTATTTTTATGCTAGGATTTTTAATTTAGATAAAAAAAAATTTATTTAAAAATTTGGTATAATTTTCGGTAGCTTCATTATAAATTATTAGCTAATAATGTCTAACAATAAATATATATTTCATATTTTTTGTTGACGTTTAAATAATCACAAATAAGGGATGGGAAATCGCGAAAATGAAAAGAGTATTAGTATTAAAACATGTTTAATTTTTTTAAATATGTTTCATATAATATGATCAAATCAGTTGAAACGCGTTTCATTTAATATATCAAATTCGTTATTACGTTGATATCGAGTTTTTTTATCTGTAGGGCAGACTAACACGAGTGTTAGGTGAAGTGCTCAAACTATTATCTCTAAGCATTTCGCCCTCGGTGCTTAAGATATTTGTTACCTATGAGGCATACAACTAGTGGAAAAAATTCCGTAACAAGTTTGACGCCCAGGAAGGCAAAAAACCTTATTTGCTAATCATAAAATATTTTTAATTGTATATGTTATGCACAATCCCCAAAATAATTTAGCTTAAAATAGCTAATTACAGAAATATCTTAAAAATACTTGTGCCAATGCCTCATTTTATTATTAATTCATTAATAAATTAATGGTCAGATTCACTGTCAAATTACACTGTAAAAAAATATTGTACTACTGATTTTTTAACTTAGAATATTTTTTGTACTTCAAAATTACACAGAATGAATTTCAAAAAATTTTTTTATTAATTTATTTAAGTTAGAATTTATTTAATTTTCTAATGACTTATAAGTAATATTAGCCATTTAAACAAGTTTATTTTTTTAATTAGTAATTGAAATGTAAGTTATTTGGGGAATTTTACAATTTTGAGAATTGTACATAACATATACATACTTTGATTACACATGTAAACTTTTTTTTGTTGTAAAGATACATTTGTATCAAAAGCAATATAGGTTGCAGAGCAGAAGTGATTTATATGGAAAATGGACCTCCTATTCGCCAAAATCCGCATTCGTGTCCAAAATCTTCCCACAAAAAATTAGGAGCGAAAAGATTTCTGCATACTGTTACAGCCAAAGCACAAGCAACAGAAGGCATGATTCCTGCCAGGGAACTGTTTGACAGGGAATCACAAAAGTAAGTGTTTTTATTAAAAATTTTTATTCCTCTGGCTACGCTTCATGCAATGTATATATTTACAATAAATAAAAGAAGAGTAATATTAGCATATATTGTTTCAAATCATACAAATTTTAGCCTGTATATAAACATTTGTTAATTTAAGTTTAATACAAATAAAAATATTAAAATGAAACCAAGCAACTCATTTAACAACATACATACCTTATACTTCATGTTCAATGCTTGTTAAAAAAACTTAATTTTTTTAAAAATATAGTAATCACTTAAGAAATTGTGATAATTTGTTCACATTTTTTAAAATAATTTTTTTTATCAATTCTTTGCATCTCTTTAAGACTGTGATAGATATATTAACAAAATTAATTTTTTATTTACCGGTAAAACTCTACTTTTATGTCTTACTGCATTCCAAGTATTACCAAAAGTGAAAAAAAATACATGACGGTTTTTTATTTACAGAAATGAAGGTGATGCTGCCGACGCATCTTTTGTAAAGATACAAAAAAGTATATATAATGCCTCAAAAAAAAATGAGTTCATGCCAATAAATGTTAAAAATGATGAGTTTTCAAATATTTTGGAATTTTATGAATACCTTAAAAGCAATCCAAATGTTTTAAAACGAAATGAAAATGACGCTGAGCCAGTTTTGCATTTTGATTTGTTAACATCATCATCCAAAAGTCATCACTTAATATTTTATGATAAAGAAGTAATTGAGAAATTGGATGGGAAATATGAAATGTTTGAAGACGGAACTTATGATTCTCGGCCTTCTTAAAGGCGTAATGCAGATCTTCACAATAATGGTCAAAATAAACGATGTTGTAAGTAAGATGATCTTTTATTTATAATAGTGTCTCTGATCATGTCTGTTAATGATTTATTGTGAACAAATTTACTGTACTTGTTACAACTTCAATTTAAAATTTATTTAAAAAATAAGCGGAAAAATTCGTAAAACGCTTTTTACTTACCAAATTTACCTCTCCAAATTTCAGAACGCTTTGGAAAATAATTTTTCTAACAGGGTTTTAAAAATTTTCGTAAATCAAAACAAGGCATGATAAATTATTGTAACTTATACATATTAAAAATCACATGATCCTAAAGTGTCACATGCTTATATGAAATTCTGTTCTTGCGATACTGTAATCAAACAAGACTCTTGGATAAAAAAATTAAGTTTGAAACAAATGTATTTCTTCTACGTCAGTGAGATCAAAAAATTTTTTAAGTTAAATTTCTGAAAATATTTTTTAAATTATAGACAGGTATCCCTCGGTAATTGATAACCTCCCAAACTAATTAAAGCAATATATATACATTTTCAAAAAATTATTTAATAAATCCCTAATTATAAAGTACATTTTGAGCCTTTCGCCAACAATTAGGCGTCTATTTTTTTCTACCCCTTCAGATATTTTTAACTTTTTTTTTATCCATCCCTATGAATAGTACCTACGTTAATAATTCATTGTGTAGCTTCAAATTTTAAAAATTAAATAATTTTATATTCTCACGTAAAAAGATTAAGCTTAATTTTGGGTAAGCTTACTAGTAAGCTTAGTGGAGTAAAAATTAAGTCTTTTAGGTTAGTCCGTAAGCTTAATTTTAAAAATTAAGCCTTTTTAGGTTACTCCGTAAGCTTACTTCAGTAAGCTTAATCCAGTAAGCTTTCTCCAGTAACCTTACCCTCAATAAGTTTACCCAAAATTAAGCTTAATCTTTTTACGTGGGTTTTTAAGGTATTTCTTCTCTTTTAATTCAATAAAAATCATTTCTGGACAGTAGCCACGAAAGTACGATTTCCTGGCCGCTACGCGGCCAAAAAATCAGCATTTCTCACTACTGCCGCAGAAAAATTTTATACAACCCTTGTCCATAAATAAAGAATGGCCCAAATCGCATGTAAATTAAAACGAGCCGTAAATATACTATTTTTTGAAAAATAATATTGCTCACATTACTTTAAGAAATCATTTTCAGTTTTCCGGATCATATACCATCTACATATACACGTTTACCAATATTAGAAATGAAATTGTTAATAATTTGTTTAGTAATATATTAAGCAAACCAGAATTACAATGCTAAGAAATTTATTCATCAATATGGGTTAACTTGCAGGTCGTGCCCATAACATGGGTTTGGATGTCAAGAAAGACTATAAAGGCTTACCAAGAAGTTTGAAAATTTCTTAAAAAAACTTTCCCGAAGTTTCAACCTTTTAGGTCTATGTCAGACTATGAGCTTGCAATAATAAATTCGGTAGGAACAGTTTATGACGGAATTGAAATATGTGGATGTCATTTCCACTATTGTCAGGTAATAAATCATCAATTATAATTTTATTTAAATATTTATTATTAAATCTGACGCATTTGAGCCACCCCCCCCCCCCCATTTATTTTTGGATTCCCTAGGTACCCTTCCTGATAAATATGTTCCATGTTAAAATATTAACTTTATTTACGAGTCATTCTAAAAATATAGTCAAAAAAATTTGCCACTACGAATCCTCCGTACTTGAACTTTGTAGCACACTTTTTTAGAAATATGAATTATGAAATTTCGCAAAATTTTAGCCTTGTAGGTTCAAATCTGCTCAAATTACACCAAAATTCAATTTTTGTCCATTTTGAATTTTTTCAAATAATTTCTTAATAAGCCATGCATAAGGATAGTTAGAAGAGTATTGAAAATAGTTTCTGGGCATATTTGCAAGTAAAATCTCTTATGCAATATGAATTTGACATTAGTTTTCTAAAATTCACCCCTGGACTGCCCTAATACCAATTATGACCCAAAACAAGCAAATAACTTTATCATATTCCACTTCCTTAAAAATATGAAAGTTATTCAACAGTATTTTTTTTAAAGATAAGCCATAGGTTATCCAAATTCACCTAGTGGTGAAGTGGTATCCCTAAGTAATTGATAACCCGCATACGAATTTTCGGACAGATTTAGTTACGTGATAAGACAGGAGTAACAAAATGAATAAAAAATTATGCTATTCTGCTGAAAAGCGCATTATTCTTGTACCCCTTTACTTAACCACAAGTTAATTTTATCTAACTTAATGCATATTAAAAAGCAATACTCTCCAGCAGCTTTTATAATTTGAAAATCACCAAAATCAAAGTACGGCTGTTCAGGGGTAAAATTTTAGAAAACAAATGTAAAATTCGAATATTGAACTAAATTTTACCCAAGGTTATGCCTAGAAACTGTTTTTAATTCGCATGTAATTGGCTTTGTAAATAGGTTACCATAAAATATGAAATCAAATTTAAAATGACCGAAATCATTATTTGGATATAAATTGGGCAAATTCTGCAAGTAGAGGGTTAAAATTTGAAGATATTCATATTCCAAATTTATAAATGGGTAGATTTAAATGAAGTGAGTGCGACTTACATGGTCGGGTCTTCAAAACTGCCCCAAAGTGTTTTTTTCTGAAAGTACTACCAAAAATAAGTAACCAGCCCAATTTTTAGCCTCCCAGAGCGAAATCTCGATTTTTGGCAGCCATTTTAGTGTTTTTGAATGTCGTAAAAAAAGTAAGAAAAATGAGTCATAATTTTTTTTATTATTGCTGTAAAAAACTCACATTAACATGAAAAATTTTTTCTTTTTAGGCCTGGATAGCAAATTTCCCTGGCTATCTGATTCCGGGGTCAAAAATTTTTTTTGAGTTGCGCATGCGCGAGGAATCGCTAAGATAGGCTGTTTTTTTTCAAAAGTTGATTTCTCAAATGCCTATTAGTAAAAAATCTTGTAACCAGCCTTAAAATTTTCGTTAAACCTTATATTTTTTGGCAAAAAAAACATTTCGATGGGACACTGCTTTTTGGGAGCTCTAAATAAAAAAATAGCAGCTTTCTAAACCTCATTTTTTACAAATTTCAAATTTCCCGCCAAGTCACGTGACCAATCAAAAATCTGATCAAAAATTTGGATTCCGCGGGAAATTTTACATAAGGATATATCTTTTCATGTTTTTAAGAGCGTTTATGTTAAAGCAGCGAAATTTTAAAATGAAAGATTAAAATATCTCATTTATTAAGGAATTTTTTTATTTTTTAAATTATTCCAAATTATTCAAAATTATTCAGAAAATTCTTTATTATTTCACTGTTTTTCGCCGCTTTAACATAAACGCTCTTAAAAACATGAAAAGATATATCCTTATGTAAAATTTCCCGCGGAATCCAAATTTTTGGTCAGATTTTTGATTGGTCACGTGACTTGGCGGGAAATTTGAAATTTGTAAAAAATGAGGTTTTGAAAGCTGCTATTTTTTTATCTAGAGCTCCCAAAAAGCAGTGTCCCATCGAAATGTTTTTTTTGCCAAAAAATATAAGGTTTAACGAAAATTTTAAGCCTGGTTACAAGATTTTTCACTTATAGGCATTTGAGAAATCGACTTTTGAAAAAAAACAGCCTATCTTAGCGATTCCTCGCGCATGCGCAACTCAAAAAAAATTTTTGACCCCGGAATCAGATAGCCAGGGAAATTTCCTACCCGGACTTAAATAGAAAAAATTTTTCATGATAATGTGAGTTTTTTACAGCAATAATAAAAAAAATTATGACTCATTTTTCTTACTTTTTTTACGACAGTCAAAAACACTAAAATGGCTGCCAAAAATCGAGATTTCGCTCTGGGAGGCTAAAAATTGGGCTGGTTACTTATTTTTGGTAGTACTTTCAGAAAAAAACACTTTGGGGCAGTTTTGAAGACCCGACCATGTAAGTCGCACTCACTTCATTTAAATCTACCCAAATAAGTTAGTCGAAAATGAGACAAATCGGAGGGTCCGCTGTGGCAACCGTTTGACTTATTTGATAGAATGACACTTTCAGAAAAATTGTTTTCTGCTAAAAGAGTGTGTGAAAATTTGTTACTTGTAAAAATATATTAAAAATTTGAAATGAAACGGGCCTAATTAAGTGTGAGCAATTTTGCTGTTGTAATACAAAATTTTTGACGTTAAATTAAAAACAAAATATTCTAAATTGTCTTTATGTTAAGTTAAGTAGTTTAAGTTGTTCGGTAATTCCAATAGAAAGAAATGCAAAATTTAACGCGAAGTTTCAAAAATAAAAAAGTTTGTTTTTTTCCAAAAAAACTACTTAAAATTAGATGAATCACCAAATCTGAAAATTGTTTATAAATTTTTAAGGGTGTTTGGCTGTCTTAAAATTTTTTGGTAAAACTGCTCTCCTTAGCCACCATTTTTGAAATTTCGATTATAGCACCCTACAAAATGTAAAAAAAAACGCTGCCAAGTAATTGGCACTATGGTTCCTAATTAACAATAATAAAATATTCTTAATGGTCTATTTTAACTAGAAAAAAGATCATTATAGATATTAGTACTTTCATAAAAAAAAATTAAGCACTACGTCGCAACAAAAAAAATATTGCTATTATTTTTATTTTTTTATGTAAAACACTTTGAAAAAATTTTTTTTTTTTAAATTAAGTTTCAGATCCAAAAAATTAACTATAAAAAATATTTCTAAAACTATAAAATTCCCACAGAAAATTATGAGGTACTATACTTTCAAAAAGGAAAAAAAAATTGCTCTTTTTTTTTATTTTTTTATGCAAAAAGTTTTGAGAAAAAAAGTTCCAAAAATAAAGTGTCAGATTGGAGATATCAAGTAATAACCATATTTTCAGATATTGGTACTTTCATAGTAAAAAATTAGGTACTAGATTCAAAAAGAAAATAAATATTGCTATTTTTTTTATTTTTTAAATTAAAATATTTTGAGAAAAAAGTTTTCTATAAATTAAGTATCTTAATCGAGATATCGAGTAAAAACCATATTTTCAGATGCTACTACTTTCATATAATTAAATGAGGTATTACATAAAAAAAACAAAAAATATTGTATTTTTTTTATTTTATTTCTTTTTTAATTTTGAGAAAAAAATTTTGAAAAAATTAAGTAACAGATCCAAAAAATTACTATAAGCCTGGTTCCTAAAACTAGTACTCTCATAGAAATAAATTAGTTACTACGTCCAAAAAGAAAAAAAAATTGGTGTTTTCTGTATTTTTTTAAGAAAAAAATTTTAGGAAAAAGATTTTCAAAAAATTAAATATCAGATTGAAAAATATTGAAAAAATGTAAATTTGTAAAACTTTATTTCATTATCTTTTTTGATTATGTATGAACATTTTAATGAATGTCTATGAATGTAGTATATTTACATTTTTTCTATGGGAGTACTAACATCTACAATAGAGTATTAAGAAAATTTTATTTTCTGTACTGTGAACTGAAACTTCGCAATTCGCCCAAATCGCAGTTTACCATCCTCGACATCGCTTCGGAAGGTAATGAACGTGCGATTTAGATCATTCTTTATTTTTCTGGCCTAGGATCGTAATAAACTGTATTGTTAGTAAGGAACCATAGTACCAATTACTTCTTAGCGTTTATTTTTTTTTTTGAGACCTCGCGATATATTTTGTCCTTTTTATCAATAAAATATGTTTATTTGTAATTTTAAACATTTTATAGTTATTTAAAAATATACTTCACCCTTTGTATAAGTAAAGAAAAAAAAATTTTCAAAAAAAATTAAGTTTTTTGGTCGAAATACAATTAAATTTTGGAAAAGTAAAAAAATGGATTTTTTTAGTGAAAGCGGGTCAAAAACACGTATTTTTTTATGTTACATTCATTTGTACATGAAAAAAGTATAATATATGAAGAAATTACTTCATTTGGAGCAAAAATAACAAAAATTTTTACTTCCAAGAAATAGCAAAAAAACTCCCTCCGCCTGTCCTCAGGGTCGATATCGTCCACGGTCCAACTTTGCACACACGGTACGGCTAAGCGGCTAAACCAAAACTAACGCGGCTTGGCGTGTGTTCATAATATGTGCCTAAGTTTTTTTAGGTGAGGTAACCAAACATCACCCATTGCTCATGTCTGCGTTACAGCTATATCGTAAAAAGTCGGTGGACGATATCGACCCTGAGGACAGGCGAAGGGTTAATTAAGAAGGCTAAGGAATTAAAAATTTTACACAAAAATAACAATGAAACCCAAAATCCGATTGCTAATAGTATTATCAAACGGCTGATGTCATTAGCTCATTTGCCCGAAGACAAAATTTCCGAAGGATTACAATACATCAGGGTATTGGCGAATTTAAATTTTCCAAACAGTAATACCTGGGATTATTACTTAAATATTTACTTCGAGAACCAGTGGATGACTATTGTCACTCCGAAAAAATTCAGCGTATTCCAAGTAGTTGATAAAACGAACAACTATTTGGAATCATATCACAGAACTTTAAACAAGAGGGCAAAAAAAAACCAAGTGCTAAGAAATTGATTAGTAAGTTTTAAAATTTAAGCGTTAAATAGTTTTTAAAAAAATTTTTATACATGGTTAATAGTACATAAGGCTGAGTCCAGATATAGCGCGATACGCATGCGACAATGAAAAGCGTGCGATAAAATGTATTGAATCCCTATACTAAAATCGCACGCTTTTTCATTATCGCATGAGAAACGCGCTATGTCTGAACTCAGCTCAGCCTAACGAACTCGTGTCTAGATAAGTAAAAAATGGTCCAAATACACGTAAATTACATTCCGAGGCAAAGCCGAGGTTGATGAAGTGCGATTTGGGGCATTCTTTATTCATGGACAAGGGTCGGTTTTTCTTCGTCAGTGGCGAGAAAACACGTCTTTTCCGGTCTTGCAGCAGCCTTGTTCAACTAACGTGTTGAGAAATTGCTAGATAATATATTTAATAAAGACTAAAAAATTGCTGAGTTCAAATCATTTTTTTCATTGATTTCATAAAAAAAACGAGTTAATGATTTAAATTTCTTCATAAGTAGTTTATGATTCTATTGAGATAGTATAATAGAGAAAAAAATAATATTTTTATAGATTTTCATTTGATTAAAAGGCAAGTTTTGATGGTTTAGCTAAGGATAAATACAGCTTAAATTTATTTTGCATATATGATGAATAATGTGGGCCTGTTGAAGCTATTTATAAGCATTTTTAGCATAATAAGTTTGAATTATTTGAATTAATTAAAAACAATTTTAGAGATCTCCGGAGATCTCCGGACAATTCGTCGGGATATGTTGATAAAGAAAGTATAGGAACTCTCTGCTGAAATTAAGTAAAAAAAAAGTAATTTAATAACCTAAAATAATTTTGAACAAAAAATTTTGGTTGAAATTAGTACTCTTAAATAAGTTAATTCAATTAGTAAAATAAGAATGTGAGTTATAGTTATTATTAAACAAAATTTATATAATTCCAGAGAATATCATTATTATGGATAGTCGCAGTAAATTAGATATTATAAGAGCTGCACAAAATTTGGATACAACAGATAAGAAAAAGAAAGGAACTGAAAAGAAAGAAGCTGTTCTCGAAATGTTAACCAAGTTGTTAGAAGCCCAGATGATAGATGTTATTCAATTCCTTGACAAATTGGCGGAATTTAAAAATGAAGATGATTGTGCATTTGGGCTCATTGACTTAAGTAATAAAATACTTTTTTATTTAATTTAGGCTGTGAATATGCATTAAGGGTGATATTTCCTAAATCTATAGAAATTTTTTTTAATGAATAAATCACTTTTTTTATGTCTGTAGAATATGTAACAATTGTTTTTTCAATATAACTTCTCTAAGTATATTTTTTGGCCTGTTTTATGCGCACCGTTTAACAGTTTTTACAATGATTTTGAAACTTTAAAAGCGTTTTTCTCGGGTCAATTTTTTGAAATTGTTGTGCAAAATTGCGCCATACCTAGTACACCGATTTTCTTTATATTTACCGCTATTTGTTTAACAAGGGAAAAAAATTAGGATTTGGCTTTTTATGAAGACAGCATTGAAAGTAAAATTCCCTACATTTTTTCCCGTGTTCAACATATAGTTTTTCATTAAGAGCGAAAAAAAGATCGCCTAAAAGAAAGAAAGTAGACCTATTTTGCAGCGTGTAATGAAAAAAATATATTTTTTATTTGACTTTAAGTTTCTGAAAACAAAGTTCTTAAAAAGTTTTCACAGGTACTTAAGTCCTTTTTTTGCACTTAAAATTCAAGCAGCCGCCAATTATTATGTAACAAAATTTTTTTTTTAATTTTATGCAGCCCCTTACGTTATAGATTTAAACTCTTAACATATTTTTTTTCCGGAGTAGCCAAATGGGAGATATTCTGCAAACCGTTTATTTATGCGGCCTAATTCACGAACGTAGAACGTGGAAATAACATCACGAAAATAAAAAAAATATTTCTTTATATTAGTTTTAATACTTACGTTAAAAACACCCTATATTTAGGTAATATAACCCTTAAGCTAGTATGTACTTAATTAAAAAAAATTTATTTAAAATTTTAAAATTTTATTTTATCTTATTTAAAAAAATTTCAGTTACCGAGGGAAAAAAGTTTCGAATTATACTTTTCCCAAACGAGGCCATTTTCACCCGTTTTCATAAATATTTAAAAAATTGTATTGTTAATGTTATTTTATTAAAATAATTATAATTATTATTATTATGTTTATAAAAATATTTAATGTTGACAATTGACAATTTTTTTTTGAGTCTGATTTCTATTTAAAAATGATAATTTTTTTTCAACGTATTATCATACTTATATGTATTCTTATTACGTTTGTCCCATTTTTTTGATTTATCAATTAGATGAGGGAGGTTGCATGACTTTTTGTTAATAAATATTTAAGTATAATTTTACTATTCACACAATATTTACCAAGATAAAAAATTTTACAGTGTAGATTTAAAAAAACGTTGATATCTTGAACTTTTAATAAACTAGAAAATTTTTTAATCTCATTGGTATTAATTATTTTATGTTTTTACAGTTGATTGTGATGATGAAAATAATGATTCATCAGAAAGCGCAGATGAAGTAATAGATAGTGACGTTGATTTAGTAGAAAGTACAGATGATGATGTTGCATTACTTGAAATCCAACTACATTTCAAAAAGAATGAGTTGAATAATAAAAAAAAAAAAAAGCACATCAAAGAAAATAATATTCTTACGAGCTCATTAAAATCTACATTAAAAGTCGAAGACAAGAAGAAAGTGCAGAAGAAAAAAATTAAAAAAATTTCAAAAAATATGATAACAAATATTAAAGACATTTAATCAAATTAACAATATTTTATAAAATCGTTCTCACGATTAGTTTTCAATTTAATTTTTAAATTTTAATTTTTTTTAATTTTACATTTTTTTACTGTATTTATAATTTCAAGTAATTCATTAAGAAAATATAGGATTATTAATTTTTATTTTTACTTTATATTTGAAAATAATAATATAGCATGCTTCTATTTTTAATTACTTTTATTCATAAACTATAGATCTACAAGAGATAGACAAATAAAAATAGGACTCAAACAAATTCATCATTTAAAAATAAAAATATTATTTTTTAATTTCATAATTTGCATGTAAAGAAAATGTTTATGTTTATTGCTTGTAAAGAAAATTTTTAATTAAAAAATTAAAGACATTTTTTCAGAATGTGTATAACACATTTACTTATTAAGTTTATGGCTTCATATACTATTGTTTAATTTATCTAGCTTTTTGTATTAATAATTTTAAGTAATATTTTTAAATATTTATGTCACATATTTTAAATTTGCCTTATTAAAAATTTAAGTAAATAAATATGTATAAACTATATTAACAATTAACAAGTGTTAGATTAAATTATTTTATTCAACAATAACTTTTAAACGCTAAATTTAACCTGGAAAAAAATTATACTTTTTGTTTATGAAATAGGTTTAAAGAGTCTAAATGTAAATAAATATACATGCAGAAAAATCTCATGAAAGAACTAAGAAGTACTACAACGCATAACATCCTGTCGCGTAGTATACTATCAAAGAGCAGTTTATATATCCTTTGATGCTATATATGCTATATAGCCAGCTAAAACGTCGCACGCTATGTTTGTAGGCGCGCGCTCTTATTTACACGATTATTATTATTATATTATCATGCGTGTATTTTGAACGCGACAGCGTTGTCGACTCAATATTTATATTATAATATTGAGTCGACAACGCCGTCGCGTTCAAAATACACGCATAATAATATAATAATATAATGTCAAATCTCAATTAATAAAAGAATCAAAACTTTATTAAATATTTACAAGCGTCATTCAATATATAAGATAAAATAAAAAAAATCTTTATTATTTGTCTATTAATTTAAAATTAATCTGGCTCGGAAACGCAACTAATTTTATTTATTTTCATTTCCAAGCATTAACTTGTTATTTTTTTATTTTGGAGTCCAACTAATAAAATTGTATTTGTTTTGTGCACGTGGTGTGTCGTCAATCGATAAAAATATGTGTGCCGTCAATAGATAGAGGGGAGAAAAAGGTGGGATTTTGTTCCGGCACGCCGCTCTGTGATTGGTCGGCACCAGTCACATTTAACAAAAATACCATGACTCGTTAGGTTAGGTGATTTTAGGTTAAAGTATATATAAAAACTTTTACCACTTTATAGCATACGTAAAATACGCATTTCCACCAATTTTTATAAAAATCCAAGGATTTATTCAGGATTCATTACATTTTTAATAAAAAAAATAATAAAATTGGTCAAATTAATTTTTGGAGGTTAGAATCTACTTTTAATGCAGCCCTACCACCATAGTTCTATTGTACACTCAATAACAAAAATTTTCCATTTTTTTACGATCACTTTAGCCAGAGATATTTTAAAAATAGTCAAGAAATTTTTTAAAAATTCATAAAAAAACAGTTTCTGTCCATTTTTTTGGTGAAGCGGAAGATTAATATCTACAAAAAACATACCCTGTTACTAAGTTCTATACAAACTATCAGAAAATATAAAAAAACCTGGCTCCCCTTTTACATCACTATTCATCGATTTTTCAGTCTTATTTGACTCCGCTATTTTCAATGAAATATTTTACTCGCTATAGTTATCATGAACATTTTGCAAATTTTTTTAAGCCATTCTAAACAATATTTCAGGCCCAATGGAAGTCTTTAGCTTTTTCGCATTATATACAAAGTCTGCAGGAAACTCTTTGGTTGCCTCAAAATCGATGACATTTTAGTCTAGACAAACTATAGGTTGAGAATAAATTAAATTTTGGTGAATCCTGATTTCAGCAAGGTGGGGGGGGGGGGGGTTTAAATGTGTTCTTCACTAAAAAATTAATATCTCCGGGCCGTACCATCCGATTGGGGCGTAGTTGCTGTCTGTTTAGAATGCACTGGTGGTTTTATTAAATGATGTGGTGAAAGGTTTTATAATAAATTTAATGACTGAACTTTTAATATATATAAACAGTTTTATTAAAGAGCTGCATTGCTCAAGGCAGCCGTGCGAGCACTGAAGTAGCTAAGCCGGTATCTTCTCTCTTTCCTCTTACAACATACATACACTAACACTATTTACAAAAATATATACAATTTTACAATATGGAACAGTGTCAAAATTTTCGTTTTGAAAAAATACACCAAAAAATTTTGTTATTTATTTTTTAACTCATTTTGAGGTTCAAAACTCCTAAAAACGTCATTTTTGGCTTTTATGACGGTCTAAAAATTGAGATATCTCTGAATAGAGGAAAAACTTATAACCGGTTTGTGTGAACACAACCTAAATGCATGGAACATGTTTACTATAATAAAGTTTTGGTTTATTTTTTATGTATGAGTTAATTTATATTATAAGTATAGTGTATCATTATATCCCTTATTTATGTAAAGTAGTTTAACCACAATCATCATTTTAATTGTTTGAACAATTGACAATTAATGAATGGATTATTAAAAATTAATGTAATAAATTATTTAAATTAAATTAAAAAAAGATGTAATTTTTAAAAATTATTTTTAAAATGTGTGTAATTTAAATGTAATATTTAGAGTATAGAGTAAAATAAGGAATCCTGCTGGTTAGCAAAATAAGCTGATTAAAATATATTATTATAGTTTATTAATATTAAAATATGTTATTTTTATAAAAATAATCATGAATAAATTTTTTTTTATGTTAATTAATTTTAAAATTTTAGTTGCCAAAGTCAAAAATTTATTTATATAATGTTATCGAATAATTTTATTATATAGTTTTATTATTTTTATCAATTCAAATAGTTTTCCCGTGTATTGTTTGAATATAGTAATTTTTTTTGGTTATATTTTTTTTGTTTATTTTAAACTAAAATTTTATTGTAAAATGTATTAAATTTTTTTAAATTTTTATTATAAATAAAATTAAATTTTTTTGGCATTGTATTATATTAAAAATTTTACATAAATTTTTTGATTTAAAAAATTACTTTAAATTTATTAGATATATTTATTATTTGGATTATTATAAAAATTAAACTTTTTATTTGTAATTGCGTATAAAGGTTATGATTTGTTTGTCTTCTATAAAATAAAATTTTTTTGAAATTACTATAAAAATTTTGGAGTAGATGTAGATTAAATTATTAAATAAGGTAAGATAAGGATATTTTTATGTGAATTAAATATAAATTTTAAATAAATTTTTTGGTTATAGGATTTTTTCATAAATAAATTATTTATTTTTGGTTTACGAATTGCATTGTTCTTAAATTTACAGGTAATCTATATCTGAATTATTAAATTATTATTTTTAATTAAAATAAATTTTTTTATTTTAGTTGTCATTGTTTAAAAAAATAATATTATTTGTTATTTGGCGTATTGAAGACAAAATAATCATATATGTTAATACAATATTCAATTTTAACGGATTTTGCATAATAATTGCATTTTATTTTTTTGGCATCCAAAAGTTATTAAAATTTTTGATAATCTTAAAAAATTTTTTGAAATAGGAAATTTTTCCAAAAGTTGACACAAATAAATAAAGGTATGCTTATAAAATATATATGTTAAAAAGTTTAATAATTGATTTTTTTACGGAAAAGTAAAAACAAAAATTTTAATAAATTTATTAAAAAATGGTATTGCGATATATAATACTATAAAATATAGAGATTTTTCTAAAAAAATTGAAAAGAATATATTTTATTATTATTTTTCTTCAAATAATTGGAAAATTTTTTTTTTAATTAAAAAATTTAGTAAATAAGTTTAATACAGGCTGGTTGTTTTTTAAGCATATTATTGGAGAAGGGGTTAAGTAAACTTAGAATTATTCAATTAAGAGACTTTTAATTTTAGTTTATGTTTATAATTAAAATAATTTTTTTGGTTTAGAGAATTTAAATAAATTTAATTTAATCAATTACAGTGATTTTTAACGCTAATTTTAAAATTTTGATATGATGTAAAAAATTATAAGTTCTTTATGAGCTTAAAATTAAATAGCAAATTTGTTGTTAACATATCATTAATTTTTATGTTTTCAGTTGTAAAACGAAAAGGAACCAAAAAAAAATTTATTTTTTTTTTTTAAATTTAAGGGTAATTTCATTTATCTTTTTTCTGAAGAGTGGAATTAATTCATAATAATAAATTATCATAAAATATTTTCAAAAAAATGACTCCAAAACAAAAAAAATTATCTGACTACTTCTTTTTTGTATATTATTTTTTATTTTAGAAGAAGTTTCAACCCTTATATTATTAGTCTTTGTATTTTAATTACTAGCTGCTTTCGGCTTGTTTTGTTCGCCTTGCAGTTACCGAAGGGGCTGCGTCCTTCTGGATTTCTGATACTTGATTTTTTTAAAAATATGTTGTTTTAGATTACTCATCATTTTGTAAAATAATTCTTTTTACCAAAGTATTATCTGAAATTGATTGAATCATAAAAATTACGGCTCATGAATTTAGACAGATAATTATTGATCAGCAATACAAAGCTTTGCTACTTTTCCATAGAATCCACAAGCAAATGTTTCCTTTGATTATCTAAGGTTTTACCTGATAATAGTTGTTTAAGCTATTTTAGTTACTGTATTCAGTTATTACTTTAGTGGCTGATAAAAATTAGAAATATTTATTATATTAGTTCTAAACTTTTATAATTTACAAAAAATTATTGTAATTTTTGACAGATCGAATTGATTACCTTGAAAATTTAGGCGATACGTAAAAAATATACCCAAAACGAATGAAATTATTTTTGATAAAAAAAATATCCCTCAGTTTTCATTTTTTTTGGTGTTTTTTTAATATTTGATAAAATTTTATTTCTTGGAAATTCTGTTTTTTCAACATAAAAATTTTTTGTCGTTATCAATCGAAAGACTTAGCCTATGTTTTGACCAGTAATATTTGTCGTTTTTTGCCGTAAACCCCGCGTCTTTAACTTTTATCACGTTCTAGTTTATCCATTTCGGACAAACATATGAAATTAAAGATTTATATTTATATATGTAGGATAGGATATAGGATGGGAATATATATGGGCATATCTCACCAAGTGGTTATATTGCATATATGAGGGTTTTAATAAAAATTCAGCTTTCTGGTTAAAAAAAAAATTATTGGAATTTATTTAAATATATTTCTTTTCAATTCTCAAGAAATTTTTTTGCCTAATTTCTTTAATTATTATGAAATAACAGCCTTAGAATGATTTGAAACCCTAATATTTTGTTGGTAACCTTGTTTAGTTTTTTAAATTCTTAACATTACAGAGGGAATGTTGTGAAACTATTTGCCTTTTTATAAATAGATTTTGATAAATTAATAATATATTTAATTTCTTCTCATAATTAAAACAGTGTGTTCCTTTTCTAAAAAAAATTCTCCCAGCTGAAATATTGGTAACCACATTTTCAAAGAAAGTTTCTTAAGCCACAAATGAATGCCGTGAACAATTTTACTTCTAACTATTCTCAAAATTCTGTACAATGTTTCACAATTTGAAAGTAATTTAGAAAAATTGGTGCCTCCAATAATTTAGTAGATATCGACATCAAAAGGCTTTGTTGTTGATGTGTAATTTTGGTACTAAAATCACATTTTTTAATGGCACTCTTTCAATTTTTAAAAAGTATTCGCAAAATCTTTTGTGATTTATGTAAAATGTTATAAGATTTCATTTAAAAAAAGCGGCATAGCTTAATTCAATGCGTTGTATGTATAAATTGCAGTTTTATGTAAACTAATCGTACAATTTCGAAGCGTTGTTTACCAATAACCTAAAAATAACAAACGCGTAAGAATTACGTATATTTCATTCTTATAGTTCAAAAAAGATGTTTTTGATTTGAATTTAGTGCTTTAAAAAAATAAATATAATTTTGCAGTTGTAGGTCATACTTAGTGCATCATTAAAATCTATATTTTAAGAAATATACATTTTGAAAAAAACCAAAAACTTTAAAAAAATGTTTCAAAAATCATAGAAGGTACAACTAAATGATTTAATAGATTATAATAAGATAATGCGATCATATTTTAACCAGTGGTGGATTCAGAAAAGGGCCTAAAGGGTGGGGCGCTTAAGCAAAATTTTGTATGTTTTCTTATGAAATTTGTATAAAAAAACAAAATTATGAATAAAAAACATGCAATTTTTAGAGCTCAGGGGAGAAAATCACCCTTACCACCCCCCTTTTGATCTACCCATGATTTTAGCAGTAGTCAAATAAAAATTAGGTATAACGATAAAGAATTTTCAATTATTTAGTAATAGAAAGTTTAAAGAAAAATAATTTGAATGCTTTGAGTGATTTTTTGAAACAATCAGAAACTTTTCTTACATATTAAAATTTTATAAAACTGTAAAAATAAAAATTTTTTTTAAATAATTTTTTAATAACAATATGTTAATTATATTTTAGACTTTATGTGAGCAATGAGTTAAAGATTCAGGGAGCTTAGGCTAGCTATACCTATAGCGCAGTCGGTAGAACATTTAATTTTTTGTTTATAAAAAAATTAAAAATATATCTTTTTATTATTGGTTTTTGGACAGAAATAAAATTTCTCGTTATATACCTCTATATTTTCCAGTATTTTTGAGAACTAATTCCATCATTTAGTAATTATAACCTTAAATATATTTTTTAATTTAAGAAGTTCATTTATCAAACGCCGTAGCTTAAAATTAAGTTACGCAAAAAAAAACTTAATTCTTATTGAATTTTTAATGACCTTTTTTCGAGTAAATAATGATATCAAATAAATTTACAAATTCATCACCCCCACTTTTCATATGCGGATGCTAATTGTCATCTCTTTTTTTATTAAAGCATACAAAGCGGTGATATTTGATAAATTTTTAAACTTATTTAAAAATTTAAATTTTCGCGGATTTTAATGTCGGTACAGAAGGTACCTAGCGTTTCGATCAACACTAACACATAGATCTCATCAGTATGGCTGTGTGTGTTAGTGCATGTGCCACAGACGCTGATGTAAACACGTCCTTATTTTAAAAAATACTGTCGAGTATCAAAAATTATTAACTTTCATATGGAGCTTGGACCTAATAACGCTCTGAGTTATAACATCAACTCATTTAATAAAATATATATATAAAAATATCATTTCCTATATACGAAACAGATGGCTGAAGCAATGTGAGTCATCCTCACAAGTGCTAAAATCGCCATTTGTTAACTATATAAGAAAAATAAGGACGTGTTTACATCAGCGTCTGTGGCACATGCACTAACACACACAGCCATACTGATGAGATCTATGTGTTAGTGTTGATCGAAACGCTAGGTACCTTCTGTACCGACATTAAAATCCGCGAAAATTTAAATTTTTAAATAAGTTTAAAAATTTATCAAATATCACCGCTTTGTATGCTTTAATAAAAAAAGAGATGACAATTAGCATCCGCATATGAAAAGTGGGGGTGATGAATTTGTAAATTTATTTGATATCATTATTTACTCGAAAAAAGGTCATTAAAAATTCAATTGTTTAAAAAATACTGTCGAGTATCAAAAATTATTAACTTAATTCTTATTGTTTTATTAAACTTCTGTCCAAATGTCATTATTGTGCTCTCAAAAATAAAATTTATTTTATAAAATTAGAAATATAACCACTTGGTGAGATATGCCCATATATTAGACTGTGTCTTATTTTTTATTTTTCGATATTTTTTGGCTTCTTTTATTTTTTTCGAATATTTGGTTATAAAAAACCCCCAGCTCCAAGGATTTTGATTTTCGATTTTTTTTAACCCGTGCCGCCGTGCACTTGATTTTTCCCATTTAAATAAAATGGGAATTTTGGCTTTTAAGGTGATTCTTACACCAACAAAAGTATATTAACCAGAAGCATTTTGGTTCATTTTTGAGGTTGTAGCGTTTTATCGAAAATTACCAAAAAACCATGTTTTATAGAATTGAGACAACATGTAAATTTGCGTTTCTAGTCTGAAAACTTCCTTTGGAATAAATGCTGGGCTTTTTGTATGTCTTTACAACATTTAAAAGTATGTTTTCAGAAAAGATTAGCTTTTAAAAAACCTTTTTGGATTTTGTATAAATTTGTATAGCTAAAAAGCCAAAATTACTAGTTATTTAAATGGGAAATTTCAAGTGCTCGGTGGCACGGGTTAAAAAAATCGAAAATCAAAATCCTTGGAGCTGGGGGTTTTTTATGACCAAATATTTGAAAAAAATGGGGGGAGCCAAAAAATATCGAAAAATAAAAACTAAGACACAGTCTAATATATATATTTATATATGGGCATATACATTACTTTTCATACAAAAGTGTGCGCACCCATGACTCAGATCGGGCTCAAATTTTCAGGGGTGGTTTGAAGTAATAAAAAATTCAGCCAGTCAAAATTTCAGCCATTTTGCAGGACGGGTTGCTAAGATACAAGTTATAAAAGGTCCAAAAATAGTTGTTTTTAGTTAATTTTCAAAAATTTACTGGGCTTCAAGGATTAGTCCAAAAAACATTTGGCTTGTCTCATCTTTTTTCTTGAACTTTCAACTTTTACCAAAAAAATTTCAAAAAGTTTCAAGAAGTTGATTTTTACTGACATTGATTAACGTAAGAATTATTTTATCGAAAAATGATGATTTTTGAACTTTAATTGTGACTCAGCATCATTAGTTTAAGTCTTAGTCAATTGGTCTTATTAAAAGCTTCTAGCAAAGACCTTTCAAATTAGACCTTAAACGTTAAAAAAGCTGAAAATTTTAGAAAAGCTTATTTTGATATTAAAAAAAATTCCCTAAAAATTTTGGGCGATGGTATTGGCTTATGTGCGTAGATATAAGATTCTGAAAATGTGTAATAATTGGAACAATATTGGTCAATAAGTGGTTAAGGGGTCAAACAAAAAATTTTTCTTTTTCAATATTCGAATAGCCAGGGAAAAATGAGCTAATTTAATAAAAAATTTTATTTTTGATCGAAAAATAATCAAATTATCATTATTATAGGATTTTTTTTTAATTTTTCCAAAAAACATAATTTTATTGGCATTAAACATTATTTTAACCTGAAATAATGAATTTAATTAGAAATTATTAAAAGGTCGCTAGAATGACCAGCTACTTTCAATTTAACTTTCTCATGATTTTTTTTTTAAATTTTTCACTAGAAGGCCGCCAGAATGACGAGATATTATAAATTCATTTACTTATTGAAGTTCTTAAAAAATATTTTCAAATTCTAGTGGCAGATCATTCTTGTAGCCTTGTAACAAAAAAGTGAGTGTTTCATAAACGATATTTTGGGGGTTGGGAAAAATTTTTTTTAATTGAAAAATTAATGTCTGAGCAAAATATGTTAGTTATTAAATAATTATGGCTTTTTCATATTTCATGTTTACATTGACGTTTAATCCTTGTAATATTTATAATATAGTCTATAACATCCCTAAACACGAATATTTAGTCGGTTCATACCGTATTTTTTTCAGTTGTCCACAATAGGCAACTTTAGGTTAATTTTTGGGGTTTTTTTTTGTATTCGTATACGTTACTTATGTTTTTTGGGTTGCTGAGCACGAATATAATATCGGTTTTTACCGTATTTTGCCCAATTGTCCACAATAGACAATTTTGGGTTAATTTTATGGTTTTTTTTGTATTCGTAATTGTTACTTCTGCTTTTTGGGTTCCTGAACACAAATATGATATCGGTTTTTTTAGATTTTATTTAAATTAATATAATCGGCATAAAAAATATTTTATCGCATTAAAAACTTAAGTAATGCAATATTTATTTTAACTTGAATGAATTATTATTAATAGGTTTATGCCAATAAATTATGTAATTAATTAATATTTTTATTTTATGTAAATAAATTTAAATAAAAAATTTATATTTTTTTTCTATTTTTTGTATAGTTAAGCGTCAATTAAAACAATAAAATGTCCATTGCCGGTGAATTAAACATAAATGCTTTACCCAATGAAATGCTTTTAGAAATCTTTAGTTATTTGCCATTTTATGATAATTTCAATACTGTTTTTGTTTGTAAAAGATGGAATGCAATGAAGGAAAGTATAAGAAAAACAGCTAATTATTTCGATTTAAATGACAGCAGAATAAATAACATAATATCAAATAATTGTATAAATAGTACAAATGAAATTATTAGAATTATAAAACATTTTGGAAAATATTTTCGCACTTTAAAAATAAATCATGAATCTGAATTTGTGAATTTTTCTGATATTAAACATATAATCATTGAATATTGTATAAATATTAAAATTTTAGACTTGACAAATCATGTAATGTTAAATACATTTGATGATGAATTTTTACAAAAAATATTTGAAAATAATAGAAGTTTATATAGCATTAATATAGATGGTTTGAGCATTGTTGGTTATAGTTTGTTAAGGATACCAAGTTATAAAATTACAGAATTAAGTCTGTTTGTATTTGAAGTTATTACTGAAGATTTTCTAATTGAATCAATTTCGGGGATGATTAATTTAAAAAAAATAAACCTTTTTTATAATAGTTATTATGTTTATAATATTGTAGAAATATTATACAAGATAAATTGCAGGACTATTACTGACTTTGCAATATATTTAACAGGAAATATTTCAAATCTTCCTATGCTTTCAAATTTTATATATAAACAAGAAAATTTAAAATATTTACAATTAACTGAATGTGTATTAAATAAAAAATTTTGGAATCAAATCGGTTGTTATTTTTTGGAACACATAATAAATATTCATTGTGATTTTGAAACGTTAAAAATTTTGCAAAAATTTAAATATATAAAATATTTATCACTTATTTTTACCGAAATCTCTGATGATTGCATTAAAGAAATAAGTCAATTTCAAAATTTAAATTTTTTGATTCTTAACATTGAATTAAAAAATAATTTATCAAACAATGGATTATTTGCATTGACTTCACTTAAAATAAAATCTTTATCCATAAGTTTTAAATCAAGTGTTGATAAAAAAAATATAAATAACTTAATTGAGAATTTATCTAATTTAAAATATTTGAGAAATTTGGAATTAGTTAACGTTGAAATAATCACTTTTAATATTAATTTTTTCTATTGTTTATCAAAGCTTGAAGTATTAAATATTTCTGGTTCAAATATGTCACAATCTCAACTTATAAAAATTTCTTGTATATTAAAAAATCTTAAAAAATTAATTATTGTTAAATGCATTAATATTAATCAATCTATGTTAACTAAAATTAATAATATTAAATTAAAACGTAAGGATAATTATAAATTAAATATTTTACACAATTTTAAAAGTGAATTAGTGTATAATAAATATATTACGTGTATATTAGAATATTCAAATATCGTTACAACACAAAATTTTATTTCTATGTAATCTTTTATAAAAAAAATAAATATTATTTTAAAATAATTTTAATTGTTTATTTAATTGAAATATATTATACATAAAATTAATCAATTTTAGATAAGTGTTTATTATGGTAAAAATTGACGTAAAAAAATGTTTTTTAAAATTAAATAACATTAAAGGACAGAATTATTATAAAAAAAAAAATAATAGAAAAATGAAGAATAAGAAAACTGCTTTAAATATATCTTTGAATACTGTTACAAGATCGAAAAAATTTATTCTTTCGGAATCTGAAGAACAAAAGTTTTTGCTATTTATTAATAGATTATCTAAACAATTATTTCCTTTTTCTAGAGATTACTTAAAAAAATTAATTTTTTAATATGCAGAACATTTTAAAATTAAACATAAGTTTTTACATTCTCGTCGTATGGCTGGTGATGATTGGTTAAATAATTTTTTACAACGCAATAATTTGAAAATTAAAACTTTAAACATAATGAACAAAAGAAATATGAACAATAATATTTCCAAAGTTTTTGATAATACTATAAATTCTATAATAAATTTACATCATATTAAAAAAGAAGATATTTATATTTTGTCTGGTGTGTTAGAATTAGATATTTCTACAAATTTTAATAATAACAATGAATCTTTGTTTGCACGTATACTTTTATGTTGTAATGGTATTGGAGATTTTATTAAACCTTTTATCATTTTTCCAAAAGAAGTACAAAACCTTAAATTTTTGGATGATACTATATTAAATAATAATGTTAAGATCATTTTTGATTATTTTAATGAAGATATGATACTAATATTATGGTTACAACATTTTCAAAAATTAATTGAAATTAATAATAAAAATATTTTGCTTATAATAAATCATTGTAATAAATATATATGTGATTTAAATTTTATGGAAATAACTAATAACAAAAATATTTATGTTTTATATAATTCACAAAACATTATAAAAGATCCGATTGAATATATATTTGTACCAAAATTCCAAAAAGTTTTTTTAAAAAAATTAAAAAATCATTTAAAAAATAATAATGAAAATTATAGTTTACTTGAATTAATGAATTATTTTTTATATTCATATAAAAGTATAGTTATTGATAAAGAAATAGATTTTATTTTCAAAAATTATAATTTTGCAAATTCTAAACAAAAATGATTATTATTAATCTGTACTGAGCAAAGAAAATTCATGTAATATATATAACTTATAGATATGTCTTCTAAAAGAAAAAGTCATGAAGATAATAAAGCAGTTGAAGATAAACCAAAAAAAATAAAAAGTTTACCTTATACAAGTAATGAGATGTTAGATATAATTTTTAAAAATGCTGATAAAACTGCGTAAATATTTATTATTATATCTTATAATTATATTGTAAGTTAATTTTTTTTTTATATTTTAGAACTTTTGTTGTTTATGTTGATACCATATTTGGAACAAAACCTTTTAAAAACAAAGCAAATAAAGATTTCAGAGTTTTTAAATTTTTAGTAAATAATAATAATGGTATTATAATTCAATGTACTTTATTTGATGAGGAAATTGAAACTTTTGAAAGTTATATTAAATTAAATGAAGTAATCTTTTACATATAAATGCTGGTATAAGGAATTTTTATAATTTATTTTCATTTTATTTAGAAAATATTAATTGAAGGAGTTTCAACGTCTCCAAGAAATAATTATACTAAAGGAAATGCTAAATTTGAAATCAAATTTAAAAAATATTCGCATATAACTAAATTAGGCAAATTTGATTTATTTAAAGATAATAAACCAATAAAAACAACATTTAAGGAATTGAAAAATAGAATGGGATATATTAGTATGTATTAATATAAAAATATATACTTTTACAAAAAATTGTATATTATTTTAAATTTTTAATTAACAGAAATTAAAGGATATTTAAAGTTAAGTTTTAAATTATATAATTCAACTACGGAAAATGAATATTTAGGAGTAATAACTGATGATACTTATAAATTAGATGTATTATTATATAAAAGTAATAACGATATAAATATAGAAAGAGGTACTAAATTAGAAATAATTGGCGATCTTCAAGAATCTGGTATAAATTTTTCATATAATAATATTTTCTTATATACATTAAATTAAAAATATAAATTTAAATAATAAAATTAATTTTAGGAAACACTAATATTTTAATAATAAAGGATTTTGAATACATAAAAGTATTGGATGATGATTCAATGGATTTGGAAGATTTAATAATGGGTGCCGAGATAATAATTAACTCTGTAATATATTAAGTTGCTATAATCTAATATAAATATAATATATTATTAATGTCTTCATTTCAATTTCAGAAAACAAAAAATAATAATGAAGAAAATTCTTGCGAACAAAAATAATGAAAATAAAAAACAAATTTCTGTTAATAACATAAAAATAATAATATAGAGTTTATTATATATACATATATAGAGTTTATTATATATATTTAAATACTATTGTTTAAAATTTTTAATTTTTAATTATACAGTTTTTGTAAAATAAAATCCTAAAAAAAAAAAAAAAAGAAATTTAAAATAAATTTTTTAGTAAATTATGCATATATTATTTTGGTTCCTCAAAGAGGAACCATTGTGTTAGGTCAAAATTTGATTTTCTATTTTTTGGCATATAAGCACGTTTTGGGACCCCAGGAAGCTAAAAAACCTGTTTTTAAAAAAAGTCTGTATGTGTGTGTGTGTGTGTGTGTGTGTGTGTGTGTGTGTACGTATGTATGTAATCGGTGATATTTCACAAATATTATGGAATTAAGACCTAATTTTTTTTTCAAAAATTTTTTCACCAAAAAAGCTCGAGGTACTTTTTTTTTTTTTTGATTTGGATGTAATACCTTATTTATTTCCATGACAGTACTTATATTTGAAAGTATGGTTTTTACATGATATATCGAATCGGATACTTAATTTTCTGAAAATTTTTTTTCTAAAATTTTTTTCACAAAAAAATACAAAAAATACTAATTTTTTTTTTCTTTTTGGACGTAGTACCTAATTTATTTCCATGGAAGTACTAGTTTTAAGAACCTTGTTTATTATTTTTTTTTGGATCTGATACTTAATTTTTTCAAAATTTTTTTTGTCGAAATTAAAAAAATAGAAAAATAAAAAAAAATGCAATATTTTTTTTTTTTTTTGTAATACCTCATTTAATTCTATGAAAGTACTAATATTTTAAAATATTGTAACTAGTGATATATCAAAACCATTATCGAATTAAGACCTAACTAGCTGATTGGCCTCGCGATGCTCGGCTTAACCAAAAAAAAACTCTTGTGCATTAATTTTTATATATTTTAATCATATGTAGTTAATTATAATAAATTTAATCATACGTGATTAAAATGCAATTTAATTTTATTTAAAAACGAATGAAAACAGAATTAATTTTATGCTTCTAAAATTAACAATAAAATTTTATAATTCATATTAAGAAAAAGTTACATGATTATTTATAAATATTTATAACTAATGAGGTATATTTTATAACATAAATAATTATTGATAATAAATAATAATTGAAAATAAAATATAGTAATATGCAGTTTTTTTAACAAAATTTGCAGTTTTTTTCATATTGTAGATAATTAATATTTAAATATTTTCTATTTTCATATTCATCACAACTGATATTGTAGACAATCAATATGAATTTTACTATAGAATGAAATTTTCATAATTTTTTATTGTTCATAAATAGGACAGGCGATATCCATTTCACTCTATGGTGAAATTTTTTTAGCTTTTTCATAAACAAAACAGCCAGCAATATAGATTGAAAATTTTGAATTTTTTTTATAATGTAGACAGCCAATATAAATTTTTGTTTTTTTCTATTATTCTTAGGACTGCCGATGCCTATATTATTACATATTCAAATTTTTGAGTCATTTCATATATAAAACAAAAGAACTTCGGTGCAAATTACTCCTTGGAAAAAATGCTATAGAGTTGACGCTTTTTTTTAAATTTTAGCTCACGGCACAGAGTTACAACTGTTTAAAGCTAAGAAGTAAAAAATTTGAAAACTCAAAAATTGGTCATTTTCATCACTTCATATCTTAAAATGGTTTGTATTAAAATATAAAAACCAAAATGCTTTGTTTTTATTAAACGCATTTCTAAAGCCGCTTTTTTGTTGTTTTTTATTTAATGTATTCATTAAAAAGAAATAGCAAAAAAAAGACTTAGAGTCCGATTTATTGAGTTATTGGGTTTATTGATTGAAATAATAGTATTGAATTTAGCAGAAACTATACTTCACTTTAATTTTTTTTTTAAAACAATCCTATTTTATAGAAACGTTGTAATTTCAATTGTTTTTATGCAATAATAACATTAAATTATTAGTATTGAATTTAGCAAAATATACCCAACTTAAATGTTTTCGAATATTGTCCGGTTTTATAGAAATCTTGTAATTTCAAATATTTTTATGCAATGATAGCATTGAAATATATGTATTAAATTTAGCAAAATATACCCCGCTTTCAATTTTTTCGAATAATAGCCTATTTTTTAGAACAGTTGTAATTTCAATTGCATTGAAATATTAGTAATTAATTTAACAGAAACTATACCTCACTTTAGTTTTATTTCGAAAAGTGTCCTTTTTTATAGAAAAGTTGTAATTTCAATCGTTTTCATGCAATAATAGTATTGATATATTATAGTATTGAATTTATCAAAATATACCCAACTTAAATGTTTTTGAATTCCGTCGTGTTTTATAGAAATGTTGTAATTTCAAATGTTTTTATGCAATGATAGCATTGAAATATCAGTATTGAATTTAACAGAAATTATACCCCTCTTTAATATTTTTTTCGTTAACAACTTAAAAAGATAAACTCATATTGATTGTCCACAATTTAAAAAACATCTAAATATTTTAATATATATTGTCGGGTGTTTTATATAAGAAAGAGCTTAACGTCATACTAAAGTCAAATATGTCGGTAAAATTTTTAAAAATGTACTTTTACTTTTCTACGCTTCAGAAAATAAAAAAAAATTACTTCAGGCTTTAAAGTATAATTTTTGCAAGGGAATGAATCAATATGAAGTTACAAATGTTATTAGGAACGGAATAACTACATTTTACAAATTTAAAACTCAGTCGGTAATCCTATGTTAAAAACATAGGGGTTAAGGATGATCTTAAATAATTTCATTATATAAGGAAATGGATATCGCCTGTATTAAACATGAAAAAATAAAAATTTCGATAACATATATCGTATAGATAAATTTCAATTGATAGTACACCATTTAAAAAACTTCTAAAAATTTTAATATATTTTGTCGGATGTATCATAGCAAAAACTTTACGCTATTCTATATTTTTTTCGAATAGTGTCCTCTTTTATATGAAAGTTGGAATTTTAAATATTTTTATGCAATGATAGCATTAAAATTTTTTTATTGACTTTAGCAGAAACTGTACATTATTTAAAATTTTTTTATAATAGTGTCCTGTTTTGTATGAAAATTGTATTTTTAAATATTTTTATGCAATGATTGCATTGATATTATTATTGACTTTAGCAATATTATTATTGACTTTAGCAGGAACTGTACGCAATTCTAAATTTTTTTCTAATAGTCTCCTGTTTTATACAAAAGTTGGATTTTTAAATATTTCTATGCAATGATTGCATTAAAATATTTTTGTAATTTCAAATATTTTTATGCAATGATAGCATTGAAATATTTTTATTGACTTTAGCAGAAACTATACGCAATTTAAATTTTTTTTTGATTAGTTTCCTCTTTTATATAAAAGTTATAATTGCAAATATTTTTATGCAATGATTGCATTGCAGTATTTTTATTGACTTTAGCAGAAACTATACGCCATTTTAAATTTTTTTCTAATAGTCTCCTGTTTTATAGAAAAGTTGGAATATCAATTATGTTTATGCAATGATAGCATTTAAATTTTTTTATTCACTTTAACAAAAACTATACGCCATTCTAAATTTTTTTTTAATAGTCAAACATTTTCATGCAGTGATTGAATTGAAATATTTTTGTAATTTCAAATATTTTTTGCAATGTTAGCATTAAAATTTTTTTTTTGATTTTAGCTGAAACTGTACATCATTTAAAATTTTTTTCTAATAGTATCCTGTTTTATTTAAAAGTTGGAATTTTAAATATTTTTATGCAATGATTGCATTGAAATATTTTTATTGACTTTAGCAGAAATTACACGCCATTCTAAATTTTTTTCTAATAGTCTCCTGTTTTATACAATGTTGTAATTTTAAATATTTTTATGCCATGAGAGCATTAAAATTTTTTTATTGTCTTTAGCCGAAACTATATGCCATTTAAAATTTTTTTTGATTAGTTTCCTCTTTTATATAAAAGTGGTAATTGCAAATATTTTTATGCAATGATAGCATTTAAATTTTTTTTTGGACTTTAGGAGAAATTATACGCCATTCTAAATTTTTTTTTAATAGTCTACTGTTTTATACAAAATATGTAATTAGACTGTGCGAAGCACAGTCTATACCCGCGACAAAATCTCACTTTTGTTCGCGCTCGTTAAGGTCACAGTGATCTCCGATTAAGTTCAAAATTTATATATAAGTTAGATATAAGACAAACATGAACTGTATTGATTTTGAGCCAAATCGATAATATAGTATCGATATTATAGCCGATTTACGGGAATGAAAGGTTTAAAAACACAAAATGTCGAATATAAGACATATTTCAGGATAAAAATAATCATTCCAGGTTGCAGCAGATACCCTGGAGGTATAATTTTTCATTTTCCGCACGAATATATTTTCCGATTTTCCAAGATGGCGGCCCGATAAATTTGAAAAACTGAACTTTTAACTTTACAGAGGGGTTTTATGAAGTTCAAAATTTATATATAAGTTAGATATAAGACAAACATGAACTGTATTGATTTTCAGCCAAATCGATAATATAGTACCGACATTATAGCCGATTTACGGGAATGAAAGGGTTAAAAACACAAAATGTCGAATATAAGACATATTTCAGGATAAAAATAATCATTCCAGGTTGCGGCAGATACCCTGCAGGTATAATTTTTCATTTTCCGCACGAATACATTTTCCGATTTTCCAAGATGGAGGCCCGATAAATTTGAAAAACTGAACTTTTAAATTTACAGAGGGGTTTTTTAAGATAAAAAAAGCGAATATTCGGTAGAAAATATTCATTTTTTTAACTTACAAAATTTTCCGATTTTCCGATATAGCGAACCCGATTTTCCAAGATAACAGACCAATAAAATTCAAAAAATTAACTTTTAATTTTACAAAGGGGTTTTTTAGGACAAAAAATAAAATATTCAGTGGAAAATATTCATTTTTTTAACCTAAAAAATTTTCCGATTTTCGAAGATAGCGGGCCGAAAAAATTTGAAAAAATAAACTTTTTTAACTTTACAAGGGGATTTTTTAAAGCAGAAAAAACGAATATTCGACAGAAAATATCCAGTTTTTTAACCTAAAAAATTTTCTAATTTTCCGATATAGCGGACCCGATTTTCCAAGATAGCGGACCAAGAAAATTGAAAAAATGAACTTTTAACTTTACAAAGAAGTTTTTTAGAACAAAAAAAACGAATAATCGATAAAAAATATTCAGTTTTTTAACTTACGAAATTTTCAAATTTTCCGAAATAGCGGACCCGATTTTCCAAGATAGCGGACGAATAAAATTGAAAAAATTTACTTTTAACTTTACAAAAGGGTTTTTTAGGACAAAAAAAACGAATATTCGGTGGAAAGTATTCATTTTTTTAACCTGAAAAATTATCCGATTTTACAAGATAGCGAACTAAAAAACTTGAAATAATGAACTTTTAACTTTACAAGGGGGTTTTTTAGAACAAAAAAAACGAATATTCGGTTGAAAATATTCATTTTTTTAACCTAATAAATTTTCGGATTTTCCAAAATAGCTGGCTGAAAAAATTTGAAAAAATAAACTTCTTTAACTTTACAATGGGATTTTTTAAAGCAAAAAAAACGAATATTCGGCAGAAAATATCCAGTTTTTTAACCTAAAAAATTTTCCAATTTTCCGATATAACGGACCTGATTTTCCAAGATAGCGGACCAATAAAATTGAAAAAATGAACTTTTAAATTTACAAAAAGGTTTTTTAGAAGAAAAAAAACGAATAATCGATAAAAAATATTCAATTTTTTAACTTACACAATTTTCCGATTTTCCGATACAGCGGACCCGATTTTCCAAGATAGCGGACTAATAAAATTGAAAAAATTAACTTTTAACTTTACAAAAGGGTTTTTTAGGACAAAAAAAATGAATATTCGGTGGAAAATATTCATTTTTTTAACCAGAAAAATTTTCAGATTTTACAAGATAGCGGATCAAAAAACTTGAAATAATGAACTTTCAACTTTACAAGGGGATTTTTTAGAACAAAAGAAACGAATATTCGGTGAAAAATATTCATTTTTTTAACCTAAAAATTTTCCGATTTTCCAAAATATCAAAAATTGCAATAACATCATAATATTCAATAATTTTATAATTTTTTTTTCATTAATAACATTTAAATACTTCATTCAATTTAAATTTTTATTTGTTAAAATTTCAATAATAAATTTACTAAATAAAGTGAATTACATGATCATAAATACTATCAAAGAAAAATAAAAATTATTAATTATTTTACAAATTTGGTAAGTTATAATCAATTACAATAATCATATAATTTTTTTATAATTCAATACAATTCCTAATAATCCCAAAAAATTATATTTTCTCTCTGCCCAAACCGAAAGAAATTTAAAAACCCAAATAATATCATTTAAAAAATTTAACAACATTAGTTCATATCAAAATAAATTAACTCAAATTAAAAATTATGCAATTATTAATTTATTTTTTTTATTACTTAGTTTTTAATAATTTATATTTTGAAAAGCCACATTTTTTTAAATTTTTAAAAAAATAAAATAATCAAAAGTATATCGCTTATTTTCATTTTTTGACAATAATAATATCACATTATCGTTTCTACCAATTGAAATGATCAAGTTTATTCATATTTAAATTTTATTTCAAAAAATTAATTAACATACACAAATTATTAAACATACATAAATTAAGATATTAAAATGGATCTGAAGTTGATCTATTCAACCTATTTATTCGCCTTCTGACTGGCCGAATTAAAACTGATTGTGTAATTAAATTATATAGATTCAACGATTCAATATAGATATATTTAATTGATCTCTCGGACTTGAATGGGTATTTGTGAAATTGTGATCGACAATTATTTCCAAAATCAATTATTGAAATTAAAACCAATTTCTGTTTTCAAATCAATTTTATTATTTTTATTAATAACCAATTAATTAAAATGGAAGAAGTTGTTGCTGAAAGAGATGGGTAAGTGTAAAATAGTTATTATATATATATGATTATTATTCATTAAAATTTATTTAAAACAAAATAAAACAGAAACATTGAAGGAGTTGTACAAAAGATAGGAGACATTACTGATTTCAATAATTTTTGTACGATGGAATTTGTACTTCAAACTCCAAACGGATATATAGTTAAGTGCAGTGTGTGGAGTAAAGAATTAGCTACTCATTATAAACATATTTTGCAACCAAATATGGTAAGTTCTTTTTTTTTAATTTAAAATGGCTATTTAATAAATTAAATTCAAAATAATAATAATTTGTTTCAGAGAATTTTTATACAAAATGTAGAATATAAAAGAAGTAAACATAACTATTATATTAAAGTATATGTAAAACATACAAGTCAAATTTTTATTTATGCAAATAATTAATAAAATATAATTTTTATTAAATTTTAATAAACAATGTAAAAATAATAAAGATTATAATTAAAATTTAAGAATTTAACAAGTAATTTTTTTAAATAAAATATTTTATCAGAAATACATTTGAATTTTTAATTAACATTCTAAATTCAATTTAGGAAATTACATTTCTTATGTTTTTTATCTGCCATTTTGAAAATCAAAAAAATATTTTAGGATGAAAAAATAAATATTTATATACATAAAAAAAATTTTGTCAATATCAAAATCCTAAAATAATTTAAAAAGTTCATTTCATTGTATTTTTTAATCCGCTATATAATATATATGGGTGGTTTTCACGGAAACTGTATATTTTTTTATTGTTTACGGCAGAACAGTTATTACCTTTTTTTTTCAAATTTTTTTGCAGTTGTATGTTTTTCAAGGTCCAAATAACCTAAAATTTTCAATGGCACTGCTACAAATGAAAAAAAAATTCTACGTGTTATTCTTATGGGATTTTTTATTTATGCGGACGTTTTTAACGCGGACGTTTTTAACATTTTGAGGCTAATATTTAAATAGCTCTTGATTGAAGCCACAAAATTTTCTCATACCTTGGATACCTTATTTTTTCATCAAAACACGTTACTGAACAAGATGCATTAAGTAAACTTTGAGATAACGACCCGGACGTTTTTAACATTTTTATTCTGTATAAGCGTTTTAAAAATTTAATATTGACAATTTTCGTTGATAAACCTTTTATTATTAAAATTTTAAATTCTCCATAGTTCATATAGGTAGTCATATAAGTAGTTAAGTAAAAAAAAAATGCAGGCAGACCCACAAAGCGTGTAAATATATACTGCGCATTAATAAAATGTTGGGAAGCTTAAAAATAGCTAAAACCAGGGGACAGACTTGAATACGACGATACGCTAAAAGGATTGCATGAAAATTTGTTTTGTTGAAAAAAATGAATTTTTGGGACCTAAATACGTCATATGAACCCAACAGAAAAAATTTAATTCAAATTTTAAGCCGTGTGTT
The DNA here is from genome assembly GCA_022575985.1 of Anagrus nilaparvatae. NCBI lineage: Eukaryota > Metazoa > Arthropoda > Insecta > Hymenoptera > Mymaridae > Anagrus > Anagrus nilaparvatae. The sequence goes on from JAKSXM010000007.1 coordinate 34,569,762, forward strand.
AATACTCAAAGTTTACAGTTTACCAAAAGGACAGCGGACGTTTTTAACATTTTGATCACATAGGCTCAAAAAAACTTTTTCGTTAACTCACCAATATATGCACAGTTGATTTGGACTTTGAAAAAAAATTATTTACTAACTTTTGAAAAGAAAAAAAAGTGCAAAAGAGCTTTCGTTTCGGATATAAGAAGGGGAGACACTATGTATACTGTTCCTGTAAAAACCACCCATATATATTATCCCTTTATTGAAAATCGATGGAGATCTGAAGTTGCTCTATTTAACTTTTTTATTCGCCTTCTCATTGGACGAATTAAAATCGATTATTCGATTAAATTTGAATTTTATTAAAACTAATGCGATTTATTATCAATTTTATATAAATAAGAATAATAAGAAAATATTTAGATATATCATATTTAATTTTATTTCAAAAATTTAAAATGATTATTAAAGAATGTTGTTTAATGTTTATATAAAAAATGTTAATGAATAAAATTAAAGGTTATGTTATTTATTTTATTTATAAATAAAAAAACACATGAAAGCCTAAAAAAGAGGTTACAATTTAAATATTTGTGTTATTTATAGAAAATTAAAAGAAAAATAAAATACATGTTCATTTAAAAAAAATTTTTTATGTGGCCTTGGTAGACGAATCATACTTTTTAAAAATTCCAAAAACTAACTATTGTAAAAAAAGAATTTTAAATAATGAAAAAATGTTAAACAATTAATAAATAGATTGTTATTCATGAATATTACTAATGTAAAAGGGAAAATTATAAATTAATTGATTATCGACTCTACTCTATTATTTTTACTCAAATTCAAACATGAAAATAACAAAAAAATGCTTTACTATGCGAGATATACTTGGTGAAGCTAGAAGAATTGACGGAGGGAAAATTGCTCAAATATGAGGAGGAAGGGTGAATGAATTTAGAAAAATTTTGATTAAGTAATTCCAAATAATTCAGATTTTGGTCTCCTAAACACGAATATGGTATCTTTTTTTACCCAAAAAAAATGAGTTACCCATAAAAAGCAACTACAGGTTATTTTTTTTTTTTTGGGGTTCTTTAGATATTTTCTTTTTTGAGAGGCCAGATAATTTTAAATAAAAAAATAATAACTGAGTAACTAGATTAACAGATAAAAATGTTTTAAAAAACCCGCAAAACATAACCATTTCCATTGCGAGCAACTGGAAAATGTTTATAATAATAAATAATATCAGTAAATCCACAGAAATAAGATTGCGTTTAAGATGATCAACTTTTTGAAAAAAAAAATTTAAAGCACACCTTCAACAGAAAAAATTTTAAATTTTAACGATTCTCGAGACTTAAAAATTCGATCAGCCTTAGGGTCTAATTTTGGCTAGGTGCTTAATAAAATAGTATTATTTATGGAATAACTTTCAAAACCTATTTGATTAAAGTTTAATTTTGGTTTAACCATTAAACCAAATATATAAAAAAAAAAAAAATTCAAAATAAAATTTATTGCCTATATTGATTAAAAGTAGAATTTTTTAGTTAAAAGCAGCCTTTCAGTGTAATACTGGATTTCCAAGAGCAATATTCTGATAAATTAAAATGACTATTTAAGGTGAGTTATATTATTGGATTTAAAACGGGCAAATTTTGAACATCCTCAAATTAGCTTAAAATTTATTGAATAAAAATTGGAATAGCAGGGCAAAAATAAATCTTTAAAATCTATTTCCAAATGTAGTGAAATAAACGAACAATGAAAACCGTTTTTTGAGAATAAAACACCAAATAAATTTTATAAGATAAAATAACTGAATTAAGGGGTTAAATACTTATAACATAATATATTTATTATAATCTTAAAAATACCTCAGAATGAAAAAATGTTAGTATTTTATCAGTAAAGGTATACATCTGTAGAATATAATATTTTAAAATATATTCTGGTAATATAAAATTTTATTTGAAATATTAATTTGATTAGGAAATAATTTTAAAAAGACATTATTCTGCACACGCTAGGCACGCGGCAATTCTAGTTATTAATTAAAATATAATTTTGAATTGAAATAAGTAAATACATAATTTAAAATACATAATTCCATCTATTTAAAATTAATAAATTTATATTAAATCTCATTTAAGTATAATTAAAAAAATTAATTGTTTAAAATAAATTTCAAAAAATGTAATTAATTCAATACGAATTCATCAAAACTCAAATATGCCTATTGGTTATATATATGAGTAATTAAAATACTTTTAGTAAAAATTAGAACACTCACATATTGCCGATTGAAAAATTGAATCAAATCGATTGAACCAAATATTACAGTATATTTTAAAGTAATAATCAAAAATTAAAGTATTAGATAATACTTTAATTTAAAATATAACTAAAAATCTTATCTTACTACTATATATATTTGAAAATTTATTTGTGTTTCTGTATGTGTGTGTGTGTTTATTATCATCAGGATCAAACCAGTGAACGCAATTACATAAAACCGGTGTCAAAATAAAGAAAAAAAGTTCGCAGGTGACATAGGCTATAGATTTTCTGCTCAGCTATTGTAGTTTTTGAGATATTTAATTTTTAGTGTTTTTGAAATTGATAAAATTTTGTCGCAATTGGATTACTTGATTCATTCAATTCTAGAACCATCTATATATACATATCTGAGTACTATCTAATTACTATATATTTGCAAATTTATTTGTCTGACTGTCTGTCTGTACCCTAATGACTCAAGAACCGCCGAACCAATTGACATGAAACCGGTGTCATAATAAAGAATAAAAGTATGCGGATAACATACTTTAGCTAGTTTCTTATGAATTCAAAATACAATATATAATCTTTACTATACTTCAAAAACTATACGGTTTTAAACACTTTTATTTATTTAATAAGTTTTTAAAACAATAACAATTAAACCATTTAATAAAAATAATTTATATTTTATGTTTTCCAAAAATTACAATACTAAAACCAAATTTTTAGGTTATTTCTTTAAATTTATATTTTTATATAAAAAATGAAAATAAGCCATATATTTAAAATCATATAATGCAGCATTAATAAATTTAAATATTTACATACAGAAATAGATATTTAAATAAACTTTTTTTGAATTTTATTATTTTTCTCTATTTAATAAAAAAAATTTAACATACTGATAATTTTTAAAATAAAAAAATTTCTTTAAAAACAACAACATTAAGAAAAAACTAATAACTACCAGACCCAATTATTTTTCACTCAATAAAATTTATAATGATTTGTACCAAAATCTACTATTTTTATGATGCCCCGGAAAAATATATTTATCACTTTTAACACTATAATAAATTATATAATTTCAGAATATATCATGCCAAAAGTAAAAAAGATGTCTTACAGACAAAAAAATCAACAGCAACGTGAACGAATAACAAATAGAAGAAGAAAAAAAATAGAAAATGAAGGAAATAATTCTAATGATAATATTAATTCTAACAATAATAATTTTACAAATAATTATAATTTTAAAGAATTATACACTGAAGATACAATTAAGGCAGGACAACAATTCGATACACATTGTAATAACATAAAATACAAAGAATGTCTTCAATGTGATAGAAAATTTTTTGATATCATATTAAAATCGAATAACTTATGTACTGATTGTTACAAATCTGACAAATATACCGATTCTAATAATATGAATCCAGGAAGAGTACCAGATGAATTAAAAAATTTAACTTACATTGAACAAATGTTAATAGCACAAATTCATCCAATTATTACAATTTATCGTATTAAAGGTAACCAATACTCTTATTCCGGCAATGTTATTAATTTTAAACAAAATATAAATGAATATATTAAAAAATTGCCTATACATCCAAATAAATTACCGTCAACTTTAATATTTCACAAAAAAACTCCAGAAGGTGTAACCGATTTCAATGTGCGAGCCGACAAAATTAAAAAAGCACTTATATGGCTTAAAATTAACAACATTTATTACAAAAATATAGAAATAGATGAAGAGGTTTTACGCATCTTACCAAATAATGGTAATATAATAAACTATATAGAAAATTTAAATATAAACGACAATAATTTGAATACTGAATCTTCTGAAACAAATCAAATAAACACAGAAGTAAATTTAACAGAATCCAACATTCCCAACATCACAATAATTAATCAAAACAAAGCAATTAATTCTGAATTACATCTTGATTACCCATCATTAGAAAATGAACCAATTAATGAATTCACTTCAGAAGGATACATAACTTGTGCATTTCCACATTTATTTCCAAGAGGAGTTGCAGATTTCTTACAAGCACGTGAAATACGTGTTACTTTAGATCAATATTTTAAACACCTTATGAAATATAAAGATCAAAGATTCGCAAAAGATCCTAGATTTCGATTTTTTGCAATGAACACCACAATGCGTCATGGTTTATTACAAAAAGCAGGAGTTTATATAAAAAAATCAAAATTAGAAGACATGACAATCAATGAATTAAAAACGAAATTAACAAATGATAAAAATTTTTGGAAACATATAATGGTTTACGCAGCAAAAGTAAGATCTACCAACAGCTATTGGTACCAACGAAGTGATGAACTATTAACCATGGTTAAACAAATTAAAAAACCAACAATTTTTTTTACTTTAAGCGCAGCAGACCATCAATGGAATTCATTGTTTAAATTACTATGTCCCGATACAGATCCAAATACTATTGATGATCAACAACGTAAAAAATTAATTCAAGAAAATCCATTAATTGTCAGCTATTTTTTTAAAGAAAGAGTTAATAATTTTATGAAATATGTTATAAAACCATTATTCAAAGTATCCGACTTCTGGTATCGTTGGGAATGGCAATTTAGAGGATCACCACATATTCATGGAATTTTATGGTTATCAAACGCACCATTATTTAATAATAAAACTCTAACACCAGAAGAAGAAGAAAAACTTTGCCGCTACTTCGATGATTTTTGTTTTGCAATAAATCCTAAACATGATGTAGGAATTAATCATCCTGCACGTCAAAATTTTTCTGATATTCCAACAGATAATCTGGAAAATGATTTAATTTACTTATTAAATAGATTACAACGTCATACGATGCATGGTAAACACTGTATGAGATACAAATATAAAAGCTCAATTTTAACATGCCGTTTTAATTTCCCTCAGCCAGAAAGAAATGAAAGTATTATTGATGATTCAGACGGATATTTACGATATCATCCTAAACGTAATGATCCACTCATACAAAGATACAATCCAATCATAACATCTATTTGGAGGCCAAATACTGATTTTTCGCCGATTGCATCAGAAGAATCTATTTATTATTATATTGCTAAATATGCATCCAAAAGTGAAAAAATCTCAAATGATTTACAACAGTTATAATTATTTTTTATGAATTTATCGTTCGAATTGATGAAATTAATTAATTTTAAGGCTTTAACGATGATTAACCGAACAAATGAAATCAATTTTTGATTTATTTAACTCAACACTGATATTTGATATAATGATTTGAAAAAATCGTTAACTAAATACTACATGTTAGGTTTAATAAAAAAAGATACGATTAATTCGTACACCTATCAGTGTTGAGTTAAATAAATCAAAAATTGATTTCATTTGTTCGGTTAATCATCGTTAAAGCCTTAAAATTAATTAATTTCATCAATTCGAACGATAAATTCATAAAAAATAATTATAAATTCAGCTTGGATGCGTAACAGCTGTATTTGAGATAACAAAGCGTTCCTGGAGGCTGAGAATCTGCGGTCCCCCTGGTAGTCTAGTTGGTTAAAACACCAGTGTACAGAACTGGAGATCGTGGGTTCAAATCCCTCCCAGGGCCCGTTTTTTATCTCAAATAAAAAATTTTTTCTGCTTTTTTTAAGATCAGCAGTTCAATCTAACATCTTTCTATAAATTAAAAATTTAATTTCTTGAAAATTAAAATTTTTAAAAAAATTAATATTTGATATAATGATTTGAAAAAATCGTTAACTAAATACTACATGTTAGGTTTAATAAAAAAAGATACGATTAATTCGTACACCTATCAGTGTTGAGTTAAATAAATCAAAAATTGATTTCATTTGTTCGGTTAATCATCGTTAAAGCCTTAAAATTAATTAATTTCATCAATTCGAACGATAAATTCATAAAAAATAATTATAAATTCAGCTTGGATGCGTAACAGCTGTATTTGAGATAACAAAGCGTTCCTGGAGGCTGAGAATCTGCGGTCCCCCTGGTAGTCTAGTTGGTTAAAACACCAGTGTACAGAACTGGAGATCGTGGGTTCAAATCCCTCCCAGGGCCCGTTTTTTTATCTCAAATAAAAAATTTTTTCTGCTTTTTTTAAGATCAGCAGTTCAATCTAACATCTTTCTATAAATTAAAAATTTAATTTCTTGAAAATTAAAATCTTTTTTTAAGATCAGCAGTTCAATCTAACATCTTTCTATAAATTAAAAATTTAATTTCTTGAAAATTAAAATTTTTAAAAAAATTAATATTTGATATAATGATTTGAAAAAATCGTTAACTAAATACTACATGTTAGGTTTAATAAAAAAAGATACGATTAATTCGTACACCTATCAGTGTTGAGTTAAATAAATCAAAAATTGATTTCATTTGTTCGGTTAATCATCGTTAAAGCCTTAAAATTAATTAATTTCATCAATTCGAACGATAAATTCATAAAAAATAATTATAAATTCAGCTTGGATGCGTAACAGCTGTATTTGAGATAACAAAGCGTTCCTGGAGGCTGAGAATCTGCGGTCCCCCTGGTAGTCTAGTTGGTTAAAACACCAGTGTACAGAACTGGAGATCGTGGGTTCAAATCCCTCCCAGGGCCCGTTTTTTTATCTCAAATAAAAAATTTTTTCTGCTTTTTTTAAGATCAGCAGTTCAATCTAACATCTTTCTATAAATTAAAAATTTAATTACTTGAAAATTAAAATTTTTAAAAAAATTAATATTTGATATAATGATTTGAAAAAATCGTTAACTAAATACTACATGTTAGGTTTAATAAAAAAAGATACGATTAATTCGTACACCTATCAGTGTTGAGTTAAATAAATCAAAAATTGATTTCATTTGTTCGGTTAATCATCGTTAAAGCCTTAAAATTAATTAATTTCATCAATTCGAACGATAAATTCATAAAAAATAATTATAAATTCAGCTTGGATGCGTAACAGCTGTATTTGAGATAACAAAGCGTTCCTGGAGGCTGAGAATCTGCGGTCCCCCTGGTAGTCTAGTTGGTTAAAACACCAGTGTACAGAACTGGAGATCGTGGGTTCAAATCCCTCCCAGGGCCCGTTTTTTTATCTCAAATAAAAAATTTTTTCTGCTTTTTTTAAGATCAGCAGTTCAATCTAACATCTTTCTATAAATTAAAAATTTAATTTCTTGAAAATTAAAATTTTTAAAAAAATTAATATTTGATATAATGATTTGAAAAAATCGTTAACTAAATACTACATGTTAGGTTTAATAAAAAAAGATACGATTAATTCGTACACCTATCAGTGTTGAGTTAAATAAATCAAAAATTGATTTTATTTGTTCGGTTAATCATCGTTAAAGCCTTAAAATTAATTGATTTACAACAGTGTTTACTGGATATTTGTGCATCCATGTCAGATTCAATATTAGCAAAATCAGCAATTCAAAAATTATTCATTTCTACATTACATGAAAGAGACTACAGTGCTCAAGAAGTAATACATTTGTTAATGAGTTGGCCTCTGTATCACAGTTCACGGAGTTATGTCAATTTAGTAATTCAAGATGACGATTGGATACAAATAAAGGTGAATATATAATTCCTTACCAATAATATAAATAACAATTTTACTAATTATTTAAACATTTTTAAAATAAAATGAACCTATGTAATTAAACAATACTTACTTGATGAAACTGTAACTCTTATAATTATATTTTAAATTTAGACATAATAATTTTATATTCATTTTAATTAATTTAAATAACTTATATACAGTAATTCAACGATTTACAAACCCTCGGCTCATGTAGCTTCAAAGTTAAAAACTTAAATTTAAAACATAAAATTTTTCGAATTTATAAAATTTTTTTTACAATCTCGTCTTTTTTATTTATTTTTAAATAATACTTTCAATAAGACAAAACTATTTATACTATACAACTTATTCTTAATCTCAACTAATGTATGTATGAAATAAAATGAAAAATAATATTTTTTTAAATTAATATTATTTGTTTAAATTTAATAAGAAAATTTATTAAAATCAAGTAAACTTATAAATCTTTACTTTTCTATATATGACTTTATATTTTTACTCTAGGCTTAATTTTTTATTTTATTATTTTTAATTTTTATTACAATGCAATACAAATGATTTTTATAACAAACTTATCTATAAGTATTCATTTTTATAAATTTAAATTCAATTAGTACCATAATACGTAATTTTATTTATAATATCAATAATGTACATACAACTTGACTAGAAAATTAATTTTTTTGTATTTTTTTGATTTACGAACGAATTTTCGATTCCAAATAATTCGTAAATCGAGAAACAATTCAACGCACTTTTAAACAGACTATTAAACAAGATATAAATAATTTTTTGATTTCAGACAAATGAAGCAAATGATGAAAATATTGATACAAAAACTTGTAATTTAATAGAAAAATATAAAATCAGACCAAAAGAACTAAATAACTTAACTTTGTTAAATTTCGCTAAAAATTATACAATTATCAAGAACAAATTTACAAAACGACGGAAAGAAAACATTGTTAGAATTTTTCCGAAACTTAAAATAACTAACAATGAAATTGAAAATGAAAAATTTTATAAACAACAATGCATTTTAAACGTACCATTTAAAAACGATTATAATGATATTCTTCAATCATATGAAAATATAAATAAATGGAAGCAAATTTACGAAACATTAAATATAAATGAAAATGAAAACATAGATTTAAATGAATTCACTGATAAAGATGGAATTCCAGAAGAAATAAATGATGACAACATAAAAAATGCATTTGAATTTCTATCAGGATACCATAATGACAATTTAGAAAGAGATTTAGGAAAAAGAGCAATAGATTTATGTTATAACTGGAATATGCCTATTGAAAACAAACCAACTGAATCAGAAATACATTCTTTTCTGAATACCTACAAATCTCAACAACAAAAGAAAATATATAAACAAAATACAGAATCTAAAATATCTTTTACAGATGACCAACAACAAATATTAAACTTGTTAGATAGTCAAATAACCAATATACAAAACAATACTATGACAGCAAATAGTATAAAAAGAGTTATAATACAAGGCAAAGCTGGTTCTGGTAAAAGCACAATAATCAAAGAAATGGTTAAGAGGATTACATCAATTTTCGGAGAAGATTCAGTTAAAGTAGCGGCATCAACAGGTATGGCAGCAGTTAACATATATGGACTAACATTACATTATTTGCTACGATTACCTTTAAACTACAAGTTATTTTCTAAATTAGAAAATCAAAATGCAAAAAAATTTCAAACGGATTTGAAAGATTTGAAATTTTTAATAATAGATGAGATGTCTTTGATCGGATTAAGAACTTTATTTCAGATAGAATCACGATGTCGAGAAATACATGCTAATGAAATCGATGAACCTTTTGGCGGAATCATAATTTACTTACTTGGAGATTACAATCAGTTGACACCGGTTGGAGACACAGCAGTATTTAGTGATAAAAAACTAACAGACAATTTACAAACACAAGGAAGAATAATTTTTAAACAATTTCAAAAGTATTATTGTCTCCAAAACGCACACAGACAAAAGGGTAATCATACCCCTTACTCACAATTGCTTGATGAAATAGCAAATGCAGAGTTATCTCAACATAATTATAACTTGTTATATAACCGAAGAGAGACAGTTATCCCCAAAGAAGAATTAGACAATTTCCAAAACGCAATTCATTTGTTTCCAACGTGTGCACAAGTTGAAAAACATAATGAAACATTTTTGAAAAATACGGGACACGCAGTTGCACGAATAATTTCTACAAACACACCAAATATTGCCATGCGTTGCTCAGACGAAAAAGCAACAGGATTACAAAGTATATTATACTTGTCAAAAAATTGTAGAATAATGTTACGTACGAATTTATGGGTAGAAGGTGGATTAACAAATGGGAGCTTAGGATACATACGGGAAATAATATATGCTGATAATGAATCACCACCACAATTACCTCAAGTATTAATGGTTGAATTTGACAATTACAAGGGACCTTTTTTGTATAAAAATTATTTCCCAATTATTCCTGTAGAAAGAACTTGGAAACATAACAATATTCTATGCAGTCGCACGCAATTTCCAATTATGTTATCATATGCTCTAACTATTCATAAATCTCAAGGACAAACATTAGATAAAATTTTCTTACATATAGGAGACACGGAAAGACAATTAGGTATCACGTATGTCGGTTTAAGTCGAGTTAAGTCAATTAATGATGTAATTCTAATAAAAGGTTACAATAAATATCGTTTTGACTCGATACGACTTTCTTCATCTTTTAAAGTGAAACAAGCTTTCATGCAATCATTAAACAAAATTAATAAACCAATTGAAGAATAAAATATTGATTAAAAAATTTTTCAAAAATAAATCATATTTAATCAAAAATTAATTAATTAAAGTTATTATTTTGAATATACATTTAATTAATTACTATTATGTAAATAAACATGCTAATACTGTAAATATACACATACAATATTTTGTACATTAAATATTCTTTATAAAGATTCTTTACTTCACCTAATATACCCAATTAATAATATTTCAAATAATAATAATCGCCTGTATTTAGGAAAAAATTTAGTGGGTTGTTATGCTTCGCACGGTCTATAATTGTTAGCAATTATCTAGTTATAAATATTTTTATGCAATGATAGCATGGAAATTTTTTTATTGATTTTAGCAGAAACTATACGCCATTATAAATTTTTTTCTTATAGTCTCCTGTTTTATTTAAAAGTTGGAATTTCAAATATTTTTATGCAATGATAGCATTGAAATTTTTTTATTGACTTTAGCAGAAATTATACACCATTCTAAATTTTTTTTAATAGTCTTCTGTTTTATGAAAAAAATTTTTAAAATTAAAAAAATTCACTTTTTAGATATATTTTTAAAAATAATTAATTATTCTACAGAGACGTGTCGCCTCGGGACGCAAGTTTGAACGACACCTAGATATACGAGAATATTCTCTTCCGTTTCACAGACTGGCACTCTAATGTAGTCTTTTAAGCGAAAGTTTATCATTCGAGAAGTTCGAGAGATTCGATTCAACCAGCGGCGGTACTTTTAAAAAATTTGTATATATATAAACTTAAGGTGACTGCCTAGGAGAAGTATACGAATAGAGACAATAATAATAATAACAAATAATAGTAAGAAGGGATATTATGCATAGCTTTATTTACTTATATTTTAGAAAAAACTCCAATTTGACTGTGTAATAATTTATATCTTTAATGAAATGAATGAGATCTTACAACAACAAAAACATTTACATGTAAAAATGACGCAAGTTTGCTATGTGTGCTTATATTTTGGCCTTTGTTTTTAGCTGTAAAAATTTTTGCTAAACTGCTAAAGTTTTAAGATCTAAAAAACTTTACGCAAGTTTTAAATATTTAAAAAATATATATTATCTAAATTTGCTGTATTGAAAATTACCAATTATTATCTGAAGCGAATTGACCCTTAATTAATTCATCTTACAATTATTAATAATTATTAAAAAACTTGACAGGCCGTTAATTAATTATGAAAAATGCTTTATTTTGCAAATTTTGCAAATTAATTTTCAAATTATCAACTTTTTTTTAATTGGCGGCCTGGCAAGTTTTTACAAATAATTTTTGATAATTGTAAGATGAATTAATTAAGGGTCAATTCGCTTCAGATAATAATTGGTAATTTTCAATACAGCAAATTTAGATAATATATATTTTTTAAATATTTAAAACTTGCGTAAAGTTTTTCAGATCTTAAAACTCTAGCAGTTTATTTTATATACTGAAATTCATATTGGTTGTCTAGAATCTGATAAAATTATTAAAATTTCAATTTACACTGTTAGCAGTTTTACGTATCAAAGAAAGAAAATAATAAAATATAGATATCAGCTGTTCCAAGTATAAAGAAAAAATTAAAAAAATTTCATTCCGTTGTTGCATATATATATGTCGTTTATAATATGAAAAATTCAGAAATATTTATCTTATAATTTCGGTGCTTCTATATTGTTAGGTAATTCCTATTGAAAAAAAAAAAATAATAATTTAGATGTCGGCAGTCTTAGCTATGAAAATTCGAAAAAAAATTAATAATTTAGATTTCGTCAGTCTTAGTTATGAAAATTCGAAAAAAAATTAATAATTTAGATTTCGGCAGTCTTAGTTATGACAAATTCGAAAAATAATTAATAATTTAGATTTCGGCAGTCTTAGTTATGACAAATTCGAAAAAAAATTAATAATTTTGATGTCGGCATTTTTAGTTATGAGAAAATAAAAAAAAAATATTTTAGATGTCGGCTGTCCTAGTTATGAAAAAATAAAAAAAAAAATTTTAAATGTCGTGTTACATATCCTGAGGTTAAATAATATTAATATCCTAATTTTAATATCCTTTATTAAACTAACTCATGTAAAATTTTCTGGGAATACGTAAAACTTTGAGATAAAAAAAAATATAATAAAATATTGTAAATCGTTAATACTTATTCATATGTATTATATTTACCAGAACTTTAAATTTATCAACTGTAAAATCTATCACTTCATGGTTAAAAAACACTTTAATTTTAAAACCCTTATACTTTAATTTTAAGTTATTTCTATCTTTATATAATTTTCGTCATTTTTGTTCTTTATTCTTTCCTTATTTTTTTTTTTTTTATATTTTATACTTATATACTATTATTTACTTACATATTACGTACTTATAATCTATTTATTTCAAAGATTTATTTCATTTTTATTTCAATATTTTTATTTTTATAGATTGTCTATTATCGAGGAAGAAAATTATATAGAGACTTTTCATGTTTTTCTTTTGTAAAAAAAAAATTATTATTTAATTTAAAAAAATTTTAAATAAATTTTCGTTTATCGTATCTCTATTATCATTCAAAAAAAGAACAAATAAAAAACATAATATTTTAACATAAAAAAATTGTATGCTAATTGTCATTCAAAAAATTTTTATTCATTAGTTTAAGTGAAGGTTTGATAAGATGTGGGTGTATTGTTAGTAAATGAGTTTCTAATCCAATTAGGTTCAAATCCGGACGATAGATTAATAATTTAAAGTATTAGGTAAAAAATATAGCTAGTTATATAAAAATTTTTTTTTTTTTTTTTGTTTGTAAAATTTTTTTAAAAGAATTATAACTAATAAGATTAATTAAATTAATTAAATCTATTAAGAAATGTTATTAATTTACTACTTTGTCCAGTAGATAGTAAAATGGGTCGATCCTATAAAATCTTTGGCCAAGGTGGGGCCCTAGATGGGCGTACTGCAATAATAGAACTGGGATAGTAGAACTCGGGCGGTTTAGGTAACCAATCAATTGTACCTTGACTGATATATATGTATATATACCCTGTCCAATTTTTCATATTAAATTTTATTAAGTCCAGTGCTAAGTCCCATTTTATGGAAATAAAATTTGTTTTAGATATATGATACAAAAAAACAAACAAAATTCTGAAAAATTTCTGAAAATCTGATTTATCTTGATAGGTTTGCAAATCGTCTAGTGAGGATTTTGGAGCCAGTTTTTGTTTTTGGATGATGTTTTTCAGCGTATATTTGGTTTCAGTCTGTTGTACATCATCTATTTTGGATTTGAATTCTTCAGGTGGCAGTGGTTTAGGTTCTACTGTCGCTTTTTCCAATATATACGTGGTTTTGGTTTGAAGTACATCACATGTAAGGTTTGTTTCGTTTTGTTGTACCAAGATGCCAACCTTTTTAGAGAGAGGTGTTTCAGTTATTTTGAGTTCAGCGATTTCTATTATTTCTTCTTGAAGTGAAATTTCATTTGTATTAGCATAATTTATATTTTTTTCTTTTTGAATGGCATGGAACAAAGACATGGAGGTTTCGTTCAAAGGTGATATAAATGTATTGATTTGTTTAATTTTAGTAGGATCTGCGTTCAACGCTTTTAAAGAGAGCACCTGAAAAGCTTTATCCCACGTTTTTGGGATATATAATTTGTCGGAGTTAAAAATTCGTATTAAAATATTCATTTTATATTCTTTGGCAAAAATGTGTACGCAATCGCTATCTTCCCATTTTTTTTTCTTGTTTAAAATGTGAAAGATCCCGTCAAGATTTTGGCAATGTTTTAGGGGTTTACTTATTTTTAAATTATTGTTATATTCATTGATACTCATATTATTATTTAATAAAATTCTAAGACTGAAAAAGAAACAGTCACTATCTAGATGTAAGTAACTATAGTAGTTACTTACATCTAGATACCTAAAAAATTGTTCGTAACTTTCACTACATTTATTTATTTTATCATAGCGATTGAATACGTTTGTATTGATTATAATTTGTTTATAAGTATCTTTTTTGCTTTTGTTAGGTGCAAATATCAAGGCAATATTAATTTTATTATTTTCATCGTCAACTTTCATGATTTCAGTTTCGTCATTTTCTAATTGTTCAATAATTTTATCTATACTTAAGCTTTTTTTGTTCTCAGAATTTATACAGATTCTTTTTTTGTGAATTATGGTTTCTGGATCTTTGTCTGTAAATTTTACGTCGAGTGATGCTTCAAATAAAATTTTTCCTTTGATGGAGTCAACAGTAGCTGGGTAATTTTCTGTAATCGTTTCCTTATTTGTTTCGGGTTGTGATTTGCTAATTGTTGTTTTACATTTTTTTGAATCAATTTCGATGTTCTTATCGGAAATAGAGTTTCTTAATGGACTGAATTTATTCATTTTATTATTTAATATATTTTTCGTTATTATTTTGTTATTATAATCGAATAAATTTTTATTTCTTGTATTTCTTTTTCTTTTTGCCATAAATAAAGGAGATTTTGAATAATTTTCTAGAGGGGGGCTATCATTTCCAGAATCAGATTTGTTTTTAAGATTAAATGTAACTATTCTTTGTATAGGATTAGGTTGTGATTTTAGTGAAATAATTTCATTAGTTTTTAAAGGTTTTAGAGTTAATTTTGATTTTTCCAAGTTTAAAATAGGGATTTTATTATTTGTTAAAAAGGGGTGGGAAATTTTTGGTATAGGGGTTTCTCTTGATTTTTCGATAGTTGAGCTTAAATTTTTATCTGTTTCAGGGATTGAAGTAATTTCTGTTATTTTTAAGGGTTCAAGTGTTTGTTTAACTGTTTTAGGGTTTAAAAAAATTTTTGGTTCTAAATTTTTAAAGTTAGTTGAAAAAGGAAAAGAATCTTCTAGTTTAAAAGTTAATTTTGATTTCTCAATGGTTAAACTAGGGGTTTTATTAATTGCTGGAAAATCAAGAATTTCTTTAGGTTTTTCAATACTTAAGTCTAAATCAGATTCGGTCTGAGGGATTATTTTTAATTTTTCAGAATTTGTAGTGGATTTTATTTTTGGCTTAAGAATTGATTTCGGTTTTTCAAAACAAAAATTTATTTCTGGTTCAGGGGTTAATTTTTCATTATTTGAAGTAAAGTCTTTTTCTAGGGTAGTATTTGAAAAAGGACTAAAATTTTCTGTATTATTTGGGGTTTCAAAAGGTATTGTGTTTGAAACGTTTATTTTATCATGATTAAGGTTTAAAATTGAAGGTAATGTTCTATTATAAAAGGTTTTCTGAATTGCATTTTTATAAAAAGTGTCAGAATCATAACTTAATTTTGGCCTAAACTCACTCGAGAATGGGCAGGTAACTAGTTTAAATGTTTTTCTGATTTATTTTCAGCAGTTAGGAAATTTTTTTCATTGTTAGAAGGGTTATTGGGTTGTTGAATTGGATTATTCATATTAGGAGGGAAATTCTGATTATTTCCATTTTGGAAGTAATTTGGAGCAACATTTTGGCTTTGGTCATAATTTTGGCCTTGGTTAGAATAATTATGATTTTGGGGAGGGAAATTTTGGTATTCCATCATATTTTGATTTGAATAATTTTGATAAAAGTTATTAGGATAAGAATTATTTGAAAAATTTTCTCTGTTAAAATTACGATTTCTATTATTACCGCGAAATTGACCGTGATTATTGTTATAGTTTTGGGGATTATTTGGGTTAAAATTTTGATTATTAGAGTATCCATTAAAATTTTGATATGAATTAGAATTTTGTTGATTATTTGGGTATTGATTAAAATTTTGATTAAATGGGTTATTTTTATAGTTTCGACCTCCTCTATTATAACTCTGATTATTATAATTATAACGATTATAATTGTTTCCTCTATTTGGTTGCCACCAAGGTGGTGGATAATTTTGGGGGTAATTTTCAAAAACAGGAGTTAAAGTTGTAATTGCAATATCGGGTTCTTGGGTTTCGGTAGGATGTTTAATTTTTCCTTGCTCAACAGATTTAAATAAATCTTTACATTGGGATATATCGTCACTATTACTTTTACAGAAAATACATTGCTTTTTTGAAGTTTCAGCGGCAGTAGCGCGTATACCTGCTGCATTACCCATTTCATTTTGTAATCTTTGTATTTCTAAAAATTGATTCATTAAATTGAATATTTCAAAAGTTGTGGCTGTGGTGACACTAGATTTGTCGTCCGTCGCATGGGAGTTTGATTCAGCTGGAATAACTGGTGTATGTTTTAATGTACAAAATTCATGTCTTTGTACAGAGCGACATCTACCTTCAAGGTTTACTGCAATATTAGCAGCTTCTCGTAAAGTTTTTGGTTGTTTTGAGGCTACTCTATATTCTGGAGGATTTCTTAATCCAAAAAGAAAGCATTCAAGGGCTTCAATACTAGTTCGCTTTTTCCATTGTTCTTTTTCGTTTGCGGTTAAGCTAACCGATGAATCATAAATTGCATGTAAAGCTTGTTCTAAATTTTGTACGCGTAGGGCGTAATCGGCGACTGTTTCGCCAGGATTTTGTTCAGCCTGTCTCATATCTAATTTAATAGTATCAGCGTCAGTGATACCTCCAAAACTTAATTTTAAATCTTGTAAAAAATTTTCTAAACTGGTGTAATTAGGAGCAATTCCTGCGTAAGCGTCGTATGCTCGGCCTTTAAGGCGACGAGGGATTGAATTTAACAAAAATTGTTCACATCCTGTTCCATATGTTTTAACAATGTCTTTCAAAACTTTGGAAAAAGCTTGTAGGGTTTGTGGTTGACCAGAAAAATCGGGTATATTTGCAATAGCAGTTATAAGTGGGACGGTATTATTTAATCTAGGTCTATTATTATTGTTGTTTGGTGGGTTTAGTACTGCATTATTACGATTTTGATCATTATTTTCAATTTCGTTCAAAATTTCGTTAGCTACTTCTAAATTTAGTGATCTTTCAGAGTTGATTATATTTGTCATTTGTTCGCGTTGTCGTAGCATTTCTAAATTGAGGCGTTCAAGTTCTTGGGCTAAATTGGCTACATCTATATTATTGGGCGGGTTAGTTTGAGGGCCGTCCATGGTTCGGTTTACTTCACTATTAATTGATTCAGTATCAGAAAATGTATCTCGCGGTTGTCGCCAGGAATTATTTTGCATAATAGTTTTACGAAAAAATTTACGAGATTGTTTATTTGTTTATAAGAATGATTAAAAAAAATTTTTTTTTTTTTGTAAAATTTTTGAAATGTCTCGGAGATTTAAGTAAAAAAATAATAAAATATTTTGAAGGTACTTACATTAAGATTGTAGTTATAGTAATAGTCCTGAATTCCATTATATTTTCCAATGATTTGTTGGATAGGTCCTAAAACTGCTTGGTAATGATAATAATAAAAAAATGAACAGCTTGGCTACGGCTTGGCAATATACAGCTTGGCTACAGCTTGGCAATATACAGCTTGGCTACAGCTTGGCAAAAATAATTTTTCAGAAACTGCTTACGAGGATGTAGATAAATTTCTTTAGATGGTATTGTGTGGTATAACGGCTTTAAAAAATTTCAATGATCTTGAGATTTTGATTGATTAGAGTTGATTTCTTCGTTGAGTTCGATAGTATAATTTACAGTCACTATTACTTTACTATTTGACTTGTTTGTTGATAGTATTTCGTGTTTTGAAATTTTAAATTTTTCTTTTACTTTTCCTTTACAGTTTTGGCAATTTGGATATTTGCAGGTATAATAGCGTTGGCCTTTCTTTGTCATATACTTTAAACGTTATCTTGATAGGAAATATGCTTTTGTTCCTTCTTACCAGCTTTCCTTTTAGGGAGCCACTTTATGTTACGTATCCTGAGGTTTTATCCAAGGGATACGTAAATATAAATAATTATGAATATATGAAATATAAGTTTATCCCGGGGATATTGACTGCCCCAGGTATTTAAATTAAGTTGGTATGGTTATTATTTGGTTGATTTATAGTTGATGTATTTGTAGATGAGTTCGAGTTCGATCTAAGCTGGATGAACCTAACCTGAGGTTAAGTTCTTAATTACAGAAGGAATTGTCACAATAATAACTGATAACTGATTTGATATATAACTTTCACTTTATTGATTATAAGTAAATATAATAAAACTGTCTAAGTCTTAAAGTCAAGTAATTAAAGGTAGAACTGTAATAGAGTGGTAAGACTCTAAACGAAAGATAGTATTCTAATAAGTGGTGGTCTATTAAGTGGTGGTACTCTGATGAGTATTTTGGGCGCCTGAAGGGCAATATATAATCTAATGTGAATCTGCCCATACTGCGAGATTTTGGGGGAGACGTACAATACAAAAAAGCGTCGGTCTCGTCATTTCCAATTAGCGAAGGCGTCCCTAATTATTACTAATAAGAATCGCGAGGTGGGATTTATGCAGTTTATAACGCCTATAAATCCCTCCTAATTTATGTCATAGCTTACTTTTGGTTCCACGCTATTGTGCTAGATCAGCATCAGCGGAAATGCACCTGCGGGTTCCTATATCGTCTGTAATATTAATACAGCTATCGGATATAGGTTTTACTATTTATATATATATATATATCAGATGTTAGGCATATCAATTTTGACCTACCATACGTAACAGTCGGCTGTCCTAGTTATGAAAAAATAAAAAAAAAAAAAAAATTTAGTTTTCGGCTGTCCTATTTATGAGAATATAAAAAAAAAATAATAATTTAGATGTCGGCATTTTTAGGTATGAAAAAATAAAAAAAAATAATTTGGATGTCGGCAGCCTTAGTTATGAAAAAATCGAAAAAAAAATAATTTAGATGTCGGCTGTCCTAGTTATGAGAAAATAAAAAAAAAATATTTTAGATGTCGGCTGTTCTATGTATGAAAAAATTTAAAAAAAAAATTGGTTCTACGTAGTTTTTTTGCTATTTCTCTTCAATGAATGCATTAAATAAAAAACCAAACAAAGTTCCTTTAGAACATCGTTTATTAAATAGAATGCAATTAGGTTTTTACATTTTGATACAATCCATTTTAAAATATGAAGTGATGAAAATTACCACTTTTTACGTTTTTAAATATTGAACTTCTTAGCTTTAAACAGTTGTAACTCGAAACGGTGAGCTCTAATTAAAAAAAAAGAAAACGTCAAATCGATAGCATTTTTTCCAAGGAATAATTTGCACTAGAATTTGTCTCAAAAAATCTCTTAGATCCTGAGAAAAAACAGTTTTAGTGAAAAAAAAATATAATTTTTTACCTTTTCGATCACTAACTTCTGAGATTGATTTCTCGAAATCATTTAATTATTTTTTAAAAATAAAAAAATCGGTTGGGGGTATTTCTTCAAGGATTAATTTAATTAATTTAATTAATCAATTTCATGTATTTTCGTCCATACAATTCTTCATAAATGGATATTGAGTAAAATCGAAAATAATAAAATTTTTCAATTATTTCATTTTAATATATATAGGATTTTTTTACCAAAAATTTTTTTATTAAAAAAATCTCAAACCCCCTTTTATTTTTTTTAATTTGGATGTAATACCTCACTCATTTCCATAAAAGTACTTATACTTGAAAGTATGGTTTTTACTTGATATCTCGAATCTAATACTTAATTTTTTGAAAATTTTTTTCCTAAAATTTTTTTCACAAAAAAATACAAAAAATACGAAACTTTTTTTTCTTTTTGGACGTAGTGCCTAATTTATTTCCATGGAAGTACTAGTTTTAAGAACCTCGTTTACAGTATTTTTTTGGAACTGATACTGAATTTTTTCAAAATTTTTTTCTCAAAATTAAAAAAAAAGAAAAATAAAAAAAATTGCAATATTTATTTTTTTTTTTTGGTGTAATACCTCATTTAATTCTATGAAAGTACTAATATTTTAAAATATTGCAACTAGTGATATTTCAAAACCATTATCGAATTAAGACCTAATTTTTCTCTCCAAAAATTTGTTTATTAAATTTAAAAAAATTATTATAAAAAATTTCAATTTATTAAAATTTCAATTTCAAAATACTTTTTTTTTTTAATTTGGATGTAATACCTCATTCATTTCCATAAAATTACTTATATTTGAAATTATAATTTTTACTCGATATCTTGAATCTGATAATTAATTTTTTGAAAATTTTTTTCTCCAAAATCTTCGTCACAAAAAAATACATAAAACACCAAATTTATTTTTCGTTTTGGATATATCTAAGTTTTAGAAATTTAGTTTATAGTAATTTTTTGTATCCGATCACAATTTTTTTTTTATTTTGATATAAATTATAACACACAAGAAAGAGTGATGGAAATCTTGCCTCTTTTTGAGTTCCTCGGATTATTTTGTTCGTTGCTATGTTTATTTATGTATGCAGCTTAATGAAATTATAAACAATAATAAACAGCCTAAAAATATTAAATGGTTATGTTTGCATTTTAAAATTAAGATTTAAAAGTTATATTGGCATTTTTTAAAGAATCAAACAATTTAAAAATCTTGACGCAATTAATGTGGTTATTTTTTTTTTACAAAATATTATTATTATTATTATTATCATTGTTGCAGAAGATTGGTCAAATGCAAGAAGTACACTGAGAAAATAAATTATAAGAAATTATTATAAATTCTGGTAAAAACTCCTATCTTTTTATAATTTTCGCATCGTTACCAACCATTTCTTTGACCAAACAAAAAAATCATGTTACCCAATATTTTAATTATTAAGGGATAAATATATATTCTAATAAAATAAAATTTTATAAAACAAAATAAAATTAGCTTTTTTTATATTTGTCTCTTTTTAATTATGCAAAAATGATTTAAAATCCATTAACGCCGGCGCGACCAATCCATGGGCGCTAGAATTTTCACTTTAATAACAAAATGATCTTAATAATCTACTTTACCAGCTACTAAAAACGAAAAATGTATGTATAATTGCATGGTTTTAATCAATAATATTTGTTGTAAATTAAGATTACAGCCCATTGTTTGAGGAACCTCAGTGCCAGCTAGTTGGCAGGGTATTTTTTATTTATTTACGTATCTTTTATGCATTAAATAAGTTTTAGTATAAAATTTTATAAGAGTATAAAATTTCTATAAATTTTGAGCTTTTAATTTTTTTGTTTAAAAATTTATTAAAAAAATCAAAAATTATAGCAAAAATTATTAACTTTTGGAATTTTCCTAACAACACTAATGTAAAATTTACTTATTCTTAAACCCTGATACCTCAAAATTTGTACTACTGTCAAATATGAAACTTATATTTTTGGATTTATGAAAAATTTTTTTAGCTAATTGTATAAATCTTTATTAATTATAGAATTAATTATTACTCTCATATTACCAAGAGAATTCACCCGCGCATCGGACTGATAGGTATTTGTGTATTCAAATCTTTATTTTTAATTTTTTATTTTATTCCCCATCTTTAAATTTTTATTTGGTTTAGTTGTGATTTGGCAACTGTTTTTGCAATTTTAGTCGTTTGGTTTTTATATTTTGGACATTTTAAATAAAAATTTATCATTTTCTATAAATTTTTCTATACAATAAACTAAAATTTTAAATTTTAATTTTACCCTTATAAATCAATTTATTTTTAGTTTAATATGTCTCAATTTAAACTAAATGGCAGTATATGGATGTATGTTCTGAATCAGGATCTTGTATGGGTGAAGTTGAAATACAAGCTTTTTGTTTAAAATATAACGAATTAGTGGAATTACATATTAATAGAATTGGTGAAAACATTAAATATTATGGTAATCAATCAGCTTCAACTAAATATTATTTATTAAGAACAGGTCAATATGATTATGGTCATTATGAGGTATTATTATTATCTAATATTCAATTATTAAATTCTAACATTAAAAATAAACAAATAATAAATAATATAAATAATCCAAACCTCTTAAATGAAATAAAAAATATAAATTCTAAAGTTAAAATTCAAAAAGAATCGTCGAATATTAAAGTATCTAATAATATTAATTTTAAGAATAAACGGTTAAAAACTCAATTTTCACAAGCAGATATTATTTTTGATGTAGAATTTAATCAAAATCCATTTGGTTATGTTTGTGACGTTTGCCAAAGAATATGGTTTAAAAATGATTTAAAAGATATTCCCCGTATAAGCA
Source organism: Anagrus nilaparvatae (assembly GCA_022575985.1). Classification (NCBI taxonomy): domain Eukaryota; kingdom Metazoa; phylum Arthropoda; class Insecta; order Hymenoptera; family Mymaridae; genus Anagrus; species Anagrus nilaparvatae. Next base: position 34,592,636 of record JAKSXM010000007.1, read on the forward strand.
AAAAATTATTACAAAATGAATTTCCTAAAGAAACTGTAAATAATTTCAAAATATGTAAAACTTGTTATCAATCTTTAAATAATAATAAAATACCAAATTTGTCTCGATCAAATGGATTTTATTATCCAGAAATGCCAAAAAATTTAAAAAAATTGGATAATATAAGTGAGCGTTTAATATCTCCGAGAATTCCATTTATGCAAATTAGAAGATTTAAATATGAAATATATAGTAAAAAAATTATTGGTCAGATCGTAAATGTTCCTGTTGATGTTGATAATATGGTTAATGAATTACCAAGAAATTTAGACGATGATTACACCTTCAACGTCCACATAAAAAAAACTTATTACATAAAACCACATATTTGGAAGGATGTGTAAATAAATCTTTAATAAAACAATGGCTACGATTCTTGGTAAAAACGCCTTTGTATAAACAGTATAAAGTAAAAATAAATAAAGAATTTTTAAAAAAAGAAAGTACTATAATTGAAAATGTTGAAAACATTGAAGAAACTGATGAAAATATCAATATTAAGGATTTATTAACAGCCCAACAAAATACTTTAATTTGGTCGGAAGATAAGTATTTGACAATTGCTCCTGGGCAAAATTCTGTACCAATTAGTATTTTGTTTGATCAACACGCAGAAGAATTATCATATCCTAGTATATATTTAGGTTATCCTAGATCATATAATCCAAATTTAAAAATTTCTTGGTTTCAAATGGCTACAAGTGAGATAAGGAGATCAGATAGAAGAGGGGTGACCCCCGAACACATTTTATACATGGCAATGAAAATGATGAGATTACGTATAAACGAAGGTTTATATTCAGCATTTAAAATAACTGGAAATACAGAAAAAATAACGAAAAAAATGATCGAAGATAAAAGTTTCATTGAAAAATGTGTAGATAAAAATCTTTCTTATCTTAAATCTACTCCAAATTCTGTTCATTACTGGCTGCAACGAAAAAAAGATCTATTATCAATGTTAAGGCAATTAGGTAAACCAACAATGTTTTTAACTTTAAGCTCATCAGAACACCAATGGCCTAACCTTTTAAATACTTTATATTTTTTAAAATATGGAAAAATGTATGAAGGAGATATTTTAAAACTATATGGAATTGATAAATCTATTTTAATAAACGACGACCCAGTTACATGTAATTTAGTTTTTAATAAATTAGTTAAAGTTATATTGCATATTTTGAAATCTATTTCGCATAGTCCATTCGGAAAATATTATGTAAAGGATTATTTTTTACGAGTTGAATTTCAAAAACGCGGAAGTCCACATGTACATATATTATTATGGCTTAATAATGATCCTAAAGAAATAATTAGTGAAAATATGCCGAAAACTGTAGAGTTAATTAACACATTATGTTGTTTGGAAACAGAAAATAATAATCAATTTCATGCACATACCTTTACATGTTATAAAAAAAATAGTAAATTTTGTCGATTTGACATTCCTTTTTGGCCAATGTTTGAAACCAAAATATTATTGCCTTTAGCAAAAGATGATAAAAGACGAAAAAATTTAAAAGAAAAGTATATTAGAATGAAATTTAATTTAGAAAATAAAAATTATGATAATATTAAAAGTTTTTTAAAAGATAATAATGTAAATACAGAATGTGATTATTTAAATATAATAAGATCTGGAATAACACGTCCAAGAATTTTTATGAAAAGATCTATGAATCAAATTTTTGTTAATAGTTCTAATTCATGGATATCCAAAAAATTGAATTCTAACATGGATTTACAGTTTGTATTAGATGAATATTCATGTGCTGCATATGTTTCAGAGTATATAAATAAAACTAATAGAGGAATTTCAAATTTACATCATGAGTTAATTAAAATGAAGGAAACATTTCTAGACAAAGATTATAAAGAATTACTAAAATCTGTTAGTTTACAAATGTTAAACAGCGTTGAAATATGCACACAAGAAGCGGCATGGTATTTGTTGCGACTTAATATGTCTGAATTTAGTAGATCAATCGAATACATACCAACAAGTTGGCCCCATGAACGTCAAAAAGATAAAAAAACTGGTAAACAAATGAAAGCCGACAAATTGAGTGATAATTCCACAAATATTTGGAAAAAAAATATAATACAAAAGTATGAACAAAGACCAAATGATTTATCTTTTATCTGTTTGGCTGAATTTGCAGCGAATTATGCTATGGATTCTACTAAAAAATATTATAAAAGAAAAATACCTAAAATTATTCGTTATAGAAATTATGAAATTAGTAACGTATATGAATATAAACGAGAATCAGTAACTTTATTTTTTCCTTTTCAAAATGAAGAAATTGACTTATTAGATTGTAATAAATTTTTAGATATTTATAATGATAATGAAAAAATTATTTTAGAAATGAGAAAAGTTTTTGAAAATAATATGGATCTGGAGAAAACTATTAATTTATGTAAAAAATATTATTTAGATTATGAAGAAGATAATATGAAACAAGAAGAATATTTAGTAAGCAAAGAAATTGATGATAATTTTTTTTATAATTTAAATAATGATAATGATTTAAATTATATCCCACATAATAAAAAAATTAATTCTATAATTAAAAAAAAGGAAAATGTAATGAGTAAGAAAGAATACTGTATTCAAATGCGGAAAGCTAATATAGAACAAAGAATTCTAATTTTAGAAGCAATTCATAGATTACATGATAAAAATTCAGAACCTTTACAAATTTTCATTTTCAGGACAAGCTGGTACTGGTAAAACATTCACATTAAAATTACTTATGGAAACGTACAATCGATTTTCATTGAATCATACCTCTATATATAATTCATTTATTGCATGTGCTTCTACAGGTAAAGCAGCTACTGCTTTTAGAGGAACTACAGTTCATTCGGCTTTTAATATTAGCTTTTCTAATACTGATAATATGAAAGATGAAATGCTTTTTTTATATAGATCATGTTTTAAGAACGTAAACGTTATAATTATTGATGAGATAAGCATGCTAAGTGCAGAAATATTATTACTTATTCATAATCGATTACAAAAAATTACAGGTAATTTTATTGATCCATTTGGAGGTATGAATATTATATTGTGTGGTGTAAATCACCAATTAGACAATTACCTCCTATTAATGCAACACCAATTTTTAAAAGAATTAAGGGTTCAAATTTGTGTAATGAAATGTTATGGCAAAGTTTAAAATATTATCCATTGAACTTAGTAGTTAGACAAAAAGATAAAATATTTTCAGATATATTAAACAAAATTGGAAATGGTTATAAATTAGAAAAATCAGAAATAAAAATTATTGAAAATAGGTTTATTAATAAAAAAACTAAAAAAAAAATTACTTCAAATGTACGTTTATTTTCAAAAAATAAAGAAGTTTTAGATTACAATAAAAAATATATAAAATCTCGTGGTAAGGTAAAATATCAAACAGCTGCTGATACTTATTCTGGATATGAAGATAAAAAAAAATTACAACAATTAAGAGATATAGTACATAAAAAAAATTCTACTATGACTGGTGGTTTACCGTACTTAATATCATTGTTAGAAGACTGTCCTTATTTATTAACAACAAACCTTAATATACCTGATGAGTTAGTTAACGGATCTATTGGTTTATTGAAGTATATTGAATACGATAAAGACCAAAATATTATTAGGTTATGGTTGCAATTTCCAAATTCTAATATTGGACAGTTGACTAGATTGAAAAATAAAAAATATTATGTTAACAAACCACATATAAATAAACATTGGATACCAATTAGTAAACAAAAATTTACAATAAAATTTAATGATAAACATTGTAAATGTAAGCGCATTCAATTTCCTTTAATAGAAGCTAACGCAATAACAATTCATAAAAGTCAAGGTGGAACATATGAATCAATCGTTTATGAATATTCAAAGACACATTCTCAACAACATGTTTATGTAGCATTATCAAGAGTAACATCTTTGAATGGATTATATTTGACAAATATAAATAAAGATTTTAAATTTTATCATTATAAAGAAAATATTAATGAAGAATTACAAACAGAATTTAGAAGATTAAATAATCATATTTTACCAACAATATATAAATCATGTTCAATATTTCTAAATACTGATTCTTATAAAGCATTAACATTTGTTTTATTGAATATACAAAGTCTATATGCACACAAAAAAGATATATTATGCGATGAAAATCTCACAACTCCAAATATAATAGCTTTAATAGAAACATGGATAGAAGGTAATCAAATTCAGTTAACAAACTATAGCTGTATTTCATATTTTAAAAGAGAAAACCAAAAAGCATCTGGTGTAGCAATTTATGTAAAGCAGTCATTTGTTCTATATAGTAAAGTACTTCACTTTTCAAATAAAACAAATAGACATCTAGAAATTGGAGACATTTGCGGAATAAAAATGTATATTAATAGTAGTGATATATATTTTATATTAATATACATATCTAACAATTCAACAAAACAAAACATTAAAAAATTTATACAAAAATATTTAAACATCTTAAATTCTAGTAATTATATATCATCAAAAATTATAATTTGTGGTGATCTAAATTTAAATCTAAGTTGTGAAGAGAATAAAGATTTTATTATATACATGAAAAAAATATATAATTTGGAAATAAATACAAACATAAAAAAACCAACAACTTTAAGTGATACATGTATTGACATAATATTTTCAAGAAATATAACTTTGGATTTATTTAATTACATAACATATTTTACACTCCATAGACCAATTTTTGGCAAACTAAAATTATAAACCAATGCATTTTTATTAAATTTTGTTATATATTCATATAAACCTTTTTTTTAAACTTAATGCTGTTCATTTTGTTCATTCTGTATCTAAAATAATATATCTTTAAATTGATCTTAAAATTAATTAAATTAATTTAAATTGGAAAAATTTGGTTCTTCTTTTTAAATTTAATAAATTTAACGCTTTTTTTTTAAATAAAACAAATTAGTATTTCCTTGCTACATTTGAATAAAATAAATTTAATCTTCCTTTATAAATTTGGATAAATTTAAACATAATAATATAATCGATAAAATAAAATTAATAATTTTATAAAATCGTAAATCATTTTTAAAAAAAATTAATTTTAAAATATGATTTGATAATCATTGAATATGTAGCAAAAATCTATTTCTTTGTTTGACGCAAATAACAGTGGATTAGGTCTATTGGAGAAACCACTATAAAAAAAAAGCGCTTAGTTATTTACCTCAAAGGTGGTGTGGAAAAAATAACATTAAAAATAAAACATAAAGTTGATCCACTACCTTTAGAACGGCCGGCTATAACGAGACGATAATTGACGTGTCTTTCGCATCTGAAGGCCTGAGCACAAGAGTGAATAACTGGCACGTCATGGAAGATTTTACAGCGAGCGACCACCAATATATTTCGTTTGGAATCCAGCATGAACGACAGCCCCCTGGCGAGGCATATAGGTCGAAATCAAGAGGTTGGAACCTCAATAAGCTGAATAAAGAACGATTCATAGAAGTTTTATCGTTGGGACAAGGGGCAATTCTAGCGAATCCCCGCAGAGTAGGAAGTGAGGAAGACGCGGATAAACTAGTATTCGAAGTAATGACGGTGCTTAAGAAAGCCTGTGATGCTTCCATGCCTCGAAAAAGGTTCAATGGAAAGAAACCACTTGTGTACTGGTGGAACCCAGAAATTGCAGAGCTCCGCAGACAAAGCCACAAGACGCGAAGAAGAGCGACTAGAGCAAAGTCCCGCGGAGAAGCAAGTTAAGCGATCCTTAAGGCAGGCGCTCAACGTCAGCAAAATTCGCTGTGAAAGGAAGCTATGTATTGAAGTCGACAACGACCCCTGGGGATTTGGCTTCAAGATAGTTATGAAGAAGCTGAGGGGCTTCGCGGCCATCTCGCTAATGGACAAAGAGGAGGCAAAAACAGTAGTTGATGCCCTATTCCCGACGCACCTGACAAGAGTGGATCAAGAGGATAACACCAATGTAGAGGATATCCCGGACTTTACGCAAGAAGAGCTGTTCGCTGCCGTGAACTCCCTTAGAAATAAGAAAGCTCCCGGCCCAGACGGTATACCAGCCGAGATTATAAGATTAGCTGCACACGAGTGTCCATCATTGATGCTAAGGATGTACAACACAGGCGATAGAAAAAGGCAATACTGGTACTTATCAGCAAAGGAAAAGGTGATCCTACACTCCAATCCTACTGGCGACCACTAGGACTTTTGGATACAGCGGGAAAAAGTTTCGAAAAGATGCTGCAATGTCGTATCTTAAACGCTGTAGAAGCAGCAGGAGACTTATCTCCTCGACAATACGGCTTTAGACGGGGGCGGTCCACCATTGGGGCAGTGAAGGAGGCCGTTGACGCGATAACGAGGGCCCAAACGGGTAATCATTACTCTCGTAAAATTACTCTTTTGGTTACCCTTGATGTCAAGAATGCATTTAACTTGGCAAAGTAGACAGACTTCCTGCAAAGACTGAGTGACTTTGCAGTACCCAAATATTTGATGCGGGTAATGAAGAGCTACCTAAGGTACCGAGTACTTTTGTACGAGACTCTACAAGGTAAAAGGAGTAAGAAAGTGACAGATGGCGCGGCTCAGGGTTCGGTACTGGGACCTGACTTATGGAACATTTCTTATGATGGTATCTTGAGGCTGGAGCTAGCGGATGGCTGCTAGGTAAATACAAACATATGGATGGAAGAGCATAGATTAAGTCTTGCAGCTGCTAAGACAGAGATCGTAGTGTTTACGGGGAAGCAAATTCAAACTTTCATCCCGATACGAATCGACGAGGATACTGTCATAGAGACTAAAAGGTTCGTTAAATATCTAGGGATAACTCTGGACACGAAGCTGACTCTCAAAGGGTCAAGAAGGCAGATACCACGACGCAAGCCCTGAGCAGGCTGATGTCAAATATGAACGGCCCGAAGTCCAGCAAGAGGAAGCTACTAATGTTTGTAACTCACTCCATCCTATTGTATGGAGCAGAAATTTGGGGGAAGGCGTTAGACAAGGATATGTATGCGAAAGGCGTAATAAGAGTTCTGAGGGTTTCTTGCTCGTACAGCACTGTCTCGGAAGCGGCATCCCTTGTGATCGCAGGCATTATCCCAATTAAGCTCCTCGCCAAAGAGCGTAAACTTATTTACGATACAAAAAATGAAGGCGACGTCGACCGTATTAAAGCGGAAGTTAGGAGGGATGTGATGTTGGAGTGGCAGACGCTCTTGAAGAATCTCACAGATAGCGCATGAACCAGGCGTCTCATAAAAGATGTCGCTCCATGGATCCAGAGAGAACATGGGGAAGAGAATTACTTCTTGACCCAGTTTCTCAGTGGACACGGGCTTCTTCAGTCCTATCTCTTCAGGATGGGCAAAGTTGGAAGCTCCGAATATGTGTTCTGTCCCGGCGAACACGATGATGCGTATCACACGTTCTTTCGTTGCGATCGGTGGGTGATCAAAAGGAGGGAATTTGAGGCGGAAATAGGTGACATTGCGCCTGACAATGTCGTTGAAAGAATGCTTTAAAATGAAGAAGGATGGAGTGCTGTTGCAAGGTTCGTGGAGGATATTCTGCGAACTAAAAAGCTATTGACGACACCCTAACTAGGAGCCGTGTGTAGGAGCGACCGAGATGGACGGTTCTTGCACGCGGCACCAAAGAGGGGACGATGTAGGACGTACAAGGATATCTATTTATTTATTTATTTATATACTTATTTATTTATTTATTTATAAACTTACGTATTTATCTAGTTGACGACACGGTGAAATAACAAGAAGGAGAAAGAAAGGATCTGCAGGATGAAAGTATTAATGGATGGAACTTCAACCAAAGAAGATACATGGCCTTAAGTCAACCCGATGTAATGTGATGAACGGTTCGGGCTGACTTGTATAAGGTATGATGAGGGGTGAGTTTCGTCGGTAAACATGGGGCAATACATTCATTGCAGAGTGCCTTGCCATCATGGAGTCCGGCACTGTTCAGAACACCGGGTTCTGTTCGTGCGTAACGCATTCTCACCTTTCTGCCAGTGTGCAAAAAAAACAAAAAAATTGTAATGAAATAATTATAACGAAATAAATGTTGCCAAATAGATGAATTAATTTTTACTTAGATGAAAAATTTATATTAAATATTAAATGAATTTTGTGAATCGCACGTATATAAGCAAATAAATTTATGCGAAAATTGAACAAAAAATCGTAAAAGAGACTATAATATTATCTAATAAAAAAATTAAAAATTTTTTTTTTGATCTTTCTCTAAAACAGAGTTAAATTATTTTTTTTACTTTCACGCTTAAATAAAAAGTGCATGAAAACGCAAAAACTAAAAAGTTATTTTATGCAATTCAAAAAATTAATAATTTTATAATACATAGAGATTGTTTTTATAAAAATTAATTATAGATTATTAAAAAATAAAAAAATTTTCTTATTTTCTGTAAACTCAGAAAAATTTACAAAGTTTAAAAGTAAATTAAACAAATTAAAATAAAAGAACAATAAATAAAAAGCATACAGAATGAAAATGTACTAAACAAATAAAAATGTCAATTCTTTATAATTATAAATATAAATTTTTTATAATTATGAATAATGAAATAAATTTTTATAAAAAATACTGCACAAGCTTCACTGAAGATAGTAGCTCAGATGAAGGTCCAAATAATTCAGATTACTGTAGCTGAAGTAGTGATAGTAGTAGTAATAGTTATAAAAAATACAAGACTAGAAATTTTTATCGAAGAAAAAGCCTATACTTCTAATAGAAATATAATTTGATTTTATAAGAAAAAGGAATTCTTAAGAAAAAGCTTACTGAAAATTTTAGCATGTAATAACAAACATGAAAATAATAAAATAAATAAAAAAAATGAAAGGTTTAAGAATTATCACAATTAAAAATTCAATATTAAAATTAAATTTCACTAATATTAAAAGGGTCTGGTTATTGAGATTAGAATAGTCAAAAAATCTTAATGAACACACTGTTTTATTATCTACATTATAAAATAAAAAATAATTGATAAATAAAGTTAAAGTATAATAATAATAATAATAATCTTTATTTTGAAAAACAAAAATAAAGTATGTGTAGTTTTAGTTTGCATAAGTGGAAACCCTACTACTTATGAATCTTTCTTAATTTTTTCTTAATCAATTTGTGCTAAAAAAATTCCTCTAACTCATAATTTGATTTATTTTATATATAGGATTAGTTCGGTTGATGGTGATTATTTTATATTTGACTTTGAAATAAATAAATTATCAGCTACTTTATTTAAAAAGTTTTAGCCAATATAGCGTAATTTTATGACCCTCTAGGATGGCTAGCCATAGCTTGAATTATAATTACAGCTAACTAATTACACTAAACTAGAATGGGATGAAAAATTACCCGATGAGTTAGAAAATGAATTTTTGGTTTGGTATAATGGTACTCTAATTTTAAAAAATATTAAAATTCTGAGATGGTTATATTATACACCTGGAGCTAGATATGAGCTGTATGGATTCGCAGATGCATTAAAAATGGCCTATGCAGCTTTTACCTATCTTAAGGTTATAATTCTTTGCTTATCAAAGAAAAAAGCACCAACAATTTGTCTATCTTGTCCAAGCAAAATTTAAAGTAGCCCCTATAAACCGTTAAAAATGATACCAAGGTTAGAACTTAGCGTAACATTTTTATTAACTAGATAAGCAGTCAAAGTTCTTAGGGCTTTAAATTTAAATGTTGTTTAACTATGATAATTCTATGATAATAACAAAAAATTGGTATTAAACTTTTTTAAATAGCAGAATACAATATTTCATAAGATATAAAAATATGAATATCTCCATTGTTAAAAAAGAACAAAGTTTTCTATAAGAGATATTCCTAATCTTATATGTGGAAGTAGTTATGCCATAAATAAGTCAAATTTAAAACAAGTATCAGTAGGAATTTCTCTATGTAGAAAAGAATTTGTAACTATTGTACAAATATTAGGAACATCTTCTAAAACTATAAATTTTGATTCCGAAAGTTGGATTGAATTTACCCACTACTTTGATGTTATAACTGCATACTTTGGAGATAGTATTGCATTTGAAAAGTATGGAAATCCTGTAAAAATATATTGTACAGGTTTTGATATTTGTTTTACGAATTCTTATAATAAAAAAGCCATCATGATTGAAGAAAGACCAAATGTTGCTAGAAATGGACCTTTACTTAAAAAAAGAAAGTTTTCTACAATTCCTACTATGATTATGCAGGAAACTACATTTGAAGGTATAAAAATAGTTGAAAACATTGTTGCCACTAAAATTGATATGATCTTTCAATTAAAAGAAAATTGTAAAAAAATTTTGGATAGTGTTATTCATTATTTTGTCGAATTACAATTTGATCAACATTCTTTAATAATTCCATCCTTTTACAAAGATATTTATATCTTCCAAAAACTCTGTTATGAGAGAGCTATAGATATCGAAGATTTTATTGGTATATATCACGAAGAAAATTCATTAGTGCAATATCATAATCGTTTGATTCTTAGAGAATTATTATCATTCTGCGTAAACAAGATGAGAAATATTTTAGAGGAACGAATTCATAAGGAAACTCAAATTGAAGAAGAAAAAATGGAAGACATTTAATTGATTTGTATTATTAAATATTAATTAAATAAAAACTTTTTTAACTAAACCGATTCTTTTTATTTTCAAATATTTTCCATATCTTAAACCAATTAATAATCCTAAAATAAAAATAAAAAAGGAATAAAATAAAAAGGAGAAATAAATAAAATACAACTTTTTTATTTTAAAAATTTTTTATTTTTAAAAATACATTTATTATTTTTTTATTTAACTGAAAAAGTACATTTTTTAGATACACATGTTTGAAAATATAATCCTGTTCCTGTAGAAATATCCAGAGGATGTTTGCTGATAAATTTATTTTTTTTCTTCAGTTTTAAAGTTAGAATTTGCTTGTAAAGTTTTAATACATGTTTATCGTTTTCTTTAAAAGATTTAGAAAATATTTTTTCAATTTTTTTCATACTTTTATTTTGTTGCATATAATATAAAAATACTATACAATATTGACCACAAACTTTTGTATCAAATCCTTGTATTTGTTTTTCATTCCACTCATATCTTGCACAGTTTCTTTTAATTCTATTAATATAATAAGATACATATGGAGGCATCCCATAACTATCAAAATAATATCCGTAACCATTTTTATCTATATAAAGAGCAACCGAATGTTCTCCTGGTTTCCAATGTTCTTGCGTATTCATTATAATTGCTGAAGGAAATCCTAAAGTTAAAGGAATGTGGTCAGAGGCAAATACTCCAACCGTTTTTCCATTTAACCCTTTCATTGCTCTTTCAAGTTGTAGAGTATTCATTTTATGTATTATAATCAACAGTAATTTCACGATTTGAGTCAATTTCAATAACGCTGTCGTATTCTGCATAAATTAAACAATTTTCAATTATCAGCGCGAACTTGCGACGCATGAAATATTGAGCTGCAGAACAACGACGAACGAAATTTATTACTAAATTGTAAAAATAAAGTTAGCAAAATTATGTTAAAAAAGTTTTTTGGCTAAATTAAAAGAAAAATTTGTGGTAAGTAGAATTAAAATTTTTAGTTTATATTTTGCCAAGTGGCTACAAAATAAGAATTATAATACTGTTTTTTTTTTAAATAAAATAATGTCTAGTAGTAAAATTTGATAAGTTATAAATGGCTTTGACATTATTTAAGCTAAATACAATAATAAATAAATTATTAAAACATATATACAAACTTTGGAGTTCAAAATTAGATTAATACTAATTAATTAAAATTGAAAAGTTCTAGATTATAAATGAACTCTAAATTATTTGATTTTACAGTACAACATTAAGAAAAATAATAAAAACAATAACAATGAAACACATAATACTGCGAATAATACACATAAAGAAATAGTTTCTGTTGATGCACAGGCGTTATCTACAAATTCATGACAATTAACTACCCAACCACTTTTAGCAACGGCTATTGTAAAAGTGTGTTCAAATGATGGGTTTGAGATATTGGCGAAAGCGCTAATCGATCAATGTTCTCAAGCGTCATTCATTACTACATCGTTATTTAAAAAGTTGCATCTTAAAAAACACAAAGCTCAATTATCAGTATCAGGTATAGGTGGTAAAAGTGAGTTAATATGCTCTTAAATAGTAAACTTTGATGTAAAACCTCATTTTTACTCGGATTATGTGCTTAATGTGGAAGCTTTTATCATACCTACTATTTCTTGTTACTCACCTAAGTTGAATATTAAAGTTCGAAATTTTGCTCACATAAAAAGCTTACAGCTTGCTGACCCATTATTTGCTAAAAAAGGTCGAATTGATTTATTGTTAAGCACTACTTGCCATGCTTCGCTAATTAAGGATGAAATTAAAAAAGGCAAAGAATATGAACCCATTGCTACAAATTTAAATTTAGGTTGGATAATTTCTGGAAATCCGGGTAAGGGTTCTAATTCTTGTGTTTTAATAGCTGATCTTCGTGATATTTCTGATATCTCTTTTAATTTAGAAAAATTTTGGCAACAGGAAGAAATATCAATTTCTCCTCGAGCCCTGTTAACCCCAGATGAGCAGGCATGTGAGGACTATTCTATCAATACACATTCTCGAAACCCAACTGGTCGTTATATTGTTTGCTTGCCATTCAAAAATCTAGATACAAAAACATTGAAATTTAACGGCTCTTTTCAAAATGCGAAAAAAGTTTTAGATAGAATGGAAGCAAGTTTTAAAACAAACCCTGAATTTGCTCAGGCTTATCACAAATTTATGAAAGATTATGAAACCTTAGGTCATATGGAACCCTCTGATGCTATCTTATCATTTTTATTGCATTTTTTTTGCCACATCATGGCATATTAGGTCAAAATCGGAAATTTCGTTCAGTTTTTAACGGTTCAGCTAAGGACTATGATAAAATATCAATTAATGACTTATTACATTGCGGAATAAAATTTGCTTCCAGACTTAGCTGAACTGCTCATTAACTGGATGAAATATAAATTTGTTTTTGTTTCTGATATTGAACATTTGTTCAGGCAAATATTAGTTCATCCTAAAGATAGAAAATATCAGCAAATTTTATGGCGATACAGTGACTCTGAAAATTTGCAATCTTGGTCACTCAAAACCGTCACTTATGGGATGATTAGCAGTCCCTACCTTGCAAATCGAGTAATAAGACAGTTAGCGTTGGACGAAGGTCACCGTTTTCCACTTGCTGTCAATATTTTAAATAATGAGACATATATGGATGATACATTATCAGGTGGTCATTCACTTTCTGAAGCTTTACAAAAGCAGTCGGATCTGATACAAATTTGCAAGGTGGGTGGCTTCTCCTTGCATAAGTGGATGGCGAATACGCCAAAGTTGCTAAATTTTCCAATACAAATTTGTGCAGAGACTAAATTGTCTAATTCTTGCTTTAACTTATTAGGTTTGAATTGGTGTCCAAACACTGATCATTTTACCTTTGATTTCTCATTAGACAATTTAAAGACTGACCTCACAAGAAGACAGGTACTTTCTTCTATTGCTAAACTTCTTGACCCCCTTGGTTGGCTTGCGCCAGTAGTAATAACAGCTAAAATCTTTTTGCGAAAACTTTGGAGGGAAAAGAATCCTAAGCTTGAATGGGATACTAAATTACCTGTCTCCTTGCGAGATGAGTTTGTAAAATGGTACAGTACTCTAAATGAGATTAAAACTATAAAAATTAAAAGATGGCTCAAATACGTCCCTGGAGCAAAGTATGAACTCTACAGGTTTGCTGATGCATCTGAACTTGCTTATGGTGCTAACAATTTTAACAATACCCAAATTAGAGTTAAATGCCGCCCATTTATTAGTTAAATTAACAGTAAAAGTATTAAGTGCTTTAAAATTAGATTCTGTTAGTATTTATTTGCATACTGATTCAACTGATGTATTGTATTGGTTGAAAGAGCATCCTTCTAAATGGGAACGATTTGTAAAACATCGTTGCTCTGCTATACATACTTTGCTTCTGGAGGCGTTTTGGCGCCATGTTAAATCTAAGGATAATCCGGCTGATTGTATTTCTAGAGGTTTGCCTCCTGATCAATTACAGGATTTTTCTCTTTGGTAGGAAGGGGGAGTAATGGTTAATGAACCAATAAATCTCGACAACAGCATCTTGAGTAAATCAGTAAATTTACTTAATGTTGACTGTCATACTACTTCTACAAAGGAAAAATCTAAAATAATTGTATGGAATTTGTCGACCAAATTCCATACAATTTTTCGTTGCTAAAACTCCTAAGAATCACAGCCTATGTACTCAGGTTTATTGATAAAATTTACTATAAAAGTAAAATCCAATTGAAACAAAAATCTTATTTATTTAATAGTCAATGGTTCAAGGTAAAATAATATTATCAATAATTTCTGTGGAAAAAAATATGAATTATAATATTATTTTTATGTTTTTTTAAAGTTAGGTTAGGTTAGGTTAGGTTAGCTTAGGTTAAATAAATATCATTTCTATACTAACCTTGTGAAGAAATTGGAATATCCTCCATAGTAACATCATGTCCTTCCTCTTCTTCAAAAATCAACTCTCTGCGAACTCTATCAATTTCATTGTTCATTTCTTCCGTTGAAATAGAATCCCTCCAGTAGCGATTAAAGATTGATGATGGTAAGGATGCTGTTGTTGAACCTTCATTTCCTGCTTTAAAATCTACTTCAACATTTTCTCTAACATTATATTCGCTAAAAAGACTTTCCCAAATCGGGTGTATTGGAGAAAAAATCTCATTGGAGCCTTAAAAATTATTTGGAAAATAATTTGCTGATGTAGATGTTAAAATTAAAAAAAATTATTTTATATACTCAATTTTAAAAAAAATTAATAGATATAAAATTTTATTATTTTTATTTTTACCATTTTCGAAACCTATTGTTGCTTCCCTATTTACATTCTCTATATCCATTGGTTCAACACTTTCATCTCCTGTTAATACTATTAAGTCATTTTGATTCACTCCTCTTTCATGGTTTTCCAAAAATTAAAATTAAAAAAACTATGCTTATATAATGAAATTAGCAGAAAGTAAAATAAAAAAAAACATGCATTAAATTCGTTGGTTATCGCAATGCATTAATACACCTTTTAAGGCATTTAAGAGACATGAGAGTATATTTTATTTTGCGTTAAAAACCTTGAATAACGCATTTTTTCCCTATAACTTTCTTTGATGGTTTTATAAAATAAAATATTTCTATTTTTAGCAAACGTTTACTTTTATTATTATGATTTCTAAAGTGATAAAAAATTTAAATTAGTAATTTATAAAACATTTAATCATTAATTATAAGAAATTTTAAATTAGCATCAAGTAAAATAAAAAAAATCATGCATTAAATTCAATGGTTAGCGCAATGCATTAATACATCTTTTAAGGCATTTAAGAGACATGAGAGTATATATTACTTTGCGTTAACAAGTATGGATAATGCAATGCGTTAAAAACCTGGGATAACACATTTTATCCCTAAAACTTTCTTTAATAGTTTACTAAAATAAAATATTTGTATTTTTTAGCAAACGTTTACTTTTGTTATTATGATTTCTACAGTGATAAAAAAATTTAATTATTAATTTATAAAACATTTAATCATAGGTCATTTTAAATTAACAGAAAGTAAAATAAAAAAAAATCATGCATTAAATTGATATTTCAACCAAATACTTGAAAATATTATTAATTTATAAAACATTTCATCTTACCGTAATCATATTTTTCAGCTTTAGTTTTATTAAATGTAAATTGATGAGACATCTTAAGTGTTTTTAAACTTTTTTAACTTTGATACTTCACAATTAAAATGTAAGTTTCAAAAAATTTTTTGAACTGTGATATTCATTGTTACATCCAGGATATTTATTCTCTCGAAAACTTATTCCCTCCCAAAAATTTTCGTTTTAGAAAAACCTCATCATCCAATTACATTTCAAAATAATTACAAATATAATATAATTGGACAAAATATCACAAAAATAGGTTTTTATCCCGCCTCCAAACTAGTTATGAAAACCAAATTTTTTTCCCATAAAAACAAAAAATTATCATGAACCCTTTTTTAATTTTTGTAATGCGAAAAGGTTGTTGCTAATTTAATATAAAATACTGATTACCTTTTGCATCATCTGCTACTAATTTTCCTGAAAAGGGGGTAAAATAATGGGGACTTGAGGTTAGGTTATTATATAATAAAATTGAACGTATTGTTTATTTAAATAATAAAAAGATTATTTATTAAATTATAAACTTAGAAGAGTTTATAAAGGAGGTTAGATGTGTGAAGTATTTACATGAAGTTCGCGGGCTGCAGCGCGCATGATTAAACAAATATATCCGATGGCCTTGAAATAATTTTTGAGCTCGTTAAATAGCGCGTGGCACGATTATTCTCGATTATCACAAAGGGTTACTAAAAACATAACCTGCAAACCAGTGCAATAAATAATTAAATTATTGATAAAAACACCTTTGTGACAATTAATTACAATCGCGCACGCACTATTGGTAATGTATATTCATCACTCATAAAATCCACACGTACGAACGTATACAATGTTCTGCAAATGATTTTCCGCGTGAATTTAATTTTATGCGATTCAAAAATAAAAAAGATTACTAAGGAAATAACAAAAAATTATGTGATCACTTTTACCATAAAAAATATATATAAATATTACGTTAAGGATTTTTTGCTAGTCACTATTTTACAATGAAAAATAAAATAATAGTCTTATATGTGACTTTTGAATTTTAACGTATCCTTGATACTTTTATCAAAAAAAACTTAAAGAAGTTTTGTAAGTAAACTATTTGGAGCTTGGTTATTTCTTCTCAAAACCACGAGCTCACTTTTCCACTAAATTTTCAATATCTTATAGAAATCTTTATTTTAGATTTATTTAGATTAGATTTATACTTGTTAAACAAAAGAAAAACTTTAAAAAAAAAAGGTTAACAAAAAAACTATTTTTGGAGTTTAGAAAAATGTGCTCCAATTACTTCTGTGTCTAAAGCGACAATGCCGTTCGTCCTGCACGGGGGAAGAGATGTTTCTTGCGAGCGCCGCTAGCCGCGGGCTCTTTCTTTATCGCGGTAATATTTAAATATTTACTTCATTAAATCCTCCCCCGGAAGCCAACCTTACTTGTAAGAGTAAGGTGGTTAGATGGTAGCCGTTGCTGTTTTTCGACTTGTAAGAATCTTGTTTTTTAGGTAGGTTGGGAGCGAATCAAGGCAACGATGATAGCGACTTGTAGCTCTTTCCCACTTTTCGCTAACTGGACGAATAACAAATCTATTGTAGCGCCAACGGTCATTCTTTTTCCAGTTAGTCCTATCTATGTTCATTAGCTCCATAGTTTGTGCACCCTAATCATCCATTTCCTCTTGCAATTTATAAAGTTCATGGAGTTTGCGTCTTTCGATGTCATCTTGGAATATGTTGCGCAAGACTTGTTCTTGACTGAGTTGTTCTGGTTGTTGGATAGTGGGGGCCTCTTCTGGGGCCTTTTTTTGTTGTTCTAGTGGTAGAATAATTGGGACCTCTTCTACGGCCCTTTCATGTTGATCATCTATAGCTGGCATAATAGGGGCCTCTTCTATGGCGTTATTACATAATTACTGGTTTTTTGATTTTTCTTGGGGTTAGCCTTCCCCACTGCTGAAACCTTACGGCGTTTTCATAGATGCGGTGGTAATCCACCCATCCTATAGTATTAATTTGTACGAGCCGTTCTTGCTGGGTGTTTAATATTTTTGCTGCTTGGGCAGCCAAACTTGGGTCTACAATTATTGTAGACAAGAATGGTCGTATGTATTTCGAGAAGCTATTAAGTTCTCGGGACACTTTTATGTATTTACGAGTGGCTGGTATTACTGGAATGATGTTTTTTGGTGCTTCTTCCGGATCATAGTAAATAGCTATTACTTTTACATATCCGTTTCCCTCCAAACCTTGACTTTGTAAGCTGTGCCATGAGCTTACTCTTGACGTTATTTCTTTTTCTGTTTCAATGGTAATTTTGATTTCTGGTAACTCCATCTACAACATAGTGAAGTTATCTTCTATAGTACATTTACGTTTCGGGTTTTATATAAAGGAAAATTAAAAATAAATTATTAATAAACTAAAATATAAATATTTAACTAAACCTAAGAAAACATTAACGCGGAAAATAAATTACAATTCACGAGAAGTAGTGTCTAGAATACTATTTTCGTAAATTTTGGTCTTATAGGAGAACCCCCCCTCTTTATTTTTGTTTCTATTCTGAAGCCTTCTTCTTCTTTCTTCTGATGAGTCTGTTGCTTGACTAACCGGGCCCTGGTAGTTTTGCTGATCATCTAAAGTTGGAAGTTTTGCAGTTTCTATTTTTCGTGGTCTCTCACGACCCCTTTTTTCTTGAAGATTTTCAGAGCTAATGCCCCTTTTCGGCGTTTTTGGTTGGCCAATATCTTCACTGTTACTTATGGGTCTTGATTGACTACTACTTTCTGTTAAAGTTTGAGGCGCTAGAGTTGTTTTTCTAGTGGGTCCTCGATTTTTCTTCTTAGGACGGCTTCTACTGCGTTTTGACTCATTAGCTGTTGGTGTGATTAATTCTTGAGGTTCTTCTATTGATGTTCCTATCTCTTCGTCGCTATATTCTTCGTGTAAAGTTAGCTGGTCGGCATTATATTCGCCTATTAAATTTTTATTTAAGTCAGATATTTTAAATCTATTCTCTGATAGTTGTTTGGTAATAATATATACACCTCTGCGTAATGGAGTTAGTCCGCCTACTATATGGTCAGAAGTGCTAGATTGTACGACATTTGGTATTAATACTTTATCGCCTACTTTAAAGTTGTGACTTGAACGGCCTTTATCATAATTTTTAGCCTGAACTTCTGTTGACTCTTTTTGGTTGTCCTGAGCTATTTGGCGGACTTGTTGTACTTCATTTGCTTTTTTAGCGTATTCGAGGGCTGCTTTATATTCTGAAGATCTTTTTAATGTTGGTGCTAGATCAGGATGACGGCCATAACAGAGATAAAACGGTGAGTAACCGGTAGTCTCATGTATTGAGGTATTATAGGTCCAGGTAATTTCGGTCAGGTCATTGTCCCATGTTCTATGATCTGGTTTAATATTAGCTATTATCATGGATTTGGCTGTTTTATTGACCCGTTCGACTGGTTCAGCTTGCTGACGTCCTGGTGGAACTTTGATGTGTATAATACCTGTTTTTTCTGTAAATTCTTGCATCATGCTGTTGATATATTCTGTGCCGATATCTGTAATTAGCTGCTCTGGAAAACCATGTCTATAGGTTACTTGATTTTTAAAATTTTTTTAAATTGTTTTAGCATTCTTAGTCCTAATTGGTATTACTTCAATGTATTTAGTAAACAGATCTTCAAATACTAGTATATGGGTAAACCCATCTTTTGACCGTGGGAATGGTCCCATACAGTCTGAGGCGACTTTTTGCCATGGAGATAAAATACTTCTTTTTTCCATAAAGCCTGCTGGTTACTTGTTTCTAGGTTTACATTGTTGGCATATGAAACAACATCTTACATATTTCACTATGTCTTTGTGCATATTTGGCCAAAAATATAGGGCATATGCTCTGTAGTATGTTTTTTTCTGACCTAGATGTCGACCTTGTTCTTCGTGACATTCTGCTAAAACTTTTCTTTTTAGGTCTCTTGGGACCACTAATTTCCAATTACTATCTTGTTCACGAATAGCTGCTGTTCTGGGGTCGGGTCTGTAGTAATATAATAGACCTTCGATTATTTTCCAATCTTTAAATTTGTTTGGAAAGTCTTTGACGTCTTTAATACGTTGTAGGTACCATTTATCAGTTATTTTTTCTACTTCTATTGAAGATACTGCAACTTCATTTTTATAATTATCTTCATCTTCTACGACTTCATAAGCTCTAGAGAGAGCATCCGGAACCACATTGGATTTGCCTTTTTTATGCTGTATCGTGAAGTCATATTATTGGAGTTCAAAGGCCCACCTAGCTAATCTACCAGCGGGTCTTTTTTTCTCTTGTAGCCATTTCAGGGCTAAGTGATCTGTTATTATAGTAAATTTTGTGCCTTCAACATAGCAACGATATTTATCAATTGCGAATAAAATTGCAAGGCATTCTTTCTCTGAAATATTGTACGCTCCTTCAGTTGTGCTTAAAATTCTACTGGCATATGAAATAACTCTTTCTTTACCGTTAATGACTTGTAATAATACCGCTCCAAGTCCTATATTGCTTGCGTCAGTTTCAATTATGAAAGGTTCATTAAAATCTGGTCTATTTAATATTGGTGCTGTTGTTAATTTTATTTTTAGAGTTTCGAAAGATATTTGACAATCGCTTGTCCATTTAAACGGGACATTACGCGTTAGATTTGTCAAAGGTTCGGCTATAGCTGCAAATTCGGGAATAAATTTTCTATACCAAGAGGTCATGCCTATAAAACGTTGCACTTGTCTTTTGGTTTTTGGTACTGGGTACTCTATTATTGGTTTTGTTTTATCTGGGTCTGGTCGAGTACCATTTTCATCGATTAAAAATCCTAAATATTTTACTTGTGTTTTCCCGAAAAAGCTTTTTGAACGATTTATAGTAAAATTTGCTTTATTTAACTTTTCCATTACTATTTTAAGCCAGTGTAGATGCTCTTCCCATGTTAGAGTTGCTATTATTATATCATCAATGTAGGCTATTACGTAAGGAGCCATTTCTGGGGTTATAATCGTTTGTATAGCCCTTTGAAATGTTGCGGACGCCCCCTTCAGGCCAAAAGGCATACGAACATATTCAAAAATACCTTTACCTGGTACGACAAACGCCGTAAGATGTCTACATTGTTCGGCAAGTGGAATTTGATTAAAAGCTTGGGAAAGATCTAAAGTGCTGATGTAACGTGCTTCCTGCAGCTTGTTAAGCATCTGATCCATATTAGGGATCGGGAACGCATCTCCTTTCGACACTTTATTTAATTTTCTGAAATCAATACACATACGATACTTTGTGATTGGCTGATTGTTTTCATCCACCCCTTCTCTTCGTACCATTACAATTGGGGATGCCCATTCACTTTTGGATGGCTTAATAACGCCTTTTTTGAGCAGTTTGTCGACTTCTTTGTGTATTTCTTTTTCTATTGCTGGTGATACTGGATAGCATCGTTGACGAATAGGCTGCGCATCGCCTACGTCAATGTAATGCTCACACAAATTAGTACATCCTAGTTCACCATCTTCATATGGAATTAAGTCATCTAGTAGCTTATTCAGCTGATCTATTTGTTCACGAGTTGGTTGTTTTAAACCTGTATCACCAACATCGAGCCCTATTGAGGCTACGTCGACATTAATTTTGCCATTATAACCTTCAACTTCTATAGAGTTGTCTCTAGCAGTTAAGACGACGTTGAATAGTCTGAAGAAATCTGCGCCAAGAATGCAGCTATTATAAAGGTTAGGCATAATTATAACCTCTACTTTTTTCGTGCAACTACCTACTGTAAAATCGAGAGTAGCCGCGTTAACTATTGGAGTCAGGCTACCGTCAGCTACCCGGACGCCACCTCCTATGTACGTTTTTAAATCAACGCCAGCTGCCTTGGCAATTTCTAAACCTATTGGTCCTAGTATAGTGCGAGCAGAACCGGAATCTAGCAAAGATTTCACTTCCTGGCCTTGTATTTTGACCTTAAGCCACCAACGGGAAGAAAATTCTTCCTTGATTGCGAAACATTCTGAAAGTATTTCATTTATGGTTTGGCTCATGAATTCTTCGCTAGGTTCAGTTGAGTCCTGCTGGTCTAGGGGAGGAGTAGGGACCACTACGCTCCCCTGCGCTTGTTTTTTTCAACACAGGCTGGTGTCGGGCAGTTATTCTTGGTATATCCTGGCTTTTGACACCAGTAACATTTTAAAATAAGTTCTTCGGTACATTCAGCTCGTCTGTGACCTTCTTTGTTGCAATTAGGGCATATTATTGGTCTATCAGGTTTTTTCTTATTTTGTGACTCATTTGAGCCATTTGCTGGGCTATTACTTTTATTATCTTGATTTGCCTGCCTGTTATTATTATTATTATATGAGCTGTTGTTATTATTGCTATATGTACTTCTATTATTATATGCAGTTTGCCCATTGTTGTTACGATTGTAAGAATTCTGGTTTTGATAATTTTGATTGGAATTCCAACTTTGCTTTTTACGCTGTGGATATTTTCTTACTGCGTATCTAGGCTTTTCAGATTCTTCTGAATATTCAGACTCAGACTTTTTTCTAATTCTTGCATCACTACCTGTTCGAATTTCTCTTACGCAAAGAGCAGATTCTTGCATAATTACAGCAACTTGCACTGCTAGTGCATTAACATCGACTGGATTATTTTCCACTGCGCATGCATTAGTGATATTTTTCTTTTGCCTATTAGGGCTTGGTGTGTAGGCTGAGTCTGGTAATAATGACTGATCTTTTGACGGTGGTGGCCTATATACTGATGTGGCTGCTTTAATAGAATCTTCAGCCTCAATGGCTCTTGCTATAAATTCTTTGACTGTACTATATCTTACGCTGTAAAGTTTTTCTTTCATCTGCGGTTTCAGATTCTTATAAAGCACATCTAATTTTCTTCTTTCTGAAATGGCTGGTTGAAACTTTTTGGCTATGGCTAAGAGCTTAAACATATACGTTCGAATCTCTTCGTCTTCACCTTGTGTTCTATTTAAAAGCTCTGATTCTAATTTTTGCTGAAAATCAGCACCAGCCCCAAAATGGCTTATTGCATCGTTGTAAAAATCTTGCTAACAAGTCCATTCGTCGTGCATCGCTGAATACCATAGTTTAGCGACGTCTATGAAAAGTTCTGGTAAAGCTAATAAAAGCTCATCTTCTGACAAATTTACTAGTGCTGCTTTTCTTAAAATTTCATCTAAGAAGTCTTCTATGCTTCTTGAGCCATCTCCACTGAATTTAATGTTCCATCTTCTTACTATGTCGCTAATATCTTTGACTCTGGTAAGGTATGTTGTACCAAATTCATTGTGGCTCAAACTTGGTATTTGACTTCTTCTAGTTGAGCTTAAAACTGGATTTCCTGTTCATCCTTCCCCTCTATGTGGAACGTGAGGGGAACTGGAAAAGTCCTGATCCTCTAACTGGTTTTGATAATTAGTTGACCTTCTATTATCCTGGTCCCTAGTAGTTATAAAGCCTATTGACCTTCTGTTTTGCAATTGATTTGTATTCTGAATGACTGTTTGAGGATTTTTTTCCAAGTCTTCTGGAACTATATTTTGCAAATGCTCATCAACTGTAGTTTTTGATGATGAGGTAGTGTTAAGGTCTGCTAGCGAATCAGCTGCTATTCTCGTTGCTACTTCCTTAAGTTGAGATTGTCGTAAATCGTCAATTTCTTCTGGGGGTATGTCTATGTTTTCTAAGAAATCGTTGGGGTTATAAGAACCTAATAAATTATTTTGTAGGGGCGACATATTTATATAAATTTTTTCCCTATCTTTCATTTTTAATTCCGCTAATAGGTCTGTAATTTTTTCTGCTGGTTGCGCGTATAACCAGCAAGAAATTCTAGCTAGCAGGTTTTGATTATTAGATTCGGGAGAGTTAGGGTCAATATTAATTATTTCGCTATTGGAGGAAATGCTTGCGTTAATGTTCTGCTCTTGGTCTCTCTTGGTTTCGCTTCTTAGTTTTGGAGGCATTTTGTATTATTAAGTTGAAATAAAATAAATGAATAAAATAATTTAATTAATAAGGGTTGTACTAGAATGATTAATAAAAAAAATTTCTTTTTAAATTTCTTGAAGTATCTAAAATCTTGATATTAGTTTTGATATTCTTGATTATATTTTCTTGAGTATTGTCAGAAAAAAAATGTTCTTGATTATTATGCTCTTAATATTTAGAGAAAAAAAAATTTTAGTTGAGATGATAAGGAAGTTTTTGTTGTATTTATAAATTGGGTCAGGATGCCCCTAAAAGACCAAAATGTTACGTTACAATAAATGTAAAACGCAAGATAAAAAATTCAAATGTATTAAAAATCAACGACCTAGTATTTATAGCCTTTAAATTAGCTAAATTCGCTTTATATCGCACTGAAATATAAAAATAAAATAAAAAATAAATATAATATTTTTTATGGAAATGTCCATATACCACTCATTCACTTAATATTAAGTAGGTTTATTACACAAAAAATTTTATTGTTGGCTTAAATAATAAAAAAATATGAATTGTTCGCAGAATACTGAGTATTATTAATGCTAGAAAAATTTTAAGTCGTGTTAAGACATTTGTAGGGCTTTTCACCACTGTGAAACGTAGTATATTTCGCTGAATTTGTTTTAAAAAAAAAATTTTGAAACCAAAAATGAGAATAAAAATTTATTTATTAGGACTTGTTCCAGAAAAAAAATTTTATTATTAAGCTTTTTCTCAAAATTAAAACTGAAAAAATAATTTAATTTTTGAGGTTATAAAGCTTTTATATTAAATAAATATGAAAATTAGAAGTCGAAAAGATTAATCGCTTGGGTTTGAGCCGTAAAAAACGAAAACATTTGATTATTAAGCTTTTTTAAATTTTCAAAACCAAAGAATAAAAATACTCAGTTTCTGTATCCAAAATGATAATAATTAATTATATGTATGTATGGTATACAGTTTGTATACGAAAAAAAATAAATAAATATTTTATATACTGTTTGTATATAAAAAATAATAAAAATATTGAATATTTTTTATTAAAGTATAATTATATAATGAAAAATATAACTTATTAGCTAAACTTAAATAATAATATATAAATCGTATAGTATTCTATTTTTTACCTAATCTCAAGTTTATTATAGGATGCCACTCTAATTTTTTAAAAATAAAAATTAGAGAAAAAATTTAAGACTTGGGTATGTCTATTCATTTATGAAAAAAAAAGAAATTTTCAAAAGAAGTTTTCAAACTACGTAATTCTGAAAAAAAATGTACCTATTTATATTTAAACTAAGGTAAAATTATAGTTTACTAACTTTATTAACCAGTTAAAATTTTAGGTTAATAAAGTATCTAGTTAAATTCTGAAAAAAATTGAAGAATTTAGTAGGTACCTGAAAAAATTAAGCTGGGTCAAAGGGCGCTTCCGTATTTCTAACTTTGACGAAATTTTAAAAATTTTACTTTGCGGCTTCCGTAGTTTCAAAAAAATTTTTCTTGATTTTTTGAAAACTAACCTGAAAATAAGCCTAAATAACCAAAGGGGTGAGTTTAATTAGTTAAAAAGGGATGCCATGTAATGAAGTAAATATTTAAATATTACCGCGATAAAGAAAGAGCCCGCGGCTAGCGGCGCTCGCAAGAAACATCTCTTCCCCCGTGCGGGGGAATAAAATCAACCATAATTTAGCCATGTATTTAGCATTTAGCCATGTATTTTTAGCCATGTAATGCTAAAAGGTTGTTGCTAATTTAATATAAAATACTGATTACCTTTTGCATCATCTGCTACTAATTTTTCTGAAAAGGGGTAAAATAACGAGGACTTGAGGTTAGGTTATAAATAAAAAAATGAACATATGAATTTAATTAAATAATAAGAAAAATATTATTTATTAAATCATGGTTTGATCCATGAAGGAATGAGAAATATAATCTATTTACAAAAGAATATTCACGGGGCTGCAGCACGCATGATAAACAAATATGGCCGATGGTCTTAAAATAATTTTTGAGCTCATTAAATGTTGCACGTGACGCGCTTATCTTCGATTATCACAAAGAGTTAAATTGGATTAATGTGCAAACAAGTGCTTAAGAAATATTCATTATAGTTATAAAAAATTATCTTGTGATAATCGATGCTAATCGCGCACGCACTATGAAATTTATGTATGTAAATTATACACACGAATCACACTCGCACATTCGTTTAATTGCTTCTTCGCGATTATTATAGCCTCGCTGTGGCTTTCACAAATTAACAATTATAAAAAAATAATAGAAATATTTTACAGAGAAACCTGTGATCACTTTATTAATTGATAATAATTTTTTACCTTAAGGATTTGGAGCTTCTGATTTATAATAAAAAATAAAGTTAGTCTTAATATAACGACTTAGATTTTTACGTGTCTTTATCCTATCGACACTAAATTCTCACTTATTAATAAAAATGACTTTAATAAAAAGAAAACTAAAAAAAAACTATCAATGATACTGAAAAACTAATTTGGTTATATAAAAATTTAACTAAATATAACTAATAATGGAATACTAAATTTTCGAGCTATCTAATGTGATCTTATTACTTGTGTGTCTAAAGCGACAATGCCGTTCCGAGTCCTGTATTGCTTGCGTCAGTTTCAATTATGAAAGGTTCATTAAAATCTGGTCTATCTAATATTGGTGCTGTTGTTAATTTTATTTTTAGAGTTTCGAAAGATATTTGACAATCGCTTGTCCATTTAAACGGGACATTACGCGTTAGATTTGTCAAAGGTTCGGCTATAGCTGCAAATTCGGGAATAAATTTTCTATACCAAGAGGTCGTGCCTATAAAACGTTGCACTTGTCTTTTGGTTTTTGGTACTGGGTACTCTATTATTGGTTTTGTTTTATCTGGGTCTGGTTGAGTACCATTTTCATCGATTAAAAATCCTAAATATTTTACTTGTGTTTTCCCGAAAAAGCTTTTTGAACGATTTATAGTAAAATTTGCTTTATTTAACTTATCCATTACTATTTTAAGCCAGTGTAGATGCTCTTCCCATGTTGAAGTTGCTATTATTATATCATCAATGTAGGCTATTACGTAAGGAGCCATTTCTGGGGTTATAATCGTCTGTATAGCCCTTTGAAATGTTGCGGACGCCCCCTTCAGGCCAAAAGGCATACGAACATATTCAAAAATACCTTTACCTGGTACGACAAACGCCGTAAGATGTCTACATTGTTCGGCAAGTGGAATTTGATTAAAAGCTTGGGAAAGATCTAAATTGCTGATGTAACGTGCTTCCTGCAGCTTGTTAAGCATCTGATCCATATTAGGGATCGGGAACGCATCTCCTTTCGACACTTTATTTAATTTTCTGAAATCAATACACATACGATACTTTGTGATTGGCTGATTATTTTCATCCACCCCTTCTCTTCGTACCATTACAATTGGGGATGCCCATTCACTTTTGGATGGCTTAATAACGCCTTTTTTGAGCAGTTTGTCGACTTCTTTGTGTATTTCTTTTTCTATTGCTGGTGATACTGGATAGCATCGTTGACGAATAGGCTGCGCATCGCCTACGTCAATGTAATGCTCACACAAATTAGTACATCCTAGTTCACCATCTTCATATGGAATTAAGTCATCTAGTAGCTTATTCAGCTGATCTATTTGTTCACGAGTTGGTTGTTTTAAACCTGTATCACCAACATCGAGCCCTATTGAGGCTACGTCGACATTAATTTTGACATTATAACCTTCAACTTCTATAGAGTTGTCTCTAACAGTTAAGACGACGTTGAATAATCTGAAGAAATCTGCGCCAAGAATGCAGCTATTATAAAGGTTAGGCATAATTATAACCTCTACTTTTTTCGTGCAACTACCTACTGTAAAATCGAGAGTAGCCGCGTTAACTATTGGAGTCAGGCTACCGTCAGCTACCCGGACGCCACCTCCTATGTACGTTTTTAATTCAACGCCAGCTGCCTTGGCAATTTCTAAACCTATTATAGGATATTTAGAAATTAAAAATGGTCCTAGTATAGTGCGAGCAGAACCGGAATTATGGGTTCAAAGGGTTACTAAAAATATAACCTGCAAACCAGTGCAATAAATAATTAAATTATTGATAAAAACACCTTTGTGACAATTAATTACAATCGCGCACGCACTATTGGTAATGTATATTCATCACTCATAAAATCCACACGTACGAACGTATACAATGTTCTGCAAATGATTTTCCGCGTGAATTTAATTTTATGCGATTCAAAAATAAAAAAGATTACAAAGGAAATAACAAAAAATTATGTGATCACTTTTACCATAAAAAATATATATAAATATTACCTTCAGGATTTTTTGCTAGTCACTATTTTACAATGAAAAATAAAATAATAGTCTTATATTTGACTTTTGAATTTTAATACGTATCCTTGATAGTTTTATCAAAAAAAACTTAAAGAAGTTTTGTAAGTAAACTATTTGGAGCTTGGTTATTTCTTCTCAAAACCACGAGCTCACTTTTCCACTAAATTTTCAATATCTTATAGAAATCTTTATTTTAGATTTATTTAGATTAGATTTATACTTGTTAAACAAAAGAAAAACTTTAAAAAAAAAAGGTTAACAAAAAAACTATTTTTGGAGTTTAGAAAAATGTGCTCCAATTACTTCTGTGTCTAAAGCGACAATGCCGTTCGTCCTGCACGGGGGAAGAGATGTTTCTTGCGAGCGCCGCTAGCCGCAGGCTCTTTCTTTATCGTGGTAATATTTAAATATTTACTTCATTACAATTTGTTTACTCATAAATGCATTAAAAATGATAAAATCTTTAAAACTATTTAAAATTCTGACCCAATGATCTAATTTATTTACGTGGGATAAATTTTTTCTTAAAATATAATATTTTATTAATTCGTTCCTTTCATTAATTTAAATTAAAAGATATTAATATTGGTCAATATGGAACATAAAAATAACAATATAATTATTGATTTATATAAAATTGATGGAAAATTATTTGTCAGTCTTATTACTGACCTAAAAGAATTTAAATGGTTTATTTCGGCTCTGTATAGTAGTACGAGCCATCCTCAGTAAAGTATACTACTATACTTCTTTAGATAAACCAAGATGTTAAACTTTTCATGATTCTCATTTATATACCATTAGTATATCATTTCTCTTTCGAGAGAAATTACAGTATATGTTCATCGGTGTTTAGGTAGTACAACACAATATATATACTTATATTTATGTATAGTTAGTCGAATAACAGTTTAATTACTGAAAAAGTATGACTATTTTACTATACACAAAGTAGTATATATATAATAGACGAACAAAACTGTAATTCTTGGCATATTTTAGACCCAATGCCAAAAAATTAAAATATAATATTTTATTAATTCGTTCCTTTCATTAATTTAAATTAAAAGATATTAATATTGGTCAATATGAAACATAAAAATAACAATATAATTATTGCTTTATATAAAATTGATGGAAAATTATTACTGACCTAAAAGAATTTAAATGGTTTATTTCGGCTCTGTATAGTGACCAATATTGACCCATATATATATTGACCAATATTGACCAATATTAATATCTTTTAGTTTAAATTAATGAAAGGAACGAATTTATAAAATATTATATTTTAATTTTTTGGCATTGGGTCTAAAATATGCCAAGAATTACAGTTTTGTTCGTCTATTATATATATACTACTTTGTGTATAGTAAAATAGTCATACTTTTTCAGTAATTAAACTGTTATTCGACTAACTATACATAAATATAAGTATATATATTGTGTTGTACTACCTAAACACCGATGAACATATACTGTAATTTCTCTCGAAAGAGAAATGATATACTAATGGTATATAAATGAGAATCATGAAAAGTTTAACATCTTGGTTTATCTAAAGAAGTATAGTAGTATACTTTACTGAGGATGGCTCGTACTACTATACAGAGCCGAAATAAACCATTTAAATTCTTTTAGGTCAGTAATAAGACTGACAAATAATTTTCCATCAATTTTATATAAAGCAATAATTATATTGTTATTTTTATGTTCCATATTGACCAATATTAATATCTTTTAATTTAAATTAATGAAAGGAACAAATTAATAAAATATTATATTTTAATTTTTTGGCATTGGGTCTAAAATATGCCAAGAATTACAGTTTTGTTCGTCTATTATATATATACTACTTTGTGTATAGTAAAATAGTCATACTTTTTCAGTAATTAAACTGTTATTCGACTAACTATACATAAATATAAGTATATATATTGTGTTGTACTACCTAAACACCGATGAACATATACTGTAATTTCTCTCGAAAGAGAAATGATATACTAATGGTATATAAATGAGAATCATGAAAAGTTTAACATCTTGGTTTATCTAAAGGAGTATAGTAGTATACTTTACTGAGAATGGCTCGTACTACTATACAGAGTCGAAATAAACCATTTAAATTCTTTTAGGTCAGTAATAAGACTGACAAATAATTTTCCATCAATTTTATATAAAGCAATAATTATATTGTTATTTTTATGTTCCATATTGACCAATTTTAATTTAAATTAATGAAAGGAACGAATTAATAAAATATTATATTTTAATTTTTTGGCATTGGGTCTAAAAAAAAAAAAAAAAAAAAAAAATAATTATATTGTTATTTTTATGTTCCATATTGACCAATATTAATATCTTTTAATTTAAATTTTTTCTTATCAATTATTTTTATTCTACAGGAGCAATGAGTTATTCAAATAAATTTTTTTTATCAAAGTAACCTATTTAAGATAAATATTTACTTTAAAAAATCTTTTTTCTTTTTAATTTTTTCTTACTTCCTTTACAATTAAAATATTAGTAATTAAAAATCTGACACAATGATCTAATTTATTTACTTGGGATAAATTTTTTTCTTATCAATTATTTTTATTCTACAGGAGCAGTGAGTAATTCAAAATAAATTTTTTATCAAAATAATCTATTTTAAGATAAATATTTAGTTTAAAAAATCTTTTTTCTTTTTAATTTTTTCTTACTTCCCTTTACAATTAAAATATTAGTATTAGATTTTTTTTAAAAATAAAGACAAATAAATCTTTTAATTTTTATGATTAATATTTATTTTTAAAAAAACGCTTTCTTTTTTAATTTTTTCTGACTTCCTTTTACAATTAAATATTAGTAGTCATTCCTTAAAAATAAATATTAATAAATCTTTTTTATTTTTAAATAAATAAACATTTAAATTTGTTTTTTTTTTATTTTTCTTGTAAAAATCAAGATAAATTCATTTAACGTTTTTTAGATTTTTTTTTTGTTTGATTTTCATTTTTTTTTTTGTTTGATTTTCATTTTTTTTTTTTTTAAATCAAGTTTTTTTCTTTATTTCGAAAAATACCCTATTTTTATTAGACATAAGATGGAAGTGAAATTAGAAGAAAGTCAAAGAAGACAAACTCCTCCCACCCAGTCTTATCAAACTGTGCCATATACTACTAATATCCAAATCAAAAACTTCAATACCCATAAAAAAATTGGTTTACTTTTTGCTGGTTCTCTTGACCTGCTACGAGGACTAAGAAATAACTTTGGAATATATTAGGTTCAGAGTTATATGAAATTATTCTCAAAATCCTTATATTTATCCAAAGAATCAAAGAGCTTCACCCAATGTTAAACATTTTGGAGTAAAATCAGAAACCTGACCCGCTGGGGCCTTGAATTTTATTTTTCCTGGTTCTATATGTCTATTCAAATTATAAGAAACAAATTTTAAGACTTGAACTATTCAAGTTTTCATGTTTCATACTTATAAGACAAGTTATATCTGGTTCTCATTTAATGAATAGGCTCAAATGAAGGTTTCGAAACAATTTTATTTCTTGATTTTCTAGTTTGTTTTTTAAAATATCTTTATAAATATTTTTATTAAACATATTATATTTCTTTAATAATGAAAATAATAAACTTCTATTCTAGTTTTAAGGTTATTTTTTATATTTAATTCTGCTATCTCTAACATTACCGCATTTTAATTTATTTTTTTTAAACAGTTGACTCGCTGCCAAATGCACGCGCTGCGTTCAATCGCAGGCGTCTATCGCTCAATTGTAGAAAGTTTCTTAGATGATAATTCAGTGTGTAACTGATAACGGCAAAAATAATGGTAATAATGACAAAAGTAGTAGTACTGTTGAAAGTTTTTATGAAGAAGCAGAAAATAATAATGCAAATAGTAGAGTGTTACGAAATAGTAATAGCTTACAATCACCAGATAAAAAAAGTGTATTTTGTAAAATTTATTATGTACAAATAGGTATTAAAATGTAATTTTGTGCAATTTTGTATTTTTATGAGAATGATATGAATATTTTACTGTGTATATGGAATGTAATTTTTTTACGAGGGGGAGTTTTCTATATAGGGCGATCCAGAGCGGGATGCATTGTTTGTTTATTAGTTAACCAATCGCAGCTAAGATTACAAGCACCAACAAATAGCGAAGCGCCTGATAAAATAAAATTGAATCACCGTTTACACACCTATACAGAAACATGTTATACGCGTTACAGTATATGGACGAGAGGGAGAGAAGCCATGAGCTCAGATCGCCTTAGTACTCCGGTAGATAAACTTGTACGTTTACATTAAAGAAATAAATTTTATTATAATTTGTATATATGTTTTTTATCTAAGACTTATTAAAGGGGATTTCGTTTTGAAATGCCTAAATTTCAAGGAAAGTTTGGGAATTTAAAAAAAAAAATCTACTGGATGTAATGTCATAAATGTTTTTTAATAATTTTTGTAACATTATTAAAAATTTAATTGTTATTACTAAAACTTTTGTGAATAAGGTTTTTCTGGCCCTAGCATATTTTTAAATTTTCCATGATGACAAAAGAAAAAATATGAAAAAAGGAACTATCTATATTGCCTGGGGGTTTTCGACGTTGAGAAAAACGTTTTCAATTATGAAAATTTTCATTTTTTCACCACAGCATATTTACTAAATAAATAAGAACAAAAAGTGCTATCAAAGCAAATTTAATTCGTTTTTTATTTGTGATAAACAATGAAATTTAATGTTTCTTTAAGTTTAAAACGGTGATTTATATGCATGCGTAAATCAATTGCTTTTTTTAATTATTTATTTTTTTTAAAAGCATTTTATGCAAAATTAAAACTTAATACTAATTAAGAACTTTTATGATAAATGTATAATTAGTACCTCTTATATATAAAAACATATACAATCTATTAACTGGAAGCTTAGCGGATTTTTATTCAGAACTACAACCCAATCCTTAATATCAATTTTTTAAAGGTATGGGCAGTTTCGCTAATGAGTAACAATTTTTGTCGTGGAATTGCCGTTAGCAAAAAATATTCCCTGAGTGAAAAAATAAAAAATCATTAAAAAAGTTTTAATAATCCTCGAACCCCCCCCCCCCTACTAGGCATTGTAAAAAGCTTATTCCAACATGTTTTTTGATAAGTCATATTGGAAAATTGGAAAATATGCTGAGACCAAAAAATGAAAATTACATTCATAAAAACGTTATTTTCAACCTCGAAAACCCCCAGGAAATGTCAGAAACTTATTCTGACATGTTATTTGTCTGCCAGTTTGAAAAATTGAAAATATTCTGGGGCAAAAAAATAAAAATTTTCATTATTGTAAACGTGTTTCTCAACCTTGAAAGCTCCCACATAGGGTAGGAAGTTTTTTTTTCATGTTTTTTATTGGAAAATTCATTTCATATTGGAAAATTGGAAAATATGCTGGGGAAAAAATACAAATTTTCATAAACCTTGAAAACCCCCAAGTAATATAGAAAATTTTTCAATTTATGCATTTTAGTCCGCGTTATTGGAAAATCTGAAAATTGTTTAAGAGGAAAAATTAAAAATTATATCAGCATATCAGCTTTTCCTCAGACGGTTTATTTTCATCCCAAAGGTATTCCAGGAGATGACAGAAATTCAATTCTGAATTTAGGGAGTTATCAAGTTATCATGGCAGCCGTTTTATTTATTTTTTTTGAGATGCTGATTTCTGGGCGGTCTTTATACATGTAAATAATTGTTTTAAAAAAATATATATATTTTTTATATCATATAATAAAGTATGATTAAGTTATCAAAAAATTATTTTAACAACTAACAAAGTTTTTAAGAAAAATAAATTCATAAAATGGCTTTAAATTTTTTGATTTTAGAAGAAACATTCCCCTGAATAATGCTTATAATCATGAGGGTCGATATAAATCTTACCCAAAAACAGATATACTTTAATTTTTAATTACAATAAAAATGTGGATACCATTTTGCAAGATCCAAAAAAAGTTTTCTTTTCGAATACATCACGGTAGAATTGCTTTGGTTGAAAATTCAACCAATTGGTTGAATATTCAACCAAAATGGTTGAAAATTCATTTAAAAGCTAAAATACAAAATAAAAATGATGTAATTTTAATACAGAGTAAAAAAATGATCTGTGCATCCATTAAAAGTGAATTCATTTTATAATAATAATTAGTGATTTTTTATGTATTATTACTTCATTTGGCTCAAAAGCTGAGGAATGACTAATTAAATTAAAATGGAATCTAAAATTTCAAATTTTTCAAAACACAAACTCTTGTTTAAATATTACATATAGGTATAGTTTAAATTTAAAAATTATGGATAAATTAAATTAAGTAACCTTTTTAATTAGTCATTCCTCAGTTTCTGAACCAAATGAAGTAATAATAATAATATATAAAAAATCACTAGCTATATAGTCTATTATAATGTTAATTAATTCACTTTTAATGGATGCACCGATCATTTTTTTACTCTGTATATAATTACAACAATTTTATATTGTATTTTAGCTACTGGTTGAATTTTCAACCATTTTGGTTGAATTTTACTATTTTTGGTTGAATATTCAACCAATTGGTTGAATTTTACTATTTTTGGTTGAAAATTCAGCCAATCGGTTGAATTCAAAGCAATTCTACCGTGATATTAAAAAATTTAATAGCACATTCTAAATAATGATTTGAGAAATGACACTAAACTCGCTGAACTATTTTCTTTTGTACATAAGAAAAAAATTTTTTAAATCTAGGAATTACAGTCAAGTTTTTTTGATAAATATAGGTTCTTATCTTATTAATTAATTTTTTTAATTTAGCTAAAATTTAAAATCGTATATTTTTGCGAAAACTAATACTTATACATTCTTTACATATTCTGCTTCATTCCTGTAAAAATGATTGACATGTAGCATTTTAGAGGAGGAACCTTTGAAAAAATTTTGAAATTACTTTTTTTCTTGCTAATAAATAAATTTTAATGTAAAAAACTATGTTTATTTTATAAAAATTAACATTTTTAATGTTACGATGTTGAGTTATTAATAATAAAAGCCAATAATAAAGCTAGACAAATTTATAGAAAATTTAAAAATAAACAATAAACTAAAAGATATGATGTTTTCAAATCAACAACTAAACACTTATTTTGAAGAATCCAATGGTACTTTGCATAATTGTTCATGGCTGCAATTTGGAATAATTTCCTAAATTGGAAATAAAAGAGTATTTGGAAACGTAGCAATCACATTCATAATAATGTTAATTATAGTTAAAGACTGCTGCCGAAATCATTTGATGTTCCTCTATCACTGTGCTTTACATAAGTTTCTGAGTATATACTTTTCGTTCGATCATCATACCTGTAAAAAATTATGTAAGTAAAAAATTTATAGAAATAAAATTATAATAAACATAGAAAAAATTGTATTATAAATTCTTGAAAATTAAAGTAAATTTTTAAAAATTATGTTCTTTAAAAAGAAACATTACCCTCTATTGGAGCAAAAAAAATACTTAATGGCTTATTCAGGCTTTGGTGAAAAATCTTGTGTCTCGCCCTAGTAAAAATTCTCATATGATTTCTCATATGATATCTCATATGATTTCTTATGTGTTTTCTCATATGATATCTCACATGAGAAATCATATTAGAAAATAAAAAAAGAAATACAAAAATATATAAGCTTAAATGATAATTTAATGACTTTTAGGTGTTATAAGCTGTTCCAGATTGTAAATTATTGTAAATATACCTTTATTATAATATAACATGTATACACGCCTTAATGTATATATTAGACCGGTACACAAGTTTAAGTAAATCATATTATTAACATATTAATCACACAGTGTCAATTATTCATATCCACTTGCATCTACTCCAATATTTCACCAATTAACCTCTAATTTATACCACTATTGTTCAAAAGCAATTTTGAATAATCTTGTTGTCACTGGTGGAAAAAAAAAGAGTACGAAAAAATCCAAAAAAATTCAAAAATATAACAATTCGCCGTCTTCCCAATACTTTTATACTTTTTTGAATTGTTTTGAATACTTTAAAATAATTTTGAATACTTTAAAAATTTAAAAACATTTTATTAAATTCGTAATATTTATTTGTTTTATTTTTTCATTTTTCAATTGAAAAATTTAAAATTCTAATTTAATATTCAATAATCCGGGTTTATCCACACAAGAGCAAAAAATTTGATGTGGTAATATGAATTACAATATTGTCAAGATTTATCCTCTTATAAGCAGTTGAAAATACATTTTATTAACGAGATGCAAAAAAATAGAATAATTTTTTAAATATTTTTTTTAAACGTAGGTGGCCTCTCGCCTTTTTTTGCCAAACCAATTCTAAAAACAACCTTTTTTGGTTTTTTTGTTTTTGGGAATCTGGAGTCAAGATATCGTGCAAGTCGCAAAAAACTACCTCAACTTTGCTTTGGCGTGCTATTTCTCTATAATGATGCATGCAAAACATAATAAATTTTTAAAAAAGTTAATATAAGTATTATATAATTGTGTGAAAAAAAAATTTGTTGGCCAACTAACAAAATAAAAAAATACACGCATTTTAAAAATGAGAATCGGCCTAAATTTAAAAAAAATTTTTTTTTAAATTGTTTACATTAAAAAATAAAAATATTAGCAATACTTTTTGTTTTGAAAATATAGTACCTAATTTATTTGTATAAAAGTATTAATATCTGAAAATATGGTTTTTACTCTTATACACACATACGTATACAAATAAATATTAAAATAAGCATACACTAATTTAACTTATAAATATTATTATTTTTATTCCCTAAATTTTATATTTTTTTATATGAAACTTAATACTATTAACTTTACTTAATAGAACTTAAAAATAATTTACATTAAAAAAACTAAAATATACTGGACAGTTTTTTTATCCGATGCTTTTTTATCACATGTCATTCCCATTGAGATGCTGTTCCCATAAGCGTCCAAACGAAGCTGTTGTAAGAGAGGTGAGGGTCAACATGGTCTAAAGTCCCAAAAAATAAAATAGGTAGAGGCACCACAGGCGCTTTCCGTGCGCTAATCTTATCTTATTGCTGTTTCAAGACGCATTATGGGAGTGACGTGTGATATTAAAAAAAAGCATCAGATAAAAAACTGCGTGGTAGATTTAAGTTTTTTTAATGTAAATAATTTTTAAATTCTATCAAGTAAAGTCAACAGTTTGAAGTTTTATATAAAAAAATTTTAAATTTTAGGGAATAAAAATGATAAATTTATGATTAGACTGTGCTTCGCACAGTCTATACCCGCGACCAAATGTCGCTATAGTTTGCACTCATTAAGGTCACAGTGATCTCCGATTAGGTTCAAAATTTATATATAAGTTAGATATAAGACCAACATGAACTGTATTGATTTTGAGCCAAATCGAAAATATAGTATCGAAATTATATATATATCTCTATATATTATAAAGTTATAACCGCCGCCGCCGCTGCCGCCGCTGCCGCCGCTGCCGCCGCTGTCGCATGAGCCCTTTGTGCCAATGGACCTTTTGTGCCAAAATGGACCTTTTGTGCCAATGGACCTTTTGTGCCAAAATGGACCTTTTGTGCCAATGGAGCTTTTGTGCCAAAATGGACCTTTTG
The DNA here is from genome assembly GCA_022575985.1 of Anagrus nilaparvatae. Lineage (NCBI taxonomy): Eukaryota > Metazoa > Arthropoda > Insecta > Hymenoptera > Mymaridae > Anagrus > Anagrus nilaparvatae. Next base: position 34,630,672 of record JAKSXM010000007.1, read on the forward strand.
TGCCAATGGACCTTTTGTGCCAAAATGGACCTTTTGTGCCAATGGACCTTTTGAGCCAAAATGGAACTTTTGTGACAAATTGGATTTTTTGTGCCAAAATGAACCATGTCGCATGAGCCCTTTGTGCCAGTGGACATTTTGTGCCAAAATGGACCTTTTGTGCCAAAATGGACCTTTTGTGCCAATGGACCTTTTGTGCCAAAATGGACCTTTTGTGCCAATGGACCTTTTGTGCCAAAACGGACCTTTTGTGCCAAAACGGACCTTTTGTGCCAATGGACCTTTTGTGCCAAAACGGACCTTTTGTGCCAATGGACCTTTTGTGCCAAAATGGACCTTTTGTGCCAATGGACCTTTTGTGCCAAAATGGACCTTTTGTGCCAATGGACCTTTTGTGACAAAATGGACCTTTTGGGCCAAATTGGACCTTTTGTGCCAAAATGGACCTTTTGGGCCAATGTGGTCCTTTTGGGCCAATGTGGTCCTTTTGGGCCAAAATGGACCTTTTGGACCAAAATGGACCTTTTCGGCCAATGTGGTCCTTTTGGGCCAAAATGGACCTTTTGGGCCACAGTGGTCCTTTTGGGCCAAAGTGAACCTATTGGGCCAAAGTGGTCCTTTTGGGCCAATGTGGTCCTTTTGGGCCAATGCGGTTTTTTCTATATTTAACCAATTATTATGTAAGTTAAATTATTAAGTTGTTTTTTTTATGTTTTTATATAATCTATATTTTTTATACTTTGTTTAAGTTTAAAATATAAGTAAAAATAGAAAAATCAAATTTTTCATTTTTTGACTAAATTGCAAATGTTGACTAACACCTCTTTATACTACATACAACCATCTAAAATTATACTAATACACTTTTTTTAGGTTTATTTATCATTTATGTGCATATTTTAATACCGATTTTTGAAGCCGATTTTTGGCCACTTTTTTTTTTTTACTACACTGTGGTACGCCTTACAAGTGATTATAAAAATATACTATCGCAATACTTCAATCACTCTGCGGGAGTTGGCGCGCGTAGCGCGCAGGGGGCGGAGCCCCCTAGTATATATATATTAATTTACGGGAATGACAGCGTTAAAAACACAGAGTTAAAAACTTGAAAAAATGATTTCTCCTGTCCCCATGCCTGCTTATAGTGCACATGGTCGCACTCCGGACTGCGTTATCTACATAATGCCTTTTTTTTTTTAACATTATGCGGGTGCCTCAGTCCTAGAACAATGATAGAAATAATTTCAGAATTTAATCTTCTCAGAAAAAAAATGGAGAAAAAATGACGTCCGGGTCGGGACGCGAACCCTTAACTTTCAGATCGAAAGGTTGACGCGCTACCGACTGAGCTATCAATGCTCTCAATAAACTTTTAACTTTACAAGGGGTTTTTTTTAGGCAAAAAAAACGAATATTCGATAGAAAATAATAAAAAATATTCAGTTTTTTAACCTAAAAAATTTTCCGATTTTCCAAGATAGCGGCCCAAAAAAATTTGAAAAAAATAAACTTTTAACTCTACAAAGGGATTTTTTAGGGCAAGAAAAACGAATATGCGGTGGAGAATATCCAGTTTTTTAACCTAAAAATTTTCCAATTTTCTAATACAGCGGACCGAAAAACTTAAAATACTAAATTTTTGACATTATAAGGAGTATAAAAGGGAAAAAATAATGAATTTATAAAAAATGAAAAATTATACCCCCAGAGTATCCACTTCCACCTGGAATGATCATTTTCATCCTGAGAATCCTTTCTATTGCATTAAAATAAATGGGAAACCCAATGATAAACCAGCTGGTAAACGATCATGGTTTTTTTAGCGCGAGTATCTTTAAATATTAATAAATTTTTTCAATAATTGAAAAAAAAAATTTAATTTACTTTATACCCGCAAAAAAATGTCGTTTTTGTTTGCGCTCAATAAGGTTACAGTGATTAAAGTTCAAAATTTATATGTAAGTTACATGAAAGTCTAAGATCGCCAAACTTGGCCTTCAATAAACATTCATAAAATAAACAAAAAATAAAATCTAATAGATATATTACACAATTAAAAATTTACATAAACGTGGAATCATAACTAAACTAATAAATTTTAAACCAAATTAAAAATAACTACCGGAATTATAATAGATAATTACGAAAGAAATTTTTATACGAAGAGACTCGCGATTTTTTTAATTAATTTTTTAATTTTTTAACCATACTCAGGATTCCATAATGATAATTTAGAAAGAGATTTAGGAAAAAGGGCGATAGATTTATGTTATAACTGGAATATGCCCATTGAAAACAAACCAACTGAATTAGAAATACATTTTTTTCTGAATACCTAAAAATCTCAACAAGATAAGAAAATATATAAACAAAATACAGAATCTAAAATATCGTTTACAGATGACCAACAACAAATATTAAACTTTTAAGATACTCAAATAACCAGTATACAAAACAGTACTATGACAGCAAATAGTATAAAAAGAGTTATAATACAAGGCAAAGCTGGTTCTGGTAAAAGTACAATAATGAAAGAAATGGTTAGGAGGATTACATCAATTTTCGGAGAAGATTCGGTTAAAGTAGCGGCATCAACAGGTATGGCAGCGGTTAACATAGATGGACTAACATTAAATTATTTGCTACGATTACCTTTAAACTACAAGTTATTTTCTAAATTAGAAAATCAAAATGCAAAAAAATTTCAAACGGATTTGAAAGATTTGAAATTTTTAATAATAGATGAGATGTCTTTGATCGGTTTAAGAACTTTATTTCAGATAGAATCACGATGTCGAGAAATACATGCTAATTAAATTGAACCTTTTGGCGGAATCATAATTTACTTACTTGGAGATTACAATCAATTGACACCGGTTGGAGACATAGCAGTATTTAGTGATAAAAAACTAACAGACAATTTACAAACATAAGGAAGAATAATTTTTAAACAATTTCAAAAGTATTATTGTCTCCAAAACGCACACAGACAAAAGGGTAATCATATCCCTTACTCACAATTGCTTGATGAAATAGCAAATGCAGAGTTATCTCAACATAATTATAACTTGTTATATAACCAAAGAGAGACAGTTATCCCCAAAGAAGAATTAGACAATTTCCAAAACGCAATTCATTTGTTTCCAACGTGTGCAGAAGTTGAAAAACATAATGAAACATTTTTGAAAAATACGGGACACCCAGTTGTACGAATAATTTCCACAAACACACCAAATATTGCCATGCGTTGCTCAGACGAACAAGCAACAGGATTACAAAGTATACTTGTCAAAAAATTGTAGAATAATGTTACGTACGAATTTATGGGTAGCAGGTGGATTAACAAATGGGAGCTTACATACGGGAAATAATATATGCTGATTATGAATCACCACCACAATTACTTCACGTATTAATGGTTGAATTTGAAAATTACAAGGGACCATTTTTGTATAAAAATTATTTCCTAATTATTCCTGTAAAAAGAACTTGGAAACATAACAATATTCTATGCAGTCGCACAAAATTTCCAATTATGTTATCATATGCTCTAACTATTCATAAATCTCAAGACAAAACATTAGATAAAATTTTCTTACACATAGGGGGCACGGAAAGACAATTAGGTATCACGTACGTCGGCTTAAGTCGAGTTAAATCAATTAATGATGTAATTCTAATAAAAGGTTACAATAAATATCGTTTTGACTCGATACGAATTTCTTCATCTTTTAAAGTAAAAGAAGCTTTCATGCAATCATTAAACAAAATTAATAAAGGAATTAAAGAATAAAATATTGATTAAAACATTTTTCAAAAACAAATCATATATAATCAAAAATTAATTAATTAAAGTTATTATTTTGAATATACATTTAATTAATTACTATTATGTAAATAAACATGCTAATACTGTAAATGTGTACATACAATATTTTGTACATTAAATATTTATTGTTTATAAAAAAAATGAGTTTGATTATTTACTTCACCTAATATACCCAATTAATAATATTTCAAATAATAATAATCGTCTGTATTTAGGAATAAATTTAGTGGGTTGTTACGCTTCGCACAGTCTATAATTGTTAGCAATTATCTAGTTTAAATTAATGTATGTTTATTTTAATATTTCTTTGTATACGTATGTGTGTATAAAATTATCTGTACTTATGAATGATAAATATTAAATAAAAATTATATTTTTTAAACTAAGTTACATATTCTTTTTTTTAATTACACAGGCACAAAAAAAAATTCATGTACCAGAGGGTAGAACCCCTGGTATGGGGGTTTTTGGTTGTGCTTAAACCATATGTGGCCATAGAACTGCAATAAAACAAGCCAATTTGCCCCCACGGCCCCCATATGCCCCCAAAGGACTGAAAATTTTTTTTTCGAAAAATGAAAATTGAACTATATATTCATGTTTTTTGGGACGCTTATACCAAAAATGTATACAAAAAATGTTTTTAACCAACTTTTGGCCCTGTTGAAGACTCCAGTGCCCCCATTTATACCCCCCAAACGAGTTAAAAATATTTTTATTACAAAAACTAAATCTCAATGTGTATTGTTATGTTTTTTGAGGCGCTGAAACCAAAGATGAATGTAAAAAATGTGTTTATCCAATGCTTGGTCCTCTAGGCTACCCGAGTGCCCCCATTCATCCCCCCAAACTAGTTAAAAATAATTTTATTAGGAAAACTTAATGTGTATTCTTATGTTTTTTGAGACGCTAAAACTAAATATGACATCGGGGTGGTTTACAGGGCCAAACATTAGTAGAAAACATTTTTTATATTCATTTTTGGTTTTACCGTCCCAAAAAATATAAGAATTCTTATTAAGTTTTAATTTTTCTAATAAAAATATTTTTACCAGTTTGGGGGGGTGATATTAACGGGGGCACTGGGGTCGTCTACATGGCCAAACGTTGGTTAAAAACATTTTTTGTATACATTTTTGGTATAAGCGTCCCAAAAAACATGAATAAATATTGTTCAATTTTCATCTTTAAAAAAAAAAAAAATTTTAGTCCTTTGGGGGGCATATGGGGGCGCTGGGGGCAAATTGGCTAGTTTTATTGCATTTCTGTGGCCATATTTGGTTTCAGCACAACCAAAAACCTCCATATTTGTATTTGTCACCCTAAAATTCCAATTTGTTATTATAAATAAATATAATTATTTAAATTAAAATTTTTTTTTTTACTTTTTTACAGACGTACTATTTTTAAGAAATCATTTTAGACATAGTTAATGATATGCTGAATCGGGTCAAAAGAGGTCATTTTTTAATTTTATGAAGGATCTTATTCATAAATTTTATCAAAATGATGACTTAAACGTTGTCTTAGTTTTTTGGAGTTCCAATCGAAAACTCTTAAATTGAAATTTTCAAATCTGCATTTACAACTATTATCAAAAACTTTTTGAAAAAAATTTTTGTACCAGATCTCCAATCAGACTCTCAAAAACTGTTTTTTTGAAAACCGAGTTCTTGTATGTGCATAAATCACACCATTTACACTGTAAAAATTCTTATCTGATTAATTAGTATCTGGGTAGTAAATTTATACTACCAGTAAATTTACTACCTATATAGGAATTACCCGAAAAAGAATTTTTACAGTGTATGTACCAAGAGTATCACCCGCTTTCCTACAGTATCGACGGAAACAATAGCTTATTCGACGTCTGAAACAACGTCTGAGAAGACGTTTCAATAAGGTTTTAAACATAGTAAATCATATGTATATATATATTTAATATGTATATTATATGTGTACATATTTTTTTAATAATATTGTAACTGTTATTTATAAAATTTTAAGGAAAATATGAAATATAAAATAATTTTTGGTACGTCAAAAATATATTTAAATTTATAGGTAAAATTTTTTTTTATTTTAGCACCATTTTCACAGAAAATATAACTAAAAAACAAATAAAAAAATTTGTTAACGATTTAATACTTTTAAGTTATTAAAGTAGCCCTTGAATTCAATTGTTTCATAAAAAAGGCATTAATTTCACATTTTTTATTGTAATTTTTGTCCTCGTTACAAAAAAACAGCAATCACCTTTAGCAGAAAACTTTATTTTTCTAAACTTGATTGCAAGACCCTAGGCTCTACACCCCTCAGGCTTTTTAGCCTCTGGTTTAGAAAAATAGTGTATTCGAAAAGTATATTATTAATAAGCTGTCAAATTGAAAATTTTATTAATGATATTTTTTCATAAAATTGTATACAGTATAAATTTATTATATTTGATTTTAAATTATAAATTAATAATTTTTGAAAACAAAACTTTTGAATTAAAAATTTAAACTATATATTATTTTTATTTAAAAGAGAATTCCACTAAAGGTCCACTGGATACAAAAATAGAAATTTAAACTGCAAATCTGAAAAAAATATTTAAACAAAGTAACATGTTATAAAAAAAATTTTTATAAAATTTGAAAAGTATATATTTATCTAATCTTAGATAAATACTAAATTCTCCATCTCTATAAAAAAAAATTCATCGATGCATCTTTCAAATCAACGATAGCAAAGAAATGTTTTTGAAGTGACTATACTGACAAGTGAAAAATTAAACTAGTAATCATAAGGAAACCATTTGTATTTTCACTGCTTCTACTCATTACTTCGAATTATAACATTCAATGTTCTATCTCTTTTAGGAAAAAATATATTCATAATTCTATATCATGCAAGTTAATGATTCTTCGAGATCGTAAACTATTTTTCACCCCCCCCCCTAAAAGCGTCAATTTTTCACCACCCCTAAAAACGTCACTTTTTCACCCCCCCCCCCTAAAAGCGTCAATTTTTGACCCCCCCCCTGCCGAGCCAAACTTTTCAAATACCCCATCCAATGAACATGTTCCATGTTAATATATTCATAATTCTATATCACAAAAGTTTACGATCTCGAAGAATAATTAACTTCCCTGATATAGAATTATGAATATATTTTTTCCTAAAAGAGATAGAACAATGTTTTTTCAATGTTTCAGATATAATTCGAAGTAATGAGTAGAAGCAGTGAAAATACAAATGCTTTCCTTATGATTACTAGTTTAATTTTTCACTTGTCAGTATAGTCACTTCAAAAACATTTCTTTGCTATCGTTGATTTGAAAGATGCATCGATGAATTTGTTTTTGTCTTCTGACAGAGATAGAGAATTTAGTCTCTATATATTATAAAGTTATAACCGCCGCCGCCGCTGCCGCCGCTGTCGCATGAGCCCTTTGTGCCAATGGACCTTTTGTGCCAAAATGGACCTTTTGTGCCAATGGACCTTTTGTGCCAAAATGGACCTTTTGTGCCAATGGACCTTTTGTGCCAAAATGGACCTTTTGTGCCAATGGACCTTTTGAGCCAAAATGGAACTTTTGTGACAAATTGGATTTTTTGTGCCAAAATGAACCATGTCGCATGAGCCCTTTGTGCCAGTGGACATTTTGTGCCAAAATGGACCTTTTGTGCCAATGGACCTTTTGTGCCAAAATGGACCTTTTGTGCCAATGGACCTTTTGTGCCAAAACGGACCTTTTGTGCCAATGGACCTTTTGTGCCAAAACGGACCTTTTGTGCCAATGGACCTTTTGTGCCAAAATGGACCTTTTGTGCCAATGGACCTTTTGTGCCAAAATGGACCTTTTGTGCCAATGGACCTTTTGTGACAAAATGGACCTTTTGGGCCAAATTGGACCTTTTGTGCCAAAATGGACCTTTTGGGCCAATGTGGTCCTTTTGGGCCAATGTGGTCCTTTTGGGCCAAAATGGACCTTTTGGACCAAAATGGACCTTTTCGGCCAATGTGGTCCTTTTGGGCCAAAATGGACCTTTTGGGCCACAGTGGTCCTTTTGGGCCAAAGTGAACCTATTGGGCCAAAGTGGTCCTTTTGGGCCAATGTGGTCCTTTTGGGCCAATGCGGTTTTTTCTATATTTAACCAATTATTATGTAAGTTAAATTATTAAGTTGTTTTTTTTATGTTTTTATATAATCTATATTTTTTATACTTTGTTTAAGTTTAAAATATAAGTAAAAATAGAAAAATCAAATTTTTCATTTTTTGACTAAATTGCAAATGTTGACTAACACCTCTTTATACTACATACAACCATCTAAAATTATACTAATACACTTTTTTTAGGTTTATTTATCATTTATGTGCATATTTTAATACCGATTTTTGAAGCCGATTTTTGGCCACTTTTTTTTTTTTACTACACTGTGGTACGCCTTACAAGTGATTATAAAAATATACTATCGCAATACTTCAATCACTCTGCGGGAGTTGGCGCGCGTAGCGCGCAGGGGGCGGAGCCCCCTAGTATATATATATTAATTTACGGGAATGACAGCGTTAAAAACACAGAGTTAAAAACTTGAAAAAATGATTTCTCCTGTCCCCATGCCTGCTTATAGTGCACATGGTCGCACTCCGGACTGCGTTATCTACATAATGCCTTTTTTTTTTTAACATTATGCGGGTGCCTCAGTCCTAGAACAATGATAGAAATAATTTCAGAATTTAATCTTCTCAGAAAAAAAATGGAGAAAAAATGACGTCCGGGTCGGGACGCGAACCCTTAACTTTCAGATCGAAAGGTTGACGCGCTACCGACTGAGCTATCAATGCTCTCAATAAACTTTTAACTTTACAAGGGGTTTTTTTTAGGCAAAAAAAACGAATATTCGATAGAAAATAATAAAAAATATTCAGTTTTTTAACCTAAAAAATTTTCCGATTTTCCAAGATAGCGGCCCAAAAAAATTTGAAAAAAATAAACTTTTAACTCTACAAAGGGATTTTTTAGGGCAAGAAAAACGAATATGCGGTGGAGAATATCCAGTTTTTTAACCTAAAAATTTTCCAATTTTCTAATACAGCGGACCGAAAAACTTAAAATACTAAATTTTTGACATTATAAGGAGTATAAAAGGGAAAAAATAATGAATTTATAAAAAATGAAAAATTATACCCCCAGAGTATCCACTTCCACCTGGAATGATCATTTTCATCCTGAGAATCCTTTCTATTGCATTAAAATAAATGGGAAACCCAATGATAAACCAGCTGGTAAACGATCATGGTTTTTTTAGCGCGAGTATCTTTAAATATTAATAAATTTTTTCAATAATTGAAAAAAAAAATTTAATTTACTTTATACCCGCAAAAAAATGTCGTTTTTGTTTGCGCTCAATAAGGTTACAGTGATTAAAGTTCAAAATTTATATGTAAGTTACATGAAAGTCTAAGATCGCCAAACTTGGCCTTCAATAAACATTCATAAAATAAACAAAAAATAAAATCTAATAGATATATTACACAATTAAAAATTTACATAAACGTGGAATCATAACTAAACTAATAAATTTTAAACCAAATTAAAAATAACTACCGGAATTATAATAGATAATTACGAAAGAAATTTTTATACGAAGAGACTCGCGATTTTTTTAATTAATTTTTTAATTTTTTAACCATACTCAGGATTCCATAATGATAATTTAGAAAGAGATTTAGGAAAAAGGGCGATAGATTTATGTTATAACTGGAATATGCCCATTGAAAACAAACCAACTGAATTAGAAATACATTTTTTTCTGAATACCTAAAAATCTCAACAAGATAAGAAAATATATAAACAAAATACAGAATCTAAAATATCGTTTACAGATGACCAACAACAAATATTAAACTTTTAAGATACTCAAATAACCAGTATACAAAACAGTACTATGACAGCAAATAGTATAAAAAGAGTTATAATACAAGGCAAAGCTGGTTCTGGTAAAAGTACAATAATGAAAGAAATGGTTAGGAGGATTACATCAATTTTCGGAGAAGATTCGGTTAAAGTAGCGGCATCAACAGGTATGGCAGCGGTTAACATAGATGGACTAACATTAAATTATTTGCTACGATTACCTTTAAACTACAAGTTATTTTCTAAATTAGAAAATCAAAATGCAAAAAAATTTCAAACGGATTTGAAAGATTTGAAATTTTTAATAATAGATGAGATGTCTTTGATCGGTTTAAGAACTTTATTTCAGATAGAATCACGATGTCGAGAAATACATGCTAATTAAATTGAACCTTTTGGCGGAATCATAATTTACTTACTTGGAGATTACAATCAATTGACACCGGTTGGAGACATAGCAGTATTTAGTGATAAAAAACTAACAGACAATTTACAAACATAAGGAAGAATAATTTTTAAACAATTTCAAAAGTATTATTGTCTCCAAAACGCACACAGACAAAAGGGTAATCATATCCCTTACTCACAATTGCTTGATGAAATAGCAAATGCAGAGTTATCTCAACATAATTATAACTTGTTATATAACCAAAGAGAGACAGTTATCCCCAAAGAAGAATTAGACAATTTCCAAAACGCAATTCATTTGTTTCCAACGTGTGCAGAAGTTGAAAAACATAATGAAACATTTTTGAAAAATACGGGACACCCAGTTGTACGAATAATTTCCACAAACACACCAAATATTGCCATGCGTTGCTCAGACGAACAAGCAACAGGATTACAAAGTATACTTGTCAAAAAATTGTAGAATAATGTTACGTACGAATTTATGGGTAGCAGGTGGATTAACAAATGGGAGCTTACATACGGGAAATAATATATGCTGATTATGAATCACCACCACAATTACTTCACGTATTAATGGTTGAATTTGAAAATTACAAGGGACCATTTTTGTATAAAAATTATTTCCTAATTATTCCTGTAAAAAGAACTTGGAAACATAACAATATTCTATGCAGTCGCACAAAATTTCCAATTATGTTATCATATGCTCTAACTATTCATAAATCTCAAGACAAAACATTAGATAAAATTTTCTTACACATAGGGGGCACGGAAAGACAATTAGGTATCACGTACGTCGGCTTAAGTCGAGTTAAATCAATTAATGATGTAATTCTAATAAAAGGTTACAATAAATATCGTTTTGACTCGATACGAATTTCTTCATCTTTTAAAGTAAAAGAAGCTTTCATGCAATCATTAAACAAAATTAATAAAGGAATTAAAGAATAAAATATTGATTAAAACATTTTTCAAAAACAAATCATATATAATCAAAAATTAATTAATTAAAGTTATTATTTTGAATATACATTTAATTAATTACTATTATGTAAATAAACATGCTAATACTGTAAATGTGTACATACAATATTTTGTACATTAAATATTTATTGTTTATAAAAAAAATGAGTTTGATTATTTACTTCACCTAATATACCCAATTAATAATATTTCAAATAATAATAATCGTCTGTATTTAGGAATAAATTTAGTGGGTTGTTACGCTTCGCACAGTCTATAATTGTTAGCAATTATCTAGTTTAAATTAATGTATGTTTATTTTAATATTTCTTTGTATACGTATGTGTGTATAAAATTATCTGTACTTATGAATGATAAATATTAAATAAAAATTATATTTTTTAAACTAAGTTACATATTCTTTTTTTTAATTACACAGGCACAAAAAAAAATTCATGTACCAGAGGGTAGAACCCCTGGTATGGGGGTTTTTGGTTGTGCTTAAACCATATGTGGCCATAGAACTGCAATAAAACAAGCCAATTTGCCCCCACGGCCCCCATATGCCCCCAAAGGACTGAAAATTTTTTTTTCGAAAAATGAAAATTGAACTATATATTCATGTTTTTTGGGACGCTTATACCAAAAATGTATACAAAAAATGTTTTTAACCAACTTTTGGCCCTGTTGAAGACTCCAGTGCCCCCATTTATACCCCCCAAACGAGTTAAAAATATTTTTATTACAAAAACTAAATCTCAATGTGTATTGTTATGTTTTTTGAGGCGCTGAAACCAAAGATGAATGTAAAAAATGTGTTTATCCAATGCTTGGTCCTCTAGGCTACCCGAGTGCCCCCATTCATCCCCCCAAACTAGTTAAAAATAATTTTATTAGGAAAACTTAATGTGTATTCTTATGTTTTTTGAGACGCTAAAACTAAATATGACATCGGGGTGGTTTACAGGGCCAAACATTAGTAGAAAACATTTTTTATATTCATTTTTGGTTTTACCGTCCCAAAAAATATAAGAATTCTTATTAAGTTTTAATTTTTCTAATAAAAATATTTTTACCAGTTTGGGGGGGTGATATTAACGGGGGCACTGGGGTCGTCTACATGGCCAAACGTTGGTTAAAAACATTTTTTGTATACATTTTTGGTATAAGCGTCCCAAAAAACATGAATAAATATTGTTCAATTTTCATCTTTAAAAAAAAAAAAAATTTTAGTCCTTTGGGGGGCATATGGGGGCGCTGGGGGCAAATTGGCTAGTTTTATTGCATTTCTGTGGCCATATTTGGTTTCAGCACAACCAAAAACCTCCATATTTGTATTTGTCACCCTAAAATTCCAATTTGTTATTATAAATAAATATAATTATTTAAATTAAAATTTTTTTTTTTACTTTTTTACAGACGTACTATTTTTAAGAAATCATTTTAGACATAGTTAATGATATGCTGAATCGGGTCAAAAGAGGTCATTTTTTAATTTTATGAAGGATCTTATTCATAAATTTTATCAAAATGATGACTTAAACGTTGTCTTAGTTTTTTGGAGTTCCAATCGAAAACTCTTAAATTGAAATTTTCAAATCTGCATTTACAACTATTATCAAAAACTTTTTGAAAAAAATTTTTGTACCAGATCTCCAATCAGACTCTCAAAAACTGTTTTTTTGAAAACCGAGTTCTTGTATGTGCATAAATCACACCATTTACACTGTAAAAATTCTTATCTGATTAATTAGTATCTGGGTAGTAAATTTATACTACCAGTAAATTTACTACCTATATAGGAATTACCCGAAAAAGAATTTTTACAGTGTATGTACCAAGAGTATCACCCGCTTTCCTACAGTATCGACGGAAACAATAGCTTATTCGACGTCTGAAACAACGTCTGAGAAGACGTTTCAATAAGGTTTTAAACATAGTAAATCATATGTATATATATATTTAATATGTATATTATATGTGTACATATTTTTTTAATAATATTGTAACTGTTATTTATAAAATTTTAAGGAAAATATGAAATATAAAATAATTTTTGGTACGTCAAAAATATATTTAAATTTATAGGTAAAATTTTTTTTTATTTTAGCACCATTTTCACAGAAAATATAACTAAAAAACAAATAAAAAAATTTGTTAACGATTTAATACTTTTAAGTTATTAAAGTAGCCCTTGAATTCAATTGTTTCATAAAAAAGGCATTAATTTCACATTTTTTATTGTAATTTTTGTCCTCGTTACAAAAAAACAGCAATCACCTTTAGCAGAAAACTTTATTTTTCTAAACTTGATTGCAAGACCCTAGGCTCTACACCCCTCAGGCTTTTTAGCCTCTGGTTTAGAAAAATAGTGTATTCGAAAAGTATATTATTAATAAGCTGTCAAATTGAAAATTTTATTAATGATATTTTTTCATAAAATTGTATACAGTATAAATTTATTATATTTGATTTTAAATTATAAATTAATTATTTTTGAAAACAAAACTTTTGAATTAAAAATTTAAACTATATATTATTTTTATTTAAAAGAGAATTCCACTAAAGGTCCACTGGATACAAAAATAGAAATTTAAACTGCAAATCTGAAAAAAATATTTAAACAAAGTAACATGTTATAAAAAAAATTTTTATAAAATTTGAAAAGTATATACTTATCTAATCTTAGATAAATACTAAATTCTCCATCTCTATAAAAAAAAATTCATCGATGCATCTTTCAAATCAACGATAGCAAAGAAATGTTTTTGAAGTGACTATACTGACAAGTGAAAAATTAAACTAGTAATCATAAGGAAACCATTTGTATTTTCACTGCTTCTACTCATTACTTCGAATTATAACATTCAATGTTCTATCTCTTTTAGGAAAAAATATATTCATAATTCTATATCATGCAAGTTAATGATTCTTCGAGATCGTAAACTATTTTTCACCCCCCCCCCCCCTAAAAGCGTCAATTTTTCACCACCCCTAAAAACGTCACTTTTTCACCCCCCCCCCCCTAAAAGCGTCAATTTTTGACCCCCCCCCTGCCGAGCCAAACTTTTCAAATACCCCATCCAATGAACATGTTCCATGTTAATATATTCATAATTCTATATCACAAAAGTTTACGATCTCGAAGAATAATTAACTTCCCTGATATAGAATTATGAATATATTTTTTCCTAAAAGAGATAGAACAATGTTTTTTCAATGTTTCAGATATAATTCGAAGTAATGAGTAGAAGCAGTGAAAATACAAATGCTTTCCTTATGATTACTAGTTTAATTTTTCACTTGTCAGTATAGTCACTTCAAAAACATTTCTTTGCTATCGTTGATTTGAAAGATGCATCGATGAATTTGTTTTTGTCTTCTGACAGAGATAGAGAATTTAGTCTCTATATATTATAAAGTTATAACCGCCGCTGTCGCATGAGCCCTTTGTGCCAATGGACCTTTTGTGCCAAAATGGACCTTTTGTGCCAATGGACCTTTTGTGCCAAAATGGACCTTTTGTGCCAATGGACCTTTTGTGCCAAAATGGACCTTTTGTGCCAATGGACCTTTTGTGCCAAAATGGACCTTTTGTGCCAATGGACCTTTTGAGCCAAAATGGAACTTTTGTGACAAATTGGATTTTTTGTGCCAAAATGAACCATGTCGCATGAGCCCTTTGTGCCAGTGGACATTTTGTGCCAAAATGGACCTTTTGTGCCAAAATGGACCTTTTGTGCCAATGGACCTTTTGTGCCAAAATGGACCTTTTGTGCCAATGGACCTTTTGTGCCAAAACGGACCTTTTGTGCCAAAACGGACCTTTTGTGCCAATGGACCTTTTGTGCCAAAACGGACTTTTTGTGCCAATGGACCTTTTGTGCCAAAATGGACCTTTTGTGCCAATGGACCTTTTGTGCCAAAATGGACCTTTTGTGCCAATGGACCTTTTGTGACAAAATGGACCTTTTGGGCCAAATTGGACCTTTTGTGCCAAAATGGACCTTTTGGGCCAATGTGGTCCTTTTGGGCCAATGTGGTCCTTTTGGGCCAAAATGGACCTTTTGGACCAAAATGGACCTTTTCGGCCAATGTGGTCCTTTTGGGCCAAAATGGACCTTTTGGGCCACAGTGGTCCTTTTGGGCCAAAGTGAACCTATTGGGCCAAAGTGGTCCTTTTGGGCCAATGTGGTCCTTTTGGGCCAATGCGGTTTTTTCTATATTTAACCAATTATTATGTAAGTTAAATTATTAAGTTGTTTTTTTTATGTTTTTATATAATCTATATTTTTTATACTTTGTTTAAGTTTAAAATATAAGTAAAAATAGAAAAATCAAATTTTTCATTTTTTGACTAAATTGCAAATATTGACTAACACCTCTTTATACTACATACAACCATCTAAAATTATACTAATACACTTTTTTTAGGTTTATTTATCATTTATGTGCATATTTTAATACCGATTTTTGAAGCCGATTTTTGGCCACTTTTTTTTTTTTACTACACTGTGGTACGCCTTACAAGTGATTATAAAAATATACTATCGCAATACTTCAATCACTCTGCGGGAGTTGGCGCGCGTAGCGCGCAGGGGGCGGAGCCCCCTAGTATATATATATTAATTTACGGGAATGACAGCGTTAAAAACACAGAGTTAAAAACTTGAAAAAATGATTTCTCCTGTCCCCATGCCTGCTTATAGTGCACATGGTCGCACTCCGGACTGCGTTATCTACATAATGCCTTTTTTTTTTTAACATTATGCGGGTGCCTCAGTCCTAGAACAATGATAGAAATAATTTCAGAATTTAATCTTCTCAGAAAAAAAATGGAGAAAAAATGACGTCCGGGTCGGGACGCGAACCCTTAACTTTCAGATCGAAAGGTTGACGCGCTACCGACTGAGCTATCAATGCTCTCAATAAACTTTTAACTTTACAAGGGGTTTTTTTTAGGCAAAAAAAACGAATATTCGATAGAAAATAATAAAAAATATTCAGTTTTTTAACCTAAAAAATTTTCCGATTTTCCAAGATAGCGGCCCAAAAAAATTTGAAAAAAATAAACTTTTAACTCTACAAAGGGATTTTTTAGGGCAAGAAAAACGAATATGCGGTGGAGAATATCCAGTTTTTTAACCTAAAAATTTTCCAATTTTCTAATACAGCGGACCGAAAAACTTAAAATACTAAATTTTTGACATTATAAGGAGTATAAAAGGGAAAAAATAATGAATTTATAAAAAATGAAAAATTATACCCCCAGAGTATCCACTTCCACCTGGAATGATCATTTTCATCCTGAGAATCCTTTCTATTGCATTAAAATAAATGGGAAACCCAATGATAAACCAGCTGGTAAACGATCATGGTTTTTTTAGCGCGAGTATCTTTAAATATTAATAAATTTTTTCAATAATTGAAAAAAAAAATTTAATTTACTTTATACCCGCAAAAAAATGTCGTTTTTGTTTGCGCTCAATAAGGTTACAGTGATTAAAGTTCAAAATTTATATGTAAGTTACATGAAAGTCTAAGATCGCCAAACTTGGCCTTCAATAAACATTCATAAAATAAACAAAAAATAAAATCTAATAGATATATTACACAATTAAAAATTTACATAAACGTGGAATCATAACTAAACTAATAAATTTTAAACCAAATTAAAAATAACTACCGGAATTATAATAGATTTACGAAAGAAATTTTTATACGAAGAGACTCGCGATTTTTTTAATTAATTTTTTAATTTTTTAACCATACTCAGGATTCCATAATGATAATTTAGAAAGAGATTTAGGAAAAAGGGCGATAGATTTATGTTATAACTGGAATATGCCCATTGAAAACAAACCAACTGAATTAGAAATACATTTTTTTCTGAATACCTAAAAATCTCAACAAGATAAGAAAATATATAAAC
This sequence comes from Anagrus nilaparvatae, assembly GCA_022575985.1. Taxonomy (NCBI): domain Eukaryota; kingdom Metazoa; phylum Arthropoda; class Insecta; order Hymenoptera; family Mymaridae; genus Anagrus; species Anagrus nilaparvatae. The sequence continues at coordinate 34,647,718 of JAKSXM010000007.1, forward strand.
AAAATACAGAATCTAAAATATCGTTTACAGATGACCAACAACAAATATTAAACTTTTAAGATACTCAAATAACCAGTATACAAAACAGTACTATGACAGCAAATAGTATAAAAAGAGTTATAATACAAGGCAAAGCTGGTTCTGGTAAAAGTACAATAATGAAAGAAATGGTTAGGAGGATTACATCAATTTTCGGAGAAGATTCGGTTAAAGTAGCGGCATCAACAGGTATGGCAGCGGTTAACATAGATGGACTAACATTAAATTATTTGCTACGATTACCTTTAAACTACAAGTTATTTTCTAAATTAGAAAATCAAAATGCAAAAAAATTTCAAACGGATTTGAAAGATTTGAAATTTTTAATAATAGATGAGATGTCTTTGATCGGTTTAAGAACTTTATTTCAGATAGAATCACGATGTCGAGAAATACATGCTAATTAAATTGAACCTTTTGGCGGAATCATAATTTACTTACTTGGAGATTACAATCAATTGACACCGGTTGGAGACATAGCAGTATTTAGTGATAAAAAACTAACAGACAATTTACAAACATAAGGAAGAATAATTTTTAAACAATTTCAAAAGTATTATTGTCTCCAAAACGCACACAGACAAAAGGGTAATCATATCCCTTACTCACAATTGCTTGATGAAATAGCAAATGCAGAGTTATCTCAACATAATTATAACTTGTTATATAACCAAAGAGAGACAGTTATCCCCAAAGAAGAATTAGACAATTTCCAAAACGCAATTCATTTGTTTCCAACGTGTGCAGAAGTTGAAAAACATAATGAAACATTTTTGAAAAATACGGGACACCCAGTTGTACGAATAATTTCCACAAACACACCAAATATTGCCATGCGTTGCTCAGACGAACAAGCAACAGGATTACAAAGTATACTTGTCAAAAAATTGTAGAATAATGTTACGTACGAATTTATGGGTAGCAGGTGGATTAACAAATGGGAGCTTACATACGGGAAATAATATATGCTGATTATGAATCACCACCACAATTACTTCACGTATTAATGGTTGAATTTGAAAATTACAAGGGACCATTTTTGTATAAAAATTATTTCCTAATTATTCCTGTAAAAAGAACTTGGAAACATAACAATATTCTATGCAGTCGCACAAAATTTCCAATTATGTTATCATATGCTCTAACTATTCATAAATCTCAAGACAAAACATTAGATAAAATTTTCTTACACATAGGGGGCACGGAAAGACAATTAGGTATCACGTACGTCGGCTTAAGTCGAGTTAAATCAATTAATGATGTAATTCTAATAAAAGGTTACAATAAATATCGTTTTGACTCGATACGAATTTCTTCATCTTTTAAAGTAAAAGAAGCTTTCATGCAATCATTAAACAAAATTAATAAAGGAATTAAAGAATAAAATATTGATTAAAACATTTTTCAAAAACAAATCATATATAATCAAAAATTAATTAATTAAAGTTATTATTTTGAATATACATTTAATTAATTACTATTATGTAAATAAACATGCTAATACTGTAAATGTGTACATACAATATTTTGTACATTAAATATTTATTGTTTATAAAAAAAATGAGTTTGATTATTTACTTCACCTAATATACCCAATTAATAATATTTCAAATAATAATAATCGTCTGTATTTAGGAATAAATTTAGTGGGTTGTTACGCTTCGCACAGTCTATAATTGTTAGCAATTATCTAGTTTAAATTAATGTATGTTTATTTTAATATTTCTTTGTATACGTATGTGTGTATAAAATTATCTGTACTTATGAATGATAAATATTAAATAAAAATTATATTTTTTAAACTAAGTTACATATTCTTTTTTTTAATTACACAGGCACAAAAAAAAATTCATGTACCAGAGGGTAGAACCCCTGGTATGGGGGTTTTTGGTTGTGCTTAAACCATATGTGGCCATAGAACTGCAATAAAACAAGCCAATTTGCCCCCACGGCCCCCATATGCCCCCAAAGGACTGAAAATTTTTTTTTCGAAAAATGAAAATTGAACTATATATTCATGTTTTTTGGGACGCTTATACCAAAAATGTATACAAAAAATGTTTTTAACCAACTTTTGGCCCTGTTGAAGACTCCAGTGCCCCCATTTATACCCCCCAAACGAGTTAAAAATATTTTTATTACAAAAACTAAATCTCAATGTGTATTGTTATGTTTTTTGAGGCGCTGAAACCAAAGATGAATGTAAAAAATGTGTTTATCCAATGCTTGGTCCTCTAGGCTACCCGAGTGCCCCCATTCAACCCCCCAGTCAGTATAGTCACTTCAAAAACATTTCTTTGCTATCGTTGATTTGAAAGATGCATCGATGAATTTGTTTTTGTCTTCTGACAGAGATAGAGAATTTAGTATTTAAATAAGATTAGATAAGTATATACTTTTCAAATTTTATTATAATTTTTTTTATTACATGTAACTTTGTTTGAATATTTTTTTCAGATTTGCAGTTTAAATTTCTATTTTTCCAACTCAAGAAAATTAAATACGCTATTTTTTTGTTACACTTTTAAAATCATTCTAAAAATGGCTTTTTTCCAGAAATAGATAGTTATTTAATTGGACCTATGCAAAAAATATATATATTTTAAAAACCCAATATGGTGGCTAGTTTCATGATTACCATAGATAGCGTTTAGGTAGTACAAGGTAAATCATGAATTCTTTTGCAGAAAATTAATTTTACTTACAACAAACTTTTTTTTGTTATTCTTTTGCTAAAATTGAAGCACAGAAGCCTAAATATTTATAGAATCACCTGTATTTAGGCAAAAACTTTTGGAGGGTTTTTAATTAAAATTATTCTAACAATTAATGTAATATTTGAAGAAATATTTGGGCTTCTGATTTTTTAAATGTATTTTACAATTTTTTATTATTTACATGTCAGCAGTCGCTGTCGTAAGCGTCAAAATACACTTTCATTCTGTTATAAGAAAAGTCTCGTTGTTTACTGTTAAAGTGGATAAACTAATTAACTTTTATAAAACTGTTTGTAATTTAGTCTTTTTCGTAGGACGAGGAGAATGCATTTACGCATACCATACACTGCGTACTGTATGGTTATGTGGGACTCAACCTCAAATTTGTATCTGGGGTTGCCCAGATATACACAATTGAGGAGGAATTACAATACCCACTAAACTCCGCACCCTCCTGCATTTATGACAATATCATAGAATCCGGACCGGGACTCCCTGTTTAGGTATTACTTCGGTCCGGAAACAATGCAGCCAAGGCATTTCTTCGCCATAACCTGTCAATAAATAAAGGAGAAGATTTTCCTACGAGAGGAAACCTTCCTCCTTTTTTTTAATCAGTGTCGCCTGTACGTAATCTGCCATACTGTACCAGTTACCGGTACTGCGCAGCATTTCCGGGACGACTCCTTCCGGCCTCCATTCATCGAAGGGCGTTCGCCCTTCAGCGAAGCGAGGACACCCAAAAAAGGTGTGCTCAGCGGTATCCAGCTCGTCCGGGTAATGCAAGCATTCCGGAAATGTCACCTTGCGCCACTTGAAAAGCATATCGCGGAAATAACCGTGACCAGTTAGGAACTGTGTGAGGTAGAAGTCTACCTCCCCATGATCACGGTTCATCCAGCTTTCCAAGTCAATAGTAAGGCGGTGCGTCCAACGTCCCCTCGGGTCACCATTCCACCTATACTGCCAACATTCCATTGTGCGGGAACAAGCGTGAACGAAAGCTACGTAGCGCTCTTCTTCCTCACGGTTATAGATCGCCTGCCTTTCCAAGGCAAGCAGATCGATATGAATCACCCGAGCCACTACCTGGATCGCTGGCTCTGATACAGTCTTGTACGAGAAAGCGATTCGAAGTGCCCCCTGCCTCTGTACTGCCTTAAGTTTCTTGCAGTACTTTTTTATGCGGCGTTTTTATCACGGACTCGTGATCCGACATCCAGCTATTGATAAGGCGCATGGCCTCATCCAAGGTATTCTGCTGGTCCTCTGTCCCTTGAGCTGTTATGGTTAGATCAACATCATCCGCGTATCCGATCATGGAGCATCCATCCGGAAGCTTAATCTTTAGCGAGCCGTCGTAGAAGGCATTCCACAGATCAGGACCCAGAACTGAACCCTGCGCAATGCCTGCGCTTAATACTTTACCACTTGTACAATCGAGCGTGTCCCAGCGCAGGTATCGGTCCCGGAGGTAGTCTCTGATAATATTTTTCAGATAATCTGGAACTCTGAATACCTGCTTGAGGGAGTGCAACATATCGTCCCACTTAGCCGAGTTGAATGCGTCTTTCACATCCAACGTGACAAGCAGAACGTCCGGTTTAATATCCGGCCGTACTTGTCTGGCCTTCATAACCTGCTCGATGGGACCGACCGTGGAACGCCCCTCACGAAAACCGTGTTGACCGTCGCTAAGGTCACCCGCTTCCCTAATTGCCTGCCGCAATCTTCCTCTGACCATGCTCTACATCACCTTGCCAATAGTATTTAACATACACAATGGTCTGTAATATGATGGAGATCCTGGTTCACACTTTCCCTTGCTTATCAGAGCCAGGCGGGCCACTTTTCAGTCCCTTGGAAAGATGCCTGCAACGAGGCACGCATTAAACATGCCAAAGAGGAGACCAGGGATTACCTGTGCAGCCGCCTTAAGAGCTTCCGCGGGTATTCTGTCTGGTCCTGGCGCTTTCCCATTTTTCATTGACCTAATTGCCTGAAGCATCTCCGCCTCGCTAAATAGCGGAACTTGCTCCCTCGGGACATCCAAAACCGGGTGTTGTTGGTTTGGACAGAGCGTCCACTATTCTTTTGGTCGCTGCTTCATCCATCGTGTTGTCACACCCGGACTTAAGTTTGCCCATGACAACCTTATATCCCAGGCTCCACGGATCGCTGTTGATATCATCTCTTAGTGACCGAAGACAGCGCGTCTTACTGTGGCAGATGGCTTTCGCCAGCCTATGCTTGGCTTCCTTGTACTGTTCAGAGCGCGTAGCCAGCTCTGGGCGGCCATGCGCTCTTTGCCGTCTTCTGCGTGCCCCGTGACAGACCCGCCTAAGCTCCGCAATTTCTTTATTCCACCAATACATGCTTCTTTTACCCTTCCAGGGCCGTTTACGCGGCATAGAGGCATCGCAAGCTCCCCTCAGAAGAGCAGTTACCCTCTTGACGAAAGTCTCTGCCTCTCCCGGGGTGGTCGGTCCTCCGTGCCAGGCTAGGATAGACAAGGACTCTTCACGAAGATATTCCACAAATCTGTCCTCGTCTATCTTTGACACATTCCAGCCTAGTGGGCACTTTTTGTACGGGGGCCGATTAACGACCCTATCACGCACTCTGAAGGTGATGTAATTATGGTCGCTGCCATTGGCTCCATCCATCACCCTCCAACCGCCCACTCTTCCTGCCAACCCAGTCAAGGGAAAAGTGACGTCAGGAATCGATTCACCAAAGCCTGGCCTTATGTAGGTTGGATTGTTCCCAGAGTTCATGACCACCAGATCAGTTCTAGCGGCCATCTCTAGAATCAACGTTCCCCTACGGTTCGTAGTTGGAATTCCCCATTCCACGGCCCTGGCATTTCAGTCTCCGGCAAATATGATATTGCCAGAGATTTCCCTTATCGTTTCCTCCAAAGAGGCCAGCTTTGCGGTGAACACCCCAATAGTGTCATTCGGTGACAAATTCGGAGACATAATAACTACAATTTTCAGATCACCGCAAATTTGCCGTTTATGTTCCGAATATTTTATCGTATTATAGTTTTCTTTTGCTGTATAGGGATACTAGCTTACATATTACCGTTATATAGTGAAACCCCGGTGCAAAAGTTAACGTTAAAACTTTAAGTTAAATTTTAACGTTAATTTACACGTTAATTTAGGGTAATTTTAACGTTAATTTAGGGTAAATTTGATGTTAATTTAAATTTAACGTTAAAATTACTGCGGAAAATTGAGAAAAAAAATTTTTAATTATTTTGTATTTTTTAATTTTGTAAATCCAATTGTACTCTAAAATTAAGCATCATTCCTATTTTTAAAAAATTTTCATGTATTAAATTTTCATAATATTCATTTAGTTTTTTCACAACTAAATTTTTTGATCAAATATTCGTTCTAATATTATAAATTTGACATTAAATTTATTACTAAATTTAATGCTAAAATTTAACGTAAAAAAAACATCCTACATAGCAAACAAAGTTTTAGAATTTTAACTTTAAAATTCAACTTTAAATTTAACGTAAAAAATATCATCCCACATAGCAACCAAAGTTTTAGAAACGTTTTTGATATAATCCTTTAAAATGTTTCAAAAGGCCGTAGAAAAACGTTTCCAAACGTTTTGTTAATATTTCAGGATGTTTCATCGGCTCCGACTTTGTTTGTCCGATGTTAGATTTTAAAAATAGACAGTTGACAGCTGTCAAATAGCTGTCAAAATTCGATAAAATCTTAAAAATCTTACTTTTATCTTATTAGTTTATGTATTAGAGGTTGCTGAATTCAAATTCAATGTCAGATTTTTCAAATTGACAGTTGACAACTGTCAAAGAGCTGTAAAATCGCAATAAAAAAGTAAAAATGTTAGTATTTTCTTATGACTTTTTATTTTTTAAGGGTACATTCGCTCAGTTTTGAAATTAAAATTTTTTTTTTTTTTTTTTTTTTTTTTTTTTCATTGATTTGTGTTTAAAAAGTATTCAAGATTATTGAAAAAAAATTTTAAATAAATCCCGCAAATAATAAAGAAATGACAGCGTCTGAAAGTCACAGTGCTAGTATGTAAGAATTCAAGATCTGAAACTTTAAACGCGTTTTTCTCAAAACTAACTTTTTGAAAACGGCCCACACGATAACAAAAAAACTATTGGTCCGATTTCAATTTTTTTTTTTTAATCTATTTGTTATGCAATTCTACAAGTTATGAACTACAATGAACCTGATCGGTAAATTTTTTTGGTCTCTAGGCTCCAATTTGTGGCTAAAAACACGGTCAAATTTCGATTTTTTTTTATTTTCTTCATAACTTTTTTAATTTTTAATATTTTTCATTGGTTGTAGTTCATTACCTGCAAAAACTTATGTACATTATGGTGTTTTTTTTTTTTTTTATTTCAGACGATCCCAAACCGAGTTATGATGTGGGCCGATTTGGACCTTTTTTTAGGCACCAACTTCAGCGCCATCTCATCACATGTAAAAAAAGAGATAATAAAAAAAAAATTTTTTTTTGTGATTATTATAAACGTATAAAGCAGCTATAAAAAAATCTTTGTATTATTTAATAAACTTTTCGAGAAAATTGATCTGAAAAATAACGTTATTTTTACTCAAAACTGAGCGAATGTACCCTTAAGTTGATTAATTCACGCATGTTGTGAATACGTTGGTTCTGACAATTAAAAGCAGTCAAGGGGTCGTAAAATACTTATCAATATTAGATTTATGAAAAGCATACTTTCTTTTAACTTTGTTTATGCTTTTTTGCCGTCGCATTTAGCATTACCCGATGTGTACCGCGAGGAGGTGAGCGATCGGTCTTTACACATCATTTAGCCCTGGAAAAGGCTGTTTTTTTATTAACGAAATTGTTATTGTGCGTAGAATTAAGATAAAAAGGGTAAAATAAACAACTAATATTTTCTTATCGGCTGTTTTAAAATTAATTTGTAATTTAATGGCTATTGAAACAAAGGTATGTGAATTTAGTATGATGCTATGCAAACTTTTATGTCTATTGATAATTTTTTTATTTACATTGGTTTCCTAGTATTTTGCATGTTTTCCAATAAGGCCGTAGATGGATAATGTACATTTTCTACATAGCGTGCATAGCCTAAGAACCATATAACACTAGCAATGGGAGCACATGTTTCTAAAGTTCTTGCACCAGATTTACATGTACAATAATAACTGAGGATTGGAGGATTGTTATTATTATTGTCTATTAAAACATCCCTATACTCAATCCATAGTTGATGTCTAACTGAACGGGTAAACCTTGAATATATTCTAGCTCTCAATAATCCAGGTGTATTAACCAATTCGTCAAATTGGATTTCTTCGTTTCCATCTCTTAGAATCTTATCTTGTATATAGCCTGGAGCTAATTTAACTTGGTAAATACCAACAGTTAAATCTCTTATGTAGTTTAGATCTAATCTTGGGAATCTTTGAATATGTTCATGATTCAATCTTGTCCAACGACCTCCTCTATCTCTTAAGTTTTCTGCCTCAACTCTTGCTTGCATAACGTTAACACGTTGTGCTCGATCTAGAAGTTCATTAGCTAAGTTGATATCAGCATTTTCCATATGTATCGGGTCCTTAATCGCTCCTGCTATTTTTAGAAAATCGCTTAGATTTACAGCATGTACAACAGATATTCTATGATCAAAGAACTTAAATATTGATTTAAGATGTCCATTTATAACTTCCACAATCCATCGGCTCTTAGTTATCAATCTAGCTTCATTAGCTTGTTCCGTCGTTAACTGTCTTTGATTACGCTGCAAGCACGGTAGTAATTTGCTGGCTTTAATAAATTGTAATTTTTATGCATGCTGTAGGAGGAGTTTATGCCTCTGAGCCTCGAAGTTACTACTTTTTTCAACTTCTAAGTACGTACCGTCAACAAAAGCTATGGCTCTAGGTATATTTGGTTCAAGATTATAGAGCTGATTTGAAAAATCAGTTACGTGTCTTTCTATATATTTATCTCGAGTGATAGCATCAACACCAATATTATTTGGTACGAATCTCTGACACAAACTTTTTCGCACTGTACTAATAACACAGCTAGTATTTTGTCTAGACTTATATCCAAACATCGTTGTCAAGAAATCATCAGATAAACCTTGACGCATCTTGCATAAGAATGTAAGAAGATGTTTCTTCGTTACGTACAGGAACACGTTTGTTTGAACAACTGGATCACAAAAGGTAAAAAGTTCTCGAAACTGCTCTTTTGTTATTGGACTCATGGACGAAAATTCAGTATCAGAAAAATTATTCTCATTATGAAACTTAAAAGAAAACTTTACATTTGAATTCAGTAACCTCCAAAAAATAGAGTAGTAAGATAAAAGTTAAGATTTTTAGTTTCTTATCGACTTTTGACAACTATTTGACAGTTTTAAACTGTCAATTTTTAAAATCCGATATCGGGTTTGAATTGAGTGACCTCGAAAACATAAAGCAATAAGATAAAAGTAAGATTTTAAAGATTTTACCTACTTTCGACAGCTATTTAGCTGTCAACTATCAATATTGAAAATCCGACATCAGATTTGAATTCAGCGACCTCGAAAACATAAAGCAATAAGATAAAAGTAAGATTTTAAAGATTTTATCAACTTTCGACAGCTATTTGACAGCTATCAACTTTCAATTTTGAAAGTCCAACGTCGGATTTGAATTCAGCGACCTCAAAAACAAAAGTACTTAAATAAAAGTAAGATTTTTAAGATTTTATCGACTTTTGACAGCTATTTGACAGCTGTCAAGTGTCAATTTTTAAAATCTGATATCGGAATTGAATTCAGCGACCTCAAAAACATAATGTATGAAGATAAAAGTAAGATATTTAGAATTTTATCGATTTGTGACAGCTATTTGACAGCTGTCAACTGTCAATTTTAAAAATCTGACATCAGATTTAAATTCAGCGACCTTGAAAACATAAACCCAGTCATTGAATATAACAATATAAGCCATTTAAAGCTCTCTAAAGACTTTGCGAATAATTTCATCTGTGATAGAGCTTTAAAACTTAAAAGCTTCGTAGCGGCCAAAGAATTGAATTCTGAGCTTTGTGCTCATTATGACTTTTGCTTAGAAAACCGGTATCTAGAACATACCAAAAATCCAGACATTTTGACCGAAACCCAATTTCCATAAGATTATTGCGGGGTTCTTTCTGTAAATAAATGGAAATATAAATATTTAAAAAAAACTATTATTCTCTATTAAAGTTTTAATTTAATAAATCGCATTACCTATTCTAACATCCAATATAATTGAAATTATTATATTGAATGATCGTTTTAATTTTCAAAGTTTGACTATTATTAACTGAAGATGTGAAATTTTTAATTAAAGAGTTTTGATCCGTCTTTTCGAAAAAGGTTTTGTACCAGCTTACCAAGAAAACTCAAAAATTTTATCTCTGAAGATCAAAAAAAGTAAATTTTTCTTAAAAATTAGTCTAATTCTTAAAAACGGGTAATTTAAGGGATATAAATTGTGGTAAATGTTTTTTTGAAAATAGAATTTTTTGTGTGTGCATAAATCACATTATATTGTAACGCTGCTACAATGGCTAAAAATACGATTATTTTAATTGAAATAAAATATTTAAATTTTATGAAAAACCGCGAAAAGGATTTAAATAGGTTATATTTCAGGCACGTTAAGAACGTGTTATTTTTAGATATATATAAGCGCTAAATTAAAATTCTGGTTCCATCAACGTCTAGAAAAATCATTTTTCTTTAAATTAAAAAAAAAAATAATTTTGTATTAAATTTTGATAAAAAGTTGTGAGGTCGCAAAATTTTGAAACCAAGGCAAAAAGTCTCAAGTCCTAACTTTGCGACCTCACAACTTTTTATCAAAATATAATACAAATTTTTTTTTTTTTTAATTTAAAGAAAAATGATTTTTCTAGACGTTGATGGGATTATTTTATTTTTAAGCCTTTTTTTTTTAATAAGGCTTTAATAAAAAAAAAGTGTCAACAAATTATTTTAAACATTTTTTGAAATATTGTGTAGATGGTTATCGTATGGATTATTTTATTACATAGCATTGTTGTGCTAAATACCCAGGAGAGGGACAATGTTGCGCGCACAAATTTAAATTAAAAAAAATAAATAAAGTAATAGATTTATCGAAAATAATAAATGCAATTTGTTAATTATATTTAATTAAAAAATTGTTTAAAAATTGAATACTTATGTGATAATAATTTAGATTTTAATTTACAATAAATATAAATAAAATAACAATATATTTGCCTAGATTAATTAGTCAACAAAATACAAATATTAATAAAAAATGTTTCAGTTAACCTGTAAAAAAAGTAAGTTGTATAAACTACCTTGTAATAATTTGAATAATTATAAAAATTTATTATTTTAATTAGTCTGAATAAAATTTTAGATTTGGAGCTTCATCTAGACTTCCAACAATACATTTAAAAATCAAATGTATTCTGCCTGGCAAGTTTTTTGAAGTTTTCAGTAAACATCAATACTAATAACTCAATGAGTTAGTAATGAAATCTATCAAGCCATTGAACCATATACTATCTTTTAAATTTGGAGTTATGTTAATTATGTATCTGATTCATCGGTTGACATATATGGAAATTTTTTTAAAGCTCACGACTAAAAAATAGAAATAGCTTGGCCAACAGATAAGAAATTAAAAGGTTTACTTTAAAATATTTGGTATTTATAGCTGTATTGAAAATTAGATAAACAAAATGAGTAAAATTAGAACGTATATTTTACTCAGTCTTCATTGAACGTGGAGGAGAGGTAAATAATATGAAAATATAATGTTTAATGTAAAGAATTTTTTCCTAATTATTTTAACATTTTTTTAGGCAGTTGCAATCAATGATCCATTCATTGGTCTTGATTATATGATTTACTTGTTTAAATATGATTCTACTCATGGGGTTTTCAAAGGTGAAATTAAAGCAGAAGGAGATTGCCTTGTAGTTAATGGCAAAAAAAATAGCAGTATTCTGTGAACGTGACCCTAAAGCTATTCCATGGGGTAAAGCTGGTGCTGAATATGTTGTAGAATCTACTGGAGTTTTTACCACAATTGATAAAGCATCTGCTCACTTGGATGGAGGAGAAAAAAAAGTTATTATCTCTGCTCCATCAGCAGATGCACCAATGTATGTATGTGGTGTTAATCTTGAATCTTATGATTCAAGCCACAAAGTTGTTTCTAATGCATCATGCACAACTAACTGTTTGGCTCCTCTTGCAAAAGTTATCCATGATAACTTTGAAATCGTTGAAGGATTAATGACTACAGTTCATGCTACAACAGCAACTCAAAAAACAGTTGACGGACCATTAGGAAAGGTTTGTTAAATTTTTTTTATTTTTTAATTGTTAATTTGTTAATTAATTCAAAATATTTTTTAATTTTACTATTAATAGTTGTGGCGTGATGGTCGTGGTGCTGGACAAAACATTATTCCTGCTGTCACTGTAGCAGCCAAAGCTGTTGGTAAAGTTATCCCAGCATTAAATGATAAACTTACAGGAATGGCTTTCCGTGTTCCAGTACCAAATGTCTCCGTTGTTGACTTAACAGTTCGTTTTGGAAAAGCAGCAACATATGATGAAATTAAGCAAAAGATTAAGGAATTAAGCTGCTATAGGTAGTCCCCTTCATGGTATTCTTGGTTATACCGAAGATGATGTAGTATCATCTGATTTCATTGGTGATAATCGATCAAGCATCTTTGATGCATCTGCTGGAATCCAATTAAGTGACGAATTTGTCAAACTTTTATATATAATAATTTCATATTAATTCTGTGCTTTTTTGGATTTGAATTATTTACTTTAACAAAATATTCATTTTTTTTAACTTAAGACATCCTTAATCTTTTCGTGGATTTTCTAATACCTTGGAATAATTACCTTGGAGAATAAGTCAAATTGTTAAAAAACATAAATTTAAATAATGTTCATTCCTGATACCAAAACCGAAATTGATAGGGCGATTTACATTTGCATTCATGTTGACCCTAATCATGGTCTCTAACACAATATATTATTGTCTATTGATGTTTTAGATTTCAGTAGCCATATTGAATAGACGTTTCAGTGGCCATATTTGATTTTGATAAATATTATCAAACTGCAGTTTTCAGATACATCATACAATTTTAACTAATAAAAATTTTGAAAATTTAAAAAATAAAACTTTACTATAAAATTAAAATCATTTATTCAATTTGAAAAAAAGCAGCTTATCTTTTATGTTTATGGTGAAATTTATCGACATTATAGATAATATTTTTATAACTACTTTATTATATTTTTATTAAATTAAAATAAAAATGAAAAATAAAGAAAACATTCAACCTTCATTACCTATTTCAATTCTTGTATTCATTCATCAAAAATCCAATTTGAATTAAATCATTCATTCAACTTTCAAAAGAGGTCTCTCTCTCTTTGTTTACAAAATGGTAAAATGTCACAAAATTTTTTATCAAATAAGTATTATATGAAAATAGTGAAAACCTTTTAAAGGGAGATAAAGATAAAAAAGAAAAAAAATTTAGTGATCCTGAAGATTCCGTTGATGATATTCCTGATGAAGATAATCTTATGAAATTATGCATATGAAAGTCTGATGTAAAAAAGCACGTGTGACATAACCTTTACACAGTATATATGACTCGCGTAAGTAAATAAAAAATATATTTTTAATGTAAAATAAAATTAATTAATCATTTTGTATTTTAATTTGTTTTTTAATATTCTGTAAATCTTGAATTTACTAATAAAAACTAATTTTGCAAATAATTTTTGCAATTTACAATTTATTTAAATTTAAAACTTGATACCTCATGGTAAATTTAATATTATTATAAATTATTATTATTTCAGCACTGTTATAGAAGATCTTTTACTCAAAAACTATCAGAAATTGATGCTGTTAAATCAAATATTATATAATTGATGGAGTTCCGATACTATAGAGATAAAATGTTAGAAAAATTGCAGTCTATAATAGAAAAAATGTACGGAGATTTTGAAAGTGAAGAAAATATCCTCTCTATATATGGAGAAAATAAAAAATTGTACTAAAAAATAAATTTGAAATGTTCTTTACATATTGATAAAAGCACCAAAGACATATAATATGCCAAAAAGAAATACTGAGTGCACTAGTGAACCTTGTATTCCTAGTTATCTGTAATTACCGCAAAAAAATATCGATAATTCTAGTGCTTGTTTAGCTTATATGTCTGAAGCAGATAATAAATACCATTCTCCAGCATCTGTTAATAGTAATCCACAACCATATCAATTAAATTCAAATCTTTATCTTTCATGTCGACGGTAACCAGTTTAAGTTCTACTTCAAGTGCAGCTTCACTTACTAACTTCTACATCAAGCGCAGATTCACTTGCTACAAAAATATTAAGAAAAGAAAAAACAAATCCTTAATTCACAATTTTGCAAGGAGTCATGAAGAAAAAGTACTAAAAAACCAACAATAAAAAATCCAGAAGAATTGTTAAATTGTGAAGCTTGTGAAAAATTAGCCATTGACTGGAAAAATGGTCATTTATAAATAAAGGAATTCACAAACGCTTAAGTGAAGAGTTAATTAAAATTGATTTCTTGAATGTAGTAGTTGAAGATATAAAGCATAATAATATAAAACATTTAAAAAAATCAAAAAAAGAAGTTGACAATTTATTTTTAAAAAACATTTAAAGAGGAAGAATTTTAAAAAACTCAAGGAGTTCTAGAAATTTAAAGTTGGAAAACGCATTGCATAAGTCAGTTGGTAAATCAGGTTTAAATAAAAAAAGTAAGGATGCAGTTGTACTAATAACATCAAGCAAAAAACCTAGACCCTTCAGTTTTTGGGGAAACTCTTCCAAATGGCAAAAAGTTTTCAAGTATTGACAATGATGCTCCAGTTAATTTTAGTTTTTATGAAGTAAGCTGTGGTCGTGGTCCAACTTTACTCAGTAAGCTTCAGTTGATTTTATAATATGTAATTTTTATTTTATTCATTATTTTATTTTATTTAAGTTTATATAGTACTTGCTGGATAAGGAACAATGTCTGGTGCTTTTTACAGTTATGAATTTAACTCATCATTGTCAGTGTTCATATGTTGATAAAGGATCTTATGGGATGGTAAGTTAAAAATAAATTTATTTGCGAAGTAATCAAACTATACTGCACCTGTCAATGTGTCGTTTTTTTACAAGAATATTAAAATTGTAATGTTTAATAGAAACATTTATTTACTTTTTTAAAGATTTTTTGAGAAAGAGTTTTAAAAGTTCGTCAAAAATCATATACTTTGTGTGGTGCTAATTCGATCTCTATAGTAGTTGTCAAAGAGTATAGACGATGAAAGTTTGAATTCTATAACTACTTTTGAGATCTTTAAATTAAAAAAATTTTGTCTATTCTACATTATAATTCTTGATATAATTGTTTTCATAAAAATATGACTCATGGATAGGTGCAATATTGTTTGGTTACCTAAAATATTTTAAATTATTTTTAAGTAACAATTATATATAGTATTTTAATGTATAATTTTTAATAACAATTAAAAATTTAATCCAATGCTTACATCTTTTGAAAAAAGAGGCTTAATCTCTGAAACGTAGAATACATTATGAATTACATTATCGATAGAAGGACATAAGTGAGAGATTAAGAAGTATTCAAGGAGTTTGAAAGAGACCGGAAAAGTGGTTTTTATTGCTAATAAGAATGGTCTATAGAAAATTCGAAAAAAAAATTTTTTTCTTATTTTTGTATCATAAATTGATTATTAATAATTGAGATAATTTTTTATTCTAAGAAAAAATATTTTTTTCTCCATAGATACTGAACATACATTACGTTGATGTGAGTTGATAAGCACGCCCTACCATGAGAAATACAATCTACTCTTTACTGTCGTCACTTTTACCATAGAATTGCAATTGGCAAAACTTATGTTCAATATTACTACATTAAAAATATAAATATTTAACATTCCATTGAGGTAATCAATTTTGGATATAGCTATTGTTTTTTTACAATACTAAAGATTTTATTCTTTTTTTTTAATAGCTATATCAGGGGACTGCAGAGCTTCAATTTCGTAAGCACAGATTTTTTATAAAAAATCAATACAACAGCTTTGATTCTGTAGTTTACATTATCTTAATATGGCTTAAAAAACTGCATAGTCAAAAAGTAAATTAAATTTTAAATTAATTTTTTTTTACTGTATATGCTTCTCAGTAATAAAATTTATATTTTCAGTTTCTTTGTATTTTGCAAATATAAGGTGAAAATGTAAAGTAATTTCAATTGCAATAAGGATAGGTCATGGCTCACAGGTATGTTACTTACTAATTTTTTAAAAATATTATTTTAAATATATAAATAAACCTAATAATGCTTTTAAAAGTAGATATAAATAAGGGAATACATTTTTCTAAAAATGAACATGAAATCCAAAATCTGAAAAACAATATTATTATTAAATATTTCATTTATAAAATATAATTAATAAATCAGAGATTTGTCGAATGATTCATGTTATTGTTTCTCTAGTTTTGTAAATTTTAATTTTATTTTTGAAAGATTTTTTTTTTATGATCAAAATAAAGCATCAATGACTCGACTAAGAAAAAATATACTTATTAAAAAAGAGCAATAAGTAAGTTCTTACTGTTATGTCAATAAATATAATAATAAATTAAAGAAATCATTTTTTCTATATGTTAAATTTTAAACTTTTGTGTAAATATAAAAATATATTAATTTATTAGTTTTCACAATATAATTAAATTCAAAAAAAGAAATTTCAAAGTTCAAAGAATTATGAATAAATTAAATTAAAGTAAAAAAATTTTTCGAATAAAAAAATAAATTTGCAAGAAGTCAAGAAAACATAAATGTATAATAAATACAATTTATTAAAGTATTGAATTATTAAAATAAAAATAATTGTAATAAGTAAAAGCTTCGTTAAAAAAAGTATAAGCAAAATGATTATAAATGATTATAAAAAAAAAATTAGCACATACAAATGTTGTTGCACTTATTTCCAATTAAATATGAAAAAAATAATGGTTGAAATATTAAAGAATAAAAATATTATTTGTGCTTTATTATTTTATTAATTTCTTAAAATTATTAAAAATATAAAGAATCAAGTTTTTGAAACACTTGTTTATTTAAAAAATTATGTCAAATTGATTTGCAAAAATGGTAATTTAAAAGGCAAAGAAAAAAAATCTTAAGCAAAAAAAAATGTTTTTTACTATAATTATATTATTATTATAATTTCATTGTAATAATTAGCAAATAAATTTAGCTCTAATATATTTATATGATTAAAAATGTAATTTTTACTATTTTTATTAATTATCTTTCTCACATAAAATATGTATATGCTTTGTGAAATTTTCGTCAAGCAGAATTGGTACATAAAAGATAAACATATTCTTAGATTAAAATGCATAAATGAATTAATTTAATTAGTGCATAGGGTTTGCTTAGAATTGTTGTTGTTTTAAAGCGATGATTTAACATTAACTTTTTAAAAAGCGAATAATTGTTTTTACTAGTTGAACCTACTATGATTATTGACCATTGCATTATTCATAGAAGGGCATTAGTGAGAGATTAAGATGTGTTCTAGAAGTTTGAAAGAGACCAGATAAAGTGGTTTTTATTGCTAATAAGATTGGCCTATAGAAAATTCTACAAAATTTTTTTTTCTGTTTTTGTATCATCAATTGATTATCAATAATTGAGATACTACGTAATAGAAATAAGTATGATTTTTTAACCATATTTTGCGTTGTAAAATATTTTTAAAATATGAAGCTACAGTATTTTTTATATATTTACAATTTGATTATATTTGCATTATAAATCTTTGTTACTGCATGATAAAACATGATAAAAATAAAAGTTGACAATATGAAACCAAAATACAACGAAAGTAATTTCTTTCAAGAAATCTTAAATATTTGTTACGTTTTTTTGTTAATTTATTATTAAAATATATATATTATTCTTATCAAATTTATTTTTAATAAATAAGTTATGTTTTTACTTAATTTGATTGCATTTATTTTTAACTAGTAGTTTTAACTTATATACGATTGCATGTATTTTTAACTAGTAGTTTTAACTTATATAAGATTGTATGTATTACCCAGCCGCTGAAAATTAAGATCTGTTTTACTTTTCAAATATTTTTATAATTTTAATTATTATAGAAATTGGTATTAAATTAAAAAGCTACTTTACAGATTTACTCAATTTAGTAAAATTAATTTATAAATAAATTGCTAATGCATAAAAAATGTAAGCATGCTTTTATTTTTTTTAAACAGACTTTTTCTTTGCTATTACTTATTTACTTTTTTTTTTCTTAACATTAATAATTAACCAGTCACTTTGAAATTCTCCTTCGTTAATAGTTTTATTTTTGTATCAACTTATTTGTTCAAAAACTGTTTTATTTAAAAATTACTTTGCATGATATACATTCAAAATTTGCATTACTAAATTTATCATTATAAATTATATGAGATGTAGAAATTTAAAATGTTTTTAAGTTCATTTTATCTGTAAAAATAATTTTGCATGCAATAGAACTTCAATAAATTTATTAAAATGAAGTTTAATACTGATTATCAAATTTTTATAAATTTTAAAGCTTTTTGTTTTTATGCATGCTAAATTACTAATATTCAATTTTAGAAAAATTTTTTTCCGAGAAAAAGAAAAAAAACAAATTTTTCAGGTTACTCGAATTTTAAATCTTGTGTTGTGGAGCAGACGACTATTTACATAACATAATATATGTAATGTGATGCGTCATCTGCTTTTGTGACACGGTCACGTAAAAATTCGAGTAGCCCCTCTATAATAGAGCGAATATTTCGTGGTGAATTTAAGTCATTTTGGCCCTTAAATTATAGTTTGATTATTAATATAGGTGACATTAGCGACACACGCACACATAGATATTTAATAAAAGCCGCGAAGAACTAGATAAGAAAAGGAGAAGGGAGAGAAGCCGATCCACAACGCGGGTTTAATGACCAGCGAGGACGATACTTGGCGAATGACCCTTCTAAAAATAGGTCACGTTTTTGATAACGCAAGAAAACGCATGTCGCCGGCCATTAAGTATATTTTTGTTTTATATATAAATTATACATTATTGATAAAGTTTTGAAATCGTAAGTCGTGATCAAGGATTTTCGTAAAGTTTTATGTTTAATTTGTAAACGGGAAAATATAGACTATGATTTGTGATTTTAGTAAAAACTCATGATTATTAGAAAACATAAACGAGGGACAAGACAATTTTATATTCTGTTCCCACGGGTTTTCTTATATAATTTTAATTATAATTATCGTCGCGACAGTTTTCATTAATTTTGTATATTTAGAATTGCATAAGTGAATATTTAATTTTGAGCAGTGAAGTTGGATATCTTAGGAAAGATAAGTATATTTGGAATCAAATTTTAAAAGGAAAGAAAATAAATGATCAGGAAGGTTTTCGATTACTGACTAAGAAGAACTAAATAAAAAAAAAAAAAAGAATTTTGAATCCGCGCCGGCATTTTATTGGTCACATTTCCATATTAAAATTTATGGAAATAGAAGAATTTTGAGCAGTACCAGTTATCATTAAAAAATGGCTGCCAAAGATAATATCTTCAGCAAATAGATTTTTGACGACAAATGGTAAGCCCGAAACTCATCGTGTGTTTAAAAATGTGTATGTGTCGCGAGCGTTAAAAGTTATTGATAGAGACAGTGAATTTAATAATTGTTAAGAAAAAACAGTGAAGTTGATAATTATTTATGAGTTAAAAGACAGTGATAGTGATTACGTTTAGGATGTAAAATTAATTAATAAAAATTATGATTTGTTTTTGAAACTGATAAAAAAGGCTTTATTTTTCCTTGTTTTTAAATCATATATCTCTCTTTCTCTTTTTCTCTATAATATTCCCCTGACCTCAATTTTTAAGTATATTACTCTCTTTCTCTTTTATAGGTGTATTATTGCGAAGGTAAGTTACTCGTATATACTTATATTTTTCTTGACCACGTGACTCTGATTTTGACATTGTAGAATCTCCCCCCGTTTAATAATTATCATTTTATAATGTGCTAATTTCCATAAAGCCGGAAGTAGCACATTACAATATAAATTGTAAAAAGTCTTATCTGGGTAATTTCTATCTGGGTAGTAAATTTATACTACCAGTAAATTTACTACCTATATAGAAATTACCCGAAAAAGAATTTTTGCAGTAGTGTATGTATCAAGATTATCAAGTACTAGCAAAAGTTGGGGTGGTGGCTCCACCCCCCCCCCTTAATTGTATTTACTTTTGTTTTTGTTGCTTAACAAACTCATGTTTCACTGCAAATTTATAATTATACAAACACATTCAGAGTTTTCACAGGAACCTGTCCCCAGTAAAGTTATAATTATTAATTACAGAAATGTAAAAAAGTTATTTGAGACACTAGGTCCAATCCCGAAAATAAGTTTTATTTCTTATGGAGTCGACACGTGTCTCCCGCATGAACAGAATCTAGCATTTTTGTATTAGTCTTTTATTTATTATTTTAGTACTGTAGAATTAGAGACTTTAAGACCTATTATGAATCATGTTATTCGGCTAGTCATTTCATATAATTTAAACTTCGTTTGACTCCTGGATATACGAAATCTAGTGTTTCAGAGGGCCCTCGTTTTTTGTACATGATAATTTCGATATTACTACTTTGTAAAAAAATGTAATTTATGACAACAATCATGTTTTTGTTTTCTGAATAGTAAAGAATTTAAGAAACTTTCTTTAATTTTTCTTTAGTTTTCTTAAATTTACCACAAATTACCGAAAAATTTTTCTGACTCCAAAAAAATTTTACAAATTTTTAAAGAAACGTGCGTTTTTAATAACAAATTTAACTAAGTACGTATAAATTAGTACCATATCGAGTAATTCCGATTGCGACAGTAAAATTTTATCATATTTATAAAATATTTCAATTTAATAAAATTTTCAAAAAATTTTATTTAAAAAAAAAAAGTAAAAATTGAAAATTTCCAAAACTACGATAGCTGAGTCGCAAAACTATGGCCAATGTCACACAAGGACTTTTTTAATTTATTTGGCCACCTGTTTGAAGTAATTTCGTTGACTAGTTTGATCCTTATGATGGAACGCACACGCAGGCACACAAATAAATTTTCAAATATATATACTAAAAAGAGTAAGATGTGTAAAAAATTTTTTTTTTTGAAATCCACTTCCACTTTGAAATCAACTTTGAAAAATTTTATAATGAATAAAATAATTTTAATTTATTTATTAACTTTTAAGCAAAACTATAAGGAAATATCCTTTTAAATGTTTTTGGTTATGTTAAGAATTTTTATATTCTGAGGTTATATATCTTGAGTTTTGTAATTATGTTTAGTAAATAAAAACTATTTATTTACGTTTTTTTTTTTTATGTAAATAATATATAAATAACGATTATTTAAATCAAATAAATCAAAACCTTTAATTACGTATAATGAAAATTTAAAAATACATAACATTAGAGGGCGTCTTACTTTTTTCTCTCGCAAATGATAAATTTTACTTTTGATTCATATATAAAGAAAAAATTTATTAGACATATATGTAGTTTATGAGTTCATGTATCTGTTAATATGTTATAAGGAAAAATGAAAAAAGAAAGTTTGTCCACGCTAAGACCTGGAAATTGACTCCTTGAAGTTGGACAAACTTTTTTCGTTTTTAAGGGCGCTCTGTCCACCACTGGGTGTTTTTTGCGTAGCATATTTGTAACTAATATATTTTAACCATATATTTACTTATAATAAGTTTTTAATGAAAGAATCAATATTTTTTAGTATTTAGTACAAGAATAAAAAAAAAATTAAAAATGTTTATTTGTTTAAACAAATACGACCTGTTAAATTTTTGAAATTTTTGGGTCATAAAAGCCTGAGTTCCTACTTGAATCAAAATTCTGCTTGGCTCATATTGAAGATCATTCAATTTGAGGTGGAGGTATTGGAGGTGGAGGTGAGAAATTTTTCGCTAAACCTTTTCAGTAATGAGTTATACCTATTTGTTTATAAATTGTAAAGCATTTTTAACTTTTTTTTTATAAACAATTAGCTGTAACTCATTACTGAAGAGGTTTAGAGGCGCGCGCACGCCTGTCTTGCCCGAGGTATTTTTCCTTTACCCCCAACAAACATCCACCCCCCACTCCTGGACCAAGATCCGCTTTGTATGACTACTAATTGGACACCAAAATCTTTTTTTGATTTCCTTTTTGAAAGTTGTAGTACCTCATATTTTTCTGTGGGGGTACTAGTTTTAGAAATATATTTTAAAGTCAATTTATTAGATCTACAACTTAATTTTTTGAAATTTTTTTTTTTCAAAATGTTTTACAAAAAAAAAAATAAAAATAATAGTAATATTTTTTTTCTTTCGGGACGTAGTACTTGATTTTTTTCTATGAAAGTACTATTATTTAGAATAATTTAGAATTCTAATATTTAGAATTATTGTTTTTATTAGTCAAAATACATACAAATACCATTAAGAATATTTTGTTAGTACTAATGAGGAACCATAGTGCCAATCACTTGGCAGCGTTTGTTTTAACTACTCTTCAAACTTGAAGTAAATCGGTGAAATTGTTATCGCCCAAACTTGCACGTCAGTTCAAGAAAGCATGTTTCGAGAAGATTGCATTAAAAAATTAGAGAGGAGATTTCAAAAAAAAATTTTTTTTATACATACTTGATACTCTTAAAACATACACTACTGCAAAAATTCTTTTTCAGGTAATTACTTTATAGGAAGTGAGTTTACTATCCCGTTTGTATAAATTTACTATCCAGATAGTAATTACCCAGACAAGAATTTTTACAGTTTATATTCGCAAAAAATTCTATTTCGAAAAAAAACATTTACCACAACTAATGTCCCTTAAATTACCCGTATTTAAAAATTTGTTTAATTTTTAAGAAAAATTTAAGCGCAGCAATCTGACAGTGTGAAAAACTATATTTTTACTTCTTTTGATCCTCAGAAATTAGAAACTTCCATAGGATAAAATAAAATTTTTGAGTCTGATTGGTAATCTGGTACAAAACTTTTTTTCAAAAAGATGGTGTTCAGATCAAAACTCTTTAATTGAAAATTTCATATCTTCAGTTAATAATAGATGACTTTTGAAAATTAAAACGATCATTCAATATAATTGACTAAACGAATAGGTAATGCAATTTATTCAGATTAAAACTTAGAATACTAGTTAAAAAATTCATATTTTCTTTTATTTACAGGAATTTCTAATGATTTTACTAAACCAGGTGTTGCTTATTGATTAAAACAAAGTTTTAATAAATTTTGTGTGTATATTTAATTAATCTATTAATAAAATAAATAAATAATTAAAAAACCATCTTTTTTAGTTTTTTTTACATTATATGTCTGTAAATACGCCGAAAAACAATTTTTTAGGGAAAAATAGTCGGAGCCGATGAAACGTCCTGAAATATTAATAAAACGTTGGAAACGTTTTTTTATGGCCTTTTGAAACATTTTAAAGGATTATTTCAAAAACGTTTCTAAAACTTTGGTTGCTATGTGGGATGCTTTTTTTTACGTTAAATTTAACGTTAAATTTTGACGTCAAATTTAATGTTGAATTTTAACGTTAAATTTCATGATAAATTTTAGCATTAAATTTAATACTAAATTTAATGTCAAATTTATAATATTTGAACGAATATTTGATCAAAAAATTTAGTTGTGAAAAAACTAAACGAAAATTATAAAAAATTTAATAAATGAAAATTTATTAAAAATAGCAATAATGCTTAACTTTAGAAGCATCAGGGAAATTTCCATAATAACTATAATTTGTTTAGCAAAATTAAAAAATACAAAATTATGAAGATTTTTTTTTCCCAATTTTCCGCGATAAATTTTATCGTTAATTTTAACGTTAACTTTTGCACCGGGGACTGCTTTCAAGCTTCGAATAGAAGAGTTTATGAATAGTCTCCGTTGATCAGGGATGTATGCATTTGGCTTTAGTTCATTCATCAAGCCCCGAATATCTTTATAATATATCAGGGAATGGTTCTCAGTTACAGCATTATATTTTCTGAATTCTTTCTCTCTTCTATCTCTGAAAAACTCATGTGTCACAATTTCTCTTCTTATTTATTTGAGTTCTGATAGGTCACACTGATTTTGTCATGCGCATAATTTATAGATTTTATATGGTGCTCTGTGCTAGCGGTGAAAAATAAAAGAAGTTCTTCGGTCACATATGCTTGTGCGTTATTTAATTTGGTCATCGATTTTATCTAATTGTCGATTCATTGATGCTCTACAGTGTTAGTAAAGGGCTCTATATAAATTTGTAAGACAATTTTAAAAGTTAATTTTTTAATTTTTTATAATGTAAAAAAAATTTTTAATTTTAATAAAAATGTTTAAAATAATAGAATACAACATCAGTTGTGGTTTTGACACATAAAATTTAAAAACCCTAGTGCAAAAGTTAACGTTAAATTTAACGTTAAAATTTAACGTTAAATTTTAACGTTAATTTTAACGTTAATTTAAGGTAACTTTAACGTTAATTTAAGGTAGATTTAACGTTAATTTAATGTTAAATTTAACGTTAAATTTAACGTTAAAATTATCGCAGAAAATTAAAGAAAAAAAATCTTCATAATTTTGCTAATCCAATTGTACTTATTATGGAAATTACCCTGATGCTTCTAAAATTTAGCATCATTGCTATTTTTTCACAACTAATTTTTTTGATCAAATTAATGTTCCTTCTAACATTAAATTTAACATTAAATTTAACGTTAAAATTCAACATTAAATTTAACGTTAAAATTCAACATTAAATTTAACATTAAAATTCAACACTAAATTTAACGTTAAAATTCAACATTAAATTTAACGTTAAAATTCAACACTTTTAACGATAAAATTTAATGTTAAATTAAACGTTCAAATCCGATATTAAATTTAACGTTACTTTTAACGTAAAAAAAGCATACAACATAACAACCAAAGTTTTAGAAACGTTTTTGAAATAAGCCTTTAAAATGTTTCAAATGTCCATAGAAAAACGTTTCCAAACGTTTTATTAATATATTTCAGGATGTTTCATCGGCTCCGAATTTTTTCCCTTTAAAATTGCTTTTTGGCGTATTTACGGACATTTGGTTAAAAAAAATATAAAAAAATTTAGCATTTTCTTCATTTTTTTATTTTATTAACAGATCAATGAAATACACACAAACACAAAAAAATTGACAATTTATTAAAACTTTGTTTCGATCAATAAACTACAGCTGGTTTAGTAAAATCATTAGAAATTTCTGTAAATAAAAGAAAATATAAATTTTTTAGCTATTATTCTCTATAAAAGTTTAAATCTGAATAAATTGCATTACCTATTTATTTTTTCAATTATATTGTATGATCGTTTTAATTTTTTGAAAATGTAGTCTGAACCTCAAAAGTCAGCTATTATTAACTGCAGATGTGAAATTTTCAATTTAACAGTTTCGATCAGAACTCCATCTTTTCCAAAAAAAGTTTTATACCAGATCTCCAATCAGACTCTCAAAAATATTCATTTTTTCTTGAGAAAGTAAATTTCCAATCTCTGTAGATCAAAAAAAGTAAAATTATAGTTTTTTTTACACTGTCAGATTGCTGCGCTTAAATTTTTCTTAAAAATTAAGCAAATTCTTAAAAATGGGTAATTTAAGGGACAGTAAATGTTTTTTTGAAAATCAAATTTTTTGTGTGCGCATAAATCACATTATATACACTGTGAAAATTTTTGTCCTGGTAATTAATATCTGGGTAGTAAATTTATGCTACCGAGATAAAAAGGTTACTACCTATATAGTAATTACCAGATTTTACACTATATGTATCAAGAGTATCAAGTATGTGTAAAAAATTTTTTTTTTTCTTCGAAATCTCCTCTTTAATTTTTAAACGCGATCTTCTCGAAGCAGGCTTTCTTAAATTGACATGCAAGTTTGGGCGATAACTATTTCACCGATTTACCTCAAGTTTGATGAGTAGTTAAAAAAATATATTAACATGGAACATGTTTATAGGGAAGGAGTACTTGAGACCTTGAAAATTAAGGGGGGGGGGGGAGTAAATTTGTCCTACTTAAGGGGGGTGGTCAAATTAGTCCTATTTAAGTGGGGGGTAAAATTTGTCCTATTTAAGGGGGGGGGGTCAAATGAGAATTGGAATAATTAAGAGACTTTGAAAAATCTAGACTTCAGGACTTAGGATAATACACGTTTATGCACTTAGAATAATATCGATTTAGGGACTTGGAATAATTCAGGTTTAGGGAATCAAAATAGTTTAGGTTTAGAATCTTAACAGCTAGTCAGGTGATAATTATAAATTATAAAATTAGAAAATTGTATTGTAATGTCTGTAAGATTTGTATTATACTTAGTCCTCAGCTGTAAGTAAACATGTGACACGTGATTAGAAGCTTCAGATTCACTCTAAATAACATAGGATAAAATACTTCATCCAAATTTTCATATAATTTAGAAACTTTGAACTTTGGGGCAGAACTGCCAACTTCCACAGTGGACCTGTGACGAGGTAACGAGGCAACCTCGCTCTCGGTGTACGAGGCGAGGCGATAACGAGGCGATAACGAGGCGAGATCAAAATTTGAAATTCTCGCTTAGACGAGGCGAGTCCGAGAATAAAATTTCCAAAATCTCGCATCGCCTCGCCTCGCCTCGCCTCGCCTCGTTAAACCTCGTAATTCTTTTTTTACCCAATTTTTACCAAGACTAGATTGCCATATCCCTTGGAACAGCACCTTAGAAATGCTAAGAATTTTTAAGGAGTTAAAATTAAGATATAAAGAAATAAAAATTTTTATTTCTTTATATCTTAATGATTTATATATTATCGCGGCTATACGACAACAATAATGAAACGCGTTAAATGGCTTCAGGATATTTAATAGCAGGCAATAATGCCATAAGAAAAGCATTTACAACTTTCCATTATTAACAAAGATACAATTAAATTGTTTTATTATTTATAATTTATAAATGTCATTGAAGTCCGGAATGTTCATGGAAAAATTCCCAACCTAAAAATGAAAAAAAAAATTATTTTAAAAAGAGAAAAATTCCTAAGTGGATTTTTGCTTAAAATTTCAGCAGTAAGTGATTCCGTGTTGCAAAAGCTACAAAATACAAAAAAAAATATCTTTTTTGAATCCCGGCAAACGGTAATAAATGTAAAAATAAAATTTTCAAGAATTCTTTGAATTTAGTTTTCTCTTACATTAGAATTAATATGCAAAAAAATCATTTGCGATAGTTTTCTCTTTCAAATTTAGAATAATTTGGTCACAATTTTTTATGATTTTAAGTCCGGCAAAGATATTCTAAGTCTAAAAATAAAAAAACTTGGATAGGTTAGAATCATGTTTTTTTAATTTTTCTTTATAATAATTAGGGATTTTGTAAAAAAAACTCTTATCCACATGAGTATTTTTAATAAATACTTCGTTCTACCAAGTTATACGGATGCACAAGCCTGGAATGCGTCAGTGGAAGTTCCACTGCCCTGGAAACACTCCCGCCACCAAACACGCATTAAACGTGCTTAACAGGAAACTTAGGATTACTTTGACTGCTAGTTTGAGCACTTTCACTTGTATCCCGTTCGGCGCTTAGCCATTTTACATATTCTTTATGGCCTGGACCATTTCGTCTTCACTAAATAGCGGCACTTTCTCCATGGGTATCGGTTACCTCCTAAAGCAACCTATTATTACGTAAATGTTTGACTTTATTTTTAAATATATTTTATTTTAACTATTATTTTTAAATATATTACTTTTCCAGTTTTCAGAATTTCTGGACCGTTTTGTGGACAATTTTTTATTTTTACCTTTTATTTTTATAAAATTAATTAAACCGTACTTTAAGACAGTATTTAAGAAACTGAATAATTGTTGTAAACTTTAAGATTATTGTAGCATTAATTCTTTTTATTTTTAACCCTTAAAAAAAAAAATAAAACTTAAATTGACGTCTAAGTAAATAAAATTTTTGATAAAAAAATGAATTTGCAAAAATGAAATGAAGAATCTGAAAAAATATAATTTTTTTCTTTGTCTGAAGCTTAAATTAAATAAAAAAAATTTTTAACTTCAGTAATAATTAGATAAAATGGGATTTGAAAAAGATTTTGTGCCTGAAAATTACTGATTTTGAATTCAAAATCTTTTAAATTTCATAACTTACCGACTAGGTATACAAAAAAATAGTTTTAAAATTAATATATTTAAAATTTATGTAAAATTTTTTACTGAAGCCAAGTATTGTCTCAGTTTCAAGCTACAAAAATTAATTATATAAACAAAAACTCTTTTTGTTTGTAACGAAATATTTTAACATGCTAAATAGCAAATGTTGATTATCATTATTTTTGTCAAAAAAAATTGCATTTTTTTCAATCAAAATATTTTATTTCTTAAGGCTGTAGATCGGATCTCAAAAAAAAATCAATTTTTTTTTTAAATTCCTTATGCCTTTAAAAATCACCTATTAAAATATGTCATCAAAATTCTAACATTTGAACAGTAAAAAACGTTTTACCGAGTGCGCTTCTTATGTGTAATACAGCAAAAAATACGCTGTCAACTAGCTGGCACTAAGCTTCCTCAAAATCATACATACATTTCTATTAACTTTCAAAAGTTTGTTTTATTGAACGAGAGTCTCGATCATGATTTTATTAATCGAGGGACTTGATCATAATTTTATTGAGTTTATGTCGAAATTAATATATGATTTTTAAAAAAATGAAATTAATTATGTGTATCCCTATAAAAGGTTTGTTTTTTTTGTCCCCAAAACCTAGAACTAGAGCAAAACTGGGGTTAAACTAAAAAGAACGCGCGTTTTTTTTCATAGTGGTAATTTAAAAAGGAAAACATTTTTTTGGAATAGAATTTTTTACAATAAAAATTAATTGTCAAATCGTATTTAATATAGCTTTTTTTCGTTCGCATTAATTAATCTATTATTAAAAAAAAAAATTTAATCAAAATTTAATTAATTAAAAATCTAACGTAAAAAAAATTTTAAATAAGCGCACATTTTTCTGCTCTGATCTTATCCAAGTTTTAGTTTTTTGGGAAAAATGAACAGACCTAAAATTTTTCAAAAATTTGTATATTTAAAAAATTTTTGCATTGCACATGCATGCGTTTACAATTGTCTCTACACCCTCACCTTAGTTTGGTTGATAATAAATAATAAATGATTTAAAATATAAATAATAATAAATTGTCAAAAAACTAATAATCAGATTTGAGATATCGAGTAAAAACCATATTTTCAAATATAAGTACATTAATGGAATTAAATGAGGTATTTCACTAAAAAAAAAAAATATTTCAGTTTTTTTAATTTTGAAAAAAAAAATTTTTGAAAAAATTCCGTATCAGATTCAAAAATTACTATAAATGAACTCTCTAAAACTAGTACTCTCATAGAAATAAATTAGGTACTACGTCCAAAAAGAAAAAAATAGTTGGTGTTATATAAATATAAAATAAATGAGGTATTACATCCAAATTAAAAAAAAAAAAATGTACCTCGAGATTTTAAAATTTTTGAAAAAAAAATTAGGTCTTAATTCCATAATGTTTGTGAAATATCACCGATTACATAAACACACACACACACACACACATTCACAGATTTTTTTTAAAACCCGGTTTTTTAGCTTCCTGAGGTCTCAAAACGTGCTTTTATTCCAAAAAATCATAAACCAAAATTTGATCCATCACAATGGTTCCTCATTGAGGAATCAATAATTTTAAATGCGTTTTCTTCGAAACTACTTTTTTTCAAAAGGCCGTTACATGATCTCAGAATTGGCTGATCCGATTTCAAAAAAAGGTGTTTTCATTTTTTCATTTTAAATAATATTTTTTGCATACTTTAGGGGATATTGAAGGGTAAAAACCAGACTCTGTTTTCGTATTTTTTTTTAGGCACTCCCATTTTTTTATTTTTTTATTTTATAATGTTTTTATTTTCTAATGTTGATTAATTGTCACGTAAAAGACCTTCGTTTTTAAGAATCTCTTTGGTTTTTTTTTTAAGAATGCCGTTTTCGAGATCATCTTGTGGCCATGCTTTTCAGGCCTCTACTTTTCTGCCGTCTATGAATAGTACTGATAATAATACTAATTTTTTAGTTGGCTCTCTTTGAAGTTTAATTATTAATAATTACGTAAAAAAAGTTCTTCATAATAAAACAACTGAGAAATAAAATAAAACAAAAGTTGATTTTTTTTTGTTTTGAGATCCAATCTACAATCTTAATGGAATGAGTAGCCAAAGAAGAACTAACCTATAATTATTTTACTTTTCTTTTAACGGTGATAAGGAACCGATTTACGTGTTTTTTAAAGTTATTATTCCAAACATTTCAAAATAAAGTAAAAATAGTAAATTTTTAATTTTACAATATCTTGCCATATCTCTACCCCAAGTGATAATTTTATTTTTGTAATCAGTTTTTTTCCCAAAAATTTAAAATACTTTATATTAATTAAATTAATTTAACGTTCGTCATGTTTTTCAATATAAGTAGCAGTAACGATCTCTACGAACAAATATAATAATCTTATATTTCAAAGATATATAAGGTCAAGGATGGGGTGGTGGACATTGATGCGGTTTTGAACACCCAGCGTTATTTTACTAAATAACTAAGATAGAAATAAGTTAAAACATATATTATTTTTAAAAAAATATTCTTTAAACGGTTACTTTATTTGCTATCTAGTTTATTTGGAAATGATTAATTATTTTTAATAATAAAACTCTTAATCAAAATAAACTACTTGATATGTTATCGTTTTTTAACAAAAATACTAAGGATATGAGATAAATAAAATCACTATTTTGTTTATATTCTATTAACAATAACAACTTTTTTGCATTTATTTGATTAAGTAATCACCAAACATTAAATTCATAACAAAAAAAAATCATTTTCTTCCTTTTTTATGCGTTTAATTAAGATGTCTGAGAACCCATCCTAAATATACTTAAAAATGTGGTTTTGGACATGTATTTTATTTGAATGTCCAAAACAGCATACACGGATTTTAGTTTTGGACATTTGATTATGTTGTTAAAGATAAAGGTAAAATTTCTATTCTTAACAGTGGCTATTTGTTAAATGTTGTCAAATCGAAAATAAAATATTAAAAAGTATTACATAAAATTTAATTTAGAGAAATTCAAAATTTATTGCCACGGTATGCCAATTGGTAATGCAGTGATACCGGTTAACGAGAAGAATACTCACTACTCCTAATAGGTTTCTTTTTCTCTTGTTCCCTTTTTTTGTTTATTTTACAATTAATTAGAATAAAATTTTATTAAATTAATTTTAATTAAAATATTTTCTTATGTACACCTATACTCGACAAGTCGTTAGTAAAATGAACTTTTAGAATTGATTAAAAATTGGTAATATAAAAATTTTTATTTAAATTATATTAATTCTTATTGAAAAAGTAATTAAAAATTAATTAAATGCCATTATATACCCGTTTTTTATAATTTTCCTGATTATTATTTTTTAAAAATGTATTATTTAGTTAGTTTTAAGAATGGTGTCCAAAACCCCATAAATTTTATATCCAAAACCCTGTACTTAGTGTCCAAAACCCTGGTATTCTTGGTTTTCTCTATTAGAGCTCTATTTAAAATTAAAATATTGATCATATCTGGCAAATAACCGTTTATTCCTCAAGAATTATGTTCATTATTGCTATTTAAAAAGTTATTACGTTAAAAAATACTATATTTTTTATTTTTATTTGTTTGTAAAGTCACGAATTTCCTTTGAAAGTGTTCAAAACTCCATCCTTGACCCTAAGATATGTAAGGCATTTTCATACCATTAATTTTATTTAAAATTTTTTACAATTTTAAATAAATTAGAAAAATTTTTTAATTGATTTTAAATAAATTTTTTAAGGTAAATTAACTTTTACTGCACAATCTCGTAAAGTTCACATGATCCCCAGCTACTTTTTTGCAGGTCATGAGTGTTTTATTAATGATACAATAACCTAATTAAAGAGCATCCCGGAATATTAGGGTTAAATCTGGACCAGAATGATATCTAAAAAAATTATAACCGGTTTGTGTAACTACACAACCAACGAGCATGGAACATGTTCATTTATAACATTGATAATAAAGTATTTATTGTGTTCATAATATAAATATTTATATGCAAATATTTATATTTAGATTTTTATTATAGAAATCATGCTGCTTAGACATCAAAATGAACTAAATTAATTAAATTTTCAAATTATTATAGTTTTTTAAATAATATGAATATGAATTTATTTTTTATTAATTTTTATAATGAATTCTTAAAAATTCTGCACCAATGGTCCCTAGGTACTTCTGCACCAATACTCCATAGGTACTTCTGCACCAAAGGTCCTTAGGGACTTCTGCACCAATGCTCCCTAGGTACTTCTGCACCAAAACTTCCTAGGTACTTCTGCACCAAAGGTCTTTAGCGACTTCTGCACCATAGGTCCCTAGGTACTTCTGCACCAATGCTCCCTAGGTACTTCTGCACCAAAGGTCCCTAGGTACTTCTGCACCATAGGTCCCTAGGTACTTCTGCACCAAAACTTCCTAGGTACTTCTGCACCAAAGGTCTTTAGCGACTTCTGCACCATAGGTCCCTAGGTACTTCTGCACCAATGCTCCCTAGGTACTTCTGCACCAAAGGTCTTTAGGGACTTCTGCACCAAAGGTTCCTAGGTACTTCTGCACCAAAGGTCTTTAGGGACTTCTGCACCAATAGTGCCTAGGTACTTCTGCACCAATGCTCCCTAGGTACTTCTGCACCAAAGGTCCCTAGGTACTTCTGCACCATAGGTCCCTAGGTACTTCTGCACCAAAAGTCCCTGAATCGAAAATATTCTAAGTCCATTTGACCCCCCCCCTAAAAACGTCAATTTTTGACCCCCCCCCTAAAAGCGTCAATTTTTGACCCCCCCCCCTAAAAACGTCAATTTTTGACCCCCCCCCCTAAAAGCGTCAATTTTTGACCCCCCCCCTAAAAGCGTCAATTTTTGACCCCCCCCCCTAAAAGCGTCAATTTTTGACCCCCCCCCTAAAAACGTCAATTTTTGACCCCCCCCTAAAAGCGTCACTTTTTCACCCCCCCCCTGCCGAGCCGGACTTTTTCAAATACCCCATCCAATGAACATGTTCCATGTTAAAAACCTTTTACAGATTGTTTATATATAAAAATATAATAAGCTCTTCGTTGGAATTTTACCCTCAGCTGCAGTTCATGGGGCAGGGGGGAAAAACGTGTTTTTTTCTCTTTTTTTTTCAAAAATCTGTCCAAAATTCATAACTCTGATTCCTTAGTACTAAAATAGGTCTACATGGTCTTAAAAAATTTGTCTTTGATACCTTTTTTACATACAAAAGTCAAAAAATAATTTTGCCTACTTTAAGAACCCTTAAATTCAAAAATATTGAAGACTAACATTAAAAATTATACTTTAAAATTCAATTATTTTGCTATATCAAAAATTACCTCTCTGGAAAATTTATATGTTTTTTATCTATCAAAACCCTTCAAAATGAGCCCAGTTAGTCCAAATTTGAACTGCGGAAACCGTCAGAATTTCAAAAAAACCAAAATTTTTTATGGGGTTTTTTTGAAGATAACAAGGGAATTGTCAACTGTTTGGGAATAAGATTTTTTTCTAACTTTCAAAATAGGTTGTGGTAGTTTAGAAAATAACCTTCATACCCTCAGTTTATCTGAATGGGCCTCCTGGTTCTAGAAATTAGACACTACAGCAGGGTTGTATGCTATATATGTTATGATATGTGTACTTAGGAGTAACACAATAAAATAACATAGTGGAATTTAATTAAGCTTATTTATTAAAATAAAAATTTAACTAATATAATATATGTACAAATTTATGCAGAGTCATTTACACTTGCTATGTGCATAGCAATATGTCAAAGAAGACTAACTCCATATTGTAGTGGAGGAAGCTAGCGCGGGCTACTACACTGGCACATAGACAATATAAACTTATATACTAAAATCACGTTTTCAACACTCTCCCTATTTTAGTATACTCTAGTTTTTATTAACATCTTTTAGCAAAAGAAAACTATAAACTATAATTCTTTGTACATCATAAATTACACAATTTTTCAACTACTGAATTAATTTTTGATCAAATAACTAACCACACAGTTACCTATATAAATTTAAAATAAGTAATAGTTTTCTATATAAATTTAAAATAATGAGTTATTTGATCGACTTTAAACAAATTTGATCTATAAACCGTTCAAACAGTTTTCTATTCAGTGGTTTTGTAAACCCATAAGCCAACCGTTTGTTTGTCAATACATACAAAGGCTCGATTACTCGCCTCTCATAACATTGCCTTACAAAGTGATAGCGGATGTCGATGTGCTTACTACGCTTATGAAATTCTGGTTTTTTAAACAGCTTAATAGCACTTTGATTATCAATATTTAGAATCGTTTCTCTTTCACATCGAGATCCGACATCGCTTAGTAACCACCTCAACCATACAGTTTCGCGTGCAGCCAAACTAGCTGCTACATACTCAGCCTCCATGGTACATAAGGTAACCAATGGCTGCCGTTGGGAAAGCCAAGTGACCGGTCTACTTCCTAACATAAAAACGAAACCTGAGGTTGACCTGCGAAATTCAGGGTCTGCAGCATTATCTCAATCACAGAACCCTTGTAGTTATACAGTTTTACCCTTATAACATAAGCCACAGATTTGAACTGCTTTTTAAATAACCTAAAACACGTTTAGCAGCATACCAATGATTACATTAAAACACGAGACGAGATAAAATTGATACAAACATTAAAGAGCCTATAAGTTCCCGGTATGGAAATTTCTTACTTTCACTATTATTTACATTACAAGAGCGTAAAACTAAACCTGATTCGGCAGGTGTACTCACTCCTTTACAATCAGTCATACCAAATCGTTCAGCCATACTAACAATATACTCTTTTTGATAAATACATAGTTCTCTTTTAAATCTATACCTAACTTTTGCATACCCACAAACTTATTCGGCTCTGACACAACAATTTTAAAACTACATCTCATTTTATTTAATATTTTCTCTAAAAAATTTTTATCTTTAGCTATTAACAAACCATCATCTACAAATAACAATAAAAATACTTTATATTTATAAATTTTAGTTACATATAACGAATTCTCTGCCGTACTGGAACGAAAACCAAACTTCCTAAGAAACGTCGTAAATGTGATGTTCCAGCAACGTGACGCCTGCTTGAAACCGTAAAATGACTTCTTTAGCTTGCAGACCATATTAGGACCAGCTTCAACACCTTCTGAAACTTCCATATAAATTTTTTCATCTTGCTTGCCATAGAAGAACGCTGTCGTGACATCGAACTGTATCATCTCCAGATCATGACATGCTACCAGTGCCAAAATTACCCTAATTATGTCGTACCTAACAACAGGTGAAAATGTCTCATTATAATCATTATCAAACGCTTGGAGAAATCCCCTTGCACATAACCTGGCCTTGCGACGATTTTCTTCACTATTTTTACCATTCTGAATTTTGAAAACCCATTTTGAGACGATAGTTGGCACGCTTGCTGGTAGAGGAACAATCTCCCGTGTTTTATTGACCTTATGTGGATCCAATTCATCATCGATAGGACCTCTCCAATGACGTAAATTTGATCCACTGGTAGCTTCCTGAAATGATCTTGGTTCATTTATTTCAACAGAGCTTAAACTCACCTGTAAGTCCTTCTCCGCCTTATTGGCCATCAAAAATTCTTTATGCCTACTTGGAGGTTTTCTCTCTCTCGTACCTCTTCCTACTTCTGTTGATTAAATAGCATCCATAAACTCTTCAACCAGATCATCTGCATTCGATTCATCAATATCATCACAAATTAAGCTAAGCCTTTCCAGAAATTCCTAATTCTGCTCTAACTCCTTGACCACCTTTAGCACAAACAGTTTCACCAGCAACAGCTTGACCCAGTTTACCACCACCAGCTGTTGACCTATCAGCACCAGTATCAGAAGTCTAACCAGCAGTAATGTCCTTAACGTCATTTTCCTTCATATCTTTTAAAAGATCCTCAATTTATACACAGACTTTCCCATCTGCTTGACTTTGTCCACCTCGTTCAGAAAACCTAGAGAACATAAGAGATTCGATAACATTTTGAGTTTTAGACATATAAACTCTATAATTTCCAATATCTGCTTGATAGCCAACAAGAATCCCTCCAACTGCTTTATCATCCAACTTCTTCCTTTTAACTGCTGGTACATGTACAAAAGCCTGTGAACCAAACACCCTTACATGCTTTACCGTTGGCTTGCGTCCCATCCACAATTCATAAGAAGTGGCTGTAGCGCCCTGTGGTCCAGTTACCCTATTTAATATGTAAACAGCTGTGTTGACTGCTTCAGCCCATAAATGCTTTGGCACTGACCTAGCATGAATCATTGTCCTAACTTTTTCAACGATGGTCTTGTTTTAACGTTCAACTTTACCATTCTGTTCCTGAGCATAGACTTCTGTCACCCGATGTTCGATACCCAGCTTCGTCCCCACTCCTTCTATATTACACCTCCTGTTATCTCCTCCTGTTTCTTGGTGATAGAACCACATAGCCATTTGTTGCTAACGGCGCGTAATCAGAAAAAATATGTCTCTGATACGCAATATGTCGCGATGCCCCACTATCTACAATCCATTCCTCCTCCGATTTTTGCTATAGCAAAATAATTAAATTTTAAAATAAAATTTTTAATGTTAGTCTTCAGTATTTTTAAATTTAAGGGTTCCTAAACAGGGCAAAATTATTTTTTGACTTTTGTATGTGAAAAAGGTATCAAAGACGAATCTTTTAAGACCATATAGACCTATTTTGGTGTATAAGGAACCATAGATATGAATTTTTGACAGACTTTTGAAAAAAAAGAGAAAAAAGAACACTTTTTTGCCCCCCGATGCGCCATGAAGTGCAGCTGTGGGCAAAATTCCAACGGGGAACTTATTATTTTTTTATGTATAAACAATCTGTAAAAGGTTTTTTAGATATCATTTTGGTGCAGATTTTCCCCTAATATTCCGGGATGCTCTTTGCGCATGTTTTGATGTATTTAAAAAAGTGGAAGTTTGTTTTATCAGTATTATATTTTGTGCATACTAAAATAATATTTATTACCCTTATTTGCATAATCAGTGTTTACACATAACTTGTTTGATTGTATTCTAAAAAATAAAATAAAAAAATTTTTATTATAATATAAACTTACAATACACATGGGGTACTATGGCCCCCACGTTTTTTTTAGATGTGCTTTTTGCCAGTACTAAACACAAACTAACACTTTTTTAGAGTTGCTAAACGGTTCATCATACAAAAGAAAGTATTATCTATGAGATATACAGCAGAACAGGTCGTAAAAATTGTTTTAACTATGATAAAAACTGACAGAAAAATTGCCTAGGATCCGCTGGACACAGTAAAGGTTAATTAATAATCTATTATATGAAAATTGATGGGCTTTATGGGGGCCGCCATCTTGTGGACAATATAAAGACCAATCAAATTGTTTGTTTACAAATTTGAATTTTTCTATTTTCTTGATAGGTTATAACCTATATTTCTTTGATATTTTTTAAATAAAGCTAAGGGGAAATTATAATGCGGGCGAACAACGTGAGCCCGCTATAGTCTAGTTTTACTCAAAAAAGTGGTTTTGAATGAAAAAAGTTGTCCACCAATTTGTCTCGAGCGGGATTCGATCCCACGACCTTTGGTTTGCCGGACCAACGCTCCACCAACTGAGCGATCAAGAGTGCACATAATTTTGTCCATTCAAAACCACTTTTTTAAGTTAAATTATTAATTAATTTATCTTAAAAAAATTATTTAAAATCAATTAAAAAATTTTTCTAATTTATTTAAAATTGTAAAGAATTTTAAATAAAATTAATGATAAGAAAATGCCTTATATATCTTTGAAATATAAGATTATTATATTTGTTCGTAGAGATCATTACTGATACTTATATTTGAATAGTTTATTATTTTTTCAAAATTTTTTCAAAATTTTTTCATAGAAAGTTTTTTTTGGTTAAATATAAAAAACAAATTTTTAAAAATCAAATTATTCTCACAAATTTTTTCTATATTAATAAAACCAGCCAAAAGTTTTAAAGGCATAAAATATACACTTTTAAGAGGCTCCGGTTCCATTTCGATGATTTTTGAGTATTAGACTATTGAGGAACTCCAAAATTTTATACTGTATTCAATTGGAAAAATTGGTATTTTTTCACAAACAAAAGGTTAAAAATAAATTATATGTGATCGATACAATTATTCGTAAACTTTTATTTGATTGGTAGTGAATTGGTTGCCCCAGAAGACAAATCTCAGGCGTCTCGTTCCACTAAAATTTATGTGCTCGAGCACCAAATTTTCGACTTCTCAGACGCCGAAAATATTTGCTTGTGGGACGGGGCTGTATAGTCCCTATCTCATCCTATACAAATTAAACATACTTATATGCATATTTATTATGTGGTTTATTTTTTGTTCTTTATAAATTTTTTTATGGTAATAAATAAATTTTTTACGTGATGAATAAATAACGTATTTTTTAATTGGAAAGAAAAAATGGATATACTTTATGGTCTGAGCCTAATTCACATTATATCACAGTTTTATATGTTAAAAATAGGTAATAATAATAAATAAAAAAATTTAATACACGCAAAAATTATAATACGAATCCGGTCCCTTTGGCAGTGTTCGTTAAATTAATTTTCAAACGTATTTCATAATAATCAAACATAATAACAAATATGTGTTTCCTGTATAAAAATAGGAAGAATAAGTTCTCTACGGAGAACTATCCTGATGAAGGAAACTGCTCCAGCTACCGGGACGCTCTGATTGTCGTAAAGAAAAAAGTCATCTGAATTCATTAAGGTTCTCCTAATTTCTTCTACTAAAGGAACATGAATGGAGCCAGATTTGCTAGCGAGTTGTTACAACAGCTTGTTCATGAAGAAGACCCAAACATCCTCTTACTCAGAAAGCATTCTTATAATTTGATCAACGATTCTTCACAAGATTTGATATACATAACTTCGTCACTCAGTTAAAGTAATCCCTGGTATCCTGCAAAGCATGTTTAATGTCTGTCTGTTGTCGAGAGTGTTCCCGAGGAAGTAAAAGGTGGCCCGCCTTGTGCTCCTGAACAAAGGAAAGGGAAAAGCACTAGACTCTTTATCATCTTATAGGCCTCTCTATACAAAGGTTAGAGATTTGGAAGTATCCCAGGAGAGGTTGAGGTAAGTCATGAGACAGATCTACCTCTGGATGCATGGAACTCAGTTTGCGATTCCGAAAACGGAGATCGTACTGCTAACCCGTCGCAGAGTTCCTACCATATTCGACATAAGAGTCGTCGATAGTGGAAATTCTAACTTGATCCAATCCTGAACATCGGTGAAGTATTTGAGAGTTCAGCTTGACAATAAGCTGAGACTCTGCGAACAATTTCAAGGGACGATTGAAAAGACCACGTTGGTCAAAAAATTATAGACCCGACGCCTAGAATCAATATGCAGACGTCAAGCGAGTTATGAAAACATTGAAATGGCCCCTTATAATAGACTCTCAATGCCTTCAAAAGAAATTCAGCCCAGAACCTCTCTAAGAACTCGCGCAACGCTTGTTTGCTCTGAGGCCCCAACAAACACGTGACAAACATATGTTTCACGCATATTTATTGGGCCTCGATGTGAACGTTTCCCGAGTTCAGTAGACGTAGACACTAATTCCGTCAAAACGCGCGTTCATTTCTCTGCAAACATTTTAAGTAAACAAGACACCGCCCCTAGACTTATAGTCGATGTCTTCGACCTGTAAAATTCAAGGCGTCGGGTCTATAATTTTTTTTCAGTGTAACTAAACAGTGCCTGGACTATTTAGGTGAGGTTGACACCGTGGAACGCACATTTTTTGGATACGTGCATTACTCAGAGGGGTGCATACCATCCCTTCCCGAATTGGAGGCCGGAGGGAGTGGTCCTGGAATTGCTACGGAGTTCTGAAAATTGGAACAAAGTAGCAGAGTACATGAGGGCCACCCTGTTAATAAAGATGGATGAGTGTTTTATCGTATAGAGCTCTCCCATCCCTAGGCAGGGAAAAGGCAGCTGCCAGTTGCCTAGGCTGCGCGTTCTAAACTGAATTTATATCTAAAAAGGAAGTCCCGGTTTGGGACAGAAAGCGCAGGGGTTTTAAAGTGTGTTTAGTCAGTAAGAATCTGAGACATGGTCACCGGCTGTTTATCTGGGCTATATATACTGTGTACAACTGGGTGGTCATGGAAACTTGCGGGTCTTTAAGGCCCACAAACATGTCATGATTGATACAAGATTCACATATTTCCCTAGAAAAAAAAAATATATAATATATTGTATATCTCTATATATTATAAAGTTATAAACGCTGCCGCTGACGTCGCCGCTATCGACTGAAACCTTTGGGCCAAAATGGTCCATTTAGGCCAGAATAGACCCTATGTATTATAATCTTGTAAACGCTGACGCGTGAGCTCTTTGGGCCAAAATAAACCTTTTGGACCAAAATGGACCTTTTGGGCCAATCTGGTAACACTTCAACCACTGTCACGTGAACATTTGCGTCAAAATAAACAAAATACACCTTTGCCAACATGGAGTTATCTTCATGATACGCGCAGGGGGCGGAGCCCCCTAGTATATCTTTATATATTATAAAGTTATAACCGCTGTCGCCGCTGCCGCCGCTGTCGAATGACACCTTTGGGCCATTCTGACACTTTTGGGCCACACAATATGGTACTTTTGGGCCAGTCTGACACTTTTAGGCCAAGCAATATGGTACTTTTGGGACAGTCTGACACTTTTGGGCCACACAATATGGTACTTTTGGGCCAGTCTGACACTTTTAGGCCACGCAATATGGTACTTTTGGGCCAATATGACACTTTTAGGCTACGCAATATGGTACTTTTGGGCCAATATGACACTTTTGGGCCAATCTGATACTTTTGGGCCATTCTGACTACAATATGGTACTATTGGGCAAAACCGGACCTTGTGGGTGTAAGCGAACCTTATGGGGTATAATAAAATTTTCCATTTTCTTAGTTATTGAAACTTTTGGGCTAATTTGATACTTTTGGGCCAATAAGGTACAACTGGACAAAACCGGCCCTTATGAGTCTAAGTGATTTTATTTTTTTTAATTTTTAAGCCGATAAATCAATTAATTATAAACCTATTAACGAATTTTAAAATAAAAAAAAAACAGTATAATCAATATTTTTAATTGAAAGTAATTATTAAAATTGTATTTAAAATTTTACATTTGTTGTTCTCATGACTAACCCACTTTTTCAATCACTGTACGGGGGTTGGCGCGCGAAGCGCGCAGGGGGCAGAACCCTCTAGTATATATCTCTATATATTATAAAGTTATAACCGCCGCCGCCGCTGCCGCCGCTGCCGCCGCTGTCGCATGAGCCCTTTGTGCCAATGGACCTTTTGTGCCAAAATGGACCTTTTGTGCCAATGGACCTTTTGTGCCAAAATGGACCTTTTGTGCCAATGGACCTTTTGTGCCAAAATGGACCTTTTGTGCCAATGGACCTTTTGTGCCAATGGACCTTTTGTGCCAATGGACCTTTTGTGCCAAAACGGACCTTTTGTGCCAATGGACCTTTTGTGCCAAAATGGACCTTTTGTGCCAATGGACCTTTTGTGCCAATGGACCTTTTGTGCCAATGGACCTTTTGTGCCAATGGACCTTTTGTGCCAAAATGGACCTTTTGTGACAAAATGGACCTTTTGGGCCAAATTGGACCTTTTGTGCCAAAATGGACCTTTTGGGCCAATGTGGTCCTTTTGGGCCAATGTGGTCCTTTTGGGCCAATGTGGTCCTTTTAGGCCAAAATGGACCTTTTGGGCCAATGTGGTCCTTTTGGGCCAAAATGGACCTTTTCGGCCAATGTGGTCCTTTTGGGCCAATCTGGTCCTTTTGGGCCACAGTGGTCCTTTTGGGCCACAGTGGTCCTTTTGGGCCAAAGTGAACCTATTGGGCCAAAGTGGTCCTTTTGGGCCAATGTGGACCTTTTGGGCCAATGCGGTTTTTTCTATATTTAACCAATTATTATAAAGTTGTTTTTTTTATATTTTTATATAATCTATATTTTTTATACTTTGTTTAAGTTTAAAATATAAGTAAAAATAGAAAAATCAAATTTCTACTTTGATTAACTATTAACTTTGACTAACACCTCTTTATACTACATACAACCATCTAAAATTATACTAATACACTTTTTTTAGGTTTATTTATCATTTATGTGCATATTTTAATACCGATTTTTGAAGCCGATTTTTGGCCACTTTTTTTTTTTACTACACTGTGGTACGCCTTACAAGTGTTTATAAAAATATACTATCGCAATACTTCAATCACTCTGCGGGGGTTGGCGCGCGTAGCGCGCAGGGGGCGGAGCCCCCTAGTATATATATATATATATGTGTTGACACTTCTCATAATAATGGGTTTTGACTTATTTAACACAAAAAATAGCAAATACAAAATATTTTGAACACAAAAACGGTTTTTTGTTAAAAACTTTTGTTTCTGCATTCATGAATGTGTTAAATTTTTTTCTGAACAAATTATTTTATGTACACGTTTTATTGAAAACAAAAATTTAAGCATAATAAAAATTGAATACAGTATATTTAACTTGAAATTTAATACATTTTGAATTTAGAAACAGCCATTCAATTCAATTAATTTTAATTGATTTTCTGAACTTTTCCAAGTATCTGGAGAAAATTTAAGTCCTGCTGAGGAAATTTTCCTTGGAATTTCCCGATTTTCCGAGTTTATTTAGACCGTTTTCAATTTAATGTTTTCTTTCTATTTCTAACTTTTTCAAGTCTCGCGGACTATTATTACTGCTTTTCCGGACGAATTAAAGAATACTGAAGTCAACCAGGTTAATTTTCTATGAGATTTTCGCTTTTTTTTAGTCATTATGCTGTTTTCCATCATTTCCTGAATTTTTTAAGTTATTCAAGGTATATTTAAGTAATCCGAGTAATCCACTTAGATAACTTGAATTATCCTTAAGTCGTTTGACTTTAGAAATCCAAGTCGTTTGCTTGGAATCGTAAGTCAAATCCGACTTGAATTTTTATGTTAGGAACATAAATATCTAGCCTACGTGATGCCGTGGATAATATATATGTTTCTGGATTTTTAAATTTGCCTATCTCTGTATAAAGTTCTATGTTTAGTTAGTGCATTAGAGTGCACACATATAAAACAATTAAAAAACAATAAAGGAAATTTAGCAACAATTTGAATTTAAATTAAATATAACTGAATGCATTTTATGGAAAGAAAAACGATTCGTCCTAATGGTTATAAATTTAAAAATAAAAACTTACCTAAGTGAAGATCGTCGAAAGTCTAGGGCTTCAAGGTCTGATGGTTCCCTCCTGCATAGAGAACAAAATGCACATTGAAGTGTATTTTTAAAAGCCTCTCTAAAGTCACGATTAAAGTAAGCGTAAATTAGTGGATTTAGGGCCGAATTCGTGTATCCAATCCAAAATACTATAGGCACAACAATTTCAGGGATAGGACACGCGCTACCACAAAGGCTAGTCGTAACGTACCATACAAAAAATGGTAACCAGCATACGACGAAAGTGCCCATTATTACTGCCAATGTTCTGGCAGCTTTATGTTCCCGTTTCATTTTAATAATATTTTTATCTTTAGTTGGAGTATGCATTTGATCATTAATGCCAGTAATTTCATTTAGTGTCAGAGTTTTTGAAGAGCCACCACTTAATTCACCGTTTAGGTTAGTATTATCTCGACTTGGTCTGTGGCTTAATAACATAACATTACCCATTCTAGAATGCATTTGTTTTTCTTGTCGATTTGCTTCCTTGAATATAGCCAAATATGTCAGTGACATAATAGTGCAAGGTATCCAAAATGATATACTTGAGGAGAGAATTGCATACACTTTGTTGACTTTAAAGTCGCACTCATCTGGATGTTGATGTCGAAACTTTTTATTTTCATCAGTGGTATACCATTCATTAAAAATTGGTACAAATGAAATTATTGCTGGAGATAGCCAACATACAAGTAGCATATACACTGCTACTCGTTTTGTAATACTGATTGGGTAACTTAAAGGTTTAACTATTGCATAATATCTATCTACTGATATAAACATTAAATGAAGAATTGAACTTGTACTAAAGTATACGTCAAGAGAATTCCAAACATCACACATGAAATATCCAAATAGCCATTGACCTGTAATTTGTACACTAGCGTTAAATGTCATCGCAAACATAGCTACTAGCATATCAGCTAAAGCCAAGGAAACGACGAAGTAATTAGTGATTATTCTTAGCTTCCTATGCCTTATCACAGAGACCATTACTAGTAAGTTACCAAAAACAGCTGTGCCAATAATTAATCCTAACACGCATCCTAACAAAATCGCTTTGGTCACGTC
Organism: Anagrus nilaparvatae; assembly: GCA_022575985.1. Taxonomy (NCBI): domain Eukaryota; kingdom Metazoa; phylum Arthropoda; class Insecta; order Hymenoptera; family Mymaridae; genus Anagrus; species Anagrus nilaparvatae. The sequence continues at coordinate 34,692,415 of JAKSXM010000007.1, forward strand.
AAAAGTATCGTTGTTATCTGATGCAATGAAACTGTCATTTTCTAAATTAAATTTTTGTATGGTATTTAAATTACTAGTGCTTTTATTGATATCTGTTACTGGAATTATTAACGTCACTGTACTAGTCGTGGCACTTAAAGAAACTGGTTTAGGTGATAAACTTGGCAAAGACATTTGTAACTCATTAATCTTGATCATGATGATAATTTACATATTAAGTTAAGTTATGCATACATTCAGTTTTGCAAATAAATGTGAAGTAGCTTGCATATTTTTTGTTAGTTAATTTCATCTTAATCTTAAAATTTCTACAGTTCTTGTTGCTTTACTGAAGCCCTGAAAATACATAAAATTTTAATTAACGAATTAGTATTTCATTATAAATAATCAAGTTTTAATTGAACATCTTGCATCTATGTTACTTTTTATTTTAAAATTTTTTAGGTTTTATAACGCAATAGTATATTAAGTATCAAGGGCGTAAAAGTTTCGGCACTAGCGTGAGCACTAGCACGAGTGCTCGGCGAAGCCGGGCACGAGTGATATGTGTTCACGCTCGTGTCTAAAATATTTCGCCCATGGTGCTTACACTCTTTTTTGCCCATCTAAGCGTAGAACGAGTTCAGAAAATTCTTTACACACGAGTTTTACGCCCGGGAGGGCAAAAAAGCTCTTATTGTAGCAAACATAAGTTCGTATTCAGTAACTTTAATCCCACCTGGCCATAAACTTTTCTAAAACGTTAAAATGCGCTATGGAATTAATTTCAATAGAAAATATTCTAATATTATTTTTCATTTTAGAACTTATTTATTGCACATGTAATAAAAAACTAAATTTCAATAATATTAATTAAACATATAAATTTTTCAATTTACTTATAATTATATAAGTATAATTTAGTTAAAAAATTATAAATAATTTTTAATTAATTTGATTTTCAATGAAAATCATAGCAAAAAAAAACAAAACCGAACAAGTTGATTTTGTAATGTAATAAATATATAACTAAGTCTTACATGCAGTTGGAAGATTATATTTATGACTTGAGAAAAATAGTAATCGCCACATATTAATCATTTTAATTAGTTCATTTTGTCATTAAGTAGATGGTTTTTTTAAAGTCATAAATAAAATTATCTTTCAACTACATATAAGACCTAGTTAGATATTTATTATATATTACGATTTAGCGGTCGTCGAGTACGCATCGCAGTAAGAGCAACTATTCAAACTGTCTTTTTCAAAACAAATTTATAACAAAGTGCAGCAATTTTCTTCATAAAATTACGGGACCGCAAGCCCCATCCAGACCAAGATGAAAGACCAAGGTCAGCCTCCCTTGCAAAAGCATGGACCAACTTCTTCAAACTCTCAAGACATGGAAACCGGCGCTTCGTATGAAGAGGACGGACAAGAAAAATTCCAGGAAGTCAAAAAAAGTAGATTCGGTAAGAAACGCAAAAATCTTTGCTTTATTTAGAGAAATTAAGACGAAAAGACTAGACACATCAAATAAATTCAAAATTCTGAGTAATGAAAATACTTCCAATCACGGAAATAATACTGACGCACAGACTAAAGGACAGAAACCCCCCCCCCCCCGCTTCAATATGATAGTAGACTCTAAAGACACACACTTCAAAGTCAAAAATATGCTGAAAACAGTTAAATTTACTTATAGTTTAGTTAATAAAACTCGTTTTAATGAATTATCTATTTTCGTGTACAGTGTAGATCATTTTCGTTTTCAAATGCAAAAATTAATTAAAATCAATAAACTTCAATTTCATCTGTATAAAGACCCTGATTCCAAGGCTCCTTTAAAATTTATAATAAGAAATCTCTCTATTTATGAAAAACCCGATGACATTAAAAATGAATTATTAGAACTTAAATTCCCTATTATAGTGTATCCCAACTACATAAGTGTGATCAAGTTAAAGCTATACTCCCACTTTTCCTAGTAACTTTTCACAGCGATGAAAAAGGCCGCGAATTTTCTAAACTAGAGTCTCTTAATTATACCAAAATAAAAATTGAGAACTATGTAAAGACTCCCCGCCATGACAGTATTTCAAATGTCAAAAGTTCAATCGTGTTGCAATCATTGTAATGTTGAAGTTAAATTCATGAAGAAAAATCCAAATGTCCCAACTGTGACGGTCATCATGTTGCCAATTATAGAGGCTGCCCTTACTTTAAACAAAATATCAAGCCCACCATCAAAAGATTAAACCCCAATAAAGTACATCAAAACAACAAACCTTCCCAAGAAGATTCTAAACAACAACAACCCCTTGACAAATCAGTTAAATTTCCCAATCGTCCAAAAAGTTACAAAACCCCTCAAAATAATAATACTAAAAATTACGTAAATTCAAATCCACAATCCAGCTATGCTGAAAGAACCCGTCCTTCAACCCATCCCAAAAACACTGCAGAAAGTGGTGCCAATGACCTTTCCTTACTAAACCAAGTTATGAGTTTAAATAATTCAAGACAAAGTTAATAATAAAATAAATAATAATGAACTAATGAGTAAAGTTTTAGCTATCATGATTGATATCATGAATTTCTATCCAATCTTAATAATGGATACTAAACCCGATGCAATGACAATATCCCAGTGGAATGCGCGCAGTTTAAATTATACCAAACAGTCTAAGTTGAAGGAATTTTCGCTTCCAACAATATCGTCATTTGTCTTATCTCCGAAATAAACTTGACGAACAAAGACCGACTAAAAGCTCTTGGTTATAAAGTTTACAGAATGGAGCAGCCCAATCCCAATCAATTCAATGGTACTGCCATCTTAATAAAATCTAACATTGAACATTTTGAAATTGCCTTTAATAATTTAATTGAAATAAATGCCTCTGCCATTAAAATTAAAGCTCGCGGTAAACCTCTTACAATTATGTCGATTTATCAATCCCCTTCACGCAATTAGAACAGGAATGACTTTTTAAAGCTATTCCCTGACGACAACTCTGCAATTTTTGCAGCCGGTGATTTTTATGTAAAATATATGGCTTGGGGCAGCCGTACCAGAAATACACGTGGTAATCATTTATTAGAATTTAGTTTATGATATATGATATAATTAGAAGAATGATCTTCACGTCCATGCTCTCTCCCAACTAACTCACTACCCTGACAACCAAAATCACCTACCAGACGTAATAGACTTTGCGGTACTTAGGAATTTTCCTTAAAACTACAGTAACTGACGAACTTGACTCAGATCACCTTCTAGTTTTGAACACAGTTCATCTTTCTCATGATATTACACTATATGATACATTAATAATTTATTTGAATAATTATTCAAATTTTATTTATCGCTCGATATTAAGGAGTGAAGTTTAAATTAATAATTTAGAACGTGACTTTTACGAGCATAATTTGTTGTTTATTAATTTTTAAAAAACATTAATCCAACGTTTCGATTACAATGTAATCTTTTTCCTGGACTGAATGATGCCCTAAGTGAAACATCTACTTTCAATTCTATTTCATGTATATTTATGGTAAACTAATGTCATATATTATTCCAGCCTTGAAAAAGATTACATTGTAATCGAAACGTTGGATTAATGTTTTTTAAAAATTAATAAACAACAAATTATGCTCGTAAAAGTCACGTTCTAAATTATATGATACATTGATATTAGAAGTCCTAGATTTAATCTCTCTAACATAAACTGGAATATCTTCAACGATTCCCTTGAAAAATCATACCCCAAGGATTTAACTTTAGATTCGCCCCAAAAAATCGATCGCGCCATTGAAAAAGTCTCAAAAAATTTAACTCACGCAATCGAGGAATCAACCCCTTGCAGGAAAGGCAAGTTCGTTTCTATCGAATTGCCTAGTGAAATCAAAGATTTAATTAAAACCCGAAATAGAGTTAAGAGACAATATCGTAAAAGATTTAGCCCTTTTACCAAAAGTCTAATCAATAACTTGCGTCACGAAATTGAAACTAAAATTAAAAAATTCAAATGTTCCTTATGGCAAGACACCGTAAAAGATCTTAAAATCAAGGATCACACCCTGTACCAAATGACCAAAGTTCTCACTAGGTCTCCTCGCGACATCCCTTCGTTAAAAGACGAGAATTGTAAACTAAAGTTCTTTTCCCCGGAAGATAAGGGAAATTGCCTTGGTTCCTACCCAGCTGAAATCATGACCCCCATTCAGAACTCTAGGGTCCCATATTTATTGCGGAAATAGGCAGGCTTGTAAATGACTTCCTTAAGAAGCCCTGCCAGTCTAAACTTTATAACAGTTGGTCAACTAAGATATTATATTAAGCACACTAAAAATAACAAAGACCTTGGAATGGACTGGATCTCCAACTTTGTGCTTAAAAACCTAGCTGATTTTATATTAGAATTCATAGTTGAAATTTTCAATGCATGTATTAGATTAGATTACTTCCCATCGGCTTGGAAAATAGCTGTTATCAGTCAAAGGTAATATTCAAAGGTAATGGCAAGGACCCCAGACTACCCAGCAGTTATAGACCCATAAATCTTCTCTACACCATAAACAAAGCTCTTGAGGCTCTGTTCATAGACCAACTACAAGGTTTCATCGATGAAAACAATCTGATATGTGAAAAACAATTCGGCTTCACACATGAACACTCGACTTAACAGCAAATTTTAAGAGTCTCGGAAAAAATTTCGCTCAAATTCAATAAATGCAGTAAGAAAAATAAACAATGTATTGGAGCCGTGCTGTTCAACGTTGACAAAGCTTTTGAAAGAGTCTGGCATAATAGCCTCCTACGTAAACTCATTGAATTAAATGCCCCAGATTGTTATATTTATTTTCTTAACTATTACTTAAAAAATCGCAAGTTTGTAGTTCAAATCGATAATACAATTTCTCACTTTACAATTGAGTCGGGGGTTCCTCAGGAAAGCCTTATTGGTCCTAAAGTATTTAACTTATATATTGATGAAATGCCAAGACACGAATCTGCGTTTACACAGATGATAGGATTTATTATACCTCGTCAAAAGATAATAATACAAATGTACGCAAATTATATAAACAATTAGATTTAACGCACAAATTGGAGAATTAAGATTAATACCGACAAATCGGAAGCAATTACCTTTTCACGAGGTATAAAAAACCTCAAGGTTTAAAACCTAAAAGACCCCCCTAAATATAACAATGTTGAGATTAACTGGAAGCGTAATGTAAAATACCTAGGAGTAGCTCTAGATCGGCAATTAAATTTTACGCAACACATTACGAATGTAAGAAATAAAACTTACGGTGCAATAAGTATACTCAACCCTCTCTTAAAAAACCATTCAGTCTTTGGCCTTCGAAATGGCCTGCTCATTTATAAAATGCTCATTAGACCCGTCTTTACGTATGCTTCAGTAATATGCGGTAATGCATCAAAAGACCAGCTATACAACGTTTGAATGACTATTCAAAAAAATTTCTTTCTTTTATAGGTTAATTTACAGGTTTTTTCATTCAGATTTAAAAAGGAATAATATTTTTTTTTTTCCTTTCCCTCATTACTCACATTTCAAAAGCCAAGCAGAAATTAAAATCTCATTAATTTGAACAGGTTTTTCCCCACGTGGGGTTTTTGCCTGTTATTCATGTTTAATTATTTCGAGTCCTGTACAAAAAAAGATTTTTCTCAAGACAAAAGAGAAAAGAGGAAGAAGAAGAAAGAAAAGAGCGCCATTAATTTTTTTTTTTTCGTCGTCATCATTGGTTATCTCCAACTCCGTCTTTTTTCACATAAAAAAAAATTTCAAGCAGGAGCCGGCAAATTTTCAAGGACGAAGCGCAGGTGCGTACCGACTCAAAAATCGTCGTTCTTGCCATCTTGTTTTACCAAGGGCCTCCGTCGCTTTTAACATGCGCGCGCTTTGAGCATCAACAAGTATCGAGTCACGGGTTCAGAATTTCGCCATCTTGTGATACTGTCGTCTGCAGCTCATGAAGAGAAGCAAGCGTATCAACTGCGCATACTATTAAGTTATGTTTAAATTATTTTTCTTCTCCTTCTATTTCTTTTTTAATAAAAATAATTAATAATTTATATAATTTAATATTTAATAATTTTTAAAAAAAAATTTAATTAATATTTCTAATATTTGAAATAATTGATAGTCTTATTATTTCAAATAATATAAATTTTTTTTTTCTTTTTTCTCAAATTTAAATTACTTCATAATTTTCATAAAATTTTACTGTTAAAATATAAAATACAATTTAAATCTAAAACTATGCATAAAATTAAATAAGCATTACTGTCATATGTTTATTAGCATTTTGAAGGCAAAAAATCTTATATTAAATACTTTTTTTTTCTTAATTAAATAATTGTCTATAAATGTCACTTATTTATTTCAAAATTTCTAAACATAAAATTTTGTAATTGTCTTTTTTGTTTTGTCTAATCAAAATTTAAATTATTAAAATAACTTAGATTTAATTAAAAACTAAAATAATTTTAAATTTATCACTTAAAAATAATATAATTTTCTAAATTCAATGTTAAATAAATAAATTAAACTCAAATTTTATAAATAATTTTTGTAGAACTATTACTAAATCATATGATGTTACATAGGTTTCAACTTTAATGTTCAACTTTCATTTTCAAAAGCTGTTGCTGGATGGGGCTATCTTGGCAATCAGAGAAAATTTGCAGTTAGACTGTCGGACATCAAAATTCAATCAGATAATATTAGAGAAAATTTTCTTATTGTTAAGTCTAAGTCTAATTTTCAAAAGTCAAATTTTAAATTTAGTTTTCTCTAGTCTCTTCTACCAAATTTTTTTATATAATGTCAGATAAATTTATAAATTATTATAATTTCAATAATATCTAATTATAAAAATAATGTCAAATTTGTGAAATTTTTTTACAATGGTCATTTATAATTTTAAAGATCACATTTGTATAATGCTTACAAGGGTCTTATTATTGTCAAGATTGACAATATCTTATTGTAAATTCATTCAGTTTATTAAATTTTTAATTATAATTTTGTCTAATTTTTATAATTTTAAACAATGTAACAAAATTTCACAAATAACTTAAAATTTTATCTTATATATTTTCAGCACTATATAAGTTATATTTAAAATAAATTAAAGACAATAAAAATTTTTTTTTATAATAAAAGAAATTTTATTTTTTCCGTCTAATAGTGTCAAGTCAATTATAAACTGACACTTCTAAATCCATATTCCAATCATGGAGAGTGGTGGATATCAAAAAATTGTCTTTCTTATTTATTATTTAACTAAAAACAGATTTATAATTTTCCATCTACAATGTAACATTAAGCCGGGAGGGACGCTGAACCGCAGTACATAAATATTGTCTAAAATTGTCAGATGAGATAAAATTATAACTCTTTGACTTGCGATAGTAATAACAGTAGCATTTAAATGTAGTTTTTTCTAGTCCAGTTGTAAACTGTAAATTCTCTATTTATTTATTGTAAACAGATGTCATTCCTAAATTCTCTTTCTGATAGTCAGGAGCGTCTCGTTTAGCAATAGAATTTTATTTATTAATAAAAATATTATAAAACTTAACACTTCTTTCAAAATTTGATACTTATTATATTCAGACTTTGATACTTAAATAATTTTTTTGTATTATATTCCTTTTTTACATTATTTAATTCATAATTGTATTTTGTATATATTTATTTTACTTTGTATGAAATAATATTATTGTTAAATCAAATTTAACAACTTTTTTGAGAGGTGAGAATGTTGTGAAAACACACCTTAATATTAATATTATATTATAAATTACATGTAAATAAGCCTTTACGACTTAATGTAAGAAAGAGATAGAATATCAAGCGCTACTGTAACTCGACAGTACGCACTCAGTCATAAACCAGTAAACACGTGCAATAAATCACAAGTCTATTATTATCACACAGTATCTATTATTAATCCACTCGCATCCACTCTAATATTCCACCAATTAACCTCTAATTTATGGCTACTTTCGTCTATCCTTTAAAAAAAAAAATATTATATAATACAAAATCAACTTGTTTTTTTGCTATGATTTTCATTGAAAATCATATTAATTAAAAATTATTTATAATTATTTAATTAAATTATACTTATATAATTATAAGTAAATAAAAAATTAAGCCCAAAAAGGTCGATCAATTACTTAAATTTATTCAGAAAAATAAAAATGGGCGATCAATTCAATAATCAAGTTAAAAAAATATATGTTTTTTTAAAATTATTGAAATTTAATCTTTAATTATATGTGCAAATAAGTTCTATTAAATGAAAATAATATTAGAATATTTTCTATTCGGATTAATTCCATAGTGCATTTTAACGTTTCAGAAACGAGTTTGAAACGTTTACAACTATGGTCACTCGTTTCTTTAGAAACGTGTTAGAAACGTTTCAGAAACGTTTATGGTCAGGTGGTTACTTTGGTATATAAAATTTGGGTTTTTGTTTCACGTTACCTGAGTACTCACAATATTTAAAAGGCTTTTTAAGAAAAGATTCTTGGATTCGAATTTCCCTGGATAGAATATTACCTTATTGATTATATTAATAGCCAATTTAAATTTTTTAGGAAAATCAATAAATAATAAAAAAATTGAAAAACCTTAGTTTAAAAAATTAATTTAAAGTCACCAATAAATAGCTGTTACATTTGCTAGTATTTGCCATTTTTAGTTCTTTAAGAGACTTAGAATAATACTGACTTATGGACTTAGAATAATCAAGGTTCAGGAATTTAGAATATCTTCGGTTTAGAGACTAAGAATAAGATGGCATCAGAATAATCTTGCGCTTAGAGACCTGAACATCTATTAAGGGTGATAATAACAAATTATAAAAATAGCAAAATGTATTTTAATGTTGCATACTATAATTGCACATTATAACTAGCTTTAAGCTGTAGTAAACATGTTTTATGTAGTTAGGTAGTATATACACAAACTGGTTACAAGTATTTAATTTATAGTTTCTCAAAATATAGGATTCCAAGTTACTGGGGTACTATTTTTCACACTCAAAGAGTAAATATAAAAAGAATGTAGGATAGGTAAAGATGGACTCATAGGTATTCAGCAAAAATTTTAGAAAAAATTTTGGCATGTTTTGAGATATAAAAAATATTTTTTGCAATATTCTTAGTTCTAGTTTCAGCTATATGCTGCTTCGTATCCTGAGGTTTCTCGGGATACGTAACTATAAATAAATATATGCATAATAAATATCCTGGGAGATATATGATAATATGATTACGCCCCAGGGTTCTATTTATATTTGTATTCTAGATATGTAGTAGTTTAATCCGATTGAAGCTGGTGAACTTAACCTGAGGCTAGGTTCGTATTTATAAGAAGGAATTGCGTCTCGTATTGAATAAATATACTGAATTAAGTATAATTACTAACATTATTAGATATGAATAATGGTATTGACGATGAAAGGAAATATAACGGGTTTCATGTTTTGGGGTAGTTGCAGACTACTGTATAATCTAACTAGTTCAGATATTATTTCGGTGAAATTGTGAGGAGGGATTTATGCAACGTAACTTGCCTAATTCTTTCCTAATTGAAATCATAGCTAACGTTTGGTCTCGCGCTTTTCGCTAGATCAGCGGAGAAACCGGAATCATACATACGAAATACTGTATCTGTACAAGATAAAAAATATGAAATATCAGGTACATAAGTAACATCTCCTTTTCCGGGATTCCAATCCTCCAGGATTGGAATGGAATTGAATGAAGCGGGGAAACGGGATTTATAAACAGGGGTTTGTTTCATACGGTCGTTTATGAGGGTAGGGCGGCTTATTTATTTAATTATTTACGTCTCTATCTTTATATAATTTTACAATATTAAAAGAGAAAAATATAAAACTTACAATGTAAAAAAATGTATACGATAAAATCTTAATACTATATATATTTGAAAATTTATTTGTTTGTTTGTTTGTCTGTCTGTCTGTACCCTAATGACTCAAGAACCGCCGAAACAATTGGCATGATACCGATGTCAAAATAAAGAAAAAAAGCCTACGGGTGACATGGGCCATAGTTTTACGACTCAGCTATCGTATTTTTGGAGATACTAAATATTTAGTGTTTTTGAACTTAATAAAATTTTTTGAAATTTTTACAAAAGTTGAAATATCTCCAGACTATTGAAAAATTTTAATATGGAACTTTGTAGTATTCTATTTGTCACCAATTTTTACATATTCTCTGAAATTTTTATTTAAAACAAAGGTATGCTTAAAATTTTATTAAATATTTTTGAAGCTGGTAAAACAATTTATATATATACTAGCTGCCTCCGGCTCGCTTCGCTCGCCCCGGGAGCCACCAGGGAGGCTGCGCCCCCCTGGACCCCTGCGACTTTATTTTTCCAAAAAAATGTTGTTTTATGTTACTCAATATTTTGTAAAATAACCTTTTTTTACCCAAAGTACTATCTAAAATTTACTGAATCATAAAAATTACGGGCACACGAACCCAGACTTATAATTAGTGATCAGCAATACAAAGCTTCGCTACCCTTCCATAGGATCCACAAGCAGTCGTTGTTTCCCTCGACTATACATTCTAGGGCCTGATGATAATAGCTGTTCAAGTCCTAAACTTTTATAATTTTCAAAAAATTATTCATTTGACAGATCGAACCGATCGCCTTGAAAATTTAGGTGGATACGTAAAAAATATACCCGAATTGAATGAAATTCTTTTTGATAGAAAAATTTTTCCTTAGTTTTTTGTTATTTTGGTTTTTTTTTTTAAATTTGATAAAAATTTTTTTCTTAAAAATTCAGTTTTTTCAACATAAGAAATTTTCGTTATGTCGTTATCAATCGAAACGAAACCTAGCCTATGTTTTGACCCGTAATTTTTGCCGTATTTTGCCGTAAACCCCGCGTCTCTAATCTAACTTATATCGCGTTGAAGTTTATCCATTTCGGACAAACAAACAAACAAACATACAAAATTAAAGATTTATATATATTTAGGATAGGATAGGATAGGATATATCTCTAAATATTATGAAGCTATAAAGGCTGCCGCCACTGTCACTGAGACCTTTGGGCAAATTTGGTCCTTTTGGGCCAATGTGGTCCTTTTGTGCCAAAGTGAACCTACTGGGTTAAAATGGACCTTTTGGGCTTATGTGGTCCTTTTGGGCCAATGTGGTAACACTTCAACCACTGTTACGTGAACCATTTGGGTCAAAACGAACAAAATACACCTTTCAGGCCAATATGGAACCATTTTCACAATACCTCATCACTCTACGGGGGTTGGCGCGTGAAGGGCGCAGGGGGCGGAGCCCTCTAGTATATATATGTATACTATATATCTCTATATATTATAAAGTTATAAACGCTGCCGCCGCTGCCGCTGACGTCGCTGCTGTCGCCTGAGCCCTTTGGGCCACATGGACCTTTTGGGCCAAAATGGACCCTTTGGGCCAATGTGGTCCTTGTGGGCCAAAATGGACCTTTTGGGCCAATGTGGTCCTTTTGGGCCAATGTGTACCTTTTGGGCCAATGTGGTCCTTTTGGGCCAAAATGGACCTTTTGGGCCAAAATAGACCTTTTGGGCCAATGTGGTCCTTTTGGGCCAAAGTGGTCCTTTTGGGCCAATGTGGTCCTTTTGGGCCAATGCGGTTTTTTCTATATTTAACAGAGTAAAACTTTAAACTTCAATAAAGTTGTATTACGATACCAAATCTACAACCACTGTCAAGAATCAGTTGTTTCAAAAAGAATAAGGTACGCCTTGCAAGTGTTTAAAAATATACTATCGAAATACTTCAATCACTCTGCAGGGGTTGGCGCGCGTAGCGCGCAGGGGGCAGAGCCCCCTAGTATATATATATATATCTACCGGCTGCAATGCAATAGGTACTATCTAAAAACAGTGTTTTTATAGTTATAGCCGCTATATAGCATGCTATGAGTATGCTATATAGCGGCTATAGCTATCGAAGAACTCCTTTTAGATAGTACCTATTTCGTTGCAGCCTGTATATATTATAAAGTTATAACCGCTGCTGCCGCTGTCGAATGACACCTTTGGGCCTTTTTGACACTTTTGGGCCAATCTGACACTTTTGGGCCACACAAAATGGTACTTTTGGGCCAGTCTGACACTTTTAGGCCACGCAATATGGTACTTTCGGGACAGTCTGACACTTTTGGGCCACACAATATGGTACTTTTGGGCCAGTCTGACACTTTTAGGCCACGCAATATGGTACTTTTGGGACAGTCTGACACTTTTATGCCACGCAATATGGTACTTTTGGGACAGTCTGACACTTTTGGGCCACACAATATGGCACTTTTGGGCCAGTCTGACACTTTTAGGGCACGCAATATGGTACTTTTGGGCCAGTCTGACACTTTTGGGCCACTCTGACACTTTTGGGTCACTCTGATACTATTTGCCACTCTGACATTTTCTAGCCATTCTTACACTTTTGGGCCAATCTGACACTTTTGGGCCACTCTGACACTTTTGGGCCATTCTGACTACAATATGGTACTATTGGGCAAAACCGGACCTTGTGGGTGTAAGCGAACCTTATGGGGTATAATAAAATTTTCAATTTTCTTAGTTATTGACACTTTTGGGCTAATTTGATACTTTTGGTCCAATAAGGTACTACTGGACAAAACCAGCCCTTATGGGTCTAAGTGACTTTATTTTTTTTTATTTTTAAGCCGATAAATCAATTTATTATAAACCTATTAACGAATTTTAAAATAAAAGAAAAACAATGTAATCAATATTTTTAATTGAAAGTAATTATTAAAATAGTATTTAAAATTTTATATTTGTTGTTCTCATGACTAACCCACTTTTTCAATCACTCTACGGGGGTTGGCGCGCAGGGGGCGGAGCCCTCTAGTATATATATATATATTTTGGACAATAGCAACATGATAATAATAAAAATTAATAATAAAATATCAATAACAACAACACTAGGAATAGATCAGGGGGGCGGAGCCCCCATATCTCACCTATGCTTGTATTATAAAAACCAATGTTAGTTATTTATTTCTGTTGAAATTGTTTTGCAGGTTTACAATTCTTGTAAGATTGTAATTATAATTTTTCAACAAATTCCATGTGTTATGGATCCAACTGGTACAATAAGAGTACATTTTCAGATAGAGTTTTACATTATGAGTCTAATCATCCTACATACCAAGGAATCGCAATGGTGTACAATTTGACCGATAGACCATTAATACTTTCTGACTCTACATGCCATAAGGATAACATCAATATGGTCAAGAAAATCTTTTTAACTAACAAATATCCTCTTCTATTTTTAATTAATTAAATCCAAAAGAGATGGAATTTGTTGAAAATTTTTGATTACAATCTTATAAGAATTGCAAACCTTCAAAACAACGGCAACAGAAATAAAATATAAAATATTTAAATTTATTAGAATTAAAATTTTTGCCTTTATATCTATTGACTATGAAAAAAAATTAAAATTTGTTTTAAAAAAGTAGTTACAATGGTTTATTCCTTGTGTGTTCGCAAGGTTAGGTATTTGTCGGAGGACTGCTGTTCTTCAAAGGCAGATAAAAAAATGATTATTTTATTTGTTATTAGAGCTTAGACTAACGGATGTCTGTAGGAAATTTGCGTAATAGATTTAAAAATTTAATAAATAAAATAATTTCTGCAATTTTTTTTAGACCCAGAAGTCGTCAATTGGATTTTAATAGAAGCGATCATGCGATGATCACCTTCAGGGTAAGGGATCGGCAAAATGTAAATGTATGTAAATATGATTTATTTGTCCAGAACAAAATATGATACAGAAATATAACAGTATATGTATAAAGTTTATAAAAATATAGATGTAACTATACAATAAATTATTAATAACATTATATAACATAATTATATCAAATGAAACAATTTTAGTAACATCATGGCAACAATGAGTAAAACAGACAATAGTAACAGGAAATAAGGAAATACTAAATTTCTAATAACATCAATGCTTTTAGTCTTGATAAAACATTATTAAAAGACTGAGTCTTTGTATGTATGACTAGAGCTTTTTAAGTACTTTAATAAACCTGCCTTAAAAGAGTTAGGTGAGGGGAGGAATCGTATTGATGAAGGGAGGGAATTCCAACATTTTGTACCCTGTACTTGGAATGAGCAGTCACCATGCCATTTTTCACGTTCAGGGGTTTCTAATTCACGTGTTATTAACTCACCTCTGGCTGTCTCTTTGGGAACGTACTTTTTGAAAATGTGAGTTAAGTATTCAGGCTGATGCAAACGAAGTATTTTATATATAATGATGGACATAAAATATAACCTACGATTGTTTGTGGTTAACCACCCTAATTTGTCTCTGTAAGGAGTAATATGTGTGTCCCTGCCGATTCCATAAATGTATCTTAAACATGTATTACTCAGTCTTTGTATTCTGTCTTTCAGATTTATCGAGCAGTCTAGGTATACAACAGAGCAATAGTCTAAGTGGGGTACCACTAATGCTTGTATAAGCTTGATTCTTAAATCTTCGTTTGTACATTGCCTAATAAATCGCAGTGTGTAAAGTACTCTGTTGACTTTTTTACTCACAAGTGAAATATGTGATTCCCAGGTCAATTTGTTGTCTAAAATTACTCCCAGACTTGTAACCTCGCTAGTGAAAGGTACAGTGACTCCCTCACTTACAACCACCCCAGGCAGATTTAGTTTGTCTAGTTGGTCAACAAAATGGCTGGTGCCAAAATATATGGCTTTTGTCTTGTCCGGATTAAGTCTCAGGGATACGTTTTTGGCCCAAATACTGATGTTATTAGCTGCTGATGAAAGCTTTTGTAATGCTTCTTTTATTTTTTCAGGGGAAGTTTGCACATAAATTTGCAAATCGTCCGCGTATAAAAGATGATATATGTCTGCATCCAAATGTTGCTTGACATCATTAATATAGAGGCAGAACAGGAGTGGGCCCAGTACGGACCCCTGTGGAACACCGAGATTAACTCCAAGGGGATTTGAGGATGATGTTCTTGTAGTAACTTGTAACTGTCTACCTTGGAGATAAGATTTGATCCACAGCAAGGCGTTCTTTGAGAAACCCATAGATTTTAATTTGACTATAAGTTTCGAAGGAGCTATTGAATCGAACGCCTTGCTGAAGTCAAACTGCAGTAGTATCGTTACTAGTCTTTTACTTTTGCCAAACCTAATGTCCTCTGTTAATTTTAGTAGAGCTGTTTCTGTACTACTGTAGGGTCTAAAGCCAGTCTGTAATGGGTCAATCAACCTGTTCTGTCTAATGTAACTGGTTATCTGGTCATGCGCTAGTTTTTCGAGTACTTTTGCCAAGAAACAAAGAAGAGCAACAGGGCGGAAGTCTGATGGTGTAGATGGGACTGAAATCTTTTTAATAGCTGTCAACAGTGATTTTTTCCAAGCTGTAGGGAAGATCCCTTCTGTTAGAGATGCATTAAAGAGCTTGACCAATAATGGGCCAATAACAGGAAGTGACTTTGCTATTATCTTATGAGGTATACCATCAGTACCAGTAGCCTGTGAAGAAAAGTGGGCTACTGCAAGAATTACATCCTGTAGGGTTACCTCTGTAAAATTAAACCCATCATTAGATGCTGAACTAATCAACTCGTTAGTTTCATCAATATTTTCTGTTGTTGAAGTTGAAACTCCAGCAAAATAAATATTGAGATCATCCGGAGAAAATCCATGGAGATCACTACGTGGACAAGGTAACAGTCCCAAGTGTCTCATTTCCCGCCAAATGTCACGTTTGTTGTCAATTGCTTCGTCAAGTCTTGTACGTAAAAATGTGTTATGCGCAACTTCAGAAAGGGACTCAATTTCCTCAGTAAGTTGAAGTATGTCTGTTAGTAAAGAAGCATTTTTTGAATTTAGATATCGGCGTTCGATGGATTTACGCTTTAGTATTAGAAAGTTCAGCTTATCATCAATCCACGGATGTTTGTGTTTTTTAGGGTTAATAGTTTTAAGTGGGGCCAGTTTGTCAATAGCAGCCTGTAGGTTATCGCTAAGAATGGAGACAGCAGAGTCTAAGTGAAAATTAGTATCAAATGCTGACCAATCAGACTGAGACAGTTCCTCGTTAATAGCTTCAGGAGTTATGCTGTTTAGTTTCCTGTAAGAGAAACTCTCCTTAGGAATTTTGGGAATGAAAATTTTAATCTCTACATCAATGAGATTATGGTCACTTAAAAAAGGTGGAATTTTATTGTGGTAGTTGAGGACTGTATCATTATTATCCACACACATAACATCAATCCAGGTATTGCATATGCTGGAGCCTGGTGGGCGACGAGTTTTTTGATGATTTATTAAGCGGAGTGATAACTCACTAAATAGATTTTTAAGAGAAACAGTATTGCTGCTATTATTAAGCATGTCAATATTTAGATCACCCATGATTATTTTATGACTATAGTTGGAGCTTAGGTCCCTTAAGTTAGATAAAAACTGAAGATCTTCATCAAAGGGGACATAAGATGGACGATATATTACGCAGACAAAGATAGGTGGAGTTTCCTTGCCTGAAATGCGACACATTATGTATTCAAAGCAAGTGGGTTTGCCTTTTTGTGTTGTATTGGATCGTGCTAAAACCTTGGCTCTTAAGTTGTTTTTAATGTATAAAACGACCCCACCACCTTGGGTGTTACGATCTTGCCTGATCAAACTGTATCCCTTAATTGCTACGATATTGTCATCAACAGCATCACCAAAACGAGATTCAGCAACTCCCATCACATGATAGGATGAATCATCCTCAAGTAATTCACGAAATTGCTTGAAATGGCGTTTAAGTGACGCTGCATTGACAAATCCAGTCTTAAATGTGTCGTTGCATGTGTCCTTTAGTCATTCATTGCGCGTTGTTGTGATGTTTTCGTCTTTGTCAGTGCTGTTCACTTTAGTATTTTGGTTAGTTAGCGAGTTTGTTACTGTACTGCTATTGTCTGTGTAGCATTCCCATATGGCTCTTAATTCTGTGGCTGAGGTAAAATAGTGCGCACGGTCACCGCTCGTTCTCTTTACCAAAAATCTTCCCTCTTTGTGCCAGACATATTTGAAACCTATGTTACGAGCGATAACTTTTAACGAAGAGAAATGTTTATATTCAATTGATGATAAAACTGTATTTATTATTATTTTGGTTGGAGGTAAATTTAAAAAAACAGTATTTATTAATACAGTGTGGTCTATGTCATTAGTACTGAAGTAACTTTTGCTACGCTTTAATAACAGTATTTGCTGGACTAGGTTCATTGATTTAAGCCTGAGTATTAATGAGGGGTATTTTGTGGCGGGTGAAGCATTCTCATCTCGCGTGTGTACTAGGCGGACGTTCATTATATCTGTCCTACTAATTGATGGATTTATACCACGTAGAATGGCTAAGGAAAGTGATTGGAGGTCATCTTCTAAGGAAAGTTTCATAAAGCCACTTATAAAAAGCTCTTGACTTTCAGCGCGTTGCAAGTTTGTGTAAGATGCATTAAAAGATTGATGAGCAACATTACTTAACAATGTAGTTTGATTATGATTTATTTTATCAAAACCAAAAGCATTTAATGATAAATCAGTTGCATTTAAATTATTTGATAAAGATCTAGTTGGTTCAGAGGATAAACTATTCTCTAAGTTACTAGAGCTTATGTACTGAGGTGCAAAATAATAATTATTATTATGATTATTTTCATTATTACTATTACTATGATTACTATTATTATTATTATTATTATTATTATTATTAATATTGTTATTATTATTATTATTATTATTATTATTATTGTGTAAATTTTTATTTGAAATTATTGTGTATATGTTACTCTCCTTACTCCCATTGTTGCCATTAATGTTACTATTACAGAAATTTGTTTTTAAACTATTTGAAGCTAATGTATTTGAATTTAAGATATTGTTAATTGAGAAATTTGAATATGGAGAAATTTTAGTTGGTGAATTTAAATCTAGATTATTATTGTTAGTTGAAAAAGATGAACTATTATTGCTATGTGAATTAAATAAGTTGTTATTTTTATAATTTTTATTGATATTTAATTTAAATTGAGAATTTTCTGATGTTAATGCTGTATCTTCGTTACCTGAATGAGTTGCTATAGATGGGCACGTATCATCTTGATTTGATTGAGGGGTGTTATATAAAATTAAAAGATCTTTCTTAAGAGTATTATAGTTTTCCATAATATTTTTCTGGAGCTTGTCAAAAAGAACATCAAATTTGGATAGAAAAGTTTTTTCCCAGTCGTCAAGTAACCCATTTATACCTTCTATACAGTTGCATTTGTTGTTGGAGCTGTGCGTTGATGAGTGTGTCGTTTTATTATTGTTATTAATACTTTGTGTATTTAATCTTCTCATGTTTTTATTCGAGGCGGTGCATGATGATAAAGAATGCCTATTGGTAGTGGGAGTGGCTTTTTCTGTCACTAGTTGCGGCCTCTTAGAGGCGGAGCCTATAACATTTGTGATAGATAGTGGGGTGTCAGAGTTACCATTCTTCTTTTTTACTTTCACTTCCGACGATAAGCAGTTACCGCAGAGTATGTCTTTACCAACTGGTGTTTGAGTACATCGTCGATGAATTAAGTTTTCACATGCGGTACATTTTTTCAATGGGTAACTTCTGGCACTTGGCTTGCCACAAATAAAACAGATGACGCTGATTTTATTAGCCATGACTTGTATATTTATGAAATTTCACACCAATACTAACTCACTTGTATATGTTTATAAATGCAGCTTATATTTAAGAAAACTTTTTTATTATATATGCAGTTAATGCATATATAAAATATAACTAGATAACTGACTTAGCAAAATATATAACTATGTTGTCACGGCGGGCAAGTAGATGAAATAAAGATGTATGTGTACTTCTAAAAGTACAAAGAGAGAAATATCCCTGTAGTGCACTGAATTTAAATATATTTTTAAGCTTGATAAAAAGATATATTGCTGATGTGCCACTTGCTTAATAGATGTGTGGTTATATATCACTGATTTTTATTACAGATCACTAATTTTATGCACTTATTATCATTAAAAATACAATAAAAAACAGGAGCTATTTTCTAGCTTGCAACCTACTTTCCGCGCACGCGCGTAAATACCGAGAAAAAAAAAAAATACCGAGTTCCGTACAGAAAACGACCCCTGGGATTGAATGTGGCAAAGATAGATGAAGAGCTCTTCTAAGCATACCTTCGAGAGGAATCCTCCTCCGTCCTGGTATGGCATGGAAGGCACACAACCACTAGTACTCACGACGTGTTCATGAAGAAAGCGATGGCCCTTATAAAAGGTGCCTGTGATGCCTTCATACCTTGAAAAAAAACCTATAAAGGAAGAAAGCAAGTCTACTGGTGGACGTAGGAAATTGTAGACCTACGGCGAGAGTGCAATCGGGCAAGAAGGATAGCGCAGAGAGCACGAAATCGGCCGGAAGCCATAGCACTCTCCTTGGCGTTTAAGGACTCTAAGCACAGGATTTAAAAATTTGCTTTGCAAATACTATGCGATTCCTGATTAGAACTGCTAAATATGACTTCAGATTCGGGACTAACGACCAAAGTAAACTCTTCTGACGAAACGAGAAATTATGAAAAGTAAACGAGATATCTTATTCACAAAGCAAAAATCATAAGATTTCTCGTTTACAAAATAGAAATAGCATCGGTGCGAGTCGCAAAAAGAGAAATCTTAAAAAAAAAAACAGTTTTAAAACGAGAAATATCAAGATTTCTCGTTTCTTAAATCCGACGCGATAATACTATAGTAAAAAGAAGGAATGGTGCAGTGTTGCAGTCGATTTACATACTAATATTTAAACCAGAAATATATTATTTTTAATTATATAAATAAATAATATTCTATTAAAATTTTTATGTAATTTTTAAAATTATAAAAAAAATTGAAAAATGTTAATAACATATATAGGAAAATATATAGGAGAGATAATAAGTATATACATAATAAACCCAATATAGTTTATATAGATAAAATTTTAGAAAAGAAAATACAACCAACAAAAAATTTTTTAGCAGATAATAAAAATATTCTAGTTACAAAAGCAGATAAGGGCCAGATTACGGTAATTTTAGGAGATGTAGAGTACAAGATTAAAGTAGAAAATGAATTGAGTAATACAGAAATTTATGAACAGGTAGTTGGAAATGGAAGAGCAAAAACGGATTGATTTAGTAAAGAAACATACAGTGGTAGATTAGTAAATTTTTTAAGTTACGCAACAATTGCCCAAAAAATAGCCATAGTGTATAATTTGATAGATAAATGCATGTTATTGGCGGAAAAAAAATTTCATGAAAAAAACATCACATTGGCAAAGCATTACTTAAAAATAAATAATTATCCTTCGAAATTTATAAATAAATATGTCAAAAAAAGACTTGGCTACCATTTTAATAAAACTAATAGTAACATAGGTCAGATCAGAAATCAAAATGGAAATAATTTTAATAATTCTAATAATGAGATAAAAAGTTTAAGTTTGCCTTATTACAATTATGCTACGCCTTCTCTAAACAAATATATTCCGATGAATATAATGAAAAATAAATTAAAAAAGTTCGTAAAATTAGGTAAAGATAAAATAAACAAAAATGAAAATTCAGGTGTAGTCTATTAGGTAAATTGTAAATCATGCGATCATAAGTATATTTTGACCTATCTCGGAAATTGGGTATCAGGATTGGAGAGCATGAAAAGGATGTTGAGAAAAATTGTAGTCGCGACGCCTTAAATACACATAGTAAATATAAACACAAAATTGACTTTGAGAAAATCATCATTTTAGACAGACAAAAAAATTATAGGAAATGATTTCTTTCGGAGATGATGTTTATTGAATACAACGATAAAACCATGAATAGAATAGAAGACACTTTTTTTTAAAAAGGTCATTTTAAAAACACGAAAGTATAATTAAAAAGAGCAAGAAGATCAAAAAAAGAATTTTTTATTATAAAAATCGACTGGGGTTAAATAAAAAGAGTAAAATAATAAGAAAACGGAAATAATAAAAATTTAAAAAAATTTTTAAACCTAAGGCACTTGAACATTTAGATATATGTTAAAAATCATATAGAAGAGTTGAGAGACAGTGGGGCAAAAAAACAAAAAAGTGGACAAAAAAATATCAGCTCCATGTTTTTGGATAAAAAAAAGTAAATTTCGGAATGTTTGCAGAAAGGGGTTTTATTTTATTTAAATGGTAAATATAACACGTTTTTTTCGATCTCGTTGCGGGGCGAAATAGTATTTTTTGCCCTCCCGGGCGTAAAACTCGTGTTTAAAGAATTTTCTGAACTCGTTCTACGCCTAGGTGGGCAAAAAATAGTGTAAGCATCATGGGCGAAATACTTTAGATACGAGCGTGAACACTTATCACTAGTGCACGGCTTCGCCGAGCACTCGTGCAAGTGCTCACGCTAGTGCCGAAACCTTTACGCCCTTGATACTTAAAAAGTGTTTTTGGCCCGCTAGGAAAAAAAATAAATTATTTACATGTATACTAACGTATACAGATTGTATAGAAATATACATTTTGTATACTAACGTATACATGTAAATAATTTATTTTTTTAAATTTATTTATTTATTTTTTAACACACACACGCATAAATTTTAATTTTGTATCTATATGAGCAATTTTTAAGTATCTGCCCTTAAATGTAAAATTTTTATATATTTTTTATATATTTTTCATTTTCGCCCATGATACACGTATCTGTATATGTGTCTACACCCAATAATTCCTATTATTATATTAATAATTCAATTAATTTCATGTTATTTAATTTTTAATGATAAAAAAAGTACTTCCACTGGTATCCCGTCCGGCGCTTAGCCATTTTTCATATTCTTTATGGCCTTGACCATTTCGTCTTCACTAAATAGCGGCACTTCCTCCATGGGAATCGGTTTTCTCCTAAAGCAACCTATTGTTACGGAAATGTTTGACTTTATTTTTAAATATATTTTATTTTAACTATTATTTTTAACTATATTACTTTTCTAGTTTTCAGAATTTCTGGACCGTTTTGTGGACAATTTTTTATTTTTACTTTTTATTTTTATAAAATTAATTAAACCGTACTTTAAGAAAGTATTTAAGAAACTGAATAATTTTTGTAAACTTTAAGATTACTGTAGCATTAATTATTTTTATCTTTAACCCTTAAAAAAAAGAATAAATCTTAAATTGACATCTGAGTAAATAAATTTTTTGATAAAAAAAATGAAGAATCTGAAAAAAAAATAATTTTTTTCCTTTGTTTGAGGCTTAATTAAATAAAAAAAATTTTTATCTTCAGTAATAATAAAATAAAATGGGCTTTGAAAAAGATTTTGTGCCAGGAAATTACTATTTTTGAATTTAGAATCTTTTAAAATTCACAAATTAAATACACTATATTTAATTTTTTTTTGCTTACTTTTTTGTTTGAAATATATTTAAAATTTATGTAAAATTTTTTACTGAAGCCGAGTATTGGCTCAGTTTCAAGCTACAAAATTAATTATATAATTAAAAACTCTTTTTGTTTGTAACGAAATATTTTAACATGCTAAATAACAAATTTTGATTATCATTATTTTTGGCAAAAAAAATTGCATTCTGTTAAATCAAAATATTTTCTTTCTTAAGGCTGTAGATCGGATCTCAAAAAAAAACATTTTTTTTTTTTAATTCCTTATAACTATAAAAATCACCTATTAAAATATGTCATCGAAATTCGAACGTTTTAACGGTAAAAAACGTTTTACCGAGTACTCCTCTTATGTGTAATACAGCAAAAAATACGCTTCCAACTAGCTGGTACTAAGGTTCCTCAAACAATGAGCTTAATACTTCAATATGCCACAGATATTACCGATTACAACCATGCAACCATACGATTGGGGGTCAAAAGTTCCAAGACAATTTTCCCAACAATAATTTCACAGGATTTTTTTCACAAAGTATAAATTTCTCAAAAACTTTTTTTTCCATCACAAAAAATTTAAAAAATAATAAAGTTCCAAAAAACTTTAATATTTCCCAAAAAATTAATTAAAATTAAAAACTTTTTAAAAAGAAATATGATGTGCCACCGAGTTTAAGTAGTGTATATTTTCATCTTCTTCCTTCAGATTTGCTTATCTAGATGGAATCTATTGATCTCCTGATCCAGAAGCACAGTTCGTTATTGCACGGGCACTGCATAAAGCTAAATTTTTTGGAAACAATTGAAAATATGTTGTGTTATAACCAATAGTTTATTAATGAAAAATCTTTTTTTCTGCAGTTTCAATAAGTTGATTTTCTACCGTCTGAATGAAAATAATATAAAAACCCGTCTACATGAAGATATCTTGTACTTTCATTATTTTAAATCACTCATTATTAAAATTTTGTAAACCGCAAAATTTTAAAGCAGGATATTTTTTGAATAATAATTGAATAGTATCCAAAATTCTAACAACCGAAAATTTTTACTTCTTTATACGAAAATTTATGGTTATAATTTATATGATTATAATTTTAAACTAAAAATTCGGGGTTAAATATACTGTAAAATAATATTGTAATATTGTAATAATATTTTTTAATTAATAGAAATTTTGTTTTTTGTTAAACTTTAGAATTTAAAAAAGAATTATTTTTTATAAAATGATTGTTTTGTAAAAAAATCTTTTTTAACAATATTTTATGTGAATTAATTTATTGAGAAAAATAAATTTTTAGAAAAAAAAAATGGAAATATATTGCTTATTGGGAATAAAAATGATTGAAAAATCAAATCTTTTTATTTAATATAATTATAAAATATTAATCTGCGTTTTAAAAATTTTATTAAAATTCTTATATCTAAATTTTATGCCTTACGTTACAGAAAAAGCATATATTTTCTTATTTTAAATTCTTAAAAATAAATCTCATAATAAATAAATATTACAAAAGTAAATTAGTATATTTTTTTTTCACATATTTTCCTAAAAATCGATACAGATTATAGTTTGCCAATAAATAAATAAATGCCATAAACTGTTATACTTTATAAGGCATATGTATGAAATTACCCGTATGTACGGTGAAAATTCATAAGGCATCCGTATTAAATTACCCGTATGTACGGCACAATTTTATAAGGCATCCGTATGAAATTATCCGTATATACGGCAAAATCTCATAAGGCATTTCGTATGAAAATATCCTTATATAAGTCAAAATTTTACAAGGATCTGTAAGAATTTTTGACGTAGATAATGACATTTCCATACGGATGCCTTATGACTTTTGCATAATTGTATGTAAGGATGCGGGATGCCGTATAAATTTTACCTTATATAAGGATAAAATAACATTGAACCGTATGCCGTATACCGTATATAAGGATTTTAACGTGCAGCCGTTGCCCAGCTCTGGTTTATTAGTGTATTTCGAATAGCTGATTATGTTATTAATTAATTATATTATTAATATTCCACATTTAATTTCAAGGTATTTCACAGTTAAGCTGATTTGACTTGAGCAGTCGATAATATTTTGATTATGTTATTCTTTCATTATATTTGAATTTTGATATGTGTTAACTATATATTATTATGATTAATATGACGACTAACATATTGTATTACATATTAGGCCATTGAATGAACAAAAATCCTCCAGAAATGAAAAGTTGCGAAATGTGTTGGTTTTGGGCTAATTTGAAAGGGGGAACATTGATTTGAATACATAGTATGGATCTCTAATAAGTAATTCCATACTAAGTTTGCCCATATTTATAAGATTTTTTAGCTGAAAACATCAAAAAATGGACACTAAAAAAAATGCACGTTCTAGGGGTTGCAACGTCTATGTGTGGGGGTGCAGAAACATATACACGCAAAATTTTACATCCACAAACATACTGTTATATGTAAAAAGTCTTACATACCCAAATCTAACACTTTTGACTACCAAAAAATAAAAAAAACTCATCAAAAACGCGTTTTTTTTTCTTTCGTGAAATATCGATTTTTGAAAATTTAGTAAAAAAGGTCTAAACTTTGACCGCTTATAGCTCGGTCCCAGTGCGTCCGATCGAAAAATTTCTAAGTACCATTTTCGTCGGAAATTTTTTCAGCTACAATTTTTATTCCAAACTTTATTTTATATTTTGCTTACTTTTTGAGTTATTTGCAAAAAACCGGTTCGCCCCAGCTTTTTCCACCCCTAGGGGGGACTAGCACTGGGTTGAACTGTCTGATTTTGTTTCCCCTTTCAAATTAGACCAAAACCAACACATTCCTCAACTTTTCATTTCTGGAGGATTTTTGTCCAAGTTTGCCCTTATTTTAGCCTTTATTCAATGGTGTATGTGTACCGGTAAGGATTATTATTTTCTCTTATTTTCCTTAATTTCTTATAAATATTGTAGCTCAAAACCAACCTCGAATAGCAAAAAAAATATTTTTGCATTTTTTATTTAATTTTTTAATAAATGTGTTAATTAGAAAATAAACTTTTTATCTAAAGTACTTTAAACTGCTAAATAAAAAAAAAACCTTCATAAGAATAGCTAAAAATTACGGAAGCCGCATAGTATCATGGAGAATTAGAGAGAGGGTGGGAAATAGTCCAGAGACTTGTTGGGCGAGTTGTATACATTAGAAAATGAACTTTCTACGTTACCGGAAGGTTTTTGAGGTCAAGGAAAATGAATTTCAAAGAGAAAATATTCAAATTTTCACCCAAAAATATTTTCCGATATTTCAAGATGACAAAAAATATTAAAATGAACATTTTACGTAACCGCGGGGTTTTTGAGGTCGAGAAAAACGAATTTTAGAAGGAAAATTTTCAATTTTTCACATTAAAATATTTTTCAATTTTTTAAGATGTCGGTCATAAAAAATATCAAAACGAATTTTAGAGGAAAAATTTTCAAATTTTCAACCTAAAATATTTTCTGAGTTTTCAAGATGGCGGAAAATTTTCCTTTTAAAATTCGTTTTTTTCAACCTCAAAAACCCATCAGTAACGTACAATTTTCAGTTTCATATTTTTCTATGTCCGCCATCTTGAAAAATCACAAAATATTTCTGGGTGAAAAATTGAAAATTTTCTTTCTTAAATTCGTTTTTCTTGACCTCAAAAACGCGATAAAGTAGAATGTTCATTTTAATATTTTTTATTTCCGCCATGCCATTTTGAAAAATCGGAAAATATTTTAGTGTGAAAAATTGAAAATTATCTCTTTGAAATTCATTTTCCTTGACCTCAAAAACCTTCCGGTAACGCAGAAAGTTCATTTTCTAATGTATTACAACTCGCCCAACAAGTCTCTCAACAAGTCTCTCAATAAGTCTCTCGATTATTTACCCACCCTCTCTCTAATTCTCCATGATACTATGCGGCTTCCGTAAAAAATACGTGTTAAGGTCTTATGCAGCTTGGACAAAGAAAAATAATTTTTTTTATCGCATTCTAAATTATCGACGCTACATACATATGTGACATCATATATGTATTAGTATAATTTCAGGTTATTTACATAGTTTTTATTTATTTATTTAAAATTAAAGTCTATAAGGGGGGAAAATAAATTGAAAATTTAATCTTTGATCATTTATTTATCATTTCATGCTAACTTTAATCTCCTGTGTCATCATTTTCATATTTTTTCAAAGCTCCAAAGTATTGCTCCAATAATATCAATGTTAAAGCTCCGATTTTATTTTCTTAATTACAAAAAAGTTAATGCTATAAGAGGGGTAAAATAAAGTTTATTTAAGTTTTAAAATGATTACATTTTCATAATTTTCCTATTTCATTAAGCTCTGTCATCATTTTAATCAAGCTGCATAATACCTTAAGTCGTGCAATTTTATTTTCCTTATATCTTGATAAATAATATTAACGATCATTTTTGCCAAATATTATCAAATTCTTTTCATTAAAAATTCAAACTGTGAAATACCTTAAACGTATTGTATCAAAATTGTCCGGTTGCCCACAATGGCAAATTTCGGGTATTTTTAGTAGTTTGTTGGCGTTTTTATTCGTTTTTTATGTTTTTAGGGTCGCTAAATAAGAATATGATATCTGTTTTTACCAAAAATCGCGCGATTGCCAAAATTAGGCATCTTTTGGGCATTTTTACGAGTTTTTGCTGTTTTTATCCGTTATTGAAGTTTTTAGGGTCGCTAAATAAGAATATGATATCCGTCTTAACCGAAAATTGTCAGATTACCTACAGTAGGCAACTTTCGGGTATTTTTAGCAGTTCTTTGGCGTTTTTATACGTTATTTCTATTTCTAGGGTCGCTAATTAAGAATATTATATTTGTTTTTACCGAAAAAGGTCCGATTGACCACAATAGGCAATTTCCGGGTATTTTTAGCAGTTTTTTTTTGGCATTTTTATTCGTAATATGTGTTTTTAGGGTCGCTGTTCACGAATATGAAACCTATATTTACAGAAAATATATATTTTTATGGTTTTTAGATCGCTGAAATTAATTCCTGAATTTAATAAAAAAATCTAATTTTATTAAAATCAAATAATTATTTTTGGCTTAAATTTATTATTTTTCTTTATTACAGTCATAAATTCAATAATCCATTAAAAAATATTTGATATATAAAAAAAAAGACTACAGTAAAAATTTGCATGGCGTCAGTTTATTTTCTCCGTATAAAAAAAACTAAAAAAAAGTATACTAATATCGTGCTGATATCAAAGTTTGAAAATCTTCGAAAAATATATTTTTAACTGCAATTTAACAAGCATACATGATTTTGTTTTGCACCGATGCAATGATTTCTAGATTTTTTTAGACTGGGAACTCGTTTGAAAGAATACCTAAATAATACTCTTTCGAGGGTTGACGGGCTATTGATTTGTCACGTGTATGTAGCGATGAAATAAGGTTATTTAACTATTTTTTGAGTATCAGAAGAACATTGAAACGTTGTTTAACCCTCAGAAGCACGGGTGGGGTCCAGCGGACCCCATGGTAGTTTTAAAAAACATTGCATTATCCTAAATCTATAATGGCACTTTCTGTATATGTTTGGTAATTCATTTTGGTAGTTGTATTACTCATCTACAACTATAAAAGCCCCAGAACTTTTCGTGTATTGGTTGCAAACGCTTTGAAAAATTTTTTTGGGGTCCGCTAGACCCCCCCCCGTGTAGTTACGTAATATTTTTTGCTTTTAAAAAATTGTATTTTTGTAAATATTTTTCAATTATCTGATTGATAAATCAATGTTTTATAAAAATTCAATAAAAGAATGTTCTTTAAATAATTTAAACATTGCAAATATTGCTCAAAACCTATTTGGTGAGAAAATTGAAAATTTAATGCATAAAGTTCAGAAAATGCAATGGGCAAAGATATATACTTCGGATATGCTTTCAAGGTTATAAAAAATATGATAAAAATGTGTTTCAATATTTGTGGAATTAGTTCATCATTTATTTTTTATATTTTTAAAATAAAAAAAGTATTTTAATAAAAAAAATTATGCATATAAAAATTTACAAAAAGGTGTCATTTTAATTCAAGGGAATAATTCATGTTTTTTTTAATTTGAAATTTCTTACTTAAATTTTTTTAAAGTTTACCCTTTGGCATTTCCCGTTTAGTGGTTAAAAAGTTGTTTATAATTTTTTAAACCAATTTTATTGCTATTTAAAAAAATCACCCTTTTTATAATGACAAGAAATTTTCTTTTTTTAATATCTTTAAGCAGACTAACAATTTTCAGTTTTTTATTTTATAATCGCATAATTAAACTCTTCTGGGTTCTAAATAAAAAAAAGAAGCTAATTTTGGACCAATTTTGAAGGAGTTATAGACTAACAAAGTTGCTGGGGTCCGCTAGACCCCCCCGTGCTCTAACGTTTTCGGAAGGCACCCGTGCTGCTAAGGATTAAAATAATTAGAAATTTTTATGATTTTGGCTGAAATTTATTATTTTTACAATTTCGCGTCGATTAAAACACAGCCGAAAGAAGCTTCATAAAATACTTTTTCGAAGATGATTTTACTATTTAATGAATTTTAAACTTAAAGCCGTTTTGAAGCCGATTTTATATTCTTTTAGTATTTAAAAATCATGTTTTCATTGATTCTGTTGACGCGGAACCAGATTCTATTATGTCTTGATGCGATGATTTCTATATTTTTTTAGACTGGGAACTCGTTTGAAAGAATACCTAAGTAATACTCTTTCGAGGGTTGACGGGCTATTGATTTGTCACGTGTATGTAGCGATGATATAAGGTTATTTAACTATTTTTTGAGTATCAGAAGAACATTGAAACGTTGTTTAAAATAATTAGAAATTTGTATGATTTTGGCTGAAATTTATTATTTTTACAATTTTATGTCGATTAAAACACAGTCGTAAGAAGCTTAATAAAATACATTTTCGAAGACGATTTTACTATATAATGAATATTAAACTAACATCCGTTTCAAAGCAGATGTTATATTCTTTTAGTACTCTAAAATCATGTTTTCAGTGTTTCTGTTGACGCGAAAACAGATTTTGTTTTGCCTCGATGCAATGATTTCTAGATTTTTTTAGACTGGGAACTCGTTTGAAAGAATACCTAAATAATACACTTTCGAGGGTTGACGGGCTATTGATTTGTCACGTGTATACAACGATGTTATCAGGTTATTCAACTATTTTTAGAATATCAAAAGAACATTGAAATGTTGCTTAAAATATTTAGAATTTATATGATTTTATATGAAATTTATTATTTTTACAATTTTGTGTCGAATAAAATACAGTAGTAAGAAGCTTCATAAAATACTTTTTCGGAACTAATATTTAATCCTCGTATTCAGCTCCGCGGAGATGTATATTATTTAGAATTTAATTTTTTTTTTTTTTTTTTTTGAACTGACATATACCGACGTAGGGTATCCCAAGGAGGCTTAAGCCTGTGCTGGGGCAGTTGCGGAGCAGCCGACTTTAAGATGTTAACTGAACTTGTATTCACCCGAACACTGTCAATGATTTACCAATTATTCATTAGTTATTCATTGACAATATCCGTGACATAGGAAAACTGCAGAAAACCTATGCCAAGAACAGCCGGATACATGTTTTCTACATAGTATTCGATTTTTCTTTTAAACACTATGCCGAAAACACGATCCTCACCAGACAGCGTATATAACGTCAGTACAAACTCTACACGAGAATCCGAGACGGTCACCCATCCGGATATCAACCGCGCTCATCTTTGCTTAACTTTATAAGCAAACGTATAGAGTTTATACTACCGCGCTACGAAGCTATAAAATACTATAATAATATACTTTCATAGTATATTTAAGGAATATTTTGGCTTATTTCTATAAATATGCGTTTGTTTTAAAATTTTGGCTGTAAAAGTATTTATTTAGTGTTTTTACTGACTTTTCTTTCGAAGTGTTTAGAAGTTTAAAATAATACGAAAATATTGGATTTCATCTATGAAAGATTGGAGAAAGAATACGCTAACATACTATGAAAAATTTAGACCAGAATTTTTACTTGTTAATATATCTAAGGGATATTTATTTAATCTTCGTATCGGAGGATATTTGTTTTTGAGAGCACCGAAAACATAGTAAATCTGATATAAATATACATCTGATAAAATAAAAATTCCGATATTTTTAAATATGTTTATATTAACTTTACGACGCTTGAATTTTAATATCGTTAGAATATTCTTTTGGACATGAAATGGAATTTTGTGCGGAGTACACTCGAATGGGAGTATTTAAAGAGTATTTTTTCATCTCGGTTTTTAAAAAAATCTCCGTAGACCTTCGTAAATTCTCATCCGGGTAGTTGTTAATTGCCTGCTATGAATTCGATATAAAGTACAAAAAAAATAGTCCATAAAAGTTAATTTTAGAAATTTTTATTATGTATTATTAGTAAAAGTATCCTTGCAGATCCCCAGTACTTAAAATATTTTTCAGTTTTGTTTTTTCGTTCTAACATATCATACGCATTTATTTGAATTAAAAATGAGAATAAAGCAAAGAAATTGCTTGAATTTAGAAACCAAAAATCAAATTACTTTTATAATATTTAATAAAAATAAATAAATAATTTTTTATCGTAATTTTCATATATTAACATTTATTTGCGAACAAGTACTGATAAATTAGTAATCGTCAGTATTAATTTTTAAATAAATTTGATATAACCAAAAAATTTCTTTAAATCAAAAATTATCATTTGAACTGAGTAACAAAGTGCTCGATATATCGAACAAAATTTATACTCTCTTCCTGTTCGTTATATCGGAAGTCTACTGTAATTGTAATTTATCTAATATCTCATATATATATAAGGAAATATACTTATATAGTTGTAGTTATACCGTAAAACTTATTGCAGTTTCATTAATATGTCAGTAACTTAATTGTTGAGTCTATGTTGTTTCATATTGACCGATTATAAAAATTGCTTTGGTTTTAAATTTTCAAAAGAAAGATTAAGTTATGTTTACAATTATTATAATTATTGTAAATAAATACAATGTAAAAATTCTTGTCTAGGTATTTACTAACGTGGCAGCAGATTTACTAAATCCATTCTAGTAAGAGTATCATAATCGTAACACTTGTTCTCAAAGGGCTAATGAAATTACTTTTTTCAAACTACTTTCAGTAGCATACGATATTTTCTGCCATAACAAAAACCACCCAATATATCCATTTTTTAATTTTAAGGTTGCAGTTATTTTTTTTTTATTACCCTGGCTATGATTAGTTGGTTCTCTACACTAAACTGATTCTAAATATTTAAATCAATTGAATGACTGGATTTTTCAAAAATCAATAATAACAAAATGGCCAAGAGTTTTTTCCAAGTTTTCCCTAGACTGAAAAAATTAAGACCAAATTTCAAATATTTGTTCTTAAGGTTACTGAATTCAATTTTAATGTTAAATATTTTTATTTCAAAATTTTTAAATTGATACTTGAATGTCGTCAATAAATAACTGACAAATATCATATATATGTTAAATAAATTAATACACTTTAAAATATATGTTTTTAAGTTAAAATTTTCGCATTTGTAAAATGAATCAGAAGAGTAGACAAGTATCTGTAGACATTTATTATATGTTTATTTATTTTTAACAAATAAAATAAATATTTTTAAAATTAAAATGCCAGTAAAGACTATATATTTCTTACCATGAATAGCCTTATGGCTGCAATTGTACCAAAAAAGCTCATTTGTAGATCCTCGTGACGAATATTATGCTGCATAGTAGGAAATTAATATAAGCGATTTGAAAGTAAATTCTACAGGTGAATCCTTACTCAACATTTTCTTTTAAGTTTAGAATTCAGTCTTTTTATTTAATGATGTTTTTTCCAAAACAAGAACAAATTTTTTCCATCCCTAATAAATAGTTTGTTTTTATTGATTCTAGCCTTAAAGGTAATTGAAAACCTTCTTGCATTATAAGATTTAAGAAAGATCTTAATCATGTTTTTTAATTATTTTACAAATTAAATGACGTTTTATTCTATTTTTATATGCATATCTGTCAATTTATTCTTTGAAGTCTTAATCCATATTCTGTAACAAAAAAAAAAACTGATTTATCCGATAATAACATCACTGACGATATTAATGAATAAAAATAATTCTATAATTCCCAAATTTAAATTCTTCAAACTGTGCGCACGACTTAGGCATATGGCCCAATTTTTGTAAATATTCTTTTTTTAAAATCTTAATTTTATTCTGCTGTACAGAAAAAAAGGGGCTATCTCACTTTTAACTCATTTCGAGATATTTAAAGAAACGTGTTTCGGTTTATTTTGAAGGGTTTATATACATAATTAAAAACATATTTATAAGTTTCTAAGGTTATTAAGATATTCTCTATTCATTGGTGAAAAAATTTTTCCAAATTTTCCGCTCCTTCTATGAAAAATAAGAGATATGCAATAATAGCAACGCCAAATCAGCTTATAATACAGGAAAAAAAAGCATTATCGAGATATGCATTTTTATTCCTAAGAGATATACATTCTTATTCCTGTAATTAAATTTTTTTTTCATGCGCGCTGCTGTCGAATACATAGGAAGAAAGGGGCTATCTCGAGATATGCATTAATTTAATGCATTTTTTTTTACTCTAATGTATCTGTTTTTTATATAAAAATTCATTTATTATAAAAATTTTTTATACAAAAATTCTCTGCTTGCACAACCACAAAAAGGACAAAGAAACCAAAATAAATAAACTGCAGATTTTTTTTTTGGGACTAAGTCGTTTTGGGTAAAAATAGATACCGTATTCAAAATCAGAGATTCAAAATACATCCCGATCAGAATCAACATCGGCATGTGGCGCGGCGTTAGCTAGATTCTACCTAGTTCTACCTAGAACTAGGAAGTGCCTAGCCAACGCCGCGCCACATGCCGAGGTTGATTCTGATCGGGATAAAGAACGTAACAGATAATTAAACACCCACAAAAAATAATCTCAAAATTCCAAATGCAGAAAATGAGAACGCATTTTGGGTAAAAACGAATTTCATACTCGTATTAAGCCACTCTGCTTATAAACATGTTCTATGTTTTAAAAAAGCTGTTTGAAAAAACCAGAAATTTTCCGTTTGTGGAAACTAGATTCTTGTTTGCCACAACTACATTTTTTTTAACATGGAACATGTTTATAGGGAGGGGGTACTTCGGAATTTGAAAATTAAGGGGGGGGTCAAATTTGTCCCATTTAAGGGGGGGGTCAAATATGTCCCATTTAAGGGGGGTGGTCAAATTTGTCCCATTTAAGGGGGGGGGGGGTCAAATGGGACTTGGAATAATTTCAATTTTGGGACTTAGAATAATTTGGGTTTAGGGACTTAGAAAATTTTTTTGATTTAGGGACCTAGAATAATACGCGTTTAGGAAATCATAATAGTTTGGGTTTAGAATCTTAACATTTAGTAAAGGTGATAATTATACAAATTATAAAAATAGAAAATTGTATTGTTTTTTGTGTTTCTATGCTGTTAAGATTACAGATGTAAGTAAACATGTTCCATGCATTTTGGTTGTGTGTACACAAACCGGTTATAAGTTTTTTCGTTGTAGGTTTACTTTTTGTAAGCCTATACGTGGATGTAACGGTGATGTCTCTGAACTTTTACTGTGTTGACCAAATTTTTACATGAAACTTGTTTATTGGGAGAAGTACCCTGAGAATCTGAAAATCTAGGAGGAAGGGTTTAAAAGAGCGTGATTCAAAGGGAGAGGTCAATTGTATCAGACTTAGGAGGAGCAGATAATTGGGACTTCGAATAATTCGGGTTTAGGGATTTGTAATAATTCGAGTTGGCTCCCTCGTTATAGTAATAATACTCTCCGATCCCATCCAGAACTCAAGTTTTATTTAATGTTAAACATTCAAAATATTAATAACAATAGAACTATTTTTTATTTACATAATTTTTTTATTTAAAAAAAAAATTTTATCGCAAAATTATACCAGATTAATTTGCGGGAATCTTTAGTTCTGCACGGCTACAAAGATACAGCAAAATTTAATCTGTATCTATAAATTATCTAGTCTAAAACGTCACCGATTTTGGCGACAACCAAACAGTTGGGTGCAGAATTTGCATGTAAAAACAGCTAAAGGCTGTCATTAGTCCTGAAATATTGTTTAGAGGGCCCCAAAAAATTTAAAAGATGTTCACACTAACTATAGCAAGTTTTTACTTAAAATACTTTCTTAATAATAATAATAATTTTTTCACTCATTTATATTTTTAAATCTGAATAATTTATTCGATAAATTGAGCTAACAATTTTTTGGATATTTCTCCTCTATCTAATCTAATTCAACTAAGATGTTTTTTTTAAAAATGGAAATTATATAAAATTTATATACTCTTCAAGGTCTTAAAACGATATTACAATAATGAAAAAATGTGACAAAAAGTTTTTTTTTTTAGTAGTGGGAGTTTTTTCGTTTTTCCTTTCTCTCATAATAGTTTATCGCGTGATTTCATCGAAGTAAGTTCTCACTTTTTAAAATGATTTATTATTAAAAAAAAAATTTTTTTGTTTTTGTTTTATTCGAAAATTATTATTCATGGGTATCTACGAAAAGGCTAAATAGTGTACGTACTGAAGAGCCTCACACTATTTAGCCAAAGGCGAAATATCTAAAAAATTTTAA
The DNA here is from genome assembly GCA_022575985.1 of Anagrus nilaparvatae. Lineage (NCBI taxonomy): Eukaryota > Metazoa > Arthropoda > Insecta > Hymenoptera > Mymaridae > Anagrus > Anagrus nilaparvatae. Next base: position 34,727,773 of record JAKSXM010000007.1, read on the forward strand.
AATACTAATGCTAAAAAATATTAAAAGTGATTTTTTTTCTTAAAGAATTTAATAAGAAATAAATTGTTCTGGAAAAAATAATCAATTATAAAAAAAATATAATATATTATGATGATATTCAAGTGAATTATGCATTTTTTAAGTTAAGAAACGGGGTTTTTTCAATTGAATTTTTATTTTTTGCAAATGTCTTCTCTTGATAAACATAGTGATTTGACCCCCGTCAAGAAACTTAGCCTCAGTTGTTGTTTTCAAAAAACCGTTTCCAAAACTGTTGCTGTGAACCGTCAGAATTAACAGGCTCATAAAAAATTTAAACGACCCATAAAGTCGGTTTTTTTGACTTTATATAATTTCTCCGACGCAGAAGCAGATAAAATTATGAATATTAGCTCCTAAAATTGAAATATATTTAGGGCTCCTTTAAGACCCTAAAATCAAAATTTGGAGTTTCTGGAATTCGGTATTTTGTGCCTAAAGAAATATAACATATTTTTTTATTTTTTTTTTTGTTACAGCACTGGTGGCTCGAGGAATTATAATCCTAAAGAAATTCAAAAACTGATACCGTAAGTTACCCGCGCTTTTTAAACTGCAAATGCAAATTATGAAATTTTACATGCAAAGAAATATATAAAGAGTGGGTTTAAGGCGAATAAGACTACGATCAATTAGGACTCATCATTAGGACATATCACCAAACTTGATCATCAAACTTGATCAGCAAGCTTAATCATGAAACTTTATCAGCAACCTTGATCACCAAACTTAATAAGCAAGCTTGATCATCAAACTTGATCATTCAATTTGAGCAGCAAGCTTGAGCATCAAACTTGATCAGCAACCGTGATGACCAAATTTAATCAGCAAGCTTGATCAGAAAACTTGATCAGCAAGCTTGATCACCAAACTTGATCATCAAAATTGATCATCAAACTTGATCATCAAACTTGATCAGCAATTTTGATCATCAAACTTGATCACCAAACCTCATCAGCAAGCTTCATCACCAAACTTGATCATTCGATCTGTTCTTCAAGCTTGATCATCAAACTTGATTATCAAATTTAATCAGCAAACTTGATCATCAAACTTAATCAACAACCTTGATCATCAAACTTGAGCAGCAAGGTTGATCATCGAACTTGATCATTCAATTTGAGCAGCAAGCTTGATCATCAAACTTGATCAGCAACTTTGATCACCAAACTTGATCATCAAACTTGATCAACAATTTTGTTCATCAAACTTGATCACCAAACTTCATCCGCAAGCTTGATCATCAAAATTGATCAGCAAGCTTCATTACCAAACTTGATCATTCGATCTGATCAGCAAGCTTGATCAGCAAACTTGATCATCAAACTTAATCAACAACCTTGATCATCAAACTTGATCAGCAAACTTGATCATCAAACTTAACCAACAACCTTGATCATCAAACTTGAGCAGCAAGGTTGATCATCGAACTTGATCATCTAATTTGAGCAGCAAGCTTGATCATCAAACTTGATCAGCAAACTGTATCACCAAACTTAATCAGCAAGCTTGATCATCAAACTTGAACAGCAAGCTTCATCATGAAACTTGATCAGCAAACTTGATCAGCAAACTTGATCATCAAACTTGATCAGCACAAACTTGATCAGCAAGCTTCATCACCGAACTTGATCATTCGATCTGATCAGCAAGCCTGATCATCAAACTTGATCAGCAAGCTTGATCATAAAACTAGAGCAGCAACCTTGATAATCAAACTTGATCAATATAGAACTAGCTTACTAAAAAAAGACAATTTAATTTATTCTTGTAAACTTTTAATTTTCGGTTCCTCAATGAGAAACCATTGTGATAGGTTAAATTTTTATTTTTGATTTTTTGGCATATTAGCACGTTTTGGGACCTCAGGAAGTTAAATAACCAGTTTTAAAAAAAAGTACATATGTGTATGAGTGTGTGTGTGTGTGTGTACCCGATGAAATTTCACAACCATTATTGAATTAAGACCTAATTTTTTTTCCAAAAATTTTTCAACAAAAAATCTTAAACTACTTTTTTTTTTAATTTGGATGCAAATACCTCATTTATTTCCATGAAAGTACTTATATTTGAAAGTACAATTTTTACTCGATATATCAAATCTGATAATTACTTTTTTGAAAATTTTTTGCCCAAAATTTTCGTCCCAAAAAAATACAAAAAACACCAATTTTTTTTTCCTTTTTGAACGTTAGTAATTTTTTGGACTTGATACCGAACTTTTTCAAATTTTTTTTTCAAAATTAAAAAAACAAAAATTTTAAAAACAGCAATATTTTCTTTTTTGGGGGGGTAATACTTCATTTAGTTCCATGAAAGTACTTATATTTGAAAATATGGTTTTTTCTGGATATCTCGAATCTGATTATTAATTTTTTGAGAATTAGTTCCGAAATTTTTAAATACTTTTAATAGTTAATAGAAATGATATATATATATATATATATATATATATGATAATATGATTGCATGCTTGTAATCGGTGATCTCAGTGGCATATTAATGTATTAAGTTCATTGTTTGAGGAACCTTAGTGCCAGCTAGTTGGCAGGGTATTTTGTAATTTGACATCAAATTATTTTTAAGTAAATATGATTCTTTATAACATCTAAAATTTGTAATAAATGCATGTGTTGAAGAACTTAATTTTTTTAAAATTCGTATCTCTTAATGTTTTTAATTTAGTTAGTTTTGATAAAAATTGCGATCTTTTTGCTGATCATGTTTGATAATCAAGTTTGATGATCGTACAAAATTTACTGACAAAGTTCTTCAATACATGCATCTAAATACCATATAAGTAGAATTCTCATATAAATTTATTAAATTAATTCATTTTAACATGGAACATGTTCATTGGATGGGGTATTTGAAAAAGTCCGGCTCGGCAGGGGGGGGTCAAAAATTGACGTTTTTAGGGGGGGGGGGGGTGAAATGGACTTTGGTGCAGAAGTACCTAGGGACCTATGGTGTAGAAGTACCTAGAAAACTTTGGTGCAGAAGTCCCTAAGGACCTTTGGTGCAGAAGTACCTAGGGAGCATTGCTGCAAAAGTACTTAGAAACCTATGGTGCAGAAGTCCCTAAAGACCTTTGGCGCAGAAGTCCCTGAAGACCTTTGGTGCAGATGTACCTAGGGAGCAGAATTTTTAAAGAATTTATCGTAAAAATTAATAAAAAATAAATCAATATTATTTAAAAAACTATAATAATTTGAAAATTTAATTAATTTTGTTCACTTTGATGTCTAAGCAGCATGATTTATAATAAAAATCTATAATAAAAATCTAAATATAAATGTTTGGATATAAATATTTATATTATGAACACAATATATACTTTATTATCAGTGTTATAAGGGAACATGTTCCATGCTCGTTGGTTGTGTAGTTACACAAACCGGTTATAAATTTTTTTATTAATAAATAATCAAAAATACTTTGAAAGAATCATGTTTACTTAAAAATAATTTGATGTCAAAATACAAAAAAATTAAAAATTTTTTAGAATAAATTAAATTGTCTTTTTTTAATAAGCTAGTTCTTTATTCATCAAGTTTGATTATTATCAAGGCTGCTGCTCAAGTTTTATGATCAAGCTTGCTGATCAAGTTTGGTGATCAAGGTTCGTGATCAATTTTGATGATCAAGTTTAATGATCGAGCATGCTGATCAGGTTTGATGTTCAAGCTTGTGGCTCAAGTTTGGTGATTAAGTTTGATGATCAAGCTTGCTGATCAAGTTTGATGATCTAGCTTGCTGATCAAATTGGATGATCAAGTTTGATGAACAAGCTTGCAGATCAAGTTTGATGATCAAGCTTGCTGATCAAGTTTGGTGATCAAGGTTGCCGATCAAGTTTGATGATCAAGTTTGATGATCAAGTTTGATGAGCAAGTTTGATGATCAAGCTTGCTGATCAAATTAGATGATCAAGTTGCTGATCAAGTCGGATGTTCATGCTTTCTGATCAAATTGAATGATCAAGTTTGGTGATAAAGTTTAAGGATCAAGCTTGGTGATCAAGTTTGATGATCAAGTTTGGTGATCAAGGTTGCTGACCAAATTGGATGATCAAGTTTGCTGAACAAGCTTGCTGATCAACTTTGATGATCAAGTTTGTTGATCAAATGTATGTTTGTAAATATTTTCAAAAAAATAAAAAGTCGTAAAAGATCAGAACATAATTAACATAATTAAATGATTTGAGAATATATTGATGTAGATTTTATTTATTTATTTTTTGAATTGAGTAAGAACTTTTTTTTGGAGATGGAATGAAGATCTAATCTAAATTGACAATATAAAAAGAAAATTAATAAATAAAATCTTCGTCAATAAATTCGCAAATCATTAATGTATGTTCTCGTATTGTAATATTTTTAATTTTTGAAACAAAATTATATCTTATAGCAATTTTACATTGGATTATATTTTTAGCTTCACAGAATTTTGCCTTCTCTCGCATATCAACTTTAAGGTCAGAAATGTATTTTAGTCCCAACGAGCCTGATTTGCCATCTTATTGTTACATCCAGGGAAAAATTTAACGTTTATTTTATTTTTCTGCAAGTGAACGTTAAGAACTCTTCAGGAGATAATAATAAAAAAAAAATTAACTTTTAGCTATACAAGGGGGTGTTTTAGTGCAAGAAAAAAGAATTTTCGGAAGAAAATATTTGTTTTTCGACCCAAAATATTTCCCGATTTTCCAAAATGGCAGACCGAAAATTTAAAAAAAATGAACTTTCAACTTTACAAGGGGGTTTTTCAGAAAATTTTTTCAAGAAAAATGAATTTTAGGTAGAAAATATTTATTTTTTAACCCAAAATATTTTTCAATTTTCCAACATGGTGAACCATAAAACTTAAAAAAAGAACTATTAACTTTACAAGTGGGTTTCTGAGGGCAAGAAAATTGAATTTTGCTAGAAAATATTCGATTTTTTAATTCAACATATTTGCATATTTTTCAAGATGTTGTATACAGTAGTTCCTCGGTTAACGAACCCTCAAATAACGAACTTTCGACATAACGAACTTTTTTTTGAAGACCAAATTTTAGATAATTTCTTGCTTTTTTTATTATTTTTCTTTTTTTCTAACTGCAGTTCGTTAACAAGATCTTATAATGTAGATTAAGAGAGCGTTTATTTTTGTAAATATAATATTTACTAAAATTTAAAAAAATTAAATATAATTTTATTAAATAGGATTATTATTTAAATACATTGTATATAAAATTTAAAAAAATTAAATATAATTTTATTAAATAGGATTATTATTTAAATACATTGTATACAAAAAAGGAATTTTATTGATGCTGGCGCCCATGTCGTATAGTTTGTTAACTGAGGAACTACTGTACTTATAATGTGTAAAATTCCTCTACAACAATTATAAAAAAAAATAGAAATAAGTTTTTTGACCTTTTATCGAGTAAATTATGGTGTTATTTGTTTTTTTATTAACGTTTCGGTCTCTAGTTGAGACCCTTATCAAAATCTACAAAATTAATAAAAATTTGAATATACATAAAAATTTAACTGTAAATTTATAACTAATGTTGATCTTACTTATAATATAATAATTTGGACATATAAATTAGGTGTGTGAAACCTAAAGTCGTAAAAAACTTAAAATCTTGATATTCATGATTAAAAAATGGTATGTAATATTGTAATTTAAAAAAATTGCAAGCATATTAGGTTAAATTATTTTATGCATATATATTTTTTACAGATTTTTTAATCATGATTATCAAGATTTTAAGTTTTTTACGACTTTAGGTTTCACACACCTAATTTATATGTCCAAATTATTATATTATAAGTAAGATCAACATTAGTTATAAATTTACAGTTAAATTTTTATGTATATTCAAATTTTTATTAATTTTGTAGATTTTGATAAGGGTCTCAACTAGAGACCGAAACGTTAATAAAAAAACAAATAACACCATAATTTACTCGATAAAAGGTCAAAAAACTTATTTCTATTTAATTTCTACACTCGAGTATCAACTATAATAAATTTTATAAAAAAAAATATAATAGGTAAAATTAGAGTCATGAGACTTTTTATAATAAAGAGTATCAACTTATTAAAAATGACTAAGGACTCCTTTATTATAACAAGTTCAAAGGGGGTCCGTATAAAAGAATATAGCACAAATATTTTCCACTTATACTAACGAGTATCAATCAGGAGGTTCTGATTATAATTCTATGTACAAAATTTAAATAACAATAATCAAGTGTAATTTACACAGACTTACCCATATGTATGCTAGGGATATTAAGTTTAGAAATAAGGAAAATACAAAAATAATAATTAAGTATAATGCGACTATTTATTTATTAAAGATATTAAAGATATTAAGGTATTCAATAATATAGGTTTAATATAAATCTATATACAAAATTCTTAACCTAAAGAAAATATTCGTACTCGCGCGAATACGACGCGAAGCGATTTTAATTTTAATTAACGATGCAACAATAATTCGCGACGAAATCTAATTATGATTAATTGATAAACACTGGCCACGTATTCTAACTAATACTAATATTTTAACTGGTATGAGAGAGAGAGTAAGAACGATGGGCAATTTTAACAAATTAAATTTATAAATGTTTATAAGTGCACTAATTAAAATTAATAGTAATTTTTAATAATTATTCATAAAAGGAAAATGCAAGGACTAGGAATTTAATAACTGTTCTTCTTAACTCCGAAAATTCATAACACCAAATACTTGAAATACTAATAATTGAAAATATACCTTATTCTTCAGATGACGACAATATATAAATTGAATCAATTATCCAATAAATCCAATAATTAAACCAAGAATTAATATCAATCCTTTTAATATAGCTGACGCCAAAACTCTTTATAATACTCTTGATGTAATTGACTTCGTGATAATAAACGGCGTGTATATGAAAATAAACCACCTGCTCGATATAACACTTGACGCCAAAAATACAGTATTAATAAAAAGTGACACGCCAAACTTGATATACAAAAATGTATAATAATTATTAATATTGATGATTTAATTCAACAAAACTTATAAGATTAAAAGATTCTATTAAAAATACAAGATTCTAAAAAGACTTGAGAGCCGATGCGTGTAGTCAAGCATTCGGCCATTCTAGTTCTGCAGACGATGCGCATGACATAACTAAGGGAAATAGAAACAGGAAGAGAGAGAAAGACGGGAATATATCGGACTACTCTCTCTCTCTCTTTGCGTATGTAACGTTGTTGGTAACCGCGCATGCGTAAATATTAGCGGCAATCTTAGCTGAGTTTAAATATATTAAATACATTGGTCACTCTACTATAATGCACTACATAGTTACTAAGTATTCACTAGTTTTAAGATGTATGTATGTAAATGTAATATATGAATATTAAAGTATTTATGGTGGGGATATACCATGTAGCTTCAGCATCTTTTGTTTTTGGAAATACTCTCTCTCTCTCTCACTTTTGAGCAGCCATTGTAATAAGTTGGATAATTAAAACACTTTATGTCAAATGTTGATTAATATCTTATTATTTGGAGTTTATCCTATTTATTTTATCCAATTTATATCCTAATCATGAAAGTGCACGTTCTCAATAGAATTTGCCATATATTTTATTGAGAAAATCATTTAATTTGGCACAGTCGTTTGAATAAAAGTGCATCAGAACTACAGTGTCAGAGTCAGTGCCGGCTAAAAGAAAAAAAAAGGACTTTTGAACAAAAAACTGATAATTTATAGACTTTTAAGGAAAAGAAAATTGTATATGTAAGTAATGCCTATAAATTTTTGTAAGTGACCAATAATTAATTGTATTGAATCATATAAATATCAAATAGTTTTTTATTGTAATTTAAAAAATTTTTCTTATATAAAAGGGTAATTAAATTAAATATGTTTAAGATAAAAATTGTAATTTATTGCAAATAAATTTTTTTTTAAATGAAGAAAAAAAAAATAACAAAAATAATAATTTAACACATTTTTAATAAATTACACATTAAAATCGAGAACTATCAAATTTTTAACACGAGGAACGTTTTTTTTTTAAGTATGACCTACTGACCTACTGCTTGACCAGCAGGAAGAAAGTGAAAAGGGAGATGGTTTTTTTGTTCCTTCTCTTTTCTTCTATGCGTAAACATCTGCTGTTTTTTTCTATACATGGTTTTTTTTTCTATGAAAATATAATTTTTAAAAATATATATACGGTGTGTTTCGAATCAGTTGGTTTCTGATCTGTAGTACTATATCTAATATAATTTTGTCTCGCTCTTACTTATTATGCGTATACGGGCTATACTTTGAATCTCGGTGTATATAAAAATACTTGTGTACATGGATATACGAAATTTAAACCTAAGTGAAATTTATTGGTTCTCAATTTTTTTTTTATTATTAATTTTATAAGTTTAAGATGATTCAAAAAAGTATATAAATGTAGTACTAATTAAGGTTGTATCTCGCATACAGTCGAAAACAAAAATGTCAAAATTTTAGTTTAAAAAAAAATATATATATAAAAATATGAATTAATAATTTTAAATATTTTTATTTCAGAAAAGTGGTATTTTAGCAAAAATAATAAATTTTATAAATTAGGAACGGAAAATAAATTTTCTGTAAGATTGATAAGAACGGGTATAGTAAAAACGAAAATTTGCGTTTAATAAAACTTTATAGTAATGAAGAAATTTAATTATTTACTTTTGAATGCAGTGTTTTAAGGAATAAAATAGTCGAATGTCTATGGGATTTAACAGATAATTAACACGATAAATATTTAAAAGAATTTTTTTTTTTATATACACAATAATTTTTAAGAAACTGAAAAAATTTTTGCCCTATGTGAGATACTGCCTTAAATAACTGGTAATAATATTATGAAACAAACATTAAGTATCTATATTTAGGAAATAATTGTACAAATTTTTCTATTTTATAAATTTTAACAAACGAATAATTCTAGATTTTATGAAGTATTTACACGCGAGTTCAAAATGTTTTTTTTAAGATATCATTATATACTGGATATTCCAGATCAGTAGTAAAATGAAATTTTATGTTTATCATTTGTATAAAATATTGTATAATAATTTACAATTTTTTTTTAGATATAAGTTCTATAACATTTCAAACGTCTATTTGCATAAGTAAATATATATGTTTATATAAACTTAGAAACATAAAATCATTTAGTCGTTTGCATTAAGCACAAGTTCTACTAATAAAATTTTTATAATAAGTACAAGTTTTTTTTTTAATAATTTAATCCATTAAATCGTGTGTAAAATTTAGTTGGTTGAAATAGGTTTATTTGTAATATAAGTCATTCAGAATGGTTTCTACAAGTATTGGGTCATCCAAGGGTGAACCTGTTGCACCACAAAGCACTGACGTTAATAATAGGTTATCTAACACAGCAGGTTCTGAAATATCCGATACCAACACTCCTAATGTTACTAATATATCTGGTGAAAAGGTAGCCTATATGAATTTAAAATTGGTAGCTAGCCTAGTCCCAAAATGTGATGGGAGCTCGGGCAGCCTCTATACATTTATAGATCAGGCCAGGGCAGCAGAGGCTAGGGTTAATCCATTCGAGAAACTAAATTTATTCGAGGTAATTAAGAGCAAAGTGGAAGGTGAAGCAGCCTAAATACTTAGGCAATATAAGGGTTTAAATTCAGTAAATGAACTCGTAAAAATTTTAAAAAGCCATTTTTTACCAGTGAAGGATGTAGGCCAGTCACAGGCTGAACTGCTGAAGGTAGTACAATTTAAAGGCGAAAAAATAAAAGCTTACGGTTGCAGGGTACACTCAATATTAGAAAATGCATTAGAAATAGCTCAAGAAAATTATACAGAAAGTCAAATGGAAGGGATTAAGTTAGCTTTATACAATTCTGCAATTTTTGGTTTTATACAAGGTATCAATGACAAGATAGAATCCAGAATAATTTCATCTAAGAGACCTAGTACTTTACAAGAAGCAATAAAATTAGCTGCGAGAGCAGAAAATGAACAAGATAATACAAGCGATACTCATTTAGAACAAGTTTATTTTATCGAGCAAGGTAAAAGGAAACCAAAATCCTGCTATCAATGTAAGAAAGCCGGCCACATAAAAAGTGATTGTCCAGAACTAGAATTGGAAAGTAGTACGTCAAATCATGGTAGGAAAAGGCCTAAGGTCAAATGCAGCCACTGCAATAAAAGAGGGCATTTAGAGAAAAGGTGCTTCTTAAAGTACCCTCATCTTATTACTAATTAAATTGGTAAAATAAAATCTAAGCTCGTTTTATAAACAAATAATGCATCAATAGTTTTAAGGAAATTATTTATACATTGAATTTTTTTTATATAAATAGCAGAATGGTAAACTGATATTCAGTAAAATTTTGAATTTTAATGATTTTCTTTTTAAATTTTTAGACTCGGAGTCATGGGTTCAGGAGGAGATCCTGTTCTGCACAGAACTTGAATTTCTACTGCATTCAATGATGATGGTCAAAATAGTATTTTTCTTTAAGTAAATGTTTTATTTTTTTTTTATTTTTTGAATACTAAGGATTGAGAACTAAAAAAAATTTTATAGACTACATTGGCTTTTCCTGAGCTATTATTCTGAACAGGTCATTGGAGTCTGGTAAATAGACTCAAGGAATGACGGGGCTCGAGGTAGGCTTTGCCATGTAGGTATCTTTTTTGTCTAAACTATTTTGGCTTTGCCTGAGTTATCCGAACAGGTCCTTGGAGTCTGGTAAATGGGCTCAAGGAATGGCGGGGCTCGAGGTAGGCTTTGCCATGTAAGTATCTTTTTGTATAACCTATTTTGGCTTTGCCTGAGTTATCCTGAACAGGTCCTTGGAGTATGGCATATAGACTCAAGGAATGACGGGGCTCGAGGTAGGCTTTGCCATGTAGGGAGACTCCTTTGGCTTTGTCTGAGTTATCCAGAACAGGTTCTTGGAGTCTTGGTAGATAGATTCAAGAAATGACGGGGCTCGAGGTAGGCTCTGCCAAATAAGGAGCTTTTGGCCTGAACAGGTCCATGAGTCTTGATAAGAGTGCACTCGCTCATGGAATGACAGAAGCTAGATTGATATACTTAGTATGTTTTTTACCCTGAACAGGTCTTTGAGCATTGATACAAGTATGTTGGCTCAAGGAATGACAGGTGATTAACCATTATTGACATTGATACATTCAGTTACCATTCGGCATAAATATATATGGTATATTTCAGGGATATTATTTTTTTTTTTAGTTAAAATCTCGAAACGCGTCAGTTTACAATAATTGACTAGTCACTATAAGACGGAAAAAATAAAATTTTTATTTTTAATAAAAAATTTATTGTTTTTAATTTATTTTTTAAATTATATAGTGAACGGACACATAAAATAAAAAATGTTTTACTTAAAATATCTTGGTTAATTCTATGTTTTTATGTTTGTTTTAATATTGCAGCAAAAGTTTTGTTTATGAGAAATTTGTTTTAAATAGCTGTAAATGCTGGAAATTAAATAAGTCAAATATTTGATAAAGTTTATGGGTACATTAATTAAAGGAATAATAAATTGCAGATATTGATTAATTCAGTTATATAAAAAATATTTAAATTTTTGGATACCAGGAATTTTGTTTTGTTTTTTTTAGAAAAAAATAATTTGATACTATATATATTTTCGTCTGTTTTGAAATTGCAGTAAAATGTTTTTTTTAAAAACTAGTTTTTGAAACGCGTTGATGCTACTATATATTATGAAAATTATGAATAGAGTCTGTAATATTTAGAGAAATATAAATAATTAATGTTACGATTATTCTTATGATCGTTTCTTTTAGTAAAAATATATTTTATTTGAAATAATTAAGAATAGTCAAAGAAAAACTCTGGCAACTTTTCTTTTTGGTTAACTTTAGAGATACGTCAGAGAATAACGGACTTTAATAAAATAAAATAATAATTAATAAAATTAATAAAATACAATTAAGGAAATATATAACGATGATGAAAAAGGGCTTATATGTATAAAAAATAATTTGGTTACAAATTATTTTTTATACATATAAGCCCTTTTTCATCATCGTTATATATTTATAAGTTTCCTATATTTATATTTCCTATATTTCCTATATTTATAAGTTAATATTTATAATTTCCAATATATAAGTTTGACACTTATATTTTGGGAATTATATGCAAAATATTTGAAATTAAAGTTTTTTAAAGTACACGTTTAATAAAATTCTATGAGACTAATAAGTAAAAAATAAACAGATTTTGAGAATGATTATTTATCTTTTCATTTGTAAAATTTAGTCATGTGGTAGTAAAAAGCTTTAATTATATGTTTTAAAATATTTTAATAAGTAATGCATTTTAATAATTTCATATTTTAATAATAATTTAATATTTAATATTTTAATAAATTATAATAATTTTGATTGTGATATTGGATAAAGATATAAATTTTAAAATAATTTTTAACATTTACAAAGTTGCTCATTTTATTATCGCAACTTTGGTTTAAGGGGCGAGATGTAACGTTGTTGGTAACCGCGCATGCGTAAATATTAGCGGCAATCTTAGCTGAGTTTAAATATATTAAATACATTGGTCACTCTACTATAAAGCACTATATAGTTACTAAGTATTCACTAGTTTTAAGATGTATGTATGTAAATGTAATATATGTATATTAAAGTATTCATGGTGGGGATATACCATGTAGCTTCAGCATCTTTTGTTTTTGGAAATACTCTTTCTCTCTCTCTCTGGCTTTTGAGCAGCCATTGTAATAAGTTGGATAATTAAAACACATTATGTCAAATGTTGATTAATATCTTATTATTTGGAGTGTATCCTATTTATTTTATCCAATTGATATCCTAATCATAAAAGTGCACGTTCTAAATAGAATTTGCCATATATTTTATTGAGGACATCACACGTACTGATAACTACTGCCCTCTAACTTTCGCGATTATTCACACACACAACGTTCGTCCTGCGCCCAATCACTCATATGTGTAATTTAATACTTAAAAAGTATAATACTATAAAATTTACCACGCTATATACTTTTAGAATTATTTTGATTGGATGTCTTATTTCTAAATTTAAAATTTTATAAAATTTAAAATTTTATAAAATTTAAAATTTTATGTTATTAGTTTAAGAACTGCCTTACTTAAACTGTTTACTTAAAAAGTAACTTACTTTGTAGAAAGCAGTAAAAAATTTTGATGCATTTTCAATGTGAAACAAGATTATTTTTGTAACTTCAAATTGAAAATAAAAAAATTAACATAAAATTATAAAGATTAATAAGTTATTTAAATAAATTTTTAAAGGTCCCAATCCCACTGAAAATTAATTTTTCTTGCCCTCAGAAACCCCATTGTAAAGATAAAATTTAATTTTTTTTAGTTTTTCGTCTGTCCGCCATCTTGGAAATTCAGGAATTATTTTGGGTTAAAAAATAAATATTTTCCACCGCAATTTCATTTTTCTTGCCCTAAAATAGGTAAAGTTAAAATATTATTTTTTTAAATTTTTCGGTTCGCTATCTTGAAAAATCGGAAAATACGTTGCGGTGAAAAATGAAATTTTTCACTCATAAAATCATTTTTCTCAACCTTGAAAACCCCTTGGGAATGTATGAATTTCCTTTATTAATGTTCTTTGAACGTGCTTGAAAATTAAAAAAAATGTCGCTAAAATCGGCTTAGGCAGAATTTTAAAATATATTTTTTTAAGTCGATTCCTTCCTACTAGAAAATCTGATCAGCTCGTCTGCCAGACTTTCATGGGGCCTATAATGCGTATTTTAAGTTTTTTTTTTTTAAATTAATGACTCTTAAATTCCCACCAAAATTTTATTTTTTCATAAAAATAACTTCTTTAGGTCTCAAAAATTTGCAAACATGTTAATATGCAGAAGGTATAGCTAATTTTCAAGGTAGGATGGTGAAATAACAGATAGAGATATTTGAATCAAATTTTTTTTATTGTTTACAAATATATTAAAGTTTAAAAATAAAAATTTTTTTTTTGTTTTTTGTGACGTCATTTTTGCGTGATAGAAATGTAACTGTGTCGCTGAAAAAAAATTCCAAAGTTATGTGCAGGATATCTTGACTTAGGATAATCTAAAAGATTAAAAAAAAAATTGGTAAGACTTAAAACACGTACTTTCGGGATGTCGTCGAGTTTTTTCAAAAAAATTAATTATAAACAAAATGGTGACTACACAAAGTTAAAAGAAAGCCTATTATTTTCGAGCAAAAGCAGCTGTTAAAATTTTTTGAGAACATAAAAATAATAAAACTCGATGGCAACCCGAAATTAATACATTTATTAAGTTGCTTAGTAAGTTTAAAGTAAACCAGTGCAGAAGTTGTCGCGCAATCGTGTACATGCTTTTCAGAAACGCCGTTTCTAGTAAAATCACTTTAAAGTTTTGTAACAATTTTTTTGGTACTTTTAGTTATTAAATTATTTTTTTTTTTTTTCATTCGTTAGAGAAATTTATAACAGAAAACGCTAGACCAAAAAAATTAAAATCGGTAAAGTAGTTTTAAAGAAATCTTAATTAGATTAGGAATAAAAATGAACTGTAGGGGTAAAAGATCGTGTACAGCGGGATAAAATAAATACCAACGGATAAAATTAGCCATCCATTGGACGATTGTGCCAAATAGTTCATTTTTATCCCTGGGGATCAATTTATACATCGGGATTTGATTTTTTCCCGCTTGGGCTCAATAGTACCCAGTATAGACTATTTTATCAGTTGTTATTTGTTTTATCCTATTGGGCCCATTCTGAAATCTTCTAGTCCATTTTCATCTCTGGAGATGGATTTGTACAGCAGGATCTCATTTTTTTCGATTAGGGCCAATAGGCCCCAGGATGGACAACTTTATCAGTTGGTATTAACTTTATCCTGTAGAACTCTTTCTTTACCCTTATAGTCCATTTTTGAAATGTCATTTTTTTCTGATCGGGCCCATTGGGCCCCTGGTTAGCTATCTAAATGTTGGTATTTATTTTATCATGTGGGACCCATTTTTTACCTACACTGAAAAAAATATTGAGTAAAATGTACATTTGCAACTGGAAGATTTTACTATTAATTTGAGTAAAGTTATCTGAAAATATTACATATTGAAAATATTACATTTTACTCTTTGTCCATGATTTTTACTATAATTAAGGGTAATTTTACTTGAATAAGATTTGCTACAAAATTTTATTATACTCTCACTCTCTCACATGTGTATAATGGTTATTTTAACATGAAACATATGGGTCTACTCAGAACCTACACATTTCGATCTTGCACATCTATTTTCTTACACATTTTATTACACGAAAAAAATATTACACATTAAATAAATTACCAAAATAAATCTTACACAAGTGTAGGAAAATTAATAATTAAATATTTTATATATTTTTATAATTTTCATATTGTTTTCCAATTAAAATATATAAAATATTTAATTATTAATTTTCCTACACTTGTGTAAGATTTATTTTGGTAATTTATTTAATGTGTAATATTTTTTTCGTGTAATAAAATGTGTAAGAAAATAGATGTGCAAGATTGAAATGTGTAGGTTCCGAGTAGACCCAAATATATTTACAGGGAGGGGGTACTCCAGAACTTGTGAATTAAGGGGTGGGGGGTCAAATGTGTTCTATTTAAGGGGGGGGGGTGGGTAAAATTTGTTCTATTTAAGGGGGGGGGGGGTAAAATAAGACTTAGAATAATTAGAAAACTTTGAAAAATTTGGGCTTAAGGACTTAGGATAATACAGTTTATGGACTTAAAATAATATCGATTTATAGGGACTTGAAATAATTCAGGTTTAGGGAATCAAAATGGTTTGGGTTTAGAATATTAACAACTAGTAAGGTGATAATTACAAATTATAAAATTAGAAAATTGTATTGTAATGTTGAGTAACATTTGTATTATACCTAGTCCTCAGCTGGAAGTAAACATGTTCCATGCATTTAGGTTGTGTTTACACAAACCGGTTATAAGTTTTTTTTTTCATTTATTTATTTTTATAATTTGTAAAATTTTATAAAATTTTAGTTCCTTATACACGATCTGCAACCAAATTTTGTCACTTGCGAGATAAAATATGTATAAATAAATTTTACTAAAATTAATAGTTAATTTTTAAGAATTTATCGGTGATTAATCGAACTAATAAATCAATTTTTGATTTATATAACTCAACACTGTTAGGTGTACGAACTCGTCGTCTCTTTTTTTCTTAAACCTAACATGTAGTATTTAGTTAAACGATTTTTTCAAATCATTATATCAAATATTAATTTTTAAAAATTTTTAATTTACAAGAAATTAATTTTTTAATTTATAGAAAGATGTTAGATTGAACTGCTGATCTTAAAAAAAGCAGGAAAAATTTTTTATTTGAGATAAAAAACGGGCACTGGGAGGGATTTGAACCCACGATCTCCAGTTTTGTACACTGGTGTTTTACCAACTAGACTACCAGGGGGACCGAAGATTCGCAGCCTCCAGGCACGCTTTGTTATCTCAAACCCCTCCCAGGGTTCAAATCCTGGTTTTTTTGTTTTTTTGTCTCAAATAAAAATTTTTTCTGCTTTTTTTAAGATCAGCAGTTCAATCTAACATCTTTCTATAAATTAAAAATTTAATTTTTAGTAAATTAAAAATTTTTTAAAATTAATATTTGATATAATGATTTGAAAAAATCGTTTAACTAAATACTACATGTTAGGTTTAACAAAAAAAGAGACGACGAGTTCGTACACCTAACAGTGTTGAGTTATATAAATCAAAAATTGATTTATTAGTTCGATTAATCACCGATAAATTCTTAAAAATTAATTTCATCAAAAAAAACAAACATTAAATTCTTAAATAATAATTATAAAATTAATAGTAATTTTTTTTCCTATGCCGGTAGGGTTGGGGGACAAAATATCCAAACCAACATATCCAAATTCAAAATATCCGTATTCATTAAATATCCAGACTTAAAATATCCGAATGCATTAAATAGCCAAATTTAAAATATCAAAATATATTCAATATACAAATTATATATATCTCAAAATAATATTATCTAATCAAAATTATTAATATTAAATTTAAAAAAATATTAAAAAAAGCGTCGTATCTTTTACGTATAATTCATGTTATATTTATAAAATTTCATTTGTTTATTAACAATATTCAGGTTACGTGTTAAATTTTTTGTATTAATTTTATTAAATAAAATTTATTTTATTTCTTAATAAATTTATCGAAAGAAATTTTTTGTATAAAAAAATAAAAATATGACTGAATTTACAGTCATTAGAAAAAAAACTTGTATATGTTACCGCTAGAGTACTGAATTCCGTTATTATATATAAAACCTAGGTAATATATATAATAACGAGTGCTGGTAGGTAAAATATTAAACTAAAAATGAATTTAATATATTACCTAGGTTTTATATATAATATCGTTCTATTTAATATATTACTTAAGTGGCACCCGTTAATATATTTAATAAAACCTCGCATAAATTTAAAAACAAATTAATTTCTTTTTGTTTGATATTTTTGTATTGCCTTTTTAATTCTTTTATCATTCGATCACGACCACCATGGCCGATATTTCTATGGGCTTCATACAATTTGTCAAAAAGATCTTCTACTGAACAATAATATTTTATGTCAGGATTCTTGTCAGAAAGAGGAATTCCTATTAGGCATTAACTTTTTATTAACTTCAACTTACTTACAATTTAACAACAAATATTATAAACAAATTAAAGGTCTACCAATGGGTTTTTTTCGTCACCATTTTTTTGCGAACTGGTTATGGACCACTTAGAAAAATCAGCTTTAGCAACATTAAAAAGTAGTTTAGTACTAAATAATTCCTCAAACTTTTTCTCTTCTCCTCCAAGAGAAAGTAAATCTCCGGTAATATTTTATAAACGTTATATTGATGACATTTTTATAATTTTTGACAAAAAATATAATGAAAAAATCCTTAATACTTTTAATAATTACAATTCAGATATCAAATTCACAATAGAAAATGAAGATATTTCTGGTCATTGCATAAATTTTCTTGATATAAAAATTTGCAGAAACAATAATTCTTTTGCTTCTACCAATTGGTATCTCAAAAATACCTACTCAGGACGCTATATAAATTTTCATTCTCACCATCCAACTCACCAAAAAATAGCAATGGTGTATAACTTAATCGACAATTACATACTTTTGTCAGATAAAAAATTCCAACACGATAACATTCAAATTGCAAAAAAGTTTTTGATTTGCAATAATTACCCGTCGGATTTCATAAATAAATACATTACTAAACGAATTTGTCATTTAAAAAATAATAATGCACAAAACAACGACAAAGTAAATTCAATAGATTGTAAATTCAATAATATTACCCTTTTATAAGTACTTAAACCAAAATTTTATTAATAATCTAAAAAATCTTAACCTTATTATCATTAATAAAAATATTAATAAATTCAATAACCTAATAAAACTCGGTAAAGACAAACTTGAAAAAATGGAAACCAGGGACATAGTTTACAAAATAAAATGTAGGAACCATTGTGATAGGTCAAATTTCGATTTTTGATTTTTTGTCATATAAGCACGTTTTGAGACCCCAGGAAGCTAAAAAACCGGTTTTTAAAAAAAGTATTATTATTATTATTATTTGATTTATTTGTTAATATACAAAATAGTGCACTCTTGTTTTACAAAGTCAATTAATTAATTAAATGTAAATAATATAAATAAAATAAGATATTTTAATAAATTAAAACTAGTCAACATCAGTAAATATATTTCAGTATATACAATAATTAAAAAGAAAAAAAAAATTCAAAAAATTAAACATCACGAAGATACAAATAAATGATAAAGGCGAAACTGTCCCTTTTGTTAATGATGTACTCAGTCTTGGTGTTGTACTTGATAGTACACTATCATGGAAACAACAAATTCATCATGTCTCCAAGAAAGTTAACAAAACTTTATATGGTTTAAAATACATCAAGTCATGTACATCACAATCATTGAGAAGGAGATTGGTTGAGTCTCTTGTATTACCACATCTTGATTATTGTTCAGTGGTATACGCTGATGCTTCTTTGGGTCTTCGCATGCAACTTCAACGGCTTGCTAATGCTAGTATAAGATACATCTTTGGTTTGAAATGGAATGACCATATCACCAATCATAGGAAACAGCTAAAATGGCTTCTCACTGATTTTCGACGTGACTATTTTGCCATGCTTATAATGTATAGGGTAGTTCGTATGAAAGAACCCCCTTTCATTCTTCCTTTTTTTAAACCCTATCAACCAGACAAACCAAAACGTGGTCCTCGCCAAGACTTGGAAATACCAACAGTAAACACAAACTTTGGTTTACAATCATTCCAGGTTAAGTATGCTAATCTATGGAATGCAATTCCACCTTGTATCCGATATGTATCTTCTTACTCTCAATTCAAAAAAAGCATTAAAATATACTTTTCTAAATTAGAAAACCAATAACATAACCCCATGTACTGTCATACTCAGCATTACTTTATTATAATTAAAATTTCTACCAAAAACAAGCAATGTCTTTTATACTACACGTATTATAATCACTATTAAAACCAAATTATTCATAAATTTATATATACCATATCATATGGATTAACAAAACTTAAAAATTTACTATATTTATTATATTTACTATATTTACTGTGTTTTTTATATTTACTATGTTTACTATATATACTATGTTTACTACATTTACAACTGTTGACTGATTAAATTGACTTATTAATTGATCACATATATATTATATTTACTTATATATTGTTTTATTTTATAATTTTATTGTATTTTGAAACAAATTGACCATGTATATATATATATTATAAAAAGAGTGTACTTTATTTTGTGATAAACAAATAAATAATAATAATAATAATAATAATAATTAAAAAAAAAAATAATAAATTTTTAGTAAATATAGTTCATTTATTTATAGTAAATATATGTATGTACAAGATTAGATAGTATATATATATATATAAGTTTAGCGATAATAATACTGTTGCAGAAATTAAAATAGTATAATGAAATAAGCAATAAATACAGCTTCACCTTAAAGTACTTATTGTCAATCTAAGTTTGAAAAATATGATTTAATACTTTTTTTAAATTGGGAAAATGATGGAAGGTAACGTATACAGGGCGGGATGGAATTCCAAAGATTAGCATACTTAACTTGGTAAGATAAAAGTCCAGAATCAGAGGATACTATGGGGATCGCTAGGTCTTTACGAGGTTCTCTCTGTGGCTTGTCACTGAGATATGGTTTAAAAAAAGGGAGAAGGAAAGGAGGTTCTTTCATCCTTACAATCCTATACATGATTAGCATGGCAAAGTAGTCACGACGAGAGTCGTTACTAAGCCATTTTAGGTTTTTTCTGAATGGAGTGATTCTTTCACTTCTACCTATCCCAAAAATATATCGTATCCCTGAGTTTGCTAACCTTTGTAACTGAGCACGAAGTGAGAAAGATGCATCAGCATAGACTACAGTGCAATAATCCAGATGGGGGATTACTAGTGACTCAACTAATCTTCTGCGCAATAATTGGGATGTGCACGATTTGATGAATCTCAAACCAAATAATGCTCTATTTACTTTCTTGGAGACATTATCAACCTGTTGTTTCCAAGACAGAGTACTGTCTAAAATCACCCCAAGACTAAGCACTTCATCTACAAAAGGGACTGAATCACCGTTTTTATTAATCACTACGTTAGAAACATTAAGTTTTTTAAAAAGCCCTATCATGTGTGAAGTTCCAAAGACGATGGCTGAAGTTTTTTTTATATTGATGGACAGAAGGTTAATTTCGGCCCATTCTGATACTTTTTTGCCTGATTCTGATAGTAGCTCTAAACCATGTTGAATTTGATCCGCAGGTACCTGAATATATATTTGTAAGTCATCCGCATAAAGAATTCTAATTGTGTAGTTATCATTCAAATGGAGTTTCAAGTCATTCATATAGATGCAAAATAAGAGTGGTCCCAAGACCGAACCCTGTGGTACACCTATGTTTATTTCACGCGGGGCTGAGGTTGATGATTTTGAGTAAACACACATCGAGCGACCGAAGAGATATGACCAAAACCATTGAAGAGCTGTTTTGGAGAAACCGATATCTTGTAGTTTCTTTAGTAGTCTGGATGGAGATACATTATCAAAGGCTTTCGAGAAGTCAAACTGTACTAACAGTGTGGCTAGCTTCTTGTCCTTTCCTATACGGATATCATCAGTAAGTTTTATCAAGGCTGTTTGAGTACTATGATGTTTTCTAAAGCCCGTCTGGAATTTATCCAGAATATTTGATTTAGTCAAGAAGCCAACCACCTGGTCGTGTGCCAACTTCTCCAAAACCTTTGAGAGGAAACATAGCAAAGCTATGGGACGAAAATCAGAAGCGGATGATGGTACAGAGACTTTTTTTAAAGCTAAGATACGGGATCTCTTCCAGGCTTCTGGAAATATTCCTTGTTTTAGTGTTGCATTAAACAACTTAGTAAGGTGATTCGCAATAGATGGAAGAGCCTTAGCTATGACACTCTGAGGAATGTCATCTTCACCTTTAGCTTGAAAGCTAAAATGCGAGACAGCTAAGATAACGTCATTAACTGAGACCTCCTGAAAAACAAAGCCCTCTGAGGAAGCTGCTGAAATTGTATTAAAAGATGTAGCTGGATCTTCTGTAGGGGAGAGTGAAATACTAGAAAAAAATGAGTTGAGTTCCTCAGGTAAGAACCCATGTAATGCGTCATTTACTGTAGGCATTAGACCTAAATTTTTCATTTCCTTCCAGAAATTTTTGTTGGTGTCCAGGGCATTGCATATTCTATTATGCATGTAAGCACAACGTGCAATTTCAGATTTTTCTTCAGCTTGATTCGCAAGGGCTAGGTATTCATTAAGGAGATGTCGCGACCCTGTCCTATGATAACGTCTGCTAGTGGCGTCACGTTTTGACATGAGAAGCCTTAACTCAGTATTAATCCAGGGGCGCACAAATTTCTTATTATTTATTGTTTTTTCAGGAGCCAGTAAATTAATTGCACCTTGTATGTTGTCAGTTAGTTGAGAAAGAGCTTGCTCAATTTCTAGTTTATTTGATGACGTGAAGTGCGACCAGTTTTGTGTTTTAAGATGAGAAATAAGATCATGAGGAGTTATTTTGTTGATGGATTTGTAGGTATGATTTGTATGTGTTTTCAATGGGTGAAAAACATCAATAGTGGCTGTAATGATGTCGTGTTTGCTCGGAAATGTCGGTGAAAAACGATCATATGTAATGACTGAATCACTTTCATCTACATAGATAGTATCAATCCATGTATTACTAGTTGTGTGATGGGAAGCTCCTGTGTTTACTAGTTTAAGACATAACTCACTCATGATGCCACAGAAAAAGCGGGTGTCTGAATCATTTGGTTTAAGAATATTTGCATTCCAGTCACCTATAAATACTTTATGACTGAAATCAGAGGAGGTAGAGCGCATTAATTGAAATAAACGCCTATCAGACCTGATGGAAACATCTGGAGGACGATACACTAATGAAACCAGAGTGGGAGAGGAGTTCCCTTCCCAAACTGAGCAGAATATATACTCTGGTTTTAAAGGCTTACGAGGATGTTCAGTTTTAGATGTATACAAAATTTTTGCCTTGAGATGTTCTTTAATATAAAGGAGGATCCCCCCACCTCTAACATTGCGGTCCTGACGAATTATGCTGTATCCAGAGACCTCTACAATGGTGTCATGAACCTCTGTACCTAATCGCGTTTCAGCCACTCCAAAAACATCAAAAGAATTGTCATTAGCTAAGTAGTAACGAAAGTCCCACATATGTTTCTTAAGTGAGGTAGCGTTTATGAATCCAATTTTTAAGCCCTTGGATGGAGATGATGTTTGGAGTGAGGGATTTTTTAGTCAAATTGATGTTTGTGTTAGGTGAGTTGCCGGAAGTATTAGGGGTTTTCGAGGGTAAACCGTGCCCATTAGATGTCTTTGGTATAAGACCTACTGCTCCTAAAGAGTCTACAACAGCTGTTAAGTCAGATACAGTTTTTATTTGATGTGACCTCGACTCATTACTCCATCGCACAAGAATTTTCCCAGCGCAGTGCCAGACATATTTGAAACCTAAATGTATTGCAGTTTCTTTTATAGCTAAGTAATGTGATTGATCAGAAGTTGACAGCACTTCATTCACAAAAATTCTACTGTCTGGCAGTGCACTGATAACTTCAGGATTAAGTAAATTTAAGTCAATATTTTTTGTTGTGAAGTAGTTGTTGCTGTATGCCTTTTTTGCAATTATAATACTATGTGCAAGTTCAGGTGTACGTAAGCGTACTATGAGTGATGTAAATTTAGGAATAGGTTTTATTAAGTTACTTGATTTGGGCTCAGCAACACGTACTCCACAAATGTCAGAATGATTGAGAGAGGGAAGTAATGCTTTAAGAATGGAAAAAGAAATACTACGCATGCTTAATTCATCATTGATTTTCATGAAGCCCGGTATAAACACTTCCCTTTTCTCAATGGGTATATTATAAGTGAATAATGATGGATGGGTCCTAGTATATGATGAAGTGCTTTGACTGAAAGTAGAAGCTGTATTTATATTCTTATAATTAATTTTTCGTAAATCACAATCAGTTTTGCAAAGATTATTAGGACTACATGTATTAAAATTAATATTATTATCACTATAACTAATTTTATTAATGTCTTTAAATTTTTTGTTATGATTGTTATAATTAAAATAATTTTTACTTTTATTATCAAAATGATTATTGCTATTACTATTAAAATGATTTTTATTGTTATTATTATGATAAACAAGAGTGTTAAGGTTCATATTATGAGTTACATTATCAGTTAAGATGTTGTTATTATAGTTAATTTCAAGATTATGCAAATTATTATTACTGCTTTGAGCGCCACCTATTGCTGGTTGTTGGTTGCTGTTTATCTCATTTAGAGGCTGTTAAAATGAGTTAATGGATGAAGAGTAGTTGAAGTGATGAAGTTCTTTGACAACAGTTGAGAGACGTTGATTTTCTGATTTTAAAGAATTTATAATAGTGCTGTTGTTGGCACATAAAATTTGTAGCTCCTTTAGTGCGGTATTCAATTGTTGCAGCTCTTTTTCAAAGTTGGAGTGAGAAAAAACGTCACACGCAGGCTGCACTGTAGTATAGGCAGGAGAAGATGTCGAGTTACGCCCAGTGATCCGCCTATTACTATGTGTTGATATAGTAGTGGGCGTGGCAACGCGAGATGAGGAGTGGCGTCCATGAATTGTACTACTCAATTGGGCACTGCGACGCTTGATGGACTTGCAAACAGTGCATATATATTGCGCAGAATTATTGTCTGAAATTGTTGCACAGCTGTTTTTTGAGTGCATATTTTTAGTGCATATTATACAGGTGATCAAAGGATTGCCTTTTTTCCCTTTAAGATTACATACTCTGCAAAGATTGTATATTCTAACTTTTGATTGTGTTGTTTTGCTGGTATTCAGAGCCATCTTTTATGAGAGAAGTGAGTAATCAAAAGAATGATTTACCTTCGGATGATAATTTCTGTTGTGCTTCTGATGGTAATAAAAATAAAAGTAATCTTGTAAACATAAAAATTCCCTCCAAAATGACTGCGACTCCAAAATGAATAACAATTGGCGATGAAAAATTGCATAAAAGGCACCTTTATCCAGATGCACCTTATTATTAAATAGCACTAACAAAAACGATAATAATAATACACACAATCTTTTGTAAAACAGATAATGTTTGGGCGTGGGGCAGATGGTAAAGTTTCTGTAGGAGCAGGTAAGCAGTAAACCGATCACAAATTAATCAACATATTTTGCTAATTGCACTTCACTAAATATATATTTATTGCACTTTTGTTGCCTAAGATGTTGTTGTTAATAAATATTATTAATTTATGTAATTTAGTTAACTTTTTAATATATATTTTTATTAATATATACGGAGTACATGAGTAATATATACGGAGTATGTAAGTGTGTGTGTGTGTGTGTATGTAACCGGTGAAATTTCACAACCATTATGGAATTAAGACCTAATTTTTTTTTCAAAAATTTTTTCATAAAAAAATCTCAAACTTTCTTTTTTTTTTAACGTATGTATAGGCCAATCAGGGCGTAAATTAAGAAAACGTATTGTAGAGCATGAAACAGACTACGATAATAAACACAAAGATTCCATTTTTTAAACATCAATTACATACATACCAACCATGATTTTGATTTTAACGAAACGACAATAATAGATACCGAATCAAATTATTATAAAAGAACCTTCTCCAAAATGACACACATTTAAATCCATCAGAAAACTCTTAATCGTAAACAAGACACTCAACATTTAAAATATTTTTTAAAAAACACTATCAATCTGATAAAAAAACGAGTTAAAAGACGCTAACATATTACCAATTAGAACTTAAAAATTCTTATAAAAAAATATTTTTTTTTTATCCCTATTAAAATTATATATACCCAGTTGGCGCATATTTTTTGCCGAATTCGTCACGAATTCGAAAAACCGGAGTACTTTCGAATTCGCATCGAATTCACATTGAATTCGCTGCGGATTCGATATAAATTCTAATAATTTTGTAAAATTAAAAAAAAAAAATCATTTATTTCATAATATGCATAACCTGTTATTAAATATTAATAAAAAAAAAAATGAAAAAAAAAATCTTATTTTCTGTATAATATCATACTTTTTATCTCCCGATTTTCCAAGATGGTGGGCCAAAAAATAATAATATGAACTTTCAACATAACAAAGGGCTTTTAGAGGGCAAAAAAAATAAATTTGAGTTGGAAAATATTCCATTTTTTAAATCAACGTATTTTCCGATTTTCCAAGATGGTGTTTCGAAAAACAAAAAAATGAACTATCAACATTACAAGGGGTTTTTAGGGCAAGAAAAATCAATTTTAGGTGAAAAATATTAAATTTTTTAAACCAATATATTTTTCGATTTTCTAAAATGGTAAATAAAAAAAAAATTAATTGCATGCATTACAGGAAGGTTTTAGACGGCCAGAAACATAAATTTAATGTAGAAATTTTCAAATTTCTTACCCCTACATATATCTCTATATATTATAAAGTTATAAACGCTGCCGCCACGGTCGCCTGAGACCTTTGGGCCAAAGTGAACCCCTCTATATATTATAATGTTATAAGCGCTGACACGTGAGCCCTTTGGGACAAAATAAACCTTTTTGTCCAAAGTAGACCTTTTGGGCCTAAGTAGACCTTTTTGAGCCAAAGTGACCTTTTTCCCTAAGCCATTGTTGTTGTATGAAATTTCTTACCCAAAATGGTTTTTTTGGACCAAAATGGACCTTTTCGACAAAGCAATCGTTGTTGCATAAATTCTCTTACCCAAAATGGTCTTTTTGGGCTAAAGTTGACCTGTTGGCCTAAGCGATCGCAGTTGCATAAGTTCTCTTACTCAAAATGTTTTTGGTCCGCCATCTAGGAAAATCAGAAAATATGTTGATTTGAAAAATCGATTATTTTCCACCTAAACTTCATATTTCTTACCCTATTTAACCCCATTGTAATATTGAAAGTTTATATTTGTATATATTTTAGTCCGCCATTTTGAAAAATCGTAAGTTATGTTGAATTTAAAAATCGTATTTTTTCCACCTAAAAATTTATTTTCTTGCCTTAAAAAACCCCCATATAATATTCAAATTTTATATTTGAGCCCGTCGCTGCAAGAAAGGCGTATAGAACTTTATAAGTAGAAAGGGAAAGTAGAATTTTTTGAGAGCGGCCAGGTACGTAACGCGCGCCGGGTGCTTTGTGCATTGAGTTTGATTTTGCACAAAATCTACCATTACCAAAGCTTCCCGTAAACAAGCAGTATTACAGCAGGCTCCTTTGGCTTTTTGCCTTTAATGTCCACATTTTTGACATTTATAATAAAGAAGATAATGCTGATAAGGATCCTAGCTATGTATATTTTTTACTTGAAGGGTTCGCAAAAAAAGGAAGCAATTCCGTTATCAATTTTGTTCTTGACGCTATCCTGAAAGAATTTGATCCTCAAAAACATGATAAAATTTTTTTGTTTTCGGATGGTTGTGGGGGACAAAACAAAAATTACCTATTTCTTCAATTTTTTGCGAGTCTAGCAAAAAAACTTGGTGTCCCTATTAAACACATGTTTCCAGTAGTAGGTCACTCATACAACCAATGTGACAGAAATTTCGGTCTTTACTCAAAAAAAAAGAAAGACTTAGAAGCAATTGAGTCTGTAGAGTAGTATTCAAATTTAATTAAAAATCCTAGAAATCCTCCATTTAAAATAGTTCAAGATGATGAATATAATATTTTGGATTTTGAAAAGAGTTTCAAAACGTTGCCTTTACAAAAGCAAAAAGAGATCAAAATTAGCCAAAAGAAAAGACTACTGTACAAACCTAATGGAAACATTTTTACTTACAACAGTTATGATAATATTTCCATTCAACATAAATTAACCCTTATCGATTTTGACAGTATTGTGAAAGAAAAAACTAATTTTATCGGCGTAAACAAAGATAAAATTGAAGATATGAAAGAGTTGGTCCAATTTTTAAAGCCAGAAAATCGACTTTTATTATTGAATTATTTATCTAAAGTGGGTGTAAAAGAAATACAAAAAAATGTAGCAACAAAGAAAAAGTGATTTAAATTATTGGTGTGAATTGATTTTTTTAATTCAAAAACATATTTTTAAATACTTTATTCATTTAAATTTATAAGAGTGATTTATTCTCGGATTTATTATTTTATGAAAATTTTATTATAATGTCATTAGTGTTTCTATTTTAATTAAAAGTTTTAATTTTATTTTTAAGATTTTATCATAAATGTAATTTTATTTATAAAATGTACACAAAAAAATAAATAATGTTAATTTAATATATTTCTATATTTTTTGTTTTTATTAAAAATACTTCATTATTGTTTTTATTAATAACAAAAAATTTTTTAAAATGAATATTATAAAAATATTTTAATCTTTTAAAAATATTTAAATGCTTGTTTTGTATATCGTAAGATAAGGGCGGGGCGCTTATATAAGCATATATACTTATTTTAAAGCAATACCTGGGACTTTTTTTGAATTCTCTTTTGTGCGACATTCTACTTTCAAAAGTTCTATACGCCTTTCTTGCAGCGACGGGCTCATTTGTATATTTTTTGGTCCGCCATCTTGGAAAATCGGATAATATGTTGAACTGATAAATTGTATATTTTCCGCCAAAATTTCATTTTTGTTGCCTTAAAAATCCCTTTATAATGTTTTAATTTCATATTTGAATGTTTTATGGCTTACCATCTTGGAAAATTGGAAAATATGTTGATTCGAAAAATCAGATATTTTCCACCTAAAATTCTATTTTCTTGCCTTAAAAAACTCCCTGGTATTGTTCAAATTTCATATTTGTATGTTTTTGGTCCGCCATTTTGGGAAATTGGAAAATATGTTGAATAGAAAAATCAAATATTTTCCAACTTTTTCCTACATATAAATTAACATAAATTTTTTCATTATTCCATTCAGAAGACTTACAACATAAATTTTTATTATACTTTTTAAAAAACGGTTGCGTCGCGTATAGTGTTGTGTTGACTGGTGTTTATTTTTTTCACCAGTTTTTCATCGTGTTTTTGTGTGGTATATGGAGTGAATAAGTTATGCACAAAATAGAAAAGTTAAGAAAAATAAATTAAATATATAAAATTACATTTCTTAAAAGTGATATTTGATTTTTAGTATTGATAAAAAACAAACTAAATATTTGTAAATGTAGATTAATTTTTGTTTATATTCATAAAATTGCAACTTTTTTTTTAACCCAAAAATTGCAAGAAAAATTGTTATGCTGGTGTAATTATATCACATTTTTTATAGACGTAGAATGTAAAAGCAGGAAAATGTGTGGACAATTAATTTTTCCAAATAAAAGGTACGTCTTGAATTAATAATTTTGTATTGATCAAAACCTCATACTATTTTTTATTCAAACATTTGATTTAGTAAACAACAGCCTGATAATCTCATAAAATTTACTATCATGAGATTTTCATATTGTTAACATCAAAATCTGTTGTGTTAGATTTATAAATGACAATGCATGAGAACCAAGATTTTAAAGAATCAATATTTTTCCAAAGTGCAAATTGCAGTTTGTCATAAATATCTCTATTACATAAATATTGATTATTATAATTTTATGTGGTCAATTGTATTAAAACATAACTTGTACAAAGATTTTATAGATTTCTGAAAAGTATTAAATTTACAATGCCCATTTTATTTTTATTTAAAGGCCTATAGCGTTTTAGAAATATCAGCAAAAAAGTTAACTATGAATTGTGAGTTAAATACTTTTTAGAAAGCTATTAAATCTAGATTTAATAAGCTATATTTTAATATGATTGGCCATATTTAATTATAATAATCAATATTTATCAACCAGATTTAATAACTCGCGCAAAATAAACCATGATGGTTTACCAGATGGTTAACCACCAGGTATTTTAAAAAAAATAATAAGACCCCAGGATGAAAATGAACCTTGCAGGTAGAAGCGGATACCCTGGGGGTATAATTTTCAATTTTTCAACCCAAAATATTTTCCGGTTTCCCAAGATGGCGGACCATAAAAATTAAAAATAATGACTTTTAACCATACAAGGGGGTTTTTTAGACCAAGAAATATGAATTTAGGGTGAAAAATATTCAATTTTTAGACCCAAAATATTTTCCGATTTTCCAAGATGGCGGATCATAAAACTTAAAAATATAAACTTTTAACTTTACAAGGGGGTTTTCGAGGGTGAGAAAATTGAATTTAGGGTGGAAAATATTCAATTTTTCGACCCAACATATTTTTCGATTTTCCAAGATGGCCCTAAATCAGAGAGTTATATCTCTAAATCATTTATTTTATTCAGGGAGTTAAGTCCCTAAATCAGAGAGTTATATCCCTAAATCAGATATTATTTGATATAAATATACAATTGTTTAAAAAAAAAACAAATTGATAATAAAAAAAGTGTTAAATTTGATTCACTGTTTTTATTCTCAACAAACTCATGCATAGGAAACTTATACGTATTGGAATTTGTTATTCTGAACTCTAATTGTAGAAATAAATTTCAAAAATTATGGTAAAGTTCTTAGCTTCATCCAAAATGTTCTAATTTTTATAATTGACTAGATATATTGAAACTGCACTTCTTTTACTTATTAGCGACAGGAAAAAGTTTTAACCCACAAATTTCTGTATGGTACTGAAAACCTGAATAGATCGAGTCTTAAAATTTGCTTCTTCTAGTTTTAATGAGCAAATAGAACTAAGAAAAAAAAAATTTTAAGCTCTAGCATATCAGGTTCCTGATTTGACTCCTAAATTTTAAAATTTGGTGAAGCTCGCTTTGATTCTTCAAATAACTGGTAAAGCTTTTGAGTATCAAATCATATGTAATTCTGAACCAAAGTTATTTCTTAGCAATTCCTAATTCATTATTACTCTGTTTTCTAATAAAACAAATTTTTTCGACATCTTTTAATATTTGTAAAAACGATTAAAATAAAATTTTATTAAAAAAGTAATAAATATTTTATTTAACAATATAAAAATTTATTTATATTCGCTTTTTTACGTATACATTAAATTATTAATTTATAGTTTTTTTATTGAAAAATAAACAATTGAACTTCGAGATAAAAAACTCGATTAATTGGGGAGATCTATAATACTAAAATAAAAATATATTTTTGGATTTTTTCGTTTTTTACGTGTAACTTTTTATTTTTCAAGATTTTTCTTTCTCCATAGGTAAATGTCAAGTTTAAAGTGTCCAGAATAACGTGTTTTTTTTGTTCCAGATAAACCTGGCCAGAGGAATCATGTGGACAACTTTTTTTTTCCTTCATCACTTCGGTGCCATCTTTGAAGTGCTTATTCAAGGTCAAAAAAAAAATAATAATAAAAATTTAATGTACAATAATGTATAAAAATAATTTAAAAAAAAAATTGTGTAATTACATCCAGTAGTTTTTATTTTAAATCCCCAAAATTTTCCTTGAAATTTAGGCATTTCAAAGCAAAATGCCCCTTAAATTGTTTTTTTAACTTGAAAATTTATTTTTACCTTCTAAGTCTTATTTTATTTAAAGTTCAATTTTTAATGGAAATATCAAATGTCATTGATAAGTTCAATTAAGTTCTAAATTAAATTTTTCCATAAGCCAAATAATAGCACTATTGCAAGTAATATAAATGCTATTCAACTTAAAGAAAGCTATAGTTACCAAATTTGTTATTATTATTATTTTTTTTTTAACGAATTCGGGACGAATAACGAACGACGAATTCGTGACGAATTGTTTGTGCTAACTGGGGTACCTTCCAAAAAAATTTTTTTACTCAAAATAATTATTTTCAAATTGAAAAATTCACATTTACACTTTTCCTCTAATAAAAACAAAAAAATAGGGTTGTAAATATACATTTCCAAAAAATTTTTTTCAATAAAAGATTTTCAATAAATTTTAGTTCAAACATGTCAATAAAAAATAAAAATTAAAAAATAAAAAAGTTTTTTAACGTCAACGGTTAAAAAGATTCTTTATTTTTTAAAAACTTCCCCTCTAAAAAATTGAAGTCATAAAAACTAGTCCTTCATATATATCTATACATAAATATTATTTTTATATAAAAAAATTTTTGTGTTACTCGGCCAATTTCAAAGAAATTTAAAATCAAAGTTAATGTCATATAACATAGAACAGATATTTTGTAAATGTATGCATATATATAACGTAGTACTTAAAAAAATAGTATAATTTATAAGTGGTAGTTCATAATTTACATGTGTAATAAGCAGTTTTTTCCTTTTTTCCCCCCTTTTTTTATATGAAAACTCTTTTTCTAGACTTATTAAATTTAAAATCAAAAATCACATTTAGTTTCACAGCAGACTCTTTAATGTTAAGAATAAAAATAAAAAGTTAAAATTTTAAATAAATTTTGTCTTTTTATTGTAAGTTTTTCTAATATTATAAAAAAGTGTACATAATTGTTTTTAAAAAAATTTTTTATATAACTCAAATGTATTTTTCAGATTTTGACAAGGAAAGCTAGTCTTTCGAAACGTCAATGAAATAAAGATAACATTTCATAAAAAAATTTGTTCCATTCTGATCGTTATAATTTTATTTAACATTCTTATTTTTTATAAATAAGAAAATAATAAAAAAATAATTTTCTACATTAAATTTTAAATTGGAACGTGAAAATAGTATTTAATACTTTTTTCAAATTAAGAAAAATTTCCCTTTTTTCTTACAATTGAAGAAAAAAAATTTTTTACAATTTTTTTGAGATACGTTTTTATCATGAGACATGAGAAATCTTTTTAAAAAAGAAAAGAAAAATTTTTTTAATTAATTTTACAAAAAGTCATATGCAATAATTTGAGAAGAAGAAAAAATTCCGCTGGCCACCAACGGAGTTCCGATTGCCATTAATGAATATTCTGCATGCAACAAGTAGAATTTTTTTTTCAGTATAGAACCTTGAATAAATATTTTTTGATATCCCTGTAATTTCTGTAATTTTTTGTATTTTCTGTAATAAATATGTTCTGCAATATTTGAGTAACGTCACCTGTTTTCACAGAAACTCTAGTCTCCACCAGTGCCAGTGGTAGCTTCTTTCAGTGTTGGGTTCAAAGTATAAAAAAATCATGCAGGTAGGCGTGGGAGCATCAAAATTTTTTTTCTAATTTTGGTGCTATTAAAACGTTAAAACGCATTATTTTGTACAAATGGTCATATAAAAAAAATTAAAAGTTGTGCTAAATACTTGAAATTTTGTCAATGAGGCTCAATTTAGCTTAAAAATAGTCCCAATTATTTTTTAGTACGTTTGGCTAACCTTAATGGTGATCTGGGTGTTTTAGGCGATTTCAAGGGAAAAATAGTGTTTTTTTAGGAAAAAATCAAAAGAAAAAAATTGGGGAATGAGATTTTAGTAAAACTTCTTTAGCATAAAGTGCAAACTTTAATTACCGACCTGGAATACAATTGTCTTAAATTTGGGGGGTTAATTAAGGAAACACTATCCACCGTTTAGGGTGGTTCAAAAATTACGTAACACTTTTAAGGTAGGAGAGTATTATAATTGTTACGTCCGTTAAAAGTATTCGTAAATTCTTCTAAGGGTAATTCTACAGACCTCAGTAAACGCAAAACCGCAGCCTCAACGCAATGCGCACAAACCAAAATCGTTTTGTCCGTATGCGTGTTGATTGGTGCGCATTGCGCTGCGGTTATGCGTTTACGAAGGTCTGTAGAATCACCCTAAATAAGCATAACTGTAACTAGGGTATCCAAAATTCCAAAAAAAGACGTTACGCTATTTTTAGACCGAAGAATTTAAAAAAAAAAACATTCATTTTTTATTTATTTGTATTTTTACGTAAGAAAAAACATTATTTTAGGGGCTAGTTTCTAGCTTAAAAGAGCTTTTGTGCCAAATTTGAAGTCTTTGGCTCAACTTTCAAATATTAGTGTTTTATTTAATATTAAATTTTTATTTATTTCTATTAATCGCCCAAATATTTTCTAAGTATATATATATATTATTGTTTATGATTTTATTGACCTGTACTGGGCATAATTGTTAAAAGAATCATATTAAATTAAATTGTCCTATCTTGATATGTGTATGTTTTTAAATAACATCCCTTTTTTTTATTAAGACATATCAAGCGGCAATATTATATAATTTTTTTTTTTTTTTTTTTTTAAATTCATTTAAAAATTATTATTTTTCAAAAATACGTGGTTGTTAATGTAGGTACAGAAGGTACCTGCAGCGTTTCGATCAGCACGAACACATAGATCTCCTCAGTGTGGCTGAGTGTGTTGGTGTGTGCCACAGACGCTGGTGTATTACGTCTTTAATTTTTCTTATATAGTGAACGAATGCCTATTTTATCACTTGCGAGATACTATAGCCATTCGTTCCCTATATATGAAATGAATGGAATGACCGGTTGCGGGTCTACGGTCTATCTATTTAATATTAAATTTTTATTTATTTCTATTAATCGCCCAAATATTTTCTAAGTATATATATATTATTGTTTATGATTTTATTGACCTGTACTGGGCATAATTGTTAAATGAATCATATTAAATTAAATTGTCCTATCTTGATATGTGTATGTTTTTAAATAACATCCCTTTTTTTTATTAAGACATATCAAGCGGCAATATTATATAATTTTTTTTTTTTTTTTAAATTCATTTAAAAATTATTATTTTTCAAAAATACGCGGTTGTTAATGTAGGTACAGAAGGTACCTGCAGCGTTTCGATCATTAGTGTTTTATTTCGAATTTTGACCATAACACGGAATCTAGGGCAGTTAAAAGTGCCCAAGGTACCTTAAAAGTTGCAAATGAGCTAGATTTAGATCTTTTCTATGTAAAGTATAAAAAAATCAAATGTTTTGTTCCGCTATATCCAAAAAAGTGTTTTTCGGTACTTAGAATATGAAGAAAAAAAAATATATTACTTTGTGGGTATATTTCACCCCACGCCAGATCTCTGGGTTATGCTTTTTCATAAAAGGTAAAAGCTTGTCTCATTGTTTATTTGGTATGATTGAGTGGTTTTAATACTTATAATCTTTAATTTATTTGTGGAACTGAGCTCTTCTGTTCTTGGATTGTTTATTATCTTTTTATTTAACATAATCGATCTTGAGTTTGCTGCACAGTTGTTCTATTACCTAGGTATTTTTTTCAACTACAGTTTTTATTGGTGTTAATAATGATGTTGATAATGATATTGGAGTGGGTGGAAGGATGATAAAATAAGTGGAAAATTATGATTAATTTAAAATTGATCCTTTATTGAAATGTAGGTCAACGACCAGCGTCTTTACTTGAAGGGAGCTAACGACGCATTAGCGTCGGCAACTCCGAGTAGTAAGAATATGGGCTGCGCGCACACACACACATTCATCACACTATATACAATATATACATGTAACACAACATTACCACCTACCCATTTTAATGCAATTAAAATGACAAAAAGAAAGAAATAAAAATGAATGCGGGTGATAGCAATGTTGCGAGTTTACAAAAAAAATTTTACAATAATTTATTTTTTTAATTTATAAGTTATAATTTTTTACAATTAATATTTTTAATTCTTTTTAAATTATATTTTCATAGTTTTTAACTAACTTATACATTCTTTATATTTACAAAATTTTTAATAATCATGCGAATAAATTATCAATTAACATTTTTCAAAATAAAAGAATAAAAAACTTTCTGAACGACAAAATACAATAAAACAATTAGTAAATAAATAAACAAATTTTTAAATAATATACATTTTTAATGATTTGCATCAATTTCATCCTCGTTATTTATGGTTTTTAGCGGTACTAATTTGTGTACCGGACGCTTGAGCTCTGATGATCCAGTCTTGAGGTCGACTACTCGTACCAGACCATCAGGACCCTTAAAAACCTTTATGACCCTTGCCAAAGGCCATTTTGAGGGTGGCATTGTCTCATCAACGATTAAGACCACGTCATCAATATTTAAATTAGTATTTTTATTCTGCCATTTATGGCGTTGCTGCAAGGTTTGGAGGTATTCCTGTGACCATTGCCGCAACCAGTCCTGCAACATCTGCTGTATTAGCTTATAGCGTTGCAGGGCTGGTATCTTTTCATTTAAGTAATTCGGTTCAGGGAGAATGCTAGATTGAGCCTGAGTTAGAATTACCGAGGGCGATAAAAATAAATTGTCTGATGGGTCTTCAGTTAGGGGTATTAAGGGTCTGGAGTTCAAGCAGCATTCTATCTGCTTGAGAAGGGTATAGAATTCTTCAAAAGTAAATTTATGGGTGCATAAAACCCTTTTAATATGATGTTTTACGGACTTTACAGCGGCTTCCCAGACTCCACCAAAATGAGGCGCACCTGGGGCGTTAAATGACCAAGAGGTACCTTCATCTGCCAATGAGCCCACCAGCTTCTGCATGTAGTCCGAAGACTCCATGTACATCTGCCGTAGGAGCTTATCGACACCGACGAAGGTTGTACCCTGGTCACTATACAACCCAGAGCACTGACCTCGTGTTGAGGTGAATCTACGGAAGGCAGCTATAAAGTCTTCGCTAGAATATCCAGTAACTAACTCCAGATGCACCGCCTTTGTTGCCATACACACAAAAACCGCAATGTAAGCTTTATAAGTGCGACTACCACGTCCTTTAAATCGTAAAATATCTACTGGACCAGCGTAATCGACACCTGTATATCTAAATGGTTTATCTGGTCTAGTTACTCTAACTGCAGGTAAAATACCCATTTTTTGAGCTACGGTTTCAGCCCTATATCTACGACATGTATTACAGTTATTTAAATAAGATCTGATCATTCTCTTAGATTTTACTATCCAAAAATTTTGCCTAACTGTAGAATGAGTCAATCTTATACCACTATGCAATTTTTTCTCATGAATATATCCAATTAGTAAT
The DNA here is from genome assembly GCA_022575985.1 of Anagrus nilaparvatae. Lineage (NCBI taxonomy): Eukaryota > Metazoa > Arthropoda > Insecta > Hymenoptera > Mymaridae > Anagrus > Anagrus nilaparvatae. The sequence continues at coordinate 34,764,640 of JAKSXM010000007.1, forward strand.
TTTGAAAATTGACAATTATACAGAAGTATAAAAGGGTGTTTTTTATCTGGGTCTAATAATGACGCCTGTACCCTACCACCAACTCTTAATAAATTTTTATCTAAACATGGATCTATACTTCGCAAATTGGAATTTTCTATTTCCCTACCACTTTCGAGATATTTTATATCATTTTTAAAATGAGTCTGTTGTACAAAAAAGATCCAGACAAATCTAGCTCTAATTAATTCAGGAATAGAAGGAGTTATACAGCATTTTAATCGATAATCTACTTTGAACCAACAATTATTAAATAATTTTAATTCTTTTTTATTAGCTAATTTACTTTTTAGTTTAGTTTTTACTAGCAGCCTGTCAATGAAACGTAAGACATATGACGTAACCCTTAGGAGTTTTTGAAGATCCGAATATTTATTTAACAGATCCCAATAATGTACTTTCTTATTCTTTTTTAAGTTAACATTAAATTTGTAAGACACAACATTCACCGATTTGCATTGAAAACCATTTGTAGGATTCACAGGTGCTCTAATAACACTACCCCCTTCCCACCACAAAGAAAATGATTCCAATTCATCAGGAAGCTTGCCTCTGGAAACACAGTCAGCAGGGTTGTCCCTCGTGCTGACGTGGTTCCAGTAAGCTTCAGGGAGATACGAGTGTATCTTAGAACACCTATGAGCTACAAATGTAGGCCATTTTGAAGGATGTGCTTTAAGCCACTGAAGTACATCCATGGAATCTGTAAAAAAAATTATAACCGGTTTGTGTAACTACACAACCAACGAGCATGGAACATGTTCATTTATAACATTGATAATAAAGTATTTATTGTGTTCATAATATAAATATTTATATGCAAATATTTATATTTAGATTTTTATTATAGAAATCATGCTGCTTAGACATCAAAATGAACTAAATTAATTAAATTTTCAAATTATTATAGTTTTTTAAATAATATGAATATGAATTTATTTTTTATTAATTTTTATAATGAATTCTTAAAAATTCTGCACCAATGGTCCCTAGGTACTTCTGCACCAATACTCCATAGGTACTTCTGCACCAAAGGTCCTTAGGGACTTCTGCACCAATGCTCCCTAGGTACTTCTGCACCAAAACTTCCTAGGTACTTCTGCACCAAAGGTCTTTAGCGACTTCTGCACCATAGGTCCCTAGGTACTTCTGCACCAATGCTCCCTAGGTACTTCTGCACCAAAGGTCCCTAGGTACTTCTGCACCATAGGTCCCTAGGTACTTCTGCACCAAAACTTCCTAGGTACTTCTGCACCAAAGGTCTTTAGCGACTTCTGCACCATAGGTCCCTAGGTACTTCTGCACCAATGCTCCCTAGGTACTTCTGCACCAAAGGTCTTTAGGGACTTCTGCACCAAAGGTTCCTAGGTACTTCTGCACCAAAGGTCATTAGGGACTTCTGCACCAATAGTCCTTAGGTACTTCTGCACCAATGCTCCCTAGGTACTTCTGCGCCAAAGGTCCCTAGGTACTTCTGCACCATAGGTCCCTAGGCACTTCTGCACGAAAAGTCCCTGAATCGAAAATATTCTAAGTCCATTTGACCCCCCCCCTAAAAACGTCAATTTTTGACCCCCCCCCTAAAAGCGTCAATTTTTGACCCCCCCCCCCCCTAAAAACGTCAATTTTTGACCCCCCCCCTAAAAGCGTCAATTTTTGACCCCCCCCTAAAAGCGTCAATTTTTGACCCCCCCCCCCCTAAAAGCGTCAATTTTTGACCCCCCCCCTAAAAACGTCAATTTTTGACCCCCCCCCTAAAAGCGTCACTTTTTCACCCCCCCCCTGCCGAGCCGGACTTTTTCAAATACCCCATCCAATGAACATGTTCCATGTTAATATTCCCACTGATTCCAAATTCAACGCCCTAAGAACCTTGACTGCTGCTAATTTAGTTAAAAGAAAGGCAGCACTGAGCTCTAACCTTGGTATTGTTTGTAAAGGTTTTATGGGGGCCACTTTTGATTTTGCCTGAACTAAATGAACCGTACTCTTACCTTAATGAGTAACTTTGAGGTAAGTGCAGGCTGCATATGCCAAAAAGCTCATATTTTGCATCTGGAATATATTCTAGGCATCTACTAATTTTTATATTTTTAAGAATTGGAGTACTATCATACCACGTTAGAAATTCATTTTTTAATTCAATAGGCAACGAATCTTCCCAACCTAATTTATACAGCATTAATCTCTGCATAAAAATTTTAGCAGTGATAATTACTGGTGCTAACCAGCCCAAAGGGTCAAAGAATTTCGCTACACTAGCCAAAACTAATCTTTTTGAAATTTTACCACTAAGTTCATCTTTTTTGAAATCAAAGGAGAAAAAATCGCCTTCTACCGACCAATGTAATCCTAAAAGGTCAAAATAAGAATTAATGCAGGGTGGTTGGCCTTCCATTTATGCAACGAAAAACTATCCACCTTGCAAATTTTAATCAAACTTTGTTGTTTTGCCAATGCTTCTTCTAAAGAATGCCCACCAGAAAGAGTATCGTCCATATACGTCTCTTTTTCTAATATTTCCACAGCTAAAGGGTAATTTTTTTCCTCATCTAACGCTAATTGTTTCATGACTCTAATAGCTAAAAATGGGCTGCTAATCATCCTATAAGTGACTGTATTAAGAGACCACGTTTTAATTTTTTCATCGATATTATCTCGCCATAAAATTTGTTGGAAACGCCTATCATCCTTATGGATTAAAATTTGTCTAAACATATGTTCAATGTCAGACACGAATACAAATTTATACCTCATCCAGCCTATCAATAGTTCAGCTAGATCTGGGAGCAAATTCGCCCCACAATGCAAGAGCTCATTTATTGACACTTTATTAAAATCTCTAGCTGCACCATTGAGACTGACCTAAATTTACCATTATGTTAAATACCATGATGGGGTATAAAATAGTATAAATCAACAGAACCTAAAATATGTGATTCTTCCATATGACCTAATTCTCTGAAATCTACGAAAAATTTATGATAAGCTTTGTTATACTCAGGATCCTTAGGAATTATTAGGATAATTAGCAATGGAAAAAGAACCTTTAAAAGATAGGCCTTCTGAAGATTTTTTGAAAGGTAAGCGTAAACTACATATCGACCTGTTTCATCCCTATAATGAGTTTTAACGAAGAGGTCTTCACAAGCCTGTTCATCAGGACTTAGAAAACAGGTGGATTTGTCAAAAATTTCTTCTTGAAGTCAAAATTTAAGTTATTATTATTTAAATTAGAATCATCTACCAAGCTACAAATTGGCCCACCGCCATAATTACCAGAAACAATCCAACCTAATTTAGTTGGCATGGCTATAGGGTCTAAGGGACCAGCCCTTTGAACATCATTAGCTATAGCTGCATGGATAGTTGTACCAAGTAATATTTGATTATTACCTTGACCATTAAAGTTTGTATCTGCTAATACCAAATTTTTTAAGTGATTAAGTTCCTTAAATTTTACCGAAGAATTTGGGTTATAACCCGAAATTTTAGGAAGCACATGAGCTTCAACTTCCAATTTAAAATCAGACACAAAATGAGGTTTAATAAAAAATGATGCTACCTTGCTACAAGTATATGCAATACTTCCGCCAATCCCTGATACGGGCAATTTTACCGAATGAACTGGGAGATTCAAATTTTTAACCAAAGATTGTTTTATAAAAGATGCCTGTGAACATTGTTCCACTAGAGCCCTAACCAAAGATTCCCGTCCATTGATATTAGAAACCCTTATCATGGCAGTAGCTAGCAAAGATTCAGACATTGATTGTCAAGAAGTACTAGGTATACTTGTTTGTTCTATAGATACTACGCCTCTCCCTGTGCTTTTAGCTTGATTTCCATTAGAGTTATTATTAGTATTATTATTTTTTGAATTTTTATTAATATTTTTACTATTATTTTTACTGATATGCAAGGTTGTGTGGTGTTTACCACTACACTCTTCGCATATCTTTTTAGAAAAACATTTTTCAGCCTTATGCTTTACGCCCAAACAATTATAACATCTATCATTCTTATCAAGGAATTCTTTCCTCTGATCTACTGATTTATTTTTAAATTTTGGGCAAAATTGAAGCAAGTGATTTTTACTGCAGATTATACATTGAACAGGTTTTTTAATATTGTTGTTATTTGCACTTGATTTAATTTTGCTATGAAGCACTTTAGCAGAGGCTGAACTAGTATTATTCTTAGATTTATCAATATTTTGTTTTGAGGCACTATTTGTCTCTTCAATAGATTCAAGTATTTCAATTTGTTTATTTAAAAATTCTATCATCTTGCTAAAAGCAGGAGGATCAGCATTAGAAGCAATAGTAAAACTCTCATCATTAGATTCACTTACTGATTCATCATTATTAGAATTATTTGATTGATTATTTTGATATGAATTTTTAAAAAAAAATTCCCATTGTTCCCTACTCTTAAAATCCAATAATGACAATACATGAAAAATCATTAAGTCATCCCAATGGTGAGTAGGTCTGCCTAGCCCTTTCAATGCCGATAAAGGGGTATTAATACTACTTAATAATCTTTTAAGCTCAGAAGCAGAGTTTTTTTGTATTTTTGCAATAGAAAAAATTGCAGAAATATGAGCATTTACCAATCTTTTCTTGATCTCATATTTACTTTTTAACCTGTCCCAAGCTAATTCGAAATTTGCTTCAGTAATGTCAAAGGGTTGGATTAAGTCCAGTGTATCCCCTTTGACATGAGATTTCAGATGCCTAAGTTTAACTACACTGGAAGTGTTTGGCCGATTTATTACTGTAGAACTAAAAATGTCGCGAAACGACTCGCAGTGTTTATAATCCCCGTCGAAATCAGGGATTGAAAGAGGAGACAGCCTATCGTTATCCAAAGTTATGATTTGCCTTGGAGGCTGGGTTTGTACAGTAGGGATGGCTGTGGGGTTTGCATCCAAAAAATTCTGAACTTAGCTAAATTTACTAAATAAATTTCCTCTACTCTATCAAAAACTTTCTCTGTAAAATAGATGTGATTAGCCACTGAGAGGTAATCCGGATGAGATATCATTGTATTATGATTTGTCTCAAATTTTATAAAATTTCTACTAAACGATTCCATCCTAATCTTACATGACGCAGGGGTTTTGTTGGGGTCGGAATTAAACCTCTCAAACGCTTTAAACATTCTATCTGACATTTTGTTCCAAAAATAGGTTAGACATTGTGGTGGTATATGGTCACAGAATTATAATATTAAAAAAAAAAATATAAGTCAGAACTTGCTTAAAGATAAGAAAAAAAAATTTGATACCAATAATGAAGCTAAACCAATGCTAATAATTTGCAAAAAATAAATCAATAAATTAAAAAATTCCAAAATATAAAATATATGAAAAAAGAATAAGATTGATTTATTATTAAATTTTAAATAAACAAAAGCAAAAAATTTCCTTTTTTTAACAAGTTTTGACTTTTTTTGTTTTTTATAAATGTTTTTAAATCAAATGAGAAAAAATCATTTCATAATATTATAATAAAAAAAATTTTAAATTATTTTAAATTAAATGAATTGATTTTAATATTTATTGAAAAACCTTACTAAATGGAAAATATTCAAAATATTGTATAAATAATTTTTTACTAAATACTTTTTTAAACGCTGACGTGACGTGGTCCAATCCTTGATCAGCCAAAGCACCTTCAAGAACAGCCAAAACAATGATCTCCAAGGTCCAGAAAGATCCCAAAAGCTAGCCACGCAGCAGTGTATTTCAATGACCAAAACACCAGAACTCCAGCGCCAGTACCCTATTAAAAATTCTAAATTAAAGAAGGACAAAAAACAAGGATTAATGTCCTTTTTTATTATTTTTTCTTCTAAAAACCAAAAAATCCAAGTTAATAAAAAAATCAATTTTTGAGAATTGAAAAAAATAATGTATATTACTTAAGCTTTGATAAAACAACAGAATTTTAATTTTAATTTTTTGTATTCTAATTTTAAAATAAAAAGATTTTATTATTTATTTTTTGATAAAAAAAGAATAAATTTATTTTTAATATTTCAATGCTTTAAATTGGATATAAAACTATTGAAAAAAAGTTAAAAATAAATATAAAAATAATGAAACAATTTTATTTATTTTTTAATTTAATTTACACACTTAAAAGAGGCGCCACCACTTAAAAGAAAATTTAACATAAAATTTTCAGAGATTCTAACAAAGATTTTAAAAATGAATTTTAATTTATTTATTTATATTATTATTTTTTAGATAAAATTTTTACCAATTAATAAATAAGATACTATACAGAAATTACTATACACAAAATTCCAATAAAGAGAGACAATTAAAAATTTAATTCTATCTCTTTTCTTCTTTTTTTTTATAATACAATTTTTGATAAAACAATATAAAAAGAAAGAGCAGAAAGAAAAAAAGAGGGGAAATAAGTTTACTTATCGAAGCATGTAGATTGAGTGCGCAGGCGACTCCAAAATTTGAAATAAAAACGGCTGCTAATAGATTGGCATACTCGATTCGCCGGAGAAGAAAAGATGCCGACCACGTGATGCTCCTTTTCCGGTTCATCAACCACAAACTGCTAATATTCTTAACCGCCAAAATCTCTGCTTTCTTTTTCCCCTTTTTCTTCAATTTTTACTTAATATTTTCCATAGAATTAAAATATTTTCTAGCTGTTGATTTGTATATTGAAAATAACTCATAAGAAGAGAAAAACCAAAATATTCTGCTCCAGACTTTTCTTTTCATATCTTCATTCTTTTTTTTGCTCGTAGACTCCCTCCAAAAAATTTTGAAAAAAGAAAATTTGCCTATTAGTTTTGTTGAAAATTCTCTTGAAAAAAATTATTGTATGAAAATTTTTAAAATCATTTTCTTATTTTCAATTCTTGAATTAATTCCCATTAAACAAAAAATGATGATGACGATAACGATAAGTTTCTATCATAATATTATGTGGCCTTGAAAAATTTATTATTAGATTGATAAATTGCCGGCGTGCATCGCCTCATGACGCCATCTTGAAACCGGGCAAATTTGTAAAAAATATCCACTTTAGATTAAGTTTTTATAAATTTTTATAAAATTTTCACTGATAAAAGAATGCGGTTGACGGCATTTGAAAGGTGATAATTGTACCAAAAAAAGTAGAACCACCGAAAGTTTTTTGGTTAATTTTTGAGGTTGCAGTGTTTTAGCGAAAATTACTGAAAAACCCTGTTTTATAAGATTGAGCCAACATGTAAATTTGCGTTTTTAGCCCCAGAATTCCCTTGGGAATGAATGCAGAGCTGTTTTCATGTCTTTAAACCTATAAAAGAATGTTTTCTAATAAAAATTAGCTTTTCTAATAAAAACATGCTTTCTGATCTCTGTCAAAATTTGTATAGCTTAAAACTCAAAATTCCCATGTTATTTAAATGGTGCTTCAAGTGCTCGGCGTCACGGGTTAAAAAAATCGAAAATCAAAATCCTTGGAGCTGGGGGTTTTTTATGACCAAAATATTCGAAAAAAATGGAGGGAGCCAAAAAATATCGAAAAATAAAAAATAAGACACACTCTAATGTATAGTCAAGTAGAAAACAAAATTTTTTTTAACATGGAACATGTTCATTGGATGGGGTATTTGAAACAGTCTGGCTCGGCAGGGGGGGTCAAAAAGTGACGTTTTTAGGGAGGGGAGTGAAATGGACTTTGGTGCAGAAGTACCTAGGGAGCATTGGTGCAGAAGTACTTAGGGACCTATGGTGCAGAAGTCCCAAAAGACCTTTGGTGCAAAAGTACCTAGGGACTTTTGGTGCAGAAGTACCTAGGGACTATTGGTGCAGAAGTCCCTAAAGATCATTGGTGCAGAAGTACCTAGGGATTATTGGTGCAGAAGTCCCTAAAGACCTTTGGTGCAGAAGTACCTAGGAACCTTTGGCGCAGAAGTCCCTAAAGACCTTTGGTGCAGATTTACCTAGGGACCATTAGTGCAGAATTCTTGAAGAATTTATTGTAAAAATTAATAAAATATAAATTCATATTATTTAAAAAACTATAATAATTTGAAAATTTAATTAGTTTTGTTCAGTTTTAAAGGATTATGGTTACTAATTAAATAAATAATTATTTTATTATAATAAATTTTATTCAAATTGAGATAAAGGCGATAAGGCTACTTGTCTATATTAGATAATAGAAGCGACTAACTTACATAAGACACAACGCATTCTTGGGCCTGTACTTTCTCTCTCTCTCTCTTTCTAAAATATATAATGTACAGTAAAGATGTACATATAGTATCCTAAAACTACATGACTTATAATTACTGCGATATACATATATACATATATATAAAATGTACTTTTTGGAGATTTCCAACACACCCCCTCAAAAAGGTTAATTTTATATGCAATTAATTTTACATAGCTAAAAATAATATAAATACATTAGATAAATTAAAATAATTCATTACTATTAAAATATTTTATTAGATGTCCTTAGTTGCCTTAATCTCGCTTGGAACTTACATATAATCCAACATTCGTTGCAAGGATTTGGGAAAACCAGAAAACCTAATCAGATTATTTCTAGGTGCATATATATACATAATTATAAACTTAATATTTATGGTCTAATTTTAAAATTAATATTTTTGTATAATTAAATTTATTTTAAGATTAATATTTTTGTAATAGTTAATTTTATTTTAAGCTTAAGCCTTCTCTTAATTTTAGAAATTTAATTTTTGCCAAGGGCTTAGTTAATATATCTGCTATTTGAATATCAGTAGGTATATAAACAATTTTTATTATTTTATTTTGGACAGCTGTTCTGTTAAAATGATATTTAACTTCAAAATGTTTTGACCTACTATGACATGTAAAATTCTCAGCTATATACTTACAACTTTGATTATCTTCGCACAATATTAAAGGCTTTTTTATTTCTATTTTTATGCTTGTGGATAAAGACCTTAACCACATTGCTTCTTTAGAAGTTTCATAAAGAGCAATATATTCTGCATAAGTTGATGAATCAGCCACTGTTGACTGTTTTCAGGTATACCAACATATTAAACAATTATTATCATACATTTTAAATAAGAAACTTGATGTGCTTCTGCGGCTGATCACATCGCCAGCCCAGTCTGAATCAGAATAGCCGGTTAAAAATTCTTTATAGTTATGATTGACGCGATAAGTTAGTTTTAAGTTAATTGTGCCTTTTAAATACTTTAATACTCTCATTAAGTATTGCCAGACTGTATCATTATTTTTATTAACATATCTACTTATTATATTTATAGCAATACTAATATCAGGTCGAGTACAAATCATTAAGTACATCAAAGAGCCTAACAGGTTTTGGCAAGGATATTTGCATTTTTCATTTAAGAATTGTTAGAACATATGCAGATTAATCAAGCGTTATGCAATCAGATTTTCTATTTACTCTTATGCCTAAGAACAGTTTTACATCATTTAAATCAGACATTGAAAATTAACCATTTAAATATCTCTTAAAATTATTTAACGTATTAATATACTTGGTAACTATTATTAAATCATGTGCATACAATATTACATAAATATTTTTACTTATGTCTCCCTTATCAAGCATAAACATACACCGATCACCATGTGAATTTCGAAATCCCAATTGCAATAAAGCTGTTTCAAACGTATCGAACCATACTTTTGCGGACATCTATCAGGATTTCCAAATTCATCATATTTAATATCAAATACCCATTTACAATCAATAACATTTTTATTTAATGGTATATCCACAAGAGTCCAGGTATTATTGCCAATTAATGAATTTAATTCATCGTCTGCAGCTTTTTCCCATTTCTTTCTATTCGGGTGGTTTTGAATATCCTGAAAAAATCTAGGAATATCATATATATCAGATTGTGCTGATAATATGCACTGATTCATTTCCTTAGCTGAAAAATAATTTGTTATTTTATCAATATCAAGTGTTTCGTCGTAGTTTATACGATCCAGAATCCCTTTTAATCTTTTGCTCCTTGTTAAATTAATTTCTACATCTGATTCTCTTTTATTATTTATTTTATTATTAATTGAATCAGGTTTATTTTTAGCATCTGCCCTTTTTGCATGATTAATATTATCTGTGAAGACAGGATAATTTTCACCTCTCAGTTCAGCAGAATTCATTTCATCTGTTATAAAAGGATAATTTTCGTCTGTTAAAACAGGATAATTTTCATCTGTTAAAACAGGATAATTTTTATCTGCCTTTTTTGCAGGATTTTGGTCATCTGTCAAATCAGGATTATCATCTGTCACATTGATAGGATTAGTTTCATCTGATATGACAGGATTTGTTATATTTTTATTTTTTTCATCAGAATTATTAGTATGCTTTGCTATTGTAAGGTCTTTAAAATGAATTTCATTATGCGAATAAGGTCTGGTTTTTAAAAAATGTGTTTCATCAAAATAAACATCTCTTACGATACCAAAGCCACCATTTTCTGGATTGAATACTTTATACCTATTAGCATGATAACCTACCATGATACTTTTAATAAGGTGGATTATAGGCGACTGGAATGCCAATATGCTCGACTCACATGACTCTGACACAAGATTTTTAACTGACCTCATGACTGACTTGTCTCTTAAACTGGTAAACACTGGTGCCTCACACCATTCTAAAAAGAATAATACATGGATTGATGTCATTTTCGTTGATAATTGTGACACAATCCTCAATTTTGACAGAACTACAGCATACTACGGGAACAGGCACGAAATCATTTCCGTTACCATCGACACGTTCTATCCTGAACTACCCGACGTACCAGTGACTTATAAAGCAATTAAGAACATCAAGACAAACGACTTAAATTCATATTTAAGCAAACTAGACTGGACCCCTTTTTTATCTGTAGATGATGACCTTGATATTGAGCAAGGCCTCTCAGTTTTGACCACAAATCTACAAACCACTATCGACACTTTGGCTCCTGATAAAACAATCAAGCCTAAAAAATTAAATTACCCATGGCTGAACTCAGAACTGCGATTACTAAAATCTAAACGCGATGCAACTCGTAGATGCTACCATAGAACTGGTTCCAGCAAGATTCGAAATGGCCTGTTGTGCCTACATGCACAACCGGATATGCAACTCTCTTGATGAAGGCAATAACTTCTGGAATGAAATGCGGAGTCTGGGACTTATTCCAAAAGTAAGTGATGCCCAGCATGGCTTTTCGCCTGATGAGCTAAACTTGTTCTTTTCAAACATCTCAATCTCCCCCACGGAAGATTCATCAGAATCGCTTAAAATCCTCAATAACAGCTCTCCAGAAGGGTTTGCCTTCAAAAAAGTATCAATTAATGATGTAATCTTGGCTGTCTCTCACTGTAGTTCACAAGCAAAAGGAGAGGATGGTATTCCTCAAAGCATTGTTGCCAAGGGATTGCCAACTCTTGTCAATTACTTGACTAAATTATTCAATGCCTCACTCGTAAAAGGTGTATTCCCAACTGAATGGAAAAAGTCGCGTATACTCGCGCTTAAAAAAGTCTCTATACCATCCTCTCCTTCTGACTTTCGCCCTATAGCTCTGCTCTGCTTCTTGTCGAAGGTCCTTGAAAAGCTTGCACATGATCAGGTGGTTCGCTTCTTAACTAAATCAAAATTTTTAAATATATATCAAGCTGGCTTCCGCAAACATCACAATACCCAATCGGCTTTGATCAAGTTAACCGATGATATACGGATGGGTAAAGAAAAGAAGCTAGCCACCCTACTACTGCAATTTGATTTTTCGAAGGCCTTCGACAATGTTTCTCCATCTAAGCTACTCAGAAAGCTACAAAATGCTGGTTTCTCTAAGTCATCCCTTAACTGGTTCTGGTCATATTTCTGTGGTCGCTGGGTTTGTGTAACATCCAAAACCTCAACTTCGGATTATCGTGAAACAAATATTGGAGTGCCCCAAGGTTCCGTCCTGGGCCCCCTCGTATTCTGCATATACATGAACGATATAAAAGATTGTTTGGATGCAAATACGTACAGGTTATTATATGCCGACGACCTGCAGATATATGTCCAGGTACCAGCTCACCAAATTCAGCAGGGAATAACTGAGCTTTCTGAATCAGCTAAAGTGGTAGCTTCGTGGGCAGAACTAAACTGTTTGTCTCTGAACACTAATGGCTCCCCTAACACCATAAAGGAATTCAAAGAAATTCAAGTGCCAATGATTACAGTCAACACCAACAGTGACAAAGTGCCATTTGTTGATGAAGTAGTTAGTCTTGGAGTTGTCCTTGACAATACACTTAGCTGGCAACCCCAAGTCCAACAAATTACCAAAAAAGTTAATAGAGTTCTTTATGGCTTACGCATAATAAAATCCTGCACAACACAATCCTTACGTAAACGCCTGGTTGAATCACTTGTAGCTCCGCACTTGGATTATTGTAATGTTGTATATTCAGATTTATCTAGTCAACTAAGTGCGCAGCTGCAAAGGCTCTCAAACTCAGGCATACGTTACATATTTGGCTTGAGAAGGCAAGAACACATAACACCATTCAGGAGAAAGTTAAACTGGATGTGTAACATAACTCGCACTAATTATTTTGCAGCCTTGACGATGTACAGATTGATACGCATGAAGGAGCCTCCACTCCTCCGATCTCTGTTTGAACCCTATAAATCAGATAAACCCTCTCGTGGCCCCCATAAGGATCTAAAGATCCCCTCGTCTATAAAGACTGATTGGGGTCTTGACTCATTTCAGGTCAAATACGCCCATTTTTGGAACAATATCCCACCATGTATTCGTGACATCCATTCATATTCACTGTTTAAAAAACGAATACGTCAGTACTTATATGGGTCAGATAATTTATAAGTATCCATAATTTACTCTATTGAGTAATTGAGTTACAGCAAGATTGTTGTTGTATTGTGTTTTATTTTATGTATTTTATTTCATTTATTTTAGAATTTATTTTATTTTATGTATTTTAGAGTTTACTTTCAAATCTGTATTATATTCGTTTTTATCTTATTTTATTTTATTACCAATAATATAAATATTAAATGTTAACTATTTCTATTTAATTATTTTATGTATCTAAGAGTTAAAATTGTATATAAAGAGTGTAAAATTTTTGTTTGACAAATAAAGAATAATAATAATAATAATAATAATTTTAAAAGATTTTTCATCAAATTTAGACTTCATATTTTTTATACGGAGATAAGCTGTGGAACCAAAAACTCTCAAAAATTCTAATTTTGGTTTCTTACCATTCCACATTTCATATGGTGTTTTATTGTTTGATAATGCCTTTGTAGGTGAGATGTTGATTAAATAAGTTGCTGTTAATACTGCTTCTCCCCAGAAAGTTGTGTTAAGCCTGGCTGCACACAACATTGAACGTGCCCTCTCTACAATAGTCCTCATCATTCTTTCCGCAACACCGTTTTGCTGCGGGGTGAATGGCACTGTATTATGGTAAGTTATACCTTTTCCACCTAAATAGTCTTGCATTTCATTTGACATATATTCTACTCCATTATCACAATACAAATATGCAATTTTCGAATTAAAATGAGCTTCGCTCATAGCTGTATATTGCTTAAAAACAGAGAAAACATCAGATTTATTTTTAATTATGTAGGTTACACAGTAATGGGTATATTCATCTATAAATGTAACAAAATTATTTTTTTCGTATACTGTGGCAGGTTTTATTGGACCACAAACATCTGTGTGAACTATAAACAAAGGTCGCTTGACGTATGTCTTATCTTTGTTTCCAAATGGTAAGCGGGTCATCTTGCCATTTATGCAAGGTTCACATAAATCATCATGTGGAACAACCGAATTGATAAGACGTAAGTCCTCAACCATTTGTTTTTTTTTTAATTATCAGAACTTATCTTTACTTATATGACCCAATCTTTGGTGCCATAAATTATAATTATTGTTTAAACCTAATTTACTACATGCATATGCAGTTTTTTGTTTTATCAATTAATAAGGTTACAAAAATTGAATGGTTTATAGAATCAGCAATCATTATTGGCTTACCCTCCTTGGTTACTATAATACCTTCCTTGTCAAAAGTTGTCGTCATTCCCTCTTGTCGCATCCATTCTAAAGAAATCAGGTTATTTGTGGCCTCTCTTGAATACAGTACGTTTTCAAATACACAATTGAAACCATAATTCGTCTTCGCTCGTAACTTTCTTTAATTTACAAAAAAAATAGAATTTTTTCAAAAAATTAGTGAATTTTCAAAAAATTTTGTAAATATTCGATAAAAATCGTAAATTTACTAAATTTAGTATATTATCGAAGAATTCGAGTATTCTCGATTTATTTTTGTAAATTCGCAAGAAAAATTGATAATTTACAATTTTTTTTTCGAAAATTTACAAAAATTAGTTGTAAATTTCCGAAAAATAGTTGTAAATTTACTACTTTTTTCGTAAAATCACAAAAAAAAATCGAGAATCCTCGAATTCTTCGATAATATACTAAATTCAGTAATTTTACGATTTTTATTGAATATTTACAAAATATTTTGAAAATTCACTAATTTTTCGAAAAAATTCTATTTTTTTTGTAAATTTAAGAAAGTTACTTTTAACAGTGTATATAACAATTATGAAGAAGATAATGAATTAACTTTAAGCGCTATATTAAATTTAAAAAGGTTAATGGATTTGGAAGAATTTTATTTAAACTTTTTTAATGATTTTTTACACCTCACTTTATCCATTATGTCTAAAAATTTAAATATTTTAACTTTGGATAATTCTCAAAATATTTGTGATTTAGATTTAATAAATATTTTTAAAATTAGAAAATTAAAAAAAATAACCATTATATACTTACAAAATATTACAGATAAGATTTTTAAAAATTTAGATTTTTTGGCAACATTTGAATGCATAAATTGCATTTAAATAACTGATGAAGGCATTGAAAAATTATTAAAAAAATGTTGTTTACTAAAATATATAAAAATTATAGATTGTAATAAAATCAAAAAAAAAATATTTAATATTTTAACAGAGACAATTTTGAATCGGGGTAAAAAAAATATTTTATATGCACAAATACAAAACAATAACATTTCAAGTTTAGATTCAAAAAAAATAAGTTGTGCTAATATTAAAATAATTGAATAATAACTTTTACAACAATACTTTAAATAAATATATGTTTGATTAGTGTTTTCATTACTATATTTTTTTTAATAAGATATAATTTTTTATTTAATTTTATAATTAAAATAATTATTTATTATAATAAAATTTATTCACTTTATAAAATGACTTATTAAAATATAATTAATTATTAAGATACATATGTATAATTTTTATATTGGCGATATATTTTTTATAACTGATACTTCGTTTATTGAAAATTTTTTTCTAAAAATTTGTTAAATAAAAAACATTAAATCACAGCAACATTTTTATTCTTTTGGAATACGGTACTTAACTTTTTTTTATGAAATACTGATATCTCAAATTATCATTTTTATTAGATAAAATAGACCATTATAAATATTTTGCTATTGTTGATGAGGAACCATAGTGCCAATCACTTGGCAGCGTTTTTTTTCGGGGCACTCTTGGAAAGTATGTACGCTCCTGAAGTAGTTAGTACTATATGCCGGGTGCCGTAATAAACGTATACGGCCCTGGATTTTTTGAACGCAGCTGAAGGGCGCGTAAGCTTTAAAAAAAACTTTCACTTATAGGCAGATGAGTCTTTTATCTCTTTTTAATTTCTAGCTTTGATTTTTTTTGCTTCTAAGCGGGTGCATGCAGGAAAATGACGAATTGTTTCTTCCTTTTTGTTTATATAATTCACTTTTACTTTATTTTTCCAAAAAATGACTTTTTTCAGCCATTTGCAATTTACACTGATTTTATGAGAAAACGCGTCATAGACAAAAAAACAAATTTTAATTAATAATTATTTAATGATATACGATCAATTTTTGTTATTTTTTTTTTTTTTATTTGCAAATATCTAGAATATTTTTTAAATACTCTGGATAAAATAGAATTTAATGATTTTCCTTTATATTTAAGATATTGCAAAAAATAGTCTGAAAAAGGGAGTACGTTTTTCTAATTGAAGAGTTTTACCTTATTTTCCAGCTATTTGAGATCCTGGATTTGGATTCAGCAACCCAAAAAACTATTACCGCATTTTTTTAACCTGTTTACCTATCTTTAAGCAATTATCGAATTATTTATTAAATTGAATCACAGAATTTAATTAAAAAATTGCTTCTAAATTTATTGGAAAAGTTTATAGAAAATAATCAATTTAAACTTCATAGTACATTGACCAATTTTTTAAATTTGCTTTCTGTTTAATATTTTCCTCTTGGGAATATTTTTGATTCTCATGCATTGGTATCTATACATTGGTACTATTTCCCCCGTTTACTTCTCCCCCCTGGTATATTTCCCCCCCGGACAGTTACCCCCGAGGATTTTTCACCCCTGGATAGTTCGACAACTATTTCCCCCCGGATATTTGCCCCCCAAAGTCTAGCTTATTCTAGGGGTAGGTGCGAGTACAGCATTTGGGGGTAGGTTATTAGTAATGGTTTCCTTAGTGGGGGCTTTGCCCCAATAACCCCACGAGGGGCTTCGCCTCCTCGACCCCCAAAGTATCATTAAAATACTAATTCCAATCATACAAAGTAATCTGAATTTTTAATTTTATTATTATTCTATAATTTTTAACTTTATAAATTTACATTAATTTAACTTCAAATTTTTATATAAAATTTAACTATTTTTTTTAAATTAAAGTATTAACTTCAGTTACATTTTCAGATTAAACAATTAAATAAATAATTAATAAATAAGTACAAAATCTTACTAGTACATTTTAAAAATTTAAACATTAAATAACATATCTTTGGAAACTTAAGACATATTGCTTGCTATTCTACGCAAATACCTAATAATTTTCTTTCTTTCGTAATTATTTACTATATATTTTATTTTTTGATTTTGGTTCCAGCGTTTACGTTTCTTCTCGGTTACTAATGCCCCTGCTTCTATTTGTTCCAGTTTCATTTCAGTAACAATAATACCCTGTTCCTCTCTTATAATATCAATAAACGCCCATAATGATATATGACTACCAGCAGCTCTATTGTTTAGACCATAATACCAACCTTCTACGTGGTTGTTGGTAGTAGCTCGATTGTTCTTGATTTGTTCATATACATTCCACAACTTAAAGTGGAACAAGGATTTGTGACGAACACTATGTGCATCTTTCTTACCTACCCAAGTATGTTCTATATAATTTAAATAGTATTCGACATAGACGTTGTCTTTAGCGTATTTGGTAGCTATTAATTTCCTGGAAATAATTAAAACAATTATATTTCAGTTATCATTAGTCACTAAAATAATAAAATAATACAAGTTTTCTTACTCATATGCATAAATTACATCAGCTTCCGGAACATAGGCAAGAGCACCAATCATTTTGATATGCTGGCAGAAATTTAAATTTTCTATATATTTATTTCTCATACCAAGACCTTGAAGATGATCCCATAGGCACTTTTTAAAATGAAAATAACAGCCGTTAACTTTCACATTTATAAATAACTTCTGAAATACGTTAATAAAGCCGATTTCAAAGTCTACAATTATATTACGTAGAATATTGTTGCCTAAATATTCAATGATTATTTTCAGCATCCTTTTATAAGTTGTCTTATTCTTGTTTGCTAACAAAGCATATATAAGAGGCAAAACTTTATCCTGATATTTACCATGGAAAGTATATAGTTGACAAAATAAATCCGGCACTATCTTAAACATCCCATCTGATTGCCAACTGGAACATTCTTGTAATTTGGCTAAATTATCAAGAGTTGTAAATATTATTATATCTTTTTCTTTTGTAGCATGCAATAAAAATAGGTTTCCTTTTATTGTTAATTTTAGCTGCTCAGGGGTCTGAATTTCCTCTCTTCTGGCTGGTAAGGGATCAATATGTGCTGCTTTACGTTGTACAGCTCGTGCTGCATGACTTATGTTTTATATTTTTGGTAATATTACTTGTACCGGTTTTAGAGCCTGGACTACATAACGCCTTACAACGTTGGTAACCGGTTCTGATGTTTTTTGCACTTTCTTACTAATTTTATTACGAAGTTTCCGTGTCTCAATATCGTTTGGATTTGGGCGATGGTTATGTTGCTTCGATGACATTTTCATAACATTGCCTAATAGGCTTTATATGTATGCTCTTTTATTAACCATAGGTTATATTTGTTGACCTCTTAGAACTTTTTCGTTATACGGAGGTCACCAAACAATTTGCACAAGCGGTCCAAACCGCATTTTTTGCTTTTATTCCCTCGGAAGTCGATATATATATTGAGATATATACCGCTTTTTCCTTTAATGGAAATAATTAGATAGGTTTGGAGACGTATGTGGACAAATTGTGTGGGAAGTGTAGCAACGACAATTCAATTATTTTTATTTTATGAAACCTACAGATGACAGTGAAGTCAGACAAATTATTAATAAGCTTGACAAAAATAAAGCTGGTCCAATTGATGGCATCAGCAATAAAGTAATTAAATGATTGCTTGAATATATAATAAAACCTTTGGTTTATATTTTTAATCTAGCTATTAGTGAAGGTGGCTTTCCTATGCTCTTTAAAAAAGCCATAATAATTCCTATTTACAAATCAGGCGATAAAAATTAACAACAAACTACAGACCCATTTCCCTTACCTCTAACATAGCAAAAATTTCCGATAAAATATTAAAAATTAGGTTGGTTAATTATGTAACAAAATTTAATTTAATATCAAATAGACAGTTTGGATTTCAAACAGGTATCTCTACAAACGATGCCATATGTTACAAATTATATTTATGAAAACCTAGATCAATCCTTGAAACCCCTGGCTATCTTTTTAGATTTGGCAAAGGTTTTTGACACTGTAAGTCATAGGATTTTGCTAGACAAATTGGAAGTCTTGGGAATTCGAGGATTGACCCACAAAATTTTAACGGATAGATCGCAATGTGTTAAGGTAAATGGGGTATGAAGTAAGGAAGATTTTGTTACTGTTGGTGTGCCATAAGGCAGTGTACTAGGTCCTATTTTATTTAATTTGTTTATTGATGGTCTATTGAGAACTAGTGACAATATTGTTTCTTTTGCTGACGATACTGTCATATTAGTACCAGGTGAAAATCGGAAAGCTACCCAGAGTAAAGCTAATACGATCTTAAATAATACTTATAACTGGTTTAATGAAAACTCCTTAACTTTAAATGTGCAAACATCTTGCTACATTACTTTTGCACTGAATTACAAAATGCTTCCTAAAACATTTGAATTATTTGTAATTGATAATAGCTCAGTAATAAAACTGTACAGAGTTTAATCTGATAAGTACTTAGGCATTCTTATGGTTCAATACATACGATGGGATAGACACATATCTGAGCAGCTAAAAAAAACAAGATTTATTATCTTTCTTTTTCACAAATTAAAATATATTTTAAACTATCATCAATTAAAAATAATGTATTTTGCCTCATTTCATTCTATTATGTCATATAGCATCTTGGGTTGGGGTGGAGCAACAAATATGGCAATAAAGGCTATGCCCGGATCTATATAGTGATTCGGCCCACGAAAGATATTTAAAAACTAATTGTATTAGGTCAAAGTACACCTGAAAAAAATAGGATCCTGAAGTTTTCAGACTCCCAGATGCCTTCAGCTCTGATTGGCAGCCTATTAATGACAAACAAAAAAGTAAATTTTTAACGAGTTTTTAGTCGTTTTTCTGATACTCCCGTGGTGAAACGATTCTGTCAAAGTGATCTTGCGACCTCTCATTCAAAAGGGTAAACGATATACTTTCAGATAAAATTACTTTTGACAGTGATTTTAGTGCATCCTTTTGATTGGTACACCATAAACCGCCCAAAATAAATTTTTTTTCTTCTTAAATTTCAACTTTGGCAGCGATTTAAAAAAAATTGAGAGATATGCCCATTTTATTTTTTTTTTGAACTAATGAAAAATAAAACAAATTTTCATTTGCGACCATCCGCGCTCAAAAATATTTGGGGCAACATGGTCAAATACTTAAAAAACTGAAATAACTTTTGTTTTTAATTTTGCGATTTTTCGAAAATGGACTCCGCACAAATGAATAGGAAATGGCCGTTCGATCAAATTAGGTAAATTTTTTGTATGTTTTAGATTTTATTATTCTGAAAAAATGTCTCCATGGACACAAAGCTACAAAGTCTTAATTTTTGCTGCTATGGAGCTTGAAAGCTCCATGGCTCTATTACACAGGCACACAAAAAAAAAATTCATGTACCAGAAGGTAGACCCCCTGGTATGGGGGTTTTTGGTGGTGTTAAAACCGAATATGGACAAAGAAATGCACAAAAATTATCCAATTTGCCCCCAGCGCCCCCATAAACCCCTAAAATAAGTGAAAAAATTTTTTTTTCTTGAAAAATGAAAATTGAACTATATACTCATGTTTTTTGGGACGCTTATTCCAAAAATGTATACAAAAAATGTTTTTCACCAACGTTTGGCCCTCTAGTCCACCCAAGTGCCCCCATACACCCCCCCCCCTAAACGAGTTAAAAATATTTTTATTAGGAACATCGATCTCACCAAGTTAAAAACATTTTTTATATTCATCTTTGGTTACATAGTCTCAAAAAACATAAGAATACACATTGATAATTAATTAAATGAAATTATTGGTCTTTACGAACATATGATGTTAATAATTTTTAATTTTTACAACTAAACGTGGTATATATTTAAATATTCAAAGTAGTAAATATCAAACATTTTTGTAGAAAATTATATCTAAATATTGTGTAATGATATTATAAACACAAATTAATTGAAAAAAAAGTGGTATTAATAAATATTTCTCAAATCCGGATGGGTGACCGTCTCGGATTCTCGTGTAGAGTTTGTACTGACGTTATATACGCTGTCTGGTGAGGATCGTGTTTTCGGCATAGTGTTTAAAAGAAAAATTGAATACTATGTAGAAAACATGTATCCAGCTGTTCTTGGCATAGGTTTTCTGCAGTTTTCCTATGTCACGGATATTGTCAATGAATAACTAATGAATAATTGGTTAATCATTGACAGTGTTCGGGTGAATACAAGTTCAGTTAACATCTTAAAGTCGGCTGCTCCGCAACTGCCCCAGCACAGGCTTAAGCCTTGGGATACCCTACGTCGGTATATGAGAAATTATTTTAAAAGTGCTACTTAATTTGAGCCTGGAATCGTAATTTTTTTTTTTGAGGGCAAATCGATATGACCCGTGTTTTCAGGTAGTTTAAACCTTTAGAAAACCGAAAAAAATCGTGAACAAGTAATCGGCGATAGGTGCCAAAAAGATTTTTTCACTTTTATGTCAAAAACCGTGTTTTTCGTATCTAAGCTACCCAAATTTTTAAAATTACTTTTTAGGTAAATAAAATATTAAAAAAAAGATACAAAAATCTGATTACCAGGGAAAAATCACTCCAGAAGAAAAAAAAACTTTTCTTTTTCCGATGAAATTTAGCCAAGTTATCGTCAATTTAAGATTTTGCTGAAATTCGTCTTAAAAAAGAATGAAATTTTATTGAAGAAAGCCTGTTTCTGAACTTTAAACATGCATTGCTCGCTTGATTTTCATCGTAAAATAATAATTTTTTTTTTTAAATCGATGTATTTTTCCCTGGCAATTCATTTCTTTATGAAAAAAATTATTTTTATGTACCAAATTTCAATTTTTAGGTCAAAAGCCTTTGAAAACTGTAAGTAGCCAAATTTACTTAACACAGTTTTCGACCTAAAAATTGAAATTTGGTACATAAAAATGATTTTTTTCATAAAGAAATGAATTGCCAGGGAAAAATACATCGATTTTAAAAAAAAAATTATTATTTTACGATGAATTTCAAGCGAGTAATGCATGTTAAAAGTTCAGAAACAGGCTTTTTTCAAAAAAATTTCATTCTTTTTTAAGACGAATTTGAGCAAAATCTTAAATTGACGATAACTTGGCTAAATTTCATCGGAAAAAGAAAAGTTTTTTTTTCTTCTGGAGTGATTTTTCCCTGGCGATCAGATTTTTGTATCTTTTTTTTAATATTTTATTTACCTAAAAAGTTATTTTAAAAATTTGGGTAGCTCAGATACGAAAAACACGGTTTTTGACATAAAAGTGAAAAAATCTTTTTGGCACCTATCGCCGATTTCTTGTTCACGATTTTTTTCGGTTTTCTAAAGGTTCAAACTACCTGAAAACACGGGTCATATTGATGTGCCCTGAAAAAAAAAAATTACGATTCCAGGCTCAAATTAAGTAGCACTTTTAAAATAATTGCTCATATGTCAGTTCAAAAAAAAAAAAAAAATGCCAGAGTGAATCGAAAAATGCCCTTTTGTTCGATTTGAGAAATATTTATTAATACCACTTTTTTTCAATTAATTTGTGTTTATAATATCATTACACAATATTTAGATGCAAAAAATTATTGAAAATTGATAAAAAAAATTTTCAATAATTTTCTACAAAAATGTTTGATATTTAATACTTTGAGTATTTAAATGTATGCCACGTTTAGTAGTAAAAATTAAAAATTAACATCATTTGTTCGTAAAGACCAATAATTTCATTTAATTAATTATCAAAATATGACGAACGATAAAAAATTAAAATTTATAACACACATTGAGTTTGAATTTTCCTAATAAAAATATTTTTAACCCGTTCGGGGTAAACTTTAATCCTTGGTTAAACACATTTTTTATATTCATCTTTGGTATCAGCGTCTCAAAAAACATAAAATCACACATTGAGATTTAGTTTTTGTAATAAAAATTTTTATATCTCGTTTTGGGTGGGTGGCGCTGGGGGAAAATTAGATAATTTTATTGCATTTCTTTAGCCAAATTCGGTTTTAGCACCACCATAAACCCCCATACCAGGGGGTCTACCCTCTGGTACATGATTTTTTTTTGCATGCCTGTGGAATAGAGCTATGGAGCTATCAAGCTCCGTAGCAGCCAAAATTGAGACTTTGGAGCTTTGTGTCCATGGAGACATTTTTTCAGAATAATAAAATCTAAAACATACAAAATATTCACCTAATTTGATCGAACGGCCATTTCCTATTCATTTGTGCGGGGTCCATTTTCGAAAAATCGCAAAATTAAAAACAAAAGTTATTTCAGTCTTTTAAGTAATTTAAGTAATTTTCACCATGTTGCCCCAAATGTTTTTGAGCCTGGATGGTCGCAAATGAAAATTTGTTTTATTTTTCATTAGTTAATGGGCATATCCCTCATTTTTTTTTAAATCGCTGCCAAAGTTAAAATTTAAGAAAAAAAAAAATTTATTTTCAACGGTTTATGGTCTACCAATCAAAAGGATGCACTAAAATCACTTTAAAAAGTAATTTTATTTGAAAGTATATCGTCTAACCTTTTGAATGAGAGGTCGCAAGATCATTTTGACAGAATCGTCTTACCACGGGAGTATCAGAAAGACGACTAAAAATTCGTTAAAAATTTAGTTTTTTTTTTGTCATTAATAGGCTGCCAATCAGAGCTGAAGGCATCTGGGAGTCTGAAAACTTCAGGATCCTATTTTGTCAGGTGTACTTTGACCTAATACAATTAGTTTTTAAATATCTTTCGTGGGCCGATTCACTATATAGATCCGGGCATAGCCTTTAGTTCAAAGACTACAAGATAGATTAATTAAGATATTAAATTTATTAAAAGCTTCTAAGAATAATTATAATGACACAATACTAAATGTAAGGCAAACATATTATTACTTTACTATTAAAAAAAAAAAAAAAAACCGGCTCGGTAGCGCAGAGGTAACGCGCTCGCTTTGTAATATAGCAAAATATTATGAAGTGGGTTCGAATACAGAGCAGTGACAACTTTTTTTTCTGAAAATAAATATTTAATAAAATAAATATTTGTTTTAAGAAGGGAGAGTAGAGCTAGCTGCCGAGTCGCAGGGGGCAAGACGAAATGGAAAGTGCCATTTGCTTGCCTCCGTATGTCATGCATAGAGGGCGTTTTTCCAAGGTTTTTCGCGCCTCTTTTAAAGCGATTGTTGTGAATAACAACTCTGCGCTTTAAAGACGGAATTGTCAGCATGGCTCCTATTAAAAAGTCGGACCTTGGACCGCATTTGGCCATCCCAAACCCTAGTAAAGGCTATGAATAGATAAAGTTTGAAATGATTGTTAAAGTTCCACCTATCCTAAACATCCCTTCTAATCCCACAGTTTCACCACAATTTGTCCATACGTCTCCAAACCTATCTAATTATTTCCATCAAAGGAAAAAGCGGTATATACCTCAATATATATATCGACTTCCGAGGGAATAAAAGCAAAAAATGCGGTTTGGACCGCTTGTGCAAATAACTGTTGGTGACCTCCGTATAACGTAAGGTTCTAAGAGGTTAAATAAAGCACATACATACATACATATTAAAAAAAAAAAATTTAATTTGAATGCATCATATCTAGATAAATATAAAGATACTAATAAAAGATATCATCAGTTTGGAAATACCTAAAAAAATAAAATATATTGGTCAAAGGAGTCAAATAGCAATTCTAGTCAATTAAATTCTAATAAACATAGCTGAAGTTGGTTACATCACAGTATACATATACATAAATTAAAAAAATGGCTGTCAAATGGTGTAATAATTTAAAGAAGTAATCCACTATTTTCAATTTAATTAAATGCATTAACTTCAATACCTATAAAAAAAGCAATAACACAAATATGAAAATTATAACATGATCTATTAGAGTGATTCTTAGTAAATTCAGCAAAAGTTTCCAGGTTGGGTCGCTTAAACCGGCTAAAAAGTTTTTTTTTGCCAATTATCTATCCAAAATGGACTATGCCCCCAAATTTCAGCCCTTAATATTGAAAACTAAGCCCAGGGCGAATTTTTGAGAAAAAAAAACACGTTTTCATCATTCTTCGGCTTAATTATTCTCATTTTTTTTCAGTTTTTTAAATTTTCCCGCTATAAATGACTCCGAATGATTTAAATAAGGGAAAATGCGGATTTCCAGGGAAATTTTACATGCTTTCTTTATATAAATATTTTTTAGGCTTTAATGTAAACGAGCTCACACCAAATGCCTCAAATACAAAAGTCGGATTTTCATCATTTTCAACAGTTTTTCTGAATTTTCCCGCACTAAATGACCTCGTACGAGTCAAATAAGTTTAGATTTGAAATCTCCAGGAAATTTCATCACGCCTAGCTTGAAAGATCGGATTATGCAAACTTCGGGCACTTGGGATTTTACAGCGGAAAATTAATGTTCAACCTATAAGGAGATAATACTTTCTTGGTTTTAAATGTTTCACCTCTTGGGAGTTATTTGATAAAACGTATCTCTCGGGGCAGCTAAAAATGAGCAAAAATTTTTCCTGTTCGGATCGGGCTGAAATTTTAGGAAAGGTTGCTTATTTGGTCCCCAAAAACATGGTCAAACCCGTTTTTCAAAATCAGTCATCCTCTTAGAGGTATTTATCAATATGTCTCCCATTTAAAATACATGAGAATACCCATTTTGTAGCGGTTTTTCTGATTTTGCTTCACAATTTTAGTTTGACTAAGCACCAAACCATCTAGAAAAGTTTTTTTTAACATTCATTCACATGCCTGCTTCATTATATAGAGGATTGGTGTTCGGCCAACGTGGCCAGACGCCTCTATGTCTGAAAAAATCGTGTTTAAAATTGAAAAAATAACGTTTTTTAAAAATTGCGTATATTTAATTATTTATATGTAAATAATTTATTTAAAATTAATGTTAAAAAAACTTTTCTCGTTGTTTGGTGCTTGGTCAAACTAAAATTGGGGAGCAAAATAAGAAAAACTGCTACTAAATGTCTTTTCCCATGTATTTTAAATGGGAGACATATTGATAAATATATCGAAGAGGATAACTGATTTTGAAAAACAGGTTTCAACATGTTTTTGGGGACCATAAAAGCAACCTTTCCTGAAAATTTCAGCCCGATCTGAGCAGAAAAATTTTTTGCTCATTTTCAGATGCCCCGAGAGACACGTTTTATTAAATAACTCTCAAGAAGCTAGGTGAAACATTTAAATCCAAGAAAGTATTATCTCCTTATAGGTTGTACATTCATTTTCCGCTATAAAATCCCAAGTTCCCGACGTTTGCATAATCCGATCTTTCAAGCCAGGCATGTCGTATAACTTCTATACTATAAAAATCTTTAGGCTTTAGTATAAGCGAGTTCATAGCAATGGATTTAAAAAATTCTGATTTTCCTTGTTATTTTACATTTTTTTGTATTGGTGCGGTTACTCTAACAAACATAACCAGTTATAGCACTACTCTCTGACTCAGGAATTTTCAACATTACCTGGGGGTTTTCGAGGTTAAGAAACAGTATATTACGACCCATGGCCAGAAAAATAAAGAATGGCCCAAATTACACGTAAACTTCCTTAAACCTTCCGAGGCGAAGCCGAGGATGGTAAACTGCGATTTGGGGCATTCATTTTTTATGGCCCAGGGTCATATACAATTTTTCTGCATCAGTGGCGAGAAAACACGTCTTTGCCGGCCGGAAAATACGTGCTTTCTGGCCGCTGACCAGAAAATCTTTTTTATGAATGAAAATTTTAATTTTTTCGCCCAAGAATTTTTTCCAATTTTCCAAGATGGCAGATTAAAAAACATAATAAGCTTTTTACATTGCCTAGAGGTTTTTGTGGTCGTTAAAACGTTTTTATTAATGAAATTTTTCATCATTTGACCCAGAATATTTTCAGATTTTCCAATATAGCGGAACGAAAAACATGAAGAGGAACTTTCTATATTTCCTGGGGATTTTCGAGCTTAAGAAAAACGTTTTAAATTATGAAAATATTTTTATCCTAGCATATTTAATTCATAAAAACGTTTGTCTCAACCTAGAAAACCCCTAGGTAATATAGATATTTCTACTTTTCATGTTTTTTGTTCCATAATATTGGAAAATCGGAAAATGTGCTAGTGTAAAAAAATAAAAGTTTTGATCAATGAAAACTTTTTTCTCATCCTCAAAAACCCCCAGGCAATGTAAAAAACTTATTCTGAAATGTTTTTTGGTCCACCATATTTGAAAACCAAAAATATGCAAGGGCAAAAAAATTACAATTTTTATTTATAAAAACGATTTTCTCAACTTGGAAAACCCTCAGGTAATGTAGAAAGTTTCTATTTTCATGTTTGTTGGTCCACCATATTGGAAAATTGGAATATTGTTTTGAATGAAAAATTAAAAATTACGTCTCCAGGATATCAGCAGTTTATTTTCAACTCTAAAGTATTCCAGGAGATGACAAAAATTTCATGGAGTTAACTCACTGCCCTAGTCAGTTCACTCTTTAAGGCGTGTTAACTCTCTAATTTAGGAACTTAACTCCCTGATTTAGGGAGTTATGACTCTCTGAGCCAGAGAGTAATACTACTGGTTATATTTGTTAGAGTAACTGCACAAATACAAAAAAATGTAAAAAAACAAGGAAAATCAGAATTTTTTAAATCCAGTGCAATTAACTGTTTATACTAAAGTCTAAAGATTTTCATAGTATAGGAGTTATATGAAATTTCCTGGGCAATTCAAATCTTAACTTATTTGATTCGTACGAGATCATTTAGTGCGGGAAAATTCAGAAAAACTGTTAAAAATGATGAAAACCCGACTTTTGTATTTGAGGCATTTGGTGTGAACTCGTTTACATTAAAGCCTAAAAAATATTTAAATAAAGAAAGCATGTAAAATTTCCCTGGAAATCCGAATTTTCCCTTATTTAAATCATTCAGAGTCATTTAGAGCGGAAACATTCAAAAAACTGAAAAAAATGAGAAAAATTGAGGAAAATTTACGATTTTTCGATTAATTTAGGGTCTAGGAAGTTCGATCGCATCTAATTTGATATGGCATCCGAATATATATATAAAAACACGCTTTTTCTGAGAAGCTTAATAAAAAACTCGGATATACAATTTTTCTGTAGCTTCCGTAAGATACCCTGTGAATTTATCGATTTTCCAGCTCCCCGTGTAGGAATTTTCAAAAACTAATGGCAGGACTGGATTCCTAAGGAAATTTTATTATTTTATTATTTCAACCAATTTTATTATTTCAACCAAACATACTTTGGAGTACATTCTGAGACTCGAAAATCCAAACTGTATACACTTCACAAATATTGACCCATTAATAAGAATCAAGAAAAGAAAATGATACTCACAAAAAATACAGCAGAATACCTAAACTCCTGAAATAAATTAAAAAGAAGCCCATCCATATATTTCAATTTTTTTTTCTTTAGGGAAAAAACTTCACAATTTGTAAAATAATTCTACTTGATGATTATTTTTTAAAAATTTATCTTTTTACCCGGAAGTTCTGCAAAAATAACCTAAAAATCCGAAAAAAAAAGTTTCTTCCAAAATTTCACTCATAAAAATTTTTTTTTTTAAATTCTTTTTGTAAATGCTGGTGTATTATATTTAAAAAATTTCTAGATAAAAAGATTTTTAGTTATTATTATTTTTTAAGAATTACAAACGAGTAATAAAAAATTATTAATTTTCATATATAGAGCTTGGACCTAATAACGCTCTGAGTTATAACATTCAACTCGCATTGCAATAAATATATATATTAGACAGTGTCTTATTTTTTAAAAATAGATATTTTTTGGCTCCCCCCATTTTTTTCAAATATTTTGGTCATAAAAAACCCCCAGCTCTAAGGATTTTGATTTTCGATTTTTTTAACCCGTGCCACCGAGCACTTGAAGTTTCCCATTTAAATAACATGGGAATTTTGGGTTTTTAGCTATACAAATCTTTACAAAATCCAAAAAGCTTTTTTAAAAGCTAATTTTTACTGAAAACATACTTTTATATGTTGTAAAGACATGCAAAAAGCCCTGCTCATTCATTCCAAAGGGAATTTTGGGGCTAGAAACGCAAATTTACATGTTAACTCGCTTATTTTTCGGTCTAAAATAAAAATTTTTTTTTTTAAATTGTCGAATTTTTTCCTGGCTATTCGAATATTGAATAAGAAAAATTTTTTGATTGACCCCTTAACCACTTATTGGCCAATATTGGTCCAATTTTTACACATTTTAACCAACTCATTGAGGAACCAAAATTTAGCAAAAACTTGGAGAAAAAAATTTTAAAGCTATACCGATAAGTTAATTTATTTTAAGGCTTTAACGATGATTAACCGAACAAATGAAATCAATCTTTGATTTATTTAACTCAACACTGATAGGTGTACGAATTAATCGTCTCTTTTTTTTTTTATTTTTTATTAAACCCAACATGTAGTATTAAGTTAACGATTTTTTCAAATAATTATATCAAATATTAATTTTTTAAAAATTTTAATTTTCAAGATATTAAATTTTTAATTTATAGAAAGATGTTAGATTGAACTGCTGATCTTAAAAAAAGCAGAAAAAATTTTTTATTTGAGATAAAAAAACGGGCCCTGGGAGGGATTTGAACCCACGATCTCCAGTTCTGTACACTGGTGTTTTAACCAACTAGACTACCAGGGTACCACAGATTCTCAGCCTCCAGGAACGCTTTGTTATCTCAAATACAGCTGTTACGCATCCAAGCTGAATTTATAATTATTATTTATGAATTTAACGTTCAAATTGATGAAATTAATTTATTTTAAGGCTTTAACGATGATTAACCGAACAAATGAAATCAATCTTTGATTTATTTAACTCAACACTGATAGGTGTACGAATTAATCATCTCTTTTTTTTTTTATTTTTTATTAAACCTAAGATATAGTAGAGTGATTCTTAGTGAATTCAGCAAAAGTTTCCAGGTCGGGTCGCTGAAACCGGCTAAAAACTTTTTTTTTTCAATTTACCTATCCAAAATAGACTATGTCCTCAAATTTTAGCCCTTAATATTGAAAACTAAGCCCAGGGCGAATTTTTGAAAAAAAAAGACGTTTTCATCTTTCCTCAGCCACCCATTCTTCTTTTATGTGCCATTCCTTCTGGAAATCATTAAAAATAATGAAAAAAAAGGTACTATAGTAAAATTTCCTCAGGAATCCAGTCATGCCATTAGGTCATCCAACGCAATTTTCTCCTGTATTGGGTGATTTGCTTATGTCTACCTATGCCATATATCTAATGCAGGAGTTGGCAAGTCCTTGAAGTTGGGCTACTAGTTCTTTGGAGATATCAGAGTACATATTACGCCCGAAACGAGGTAATGGCCGGTTCCGCGGAATGAGGCAGTCATCAACCGGTTTAATGAAATTATGAATAAAATTTGTCAAGTCAAACAAATTTTTTATCTTATAATTAATCAGTATCATTTAAAATTGTATTTTAAATGTAAAAGAAATTGAGCAAAAATTTTTTTTTTCGATGTATCAATTTACTTAATTTGATGCCCCGTTCCGTGGAACCGGCCGGTTTGATGTCGCATTCGTGGAACCGGCCGGTTTACTGTCCGATTCCGTGGAACCGGTCGTTACCTCGTTTCGGGCGTAGCATATATAACATTACAATAATCTAAATATGGAATGGCAAGGGCTTCAACTAGTCTCTTGGGAAGAAGTTGAGAGATGCAAGGTCTGATGATCTTAAGACAGTAGAGAACTCTATTGGCTTTCTTAGTTACTTGGAAAATAAATAACATACTGAAAATAGTAAAAAAATAATTACCTACACTTATTCTATTAAAATTTATTTTAAAGTAGCTGTATTCTAAATTATCAACAGCTTATAATATTTAAAAGAAGTACGGTAATTTTTTTTCATATACTATTACAAATTTTTGTAAAATCACATTTTGAAAAAAAATATTAATAAAATTTTTTTTTATTTATTATCTTAATTATTTTTATACTTATAGAATTTCTATAATTACTAATCACATATATTTTTTTATTATTTTAATTTAAAGTAAACATCCTGGATATTAAGATTAAATTTTATTCTATAAACTTTTTATTTATTTTTTTTTTTTATTTTATTTGCCGCGACTCAGCCTGGAACTCTCGAACTTCAACTTATCAGCTTCACAACATACCATTATGCTAAAGAAAGTTTGACAATATATTTTTAAATTGCGGGTGTCATGCTTCGTTTGATTTATCATATGTTTTTTTTTCGTAAATTTTAATATTATTTTTTAAAGCATTTGATTTATTATAAACTAAAAATAATCTAATTATTATTTAAAAATAAAAAAAATAAAATTATTACCTCTCGCGAATTAAAATCCATTGATCGTGAAAAATGAATGCGATTTTGCCTCGGTAGGTAATTTAAGTGCAATTTGAGCAATTTTTTATTTTTCTGGCCAAGATTCATATTATACTTAAGAATTTTATTGCATTGATAGCCCATTTTTCATAGTAAAATTATGGAAAAAAAATTATATTTATATATCGACCATTACTGGGCATAAAATTTTTTTGTATTTAAAATTTTGATTTTGAAAGAACTAAGTGCGGGAATTTGATTTCTCATCTCTTTTTTAATTTGAGTATAAGGCTTGTAAGTTTGCGAAATCTTTAGGGAATCACAAAGAAATTTTATTTTTTAATAACATTTGTGATTTCGCAAGCGCTTTGTATTTAAACAAAACAAATTTTTTTAAAATCACAAAAAATTTTGTAATTATACAAAATCTATAGGAAATCACAAAAAAATTGTATTTTTCAATAACATTTATGATTTTACAAGCGCTTTGTATTTTTACAAAACTTATACTATGTAAATTTTTTTTAAATCACAAAAAATTTTTACAGTGTGATCATTCAAATATTTTATTAAAATCTTTATTTTAGCTAACAAAGTTAGTCAAAATTAGCTAAAAAAAGGGGGCGGGCATTATTTCTTCCTTCTAATAAATTTGTGAATTAATTTTTTGTCTTTTTTGGGTAATTTTGCCGATAGTATATTCATTTTAAAGCCCTAAAAATTGAAAACCCCAATAAAAATAATTTACGTGTAATCTGGGGCATTTTTTACTTTTGCGGACTTGGATAGTAAATACTATTTACTATTTATAAAAATCTGGTGAAAACGTATTGACGTTTATATTGACGACTTGGATTGCCAAGACCTAAAATAAGAAATTTATAAATAATTTGGATAGTCCATTCAACCAGGACCTGAGCATATGTAATTTTTTTTTTTTTAATAACTATTTTACCTGTCACTAAATTCTTGAACAATATTTTTATTGTATAAAGATTTAAACATAAAGAAATTTAAAGATAGTTTATATCATTTCAACTTTTAAAAGTGCTGTGAAGTTTTTTTTAAAACATTGGAGAAATATTTACGTAGCATTATAAAAAAAACTGTTCATATACAAACATATACTTATATATTTTCATGCATAATGATTACAAAATGTGAACATACCTACAATTGATCTGATATAAATTTATTTTCACTTTTCACTTAAAAAATTAAACAAGAAAATTTTTGGATGTACGGTTCAAAACTTGTATTTTAAATAAAAATTATTGGGTCATAAGGCATAGAATAATATTTTAATGAGCTGCAACATAAATAAAGCTTCATTAACGCTACATTATGCATAAATGTAAATATAGCGTTTAATATTTTTTTAAAATTACTAAAGACTTGCTAAAATAATAATAGAGATTTCTCAAGCACGGAACAATTTGTAATATATTTAAAATGATTACTTCATTATCAAAATAAATTATTGGTAATAAGCCTTATTAATAAAAAATTAAATATTTCTTAATTATTAAAAATTTTTTTTTTAAGCTTACCGAAATGTTGAGCAATTTTTATATTCCTTGAATATTAAAAAAATTAGTGAAAAAGGTATGGCTTACTGAAATTTCATCTCTGCTGTGCAAACACTCGCGTGATTTTAATTCAATGATGGGCACACTCATTAAACATTAACAGGTCATTCTAACCATGAAATAAAAATTTAGTATTTTAATTTATAATTTATGTTTATTTTTATATATGAAAACATATCAAAATATACACACAAAAAAATTGCTAAATAAGTACACTCGTATCTAAAAATGTTTCTATCAAATGTAATTCACAATAATGTCTGAAAATAGTTTTGCATACAACAAGCTTGAATGTTTACCATTTCGAGGTAAGTTAAACAAAGGATGCAGGTACATGAATGAGAAAGAAAAAGATAATAAGCAGCTACCTTTGCTGCTGCGTCGAAGGCCAGATGTTTTGAGACATAACTTGCATTTATTCTAAGAAGAGTCAAAGTATTTCTGCTCTTGCGCTTTGAAGTAAATTTATTCTATATAAGAGATGCTATAGTGCTTTTCTTTAAGACCATAAATATTGAGATACAATATTGTTAAAATTAAAGATATACGCACTAAAAGAATTTACTTTAATAAATACATTTTGTAACCATTTTTATAAAACAAATAGTTTCTGTAATGATTAATGGTTGCATAAAATATAAAATTAATACACAGAGGTATGAAAGCTAACCAGAGTCAAGAAACATATACTAAAAGTAATCAAGAGCATGCGCATACCAGTAGAAAAGCTTTATTGGTTGATATTTATTCAGGACAGACTATATGATTATATTCTGAGATTTTCTAAAAAATAAACCTAGTTTCAATGATAGAGCGCATGCTTCAGTTAATTTTAAATTTCTTAAAAATTTTAATTTTATTAAGTATGAAATAATATGATTAAAAATATATGAATAAATCTACAGAAATAAATGTATATGGATGGTTTTTATTTTTTTCGCAAAAGCTGGTTTTTGCGAAGGCAAAAAAGATTTGTTTTAAGCTCTAAAAAAACGCGATATTTAAATAATTAATATAGCAGGCACGCATCCAAAAAATTTTTTCGGGAGGGGCCGAAAAATTTTGGAGGGGGTCAGAACCTAATAATATTAAAATTGATGGTTTACATTTCTTAAATATTAATCAAAATTTAATTTTTTTCTTATTTTAAATTGCTTATAAGTAATAATTTTTACTAAAAAATTTTGAAATTTTGAAATGAAGGTAAAAAATATTGCTATTTTGTGAAAAATTTATGGTCTCTGGGTACGTGCCTGATATAGTCCGTTAGAAATAAAAAAAGCGATTTTCGCGTAGTATAACGTTTTAATGAAACTGTACTTTATAGAAAATATACATTAAGGGTGCTGAATAAGAAAATCAAGATTCAGCAATTTAAAAGAGGGTAGAATGTATCTAAAAATGTACTTTTATGCAAAAGAACTGCGTTTGTATATGGATTTTTTATTTCTTAAATCACTACTGGAAACAAAGTTATTTTAAAATGCGTTATACAGACTTTGAAAAATTAAAAAAATGAAAATTTTAAAGTAAATAATAATAGTAGCCACTGAATATGAGTGCTGGAAAATCATAAAAAAATTGTCCAAAGCAGTTCGTAAACACTTTTTGGGAGTAAAAAAAGAATGCCCCATTTCGCAGTTTACCATCCGAGGTACACTGAAATAAATTATAGGCCTGACGTCTAGAATTTCACAGGCCGAAGGCATCGACTCTAAGTCTAGGGGCAGTGTCTTGTTTAATCAATACTTAATGCAGAGGAATGAACGCGCGTTTTGACTGAATTAGAAGCACAGTGTCCGCGTCTCTACCGAACTCGGGAAACTCGCGTCCGCAACGAGGCCCAATTAACATATGTTTGTCACATGTCAGAGCGAACGCGCGTTTCGCGAGTTCTTAGAGAGGCTCTGGGCCGAGTTTCTTTATGAAGGTGCATTGAGAGTTTATTATAAGGGGCTATTTCCACGTTTTCGTAACTCGCTTGACGTCTGCATATCGATTCTAGGCGTCAGGCCTATAATTTTTTTTCAGTGTAGGTTTGGCATCACCTTTAATAGTGATAAGAAGCGATCTGGGCCATTCTATTTTTTTGCTCACTTGATTAAAAATATATTATTTTTTTATTAATATATATTATAATTTTTTTGTTGAATATGTATTGGTTTAATGGGCAATTTGACCCCGGATATCCAATAGTGTTGGAGAATAATTTTTTTGTTGAATTTTTAGTCAGGATAAAGTAATCCCTCAGAAGGAGGGGTGACAATTATTTTATAATTCGAATTTCACTTTAACCTAACCGCCTGAATTCCTCTTTGGAACAAGGGTATTTAGCCCTTGAACGGCAGAGTCTTACAAGAATAGCGAGGTTGTACCTCTAATATAGTTTGACACACTTCAGTGTTCTGAAGCTGATGAATGTTTGGGATTCCTTAGCATAAATAACAAAACATTAATTTATTATATCAACGTAAACATTTATTGAGTGTGCTTTTTAAATACAAAGAGGTTCACTCTTACGAGCTTGCTCTTCGAGGAATCCCAAACAAATGTTGCGTGATGTAGGTGTGCTCTTTCTTATATACCTTTTTGCGAATCACTCACATTTGTTTGAGATTATTACATAAATGATTGTTCTAGAAGTTTCTGGAAGGATTTTTGCTTTTGGCGCTAATTCCTTCTTTTTAGTTTTTAATTAATTTCTAATTGTTTTAATTATTTTTTATATATTATATTTTATGCATTGATCATTCTTTTATTTATTACTAATTTCTATTTACAACTTAATTTAATAAATAACCCTTTTTTATTAATAAAATATACTTTGACCGTTACGTCTATTTTTGATTATCTTAATTATTTTATTAAATACTTTTAATTATTATACATTTTATAGATAATAAGAAAGGGGTATTTAATTATAATACTTATAATCTAATTATTTTATTCTAATATATCTAAAAATGACTATTTTACAATTATATACATATATACATAATAATTGAATGCTAAAAAGCTATTCAATTATATTTATTTCATCTAATTAGGTTTTTTAATAAATTAATTAATTATTTAATTGGTTTTGATAATTTATTTTTATTTGATAATGTTAATTTATTGCCTGGGAACTGCTGCCACCTACATAATTTATTTAAATATATGAATATTAAAAGTACCAGCGTTTCTTAGACAGTATCACAGTATATTTAAGGAAGTATATGAACTCCTATCCCACTGCTATATTTTAATGATGTAGATATTATATGCTACCTCAGCTCTAAGCACCAGAGGTCTCTACTAACCCTAACCTACGTCTGGGTGAGTCACATGGGCATTTATATTAGTGTGTAAGTGACTGGCATGCGTTCTATTCATTTTTTTAAGTATTTGTTGAACACGAAAATCTAACACAGTATTTTTAACACATGAAATTAAATACATGAATTGAGACAACATGAATATTAACACAAAGTTTTGAGTTTAAAAATGATTTTGCAGAATTTATGTGTCAAATTTAACGTATTAAAAACACTGTGTTC
The DNA here is from genome assembly GCA_022575985.1 of Anagrus nilaparvatae. Classification (NCBI taxonomy): domain Eukaryota; kingdom Metazoa; phylum Arthropoda; class Insecta; order Hymenoptera; family Mymaridae; genus Anagrus; species Anagrus nilaparvatae. The sequence goes on from JAKSXM010000007.1 coordinate 34,801,214, forward strand.
AATTTTATTTGTGCTAAATTTTTTGGGTTCAATAAAACATGCTTAAAAAAAGTTTTCTAATTTTGATGTTGAATTTTTTGGTATTAAAAAAATTTTGTGCCCAAAACTACGGTTATTTCAATATATATATTTCTATTTATATTTAGATAAAATAAATATTTTGACGTTTTCTTAATTATTTTAAATATATTGCTTTATTAATTGTCAGTGCGTTAAATTAATATACATACAAGCATATTTTTTGATTTTGTATTTCATATATCGCGCCTGGGTTATAAACATTAGCGCCTCTCAGTGCTTGTTTTTTAATCGGCATATAATATCGACATCTGAAATCTCCGAGTTCATATACTTCCTTACATAGACTGTGGACAGTATCATGACCGGCACCTGTCATGATACCTGTATATAGTTTTACCGCGCAGTTTCTTTCTCTCTCTTGCATTATCTTTAGCGCATATATGCTTGTGTTTACATTTATATGTTATTTGCTATGGCTTTAGCGCATATATGCGTGTGTATTGTTTTTATCATAATCGAAAGGGGGTTTTATTCTATGCATTTGTGCAATGGTGAGGGTACCATACATTTGGTATGTTACAATAAGTATTTAATTAAATAGAAAATTTACTTATTTAAAAATTTAGTAAAATCTTTTTATGAGAATTAGAATGATACTTATCCTCGGGAGTAGTTTATAGCTAGTTTGCATCTTCTTACCTTATTAAGTGTAACCCATCCCTTTAAGATTAAAAACTTTTTAGGCATGATCACCCTATGTATCTATTACACCCCAAATGTGTAATTAACCATTTCATGAATTGGTCAGAAATTTTTTTACACGATTTGGTCAGTAATTTTAGAATGAATATTTACATTTAAAATAAATAGCACTATTTTTCTCAGACTTGCTAATTCAAATATATTTTTTCATTATATCATATTTTATTTAAAAAAAATTCTTAATTTTCCAGTTTCTATTTATTCAACAAGGTACCATAATCATCAGTTTATATGGTACCTACTACTCCAGTCAATTTACAGAGGAAGGTTGCATAACTCCTGCTCAACACCAGATTTGGTTTAGAACAGGTTTTTAAGGTCGCTGAAACCAAATTTCGGAAAATCGCCCATGGGAAATGAGCGCATGACTCTTAAATTATCAAAAAATACCCCTTTGCGATAGTATAGGTTATTTTCTAGGTATTTTGGGCTGCTGAATCCAAATTTGAGCTCATTTTTTATCAAAAATGCGCAATTAACCCTTAAATTAGCTAAAACCACCCTGGAAGGGGTTTTTTAATAAATTTTTACTATAAACCTTAATAAACCTCTAACGCTACGTTAAAAATAGTCAATTTTTTATCGATTAAATATTTTTAATCACTGGGATTAATTTATATATAATTCGAAAGTGAAAAATTGTAGTAAAAACACTTTAAACCCTATTCAAGGGTGGTTTTTGCTAATGTAAATATGGATTGCGTAGTTTCAAAAAAAAAATTTGATAAAAAATAACCTGAAATTTGAATCTTTAACATTTGTTTAATTTTCTTAGAAAAATAAATATTCATTTCGCAACCTCTTGCTCGAAAGTTGAGACAAAGGTATTCTTAACTTAGATCGAAGTATACTTCAAATTATTTTAAAGATTAAAAATGCATATAAATAAATATATAGTTTAAGATTATTTTTTTAAAAACATTTTTTAATGTTGTTCGCCAATTTTTTATAATATCTATGGTTTCTTTCATTTTTCACTTGATCACAACATTGTATTATTTTTTTATTAAATTCAATAAAACATCCTTACTATTTTAAAAATTGATATAATTTATATTAACAAATGTAATAAAAATAAATAATTAACAAAAAAACAGTGAATGCAGTTGTATGCGCACGTTATTGAGAATATTATTATGTATGCTAAATATTATATTTATTTAATTTTAATTATTGACCAAATCGCATAAAAAAATTCAATATTTCCGAGCATTTCATAAAATGGTCAATTGCATGTTTGAAGTGTAACAAATCCAATACATATAATATATATTGGTATTGGTATTTGTTTAACCGGTTTAACCATTTGTTGAACAGAGTCCTCTATGGGTTAAGATTTATTAAATCCTGCACATCTCAGTTACTTAAGCGCAGGTTAGTTGAGTCCTTAGTTATCCCTCACCTTGATTACTGCATAGTAGTCTATGCTGACATCTCATTAGAACTACGTGAAAAACTTCAAAGGCTAGCTAATCTAGGTATTCGATATATTTTTGGACTAAGACGTGACGAGCACATAACACCATACAGGAAAAAGCTTAAATGGCTCATTAATAACACATGACGTGACTTTTTTGCTGCCCTAATAACACAGCTGCACAAAAAAAAAAAGTTCTGATCCTGTAACTAGACCTACCTACAGATAAGTTTTTCGATGTCCTAAAACCGAATCTGAAGTCAGAATTTAGCATACACCCTCAGATTTTGCCCCAGCTACCCCCAGCCACCCTCTAAACCGCCCAAAAATCAAATATTTTACTATGTCCAAAAGTTAAAAATAAAAGTACCTTATTTACGTATTTTTATCTTCTAAAAACGAATTTCAAGTCAGAATTTACCTATAACCCATAGTTTTTGTCCCAACTACCCTAGTTACCCTCTAAAACCTGCCAGAGAAAAGTGAATTAATCCCTTTAAAGTATTACAGCGATATCAGGATGATGCTAAGAACTAGATGATGGATAAAAATTCGTTTTTAGAACATCAAATAACGTAACTAAGATACTTTAATTTATAACTTTTGCACAAAGTAAAATATTTACCCTCTGTGGCGGATTAGAGGGTCGCTGGGAGTATCCGGGGCAAAATCTGAGGGTGTAGGCTAAATTCTGACTTCAGATTCGGTTTCAGGACATCGAAAAACTTACCTGTAACTAGGTCTAGTTAGAGGATCAGAACTTTTTTTTTGTGCAGCTGTGTAATGTACAGGATAATGAGAATGAAGGAACCTCCACTGCTCCTTTCATTATTTAAGTCCCTATCATAGTGATAAAACCTACCAGAGGGCCCCGCATAGACCTTGAAATTACCACAATGGTCTCTGACTCTGGAAAGAATTCCTTCTAAATAAAATATGCCAATTTGTGAAACTCTTTACCTCCCTGCTATCGTGACCTACCATAATTTTCCCAATTTAAGAGAAGCATAAAATTATATTTCTCTAAACAGGATGCATTGAATTAAAAGATGCTGTGTACGCTTAGTCATTAATTTAAACAATCCAAAACTTTATTAAATCAGTATTATTATCACTGTTTTTATGAGGCAAAAGATTAACATATATTTACTTATATTTACTAGACATTTACTTATTGTTGACTAATTTTAAATTATTTTAAAATTTTATTAACTAATTTTACTTATATTTACTTATATATTATTTACATATTTACTTAAATTTTTTATTTATTTTATAAAAATTAATTCTATTAATATATATTTACCACAATGTAACTTTATATTAACTATGTAAAACTGGAGTGTTACTGTATTTTTGTTCAACAAAATAAATCTAATAATAATAATAATAATAATAAAACCTCCATCTTAAACTTCTATAAGGATGATGTGACAGAGGTCAACAACAACTGCCCATGCTATCACACCCTGCACTATTTTAAATTTTCTATTTATCTATTTTAATGGGTTGAGGATGTGAAAGCGCCTTTTGGCATTGTTAGTGAAGTGTTATTGTATAATTGTTGAGTGTCAGTGTAGCTGGTATGAGCGTTGAAACCTATGGTCCAGGAGGTACGCGACTTCTCCCAAACTCCACGCCAGCTTATAGTGCCCTGGAAGCACTTCTGACCACGTTATCCACACAATGTTAATTTTTTTTTTAACATTAAGTACATGCCTCAGTCCTAGAACCCACGCTAGAAGAACATCAAGAATTTTTCGCAAAGGTAAAAACTTGATGTTGATATAGCCGGAAATCGAACCGCGAACCTTCAGGTCTGAAGCCCAACGCCCTAACCACAGAGCTACCGAGGCTCTTTAAATATAATGTATAAAATCGTGCTTTATAAGTTGGTCAAGTCAAATAATGAAAAAGTCCAAAAAAGGCCCAATTATATATGTTCAGAAAGTTGTATCTGAAAATGTCAGAGCCTACTCAATTAATTAAAAAAATCTCTGGATGAAATTTTTATAAATCTGATCAAAATTTATCTCATGAAGTCGTTTTTGAGTAATTAAAAAAAAAACCGATTTCAGACATGAAAACTGAAGGAAAAAAGTCTAAAAAATTTTTTAATTTTAAGTTATAATTTAGTTTAAGGTTATTTTAATAACTTTTAACAATAAAAAAAGTTAATGCACTTTAAGCATATGAAAAAAATTATGCACTATCATAATTTTTTATACCCCGCATAAGAACAAGCTTTTATTAAATTAACTGACTAACAATATTTTTATCTGAGTAAAACATCTCCAGAATCACTTGAATATAATCAATAAGTTAAAAATTCTAAAGCAGTAGTTTAGGAGTTAGTAAACCTTAATAGATTTTTAGCAATGTATAGTCCAAAATAGTTTAAATCTGTTAAATAAATGAATGTAGTAATATAGTAATATTATATTAATATACTAATCTAATAAAAAGTACATAAAATATACTGTTAATACCAAATATATTTTGCATTTATAATTTAAGTCTTTACATGTATACATCAACATAATTTTATACATCAGCAAAATCCTTTGAAAAAAAAAACAAGAAATGAAACTCTTTGGATTAGTTAAAAAATATATTATATTCAAAAATTTTATGTGTATCTAAATCAAACTTTTATTCTTGTTCATATCCACCAAAAAATATCTGTAAACCTGAAAAAATAATAACTTTATAAACAGTCATGAATCTAGCAGACGAATACAGAACTACAAAAAAACCTAACTACTATTGAAAGTCTTCTTCCTGTTTTCGAAAAAGATTTTATAAAACAGTTTGAAGTTGAGCTAAAGGGGGGAAGTATTTTACCTATTTTTTAAAAGAATTCGGGCATTTTATCAAACTGTGGGTTACTACTAATCAATGCAATCCAATTCAAGCTATTGCATCGTCGCAACGCCTAGTTTGATCAAATACCCAAATCTTTAAAAAAATACGTAACTTTGTACCTTACCCCATTTTACGTTACTTCACTGAAAAAAAAATCCGGTTGTGGACAATGGATTATTTTAATTACTTTTATTATTAATTATATTTTACTATTATTATTATATTTTATTGAATAAAAAAAATAAAAAAATAATATGATTGTAATTCTCACAGCGATTTGAGGTACTTGCTTTATAGATTATAAAAGTAAGAGAACTAAAAATAAAAAATGTTCAGCACATGGACTTGAAATATAAAACATACAATTGCAAAAAGGTACTATTAAAAATCTGACAGGATAAGAAACTAAGCTATAAACTTTATTTAGAAGACAGCCATTTATTTAAAAAAATAAGGCTCTTTGATCTCCAGACCCTGAAAGGAGATTAACGAACCAATCTATAATGATTTGGTATTTGATATATATTATATTATTATATTTTAGGCTTCAGGATTAATGCTTCACGATACGATACGATATCGATATTTCGCAATTATCGATATCGTATCGTTAGTGCCAACGTAAGTATCGTACCGTATCGATATCGACGATATTTTTAAAACTATTTATCGTATCGGTAGCGGTATAGTCTCGTTCTTGTCTTGAAATCCGATATAATGTCGTCCTAAAATGATATAAATAAAATTATAATAATTGAAAAAAAAAAATTAATTTTAGTAAAAAACAATATTTATTGTCATACAGCGTTATATATTAATTTATATATAGTTTTATTAAATAAAGTTAATAATACTTTTTATAAATTTTGATTAATTCTAACATTAATAAATTCAACTAGATCACCACCTCGCATACAGTCTTTTTTAATGAACTTTTCATCTATCTGTTACTTTTCATTTGGGGGTTGATTCTGTAAGCGTTTCGATGTATATCGCGTGATATGGGTGCTTTGTATCATAAATTTAGTGGCAAAGCGCATGCGCGGACTGATGTTTTTAGGAACGAGAATATGTTTTACGATAAAATAGTCATGACCATAACCTTAAAATCAGTTGATACGCCAGCAAAGTAGAATAAAACTTCGAAATGGCGTGATAAAGCCCCTATCGTAGTTGGGATTTTTTTTCACCTCCTAGAAAACTAAACATATCGAACAACGCGCGTGCATTTAATAAGTAGCGACAATCTTAATTAAACAAAAATTATAACTATTTTATAAATAATAATAATTAAAAAATAATGATAAATATTTTGAGTGAACTTTTTTAAATAATAAATTTAGAAGAAATTTAAAAATTATTATTAAAAAAAAAATTATATGTAAAACCTATTAAGAAAAAAAAATACTATAATACTCAAGTCAAAATACGGGGGGGAGGGGGTTGCACTTACGATTGCGAATACGAAATTTGCTCTAGTATAGGTTTTTTGGGTCGCTGAAATCAAAAATCGGGGTCATTTGGTAAAGAAAATTGCGCTTAACCCTTAATTTTGCAAAAACTACCCCCAAAAGGGGGTATTTTTGATGCCATCACCTTCTGAGTCAATAGATTTATCCAATAATTGGTTTCCAAGGGTTTTTTGGGTCGCTTATTAAGAATCTTGATGATTTTTTAAGGTAGCATTCATATTTAACCCCTAAATTAGCTAAAACTTCCCCCGAAAAGGGGTGTTTTCGCTATTTTCGCACTTTTTGCCGTCAGAGTTGGTCCACAAGGGTTTTTTGAGTCGCTGAAAACGAATTACATAGATTTTTTAATGAATAATTAATATATCAACCCTAAATTACCGAAAACTACCTTCAAAAGGGATTTCATGAATTTTTTAATGAAAAATTAATATTTCACCCTTATATTAGCTAAAGCTACCCTCAAAATGGGCGTTTTTGCTATATTCAAACTTTCTGCGTTCAGACTAGTCCAAAGGGCTTCCCTTTTGGGGGTAGTTTTAGCTAATATAAGGGTGAAATATTAATTTAAAATAAGGCAAAAAATTTTGACATTAAAGTCTTCAAAAAATAAAGGATTAGATCTAAGAAATCGAGAAAAAGTGATATTTATAAAACTATAATACTTTCAAATGAGGTATTACATCCCAGAAGAAAAAAAAAATGGTATTTTTTTAAATTTTTTAAGGGGCCAAAGGTCACGTTTGGTAGAGGCTAGGCCTATTTGTAAGCTAAAAATTGGTGTAATTGCGTGATTATAAGATTTTTCTAAAATTTTTACTGAAAGTACAATTTTTACTCGATCTCTTTTCCCAAAATTTTTGTTACAAAAAAATACAAAAAACACCAAATTTTTTTTTCTTTTTGGACGTAGTACTTAATTTATTTTTATGAGAATACTAGTTTTAGAAAGTTTGTTTATAGTAATTTTTTGGACCTGATACCGAATTTTTTCAAAATTTTTTTCTCAAAATTAAAAAAACAAAAAAATTAAAAAAACTACAATATTTTTTTTTTTTTAGTGTAATACCTCATTTAATTCCATTAAAGCACTAATATCTGAAAATATTGTAACCGGTGATATTTCATACGATATTTCACAACCATTATGGAAGTACTTTTTTTTTTTTAATTTGGAGGTAATACCTCATTTATTTCCATGAAAGTACTTATATTTGAATGTATGGTTTTTACTCAATATCTCGAATCTGATAACTAATTTTTTGAAAATTTGTTCCAAAATTTTTGATCATTAAAAAAATTTTTTTAAAGTTAATAGAAATGTATGTATGATTGCATGCTTGTAATCGGTGATATCTGTGACATATTGAAGTCTTAAGCTCATTGTTTCAGGAACCTTAGTGCCAGCTAGTTGGCAGGGTATTTTCGTTTATGAATATGTTTATTTTTTGTTACACAAAACAAAAACAATTGATTGCCAACATAATCATACAAATTCAGAGAATATTTTGTAAAAAAAATTATTTCAAGCAAATAATTTAGGAAATAACTATTTGAAACCACGCAATTCTACGGGTTCTTAGTTTTCAAATAAGCCCACCTACTACCAGCTTGGATCTCTGGTTCATTAGACCAATAGCGCGAAAAATGCTTATGATTCCCTATATTCAACGTGTGACCTTTGGCACCTTAATGCAAAAAAATTTTGGATGCAAATTAATATAAAAATTAGGTATCAGATCCGAGGGATCGAATAAAAGCGATATTTCTAAAATTAATATTATCATACAGAAAAATTATAGATATATACTACTTACGTTCAGAAATTAAAAAAAAAACAATGCTGTTTTTTATATTTTTTTAAGACAAAAATTTTGAAAAAATTAATTATCAGATTCGACATATGAAGTAAAAATGATATTTCTAAATCCTAGATATTAGAACTTTCATGGAAAAAATGAGGTTTTACGTCCAAGAAGAAAAAAGATAAGGGTGCTTTTTATTTATTTTATTATGTAAAAAATTTTTAGAAAAAAATTTTCAAATAATTAAGGGGACAGGGCTATGAAATGCTATATTTTTTTGCATAGGATTTTTTTATGAAGGAGTTGAAATAAATGAATAAAATTTTAGGAGAATATTTTTTAAATATTAAAATTGAAAATTCTAAATTTTGGGAAAAAAATTTTCCAAGATGTCGGAGTTACAGCTTTTGAAAGTCAGCGTGTTCTGAAATTTGCGTGACATCTGGAGTACCCAATATAAGTCTTAAAAAAAAATTAAAAACAAAAATGTTGTCAAAACACGTGTATTTTCTAGATGAACCTAAAAAAAAAAAATTAAATGATTTTTCAAAATTGGGAACGTTTTTTAAAAAAATGACCATTTTTCGGACTTTAGGCCAAAAGGTGCCTTAAAGGTAAGATATTTTGCAGCACGTAGGTTCATCTAGAGCAAAATAGGTATATAATGTTCCAAAAAAAATTCTAGGCAGATCGGATTAGCCGTTTTTGAGTAATTTGTCACGCCAATTCAAAAAAATTAGTTTCGAGAAAAATTAGTTTAAAGTTTTGAAGAGTAAAAATTTGAAGAAAAAGTTTCTTACTGATTATTCAGCGATACCGAGATCAAGTAGTAACCCTTTACAACAGCTAACTGCTATACTAATTTTGATAGTATTGAAAAAGTGTTTTTACTGATAATAATTACACTCAAGAAATTGGTTTCGAACGAAAATAGTCAAATAATCGAAGCGCGACTACTCTCGATAAAGTAACTATAGCATCAAAAGTAGTTAAGATAAATACCTAAAAATTTTTTTGCATACTTTTGAGGTGTTATACTAACTTTATAAATAAAAAATTTTTTTTTTGATTTTGGATTTCATTTTCATAGCCTTCCCCCTTAAGTATCGGATACGTATTAAATATGAGAAGTCATGTAAAAACGATGTTTCTAAAATTAATACTTTTATAGATGAAAATTAAGTATTACGTCCCAAAAGAGAAAAAATTAAAAATTTAGGTATTTTTTGTATTTTTTGGTAGCAAAAGTTTTGAGACAAAAATTTCCAGAAATTATAAAAATAACTAGATTCGAGATATCGAGTAAAACCAATATAGGTATTTCAATTATAAACAATTAAGTATCGGGTAAAAACAATATAGATATTAGTACTTTCCCAGAAAAAATGATGTATTACATGGGTAGATTTAAATGAAATGTGTTTAAAATGTATGGTCGGGTCTTCAAAACTGCCCCAAATTGTTTTTTTCTGAAAGTACTACCAAAAATAAGTCACAAGCCCAATTTTTAGCATCCCAGAGCGAAATCTCGATTTTTGGCAGCCATTTTTGCGAGGGGCTATCGTCTTGGAAATCACAAATTTGATTTTTTTTTTTTATTTTTTTTTATTTTACGTGATTTATTTTGGTAAAAACTGCTAAATATTATATTGAATAGTAAAAAATAGATTTTTGAGGTCTAGGGTGAGTTATAAGGCTAAAGAATGCGAAAAATCGCGAAAAATCACGAAAAAAATCACAAAAAATCACAAAAAATCATTACAAGACGAAAATAAACCATCTCAACTATTTTTGTGTTTTGGACTCTTATAAAAAAAATAAGCAAAATGAGGGATAATTTTTCTTATTTTTTCTGTTTTTATTATTTTTTTTTATTAACATAAAAAATTTTTTCCTCTTTCATTCGGATAGGAAATTTCCCTGGCTATCTGATTCTGAAGTCAACAATTTTATTTTGAGCAGTGCATGCGCGAGAAATCGCTAAAATAGGCTATTTTTTTAAAAGTTGATTTCGCAAATGCCTATTAGTTAAAAATCTTCTTACCAGGCTTAAATTTTTCCTTGAACTATATATTTTTTGAAGAAAAAAAAATTTCGATGGAAAATTGCTTTTAGAGAGCTCTAGATCAAAAAATAGCAGCTTTTAAAAGTTCATTTTTTACAAATTTTGAATTTTCCGCCAAATTACGTGACCAATTAAAAATTTAACCAAAAATTTGGATTCCACGGAAAATTTTACATAAGGATATATCTTTTCATGTTTTTAAGAGCGTTTATGTTAAGGTGTTACATTACTAAAAATTTATGATAACAGAAATGAATGAAACTTATAAAATATAAAGATAGTCTTTAAGAATTGAAATAAACTTTCTTTTACAATTTGGTTGCCTAATAATTACTTAATCAAGAAAAAAGTGTAGGTAGTTTATAATTGCTCTTATGGAAAATCATCTTTGGAGCTTGTGAAAAGTATGATTGCGATTACACAGATTAATGAAACTTAAATAATATGGTAAATAAAAGCTCAAAGATTATATATTTCCAATTTGTTTTACTTGTTTCATTGCATAATTATTAAATAATTAAATAGAAAGTATGTAAGTAACCTAATATTATACTAATACTATACGATTTTACATTTGTAATGTAGCGTCGATAATTCACAAATCGAAAAAAATACAAACAAAATGGCAGATTTAGTAATGTACCACCTTAAAACAACGAAATTTTAAATTGAAAGATTAAATTAATTTTAATAAAAATAATCCCGGCAGGGATCTGCCACCGTAATTTTTTCCATTTCGGCACCAGTGCGGTAACAGGCACCAGACTTGGGCCGCAATTTACTATTGGTTTTGTTTCTCTTCGGGTGGGTAAATATAATTAGACATACACTGAGAAAAAATGTAGAGGAAAATGTACATTTGCAACTGGAAGATTTTACTATTAATTTTAGTAAAATTATCCGAAGAATTGAAAATAGTACATTTTACTATAATTAAGGGTAATTTTTCTTGAGTAAGATTTTCTACAAAATATTATTATACTCTCACTCTCTCACATGTGTATAACTTTTATTTTTTTTTTTTTAATTTTTTAAAAAAAATTTTTTTAATTATTTTTTTTTTTTTTTTTTAATTTATTTTTTTTTTAATTTTTTTTTATAATTTATATTTTATAATTTATACAATTTTCATTCCTTATATAGTATCTGAAATCAAATTTTGTCACTTGCGAGAAAAAATATGTAAAATAAATTCTACTAAAATTAAGGGTAATTTTTTTTTCCTTTACGAGTAGTTTATAAAATACATGTTGGTAAAAAATAACATAAAACGCCATTTTGACAACTTCAAATTATTTTACTAATCAAAAGGGTAATTTTTACCAATACAATTTTGTGAGTGTAGAACCATTTAACTATTTGATTATTATAACAAAAATCGTTTTTATTTACTCAATAATACTAAATATTATAATTATTAAATTTTTTTACGCACATATTTAACTATTTTTAATATTAATTTAAAATTTTTAAACTTATTAAATATTAATTAATAAAATAATTAAAAATTAAAGTATTAATTAAAAATATCAATTATTGGCAATTTCAAATATATATCTCAATTTAAATACTCCCACGCCCAACTTTAAAATCAAGAAAAGAATTATTTAGTTAGTAAGTTGTCAGCACTGTGAAAAAATTACATGTTTTCTGAAAAGTTAATACTTTTTTTAGATTATCGGCGCGGTAAATGTCTATCGTATTTATCAGTATAACGCATATCGGACGAAAACCGTACAGAATCAGCCCCCTGTCTGTACAGACTAACGATCTTTTCTTACCGTCTTTCCCGCTTCCTAAAAAAGCCTTTCAGCTGGTACTGATGTTGCAGGGATACATAATATGTCCCGAACCATTTTTCAAATAATCGGATAAACCTTGAAGTGGTTTTTTCACTACAACAAAATATCACAATCAGGATCAGCTCGACAAGATGTTAAATAATTATAAAGTTCTTTTTCTGATTCTAACGATTCGTCAGCTTTTAGAAAAAGGACATTAAAATCAATTGAACTTTCACTGCACTGAGAAAACAAGAACAGTATTTTTTACTATATTTTATAGTAGCGCGGCACCCACGTGTCAATTCAGGGAAAAAATAATATAATATATAAGAAATATTACTGCTCACGCCTTTGTTTTTACTATAAAATATAGTAAAAATTATGTTTATAAAAATTCCAGTACGCGTATAGGAATTTTTAATACATAGATAAAGTAATTTTTCTCTCTTCTTGTTACCCCCCCTTTTTAAATAAATTTTAGCATACGTGCAGAAACATTTATCCGTACTTCGGTATTTTAAAACAAAACTAATATCATACAAAATAAACACGTATTAATAAAAATAGAATAAATAAATAAAATAAAAAAGTTTAATAAAGGTGTAGATGTGAATTAAATAAAGAAAGAAAAAAGTGAGAATAAAATATCTATTTATTAAACAGGGGGCGTAAGTGAGTAATATCCAAAACATATAGTTTTCAAACTTCGATTCTTACACGCGTAAGCAACTGTGGCCTAGTGGACGAAGTGATAAGACGGCAACTCAAGGGACCCGCGATCAAATCCCCAAACTGACTTAAAAAAAAAAAAAAAAATTATATTTTAATGTTTTTAATTTGCATTAAAAAAATACTGATATAAAAATTATATTCCTCGTATAGTAAAAATTCTAAATTAATCCAGTAATTATTAATTTATATTATAGTTATATTTCTTTAAAGTACAAGCAATTTTTACTGTATTTAAATAATAAATATTACAATAAACTTAGTAAGGGTGCCCAATTACTAGAAAATACAGTAATTTTTACTAGAATATATAGTAATATTTATATGTTAGTTTTCTCAGTGTGTGGTCTGTTTTTTTCTTTTTGTGCACAGGTTCTAGAATTTCTATGTCCCCATTTCCTTTATACTTTTGGTAATAATCATTGTAAATCTGTTTAAATATTTTCATTGTTTCTTCTTTCATCTCTTTCCCCCAATCTGTTACATCTAATCCATCGCTTTTTAGACGAGGATCCAAAATTAATGAAACACAAAAGATCCAATTAAATTTTCTGTAATGCTAATTCTGTAACGTATAAAGTGACAGCAGTACAGTACATATTATTATCTGCGCTTTTATTCTATTATATATATATGTAAAAATTTAAACTTTTATATAAAAAGATCAAGATCGATATTTTTCGATATTCTCGAAATTAATTATCGATGATACGATAAATACGAGAATCTTGACGATATCGAAAAATACAAATCTCGTATCGTCGACAGTAAACTTAATGTGATATCGTATCGATATTATATCGAAATTCAATACGATACGATACGATAACGATATTATTCTCGTATATCGTGAAGCACTATTCAGGATTGGACCCCGTCCTTGAAAAGGATTTTTAATTAATTAAGGAGCAGTGCAGATTAAAATACGACTTTTTTGAAAAAACCTAATTTTCAGAAAATGTTTTTCAGAAAAAGGCAACGTTGCCAAGACTTTGGCGGATTCAAAACTGTTGGTTTGGGTCTTTTTATATAAATTTTTTAAATATTAATTTTAAAAAATTAGGTTTTTTCAAAAATGTCGGATTTTAACCTGCACTAACCTTTAAACACATAATCTATCTATCAAAATACATCGGTTTTAATACAAAAACCCTTAAAGTCAATGAAACAATAACCATTATTTCAAGTAAAGCAATAATTATTAGTTGTGGAACTTATAGAAAATAATAATAATTAATGATACAGACATAATCAACACAGAAGCATGCAACACTGCTCTTAATTATATTCAAATTGCTTTACACGTATTTACACCCAAGAGTCGGATTTAGCACACTGATTCTAAAAGTTTTGAGATGCTTCTTAGAACGATTGAAATGACATAAATTTAAATATTTGCATTATTTTGAGTTACAATACATTTTAATTGTTATATAACATTTTATTTTTATATTTAACATCATTTAGTTTAACTTTTAATATTCAGGTTGTTTTTAAATGTTTAATTAGTTAATTTTAAACTAACCAAATTTTGACAGCAGGTTCTTTAATCCTTTGACTTCAGGGGAGCGTTGTAATTCTCAAAAAAATATTAACAAATAAATTGTTTATAACAATTTAAGTTAAAATCGCTTCTGTTTATCGTAGAAACGTAATTCTTTTTTTCCAAAAAACGAGTGAATTTTTATTAATAGAACTAATAAATAAACTCGATTGTTCTTCAATAACCTGATGAAAAAAAAATTTATGACCTAAACACCTGCCAGTATCATTATATTTTTTAAAGAAACAAGGTAAGCGAAGGCATTATTGAATATCCCGGTGCAAAAGTTAACGTTTTTGAGGGTGAGAAAAAGAAGGAATGTTGGATGCACCACCTCATCATCGATTTGGGATGGTGGATGAATCGTGATCATGGTGAGGTAGACTGCTACCTCACACAGTTCCTAATTGGTCTCGGTTATTTCCGCAAAATGCTTTTCAAGCTGCGCAAGGGAGCATCTCCGGAATGTTTGCATTGCCCGGGCGAGCGGGATACCGCTGAGCACTTATTTTTTAGGTGTGCTTATTATGCGATGTATTTATTTTTAAATGTGTTTATATTTATATATATTTTTTCAGTAATTTGTAATTATTATATAATAAGTGAATCTATAATTTTTTATAGTTATTTATAAAAATTTATACAAGATTTTGTTAAAACATAATAATAAGTATAGTTAAAAAATAATTAATGAATTAAATTTTTTGATTTATATAAATTTATTGTATGATTTTTTTTTAAAAGAGTTTATAAAATTTATTTAAAAGTAATAATAATATGTATAATTATGATAAATTATTAATAATTTTTAATATTAGAGAATATACCTCATATATAATTATTATCTATAAATAATAATGTAATTTATTGTATAAATATTGTAAAATTTTTTTGAAAATAAAATTAGAGGTATCAAATTAAATATATTGTAAGTAAATTTTTATATTATTTATATTGTTATTAATAACATATGAATAAAGTTAAAACTAAAAAATATAAAGAAATTAATGCACAAGGTTTTTTATTTAATTAAGCCGAGCATCGCGAGGCCAATCAGCTAGTATTAAATTTATTCTTATAAACGGATCCATAAATAGTCTTCTCATACACAAGAAAAAATATATGACATTGAAAAAGTTTAACATCAAATGCTTAGAATCTTTGTATATAAACAGAATATTGAATTTGATTATTTTAAACATGACTATAAAGGGACTTAATTTCCATAAGATTTATGGGACCCCACACAAATCTTATGGAAATTGGGTCCCGGTCAAATACGCTGAATTTTTGATATGTGATTGAGCTCATCATGCTGATCAATTGTCTCAATGGCCACATAGCTCAAAAATGGAAAGTTTTACCGGTACAGAGCTTTAAAGCTCCGAGTATCCTACATGGATTTATGTATATCCGCAGTGTATATAGACTTTTGAAATAGCATATTTTATTTTTTTTTATTTAGGTTTATATTTTTGAAGTTGCTGAATTCAGATCAGTTGTTAGATTTCCAAAATTAACAGTTGGCAGCTGTCAAATAGCTGTCAATATGCTATGATAAAGCCAGAAACTTGTTTTTTTATTTTTCATCATACTTTTTTTTAGTTCAAAGATGATATAAAATCAATAAAAATGACTATTGACAGCTGTCATTTAGGTGTCAATAATCTTTCAAAGTCTGGTGATAAAGTCAAAAATAATTTTTTTGTTTATAACTTTAAGTTTTTTAGAAAAGTGAATATAAATATGATATAAAATTATGTAGTCATCGGCTTACAGCTGTCGACAAGCTGTCAAAATGCAATAATTGAGCAAGTAACTTATTTTCTGTGCATAACTTTGTAGATAAGAAATGAAGCATGATATAACTTTTGAAATCAATGATATAAGCAACTTAAAGCTTTTAAAAAAAGTAACTTATTGACTTTATTATTGCATACTTACAGTTATCTGATTGATAGGTGACAGCTGTAAGCCAAGAATTTCCAAATAGAAAAATACATTGATTCTTTTTTTAATTGTTAAAGTTTATTCCCAATTATTTTTGAATGTTGAAACTTTGGCTTTTACCCTTTTTGTAATGCTTAAATGTAACGTCACCATTAGCGTAATCCACGATCGGATAGTATTTGATAATGTATATGTAAGTCTATTTTCTAATCTAATTTTTAATATGAACAAGTTAATAACATTATCAACCGATCTTTACCTATATATTACTATTTGCATGTGGCAACATTCGAGGATATTCTCGGGTTTCATCTGTCACCTATCAATCTACTAACTGTAACAATTCAAAACTTATAACCGAGTTATGTAAACACAATTGATGGGCATGTATAGCACATATTTACGGATGACCAATAACCAAGTTTAATAAAAAGTATTATTCTAAGTTTCTAAAGCCAAATTATCCCAAGCCCCTTTAACGAAATTATTTTAAGTGGTTAAATCAAAATTCTTAAAAGTCCCGTTTTAGCCCCTCCTTCCTAAACTGACCATTTTCAGCCCCTCCCTTACTGGAGGCCTTCAAGTACACCCTCCTTATGAACATGTTCCATGTAAAAAGTTACTTTTTAAAAAAACTTGCTCACTAAAAAAAGTTGCTCAGATCAGTAAGTTTAAAAGTGATGTCATGAACTTAACTCATGTTTGATTTCTTATCCCCAAAGCTATGCACAGAAAATAAGTTACTTTCTCTATTATTGCATTTAGAGAGTTAGTTGACAGCTTTGTTGGAAAATATGGATATTATGGTGATGGAGATGGATGAATAATTATGACACAAAGTATTTGTGTTATACGCTATTTATTAATAAGGCGACGTTTGTGGTTTGAAGTCGCAACAAACACTGAATATAAAAGTACAGGGAGAATATATAAAAAATGGGGAGGGGAGCTCTCCTACACATACATACCATATAATACATATATACACAACATTTCCACCCACCACAATTTTACTTATAAAATTGTTAATAAAGTTTTAGTGAAATAAAAAATAATTGTGGTAAATGAAAAATAAAAATTTGACTTTAAAATTTATACAGAATGCCCAATGGCTACACAAAATATGATTTAAAAATTTAAATAGTTGATTACAATTCTTAACAGCGTAAAAAATCTTAAAAATATAATATAATATAATACAATGAATAAAACATTATTCAACTTAAATGCTAATCTGACTGATTCTGAGTTTAATTAACTTTACTAGACTGGCATGAAATCCATAGACCTCAATGGTTTGTAAGACCAATGAAGCCCCAGACCACACTACACAGTCATTTATGACACTTATCTTTTTATATTTTGAGCCATGTACTACAAATAAGTATCATTAGAGGTTTAAGAAATTTGTTGAGGTTAGTTCTGCAAGTAGAACTCTACGCATCCCCCTTTCCTCGCAAATTGAATAGGAAGATGTCATTTTTTTGCGATAGTATAAATACGTGTAAATAGCAAATTTTTTACACTTTGGTTTAAGTATAAGCTTAGAGTAAACTAACAAAGTAGTGGCAATGTAGCAAAAATTATTTTTTATAAGACAAAAAATACAGTAATTTTTACCACCCACCTTGCTAAATTTACACTTACAAAGATATATCACAATCAGCAAATCAATTGAATATGTACATTTTTTAGATATTATAAAAAATTTGAGGTTAAACATTTTCAATTTTTAAGATTTTTTAGCGTTTTGATATTTACATAAAATTGTTTTAAGTAAGAGAATTAAAAAAAATAAAACCATAAATGGAAAAATAAAAAAATTTAAAAATTATAATATGATAGCCAATTAAATTTAAATGAATAATTTTAATTAATTTTAACTAATTGAACTTGAAGAGTTCTTGAGTATACTTAATCATAAGATTATATCATTCTACAGTACAACATTTGACAAAACGCGTACAAATACAATAAATAATGAATTGATGCGATAATGAATTCAAAACATAAATTATAATTGAAAAATAGAATCAAATAACTGTAGTTTATGTTTTTGAGTTTAATAAGCAGTTAAATAATAACTTAATGAGAATCTTGCTGATTTAATTTTTCTTTTATTATGTCTACAATGAGAGCATAATACTGATTTATGCAATTTTTACAAACAAGAAATAATATGAGTTTATATGATAACTTAACAAATTTATATCATTTCTGGAAGTAGAGATGATATACAATTTTGCATATACAGAAAATATATTTAAAGTGAGTTGATATCTTAAATCAGCAAAGATTTTGAACAAATTTTACACATTTAATAGTTTAACAAAGCAGGTGCCATATTAACAAAATAATTAATTAGTAGTAATCACAATTGCCACCCACCATGCCAAATCTACTCTAATGAATTAATAAGACTGAGAATAATCTAATTTAAATATATTAGTTGAAAATAATACAAACTTAAATGAATTTTAAAAATATAATAATAATACACATATACACCCTCTTCCCCCGCAAAAAAGATAAGCAAGTTAACATACCAAACATTAATTAAAAAACTGTAATCTGCAAAATTTCTACAATTGCAAATTGTACAAAGAAGAGGTGTATCTTAGCATGTTATTAAATTCAACTAACAATTTATACATTTTAATAATTTACAATATTTTATAGCGATGATAATAATATTGACTTTAAATAGCATGAATGTAATTTATGAGAAAATGAATTTAATTTATGAGAATTTGCAAGAGATTCATAAGAGATTAACATTATTATGGCTCGTAAGAGAATTATACAGTACTTGACAATACAAAAAAAATTGTGATTTAATGTATCAAAGTATTTCAGTTTGAGGTAAACAATTAGAGCCATATATAAATATGCTAGAATTGATTTAAATCTCACTAAATTAAATAATAAACTAATAGCTATTAAGAGAAAATAACAATTTGTAGTGAATAACAATATTGAAGTGCAGTAGGATCCCAGGATGATCTTGAATTTTTGAGTAAAACAGGAAGCAGGATAAGTGATAAGACATCCAAGTGTGAATCCCATGACACCAGCTAGTCTAGCAAAGTAGTTCCACTTAATTTCAGCAAGTTGAAACCTATGTAACAACCAATATTATTAGTTTTTATTTAAAATTTAGTATATTTAGTTAGTAAGATCAATTCAATAGTACACAATATATAAGACAATATTTTAAACTATTTCATTATAAAATAATTTTATTTCAATTTTTAAAATGTTAATTTAAGAGAAAAACAATTTTTTTTTTTTTTTTAAATGTTAATGTTCAATAAATAAGAAGCAATCAAATTCAAAATAAAATTGAAAATACAATTTTGACAAAATAAAACTATACTTTAAAAACACAAACATTACACTTACACAGCTTTACACTCCCTTATATAATATTTTTAATTTTAAAAATATTCTCAATGAATTTTAAACTTTAATATAATTTTGTAAGTGTTATGTTTTCAAGTGTAAAATGTAAATTTATACACTTGAAAAATATATAATATTTCTAATAAAAAAAATAAAAAATGTCTATATTTTTCTATGTTTATACAAAATTATCAACTTATCTTTTATGTAAAAAAGTTGTCTGCTGTGCGGCTTTAATGATGAGTTGATTCGCGCAGGAATTTGATGCGTAGTAACAGGACCCCTTGATTTGCATGTATTCTAATGTTGATATCAACGATGAGAAGCCGCCATCACTGAGTAAAATTTCTTGCGCCGCTTTTTGATTCGCAGTGGTTCCTCTAATAATTCATTAGAGTAGATTTGGCATGGTGGGTGGCAATTGTGATTACTACTAATTAATTATTTTGTTAATATGGCACCTGCTTTGTTAAACTATTAAATGTGTAAAATTTGTTCAAAATCTTTGCTGATTTAAGATATCAACTAACTTTAAATATATTTTCTGTATATGCAAAATTGTATATCATCTCTACTTCCAGAAATGATATAAATTTGTTAAGTTATCATATAAACTCATATTATTTCTTGTTTGTAAAAATTGCATAAATCAGTATTATGCTCTCATTGTAGACATAATAAAAGAAAAATTAAATCAGCAAGATTCTCATTAAGTTATTATTTAACTGCTTATTAAACTCAAAAACATAAACTACAGTTATTTGATTCTATTTTTCAATTATAATTTATGTTTTGAATTCATTATTGCTGGTGCAGTAGTGATGTCAGTGATAGAATTATTATCAAATAATTATTAAATCTTGAATCTACAGATATCCTGCTGGTCTAGTCAGGATAGTAAAACTTGAAATTAGGCAATCAGCCTATATAAAATTCGCATCAATTAATTATTTATTGTATTTGTACGCGTTTTGTCAAATGTTGTACTGTAGAATGATATAATCTTATGATTAAGTATACTCAAGAACTCTTCAAGTTCAATTAGTTAAAATTAATTAAAATTATTCATCCATCTCCATCACCATAATATCCATATTTTCCAACATTTTTGGCGAACACTTGTTGACAGCTGTAAGCCGATGACTACATAATTTTATATTATATTTATATTAACTTATCTAAAAAACTTGAAGTTATAAACAAAAAATAATTTTTTGACTTTATCACCGGACTTTGAAAGATTATTGACAGCTAAATGAAAGCTGCCAATATTCATTTTTATTGATTTTATACTTTGAACTTATTGAACTAAAAAAAAAGTATGATGAAACATAAAAAAACATGTTTCTGGCTTTATTATAGCATATTGACAGCTATTTGACAGCTGCCAACTGTCAATTTTGAAAATCTAACAATAGATCTGAATTCAGCAACCTCAAAAATATAAACCTAAATAAAAAAAAAATAAAATAGACTATTTCAAAAGTCTATATACACTGCGCATATGCACAAATCCGTGTAGGATAATCGGAGCTTTAAAGCTCTGTACCGGTCAAACTATCCATTTTTGAGCTTTGTGGCCATTGAGTCACAATCGATCAGATGATGACCTCTATCACATATCAAAAATTTAGCGAATTTGACCGGGACCCAATTTCCATAAGATTTGTGCGGCCCCCTTTAAAATTAACAATTTAGAATCTGCTAGAGAAATAATTGATCTAAAATTTTTATATAAATTAATAAATAATATAAGTTTTTCTAATGAAATTATTGATACAGTTATTGATTTTTACATATCAAACAGACGGTCTTAGACAATGAAAATTTATTTTTTACTATTTTTATTGATTTTAAAAATAGTAATAAGATATCATCACTACTTAGAATATTAGAATATTGCAATGCAAACAATAAAAATATTGATATCACTAATATTAGTGAAATTAGCTTCTATAAAAGCTTAAATATTCATATATCGAAATTTATTTAATATTATTGTTATTCATTTACTTTTATTTACAAATATAAAAAATAATTATTTCTTTTCATAAATAAAGTGAGATAATTTGTAACACTTTATTTAATTTGGTAAGCTATGAAATATAAATTTTTTGAATTTGTTTATAATAAAATGTAAAAGGTTAAGAACTCATTAAAATTTTATATTATCTATAAACCAGCAGTGTTGAACTTTCAGATATATTACATTATTTACATTTTATATAATTATAATTAATTTTAACAATTGTTATTATCATGACGTGAAAAAAATTCGCTCAACTCCAGTATCTTATTATTCTAGCTCCATAACATTTAACGATCGTAAATAGGTATTAAATTTGTAAATACAGTCATTTTAAAAATTTAATGTTTGCTTAGATCTATAAGACTTTAATAATTTTAATTTTAGTTACACTAAGAAAAATTTAATTTATTTTGGGTTTAAAAACCTCTTTGTTTTTTTTTCTTATACATGTATAATTATTGTCTCATCTATAATTTCAATAATTTCTCTGTATATGTGTATCGCTTTACATTCACATCCATTTTTCCATAATTTAAAAAAAATTGTATTCATAAATTCTTTTTCAAATTCTTTACATTTTTTTTTTTTTTTATTTTATAACCTGTTGTAACGGGGTAATTCTTTTAAATAAATAATTTTTAATAATATACATACATATATATTTATTAATATATTTATACTTTAAGAGCGCCTTTTAATAAATATATGTACCCAATAAACATCACTTGCTCGCGGCAAATGTAAAAGCATTACTTTCCAGCTTTGTCCTAGCTTTGTGCTCGCCACTATTGGGCGTGCTACTCACAAAAACATTTGCTGACAATCTAGGAGAAAATGCTGGAAAGAGTTGCTCGCAAGAATATTGAGCACTATGCTAGTATTTTAAATACATAAAAACTAAAACTTTATGAAAACTATATTATCGACTTGGTAATTACAGTTTTCATACAATTTTAGAAGCACCATCTCACTTTCTTATCATTTGAAACTTAGAAAAATTATTGATTTGAAATATTTTTAGTTTTTTTCCAAAATCATATAATATATTTATATTGAATTAAATTTATAACACAGACGTAAAAATCTTATATTGATATAATATATTCTTGTAGAATTTTGTTCTAAGTATAAGAATTATTCATATATAAGAAATATTGCTTTAAAAAAATTGAAAAAAAAATGTACGCAATATATTACTACAGATTAGAAATCTTATAACAAATTATTAATTAGACTGTGCGAAGCACAGTCTATACCCGCGACAAAATGTCGCTATTGTTCGCACTCGTTAAGGTCACAGTAAACTCGGATTAGGTTCAAAATTTATATATAAGTTAGATATAAGACCAACATGAACTGTATTGATTTTGAGCCAAATCGAAAATATAGTACCGAAATTATTATCAATTTTTGGGAATAACAGCGTTAAAAACACAAAATGTCGATTATAAGACATAAAACATGATAAAATAAGCACTTTTAGGGTGAAAATAATCATTCCAGGTTGAAGCGGATACCCTGGAGGTATAATTTTTCATTTTCTGCACGAATATATTTTCCGATTTTCCAAGATGGCGGCCCGATAAATTTGAAAAAATGAACTTTTAACTTTACAAGAGGATTTTTTAGATCAAGAAAAATAAATATTCGATAAAAAATATCCAATTTTTCAACCCTAAATATTTCCCGATTTTCCAAGATGGCGGACCAAAAAACTTGAAAAAATAAACTTTTTTAACTTTTTTAATACAATAATTTTTATAAAAAATTTATCTATTAGTATTTATTTATATATATTTAAATTAAATTAATGCCATAGTATTTAGTTTTATTTATAATATCGATAATGTACACAAAACTCGACCAGAAAATAATTTTTTTTTGATTTTTGAATTTGCGAACGAATTGTGGTTCCAAATAATTCGTAAGTCAAGAAACTATTGTTCTCATTTTTCATAAAAATATCAATCAATATATATATAATTTTTTGATTTCAGACAAATGAATGGAATGATGAAAATATTAAAACAAATACTTGTAATTTAATAGAAAAGTATAAAATTAGACCAAATGAACTAAATAATTTATTTATTAAGTTTATTAAGTTTCGCTAAAAATTATACAATTGTCAAGAACAAATTTATAAAACGACGAAAAGAAAACATTGTTAGAATTTTTCCGAAATTTGAAATAACTAACAACGAAATTGAAAATGAAAAATTTTATAAACAGCATTGCATATTAAATATACCATTCAAAAATAATTATAATGACATTCTTCAATCATATCAAAATCTAAGTAAATGGAAGCAAATTTATGAAACACTTAATATAGAAAAAAATGAAAACATAGATTTATAGAAATTCATTGATAATGATGAAAGTCCAGAAGAAATAAATGATGACAACATAAAGAATGCATTTGAATTTTTATCAGGATTTCATGATGACAATTTACAAGCAGACTTGGGAAAAAGACCGATAGATTTATGTTACGATTGGAATAAACCTATAGAAAACAAACCAACTGAATTAGAAATACATTCTTTTTTAGATAACTACAAATTTCAACAAGAAAAGAAAATGAATAAAAAAAGAACCGGAGAAGATTCGGTTAAAGTAGCAGCATCAACAGCAGTTAACATAAATGGATTAACTTTACATTATTTACTAAGATTACCCTTAAACTACAAATTATTTTCTAAATTAGAAAATGAAAATGCAAAAAAATTTCAAACGGACTTAAGAGATTTAAAATTTTTAATTATCGATGAAATGTCTTTAATCGGATTAAGAACTTTATTTCAAATAGAATGACGATGTCGAGAAATACATGCTAATGAAATTGGTGAACCTTTCGGCGGAATTATAATTTACTTATTTGGAGACTATAATCAATTAACACCAATTGGTGACACAGCAGTATTTAGTGATAAAAAACAGATAATTTACAAACACAAGGAAAAATAATTTTTAAACAATTCCAAAAGTACTATTGTCTACAAAATGCACACAGGCAAAAGGGTAATCATACCCCTTACTCACAATTGCTAGATGAAATAGCAAATGCAGAACTGTCTCAACAAAATTATAACTTATTATAAAACCGAAGAGAAACCGTTATCCCCAAAGAAGAATTAAAGAATTAAGAATTAAACAATTTTAAAAACGCAATTTATTTATATCCAACGTGTGCACAAGTTAAAACACATAATGAAACATTTTTTAAAAATACGGGACATCCAGTTGCACGCATAGTTTCAATAAACACACCCAATATTTCCATGCGTTGCTCGGACGAAAAAACAACAGGATTACAGAGTATATTATACTTGTCAAAAGACTGTAGAATAATGTTACGTACAAGTTTATGGGTAGCAGGTGGATTAACAAATGGAAGCTTAGGCTACATAAGGGAAATTATATACGCCGACAATGAATTACCACCACAATTACCTCAAGTATTAATGGTTAAATTTGACAATTACAAAGGACCATTTTTGTATAAAAATTATGTCCCGATTCATCCCGTGGGAAGAACTTGGAAACATAATAATATTTTATGCAGTCCCACGCAATTTACAATAATGTTGTCATATGCTCTAACCATCCACAAGTCTCAAGGGCAGACATTAGATAAAATTTTTTTACATATAGGAGACACGGAAAAACAATTGGGAATTACATACGTCGCGTCGGTTTGAGTCGAGTTAAATCAATTAATGATATAATTTTAATAAAAGGTTACAACAAATATCGTTTTGACTCAATACGACTTTCAAGATCTTTTAAAGTAAAACAAAGTTTCATAAAATCTTTAAACAACATCAATACCGCAGTTAAAGAATAAAATATTATTTAAAACACATATCAAAAATATATTTTATTTAATCGAAAAATTAGTTAATTAAATTTATTATTTTTAATATACATCTAATTAATTATTATTATGTAAATATACATATAAAATGTTTTATACATTATATATTATTGTTTATAAATAAATGAATTTGATTATTTATTTCAACTAACATACCCAATTAAAAATATTTTAATTCAGAAATAAAATTCGTGTGTTGGTATGCGTCGCACGGTCTAACATTGTTAGCAATGATCTAGTATTAATCCACTGTTAATAAATAAAATACTATTATTTAGTAATAAAATAACGAATTGTAGTAAATTTACTAAATTTTTAGTAATATTGTTAATTTGTTGTAAAATAATTAAGCTGCAGTAACAGAGTGCATTTTTAACTAAGCAGCCAGCAATAAGATATTTTTAGTTTTTTGAGTTAAAAAAACTTTTCAAAAAAGGATCCTGATTTTTTTATTTGTTGTTAAAATATATTCTTTAAAATATATTTTTTAATATCAATTTTTAATATTATGTATTAAATAAAAATATTTCTATCTCTTCGATATTTATTCATTAACATTCTACTTGCGCGTGTGGTGCTGTGGGTCTTTCTGAAGCTAGCATCCCAAACATCGAAGGTTCAAAACTCGTTGGGCTCCTTCGGTGTTAAAAAAAAAAAAAATAAAAATTTAATTTCAATATTAATTAACTAAATACATTAGAACCACAGATTATTAGAATGACTTACAGAAAAATGTGTATGTTAAAATAAATTAATTTTTTTTTTTTAAATTTATTAACAAATAATTTTATTTAACATTTAAATTGCTGGAGTCGTTTGCTTGTGGATGATGTCGTCTGCTAGGATGCTGAATATTGATGTAGGCTTTAGGATGCTGATGAAGGATTTTTATCGACTGCTGTCGGCTTTCTCACTTTACACGATTGTGGTTTTGTTTAATATTTTTAATGTAATCGCTATGCAATCGCTATGACTGTCAAAAAAGGCAGAGCTCAGTTTGAAAAATATTTAGCCAGGCTAAAGACAATTTTTGAATTGCAGCAGGAGGTTTTAAATGGAATACAAAAACTCGATATTCCTATACAGGAAGCATCAGGGACTATGACTGGAAAAAGAAAGAAGAGGGCTTCAGACTGCGTCCCAAAGCCCAACTGGAAAGGAGAATACAAAAAAGAGACCGGCGCAGAAAACGTCTCCAAAGTTCCCTCTAAAGAAGACCTTCGCTAATGTGGTGACGTCTCCTCCGAAAGATAAGGATCAGGAGGGGGCTAAGGTAGCTTCTGGCCAGCAAACGCAGCCAAAGGATGTAGCTAAAGACACCCCCCCTCCAGATAAGGATGATTTTTTTGCAGTTAAAAGCAAAGGTCAAAGAAAAAAGGAAAAGAAGAAAAAGAAAAAAGAGTTTGAAAGAAAGGAGACAGAGGCTCGTAAAAAACCAAGAGCAGAAAAAGATGAAGCAGCAGGAGAAGCAGCAGCTGCAGCCAAAAATAACTGCAACAGTAGCAGCCTACCGGCAGGGGGCAGAGAATAAAAGAAGAAAAAAGAAAAAGCCGCAGAAGAAGGAAGGAGATGGCGAATCTCCTCCTTCCGAGGCGACAGACAAAGGCAGGAGAAAGAAGCGCCAGAACCGGCGCATAAGGATCCCTAAGCGTAAGTAGACTCTAATAATAAAGCCTCCTAAAGGGAAGTCTCATGCGACAGCCCTGCTGGAGATCAAAAGAGATGTTCAACTAAAGGATTCGGGGACTGAGGTTCACCAAATCCAGAAAACCCAGGATGACAGCGTCCTAATAGAGCTGAGCTCGTCGAAAGACCGGCAAAAACTATTAGACGTTGTCAAGACGGTCGCAGGCCCAGAAAGTACAGTCAAGGAACTGATTCCCCACCTAACCGTGGAGATCAGAGGCCTAGATGGTACTATTGGCAGCAACGAAGTGAGGCAGGTGGTAAAGGAGGCAACCAAGCTGCAGAACGATGACGACATAAAAGTCGCTATCTTCAAGGCTAAGGCACTAAGGCGGATATGGCGGTCGTAGAGCTACCAAAGGCCGCCTCGCTAAAATTGACCAATAAAGGCTGGCTAAATAATGGCTGGTCTAATTGGCAAGTGTGCTTAAGAGCCGAGGTTATACGGTGCTTTAAGTTTCTTGGTTTCAGCCACAACCAGTGGTCATGTAAGGGCACGGACCGAAACTTTGCGTTTCTTAAATGTGGCGTTCAAGGCCACAAGTCAGAAAAATGTCCTGTGGAGAAAGCAGAATGCTTCCTCTGCAAGGAAAGAACTGACAAGGCCAAGACCGACCACCTCCCAGGATGCGGAGCATGTAAGTGTTATCGGGACGGAAGTGTTACGGCAAGGAAGATAAAGTGTCATTGGTAACGTTCTGAGTCTTGTAAGGAAATATGAACAATACCATTCTTGCTGACCTTTTGTTCGATCGGCTCGCGGACGAGACAGACTCTAGCGTCGTGCTATAAAATACTAAAAAAAGAACGATTTTCATAAGTGCGCGAAATATTATTATGCGCGATCATTAAATTTAAAAATATCGATTTTTAATAGGTAGTAGCGACACAAATGCACGACACACACAGATACTGATCAACCGCGAGAGCAATGAAGGGGAAGAGGGAGAGAAGGAGCACGGGAGGAACGTGCAGCAGCGTTGCTTTGACTTTTGATCGATAAAGAGCACATTTTTAGTAAAGTTTAATTTTGAAAATTAAAAGTAATTAAAATGAATTTATAAAATATTTGAAAGAAGCGTTTAAGTTGTAATGATTAATTAATTAAAGAATAATTGAATATTTATAATAAATAAAATTGTCGCGACAAGAATCAGTGATTATCATATTAATTATTATCGAAAATTCAAGATTCTCATTGCGGCCATATTTATTATTTATTGGAGACAACGAATTTATATACTTATATGCAAAGAAGGATTTTTAATATATTATTGAAGGCAAGATTGTTATTAATAAAATATAGAAGTTTTGGATTAAGGAAACAGTCAGCGGAAATAAAAAGGTAAAGAACAAGATATATTAATTAGTGTGTGTAGAAAAAGAATTATAGTGGACAAAGTGACGTTTATTATTTAAGGATTTTTTAAGTGAATAATTAGCGGTTAAAAATTATATAAATAGTGAAATCGATTAAATTTAGATTATAAGAGAAAAATATTGATTAAAGTAAGATTTTGAATAAAGTGAATTTTTATATATATTTTAAAGTTAATAAAAAGGAGTTTTTATTATTTCAGGTCATAACCCTTTCACCTCCCCTCATTCAGCATTTTTGTTAAATTCCCGCGACCCTGAGAAATTAAGCCAACCTCGTGCTACGTTTTAATATACATATATTATCGTGCGCGCGTGTCAACACGACTCATTTTACATAGTAACAGTTAATAAATTCTATCTGATTTTACAATTAATAATCGTGGTTAATCCGAGAGGGCGGAAATAGCCACATTATAAATGGCGCCCAAACTTATTAATCAAATTTTAAATAATTGCTGATTTTGTAGAGGTGAAAGTTCGCGGACTTGTATAATAAAATTTTTTCTTTTTAAAATTTATAATAAAAATTTTTTTTTCTTCTATAAAATTTTTTTTTGTAAAGAATAGGTTATGAAACAGTATGAGTGATTTCTTTTTTTCTTAGTTCTAAGTTTCTAGCATTAAGTAGAAGAATTTGTATATAATCTATATACATTAAAGATATAGGTCACGGCACATAAAAAAAATCCCTTTTTTTTTATCCGCGGAGTATTAAAATTTTTTTTCGTGTTATAAAAATATCAAAAGACGAGTCACTTTAAAAATTTTTTTTACTTTTTACATAAATAAAAATAAATTCTTTTTTTTCATTAAAGTAAAGGTAATAAATTTAAAGTAAAAAAATTTCTTTTTTTTTGTAATAAACTTTAAGAAATTAAAATTTTTTTTTCTTTCTTTTTTTTAATAAAAAATCCCTACACGGATTAAAAAATTTTTTTTTTTCATACAAAGCCGTTTGAAATTAATAAATTAATAAATATTAGCGAAATTCCTTGACAAAGCGTTTCATTTAATATCTAATTAAAAATTATTATTAATATATTAATTTTATTCTATATTATTTTATTATCATATTATATTATTAATATTTTATTATTTACACATATTACAATTCTTTTTACCACATTTTTACCCTGTATAAGTTTTTCGAGTTGTAAAACTTATACATTATATTACCATCCTATATTTTTTGCGGATTGCGGCATAACCTTACCCAACCAACAATATTTTATCAAAATTTTTTTTTGATAATTTGCGGTTGCAAATTAGACCTTTGGGAGGGGGGAAAATAAAGAATTGTACATTCTTTATATGCCCAGCAAAATTTAATTAGCGGAAAATATAAAAGGTGTAAAAATATTGCGGTAAAAATATTTATATAAGTAAATAAAAATATTAATTTATTTTTGTTACCCGTACAGAGAAGACTTTGCAAAATAATCCAATTAAACAAACTAGTTTAAAAGCAGTTGATGTCTTTGTTAATTGAATTAAAATTATAAATTAGTTAAAATTATTCTTTTTTTTTTTGGAAATTTAATTCAGTTTACAATTATAAAAAAGCTTTTTCCCTTTTTTTTTTTTTTGAAAAGACTACAAGCAAAAATTATTCTCTTGGACAGTTACGTACCATAATAAACGCATCGACTAGACAGAAATACTACCTTTTTTTTTTGCGAAAACAATTTTCTTTTAAGGTTGCTCTCGGCCCAATTAAATTTTTTTTTTTAGGTTGTTAACCGGTCGACTTTTAGATTTTTTTTTACTTAGATTTTTTTTTGTTTTGATTAGATAAGGATAGATAATAGAGTTAATAGTTGTTGAGACAAAGATAGAAGTTTTGATTTTAGATAAATAGTTAGTGATTAATATAAGTTAGAAAAATTTTTTTGTGTTAAGTTAGGTTTTTCATTTTAGCCCAATATAATATTAAACCTTTCTTTTAAAATGGGTAAGAAAACTGCGATACAGAAATACGAAGACAAACGAGATGTTAGAGCAGTAAAAAATACTATAAATAAGTTAGAAGGGTGGGCTGTGTACCAGAGGCTTGACATGTTAGGTCTCTCTCACAGAGGTTCTTACGATGAGGTCAAAAACAGGCTATATCGGTATGAAATACTGAAAATAGACCCTCAAGCTCCTTATATGTGGAACCCTGAAGAGGATGAGAAAGCAGCAGGGGAATTACCGCTAACCCTTCAGAGGGCATTTGAGACACCATCTTTTGATGAAGTGGTACAAACTAGTAATGACAATTTAGAAAATGCTG
This sequence comes from Anagrus nilaparvatae, assembly GCA_022575985.1. NCBI lineage: Eukaryota > Metazoa > Arthropoda > Insecta > Hymenoptera > Mymaridae > Anagrus > Anagrus nilaparvatae. Next base: position 34,832,273 of record JAKSXM010000007.1, read on the forward strand.
GTAATAATAATACAGTATCCGAATTACGCGATGTTAGATTGGCTGTACCCGTCTCAACTAATGCTGGTATACCCTCGCCTTCTGCCTCTCCTACCCCGATAACTAGCGTTAATGTTCCTGTAACTATTCCCGTATGTACATCAGTACTTACTATCAGTACTCCTGTTGTAACTAGTACCATTGCTCCGACTAGTACACAAAAACCAGGTGTATTGGCTTCAAGAGTAATAGGAGCCTCTACTTTTATACAACAGGATCCTTTAGGGTTAAGGGTTAATCAAAATTTGTATGGAGTGAACCTTCCTAGATTCAACTTACAAAACATTTATAACCCAATTAGTCAAACTTTAGTCCCACCAATGAGAATGAATGCGGATGGCACTTATAGCTACTATTGGGATAACGGGCATATTTATCCCGATAATGGCATAAATGCTCATTCAACTATAAATAATAATTCGGAAATACATGACGAAGTTAACCAGCATACGGAAAATAATAATATGGAAAATACTAATAACCCTAGAAAGAATGAAAATGAAAAAGAGAAAGATGATGAATCTGAAAGTAGCACCACTTCCAACAACTCCGCTAGAGAAAGGGATCGATTACTTATAGAAGCAGAACGGACTAAATTGCAAGAAGCACGGGCAGCCATAAATTTGGAAGCTCTAAAAATAAACGCGGAAAGAGAAAGTTTAAGAAAAGAAACTAAAAATTTAGAAAAAGAAAAATTAAAAAAACGAAGTAACATCAGCAAATCAGAAAAATCTATAAAGAATAAAAGTAAAATCGACAGCGACTCAGATAGCGAAGAATCAGAAACGACAGAAGTTAGTGACGTTGCATCGAAAAACCACTCAAAAATATTAACAGATCAAGTCAAAAAGAATGCCATAAGAACCCTTAAGGACTGGAACTTAAAGTTTGAAGGAGATACTGACAAAGCTTCAGACTTCTTAGAAAAATTGCGGGATTGTCATGATAGCTCAGGCCTTACTTTCCAACAGTTAAAATATGCATTATCTGCTATACTTGATAAGCAAGCGGGCTTATGGTATAGAACAGAGAAGCGTAATTTGAACTCTTGGGATGATTTAGAGCAGGCTTTCATAGACAGGTTTATTCCCCCAAGAGATGACGAAGATTACATCGATGAGTTAAGAACCAGAACTCAAGGTAAAAATGAAAATATGGCGACGTTTGTCTCTAAATTTAAAACAATTGCGGACAAACTTCAAGAACCCTTATCTGAACTAAAATTAGTAACTATGGCACTTAGGGTTTTACACCCTGATTACCAAAGATACATGGAAACTTACATGCAAACTCACAAAATTGAAAATTTTAAAACGCTCTTAAGCTTAGGTAAAAAGCACGAAAAAGCGGTTGAAATACGATCACGATACGTTGCCCCTAAGTCTAAGGATAAAATGATAATGCCTGAGTTAGCGTATGAGGAAAAAACGGCGAAAACGAAAATAGCGGCTATTCAAACTTCAAATGAAGAAGACACAGAAAATAATAAAGAAACAGTTAAAAATGAAAAGAAACCTAAGAAGCCCAAGAAAAAGACAGCGCAAAATCAAGAAAATAAAGAAGATATAGCCGCCATGACTACTGATACGGTAAATAATACACAGCAAGTTAAGCAGCCAAATACGCAGCAGCAACCAAAACTACAGCAAGTAAATAATACCACAACCGGTCAGACGTCAGGGCAGCCGCGACCTCGTAGACCGAATTTTCCTCAAGGAGGGTACCAGGCGCAGGGAAACCAGCAGTTCTACCCCAGAATGCCAGGTTTATCTCAAAACCCTTGGTTTTACCCCCCTCAAAACTTTTACCCGAATAATTACAATCAATTCAACCCTAATCAAAATAATGTAAGACCCAACCAAGCTTACCAAAATCAACCTAGAGCCAATATGCACCAGTCTTATACGAGAGCCCCTTTTAGCGGTACATGTACCCTATGTTCAGAAGCGGGTCATAAAGCTAGGGCATGTCCTCAATTAGGAAATCGATTAGTATGCTTTGGTTGCGGCAATTTAGACGTAGCTTACCCTAACTGTGTAAAATGCCAGGAAAAGAAAAACCAGTCAATGGGAAACTGGCAAGCGGAGGCTACTCAGACCCCGGTGACCTCCAAGCAACAGTAAAAGGGGTAAATAAAATAAATAGTTTAAATAGTAAAACTGTAAATAAAATAAATTCTGTAAATAGTGTAAATAAAAATTTAGATTTAGATAAAATAAGTAGCAATAATTTTTATACAATAAAGTTTGACCAAGAAGACGATATTGATCCTGCTTATGAATTAATTAGTATTGAAGAACAAGATAAAATTTATGAACAAGAAAAATTAAAATTAAATAAAATTGAACAAGAAAAATTAAAATCAAATAAAACTGAACAAGAAAAATTAAATTTTAATGAAATTGAAAATAAAAATTTGTTAAGTTTAAAAACTAATAAAAATCAAATATTAAAAAAGTATGAATGGCCAGAAGAAAATTTAACGAAAAATAAAAATGAGCTAGTAATTGGGGATGTAGTTGCGAAAATTAAAGAAACTCTACCCCTAGATATGAAAGAACAAGTTGACGATGTTAAAATTAATTTACCTGAACAAGATTTGACCGAGATTAATAAAGAATTAGCTGATCTACAACGCTTAGAATTAGTGGCATTAACTACCGATAATAGGTTATTTTTTGACGTTATAATAGGCAATGTTAAAATTAAGGCTCTTATTGACACAGGAAGTAATAGTTCGTATTTAGGACCTAAATTTTATGACAATTTCAAACATAGATTTAAACCTTCAAATACAGCTATGATTAATGCTACCGGACAAATTTCTCCAATAACAGAAAAATTAAAAGTTTGTTTCGATATTGATGGAATTAGCGGTAATATTGAACTAAAAGTGGCAAAAGGCCTAAAATATGAAATGGTATTAGGTATGGATTTCTCAATTAAATTCAAAATAGAAGTTTATCCAGCTGGCAATGAATGGAGAGTGAGAGAAAGAGGAAAAAAATGGCATCAGTTTATTAGTAATGATAATATAGCAGAAATACCCCTATATGGCGAATGCGCTGGAATAGAAGAGATAAATTATGACCAAAAAAAGGAAATAGAAAAGGTTTTAAAAGAATGTTTACCCCCAAATCCAATGCCCTTAGGCAAAACTCATCTAATTAAACATAAAATTAGAGTGAAACCTGATGCCATACCAGTAAGACATAAAGCTAGACGAATGTCTCCGAAATTATTCAATTTGGCGATCGAAGAAGCTAAAAAGTGGATCAAGTTAGGTGTGGTCGAACATTCTAATAGTTCTTGGTGTAGCACACCATTGATGGTTCCTAGTAAACCAGTAGGAACCTGGAGGATGTGCGTGGATTATCGCGACCTCAATAAAGTGACGGAAAAAGATGCATATCCATTACCAAATTTGGATGCTTCTTTAGATAAGCTAAGAAAAGCTCGATTTCTGTCCAAAATCGATTTGAGCAAAGCCTTCCACCAATGTCCTTTAGAAGAGTCGTCAAAAATGTACACAGCTTTCGCCCTCCCAGGGCTAGGACTGCTACAATTCACCAGAATACCTTTTGGCGTCACCGATGGCCCTAAAACTTTCCAGAGACTAATGGATAAAATAATTACGCCAGACCTCGAACCCTGCGTTTTAACTTATCAGGATGATATAGTTATAGCAACGGAGACGTTTGAAGAACACTTAAAATACCTAAGGATAGTTTTAAAAAAATTGGTAGAAGCAGGACTTTCAATAAATCCCGAAAAATGTGAATTTGGCTGTAAGGAATTTATATATCTAGGATTTGTATTAGACGCAAATGGCTTTAGACCTGACAAAGAAAAAATTAAACCAGTCTTAGAATACCCAGCCCCTACTAACCTAAAAGAACTAAGGCGATTTTTAGGTATGGTAGGATGGTATTCCAGGTTTATCGAAAAAGTTGCGGAATTAAAATTACCTCTCGTTAAGTTGCTACACAAGGACGTTAAGTGGACCTGGGGTCAGGAACAACAAGAATCCTTTGAAAAATTAAAAATGGCCTTAGTCAGTACCCCGGTACTCGCTAGGCCCGATTTTTCAAAGAGATTCACAGTACAATCTGACGCTAGCGGCGAATCCATAGGTGCTGTGCTGACGCAACAACATGATGATGGAGAACATCCGATCGTTTATATTAGTCGAGTATTAAATGATGCGGAAAAGAATTATAGCGCTACGGAGCGCGAATGTTTGGCTTTGATATGGGCAATAAAAAAATTCAGACCCTATCTAGAAGGTTATAATTTTACGGCCATTACAGACCATTCAAGTTTAAAATGGCTGAATAATTTAAAAGAACCTACTGGACGTCTCGCACGATGGGACTTAGAATTGCAACAATGGGACTTCGACATACAGTATAGAAAAGGCTGTTTAAATTATGTCCCTGACGCCCTATCAAGAATCCCTTATAAAGATTTAAAAGATTCATGCGATGACAGCGAACAAGACTTTTTAGCGGTTTTAGAAGAAATAACAGATGAATGGTATTTAAGAAGAATCAAAGAAATCCAAACTTGGCCATGGAAATTCACTGACTGGCAGTTAGTTGATAATAGGATGTATATCCACAGAAAGGATTATTTGTTAGACCCAATTGACGAAGAAGAAAATAGCTGGAAATTAGTTCTACCACGAGACTGGATTAGAAGAGCTTTTCAAGAAGCACATCATGAACCGTACTCAGGGCATTTCGGCATTACAAAAACATATGATCGATTGGCGAGAACATATTTTTGGCCAGGAATGTACCATGATACCCTTCAGTATGTATCTTCCTGTCTAGAATGTCAAAGACATAAATCAGTGCAAACTGGACCTCAAGGTTTAATGGGTAAACGAATCGTAGAATCACCTTGGACAGTAGTTGCGGCTGATTGCATGGAGTTTCCCCCAAGTAAAAATGGCTTCAAATATTCGGTAGTTTTCCAAGATTTATTCACGAAAATGATTGAATTAAAACCTATCAGAAAACAAGATGGTAAAAACATAGCTCAAGCATTTCAAGAATTAGTCTTGTTTAGGTGGGAAACGCCAGAATATTTTTTAGCGGATAACGGTAAAGAATTTGACAATAGTTTAGTTAAACACATGTTAAAGGATTACGGTGTGCGGTTCATAACTACGCCCCCCTATTATCCGGCCGCAAATCCTGTAGAACGCCAAAATCGTAATCTAAAAACCATGATAAGAATGTTTATAGGGACAGACCACCGTAACTGGGACCTGCACCTACACGAATTCAGACATGCCGTAAACACGGCTAAGCAAGAATCTATGAAATGCTCTCCTGCGTTTTTAAATTACGGTCGACAGCCAAAGCCAGTAAAAAGCTTACGACGAGAATTAGAAATGGAAGGCGAAACAAATACCATTAAGGTACATAAAATTGACCCAGAATCATTGAAAAATAGGCTGAAAAGGTTAAAAATTTTACGAGATTTAGTGGCTAAGTACATTGACAACGCCCGCGAAAAACAAAAGACTTACTTTGACAAAAATAAGAAGGAGGTGACGTTTAAGGAGGGGGATATGGTTCTTCGTCAGACGCAATGTTTATCTTCAGCAGATAAACATTTTTCTGTGAAACTTGCGCCTAGGACAGAAGAACCTACGAAAATCACTAAGGTTTTATCGCAAAATACGTATAAGGTAGACTCGACTAGTCGATTGGATAAGGTTCATGTCTCGCAATTACGCCGCCTTAAACCTCCCTACTTAATCCCAAATATAGACCTGAATTTACAGGAAATAAATAAAATAAATCGTTATAGGGGACCAGTGAAAGAACAAGTCATTTCAAGTAGCAATGTCGCAAGAAATGGACAGGGATCTATTGGAACAGATAAACTCAATGGACCAATTAGATCTCCCATCGAAAGAAGAGGAGGAGAACCTTTTGAATCCAAGGGAGCCAACTCCAGCCCCCGAAGATATAATCTGCGACCAAGAAAATAACAGCGAGGAAGGAACAATATATAAAAAGGTCCACGGACAATCTGCACCGGTAGCTTTCGTGAAAATAAAGCAGCCAGTACTAGTAAAAAGGCCTCCAAGGAGACTAAGGACGGACAATGGCGGCGGTGAGGAAGAAAAAGCGGGAGAAAGACCTAAGGTCAACGAGCAAGATGTATCAAATAGCCAAAGGCCTCTATCACCACTAATAGAAAGATTGACGGAGGCAGTAAACCTACACCCTGCCCCGATTGCTAATCCCATACCTCCCTTAATGTCCCTCCAAATCCATAAACCCGTTGAACTAGATAGCGACGAAAACGAAAAAGAGAAAGTCATAGTCATTCATAATAGGCCAGAGAGACCTACCTTTAACTCCTTTCCCCTTGTACCCCTACAACCTATACAATACATAAGTACAGGAATAATGTTTAGAGGCAGTGACCCTAAAGGCCTTGACCCCGTGACTACTGACGAGGACGTTGACCCCCCGTTTTATAAGTGCTTCAACTGCGGACAAGAAGGACACACAAGACGAGACTGCAAAAATAACGAAAACATAAAAAAAGTTTGTTTCAATTGCGGAAGGGAAGGGGTGTCCTTGAATTCTTGCCCTCGTTGCAAGCGACCACATGCCAGAGACATGTATAAAAAATATGTCGAACAAATGGGAGGGGAAGCCAAACCGATCTGGGAAATTTACCCCAGACTTTTTGCGGCCCCACCATATGGAAATGAATGGGTTAACGACCCAAACGAAAAAGACCCAGAAGAAATAGCGGAAGTAGAATCCCAGGAACAAGGGCCTGAAAATATGTTATCCCAGCTTAGCGCTTTCGGATTCGATATTGACAGTTTACCCTCTACGGTAAGACAAATTGCTAGCGAATTGCCTATGCAGAAGGCTATAGAATTTGTTCGAAACTGGAATAAATTTCTATTTCCACAAAAATAATTAGGGATACAAGTTAATCATAAGTAAAATTTTTTTTGTTGTTTAAATTTATTTTTTTATTTTTTTATTTTTACAAATTAATAAGGAAAAATCTCCTGATTACGTTTTTTTTTTTATTTTGATTAACTTATCTCTACTCTATATTAAAAATTACCCATGAATTAGCGGAAAAATGATCTAATTAAATTTGAAAAAACAAGATTAACCCTTATAATCCTTATAAATTACCCAAATTCCCCAAAAAAATAAACAGAGAAATGTGGTAAAAAGGATGTAAGTAATAAAATATTTTTTTTATTTTTTTTTTGCGCTTATGAAAATTCAAATACATTAAAGTTTTTTTTTATGTGCCCAACCTAAGTCTTAATCAATTGTAAATAAATTCTTGTAAATATGTTTTTAATTGTAAATAATTAAGTTTAAGTAGATAAATTAGTAATAAAGTGAGTAAGCTTGGGTTATGGCAAATTATTGTTAAGTATGAAGTACGATACCAGATGTTTGAGGGCTTTTGTCCCAAACGCCCCCCTTAAGGCGAGGGTTATTATAGCGTTGCTATAAAATACTAAAAAAAGAACGATTTTCATAAGTGCGCGAAATATTATTATGCGCGATCATTAAATTTAAAAATATCGATTTTTAATAGGTAGTAGCGACACACACGCACGACACACACAGATACTGATCAACCGTGAGAGCAACGAAAGGGAAGAGGGAGAGAAGGTGCACGGGAGGAACGTGCAGCAGCGTTGCTTTGACTTTTGATCGATAAAGAGCACATTTTTAGTAAAGTTTAATTTTGAAAATTAAAAGTAATTAAAATGAATTTATAAAATATTTGAAAGAAGCGTTTAAGTTGTAATGATTAATTAATTAAAGAATAATTGAATATTTATAATAAATAAAATTGTCGCGACAAGAATCAGTGATTATCATATCAATTATTATCGAAAATTCAAGATTCTCATTGCGGCCATATTTATTATTTATTGGAGACAACGAATTTATATACTTATATGCAAGGAAGGATTTTTAATATATTATTGAAGGCAAGATTGTTATTAATAAAATATAGAAGTTTTGGATTAAGGAAACAGTCAGCGGAAATAAAAATTAAAGAACAAGATATATTAATTAGTGTGTGTCGAAAAAGAATTATAGTGGACAAAGTGACATTTATTATTTAAGGATTTTTTAAGTGAATAATTAGCGGTTAAAAATTATATAAATAGTGAAATCGATTAAATTTAGATTATAAGAGAAAAATATTGATTAAAGTAAAATTTTGAATAAAGTGAATTTTTATATATATTTTAAAGTTAATAAAAAGGAGTTTTTATTATTTCAGGTCATAACCCTTTCACCTCCCCTCATTCAGCATTTTTGTTAAATTCCCGCGACCCTGAGAAATTAAGCCGACCTCGTGCTACGTTTTAATATACATATATTATCGCGCGCGCGTGTCAACACGACTCATTTTACATAGTAACAGTTAATAAATTCTATCTGATTTTACAATTAATAATCGTGGTTAATCCGAGAGGGCGGAAATAGCCACATTATACGTCTTGCTATCCGAGCCGCATCGCAATAATAATCAGAAATTCTGGTTCACCGATGACACAGGCCGGTGCGCTATATGGCTACGAGGTCGTGCTCAGACGTCTATGTCCCGACATGGAAAAGGCAATTGCCACGTCTGGGCAAAGTGCGGTGATACAACTTTCATTAGTTGTTATTTGTCACCGAATGACACTGTTGGGGTGTTCACCGCAAAGCTGGCCTCATTGGAGGAAACGATAAGGGAAGTCTCTGGCAATATCATATTTGCCGGAGACTTAAATGCCAGGGCCGTGGAATGGGGAATGCCAACCACGAACCATAGTGGAACGTTGATCCTAGAGATGGCCGCTAGAACTGATCTGGTAGTCATGAACTCTGGGAACAATCCAACCTATGTAAGGCCAGACTTTGGTGAATCGATTCCTGACGTCACATTTGCCTCGGCCGGGTTGGCAGGAAGAGTGGGTGGTTGGAGGGTGATGGATGGAGCCAATGGCAGTGACCATAATCACCTTCAAAGTGCGTGATAGGGTCGTTAATCGGTCCCCGTACAAAAAGCGCCCACTAGGCTGGAATGTGTCAAAGATGGACGAGGACAGATTTGTGGAATATCTTCGTGAAGAGTCCTCGTCTATCCTAGCCTGGCATGGAGGACCGACCACCCCGGAAGATGCAGAGACTCTCGTCAAGAGGGTAACTGCTCTTCTGAAGGGAGCTTGCGATGCCTATATGCTGCGTAAGGAAGGGTAAAAGAAGCATGTACTGGTGGAATGAAGAAATTGCGGAGCTTAGGCGGGTCTGTCACGGGGAACGTAGAAGACGGCAAAGAGCGCATGGCCGCCCAGAGCTGGCTACGCACTCTGAAGAGTAGAAGGAAGCCAAGCATAGGCTGGCGAAAGCCATCCGCCTCAGCAAGGCGCGCTGTCTTCGGTCGCTAAGAGATGATATTAACAGCGATCCGTGGGGCCTCGGAAATAAGGTTGTCATGGACAAACTTAAGTCCGGGTGTGACAGCACGATAGATGAAGCAGTGACCAAAAGAATAGTGGACGCTCTCTTTCTGGATCATCCAAACCAACAACACCTGGTTTTGGATGTCCCGAGGGAGCAAGTTCCGCTATTTAGCGAGGCGGAGATGCTTCAGGCAATTAGGTCAATGAAAAATGGGAAAGCGCCAGGATCAGAAGGAATACCCGCAGAAGCTCTTAAGACGGCTGCAAAGGTAATCCCTGGTCTCCTCCTTGGCATGTTTAATGCGTGCCTCGTTGCAGGCGTCTTTCCAAGGGGCTGGAAAGTGGCCCGCCTGGCTTTGATAAGCAAGAGAAAGGGTGAACCAGGATCTCCATTATCTTACAGACCATTGCGTATGTTAAATACCATTGGCAAGGTGATGGAGAGCATGGTCAGAGGAAGATTGCGGCAGGCAATTAGGGAAGCGGGTGACCTTAGCGACGATCAACACGGTTTTCGTTAGGGGCGTTCCACGATCGGTGCCATCGAGCAGGTCGTGAAGGTGGTTATGAGGGCCAGACAAGTACTGCCGGATATTAAACCGGACGTTCTGCTTGTCACGTTGGATTTTAAAAAACGCATTCAACTCGGCTAAGTGGGACGATATGTTGCACTCCCTCGAGCAGGTATTCAGAGTTCCAGATTATTTAAAAAATATACTCAGAGACTACCTCCGGGACCGATACCTGCGCTGGGACACGCTCGATGGCACAAGAGGTAAAGTATTAAGCGCAGGCATAGTGCAGGGTTCAGTTCTGGGCCCAGATCTGTGGAATGACTTTTACGACGGCTTGCTAAAGATTGAGCTTCGGATGGATGCTCCATGATCGGATACGTGGATGATGTTGCTCTAACCATAACAGCTCGAAATCAAAAATTTTAATAGTTCATTTTGTGCATGTGCCCTCGAATATAGAATACATATGTAAGCAAGCACACACGCAAAAAAAATCCTATATATATTAAAATGAAATAATTTAAAAAATTGACTATTTTTGATTTTATTGGACACGCATTTATGGAGAATTGTACGGACGAAAATACATGAAAGTGGTTTTAAAGTAATCTTTAAAGAAATATCTCCAGACCTTTTTTTAATTTTTAAAAAATATTTAAATGATTTCGAGAAATCAATATCAGAAGTTAGTAGTCGAAAACGCAAAATAATTTCATTTTTTTTCACTAAAACTGATTTTTCTCAGGATCTAAGAGGTTTTTTGAAACGAGGTTTAGTGCAAATTATTCCTAGGAAAAAATGCTATCGATTTGACGTTTTTTTTTTTTTAATTTGAGCTCACGGTTCAGAGTTACAACTGTTTGAAGCTAAGAACTTCAAAATTAAAAAAATCAAAAAGTGGACATTTTCATCACTTCAGATCTCGGAATGGATTGTATCAAAATGTAAAAACCAAGTTTCTTTGTATTTATTAAACAATTTTCTAATGGCACTTTTTTTTTTTTTTAATTTCATCCATTCGTTAAAGAGAAATATTAAAAAAACGACTTAGAGTCTACTTTTTTGAAATTTTTTATTTTTTTATATTTAGAACAGCTGATATCCATTTTTTATATGATTTTATATATTTTATATTTTATTTTCTTAAAAAAAACCTAAATGCTATCATAAACATTTCATAAAAATATATAAAATGAAAAAAATATTTAAATGCAATCATTGTATAAAAATATTTGAAATTCCAACTTTTCTATTAAACAAGAGACAGTTAGAAAAAAAATTATAATGGAATGAAATAAAATTAAAATTTTTAATGAAATTAAAAAAATTTTTCAATGCAATCATTGCTAAAAAATTTTTGAAAATTAAAAAATTTTTCAATGCAATCATTGCATAAAAATTTTTAAAATTAAAAAAATATTTAAATGCAGTCATTGCTAAAAAATTCTTGATATTGAAAAAATATTTCAGTGCAATCATTGCTAAAAAATTTTTGAAATTAAAAAAATATTTCAATGGAGTCATTGCTAAAAAATTCTTGAAATTGAAAAAATATTTCAGTGCAATCATTGCATAAAAATTTTTGAAAAAATTTTAAACAAATTTTATATGCAATCATTGCTAAAAAATTTTTGAAAATTAAAAGATATTTCAATGCAATCATTGCTAAAAAATTTTTGAAATATAAAAAATATTTCAATGCAATCATTGCTAAAAAATTTTTGAAATATAAAAAATATTTCAATGCAATCATTGCTAAAAAATTTTTGAAATATAAAAAATATTTCAATGCAATCATTGCTAAAAAATTTTTGAAAATTAAAAAATTTTTCAATGCAATCATTACATAAAAATTTTTAAAAATTAAAAGATATTTCAATGCAATCATTGCTGAAAAATTTTTTTGAAATTAAAATAATACTTCAATGCAAACATTGCTAAAAAATTTTTGAAATATAAAAAATATTTCAATGCAATCATTGCATAAAAATTTTTAAAATTAAAAAAATATTTCAATGCAATCATTGGTAAAAAATTGTTGAAATTGAAAAAATATTTCAATGCAATCATTGCTAAAAAATTTTTGAAAATTAAAAAATTTTTCAATGCAATCATTTCTAAAAAATGCAATTATTGCAAACAAATATTTGAAATTCCAATTTTTTTATTAAACAAGAAACAGTTAGAAAAAAATTTCTAATGACCAAATTAAAAAAGTATTTCGATACAATAATTGCATATAAATTTTTGAAATGACAAAAATATTTTAATGCAATCATTGGAATGAAATTTAAAAAATATTTTAATTTTAAAAAATATTTTAATTTTAAAAATATTTTAACGAATTAGAGTCTAATTTTTTGAATTTTTTATTTTTTTATATTTAGGACAGCTGATATCCATTTTTTATATTATTTTAAGTATTTTATATTTTATTTCTTTAAAAAAAATTTAATTTCTACCATTGCATAAAAATATATCTAATTAAAAAAATAATTAAATGCAATCATTGTATAAAAATATTTGAAATTCCAACTTTTCTATAAAACAGGAGACTGTTAGAAAAAAATTTATAATGGCGTATAGTTTCTGGTAAAGTCAATAAAAAAATACAATTTTCTTATAAAACAAAACAAATACAAAAAAATTTTAATGCAATCATTGCATAAAAATTTTTGAAATTATAAAACACATTTTAATGCAATCATTGCATAAAAATTTTCTCAATGCAATTATTGCATACAAATATTTGAAATTCCAACTTTTCTATAAAACAGGAGACTGTTAGAAAAAAATTTATAATGGCATATAGTTTCTGATAAAGTCAATAAAAAAATACAATTTTCTTATAAAACAACACAAATACAAAAAAAATTTCAATGCAATCATTGCATAAAAATTTTTGAAATTAAAAACACATTTTAAAGCAATTATTGCAGACAAATATTTAAAATTCCATTTAATAATAATATTAATTTTCATAAATATTAATTTTCATAATCATTGCATGAAAATATTTAAAAATACAATTATCATATAAAACAGGACACTATTAGAAAAAAATTTTAAATGATGTATAGTTTCTGCTAAAGTCAATAAAAAAATTTCAATGCTATCATTGCATAAAAACTTTTGAAATTCCAACTTTTGTATAAAACAGTATAATATTAGAAAAAATTTAGAATAGCGTACAGTTTCTGCTAAAGTCAATAAAAATATTTCAATGCAATCATTGCATAAAAATATTTGAAATACCAACTTTTGTATAAAACAGGACACTATTCGAAAAACATTCAGATTGACGTATAGTTTCTGCCAAAGTCAATAAAAATTTTTCAATGTTAACATTGCATAAAAATATTTGAAATCTTAACTTTTGTCTAAAACACAACAATATTCAAAAAAATTTAGAATGGCGTATAGTTTCTGCCAAAGTCAATATAAATATTTCAATGTTAACATTGCATAAAAATATTTGAAATCCCAACTTTTATATATAACAAAGCATTATTCAAAAAAATTTAGAATGGAGTACAGTTTCTGCTAAAGTCAATAATAATATTTCAATGCAATAATTGCATAAAAATATTTGAAATTCCAACTTTTGTATAAAACAGTACACTATTAGAAAAAATTTAGAATATCGTACAGTTTCTGCTAAAGTCAATAAAAATATTTCAATGCAATCATTGCATAAAAATATTTGAAATTCCAACTTTTGTATAAATCAGTACACTATTAGAAAAAATTTAGAATAGCGTACAGTATCTGCCAAAGTGAATAAAAATATTTCAATGCAATCGTAGCATAGAAATATATGAAATCCCAACTTTTGTATAAAACAGGACACTATTCGAAAAACATTCAGATTGACGTATAGTTTCTGCCAAAGTCAATAAAAATATTTCAATGTTAACATTGCATAAAAATATTTGAAATCCCAACTTTTATATATAACAAAGCATTATTCAAAAAAATTTAGAATGGAGTACAGTTTCTGCTAAAGCCAATAATAATATTTCAATGCAATAATTGCATAAAAATATTTGAAATTCCAACTTTTGTATAAAACAGGACACTATTCGGAAAACATTCAGTTTGACGTATAGTATCTGCCAAAGTGAATAAAAATATTTCAATGTTAACATTGCATAAAAATATTTGAAATCCCAACTTTTATATATAACAAAGCATTATTCAAAAAAATTTAGAATGGAGTACAGTTTCTGCTAAAGCCAATAATAATATTTCAATGCAATAATTGCATAAAAATATTTGAAATTCCAACTTTTGTGTAAAACAGTACACTATTAGTAAAAATTTAGAATATCGTACAGTTTCTGCTAAAGTCAATAAAAATATTTCAATGCAATCATTGCACAAAAATATTTGAAATTCCAACTTTTGTATAAATCAGTACACTATTAGAAAAAATTTAGAATAGCGTACAGTATCTGCCAAAGTGAATAAAAATATTTCAATGCAATCGTAGCATAGAAATATATGAAATCCCAACTTTTGTATAAAACAGGACACTATTCGAAAAACATTCAGATTGACGTATAGTTTCTGCCAAAGTCAATAAAAATATTTCAATGTTAACATTGCATAAAAATATTTGAAATCCCAATTTTTATATATAACAGAGCATTATTCAAAAAAATTTAGAATGGAGTACAGTTTCTGCTAAAGTCGATAATAATATTTCAATGCAATCATTGCATAAAAATATGTGAAATCTTAACTTTTGAAAAAAACACAACACTTTTCAAAAAAATTTAGAATGGCATATAGTTTCTGCTAAAGTCAATAAAATATTTTAATGCTATCATTGCATAAAAATTTTTTAAATTCCAACTTTTGTATAAAACAGGACACTATTCGAAAAACATTCAGATTGACGTATAGATTCTGCCAAAGTCAATAAAAATATTTCAATGTTAACATTGCATAAAAATATTTGAAATCCCAACTTTTATATATAACAAAGCATTATTCAAAAAAATTTAGAATGGAGTACAGTTTCTGCTAAAGTCAATAATAATATTTCAATGCAATAATTGCATAAAAATATTTGAAATTCCAACTTTTGTATAAAACAGTACACTATTAGAAAAAATTTAGAATATCGTACAGTTTCTGCTAAAGTCAATAAAAATATTTAAATGCAATCATTGCATAAAAATATTTGAAATTCCAACTTTTGTATAAATCAGTACACTATTAGAAAAAATTTAGAATAGCGTACAGTATCTGCCAAAGTGAATAAAAATATTTCAATGCAATCTTAGCATAAAAATATATGAAATCCCAACTTTTGTATAAAACAGGACACTATTCGAAAAACATTCAGATTGATGTATAGTTTCTGCCAAAGTCAATAAAAATATTTCAATGTTAACATTGCATAAAAATATTTGAAATCCCAACTTTTATATATAACAAAGCATTATTCAAAAAAATTTAGAATGGAGTACAGTTTCTGCTAAAGTCAATAATAATATTTCAATGCAATAATTGCATAAAAATATTTGAAATTCCAACTTTTGTATAAAACAGTACACTATTAGAAAAAATTTAGAATAGCGTACAGTATCTGCCAAAGTGAATAAAAATATTTCAATGCAATCGTAGCATAAAAATATATGAAATCCCAACTTTTGTATAAAACAGGACACTATTCGAAAAACATTCAGATTGACGTATAGTTTCTGCCAAAGTCAATAAAAATATTTCAATGTTAACATTGCATAAAAATATTTGAAATCCCAATTTTTATATATAACAGAGCATTATTCAAAAAAATTTAGAATGGAGTACAGTTTCTGCTAAAGTCGATAATAATATTTCAATGCAATCATTGCATAAAAATATGTGAAATCTTAACTTTTGAAAAAAACACAACACTTTTCAAAAAAATTTAGAATGGCATATAGTTTCTGCTAAAGTCAATAAAAATATATTAATGCAATAATTGCATAACAATATTTGAATTTCCAACTTTTGTATAAAACAGTACACTATTAGAAAAAATTTAGAATAGCGCACAGTTTCCGCTAAAGTCAATATTTGGTCAATAAATTCAAAAACTATTCTAAACAAATATTTCAATGCAATCATTGCATAAAAATATATGAAATCCCAACTTTTGTATAAAACAGGACACTATTCGAAAAACATTCAGATTGACGTATAGATTCTGCCAAAGTCAATAAAAATATTTCAATGTTAAGGTAGTTCACCAGTAATTTAGACGACAATAGAAATCGCTAAAATTTTTATAGGGGCTTCATATTATAATAATACACATAAAAATAAAATTTTAAGAAAATTGTGGTTTTCGTTTAGGAGATACAAAGCTCCAAAGTTGAATTCTTATACATTGCAAGCATAGGAGCCGAGTCAAAAAACGCGGGTTTGAGATTTTTATTTACTGTCAACGCCGAAACTGAACAATAGATTTTTTTTTTTAAAATTGCACCAAGTAAATTAATTGTTGAAGAAACTTCTATTCGATTTTTAAATAAATTGTGGTTTTCTTATAAAAGATATTTTAATAAGAAAAAATAAAAAACCGATGAAAATTTTAAGGTGACAACGTCGACGTTTAAAATACACGCATAATATTATAATAATAATCATGTAAATAAAATCGCGTGCCTACAAACATTGTGCGACGTTGTCGTACTTTTTTTTTTATTTAAGCTACCACGAAAAATGATCTGTCAAAATACCGTAATTTTAATTGTCTGGTAAAGAACCTTAACATTACTTAAAAATATTTGAAATCACAATTTTTATATATAACAGAGCATTATTCAAAAAAATTTAGAATGGAGTACAGTTTCTGCTAAAGTCGATAATAATATTTCAATGCAATCATTGCATAAAAATATGTGAAATCTTAACTTTTGAAAAAAACACAACACTTTTCAAAAAAATTTAGAATGGCATATAGTTTCTGCTAAAGTCAATAAAATATTTTAATGCTATCATTGCATAAAAATTTTTTAAATTCCAACTTTTGTATAAAACAGTACACTATTAGAAAAAATTTAGAATATCGTACAGTTTCTGCTAAAGTCAATAAAAATATTTCAATGCAATCATTGCATAAAAATATTTGAAATTCCAACTTTTGTATAAATCAGTACACTATTAGAAAAAATTTAGAATAGCGTACAGTTTCTGCTAAAGTCAATAAAAATATTTCAATGCAATCTTAGCATAAAAATATATGAAATCCCAACTTTTGTGTAAAACAGGACACTATTCGAAAAACATTCAGATTGATGTATAGTTTCTGCCAAAGTCAATAAAAATATTTCAATGTTAACATTGCATAAAAATATTTGAAATCCCAACTTTTATATATAACAAAGCATTATTCAAAAAAATTTAGAATGGAGTACAGTTTCTGCTAAAGCCAATAATAATATTTCAATGCAATAATTGCATAAAAATATTTGAAATTCCAACTTTTGTGTAAAACAGGACACTATTAGAAAAAAATTTAAAATGATGTATAGTTTCTGCTAAAGTCAATAAAAAAATTTCAATGCTATCATTGCATAAAAACTTTTGAAATTCCAACTTTTGTATAAAACAGTATAATATTAGAAAAAATTTAGAATAGCGTACAGTTTTTGCTAAAGTCAATAAAAATATTTCAATGCAATCATTGCATAAAAATATTTGAAATGCCAATTTTAATATATAAAAGAGCATTATTCAAAAAAAATTTAGAATGGCGTATAGTGTCTGCTAAAGTCGGTAAAAATATTTCAATGCAATCATTGCATAAAAATATTTGAAATGCCAATTTTTATGTATAACAGAGCATTATTAAAAAGAATTTAGAATGGCGGATAGTTTATGCTAAAGTCAATAATAATATTTCAATACAATCATTGCATAAAAATATTTGAAATTACATTTTTTATATAAAACAGTACACTAATCGAAAAAAATTTAGAATAGCGTTTAGTTTCTGCTAAAGTCAATAAAAATATTTCAATGCTATCATTGCATAAAAATATTTGAAATTCCAACTTTTATATAAAACACTATTACAAAATTTATAGGACACTATTACAAAAAAATTTAGAATGACGTATAGTTTCTGCTAAAGTCAATAAAAATATTTGAAAATACAATTTTTACAAATAAAAAATTCAAAAATATAAAAATACAAAATACACACCCGACAACTCGTATTTAAATTTTTAGAAGTTTTTCAAATTGTGGACAATCAATATGAGTTTATCTTTTTAAGTTGTTAACGAAAAAAAAATTAAAGTGGGGTATAGTTTCTGTTAAATTCAATACTAATATTTCAATGCTATCATTGCATAAAAACATTTGAAATTACAACTTTTATATAAAAAAGGACACTTTTCGAAATAAAATTAAAGTGAGTTATATATATTTTCTGCTAAATTAATTACTAATATTTCAATGCAATTGAAATTACAACTTTTCTAAAAATCAGGCTACTATTCGAAAAAAATTGAAAAAGGGGTATATTTTGCTACATTTAATACATATATTTCAATGCTATCATTGCATAAAAATATTTGAAATTACAAGATTTCTATAAAACAGGACAATATTCAAAAACATTTAGGTTGGGTATATTTTGCTAAATTCAATACTAATAATTTAATGCTATTATTGCATAAAAACAATTGAAATTACAACATTTCTATAAAACACGACGGAATTCGAAAACATTTAAGTGGAGTATATTCTGCTAAATTCAAGACCTATATATTAATACTATTATTGCATAAAAACAATTGAAATTACACTTTTTCTATAAAACAGGACACTTTTCGAAAAAAAATTAAAGTGAAGTATAGTTTCTGCTAAATTCAATACTATTATTTCAATGGATAAACCCAATAATTCAGTAAATCGGACTCTGAGTCTTTTTTTTGCTATTTATTTTTAATGAATACATTAAATAAAAAACAAAAAAAAATCGGCTTTAGAAAAGCGTTTAATAAATACAATGCATTTTGTTTTTTATATATTTTGATACAAACCATTTTAAGATATGAAGTGAAGAAAATGCCCAATTTTTGAGTTTTTAAATTTTGTACCTCTTAGCTTTAAACAGTTATAACTCTGTGCCGTGAGCTAAAATTAAAAAAAAAGCGTCAACTCGATAGCATTTTTTACAAGGAGTAATTTGCACCGAAGCTCTTTTGTTTTATATATGAAATGACTTAAAAATTTGAATATGAAATAATATAGACATTGGCAGTCCTAAGAATAATAAAAAAAAAAAAAATTTTTTAAATTTAACTGTATAGTAAAATTCATATTGTCTGTTTACAATATGAAAAAACTACAATAATTTCAATCTGTATTTCTGGCTATTTTATATATGAAAAATTAAAAAAATTTCACTATGTAATAATATAGATATAGGCAGTCCTAAGAATGAAAAAAAAAATAAAAATATTTAACTGTATAGTAAAATTCATATTGGTGGTTTACAATATGAAAAAACTAAAAAATTTACCATCTATATTGTTGGCTATTTATATATGAAAAAACTCAAAAAATTTCACTATGAAATAAGATAGTTATCGGCAGTCCTAAGAATAAAAAAAACAAAAATTTAAAAAATTTAATTGTATAGTAAAGTTCATATTGGCTGTTTACGATATGAAAATACTACAAAAATTTGCTCGCATGGAAAAAAATGAGGTATTACATCCAAATTAAAAAAAAAAAAAAGTACCTGGAGATTTTTTGGTGAAAAAAATTTTATAAAAAAAATAGGTCTTAATGTCATACTGGTTGTGAAATATCACCGGTGACAGTGCTACATACATACATACATACACTCACACACATGCATACTTTTTTTTAAAACTGGTTTTTTAGCATCCCGAGGTCTCAAAACGTGCGTATATGTCAAAAAATCAGAAATAAACATTTTACCTAAAACAATGGGTTCTCTATGAGGAACCAAAATTATAAATATTTCACTCTAGAATAAAATTAATATTGATTCTCTGCAATATAAAAAACAGCAAAAATTTCAATCTATATTGTTAATTGTTTTATATAGGAAAAAACTCAAAAATTACACCATATATAGAGTACAATGGATATCGGCTGTCCTATTTATGAAAACATTATAAAAATTATAAAAGTTTATAAAAAATATTATAAAAGTTTCACTCGATAGTAAAATTCATATTGATTGTCTACAATATGAAAAAACTGAAAAAATTTCAATCTATATTGTTGACCTTTTTAATATATGAAAAATCCCAAAAAATTTCACTATAAAGTAAAATAGATATCTTCTGTCCTATTTATGAACAAAAAAAAATCATAAATATTTCACTCTAGAGTAAAATTCATATTGATTGTCTACAATATAAAAAAACAGCAAAAATTTCAATCTATATTGTTTTATATATGGAAAACACCAAAAATTTTACCATAGAGTAAAATGGATATCGGCTATACTATTTATGAAAAAACATAAAATATAAAAATTTCACTCAATAGTAAAATTTATATTGGCTGTCTACATTATGAAAAAAATTCAAAATTTTCAATCTATATTGTTGGCTGTTTTATTTATGAAAAAGCTAAAAAAATTTCACCATAGAGTGAAATGGAAATCGCCTGTCCTATTTATGAACAATAAAAAATTATGAAAATTTCATTCTATAAACATATTCATATTGATTGTCTACAATATCAGTTGTGATGTGTATGAAAATTGAAAATATTCAAATATTCATTGTCTACAGTATGAAAAAAACTACAAATTTTGTTAAAAAAACTGCATATTACTATATTTTATTTTCAATTATTATTTATTATCAATAATTATTTATTTTATAAAATATACCTCATTAGTTATTAATATTTATAAATAATCATGTAACTTTTTCTTAATATGAATTATAAAATTTTTTTGTTAATTTTAGAAGTATAAAATTAATTCTGTTCTCATTCATTTTTAAATAAAATTAAATTGCATTTTAATCATGTATGATTAAATTTATTATAATTAACTACATATGATTAAAATATAAAAAAATTAATGCACAAGAGTTTTTATTTGGTTAAGCCGAGCATCGCGAGGCCAATCAGCTAGTTCTTTTTATATTTAAAAAAAATTTTTCATGAAAAAAAATTTTCATGAATAAAATAATTTTTGAAAGGAATTTTCCGATAAAAATTTTCCGCTTATAATTATTAAATAAATATATAAAATCCGCTTAAAATTACATTTTCCACACATTCTATTTTAAATTTCCCCTCATCTTTTACATGCATTTTAGAATATTTAAAACTTAAAACACTCTGAAATCCAAAATTTATAAAAATTATTCATATACTATCACTATTCAGAACACATGCATTTTCGAGCATTGAAATATTTTAATATAAATTTAATAATATTAATATAAATTTAATAATATTAATATAAATTTAATATAAATTTGAAATATTTTAACATACATTATAACCACCAAAAAGATTAAATTTTATGTATATGTCACGTGATATTCACTTACACACAATATTTAAATATACATTTATTAATATATCTAAATCTTTATTTTTGGCCAATAATCACACTCACGCATACACATTTCTGTCCCAAACTGAAATTATATCTGAAAAAGGAGTTCTGGTTCGGGACAAACAAGCGCAGGGGATTTAGAAGAATCTGATACGAAATCGGCGACCGCGTTCGTTGGCGAAGTTATCTGGTTGTACTTGTACAACTAGGCGGCCATGTATAAGGCCCGCAAACACTCCATGGCTGATTTAATATTCACATATTTCTCTTGAAAAAAAAATATTTACATTTAGAGAGTTGAGTTTAATTCAAGAACGTTGGTTCTGATTACTTATTTTATGGTTCAAAATCTCTTTTTATTAGTCAAGTATTCTCTTGTAATATAGAATGATATATGATGTATCCAGCTAGCTTCCAAACATCTTTCAATTCAAAAAATTTAATAAATCGTAACTTGCTTTTTTGAACATAAAATATAAAGTCTTCTTATTACATACAAATACCTGAAAGCCTATCTCGTACATTATTGAGTTGTAGTTTTTATAACTAATCGCGAACTGAACTTACACGCTTTTGCAAAGTAACTAAATAAAAACTAGCCAAAATACCGAGCATTACACTAGTTAGATATAGAAAAGGTAATAATATATCATTAATCACGACTTTTTAGTCAAATTCCAATTACTCCTGTGGTAAAATGAACCTGTCAAAATTATCTTGCGACCTCTCATTTGAAATGCTTTACGATATGCTTTTGGATGAAATTACTTCTAAAATTAATTTTAGTACATTGTTTTGTTTGACAGGCCAAAACCAACCTAATAGACATTTGTTTTTTAAATTTTAACTTTGGCAGCAGTTTAAACAAAATTAAGATCTCCATACTGTTTTATTTATTTTTTTTTTTTTTTAATTGAGCTAAAAAACATAAACTTTTATTTGTGAGCATCCGGGCTAAAAAATATTTGATGCAACAAGGTCAAAATCACAAAAAACTAAATTATATTATATTTACTTTACTTTCTCTAAGTTTTAGATTTTTTTTTGCATTTTAATTCTACCGCTCTTAAGACCTAAAATGCATTGAATTTACAAGCAAAAAATAAAGCTATTTGAAATTTCAATCATTTATTTAATTCAGCTAAAAAAAACTTTAGGTAAGCTAAAATTTTATTTTCTACGTTTCTTTTACATTTATAATTTTTAAAATATATAATGAGTCATATAAAAAAAAAATTATTTTAAAATAATGTTCTTATAAATAAACAGTGGTTTTACGTAAAACTTAATAATAACGTAAACTTAAGATAAAAAATACACTGTTAAAAATACCCTACGGTAAATATACGAAATAGTCGTAAAATTACGTTTTTGTCGTAAATTTACTAAAAAAATCATAAATTAACCATTTAAATCGTAAGTTTACGATCGATCGTAAATTTACGACAAAATCGTAATGTTACCACCGAATCGTAAATTTACGAATTTTATGGTAAATTTACGATTTTGCATTTGTAAATTTACGACTGCCATATTTGAGTATTTAGAAGCCTGAAAACAATATTTCCGAAACCGAAGGGTAAGTACAAGTTTTTCTTATTTTTTCGATTCTAAACTCATATACGAGTAAAAACTAATTTTGGCATAAAATTTTTGTTTTAACACTAAATATCTAAGTGGTATTAAAGAAGGTATTCTTATCTCAAAAGTTATTTTGAAGCCATAAAAATTTAGTTTTGGAATTTTAAATTTTATATTCGAGTACAGAAAATTGTTATCAGTAAAAAATCTATATTATATTACAGTCATTAAAAGTAAAATTCAGTATTTAATAGAGAAGTACAAGCATAGAATAATATTACATGGTACAAGCTAAAGCAAAATAGAACTAGAAAAATAACCCCTATAGGTAAAAAAAGAAAAATGGGACAAAAAAGTAGCCTTTATAATGCAATAACAATATTCAATAGGCTGCCTATTGATAGGCTGCCTATTGATATGCCAATTTTATGTTATATTGTATTAAATCTCATTTTCTATTATTTTAATTGTAAATATTGTATATTCATGTATATATTGTATAATAATGTATTAAACTATTTTGCTTTGGTAAATAAAGACGATAATAATAATATGAAAGAAAAAATAAAAGTAAATAATAGTAAAAAAATAAGCAATTTCCAAAACATTAAATTATGGTTAAGCAAAAATAATTAGAATTATATAAAATCAAGTAGATTAAGTAATATAAAGAGGCTAAATATGTTAAACAGAAGAGGCTATTAAATAGTTACCATTAAATTAATAAAAACTTTACAGAACAAAATATTTTATATTATATTAAGATGTAATATTTGTTAATTCTTGCAGCTATAGCAGCTAGTTCCACGCTCGGACTACGAGTCTATGTGGACATATTGTATAACGTAGTATATATTTCATATGTATATGTAACCAATATGTGTAAACTTATGTACAGCTAGTTAATAATAATAATAATAATAATAATAATAATTTTATTTATTGCCATCCTCGTTGCCATCCAAAAAAATAAATAAATGTTTATATTAAAAAATAATTATTTAATTCTTATTTTTTGTCTGAAATAATAATTTGAAGACATGCACATATAATAAATTAAATTAAATTAAATTATTTTGTACTCAGTAATAAAAATAATAATACAGTACTTCTTTTTTTATTATAGTTTGTGCTAACACAAACTATACTTTTGCGAAATGCGCATGCGTAATATGGCATGTAATCATATACCAACCCGAGTACCGCGTATCAAAGAGATATCCGTTCGGGTATTCTAACTCCATTTCACCCCTAAAAACGTCAATTTTTTACCCCCCCCCCCCCTACCTAAACTTTTGACTTTTTCAAATAACCGGCCATATTCGGTTTTAGATCTGGTATATTCCTTTTTTTTGTGTGCCTGTGTTATTGTTGATTTTTTGTAAGAAAGAATTTATTTGCTTTTTGTAGTTAAATAAATCATTTATGGAAAATTTTTATTTTCCCTCCTTTTTTAAGCTCTGAAAATTTTTACTTGAATTTAGTAAACTTTTTCCTCTTTTGCCATAGATTTTTTTAACTTAGAAATCAAACAAAACAATTTTAATTTTTTTTTAAACAATTTTTAACATTTATGTACATAAAAAATGTTATACAATAATATATTTATGTAATATTCAAATTTTTTTTAGTTCATTTCAATTGTGGCTTAAATATAAAATTTAAAATTCCAAAAATAAATTTTTATGGCTTCAAAATAACGTTTGAGATGAGAATACCTTCTTTAATACCACTTAGATATTTAGTGTTAATACAAAAATTTTATGCCAAAATTAGTTTTTATTCGTATATGAGTTTAGGAACGAAAAAATAGTAAAAACTTGTACTTACCCTTCGGTTTCGGAAATATTGTTTTCAGGCTTCTGAATACTCAAATATGGCAGTCATAAATTTACAAATGCAAAATCGTAAATTTACCATAAAATTCGTAAATTTATGATTCGGTGGTAATATTACGATTTTGTCGTAAATTTACGATCGATCGTAAACTTACGATTTAAATGGTTAATTTACGATTTTTTTATTAAATTTACGACAAAATTGTAATTTTAGGACTATTTCGTATATTTACCGTAGGGTGTTTTTAACAGTGTATACTTATGAGCTCTTTTCAAGTTACTTTAGAGAAATTTTCGATAATTTTTAAAGCTTGAACTACTATTGGGTAGAAAATCCGAACTCGAATCGAGTCCTCGCCTTCTCTGGGAAAGCTAGATTAACCAATGATAAATTATTTTTTATTCGGGGAATTCGAAAGTAAATTATTACTGATATATCAGAAATAAAAGAAAAAGCTTGAAGCAGCTAATTGATAATAATTGTCCGAATATTAAAATGACAAATGGAAATTTCCATATTTATCACAATATAATATTAGTAGGGGTGTTCAAAAAAACTGGAGTATCGAATTTTGAGCTGGGAAATCGAAAAAAGGTTTCATTTGTTGAAAAAATAATGTGCCTCAATTTTTGTAGAGAAATAATAACATTTAATGATCTTAATATTAACATTTAAATATTAACATTTAACCTTTTAAAAAGAGATAAATCCACTTTTATAAAGTTATTTTGCAAATAATTGAAATTTCTCATTATAAAACGAAAATATTTCTTTTTAAAAGGTCAAAATAATTTCCTATTGGTATTTTTCAGTACCAAAAAGTACCATGAACTATATTTTTTCACCAATTTAATTATTTGGATACTTTTGCTCATGAATGTCGTTGTTTGAAAAACAGTTTAATTGGGTGCTGGGGCTTTTTTCATTTATTTTTATCATCCCGAAATACCTACTTTTTTACCATACTTGACGAGAAACTGTTTTCTGTTCATCAAAAAAGTGAAATAAATTATAAGAAATAATAGAATATATTTTTGGGGCTTATTCAGTAACCCTACATTTTACTATATTTTTCGTTTATTTTACCTAATTTTTTAATGTATACGATCTCATGGTCTTAAAAGATTAACTTTTAAAAGATGTTATTTTTTTA
The DNA here is from genome assembly GCA_022575985.1 of Anagrus nilaparvatae. NCBI lineage: Eukaryota > Metazoa > Arthropoda > Insecta > Hymenoptera > Mymaridae > Anagrus > Anagrus nilaparvatae. The sequence continues at coordinate 34,858,438 of JAKSXM010000007.1, forward strand.
TTTAGAGCTTCCAACAAGCATTACCACAACGAAAATATTGTTTTCCGAAAAATATGAAGTTCAAGACAAAATTCTAGCCTAGTTAGAAGATTTTTCATGAATAGACCTTTTAAAAAATTAAAATTAAAAAAAAATAGCGTGTTTTAGCGATTTCTTGCGCAAGCGCACATTAAATGAATTCTTTGCCACGTAATCAGGACCTATGAAGAAAAAAATTTTAATTGAAAAAATTCCATTGGATAAGCTAATGCAACTAAGGCTGCAGATCAAAAAATAATATTTCTTAAATTGCTTTTTTAAATAATTGTTTAGATTGAAAATTTAACTAGATCATTCCCGAGTATTTTAAAAGTAATAATCTTTAGTTATTCTTTAAAAGCATGACCTAAAATCCAAAATTTTTCAATTTCTGTAAAGTCACGTTACCAAATAAAAATTTGACAATAAATTTGGATTTTTTGGGTAATTTGACATGGATTTATAAATGATTGTAAGTTTTTAAAGCATTGTATGAAAATAGTGTTAACCTACGTACAATATTGTAAGAATATTTCGTTTAAACTTTTTGTTTCAAAATTTTTGTCATTATGAAAAATAAAAAAGTCATAATTTTCTCAATCATTTTGTTTGTGACTCAGAGTTTTTTTTAGAAGTTCAGAAGTATTCCATCATTGATTTACTATATAGTTTATAATGCTGCGTTAAAGACGCGCCAAGTATAAGTGGAAACTGAAAATTCGACGCGGCGTAGATATTGTACGTGACCCACGTTCTATAAGCTACCTCCAACGTTACGTAGATAAACTTCATAAATTTTTTAATTTTTAATATTTTGCATTGATTGTAGTTCAATTTATGCAATAACTCATGTACTTTATGGCGTTTTTTTTTTCAAACGATTCGGAACCGAGTTATGATGCGGCGCGATTGGGAACTTTTTTTCAGACACCAACTTCAGCGCCATCTCATCTTATGTGAAAAAAGAGAAAATAAAAAAAAATTTTTTTTTTTTTTATTATAAGTGTATAAAATTATAAAACAACTGTAAAAAATCTTTTTATTATGCAATAAACTTTTTGAGAAAATTAATCTGAAAAATAACGTTGTTTTTACTCAAAACTCAGAGAACCTACCCTTAAAGCTTTAATATATATATTTTGTTCTACGGTAGTTTAAGATCTACAAGAACCAGCGAAAAAACATATTTCTCATTTTTGTAATTTATTGTATTTAGTTAAAGTACATTTTCATATATTTTCAATATTCTTTCATTGTTACAGGAATCGTATTGTGAATAAGTTATCACCTTTTTTATTCGATTTGGCTTTATAATAAAATCTTATCCTGTCCTACAATTTTCTCGTATTTCCTATTGAATAAGGGTTGAATGATTATGGCATACCTTTTTTGGTATTTTTAGTTTTTAAAATATAATCTATTTAATTTTATTGAATATAATCAAGGAGAGCTTTTTAAGTAAGTTCTACTGCGCAAGGCAAATACTTATTCATTATTTATTCAATGAAACAGCCGGTGCTGTCTTTGATTTTTATGTACAAATTTAATACTTAATAAATGTATTAAATTATCATTACGAATTCGGATAACAAATTTTAATTTATTTGGCAGTGTATTTTATTCTTTAAAAAATATTTTTTCTAGATATGTAAAATTAAGGCCATATGACTTTTTTATTGTTAATATTAGTTTTTAAGCTCTAAGAATATTATTCTCAAAACTTTTGAAATTTCATGAGCTTGAAAGGTTTTGTTCTTAAAAATTATTATTTCAAGGTAAAAGATGAAAAATTTATATCACTTCATAAACCGGTATACCTTTTTCATGTGATATGGCAAATGAAAACTTTCATTTAATAGCAATGTAAGTAATTTATTTTTGCATAGCATGTATTAGCATTACTACTCTTGCCTTCAGTCTTTAAGTAAAAATTCATTTTAAAGTAATATAAAAAAAAAATATTTTTGTTTAAATAATATTTAGCTGGTAAGAAAAGAAAGTCTTGTCATTAATATTTTTATGTAACATTTATTATTAGTATAATATATAATATATAATACATACTTATTTTACCTACTTCTGATAAAGTATAATATTTTATGGGATAAACATCATATTTTCCTTGTGAATATTCTGTTATATTTTTTTAAGGATACTTTTTCAAATTGGTCTAAAGAATTTATTGACATCTTGAATTTGCCTGGGATTTCAAAAATCCTTTTATGTATTAGACATCACAAATTTACATTACCCCTTTTGTTATTTTTTTTTCTATCCCTGCCGGATCCGTGAGGCAATAGTTAAATTATGCATAATGAATATTATCAAAATACTAAAACTTTGAATATTTTAGAAAGCTGTATTGTTTTTTATCGTCCATTTCATGCCAAATTGATCAGATCAGCATATTGAATTTTTTATTCTCTCCATTCAATAGCAAAAGCAAAAATTATTTTTTTTATTGAAAATATTGGCATACAGACCCGGCAGGGATAGAAAAAAAGCAACAAAAGGTGTAATGTAAATTTGAGATGTCTAATTTATAAAAAAATCTTTGAAATCCCAGGCTAATCCAAGATTTCAATAAATTCTTTAGACTAATTTGAAAAAGTATCCTTAAAAAAATATAACAGAAAATTCACAAGCAAAATATAATGTAAAATACAATCAGCCGCATAGCCTGGATACCCGAATTTATCTGGTAGTATTTATCCTATCATGCTGAACCCATTTTTTACTCCTATATAGTCCATTTTCATCACTGGGGTTCTATTTATACATCAGGATTTCATTTTTTTTCAATTGGGCCCAATAGGCGCCTAAGGGTTATTTTGTTCCTTTGAGTAGCGAATAATTACCCTGATTATGCTATGCATCCCTAGGGCCCATTTCTTACCTAGTAATTACTGCTTTGTTAAAAAAAAAAAAAATTCTATTGGTATTTATTTTATCATTCTTGACCCATTTTTTACCCCAAAAGTCCATTTTCGTACCTAGTAATCATTATTGTATATATAAGAATTTCTTTTTTACAAGATAGATAGCCGAATGGCCGAATTTATCTGGTAGTATTTATCCTGTGCTTTGTTAAAAAAACAAAAATTCTGTATAAAGTTTCTGGATTCCGTGAAAAACTGTATACAGGACTGTATACAGGGCTGCATACAGTTACTGTATACAGGGCTGCTTACAGTTACTGTATACACGATTGTATACAGTGGCTTTGCACGGGTTATAAGGGTTCTAGACTAACAGGGATGAAATTAATTGGAGTTATCTATATATATGATTCACATGACTAGTTCATAGTCAAATAAAGTTGTAACGGTGCGTGAATGAAAATATATAAAATTTACTTACTTTACCTACTTTTGAAAAAGTATAATATTTTATGGGATAGACACTATATTTTCCTTGCGAATTTTCTGTTATATTTTTTTAAGGATACTTTTTCAAATTAGGCTAAAGAATTTATTCATATCTAGAATTAGCCTGGGATATCTATTTTTTTTTTTAATATATTGTTTCAAATAAGTCTAAAGAATTTATTGATATCTTGGGTTAGCCTGGGATTCCTATGATTTTTTTATACATTAGACATCTCAAATTTACATTACCCCTTTTGTTATTTTTTTTTCTATCCCTGCCAGATCCATGAGGCAATAGTTAAATTATGCATAATGAATATTATCAAAATACTAAAACTTAAAAATTATTTTTTTTATTGTAAATATTGGCTTACAGACCCGGCAGGGATAGAAAAAAAGCAACAAAAGGTGTAATGTAAATTTGAGATGTCTAATGTATAAAAAAATCTTAGAAATCCCAGGCTAATCCAAGATATCAATAAATTCTTTAGACTTATTTGAAAAAATATATTAAAAAAAAAAAATAGGCATCCCAGGCTAATTCTTGATATCAATAAATTCTTTAGCCTAATTTGAAAAAGAATCCTTAAAAAATATAACAGAAAATTCGCAAGGAAAATATAGTGTCTATCCCATAAAATATACTTTTTCATACAAAAGTAGGTGAAGTAAGTAAAGATATCATAACAGACGCAAGGTTAAAAAAAAAAACAATATGAAGCAACTAATAAAACTATAAATAAAGAATAAAAACGCTGCCAAATTATGGCCACTATACGATTCCTCAAGCAATGAAAAATATTATATTCAATATGAGTTGAACATTTTTACCATGTATCATATCTGAGAAATAAGGTGACACAATCTTATTTTTTTATGTAAAAAATTTTTTTAATTAAGTATCAGATCCGAAAAATCAAGTAAAAACGATAAGTTCCTAGAATGAATACTTTCAGAGAAAAAGTTAAATGCAACCTCCGAAAATAAAAAAAAAATTGGTGTTTTTTGTATTTTTTGGTGGCAAAAATTTTGGGGAAAAAAATATTTCCAATTGAAAGTAGTAACAAACTAGCTGATTGGCCTCGCGATGCTCGGATTAACCAAATAAAAACTCTTGTGCATTAATTTTTTTATATTTTAATCATATGTAGTTATAATTATAATAAATTTAATCATACGTGATTTAAATACAATTTAATTTTATTTAAAAATGAATGAGAACAGAATTAATTTTATACTTCTAAAATTAACAAAAAAATTTTATAATTCATATTAAGAAAAAGTTACATGATTATTTATAAATATTTATAACTAATGAGGTATATTTTATAACATAAATAATTATTGATAATAAATAATAATTGAAAATAAAATGTAGTGATATGCAGCTTTTTTAACAAAATTTCCAGTTTTTTTCATATTGTAGATAATTAATATTTAAATATTTTCTATTTTCATATTCATCACAACTGATATTGTAGACAATCAATATGAATTTTACTATAGAATGAAATTTTCATAATTTTTTATTGTTCATAAATAGGACAGGCGATATCCATTTCACTCTATGGTGAAATTTTTTTAGATTTTTCATAAATAAAACAGCCAGCAATATAAATTGAAAATTTTGAATTTTTTTCATAATGTAGACAGCCAATATAAATTTTACTATAGAGTGAAATTTTTATAATTTTTTATTTTTCAATTAATAGTACAGCCGATATCCATTTTACTCTATGGTGACATTTTTGGGATTTTCCATATATAAAACAACTAACAATATAGATTGAAATAAATTACAAATTAACTATTTTGACTGTAATTTATATTGATTAGGAATTCACATAGACGAATAAACATCATGAAAAAAGATTTCCTTAACTGATATTCCTATTACCTCGATATTTCTTTAAATAAGGGTTTACGTTTATTTTTCTTAAAAAAAAAAATGAATTACAAAAAAAAAATGGTAATTTTTCCGGATAAACACAATCAAATTACATGGAACTGTCCAGAGGGGGATACGCCGTTAAACAATTTATATTAAGAAGTACTTAACTATACCCTCATTATTATTATTAGTTTCTGCCCTCTTCAACTGATATTTATTGCCCCTACCCCCCCCCCCTTTATTGCATAAATGGTACGCAACAAAACAATTTGCTAATTTTATAATTCGAAATTTTTATGCATAGTAGGTGTTAAGTTTCAAAACCCAAATTATTATTACTTCCCTTAAACCGGGTTATTTTAAGTCCCTAAATCGAAGTTATTTTAAAACCCATTTAACCCCTTCCCCTGAATTCAGACATTTGTGACCCCTGTACAATTTTTAAATTCACGAAATTAATTTTTTTCGGTACTAATATGAAATTATTATAAAAATAAAAAAAAACTGAATCTCTATTATCATTTCATTATTATTTTTTAAATTTATTGTCTAACTTTAAAATCATTTTACACCCATTCTCCCAATAATTTTACATTTATGAGCATTGTGAAAATTATGAACTTTTTTAAGCTTATATTGTCATCTTAAATTACATCCAACTTATATTTTTCATATTAAACATTACAAAAATAAATAACTTTAACTCTTTGCTAATAGTTTTATTTTATTTTATTTCATAAAAATAATCCTTTTTTTAAATAATGGGCGATAACTTCAATAATATTTTTTTTATTTTTAGCTTCCTTTCGATTCTACATTTTTGGCAGCTATTTCCACTTTTGATTAATTTTTAAAAATATATAAAAACATTTTTTTCCCCCACAAAAACGTATTTCTTTAAATGCAAAAATATTTTTTATGGACAGTGGCCACTAAAATACGATTTCCTGGCCACTGTACAGCCAAGGAAATCGCAATTTCTTGCCACTGGCGCAGAAAAATCGTATACGACCCTTGATCATAAAAAAATGTCCCAAATCGCAGTTTACCATCCTCGGCTTCGCCTTGGAAGGTAATTTACGTACGATTTGGGCCATTTTTTATTCTTCTGTTCATGGGTTGAAATGTATTATTTTTTGCGTTAGATCTGACTGATTCCATGCGAAACGGACTCTGACTTGCAGATGGGGTCTTTTGATTGAGCTGTAACATTTCACAGGTGATCATATATATATATAATGCCCTTACTCTCCAAATTTAAGTCATAAAATCGTTTTAGTCGTCTCTGTGAATTTTTGAAATTTAGGACCGATTTTAAAGTTCTCAGCCACCAATTTTCGCTTCATTATATAAAAGCATGAAGAAAAACTCAAAAAATTAAAATTAGAAAACAGCTTTCGATCGGATTTTTTCCTGGATTATTGAATCCTCAAGCCATTTTTTTAAATTTTCGCGTGGAAAGCTGGAAAATCAGAAAATTTGTGTTGTTCTTACTGTGGCTCATAACTAAAAACCCGTCAGTTCAAATAACTTCATACTGGGATTAAAGTCAGAGTGTTCCATTTTCTTTCACCTAGTATTAATACAGGTTTGGATATTTTCACATATAGGGAAAAGTTATACAGATAATTAGTGAAATATTCGGTTTTGAAATGCAAATTTAGAGAGAAAAGCTATATTTTTATGCAAATTTAGGCAGAACCGATTTCATATGTAAAAATACTTATAACTGGTTTGTGTATTCACAAAACTAACGATCATGGAACATGTTCACTTATAACAGTTTTAACGTATACTCCCTAATTATAATTAATTCTAAGTCCATAAACCTAAAGTATTCGAAGTTCTTGTTCTTATTAGGGCCTGAATATCACTTTAAATTATTCTGTCCATAAATGGAAAATTTTCTAAGTCCATTTAACCCCCCCCCCCTCGCCTGAGCCGAACTTTTTCAAATACCCCATTCAATGAACATGTTTCATGTTAAAATTTATCATTAAAACATTTTTTTTTAATGCCCTAAAACCTTTTCTATTCATATATAAATAGTCAATTCTAAAAAATTAATTTTTTATAAGAAAATATTTCAGTAATTCTGAATGAAAATGACCTAAAAGGAAAAATGAAGGTAAATTTCTAGAAATTTGAAACATTTGATTTTGCTGGATATGACATTGTTCCAATTTTTATGGTTCTAGATTAAAAATTTCTGAAACATGAAAAGTGGTAAAACATCGAGGAAAGCCCAAAAAACTAAAAAAACTAATGGCAAGTTATTTTTTTTGTAATGCATATTTTTCAAACACTGGGAAATTCTTTTCTTTTTTTTTACTTTAAAATTTCTGACAACAACAAAAAAATTTTTTTTATATTGCTGGTTATTTAACCATTTTAGTATTGAAAAACTTTTAAAAAAAATTTATAATTTTCCAATTTTCGAGGTTTTAAATTTTCCAATTTTTTATATCGCGAAATGAAAATTCTAACTTGATTTTTAGGTTCTTCGGAAAATTTTATTACAAAAAACTATTTTACCTATACACAGAAAAGCACAAATTTTAAAGTAAAAAAAAGAAAAGAATTTTCCAGTGTTTGAAAAATCCGCATTGAAAAAAATAAATTTTCTATTAGTTTGTTAGTTTTTTTTTGGCTTTCTTCGATGTTTTTCCACAAAATAACGTCCGAAATGAGTTTCAGGTGGAAGTTTCAGCTATTTCCTATGATTATAAATAGTTTTTGAGCTTTATTCAGAGTGTAAAAAAATTAAAATAGAAAATTTACCTTGATTTCCTTAAAAATTTTTAAATATTTTTAATTCAAAAAACAGATGCTGCTTCAAAAATTTTTAATCTAGAACCATAAAAATGACTCGATGTCATATTTTCACATACCAAATCCAGCAAAATCGGATTTTTCAACTTTCCACACATTAAACTTTCTTTTAGGTAATTTTCACCAAGAATTACTTAAATAATTTATTATAAAAAGTATAATTTTGTAGGATGGATATATATATGAATAGAAAAGATTTTAGAGCAATAAAAAAAATTTTCAATTTCAAACTATTTTTGAAGACCTATAATATAAATTTTAAATTTACCACTAAAACTGTAATATTTAATTTGTGTAATTGTTTGCTTTGCCAAAAAAAAAGAAAACTACTTATTCTCTGACTTTCCCTGATTTCCCTTCTCTCTAAATCGTAAAGTGTAAATTCACCTAAAAATATACACCTTTACACCTTATAAGTAGTAAATTTTAAATATAAACTTTATACGTAGTAAATTTTTACGTTTACACCTTTCGTGTATAGTGTAGTTTTAAATTTACTACTTATAAGGTGTAAAGGTGTATATTTTTAGGTGAATTTACACTTTAGAGAGTTGAGCTAAAATGAAGTTCCTGAATTTGCAGAATTCCAAAAATGAGGACACCCTGTTTTAAACTCCTTTACGAAACTTTATTTATAATCTATTGACCCCTAAAAAGAGGTTTTTTTTAGTAATTTAAGGGTGTTTGACCCATTTCCCATACACGGGACCTTGAAATTCGAAATTAGCAGCTCTAAAAATCTATGCAATAGGCTAAATCTTCTTACAGTTAGTTACTTATTTAAAGGTCTTAGACAAATTTTGAGTGAGTTAAACTTTGATTTTCAGAATCAACGATCCAAATATACCCATAGTAGACTTTATTTCATTAATTTGTTCAAAACACCCGTCCGCCCCAGAGGTCAAATATTTTTTAATTTATTCAGTACCTAAATTGAAATTATTTTAAATACCAAAAGTCAAATTATTTTAAGTCTAATTTCATATCCCCTTGCCACCTCGATTACTGGACCTATTGGAGAACCCCTGTTTTTAAATATGTTCCTTTTTTTCACACGTTATTAAATTTTAGCAGCATAGTTATTAAAATATTATATTATAGCTATCAAAAATGCATATTTTTATATAAATCATAATATTCAAAAACATGATAAAAACATAATTTACAAAATTTTGAGGTTTACTGTATTATAAAAAACAATAATGTTTTATAACCAACAAATTTAAATTTTAAGATAGGTTATACATAGGCTTCTACTTAATTTTTCATCGATGTAAAATATTTTAATTATTAATAACTAACCAATCCAGGGGACGAATGGTGCTTGAAATGGCCACTAGGTGCAAACTAGTGGTCCAGAATAGAGGCAACAGGCCTACCTACGAGAGGCCGGGTTGGGGTGTCTCTATCCCGGACATAACCTTCGCTACAGAAGCTGCGTCCGGGAGAATAGGCGACTGGAGGGTGATGGATGATCAATACAATGGTAGTGATCATCATTACATCGCCTTCCGGGTATTGGAAGGAAACTCACAACGACCTCCGTACAGGAGGCGCCCCCTGGGTTGGAACGTTCCAAAAATGGACGAAGATAGATTTGAGGAGTATCTTCGAATCGAGTCACCGTCCATCACTGCTTGGCATGGAGGGGCCACAAGTCCCCATGAGGCTGAAATCTTAGTTAAGAAAGTAAAAAAAAAGAAAACTACTTATTCTCTGACTTTCCCTGATTTCCCTTCTCTCTAAATCGTAAAGTGTAAATTCACCTAAAAATATACACCTTTACACCTTATAAGTAGTAAATTTTAAATATAAACTTTATACGTAGTAAATTTTTACGTTTACACCTTTCGTGTATAGTGTAGTTTTAAATTTACTACTTATAAGGTGTAAAGGTGTATATTTTTAGGTGAATTTACACTTTAGAGAGTTGAGCTAAAATGAAGTTCCTGAATTTGCAGAATTCCAAAAATGAGGACACCCTGTTTTAAACTCCTTTACGAAACTTTATTTATAATCTATTGACCCCTAAAAAGAGGTTTTTTTTAGTAATTTAAGGGTGTTTGACCCATTTCCCATACACGGGACCTTGAAATTCGAAATTAGCAGCTCTAAAAATCTATGCAATAGGCTAAATCTTCTTACAGTTAGTTACTTATTTAAAGGTCTTAGACAAATTTTGAGTGAGTTAAACTTTGATTTTCAGAATCAACGATCCAAATATACCCATAGTAGACTTTATTTCATTAATTTGTTCAAAACACCCGTCCGCCCCAGAGGTCAAATATTTTTTAATTTATTCAGTACCTAAATTGAAATTATTTTAAATACCAAAAGTCAAATTATTTTAAGTCTAATTTCATATCCCCTTGCCACCTCGATTACTGGACCTATTGGAGAACCCCTGTTTTTAAATATGTTCCTTTTTTTCACACGTTATTAAATTTTAGCAGCATAGTTATTAAAATATTATATTATAGCTATCAAAAATGCATATTTTTATATAAATCATAATATTCAAAAACATGATAAAAACATAATTTACAAAATTTTGAGGTTTACTGTATTATAAAAAACAATAATGTTTTATAACCAACAAATTTAAATTTTAAGATAGGTTATACATAGGCTTCTACTTAATTTTTCATCGATGTAAAATATTTTAATTATTAATAACTAACCAATCTAGCATAATTTACTATAAATTATAATACACATAAATTAGAGTAACCTAACTTTTTGGGTTGTTTATGTTATTGTATTTAAAATTTGCATTTGTATTGTGTACATTATTGTAAGAACCAATCAGAATGACTCTTTAGCTATAACAATTTTTTTTTTTTTTTAATTTGGATGTAATACCTCATTTTTATCCACGCAAGTAAATTTTTGTAGTATTTTCAAATTGTAAACAGCTAATATGAACTTTACTATACAATTAAATTTTTAAAATTTTTGTTTTTTTTATTCTTAGGACTGCCGATACCTATCTTATTTCATAATGAAATTTTTTGAGTTTTTTCATATATAAATAGCCGACAATATACATGGTAAATTTTTTAGTTTTTTCATATTGTATACCGCCAATATGAATTTTACTATACAGCTAAATATTTCTATTTTTTTTTCATTCCTAGGACTGCCGATATCTATAATATTACATCGTGAAAATTTTTTAATTTTTCATATACAAAATAGCCAGAAATATAGATTGAAATTTTTGTAGTTTTTTCATATTGTAAACCGCCAATATGAATTTTACTATACAGTTAAATATTTCTAATTTTTTTTTCATTCTTAGGACTGCCGATATCTATAATATTACATCGTGAACTTTTTTTATGAAATATCAGTATTGAATTGGACCGGCACAAGGGTCCACCGGATAAGGAAAACGCAGAACGGCAGCGTCCTTATAGAACTGGAGGCCATTGAGGACAGGCAAAAGCTTGAAGAAGCAGTTAAGGCAGTCACGGGCCCTGAGTCAAATGTTCGTGACATGATACCCACTCTAAAACTCGAAATTCGAGATTTGGACGGGGTCACTAATGAGCAAGAGATTCAGGCAGCTGTCGCCAAGGCTGTAGGTCTTGAAAATGGCGACCTATTCCAGGTCACCATTTTCAAAACCAAAGGTACAGCAAGCCAGATGGCTGTGGTAGACCTGCTTGAGGCCGACGCTTTGCGCCTGGCCAAAAAGGGCAAAATCCAGATTGGCTGGGCATCAAGCAGAGTGCGCCTCCGTGCGGATGCTCGACGCTGCTTCAAATGTCTGGGCTATGGGCATAGTCAATATGTCTGTAAAGGCCCAGACAGAAGTAAGGCGTGTCTTAAATGCGGCGAAAATGGCCACAAAAGGACGGAATGTGACAAAGAGAAGCCCAAGTGCTTCCTTTGCACGTCCAGAAAGGATAAGTGCTCGACGGAGCACTATCCTGGTGAGGGAAACTGCCCCAGCTACCGGGAGGCTCTGGCTTTGGCGAGAAGCAGGTGTCATCGGAAATGATCAAGGTTCTCCAAGGGAACATGCGACACGCACGGGAAGCTGGTGCATTGTTGGATCAAATTGCTCGCGAAGAGGATGCAAATATCCTCTTACTAAGCGAGCAATATTACAACATGAACCACAAGTACTGGCTTTCCGATGACACTGGCTGCTGCGCCATATGGCTTCGAGGCAGAGCCCAAACGTCCCTTACCCAACAAGGGAAAGGGAATTGCCACGTCTGGGCCAAGTGCGGGGAGACAACTTATATAAGTTGCTATCTCTCCCCAAACGACAACTCGGCAGAGCTGGCCACAAAGCTGGCCAGCATCGAGAACACGGTCCGAACGGTGACTGGTCGCATCATCCTTGGTGGAGACTTCAACGCCAGGGCTCTGGAATGGGGGATGCCAACGACTAATCCCAGGGGACGAATGGTGCTTGAAATGGCCACTAGGTGCAAACTAGTGGTCCAGAATAGAGGCAACAGGCCTACCTACGAGAGGCCGGGTTGGGGTGTCTCTATCCCGGACATAACCTTCGCTACAGAAGCTGCGTCCGGGAGAATAGGCGACTGGAGGGTGATGGATGATCAATACAATGGTAGTGATCATCATTACATCGCCTTCCGGGTATTGGAAGGAAACTCACAACGACCTCCGTACAGGAGGCGCCCCCTGGGTTGGAACGTTCCAAAAATGGACGAAGATAGATTTGAGGAGTATCTTCGAATCGAGTCACCGTCCATCCCTGCTTGGCATGGAGGGGCCACAAGTCCCCATGAGGCTGAAATCTTAGTTAAGAAAGTAACGTCTCTATTATGCGGGGCTTGTGATGCCTCGATGCCTCGCCGCAGGCCCTGGAAAGGGAGAAAGCCAGTGTACTGGTGGACTCCCGAAATAGCTGAGCTCCGGAAGGAATGCCACAGGACACGACGAAAGGCGCAAAGAGCGCGGGACAGACCTGAGGCTGCCGTGCTTTCTCAGGAACACAAGGACGCCAAACACCGGCTGGCCAAGACCATCCGTCAAAGCAAGGCCCGATGTCTGTGTTCATTACGCGATGATGTAAACAAGGACCCCTGGGGCCTAGGTTACAAAGTCGTAATGGGCAAGTTAAACCGGGGGTCCGACAACATGATGGACGCGGCGTCGACTGAACGGATCGTCGGTGCTCTCTTCCCTGAAAGGCCCATCCGGGAAAACCCGGTTGAGGTGATACCCAGGGAGGAAGTGCCGCTGTTCAGCGAAGGCGAGATGGTCAAGGCCATAAAGGCCATGAAAAATGGTAAGGCGCCGGGGCCGGACGGGATACCAGCGGAAGTGCTCAAAAGAGCGGTTAAAGTAATCCCTGGTATCCTGTTAAACATGTTCAATGCGTGTTTGGTGGCTGGAGTGTTCCCAAAGCAGTGGAAGGTGGCACGTCTCGTGCTCTTGAACAAGGGCAAGGGAGGAGCCCCGGACTCTCCATCATCTTACAGACCTTTGTGTATGTTAAATACCATTGGTAAGGTGATGGAGAGTATGCTCCGGGCAAGGCTCAGAAGGGCAATCGAGGAGGGCGGTGGTCTCTCCGAGGAGCAGCATGGCTTTCGTGAAGGGCATTCCACGATAGACGCCATCCGGCGTGTCGTGGATACCGTAAAGGCTGAGAGGGAAAAGCGGCCTGCAATTCGCAAGGACGTCCTTCTGGTAACGCTGGACGTCAAAAACGCTTTCAACTCGGCCAGGTGGGATGACATGATCCGGTCTCTCGAGTACGATTTCCAGATACCCAGCTATCTGGGTAACGTACTAAAGGATTACCTGCGGGACCGGAGACTGCTCTACGACACGCTCGATGGAAGGCGTGAAAGGGTTTTGAGTGCAGGCATCGCGCAGGGCTCGGTTCTTGGACCGGACCTGTGGAATGCCTTTTACGATGGCTTGTTGCGCGTCCACCTCCCGGAAGGAGTTTCCCTGATCGGGTACGCTGACGACGTGGCCCTGACCATAACTGGCAGGGACATGGAAGTGACCCAGGAGAGGTTGAATCTAGTCATGAGACGGATCAACCTCTGGATGGGCGATCACGGGCTCCAGCTTGCGATCCCAAAAACGGAGATTGTACTGCTGACCCGTCGAAGGGTTCCCACCGACTTCGATGTAATTATCGACGACGGCGGAAACCCTCACACGATCCGAACCAGAACATCGGTGAAATACCTGGGAGTTCAGCTTGATAACAAGCTGACCTTCTGGGAGCAATTTCAGAGGTCGTGTGAAAAGGCAGCGTCGGTCGCATCCTCCCTGTCAAGGCTCATGGCCAACATTGGGGGACCCAAACCAGGGAAGCGAAGGCTCCTGATGTCAGTCGTCAACTCTGTCCTGCTTTACGGATCAGAAGTCTGGGCGAAGACCACAGAAATTGCCAAGTACAGACATAAGATATCGTCTGTACAGAGGCAAGCGGCAGTGAGGATCGCCTGCGCGTACCATACGGTATCGCTCGAGGCGATCCAGATTGTTGCTTCGGTGATACCCATCGACCTGCTAGCGTTGGAGCGGAAATTCATCTACGAGAGCGTAGATGAGCGCGAAGTGGCTTCCACTCGCGCCCGCTTCAACTCTATGAAAGCATGGAATAAACGATGGAAAAAGAACCAATAGAAGAATGCTCTATGGACGCGCAGACTGATCTCAAACCTGCAGGCATGGATGGGACGACAGCATGGGGAGGTGGATTTCTACCTTACCCAGTTCTTAACCGGACACGGGTATTTCCGTGTCATGTTGAGGCATTGGCATAAGGTGGCAACAGAGGAGTGCTTGCACTGCCCAGGCGAGAAGGATACAGTAGAGCACACATTCTTCGAATGTGTTCGCTACTCGGGGGGGCGCCCGCCCTTCCCGATTTGGAGGCCGGAGACGGTGGTCCCGGAAATGCTACGGAGTTCCGAAAACTGGAACAAAGTAGCAGAGTACGTAAGGGCCACCTTGTTGAAGAAAAAGGAGGAGGGCTTTCTATCGTAGATTGCTCTCCTGTCACTAGGCAGGGGGAAGGCAGCGGCCAGTTGCCTAGGCTGCGCGTCCCAAACTGAAGTTATACCTGAAAAGGGAGTTCCGGTTTGGGACAAACAAGCGCAGGGGGTTTAAAGTGTGTTTATCCAGTAAGGATCTGGGGCGTAGCCGGCGACCGCGTTCGTCGGTGGTCTCCCAGTTGTGCACATTGTGCAACTGGGCGGTCATGGAAATTTGCGGGTCTTTAAGGCCCGCAAACACTCCATGGCTGATATAAGATTCACATATTTCCCATAAAAAAAAAAAAAAAAAAAAAAAATCAGTATTGAATTTAGCAAAATATACCCAACTTAAATGTTTTCAAATATTGTCCTGTTTTATAGAAATCTTGTAATTTCAAATATAGAATTGAAATATTAGTATTGAATTTAACAGAAAACAGAAATTATACCCCTCTTTAATATTTTTTTCGTTAACAACTTATGAAGATAAACTCATATTGATTGTCCACAATTTGAAAAACATCTAAAAATTTTAATATATATTGTCAGGTGTATTATAGCAGAAACTATACGCTATTCTATATATTATTTGAATAGTGTCCTGTTTTATATGAAAGTTAGAATTTCAAATATTTTTATGCAATGATTGCATTGAAATATTTTTATTAACTTTAGCAGAAACTATACGTAATTCTAAACTTTTTTCGAATAGTGTCCTGTTTTATATAAAAGTTGTAATTTAAAATATATTTTTCAATGATAGCATTGAAAATTTTTTATTGACTTTAGCAGAAACTATACGCCATTCTAAATTTTTTTCGATTAGTCGTCCTGTTTTATATAAAAATTGTAATTTAAAATGTTATTATGCAATGTCAGCATAGAAATATATTTATTGACTTTAGCAGAGACTTTACGCCATTCTAAATTTTTTAACATGGAACATGTTTATAGGGAGGGGGTACTTCAGAACTTGAAAATTAAGGGGGGGGGTCAAATTTGTCCTATTTAAGGGAGGGGGTCAAATTTGTCCTTTTTAAGGGGGGGGGGGAACAAATATAGAAACTATACGCCATTCTAAATTTTTTTCGATTAGTCGTCCTGTTTTATATAAAAATTGTAATTTAAGGATGTTGCTCACCTTTTTTGTTTGCGTATAGATTTTAATAAAAGTTGGTATATAACAAGAAATCATATTAAAAAATACATATTTAAAATTAGAAGATCCTAGGGTGTTAAGGGGTCTAATGGCTAGGATTATTTGTAATTAAATAGATAAATATAAATAAATACTTACAAATGTTGTCCAGGATAGGTTATCCAAATATGCACAATAAATTATTATTTAAAAACTAAACTTTATTAAAGACGGATATAAGTACACGTCAATGACAACTTCTGATATTTGACTCCTGATTATTACAATTTTATTGATCTTATATACTAAATCATCTTTTACAAATATTTAAAATATCCAAAATATAAATATTATTATTCCTTAAACTATTTGTTTTATTACATAATTTTCTGTTATAATTTCATAATTTTATGTTAAGTTTCATAATTCTATGTTATGATTTCTTAATTTAAAATATCTATTGTTTGATTAATTAGCTTAAATATTATTTATAAGTTTAATTTAAAATATTTATAATTATTATCTTACGTACCTATTATTTAATTATTAATTATTTATTTTGTTAGTTATTTCATAACACCTCCCCTCTAAGTTTCGAGATAAAACGTTAGTTTTATTTCGATCTGGTTCGGAAACCAGATAAAGTATGTTAAATATTGCTTGTTCAGCAATTTACAAATAATGAATACATATGGTATTTAAATATTTTTATAAAAGTACATTGACTTTAAACAGTTTATCTTACATTGCAAAAATTAAAACAAATTATTTTTATTTTTTTTTATTATATTGCTATTCTCTAATGTATAAGCTTTATATAAATATGATTTTTAGTGACTGACAAATTTAAAAGCGTTAAAAAAAAATTTTTTTTTTGAAACTTTGTAAGGTTCCCTTACTTCAGGTACCTTCAGGTATTCCTCCCCGCTAAGCTCTTGGGAGTTTTAAATTTTAATTTTAAACTGTCAAAAATTTGATTTCGGAAAATCAAAAAATGAAGAAAAAAAATTTTGTATGTATTGGAAAAACAATTATGTTCTTTAATTATGTTTTTTTTTTGTAAAATAAAAATTTTTCTTTGGAGGCGTTATGTTTTGTTTTAAAATTTTTAAAATTAAAATTACTTAAATTTTAATTATTTTAAAGATCAAACTATAATTAAACATAAGAAAATTTTTAAAATTTTGATACTAAGATTCAGTAAAATTACCCATTTTACTTCCTCCTCAACAATTTTGTGAGTGGAGTTTTTTTTTGTGATAACGTAATGAACAAATATTTGATTTCGAAAAATCAAAATAAAAATTTATCTTTAAAGATTTTGTTATGTTTAATTTTACATTATTTTTTATTCTACAAAGAAAATTTTACTGTTTTATTGTTAGTTAATATAAAAATATAAAATATTATTAATAACAATGAATGATTCAGCAGTTTTAGTTTCTTTTGAAGTATACAAAATTGTTTATTGTTTAAAAAAAAAAAATGTCGAGATTACTTCCTATATTTTTGAAATATATGTAAAATTTTATTTCATGACTTCTGAATTTAGAATTAATAATAACTTAGTGATATTATAATATTATATATTAATGAAATTTCTGTATATTTAATTTTTTGTAATATGATTTTAAAGGATTCTAGGTTGAGTTTTTTTTTGGAGTGTTTATCTATAAGGATATTTATTGTTTTGTTTTTAGGATATTTTTATAGAAATTTTTGCACAAATTATTGATTTAATATGTTGAATTTTAGAATTCAAACTATTTGAGTTTTAATTATATGATTAAAACTAATGATGCAGAGAAAAATAGTTTTTGGTTTTTGATTGTTTTTTTTTTGAAATTCTTGAGTAATTGTAATTGTGAATTATATAGTGTTTATAGAAGAAACGTAAAGTTTTTCGTAGAATATCTAATTGTTTTTATCGCAGAATATATAATTATTTATCACAGTAACTATTTTTATCACAGAATATCTAACTGGGTTTTAAGTTTTGTTTTTTTTTTGGTTCTTTTTATTTATATAAGTATAAATGCACTTGTTTACATATTTACTTATGTTTTACATACCTATTTACGTATTTATAGATTTATCTACATTTTTCTACGAATCTTCTTAGTGTGAATGCCTTGGCAGAGTGTGTACAATAAATCAAGATATTTGAATGTATCACAAATGTTAACCTCTTTGACTAGTTTCTTTTAGGTGCACTCTGATCAGTCTTGACTGTAATTAAACATTTGAGGAATTCTTTCCTAACTGTCTTATCTTGATTTTGTAGACTTTTGTATTTTTGACTAGAACTATGTTTTTGTGTTGTTTTTTTTTTTTTGCAAAATCTCTAAGTTTTAGGAAGAAGAATGGAAAATATGGATTTAGAGGGAAAAAAAAATTATACGCTGGAATATTATATAAATTTCGTAAATGAGAATGGAAAATATGGAGAGGAAAAAAAAAATTATATACTTAATATCATTAATCTTTCAAGTGTAAATTTTAAGTGTAAAATCCGTGTTATTAAATAAATTGTTGTTATTTTTGTAACCATTTCACTAACTTATTACTATAGATATATTTTTGTTTATGTTTCTAATTTGGTAAATTAAATTGTCAAAATTTTTACTACTAAAGAGTTAAATATTTAATTTCATATTAATTGTATTTGTTTCTTTATTTTAATGTGAATTATTCATTGCATTAACAAAATAATATTATATAAAATACTTATAAAATAATAAACCCACTTAATTAAATGTTTAAACAATATTTTAAAAAAAAATCTAAACTAAAAATGTATTGATTGAAATAATAATTGTTTTGTGTAAATAAAGAGTGTTTTCAACTTTTCTTTTTTTTTTTTTTTTTTTTTAATTTTAATTTCTTTAATGTTTATATCTTGAATAATTTCCTAAGTAATATTTACTTATTGTAAAAAAAAATTAATATTTCAATCAATATTTAGTATATATGTTTTGAGTACAGTTGCTTGAGACCTGAATATCGATAACCTTTGAATTGAATTGATAATGGTTCTACTTAAAAAGAAAATAAGAGTTAAGTGATTATTATGTAATTTTTGAGTTTTTTTGTTTTGTAATTATTATCACCTGAAACATAAGAAATGTTTGTTAGTATTTTATAATTCATAAAATTTTTGCTGAATATGCTTTATTTTACAAATAAAAATTTATTGGAATTAACGAAATAATTTCCTGACTATGTAAAAATATAAATTAGCAGATTATTATTATTGAAAAAAAAAATTAAATAATATTTTGAATGTTTTGATTTGAATAATACTTGTTGTTTATTTTTTTTATTAATAAAATTTTATGTAAAAGAAATAATTTATATGCATTTTTGTAACAAAAAAAAAATTATTTTATATATTTATATATTTTATACAAAAATTATATCGTGAAGAGTTTAGCTTTATTAAATCTAATATTATGATTGACAGAAAATTTTCTGGTCATTGTCACTAACCATAACAAAAAAAATTCTATAATCGCAAATTATGTTATCAGTTACTTTCACTAACAATCAAACAAAATTTCTCTTACTTATAAATAATTTTTCGGGGTAGAGAAATGTTTGCATCTACTTTTTCTTAATTAGTTTCAACTATTTCTTCTGCAATTGGCCAAACTGCAGTTTCAATTGTCTTAGCTAATATTGAAATTTCAATACTGGCATTTTTTACGTGCACATTTCTCTGTATATTTGGGATTGGGAGAAAAGCTATTTTTTTTGGCTTCTTATTTCATAGTAATTCATTTCTAATTAATTTCATAATATATTTTATTTCATTGTATCATTATTATTTAATAATTCTATATTATTTTGTAATGTGTATGTATTACAAAATGTATTTATATCGTACGATGTATTAAGAATATCTGAATTATTTTGTAATGTATATGTATTACAAAATGTATTTATATCGTACGATGTATTAAGAATATCTGAATTATTTTGTAATGTATATGTATTACAAAATGTATTTATATCGTACGATGTATTAAGAATATCTGTATTATTTTGTAATGTATATGTATTACAAAATGTATTTATATCGTACGATGTATTAAGAATATCTGTATTATTTTGTAATGTATATGTATTACAAAATGTATTTATATCGTACGATGTATTAAGAATATCTGTATTTAGACGTCTATATAGGCGTATTAGCCAAAAAAAAAATATCTTGTAAATATTCTTATGTGATCACTCTAAGGCCTGTAGTAAATGCTATAATTACTCTACAATTCACGATATTATTTAGAACATTTAAAAAAAATTTATTTAGTACTGTAATCAACTTATGGATTTTGCTATAATATAACACTTTAATTGCATATAAACATTAACGTATATTTCATGATTTTTTTTTTTGCTTACGATAGTAAAAGTATGTGCTTTAGTAATACATAAAAAAATTAAGTTCATTTGAAATTTTATTTTATAAGCTAATATTAATACAATTAACAGGTAAATAAAGAAATTATTTTTATTTTAAATTTGAAGATAGAGACAAATTATAATTGGAAATTATTTCGTTTGATTGTTTCCTTAGTGATTTTCATATAAAATGAAAGTCTTGTAAAAGTAAAAAAAATTAAAAATGCTTTTAAATCAAAATTTGAATTATATAATATTGATTTTTTAATACTGCAAAATAAAGCATGTTATTAAAGACGTATAAAAATTAATATTATTTAATATTATGTTATAAGAAATAAGATAACAGAAATGCAAAATGAATAAAAGTAATGAATTATACGCATTGACTTGATATTTAAATTTATATTAGCTTATTATTTATTTAATGATTAGTAAAATCACCCATGTTAATCTTGTGTGGAACAGAATTAAGAATAAAAAATTGAAATTAAATTCCCTTAGTTGTAAATAAAATTAAAATCTATGTATCATTTAAAAATTATATTTCAAAAGTGCCATTCTTTTTAAAGTTTTCTGTTATTTTGTAAATTAAAAATTTACAGAATTCGGTTTTATGCCCTAATATTTTACAAAAGTAACATTTAGTAGTATAATTTTTATGATTTTGCAATAAATTTTCCCTATTAAACAAAATATTCTGAACAATTTTATCTTTTGCTGACTTAAGCTTATGAGCATGAAAATTCCTACAATGTTCTATATTATGACCAATTTTGTCACAGTATAAACAAAAATTAAAATCTTTATGATTAATTTTATTTGATTTACTTCTTACATTCTTATTTTTTTCCATTTTAATAAAATATTAATTTGCAAAAATTAAAAATAAAAATAAGTTTAATGTTTAATGAGAAAAAAAAATTGTATTTCAAAATTTCTGGCTTTAAAAAAAATTACAAGTTCGATTTTAATTTTCTAAGATTAAACAAAAGAAAACCGGTATCGGAACCAATGTTAAGGGGTCTAATGGCTAGGATTATTTGTAATTAAATAGATAAATATAAATAAATACTTACAAATGTTGTCCAGGATAGGTTATCCAAATATGCACAATAAATGTAAATGTAAATGTAAATATAATTTATTTGTCCAGAACAAAATATGATACAGAAATATAACAGTATATACAAAGTTTATAAAAATATATAGATGTAGCTATACAATAAATTATCAATAACATTATATAACAAAATTATATCAAATGAAACAATTTTAGTAATATCATGGCAACAATGAGTAAAACAGACAATAGTAACAGGAGAATAAGGAAATATTAAATTTCTAATAACATTAAATTTCTAATAACATTAATGCATTTAGTCTTGATAAAGCATTGTTAAAAGACTGAGTCTTTGTATGTATGACTAGAACTTTTTAAGTACTTTAATAAACCTGCCTTAAAAGAGTTAGGTGAAGGGAGGAATCGTATTGATGAAGGGAGGGAATTCCAGCATTTTGTACCTTGTACTTGGAATGAGTAGTCACCATGCCATTTTTCACGTTCAGGGGTTTCTAATTCACGTGTTATTAACTCACCTCTGGCTGTCTCTTTGGGAACGTACTTTTTGAAAATGTGAGTTAAGTATTCAGGCTGATGCAAACGAAGTATTTTATATATAATGATGGACGTAAAATATAACCTACGATTGTTTGTGGTTAACCACCCTAATTTGTCTCTGTAAGGAGTAATATGTGTGTCCCTGCCGATTCCATAAATGTATCTTAAACATGTATTACTCAGTCTTAAATTATTATTTAAAAACTAAACTTTATTAAAGACGGATATAAGTACACGTCAATGACAACTTCTGATATTTGACTCCTGATTATTACAATTTTATTGATCTTATATACTAAATCATCTTTTACAAATATTTAAAATATCCAAAATATAAATATTATTATTCCTTAAACTATTTGTTTTATTACATAATTTTCTGTTATAATTTCATAATTTTATGTTAAGTTTCATAATTCTATGTTATGATTTCTTAATTTAAAATATCTATTGTTTGATTAATTAGCTTAAATATTATTTATAAGTTTAATTTAAAATATTTATAATTATTATCTTACGTAACTATTATTTAATTATTAATTATTTATTTTGTTAGTTATTTCATAACAAGGGTGACTCCTTCATTATTAAATAATTAAAAATAATTTTGCTTCTCCGAGCATCTTATACACGTGATTCTTATGGGACGACATTTTACAATAAAAAATTAAAGTATTTTTTGCGTACAGTTTTTGATAAAAAAATTATAACATATAAAAAACATATCGCAGAATATAATTATTCAATTTATTTTAGACTAGGGTGGTTTGTTTATAACGAAAATTTTATTTATTTAACAATGCTATCGTATTGTTGTGCGCGCGCAAGGTTCTCGCTTCTATAGTAATATGATAGAAAGAGAGAGTAATAGTTTCTTATTTCTATTATCCCCAGCTTGGTAGTTATCATCCTTAAAATGTTTTTATGCAATGTCAACATAGAAATATATTTATTGACTTTAGCAGAGACTTTACGCCATTCTAAATTTTTTAACATGAAACATGTTTATAGGGAGGAGGTACTTCAGAACTTGAAAATTAAGGGGGGGGGGGGGTCAAATTTGTCCTTTTTAGGGGGGGGGTAAAATTTGTCCTATTTAAGGGGGGGGTCAATTTTGTTTTATTTAAGGGGGGGGGGGGTCAAATAAGACTTAGAATAATTAGGTAAGTATATATAAATAAATAAAATACTTTTAAAAGACTTTGAAAAATCTGGGCTTAAGGACTTAGGATAGTAAAGGTTTATGGACTTTTAGAATAATATCGATTTAGGGACTTGGAATAATACCGATTAAGGGACTTAGAATATTTCAGGTTTAGGGAATCAAAATAGTTTGGGTTTAGAATCTTAACAACTAGTAAGGTGATAATTACAAATTACAACAATAGAAAATTGTATTATAATGTTGAGTAACATTTGTATTATATCTAGTCCTCATTTGGAAGTAAACATGTTCCATGCATTTAGGTTGTGTTTACACAAACCGGTTATAAGTTTTTCGATTAGTCGTCCTGTTTTATATAAAAGTTGCAACTTAAAATATTTTTGTGCAATGATTGCATTGAAATATTTTTATTGACTTTAGCAGAGACTATATGCCATTCTAAATATTTTTCGATTAGTGTCCTGTTTTATATAAAAGTTGTAATTAAAAACGTTTTTATGCAATGATAGCATACAAATATTTTTATTGACTTTAGAAGAAACTATATGCTATTCTAAATTTTTTTCGATTAATGTCCTGTTTTATATAAAAGTTGGAATTTCAAATATTTTTATGCAATGACAGCATTTAAATTTTTTTTTTGACTTTAGCTGAAACTGTACATCATTTAAAATTTTTTTCTAATAGTCTCCTGTTTTATTTAAAAGTTGTAATTTTAAATATTTTTATGCAATAAGAGCATTGAAATTTTTTTATTGACTTTAGCAGAAACTTTTTTTATCTACGCGTGCGCGACGGCTGAAGTACACATTTAATACACGCTCCGTAAATTTAAATAAAAAAAACCACTATAAATTGTTTAAAAAATACAAAAAATATTAAGAAACAAAGATTTATCATAAAACTAACTAAAGTGCAATACAAAACAAACAAAAAGCATAAAAAAAATAGTATAATTTGAAAAAAAAAAATTTCAAACTCTAACTACGCGTCAGCCGCCATATATATTTATCAGATTTCTCATTTCTTCAATATCAAGATTTTATATAACGTATATTTTTATATATATGTATATATATATGTATATATTACTGTATACACATGTATATATATACGTACTTTTATACAGATGAAACTTAAAAATTAAACCAAATAAACAGTATACATTAATAGTAACAAAGTAACTTCGGAAGGTAGATCGTCAATCAATAGTGCATCTTAAAAGTTCGTGCAAATTTGAAGTACCTCACGTAAATTACCTGTATATACGAATCTGATACACATACCCACAATCAATAGTTAACTATATTACCGACACAGGATACAAATCTAACATAAATAGCCCGACGTAAGATGGCACAAAATACAATTCATATAACTAACAATACAGAAGTCATATGTGAAGACATCGAAGATTATAATAATAAAATGGAAAAAACCAACAATAATTTCAATATTTTTCACACTAACATTCGAGGCATAAATGCAAATCACGAAAATCTTTTAACAAAAATAATAGAAATCAAGTACAAACCTGACTTAATAATATGCACTGAAACTAGAAAAATCCACAGTATAACTGAATACAAAATAGAAGGCTACGTCAACCACTACAGCGAGGGTGATATCAATCAAAACGATGGAGTTCTTGTTTACGTGAAGGATAATATAAGTTCAAAAATAAATATTACAAACATAGGTAAAATTAAGGCAATAGAAATAAGTATAAACCAAAGTAAAAATAATAAAGTAAATGATAATTTGCTGATAACTGCCATGTATAGGTCACAAAAAGTCAATAAAGATGAATTTAATAAATTATTTAAAAAATACTTAAAAGATAAAAAAAGTCAAAAAAATCACATAATTATAGGTGACATAAATATAAATATATTAGAAATAGATAAAGAATCAGTAGAATATTTAACGAACATGCTTCAAAATGAGTATGTAAGCGGCATAAATACGGTAACGAGACCAAACAAAAACGGTGGTACTTGCATAGACCATATTTTTTATAGACTGTCAAAAAACAAAAATGCGGTAACATATAATATTCAAAACCAAATAACAGATCACTACATGGCCGCTATCAGCATACAAAATTATACAATACCAAATGAGAATAAGAAAAAATTATACAAATTTAATTACAAAAAAATGTTAAGATCAGCTATAAACACAAATTGGGGGGAAATTTACCAAATAGGGAACGTAAATGAAGCAACAAATTTGCTTATCAAAAAAATAATGGCAATTCAAAATGATTCAAGGGTCAAAATAATAAATAAAAGTAAAAATGAACCAAAAAATGAATGGATAACCAAAGGTATATTAAAATCTAGTAAAGTAAAACAAAAACTATATAAAGTTTGGAAAGATGATCCAACAAATGGGACAAAGAAAAAAAGATTTGTAAAATATCAATATATATTTAAAATAATGATAAAAAAAGCGAAAGAAATTAATTTACAAAGACAAGTAGAAAACATAAACAATACCAAAAAATTATGGGAATTTATCACTGAAAACGTTTACAATAAAAATACAAAAAAGAAAAATGAGAAAATAGACTTAATTACAGAAAATCAACAAATTTTGATAAATAAAGAGGACATAGCAAATACTTTCAACAATTACTATACAAAAATAGCAAAAAAACTGACTGCTAAAATTAAACCCACAAACATAGAGTACAACCCAAAAATAAACGAAAATACAATATTTTTTTCACAAACTAGCACTGAAGAAATCGAAAAAGTCATAAATTCACTAGACGTAAAAAAAGCAACAGGTAATGATAATATCAGTGTTGCAACCCTAAAAACCCTAAGTAACTACTTAACGAAACCAATTGCTCACATTTTTAACTTAATTATAGAAACTGAAGTATTTCCTGACAGCCTTAAAATTGCAATAATTACACCAATATTCAAAACTGTTGATAGTCACCTATGTAAAAACTATAGACCCATAGCTCTTTTATCAAACCTGTCAAAAATATTTGAAAAACTAGTAAAGGTTAGGATAGTCAGTTACCTAGAAAAATACGAAATTTTAGCAAAAAGACAATACGGATTTAGAGAAGGCTGCAACACAAGTATGGCCATTGATTACTTAACTGAAAATATATACGAAACTCTAGACACCTCTACCCCTATGGCGGTAATATTCCTTGACCTACAAAAAGCATTCGATATGGTTGAACATAACATACTATATAGTAAATTAGAAAATATTGGTATACGTGGAAAGACAAAAAATATAATTAAAAGTTACCTAGTAAATCGGAAGCAAATTGTAAAAATAGATGACTGTTATAGTAAAGAATGTAATGTCGAGATAGGAGTACCAAAGGGGTCAGTCCTAGGTCCAATACTATTCCTTATATACATAAATGAACTGTTGTATCTATTTGAAAATGATATCATATCGTTTGCAGATGATACAACAGTGATATGTAGAGGAAAGAATTGGATAGAGGTTGAACGGGACGCTAATCACAAAATGGGGAGAATATATGATTGGCTAAATACGAACAAACTATTACTAAACATAGAAAAGACAGAATATACCACTTTTTCCATATATAAATCTACGCAACCCAAAGAGTTTAAGGTTGAAATTGAAATGAACACGATTAAAAGGGTTGTTGAAAGCATGTTCCTGGGTATCATAATAGATTCAAATCTAAGGTGGGAAACTCAAATAAAAAAAACAGTTAAGAATTTAGCTTTTTATACCTATATTATACGGAAACTGAGTAGAGTACTAAACTACAAACAAACGTTACAAATATACTATGCACTTATACAATCCACTGTGATGCATGGCATGGTGGCATGGGGCAGTGAATATAACAACAATATAGACCTTTTAAACTCAGTACTACAAAAAATACAAAAAATCATATACAAAAAGTACAAACATTTACCAGAATTCGAAGAAGAGTACAGAAAATTGTTATCAGTAAAAAATCTATATTATATTACAGTCATTAAAAGTAAAATTCAGTATTTAATAGAGAAGTACAAGCTAAAGCAAAATAGAACTAGAAAAATAACCCCTATAGGTAAAAAAAGAAAAATGGGACAAAAAAGTAGCCTTTATAATGCAATAACAATATTCAATAGGCTGCCTATTGATATGAAAGAAAAAATAAAAGTAAATAATAGTAAAAAAATAAGCAATATCCAAAACATTAAATTAAGGTTAAGCAAAAATAATTATAATTATATAAAATCAAGTAGATTAAGTAATATAAAGAGGCTAAATATGTTAAACAGAAGAGGCTATTAAATAGTTACCATTAAATTAATAAAAACTTTACAGAACAAAATATTTTATATTATATTAAGATGTAATATTTGTTAATTCTTGCAGCTATAGCAGCTAGTTCCACGCTCGGACTACGAGTCCATGTGGACATATTGTATAACGTAGTATATATTTCATATGTATATGTAACCAATATGTGTAAACTTATGTACAGCTAGTTAATAATAATAATAATAATAATAATATATTTCATTTAAAATTTTTTTATAATAGTGTCTTGTTTTATATAAAAATTGAATTTTAAAATTTTTTTATTGACTTTAGCAGAAACTATACGCCATTATAAATTTTTTTCTAATAGTCTCCTGTTTTATAGAAAAGTTGGAATTTGTAATTATTTTTATGCAATGATTGCATTGAAATATTTTTGTAATTTCAAATATTTTTATGTAATGATAGCATTGAAATTTTTTTATTGACTTTAGCAGAAATTATACGCCATTCTAAATTTATTTTTAATAGTCATACATTTTTATGCAATGATTGTATTGAAATATTTTTGTAATCTCAAAAATTTTTATGCAATGATAGTATTGAAATATTTTTATTGACTTAAGCAGAAACTATACGCCATTATAAATCTTTTTCTAATAGTCTCCTGTTTTATAGAAAAGTTGGAATTTCAAATATTTTTATGCAATGATTGCATTGAAATATTTTTGTAATTTCTAATATTTTTAAGCAATGATAGCATTGAAATTTTTGTATTGCCTTGAGCAGAAATTATACGCCATTCTAAATTTTTTTTTAATAGTCATACATTTTTATGCAATGATTGTATTGAAATATTTTTGTAATTTCAAATGCTTTTATGCAATGATAGCATTGAAATTTTTTTATTGACTTTAGCAGAAATTATACGCCATTCTAATTTTTTTTTTAATAGTCTCCTGTTTTATAGAAAAGTTGGAATTTCAAATATTTTTATGCAATGATAGCATTTAAATTTTTTTTTTTGACTTTAGCAGAAACTATACGCCATTATAAATTTTTTTTAATAGTCTTCTTTTTTATAGAAAAGTTGGAATTTCAAATATTTTTTTGCAATGATTGCATTGAAATATTTTTGTAATTTCAAATATTTTTATGCAATCATAGCATTGAAATTTTTATTATTGACTTTAGCAGAAATTATACGCCATTCTATATTTTTTTTTAATAGTCTCCTGTTTTATAGAAAATTTGTAATTATAAATATTTTTATGCAATGTTTTTTTTTTTTTTTTTTTTTTTTTTGGGGCCCCATCAAGAAGGGGCCTTTTTCGTAGGACGAGGAGAATGCATTTACGCATACCATACACGCGTACTGTATGGTTATGTGGGACTAAACCTCAAATTTGTATCTGGAGTTGCCCAGATATACACAATAGAGGAATTACAATACCCACTAAAGTCCCCACCCTCCTGCATTTATGACAATATCATAGAATCCGGACCGGGACTCCCTGTTTAGGTATTACTTCGGTCCGGAAACAATGCAGCCAAGGCATTTCTTCGCCATACCCTGTCAATAAAGGAGGAGATTTTCCTACGAGAGGAAACCTTCCTCCTTTTTTCCAATCAGTGTCGCCCGTACGTACTCTGCCACACTGTACCAGTTAGCGGCACTGTGCAGCATTTCCAGGACGACTACTTCCGGCCTCCATTCATCGAAGGGCGGTCGCCCTTCAGCGAAGCGAGGACACCTAAAAAAGGTGTGCTCAGCGGTATCCAGCTCGCCCGGGCAATGCAAGCATTCCGGAGATGTCACCTTGCTCCACTTAAAAAGCATATCGCGGAAATAACCGTGACCAGTTAGGAACTGTGTGAGGTAGAAGTCTACCTCTCCATGATCACGGTTCATCCAGCTTTCCAAATCGATAATAAGGCGGTGCGTCCAACGTTCCCTCGGTTCACCATTCCACCTATACTGCCAACATTCCATTGTGCGGGAGCGAGCGTGAACGGAAACTACGTCGCGCTCTTCTTCCTCACGGTTATAGATCGCCTGCCTTTCCAAGGCAAGCAGGTCGATGGGAATCACCCGAGCCACCACCTGGATCGCTGGCTCTGATACTGTCCTGTACGAGCAAGCGATTCGAAGTGCCCCCTGCCTTTAGTTTCTTGCAGTACATTTTTATGCGGACATTGTCCGCCCACACCTCTGCACCGTAGAGCAAGATGGAGTTGACTGTCGTCATCAACAGCCTCCTCTTCTCAGATCTGGGACCGCCGATGTTCGTCATTAGCCACGAGAGGGACTTTGTCACCCGGCCAGCCTTTTCACAGGCCTGCTGGAATTGTCTATTGTAGGTCAACTTGTTATCCAAGAAGACCCCCAAATATTTGACCGATGATTTGGTCTGGATCATAAGGGGATTACCTCCGTCATCAAAGCTGACGCAGAATATGGTATCAACCCTTCTCCGGGTCAGAAGGACAATCTCCGTTTTCGGGACTTCCAGTCTTAGTCCGTGATCCGACATCCAGCTATTGATAAGGCGCATGGCCTCATGCAAGGTATTCTGCTGGTCCTCTGGCTCTCGAGCTGTTATGGTTAGAGCAACGTCATCCGCGTATCCGATCATGGAGCATCCATCCGGAAGCTCAATCTTTAGCAAGCCGTCGTAAAAGGCATTCCACAGATCAGGACCCAGAACTGAACCCTGCGCTATGCCTGCGCTTAATACTTTACCTCTTGTGCCATCGAGCGTGTCCCAGCGCAGGTATCGGTCCCGGAGGTAATCTCTGAGTATATTTCTCAGATAATCCGGAGCTCTGAATATCTGCTCGAGGGAGTGCAACATATCGTCCCACTTAGCCGAGTTGAATGCGTTTTTCACATCCAACGTGACAAGCAGGATGTCCGGTTTAATATCTGGCCGCATTTGTCTGGCCCTCATAACCACCTTCACGACCTGCTCGATGGCACCGATCGTGGAACGCCCCTCACGAAAGCCGTGTTGGTCGTCGCTAAGGTCACCCGCTTCCCTAATTGCTTGCCGCAATCTGCCTCTGACCATGCTCTCCATCACCTTGCCAATGGTATTTAACATACACAATGGTCTGTAAGATGATGGAGATCCTGGTTCACCCTTTTCCTTGCTTATCAGAGCCAGACGGGCCACTTTCCAGTCCCTTGGAAAGGCGCCTGCCACGAGGCACGCGTTAAACATGCCAAGCAGGAGACCAGGGATTACCTTTGCAGCTGCCTTAAGGGCTTCCGCGGGTATTCCGTCTGGTCCTGGCGCTTTCCCATTTTTCATTGACCTAATTGCCTGAAGCATTTCCGCCTCGATAAATAGCGGAACTTGCTCCCTCGGGACATCCAAAGCAGGGTGTTGTTGGTTTGGATGATCCGGGAAGAGAGCGTTTACTATTCTTTTGGTCGTTACTTCATCCATCGTGTTGTCACATCCGGACTTAAGTTTGCCCATGACAACCTTATATCCCAGGCCCCACGGGTCGCTGTTGACATCATCTCTTAGGGACCGGAGACAGCGCACCTTGCTGAGGCGGCTAGCTTTCGCCAGACTATGCTTGGCTCCCTTGTACTCTTCAGAGCGCGTAGCCAGCTCTGGGCGGCCATGCGCTCTTTGCCGTCTTCTGCCTGCGCCGTGACAGACCCGTCTAAGCTCCGGAATTTCTTCATTCCACCAGTACACGCTTCTTTTACCCTTCCAGGGCCGTTTACGCGGCATAGAGGCATCGCAGGCTCCCCTCAGAAGAGCAGTTACCCTCTTGACAAGGGTCTCTGCCTCTCGCGGGGTGGTCGGTCCTCCATGCCAGGCTGGGATAGACGAGAACTCTTCACGAAGATAATCCACAAATCTGTCCTCGTCCATCTTTGTCACATTTCAGCCTAGTGGGCGCTTTTTGTACGGGGGCCGATTAACAACCCTATCACGCACTTTGAAGGTGATGTAATTATGATCGCTGCCATTGGCTCCATCCATCACTCTCCAGCCACCCACTCTTCCTGCCAGCCCGGCCGAGGCAAAAGTGACATCAGGGATCGATTCGCCAAAGCCTGGCCTTACGTAGGTTGGATTATTCCCAGAGTTCATGACCACCAGATCAGTTCTAGCGGCCATCTCTAGGATCAACGTTCCCCTACGGTTCGTGGTTGGCATTCCCCATTCCACGGCCCTGGCATTTAAGTCCCCAGCAAATATGATATTGCCAGAGACTTCCCTTATCGTTTCCTCCAATGAGGCCAGCTTTGCGGTGAACACCCCAATAGTGTCATTCGGTGACAAATAATAACTAATGAAAGTTGTATCACCGCACTTTGCCCAGACGTGGCAATTGCCTTTTCCATGTCGGGACATAGACGTCTGAGCACGACCTCGTGGCCATATAGCGCACCAGCCTGTGCCATCGGTTAACAAAAATTGCTGGTTCCTATTGCAAAGCGGCTCGGATAGCAAGACGACGCTAGAGTCTGTCTCGCCTGCGAGCTGATCGAGCAAAAGGTCAGCAAGAATGGTTTTGTTCATATTCTCTTGCAGGACTCCGAACATTACCGATGACACTTTATCTTCCTTGCCGTAAGTGCCTCCCGATAACACTTACATGCTCCGCATCCTGGAAGGTGGTCGGTCTTGGCCTTGTCAGCTCTTTCCCTGCAGAGGAAGCATTTTGCTTTTTCAACAGGACAATTTTCTGACTTGTGGCCTTGAACGCCACATTTAAAACACGCAAATTTTCGGTCCATGCCCTTACATGACCATGGTTGTGGCCGAAACCAAGACACTTAAAGCACCGTGTAACCTCGGCTCTTAAGCGCACTTGCCAATTAGACCAGCTATTATTTAGCCGGCCTTTTTTGGTCAATTTTAGTGCGGCAGCTTCTGGTAGGTCTACGACCGCCATATCCGCCTTAGTGCCCTTAGCCTTGAAGTTGGCGACTTTTATGTCTTCATCGTTCTGCAGCTTGGTTGCCTCCTTTATCACCTGCCTCACTTCGTCGCTACCAGTAGTACCATCTAGGCTTCTGATCTCCACAGTTAGGTGGGGAATCAGTTCCTTGACTGTACTTTCTGGGCCTGCGACCGTCTTGACAGCGTCTAATAGTTTTTGCCGGTCTTTCGACGAGCTCAGCTCTATTAGGACGCTCCCATCCTGGGTTTTCTGGATTCGGTGAACCTCAGTCCCTGAATCCTTTAGTTGGGCACCTCTTTTGAACTCCAGCAGAGCTGTTGCATAAGACTTCCCTTCAGGAGGCTTTTTTATTAGAGCCTCCTTACGCTTAGAGATCCTTATGCGCCGGTTCTGGCGCTTCTTTCTCCTGCCTTTTTCTGTCGCCTCGGAAGGAGGAGATACGCCATTTCCTTCTTTCTTCTGCGGCTTTTTCTTTTTGCTTCTTTTATTCTCTGCCCCCTGCCGCAGGTTTGCTGCCGCTGCAGTTATTTTTGGCTGTTGCTTCTCCTGCTGCTTCTTCTGTTCCTGCTCTTGGTTTTTACGAACCTCTGCCTCCTTTCTTTCAAACTCTTTTTTCTTTTTCTTCTTTTCCTTTTTTCTTTGACCTTTGCTTTTAACAGCAACGAAATCATCCTCGTCTGGAGGGGAGGTATCTGTAGCTACATCTTTTGGCTGCGTTTGCTGGCCAAAAGCTAACTGATTTACCTCCTAAACGATATCTTTCGGAGGAGACATCACTGCATTAGCGAAGGTCTTCCTTAGAGGGAGTTCCGGGGACGTTTTCTGCGCCGGTCTCTTTTTTGTATTCTCCTTTCCGGGTGGGCTTCGGGACGCAGTCCGAGCCCTCTTCTTTCCTTTTCCAGTCATAGCCCCTGATGCTTCCTCTATAGGAATATCGGGTTTTTGTTTTCCATTTAAAAGCTCCTGCTGCAGTTCAAAAATTGTCTTAAGCCTGGCTAAATATTTTTCAAACTCAGCTATGCCTTTTTTGACTGTCATATTACAGTTCTTCTGTACTTTGACTGAGTCTCTCATCTGAGTAATATCTCTCTCCATGTTTGAGTGGATTTTAATGCACGCCTTGTTATAGTCCTTTGATTCTCGGAGATATCTTTCTATATTTTCTTCCCTCTTGCCTTCGTCGTCAAGCCCAACTTCGCTAACATTAGGCAACGAATATGACCTCTGGTCCTTCAGAATAGAAGGCCGTATCAAGCTGTTGCTTGAACCTTTTTGGGCGCCACATTTTGCGCATATGTCACCTTCCATTGAGGATTTGCGGGAGGAATCCTCGACCTCTAGCCTAGTTAAGACTACCTTTGCCGTCTTTTTTTCAGCAGTAATTAGAGCTAGATGTTGTTGCTCTGTGGGCGTGGTGTTCTGCCTTTGCTGCTGAGAAATGCTAAATTGGAGACCCCCAGAATCCGTGTCTCCGGCTCTGACCATCAAGGCTTTCACTTGATCGGAATCAGAGGTTGAATTATCCTCTGTAAGAGGGGTATCAACCTGGGGTAATTCACTGTATTTATTTAGCATTGTACATAAAATAAGCCTGTGTCCCTGGACAAAGGGCCCTTAGTTGGGTAAGAGTACCCTTCAGAGTATTATTAAAGGATTTACGTTAGTCGCTGATAGAGAGTATCTATCAGCTTCCAGCGTCCATCCAGTAATAATAGTCCTACAGATCGGGGGGTTTTCACCACCATGTCTGATGACATCACATACGATTATTTATCCGGTATGTAACAGACTTCGTTTGAGAGGCGGTGACGCGAGGGAACACCAATCCTCAATCTAACAGGTGAAGTGTTTCCACCTCTATGTTTGCTACCATTCCACAATGTTTTATACCTGTCATGGAACAGGTCAGGCATCTACCAGTGGAGTCATGAGGGCTGATGTCAGATTTTACTCTGGAACCAGACGACATTGATTCCATAGATAGATCCCCTACAGAATGGAGGATTGCTCCTCCTTGTCTGATGACAATGCCACTTCCCAATAACCCAATATCCCATCACCTTCACACATTACTAAACAAGAAAATACATCCTGCAGTCATGATTTAGCGGGACTCGCGACTACCTTTAATCGGCTACGTCGCTGTACTCGAGGTAGAATTCTCCCATGCTAAGAGCCAATACGTCAGGTCTAAGGCAACCCTGTATGTGGCTTATATCGCACTTAGGTTGGAGAAAACCTTGGAGCCCCTTTAATATGCCTCTTCCTCAAGGATAGTTTAGGATAGCAGTCTGCGGCTGCATGCTTGTCAAGAATGCTCGACGGAAAGACAAGGCATAAGACCTGGTTTATAGGGCAGCCTCAGTTATTCCAGAACCACTTATAGACTAACTATGAGCAGTCTGCGGCATTCCTAACATGCACACATGGGATAAAGCTTAGAGCATGTCCCCGGAGAAATGCAAGGCATGAGACTTGATTTATAGGGCAGCCTCAGTTGTTCCAGAGAGCTATATCCTATATCCTTGATTCTAGTTCAACCTTGAAAAAAGGCGGCCTGAACCACCCTCCTCCTTCCTCAGCCTTATGAGGCTCCGGGCTTGGGACCGGTACAGCGGAGTTTTTGCAATGTTAGCATTTAAATTTTTTTTTTGATTTTAGCTGAAACTGTACATCATTTAAAATTTATTTCTAATAGTATCCTGTTTTATTTAAAAGTTGTAATTTTAAATATTTTTATGCAATGAGAGCATTGAAATTTTTTTATTGACTTTAGCAGAAACTATACGCCATTATAATTTTTTTTTTAATAGTCTCCTTTTTATAGAAAAGTTGGAATTTCAAATATTTTTTTGCAATGATTGCATTGAAATATTTTTGTAATTTCAAATATGTTTATGCAATGATAGCATTGAAATTTTTTTATTGACTTTAGCAGAAATTATACGCCATTCTAAATTTTATTTTAATAGTCTCCTGTTTTATAGAAAAGTTGGAATTTCAAATATTTTTATGCAATGATAGCATTTAAATTTTTTTTTTGACTTTAGCAGAAACTATACGCCATTATAAATTTTTTTTTAATAGTCTCCTTTTTTATAGAAAAGTTGGAATTTCAAATATTTTTTTGCAATGATTGCATTGAAATATTTTTGTAATTTCAAATATTTTATGCAATTGTAGCATTGAAATTTTTATTATTGACTTTAGCAGAAATTATACGCCATTCTAAATTTTTTTTAATAGTCTCCTGTTTTATAGAAAATTTGTAATTATAAATATTTTTATGCAATGTTAGCATTTAAATTTTTTTTTTGATTTTAGCTGAAACTGTACATCATTTAAAATTTATTTCTAATAGTATCCTGTTTTATTTAAAAGTTGTAATTTTAAATATTTTTATGCAATGAGAGCATTGAAATTTTTTTATTGACTTTAGCAGAAACTATACGCCATTATAAATTTTTTTTTAATAGTCTCCTTTTTTATAGAAAAGTTGGAATTTCAAATATTTTTTTGCAATGATTGCATTGAAATATTTTTGTAATTTCAAATATTTTTATGCAATGATAGCATTGAAATTTTTATTATTGAATTTAGCAGAAATTATACGCCATTCTAAATTTTTTTTAATAGTCTCCTGTTTTATAGAAAATTTGTAATTTTAAATATTTTTATGCAATGAGAGCATTGAAATTTTTTTATTGACTTTAGCAGAAACTATACGCAATTATAAATTTTTTTCTAATAGTCTCCTTTTTTATAGAAAAGTTGGAATTTCAAATTTTTTTATGCAATGATTGCATTGAAATATTTTTGTAATTTCAAATATTTTTAAGCAATGATAGCATTAAAATTTTTTTTTTTCTTTAGCAGAAATTATACGCCATTCTAAATTTTTTTTAATAGTCTCCTGTTTTATACAAAATTTGTAATTATAAATATTTTTATGCAATGATAGCATTTAAATTTTTTTTTCGATTTTAGCTGAAAGTGGACATCATTTAAAATTTTTTTCTAACAATCATTTGGATGCCGGCAGTCCTAGTTATGAAAAAGTAAATTAAAAAGAATATTTTAGATGTCCATAGTTCTAGTTATGAAAAAATATTTTAAAAAATAATTTGGATGTCGGTAGTCCTAGTTATGAGAAAATAAAAAAAAATTTTGGGTTAAGGAAGATGCCTACCAAGCTGGGGATAATAGAAATAAGAAACTATTACTCTCTCTTTCTATCATATTACTATAGAAGCGAGAACCTTGCGCGCGCACAACTATACGATAGCATTGTTAAATAAATAAAATTTTCGTTATAAACAAACCACCCTAGTCTAAAATAAATTGAATAATTATATTCTACGATATGTTTTTTATATGTTATAATTTTTTCATCAAAAACTATACGCAAAAAGTATTAAAATTTTCTGTTACAAAATGCCGTCCCATAAGAATCACGTGTATAAGATGCTCGGAGAACCAAAATTATTTTTAATTATTTAATAATGAAGGAGTCACCCTAGGATCTTATAATTTTAAATTTGTATTTTTTAATATGATTTCTTGTTATATACCAACTTTCATTAAAATCTATACGCAAACAAAAAAGGTGAGCAACATCCTTAAAGTATTGGGTTAAATGAACTTTTGAATTCAATTATTTTAGTTTCTCTATGTCCCTCTTTGAAATAATTTTATTGATGTTAGCAGAAAATATATCTCATTCTACATTTTTTTCTAATAGTGTCCTTTTTTAAACAAAATTGGAATTTCAAATATTTTTATGCAATGATTGCATTGAAATATTTTTATTGACTTTAGCAAAAACTATACGTCATTCTCCATTTTTTTTTAATAGTGTCCTGTTTTATAGTACAGTTGGGATTTCAAATATTTTTATGCAATGATTGCATTGAAATATTATTATTGACTTTAGCAGAAACTATACGTCATTTTACAGTTTTTTATAATAGTGCCATGCTTTATACAAATGCTGGAATTTCAAATATTTTTATGTTAATATTGAATATAATAATTTTTATTCACTTTGACAGAAACTATACGTAATTTTAAATTTTTTTGAATAACGCTCTGTTATATATAAAAGTTGGGATTTCAAATATTTTTATGCAATGTTAATGTTGAAATATATTTTTAAAAAATAATATATGAAAAAATTCAAAAAATTTCATCGAATAAGGAATTTGATATCGATATTATAAAAAAATATTTCATTGTTAACATTACATAAAAATATTTGAAGTCTAAAAAATAAAAAAAAAATAATTTGGATGTCGACAGTCCCAGTTATGAGAAAATAAGAAAAAAAATTTTTTCAGATGTCGGCAGTCCTAGTTATGAGAAAATAAAGAAAATAAATAAATTTTTAGACGTCAGTAGTCCTAGTTATGAGAAAATAAAAAAAAAACGCTGCCAAGTGATTGGCACTATGGTTCCTCATCAATAATAGCAAAATATTTATAATGGTCTATTTTATCTAATAAAAATGATGTTTATTAGAATTTGCTTATATGAAAAATATTCAAAAAAAAAAATTTTTTAAATTACGTATCAGATGGAAAAAATCCTTTAAAAACAATAATTCTTATAGATATTAGTACTTTCATAGAAATAAATTAAGTACCATACCCAAAAAGAAAAAAAATGATTGTGTTTTTTTAATTTCTTTATACAAAAAATTTTGAAAAAAAAAATTTCGAAAAATTACATATCGAATGGAGAAATCCTTTAAAAACGATGATTCTGGATATTAGAACTTTCCTAGAAATAAATTAGGTATTACGTCCAAAAAGAAAAAAAATTATTGTATTTTTTTAATTTTTTTATTAAAAAAATTTTGAAAAAAAAAATATCGAAAAATTACGTATCACATGAAATAATCATTTAAAAACGATAATTCTAAATATTCATACTTTCGTAGAAAAACATTATGTACTACATCCTAAAAAAAAAAAAATTGGAATTT
The DNA here is from genome assembly GCA_022575985.1 of Anagrus nilaparvatae. Classification (NCBI taxonomy): domain Eukaryota; kingdom Metazoa; phylum Arthropoda; class Insecta; order Hymenoptera; family Mymaridae; genus Anagrus; species Anagrus nilaparvatae. The sequence goes on from JAKSXM010000007.1 coordinate 34,897,048, forward strand.
TTTATATTTTTTGGCGTCAAAAATTTTGAGAAAAAAATGTTCAAAAAATTAAGTATCAGGTCCAAAAAATTACTTTTATAGAGGTTCTTAAAACTAGTACTTCGGAAGCAAATTATGTACTACGTTCAAAGAAAAAAAAAAATTGGTGTTTTTTGTATTTTTTTAAGAAAAAAATTTTAGGAAAAAAATTTTCAAAAAATTAAGTATCAGATTCGAGATATCGAGTAAAAACCATACTTTCAAATATAAGTACTTTCGTGGAAATAAATGAGGTATTACATTCAAATTAAAAAAAAAAAAAAGTACCTCGAGGTTTTTTGGTGAAAAAAATTTTGCAAAAAAAATTAGGTCTTAATGTCGTGTTGGCTGTGAAATATCACCGGTTACAGTGCGACATACATACATACATACATACATATGTAACAGCTGGCAAAGCAAAAAGCCAGCTTTACCATAATTCATCGACCAAGGGGTATCCTGCGTCGATCAAGAAGAAACACATAAATATTAATTCGTTTTACAATAGTTAAAACCGAAAGTAAGCTGGATTACATGTGAAGCATCAGGCCACGTAATAACGAGGTCAAATACAAAAAAGAATAAGACGGATCCTGTTTGGAGGTCCTTTACGCACCACTAGTAACCAGCTCATCAAGAATCATATAAATATAGCCGAAAAATCAGAACCTGGGTCAGACCATCGACAGTCGACCATACGTTTAGTCGTACGGGCATTCGATCTCCGGTCGAGCTTCCGAACAGTCGCAAATCATCTATCTTAAATCTCTATTTTCGCTACTACTCTAATTATCTGTTTGACTTATAATTATTTATTGTACTTCAACTTGTAAACCATTTTAACAATTATTTCATAATAAACTATAAGTTTTAATCAAAGGTATTAAGATTTATTCAGTAAATATAGTCCTAAACATTTGTCCTTTTAATACAGTTTTGCCTTATTCCTTACGGGAATTTGTCGCTAGTAGTTGAATCCAACATAAAATATATTAAAGTATTAAAATCCAGTATATAACATAGTAAAATCAGTTTGTAATCGGTACCAAAATATTTAACCGTTACACATACATACATACATACATACATACACACGCACACACACACACACACACACACACACACACACACAGACTTTTTTTAAAAACCGGTTTTTTAGCTTCCTGAGGTCTCAAAACGTGCTTATATGCCAAAATATCGAAAAGCAAAATTTCACCTATCACAAAGGTTCCTCTATGAGGAACCAATTTTTTTAGATGTCGGCAGTCCTAGTTATGAAAAAATAAAAAAAAATTTTTTAGATGTCAGCAGTCCTAGTCATGAGAAAAAAAAAAAAAATAAATAAAAATAAAGTGGTTCTAAATAGTTTTTTTGCTATTTCTCTTCAATGAATGCATTAAATAAAAAACTAAACAAAGTTCCTTTAGAAAATCTTTTACTAAATAGAATGCAACTGGGTTTTTATATTTTGATACAATCCATTTTAAGTTATCAAGTGGCGAAAATGACAACTTTTTGAGTTTTTAAATTTAAACTACTTAGCTTCAAACCGTTGTAACTCCAAACTGAGAACTCAAATTAAAAAAAATAAAGAGATCAAATTGATAGCATTTTTTTCCAAGGAATAATATGCACTAAAGCTTATTTCGAAAAATCCTTTAGATTCTGAGAAAAATCAGTTTTAGTAAAAAAAATTAAATTTTTTTATGTTTTCGACCACTAACTTCTGAGATTGATATCTCAAAATCTATTGAATATTTTTTAAAAATAAAAAAATTGGATGGGGATATTTTTTTAAAGATTAATTTGAAACAACTTTCATGTATTTTCGTCCATACAGCTCTTCATAAATGAGTGCTGAATAATATTAAAAATAATCAATTTTTTCGATTATTTCATTTTAATATATATAGGATTTTTTTTTACATTTATTTTTTATTTATAAATAAACTTTTTTTTACAATTTAATAGAAAATTATGCGCCCATTTTATATTAATAAAAACATTATCTTTGTAGCTTAGAACTAGACTAAATTTCTATAATATGTTAATTAATATATTATATAAGTATCAGATAAATGTATATACTTGTATATTAGGGTTGTTCACTAAAAAAAAAAGTGCGCCAAAAATGTTCTTCCTGAAGTATGTTGAAGTTTAGGTGACAAAATGATCCCATACCAATTTTCAGCTCATTTGAGAACGATTTAGGGGTCGCACAAACCCAGGGTGGCTCTCAAGTGGTTGGCTAATACCGACAATTAGTGCGAACGACAAAAATTTTTTTCAAAATACGTTTTCTATGCTTTTCAATATGTTTTCGGTGTCGCTAAACTCGAAAATGAGGTCCTCAGAGTCCGAAAATACCTTAATCACCCTTAATAACCGAAAACTCCCCTTTTTTTACTAAAAATTTTTGGATTTTATAGCGAAAATCGTATATATTCGAAACATCTGAATTATAAATTACAATTGATGACTTAAAAATGTTGAAGAAATACCGAAAACTCCTTCCGTTTATTCCAACGCGCCTTCTTCCCGAGAATCGCAGGGCTCAATTCTATAACAATGTTATAAGATACGGTTTTTAGACAATTTTCAAAATAACGCTGTCATATTGCAATTCTACCAAAATACTACCGTTTGGTCTCATTTTTTTTGTATAAGTTCTACCTTTCAAACTCCGTAATCTGCAATTTTTCATCGCCTATTTTCTCATCGCTATAGTTAGTAAATCAAATGTCCATTTTTTGCCAAAAATGACCAAATTTAAAATTGCTGCTAAAATTGTAATTTTTGAAGAAAATAAGTCTTATAGTTCTCCATCAATTCTCAAAAACTGTGTTAAGTAAATCTTGCTATTTACAGTTTTCAAAGGCTTTTGACCTAAAAATTGAAATTTGGTCAATAAAAATGATTTTATTGAATTGCCAGGGAAAAATTAATTGATTAAAAAAAAAAATTATTATTTTACGATGAAAATCAAGCGAGTAATGCATGTTTAAAGTTCAAAAACAGGCTTTTTTCAATACAATTTCAATCTTTTTTGAGACGAATTTGAGAAAATCTTAAATTGACGATAACTTGGCTAAATTTCATCGTAAAAAGATAAGTTTTTTTTTTCTTCTGGAGCGGCTTTTCCCTGGCAATCAGATTTTTTTATCTATTTTTTTAAATTTTATTTACCTAAAAATATTATTTTGAAAATTTGGGGTAGCTCAGATACGAAAAACACGGTTTCTGACATAAAAGTGAAAAAATCTTTTTGGCACCTATCACCGATTTCTTGTTCACGATTTTTTTTGGTTTTCTGAAGGTTCAAACTACCCGAAAACACGGGTCATATCGATGTCCCTTCAAATTTTTTTTTTCAGTTTTTTGTCCAAGTTAAGTAGTAAAAAAAAAATAATGCGTCATATATAAGCAAAGCTAGCTTTTACTTGTGATGGAGGGTCGCGTGACCGCCCCCCTCAATCCCATAAATCCAAAGCTAACGCTTTGGCTTAATAAACCTGAAAATTTAAAATTCGCGAAATTTATTAAGTTTTTGAATAATTATTGTTTAGTAAGAAATATTATTTTCTGTACAGTAGCCACGAATTTTCTCGCTACTGTCGCAGAAAAATTTTATACAGCCCTTGTCCATAAATAAGGCTGAGTCCAGATATAGTGCGATACGCATGCAACAATGAAAAGCGTGCGATAAAATGTATTGAATCTCTATACTAAAATCGCACGCTTTTTCATTATCGCTTGCGAAACGTGCTATGTCTGGACTCAGCCTAAAGAATGCCCCAAATCGCAGTTTATCAACGTGCGGTTTGGGCCATTTTTTAACTTTTTGGACACAAGCCGTAAGTATATTATTTTTTTTAATTACAAATTTAACAAATTTCGGAATTTTAAATTTATTTCAGGTTTAAATAATATTAGAATTTTTGTGCCGTTACAAATTCTTTTTAAAAATTCACTAATTTAGAATTTAGATGCACAATTTTGGATCTCTGCGCATTGCGTTGCGGTTGCGACCCCCCTTTTACGGGTTTTGTAGAACCAACTTTACATAGAATGTAAAATATAGGGAGGTTACAAAGAGGAGAACTCATGCTAATATATAATGTTTTACTTAGTAGAAAAAATCTGCTTCTTTTTTGAATCACCATGTACAAGCAACTCCATCACAAATCTTGACATGGTCATTAGCGCCCTTCGGGGTGAAGGTCACAGTATATAAAAACCCATTATTTGGTCTTGAAATCAGTATCGTGTCATTAATATTATCAATCACTGCCATGCCCGTGTTAACACATTCGCTGTCTATAGGCAGTTCTAAAAAATTTTTTGTAACGTGGTTACAAACGCTAAAAATACATTAATTTTAATTTTAATAAAATATTTAAATTTTGTGAAAAGCCGCATGATTTTTAAATATAAGTTATAGTTTCATTAAGAATATAGATGACATTAGCGACACACGCACACACAGGTATTAAATAAAAGCCGCAATGAACTAGATAAGAAGAGGAGAAGGGAGAGAAGCCGATCGACAACGCGGGTTTAAGTGACCAGCGAGGACGATATTCGGCAACAGACCCTTCTAAAAATAGGTCACGTTTTTGATAACTCACGAAAACGCCAGTCGCCGGCCAGTAATTAACAGTTTATTTTTATCATACATTTAAGTAGTTTTGATTAAGTTTTGAAGTTGTTTGTCGTGATTGGGAATTTTCGTATATGACAGTGATTGGTGATTATAGTGAAAACTCGTGATTATTAGAAAACATAAACGAGGGACAAGACAATTTTAGATGCTGTTCCCACGCGTTTTCTTATATAATTTTAATTATAATTATCTTTGCGACAGTTTTCATTAATTATGTATTTTTAGAAACGAATAAGTGAATATTTAATTTTGATTAGGAAGTTGGATATCCTAGGAAAGATAAGTATCGTTGGAATCCAACTTCAAAAAGAAAGAAATTAAGTGAATTAAAAGTGTAAAAAGAATTGTGAATCCGCACCGGCATATTTTTCACGTTTCCATACTAGAATTTATGGAAAGAGAAGAATTTCGAGCAGTACCAGATATCATCAAAAATGGCAGTCAAAGATTGAATTTTCAGCAGTTTAAATTCGATGATAAAGGTGAGCCCGGAACTCCTCGTGTGTATAATATGTGTGTGTCGTGACGGGAAAATTTTATAAATTTATGATAAAGGACAGTGAATTTAATGATTATTTTAGATACGGTGAATTTATGATTATGATAAAGACAGTGATAAATAAATATTGTTGTTAGAAAATAAGTAATTTTTTGTAATAGTTAATTGAATAAAAATATAATTTTTGATTTAGTGTTAAGTTAAATAAAATGTGCTTTATTTCTCCATGTATTTAAATCATAAATATCTCTATCTCTTTTTCTCTATAATATTCCCCCGAACCCGATTTTAAAGTATATTACTCTCTTTCTCTTTTCAGCTTATATGACACAGATTGGTAAGTCCCGCGAACACGTGAAATTATAAAATTGATAAAAATACGACAATTACAATAACGTGTCTATTTCCGCAAAGCCGGAAATAGCCACATTACATTTTAAATTAACAAAAAAATATTTAAAGTGCATATATACATTAGTATATATGCACTTTAAATATTTTTTTGTTAATAAAGTCGTGCTTTTGATATTAATCAAAAGCATGACTAAAAGTGAAAAAAACGAAAATCACTGTGAAAAAAATAGAAAGAGGTATATAAGGCAAAAAATATGGGAAAATTATGTTTTATAGTCAGGCTTTTGATCAAAACTATTTTGGACCTGATTTTAAGACCGATATTCAAACTATATACACTTCACAAATATCAGCCCACATTTCGCTCACTAATTTTTAAATATGTATAAATATATATATACATTTATTTTTTATTCATTATTTTGTCGTGTAAAAAATATATTCATGTCAACCTTGTCGAATAAATAAAAATGTATTTAATGAATGTAACGGGAAGTATACAAATTTCTTATAATATTGTAATATCTAGACTCCTATCTCTTTATCTATTTATATTTGTTGAAATAGGAAAAATAGAAAATAAGAGAAAAAAGTAGATTCTTGAACACACAAAAAAATCCGTTTGATTCTTTTCCCTTTTTATAATTGAAATATTGTTTTAATTGAAGTTTGTTGATTTTTATGGATATGAGTTTATAATTATAGGAAAATAATTAATTAAGACTTTTTTTATAATGTTTGACTGTGCACAGTTTATTTAAAAAAGATCTCTTTTTCTCACACACACAATTATATACAAAAATTTAAGTAACGAACGACGAGAAAAACGCATGTACTTTTTCGGAGTTTGAAAAAGAGAATATAATTTAATTAGATTATTCACATAGTTAAGATAGAAATAAAATTTATTAAGATCACTTGAATTGAAAATTACAAAATATGAATAGATTTTACTTTATATTACATCAAAAAATACCGATAAAAAATGTCTAAACCTGCAAGCGATGTAGCTAATACCGCATGCAGGAAACGACTGAAAAAAGAGCATAAGAGAGGAGACGAAACCTTGAAAAAGGAGCATGCGCGTTTCTTTTCGTTCGTTTACGTATTACATTCACACACATATTTACAATTATTCAAAAAGATTTAAAAATGAAATTATATAATTTAAATTATTTACAATTAATTAATGAAAAATATTGAATTATTATTACATTTAAACATATATACAAACTAATAAATAAATGCAAAATAGCAAAATAAGAAAACGAAAACGCGGCAAAAAATTACAACTTTAAATTTACTTTAGATTAAACATACCGCCCGCTTTCGTTTGTAAAAACGAAACTAACATTTTAAATACAATTTTAGTTTACAACAAAAAATTTTTTTTTTTTTTTTAAATAACAAGATTAATTTTACAATAGGTCTCACATAAGTGGAACTTGCAGTTTTGAGAGTTGCTACTCTAACTAAATTGTCTTTGCCAGGATGTATTGCGATGACTCTGGCTATAGGCCATCGTGAAGTTGGAGAATTTTCAGACTTAATTAAAACCATAGAGCCAACTTTGATGTTAGGTTGTTCTTTATTCCACTTGGTACGTTGACCCATATATTGCAGGTATTCACGATGCCAACGAGTCCAGAAGTCATCTCTCATTTGGCTGAGCATTTTATATCTTTTCTCGAGATGCATGGATTCGATTATTGCTGTATGATCAGGCAATGCCACTAGACTGCGTCCTGTTAAAAAATGAGATGGAGTTAGAAAATTTATATCATTAGGGTCATCATTTAATGGACATAATGGCCTCGAATTAAGACAAAGTTCGATTGACGCTAGAAGAGAAGACATTTCCTCATAAGTAAGAGTGTTTTCACCAATAACACGCTTAATATGAAACTTAGTTGACTTAACAGCGGCTTCCCACAAGCCTCCGAAATGAGGACTTGCTGGAGGATTGAAGTGCCATTGAACATTATATTGAGCTATTGGGCAAAGAACATCTTTTGAAAATTTAGAGTTTTCCGAAAACATTTGTTTTATCTCATTGTTTGCACCAACGAAGTTTGTACCACAGTCTGAATAGATGTCGCTGCAGAGACCGCGCCTGGCGATAAATCTTTTAAACGCAAGCATAAAATGCTTAGTGTCGTAACTAGAGACTGCTTCGAGATGAATGGCTTTAGTGGAAAAGCAGATGAAAACAGCAATGTAACCTTTATATGATTTATGCCCGCGGCCAGGTGCAGTGCGCATAAGAATGGGTCCAGCGTAATCCACTCCAACGTGAGAAAACGGAGGGGAAGGATTAACGCGTGCGAATGGCAAATCAGACATTTTTTGAGTCATTGATGAAGCTCTAAAACGAATGCATGGAATACATTTTTTAATGAAAAAACCAACTGCCCTCTTGCCATGAATGATTTTATACGATAAGTTAATGAATGATAGAGTAAGTTTTACGCCACCATGCTTTGATTTTTCATGGCGATCTTCTATTAATAAATTAGTAAACCTACTTTTGTAAGGAAGTATTATAGGAAATTTTTGGCCAAAGTGCAAATCAGCATATTTAAGTCTACCATTGATATGAATGCATTGAGTATGTATGTCGAAATAAATATTTAAGTTAAAGAGAGGACTTTGATTGGAAATTTCTCTATTATTTATTAAACGGTGATAATCTTTGGAAAAGTGATGCATTTGAGTTTGTCTAGCCCAAAATGTTTCAGCATTTTTAACTTCGAATGCGAATAAATATTTTGGTAAAAACTGAGGAGATTGAACTTTTCTGGATTTGCAATTATTTACAAACCTAAAACACCATGCAGTGATTTTCGTAAGTTTAGATAAAGAAGAATATTTATGAATTAAATCCCATTCCTCGTTTAACCTAGTATTAACTAAATGAGCGGTTTTACGTTGCTCAGAACAAATGGAATTGGATATTTGCTCACTTTCTAATAGGTAAGGTTCAGAATTATTTGAAAGAAAATCAGGACCAGCCCACCATAAACTTGATTTGATTAATTCGGGAATTGTAATCCCACGAGTGGCTAGATCAGCTGGATTTAATTCTCCATCAATGTGATGCCAATATGCATTAGGAACCAAACGTTGAATCTCTGCGACTCTATGTGAAACGAAAGTTTGCCATAAATGAGGAGGAGATAAAATCCAAGCCAGAGAATTTCTGGAATCTGACCATAAATGAATTTTAATGTCTTTGAAACTAAAACACTCAACAACCCTCGAAATTAGATTACTTAATAAAACAGCAGCGCATAGTTCTAACCTAGAAACTGATAAAGTTTTAAGTGGAGCGACTTTAGATTTAGCTATAACTATATTTACAACAGAGTAACCATCTGATAAGATTCTGAAATATACAACTGCAGCCATAGCTTTTATAGAAGCGTCCGCAAAACCATGGATTTCGAAAGAGCAATTAGAATAATAATTTAACCATCTAGGTATAGATACAGTATGTGCTGACTTAAAATCTTCATATATATTTAACCATTGATTTATAAGAGTTTGAGAAATTTTTTCATCCCATTGAAGTTTTTCTTCCCATAACGTTTGAATAAAAATTTTTCCTTTTATTACAATGGGAGATAGAAAGCCCAATGGGTCATATAGCATTGCAATAAGAGATAATATAGTACGTCTTGTGAAAGAAGTAATTTGATTTTTATATACATTTGAATAAGAAAGGGTGTCTTTGGAATTATTCCATAACATTCCTAGACAAGAAACATTTGAGTCAGTAACTTCATCTAACCAATCTTCAGGAAAGCGATTTAATAATGATTTATCGTTGGCTGCCCACTTTCTTAGCGGGAAACCGCCCGCATTGAGGAGCTGGACGAACTGATCAGAGATTTTAATAGCATCAGAAAGATTATCAGCACCGAAATGAGCATCATCTACATACATGTTACTTTTAATGAGTGGTGCAGCAAGAGGATACTTGTGACCTTCTAAAAGAGCCAATTGATGAAGACAAGCTATTGCTTGATAAGCAGAAGGTATAATACCATAAGTTACTGTAGATAATTCGTAAATATGATAATTATTAGGATCTGTACCCCATATAATGCATTGATATTTCCTATCATCAGGGTGTATTAAAATCTGACGGTACATTTTTTGAATATCTGCTTTGTAAGCATATCGATAAGATCTCCAACGCATTAAGACATAAGTAAGATCAGTTTGAAGAGGAGGACCTGCATGTAAAGAGTTATTAAGAGATATTCCATTATTATCTGGAAAAGAACCGTTAAAAATGACTCTGAGCTTTTTACCTGGATGTAATACACCATGATGGGGAATAAAATAATGTCGATTTAAGTGAGATAGAACTGTATCAGTATTAAGTTTTCTCATATGGGATAATTCCTCATATGTTAACATGAAATCAAAATATTCATTTTTTAAGAGCTGATTTTTAGAAAGTCTATTTGACATTCTTATGAATTGAAGTTTAGCTTTGTTGAAAATACCATTAAAAACTGGTGGAGTAGACTTAAAGGGTAATCTAACTATAAATCTACCTGTGTTGTCACGAGAATAAGTATCAAGAAAGTGTTGATGACATTCACGATCATCAGCAGAAAGTAATGATATGAATGGAGGAGGTGGAACTGATTCTAGTTCCCAAAATTTTTTAATAAGAGATGTAAGAATAGTATTCTGCTCATGAACTGTAGCAATATGTAGCGAAGTTCTAACGAGATCAGAATTGGAAGAAGATGAAGAACAGGTTAGAATCCAACCGAAAGCAGTTTTTTGAGCAATAGAATTGTCAGGTCCTTTTACCAGACCTTCTTGGAGAATTAATGGGTATAGATCAGCCCCAAGAATCATATCAATGACTTGATTTGAAGAAAATTCTGGATCTGCTAAAGGTAAAGAAAAGAAAACAGACCAGTCATTAGTTACATTTTCAAATCTAGGAGAATATGTGGTCAAATTATTTAAAATGAAGGCATCTACACTAAATGCCACATTATGATCAAACCTGGACCTTATTTGAACTGTAGCTATTCCTCTGGTAAAAGCTAAAGCGTGACCCACTCCAGAAATAGGAATTCTTGAATGAACTCGTTGCATCCTCAATCTTTGTACCACGCTTTCAGTGATGAATGAGACTTCTGAACCAGGATCAATGAGAGCACGTATGCGTATTCTTAAGCCATTATCCGAAGCGACAAGAATGATAGCAGTTCCCAGAAGTACAGTTGTAGACGACGGAGCTCGAGGATTAGCAGGACATGCTGAGAATCCTTGTAGCATTGATGCTGAATGAGATGAATCTTGAAGTGATGAAGTCGCAGGAGTGGTACCTTGTTGTTGAAAGTCCTGACACATGACCTCATGTATGAATGTGTGATGTCGTTGATTACACTTTGAGCAGGTCTTTTTGATCTTACAGTCCTTCAGCAGATGTTTACCTAGGCAATTAATACATAATTTAGAAGATTGCACAAAGTCAAAACGCTCAGAAGGAGTTTTTTCTTTAAATAAATTACAATATGAAATGAAATGATTATCATTACAAAGATAGCATTTCAAAACCCTCTGAGAATTAGAACTGGAACTATTTTCAATTTTATTAGCATTATGTGCTTTAATAACATTAGATTTTGAATTATTATTATTGTTATTAGTATTAAATGGATTATTACGACCTTGTGATCCTTCTTTAACATTTGATTTTCGAAAAGCTCCAGTAGAATTATTCATCATTGACAAAGTTCTAATTCTTTTATCCAAGAATGATTTGAGTTCAGAAAAGGTTGATGGTGTATCAAAATCGCCATCTGAATCTTCCCAATCTCGTTTGGTTTGATTGTCCAATCTGCTGACAGTAAGAGGTACCAAGAAGTAGTCCCAATGTTCAGTTGGAGCACCAAGACGTTTAAGAGAATCCAAACTATCCATTGTTTCATTCAGTAGTTTGCGAAGTTGAAAATCCGACTCAGAAGTCATACCTTTAAGATTGAGCAATGAGTTAACATGTGAATATATGATTAATTTGTTATTGTCATATTTATCAATTAGTTTTTTCCAAATTTCTTCCTCAAATTTATTTTCAGAAACTGATAAATTTTTAATTAAATATGCAGGTTGACCTTTGAGAGAAGATTTTAGTATTGTGAGTTTTTCAGCAGCTGATTTATTTGATTTTACAATTAATTGTTAGAATAAATCTCTAAAGGAAATCCACTCTCTAATGTCACCAGAAAAAGTAGGTACTTGTAGATTAGAATTATTATTTATGATGATAGTGTCTTTAGAATTTGAGGAAGTATGAACTTGAGAAGAAGAAGAAGTTAACTCAATTTTTAATTGCATGAAAGATCCCTTTTGATCAATGTAAATGTCTTCAACATGATTAAGACTACAATTAGGGTTAATAAAGTATTCATGCTCTTTATTTGAAACAGTTTTTAGATTTAATATTTTTATATCATTTTCTTGGTATTGAGCCCACCAAATATCTAATTGAGCTAATCTGGCTTCAATACCACCTATGCTTTTATCGGATTTTTTATTGTAATTATCAAATGAATTTTTTATTTTATTAAATACATTTAATTGTATCAAAATTATATCATCGAAATCAAACTCCATTTTATTAATTGTAAAAATAAATTGACATAAAAAGAGATGAAAAAATAATCATAAGAAAATTTTCAGTCAAGAATAATTTTTAACATTGAATTTATATTTAAATATTATTTAATAATATTTTGTTAATTTCAACGACAATGTGAGAAAAGAGAGAATAAAAATATATTTTTAAACTTGAAATATATAAAAAAAAATTATTAAATATATTTCATTTGAATATATACATATAGAAACAAATAAGTATAAGTATAATAATAATGAAAGTTTATACGTTACCAAGCGACGCATAAAGCGTGGGAGATGCCCAGCGCTCCCACAGTCCTCTTAGAAGATACGACACCCCCCTACTTACATGACGTCGTGGTAATAGAAGAACTCAAAATGGACGATTCAAAAAAATAACCATGTGCTTCTTTCTGCATGAAGAAGCGTCTATATTGGAATTTTATGTATGTTCCCCGCGCACAAATTTTCTTTATATTTAATTTTTATTTTTCACTCATATTTTTTTTACAAATAAATTTTCACTGAAAAATCACTTTTTATGCGCGGAAAATGCGAAAATACAACCACGCTCTGCTACCAAATGTTGAAATAGGAAAAATAGAAAATAAGAGAAAAAAGTAGATTCTTGAACACACAAAAAAATCCGTTTGATTCTTTTCCCTTTTTATAATTGAAATATTGTTTTAATTGAAGTTTGTTGATTTTTATGGATATGAGTTTATAATTATAGGAAAATAATTAATTAAGACTTTTTTTATAATGTTTCACTGTGCACAGTTTATTTAAAAAAGATCTCTTTTTCTCACACACACAATTATATACAAAAATTTAAGTAACGAACGACGAGAAAAACGCATGTACTTTTTCGGAGTTTGAAAAAGAGAATATAATTTAATTAGATTATTCACATAGTTAAGATAGAAATAAAATTTATTAAGATCACTTGAATTGAAAATTACAAAATATGAATAGATTTTACTTTAAATTACATCAAAAAATACCGATAAAAAATGTCTAAACCTGCAAGCGATGTAGCTAATACCGCATGCAGGAAACGACTGAAAAAAGAGCATAAGAGAGGAGACGAAACCTTGAAAAAGGAGCATGCGCGTTTCTTTTCGTTCGTTTACGTATTACATTCACACACATATTTACAATTATTCAAAAAGATTTAAAAATGAAATTATATAATTTAAATTATTTACAATTAATTAATGAAAAATTATTATTATTACGTTTAAACATATATACAAACTAATAAGTAAATGCAAAATAGCAAAATAAGAAAACGAAAACGTGGCAAAAAATTACAATTTTAAATTTACTTTAGATTAAACAATATTAAACATTTGACAAAAATTTAATAAATTTCGTGAATTTTAAATTTTCAGGTTTATTTTTTATATTTTCATTCACGTGCCGTTACAAATTTACTTGACCACATTCACTTAAGAAATTCACATGCATGTGAGTAGCCTAACGTAATTTATGTAGTAACCCAATAAGCACCTTTTCGAAGTTAAAGTGTTCTTGAAGAGTGCGTGAATGTCGGTTCTTCAAGTGAACGTGAAGAACTCTTCAGGATCGAGATGATAATTAAACAAAAAATTAACTTTTAGCTTTACAGGGGGGTTTTTTAAGGCAAGAAAAACGAATTTCCGGCAGAAAATATTTGTTTTTCGACTCAAAATATTTTCCGATTTTCCAAAATGGCAGACCGAAAAAATTTTGAAAATAAACTTTTAACTTTACAAGGGGGTTTTTTAGGGCAAAAAAAATGAATTTGCGGTGGAAAATATTTATTTTTCTACCTAAAATATTTTCCGTTTTTCCAAGATGGTGGAAATAAAAACTTAAAAAAATGATTTTTTAGCTTTTCAACGGGGTTTTTTAGGGCAAGAAAAATGAATTTTAGATGAAAAATATTTATTATTCAACCCAAATTATTTTCCAATTTTCCAAGATGTTGAACCGAAAAACTTAAAAAATGAATTATTAACTTTACAAAGGGGTTTCTGAGAACAAGAAAAATAAATTCTTTAATGAAAAGCTAAAATTTCCGTTTTTTTTAGTTTCCTGTCCGCCATCTTGAAAAATCGTAAAATATTTTGTGTTGAAAAATAAATATTTTCCACCGCCACACAGTGGGGCAAAACGGTCAAAAATCGCTCTTGGACTCAATTTTTGAGCTATTCACTTAAAACCGGTATTAAACTACTTCTAAAAGTATCTTATTTCATGTGTCACTGCGGCTTTTTTTATTTTTTTTTACGAATTAGCTGTCAGCCAAAAGCGCAAATTTAACAAAATTTCAAAATTAGCGAAAATTTAAAAATTTTATATTTCGAATTTAAAGTGTTTTACACTTAATTTTTTTACTGTTTACTCAACCTTTCTATAAGGGATAATTGCTTTATGTATATTTTGTATATATATTCTGTATATATATATTAGAGTGGACCTAAAATTGGAGTTTTAAGAAAAACTTTGCTCCCCGGGTTTTTTTTGTGAACTTTTGGTCATAAAAAGTCCCCAGCTCCAAGGATTTTGATTTTGCTTTTCAAAAAAGCGTGCCTGTAAGCACCTCAATTTTCCCATTTAAATAACATGGCAATTTTGACTTTTCAGTTTTCTAATTTTTTACAAAGCTTGCATAATGTTTTGAAAAGCTACTAATCAATTGAAAGTACTATTTAAATATATAAAAAACGATACCCAACCTCAAGTAGCCAAAAAAAATATTTTTAAAGCGATTTTACCGGTAGTAAATGTAAAAAAATGCTCCATTTAATTTACAAGAAGCCATGTTATTTTAATGGGAATTTTTTTTACGTTTATTACCGGTAAAATCGCTTTAAAAATATTTTTTTTGGCTACTTGAGGTTGGGTATCGTTTTTTATATATTTAAATAGCACTTTCAATTGATTAGTAGCTTTTCAAAACATTATGCAAGCTTTGTAAAAAATTAGAAAACTGAAAAGTCAAAATTCCCTTGTTATTTAAATGGGAAAATTGAGGTGCTTACAGGCACGCTTTTTTGAAAAGCAAAATCAAAGTCCTTGTAGCTGGGGACTTTTTATGACCAAAAGTTCACAAAAAAACCCGGGGAGCAAAGTTTTTCTTAAAACTCCAATTTTAGGTCCACTCTAATATATATACATTTCTGGATAAATTTTTATAGAAAGCAAAAAACATTGTAATTTGAAGTAAAACTAAAATTATTTATGTAATATTTATGCCAGAATATATATTTAAAATATATGTAACGCAATTATTATTCAGTTTATTTTGCCATGACAAAAATTAGTACACTCTTTTACAATTGTTTTATAAGTTAATACAATATAATAAAAATTCTTTAAAATACAATAATTCAAATTGAAACAAATCAAAAGTCAACAACAATCTGTCAGTAGTAAATAGTTAAAATTAATAAACGAATTTAAATTATATATAACAATTGCTATAACGTCAATAAAATTATAAGTTAATAAATAACAAGTCAATAGTAATATTTAATTTAATAGTAAATAATATATAGTCAATAAATTAATAAATTAATAAAGTAAAATTAAGTAAATTAATTAAATAAAGTAAATTAATGGTCATTTATTGTCCAAACTAAATAAATATGATTTAATACTTTTTTTGAAGTGTGTGAATGAGGGGAGATCACGTATGCATGGTGGTATCATATTCCAAAATTTGGCATATTTGACTTGAAAAGATTGCAAACCCCAATTATGTATAACAGAGGGTATATCCAGATCTTTACGGGGTCCACGAGATGGCCTGTCTCTTTTATATGGTTTAAATAGTGGTAAAAGAAATGGGGGTTGTTTCATACGTATTATTTTATACATAGTCAACGATGCAAAATAGTTCGTGCGAGTAGTTATTTGCATCCATTTAAGTCGTCTTCTGTAAGGCGTGATGTGTTCCTGCCGTTTTAATCCGAAGATATACCTAATACTTGTATTAGAAAGCCTCTGAAGCTGGTCACCCAATTGTTTAGAGATATCAGAGTAGATGACACTACAATAATCCAATTGTGGCATTACTAATGACTCAACTAGACGTTTACGGAGAGATTGAGAGGTGCAGGGTCTAATGATCCGAAGGCCATAAAGTACCCTATTCACTTTTTTGGTGACTTGTTGAATTTGAGAACGCCAGGAGAGGGTATTATCAAGTATAACACCTAGGCAGGTAACTTGCTCCACAAATGGAATACAATCACCATTCATATTGATGTCTATTTTTGGTATATCTAGCTTTTTAAATGTTTTTAAGGTTTTACAGGAACCAAAAACGATAGCCTTGGTCTTTTTTATATTTAATGATAAGCCATTTGATTCTGCCCATGACACCACTATTTTTGCTGACTTAGATAATTGTTGTATGCCCTGCTCAATCAGATGCGTTGGGGTTTGGACATATATGTGAAGATCATCGGCATACAGTAGCCTAAAAGTATTATGCAATTATCCCTTATATATAGATTGATTAAACAGTAAAAAAATTAAGTATAAAACAATTTAAATTCAAAATATAAAATTTTGAAATTTTTGCTAATTTTGAAATTTTGTTAAATTTGCGCTTTTGGCTGACAGTCTCGCTGACAGCTAATTAGTAAAAAAAAATATCAAAAAAGACGCAGTGACACATGAAATTAGATACTTCTAGAAGTAGTTTAAAAGCGGTTTTAAGTGAATAGCTCAAAAATTGAGTCCAAGAGCGATTTTTGACCGTTTTGCCCCACTGTGCGCCATTTCATTTTTCTTGCCCTAAAAAAACCCCTTGTAAAGTTAAAAATTTATTTTTTTTAATTTTTTGGTCCGCTATCTTGGAAAATTGGAAAATATGCTGGGGTGAAAAAATAAAAACTTTCATTTTTAAAAATGTGTTTCTTAACCTCTAAAACCATCTGTTATGTATAAAATTCCTTTTTTCATGCATTTGGTCCGTCATCTTGGAAACTCGGAAAATATATTAGAGTAAAAAATGAAAGTTTTATTTAACCTTATGGTCAGCTCCCCGCGGAGCTGAGTCAACTAATTTTACATCAGTTAAAAGAATGTTATTAAGTTTATCAGTATTGAAAACAAGTCATTCAGCGCCCCGTTTTTGTTTAAATAATTATTCGTTCTTATTAAAATAAAGAAATGGAATTTTCTGAAAAGTATTTATCTTAGTATTATTTGTTATTTTCAAATATGCATTTTACTGGATATGCATTATTTACTCTGCATATAATTTCGAAAATTGTTATCTGTAACATATAGTACTTAAAATTTTTTTATCGAAGTGTCCTGTTAGCACAATGGATAATGTCGCTGCCTTTGGAAGTCACGGACCTCGGTTCAATCCCGGTCAGTGTCAAAATTTTTCTTCGATTTTTTTATCAGATTTTTTAACTTAAAAAAAAATAAACAAGTTATTAATAAAAATATAAGTGCTTATAGATAAAAAAAAAATAAAAAAAGAAAATAAATAAATAAATTAAAAAAAAGTTTTTTTTAAATAATTTTGCGCGAAAGATTTTTCTAAGAGTTCTTCACGCAATCTTGTAGAAACGACATTCGCGTATTCCTAAAGAGTTCTTGAGGAACAGATTTAAAAAAAAAAGAAGTCTTAAAGTGTGCGTCAAGTTCTCTTCAAGAGTTTTTTATGCTTATTGGGTAATGTTTTCACATCATTAAATAATGAATATTAAATAAAATTTAAATTTATTTATTTTATAGTACATTTTTTTGAATTTTTAAATGTTTCTAAAGAATTCGCAGTTACATAAAAGCTTGGTATAACAACTTTTAATTATTTAAGGTCTATTCAATCAAAATAAAAAGGTCAATAATCATTTACAGGTTACTGTCATTAATTTAATTACATTTGTTTAAATTTCCTAGGTGAATTGAATCAAAAATTAAAACACATTATCATTATCAAAACCTTCATATTTTAATAAAACATTCTAATTTTTACTTTTATTTTGATATTTAAACATCAAAAAACCTCGTCAAATCTTGTCCACACAATAAGACCATTTTGATATTTTAGAATACTTGATATTTTTGATATTTTTGATATTTAAGCATCATTACTTCACATGGTTATCAAAAATACTTTTTAAAATCTTAAATTATGCTGGAATAACGTAAGAAATAATTTTGGATATATATAGAGCATTTTTATAATTTTTTTTTTTTTTTTTATATGAAGCTTCGAGCCTTCTTTGAGGCTATGCAGCTAGATTTTTTTTTTTTTTTTTTTTTTTTACGTAGAAAAAAAAACGCTGCGCATCCGGCAAAGACGTATTTTCTCGCCACAGAAAAATTTTGTGCGACCCTCGGCCATAAACAAAGAATATCCCGAATCGGCTTCGCCTCGGAAGGTAATTTACGTGCGATTTGGTCCAGTCTTTATTTTTCTACCCTACGATCGTAATATACTATTCATATAACTTTATTCTGGCATCTAGAAATATCACGTTATTTTAAAAATTTTAATAATTTTAAGAGGCCCTGTTATTTTTGTAATTATTTAATAATTACATTTTTTTCTTATTAAAAGGTTGTTGAACTTTAAGGGTCTACTCAAAATCTACACATTTCGATCTTTCACATCTATTTTTTTAAAGATTTTCTTGCACGAAAAAAATATTACACATTAAATTAATTACCAAAATAAATCTTATACAAGTAAAGGAAAATTAATAATTAAATATTTGATATATTTTTTATAATTTTCAATTGCCTTACAATTAAAATATGTAAAATACTTAACCTACTTTTGAAAAAGTATAATATTTTATGGGATAGACACTATATTTTCCTTGAGAATTTTCTGTTATATTTTTTTAAGGATACTTTTTCTAATTAGGCTAAAGAATTTATTGATATCTAGAATTAGCCTGGGATGTCTATTTTTTTTTAAATATATTTTTTCAAATAAGTCTAAAGAATTTATTGATATCTTGGATTAGCCTGGGATTCCTAAGATTTTTTTATATATTAGACATCTTAAATTTACATTACACCTTTTGTTGCTTTTTTTCTATCCCTGCCGGATCCGTAAGACAATAATTAAATTATGCATAATGAATATTATCAAAATGCTAACTAACTTAAAATTTATTTTTTTTATTGAAAATATTGGCTTACAGACCCGGCAGGGATAGAAAAAAAACAACAAATGGTGTAATGTAAATTTGAGATATCTAATGTATAAAAAGTTCTTAGGAATCCCAGGCTAATCCAAGATGTTATGTTTATCATAATATATATGGGTGGTTCCAGTACTTTTCGTACAGATTAGGGCGCACTCATGTTACCGATTGAGCTCAAATTTTTGGGAATAGTTTAGGGTTACAAAAAAGTCACTCAGTCAAAATTTTAGCCCTCTAGCACCTCATGGGGCCGAAATATGGCGGTTTAAAGGTCCAAAAATAGCCTAATTTAGCCCTTTTTTAAAATTACGCCATTCCCTTAAATTTCTTCTTACTGGTCGCATTTTAACCGCTAAAGAGTCTACATTTCGTAAAAAAATTTTTAGCCAATTCCATGGAGTCAACTTTTAATAAATTTAAATTTATAAAATTGACAAAAAAAAAAAATTTTAATTTTATCAATTTCAATTTTACTTTTATTTTTATGCAAATTCTTTTTTCCTTTTTTTATACAGCATCACAGAGATGTTCAAAATTACTTAAAAAAGAGGGTCTATAGTAAAATTTTCCGAGGAATCCAAAAATCGAGTCAGAATTTTCATTAGATTACAGGAAAAGCCGGAAAATGGAAAATTCCGGAAAATGGAAAGGTTGAATTTGGATGAGTCAAAAAATGGCTTTTAAAGCAAATAAGCAAAGAAATTTTTTATGAAATTTGTAGTACATATATTGAACTTATTTTCCTGAAAGTTTCAGACATTATGAAGCACTTAGAAAAAAATGCCAGGTGGCGAAAAATGTCAAAAAAACGCATTTTTCAAAAACAGCCGCCACTAAAATCAAAATATCTCCGGTTTAGATCCACCGATTTTAAATTTTAGGGTTGCGTTTGAAAGGTCTTGAGTAGACAAAAAGATACAACCAACCAGAAGTATTTTTGAGTTGATCTTAAGCCACGGTATTATTTTGAAAATCAGCTTTTTTAATAAAATTCATTTTACGTTTATCAATGCCAAAAAAAGTTGACTCCATGGAATTGGCTAAAAATTTTTTTACGAAATGTAGACTTTTTAGCGGTTAAAATGCGACCAGTAAGATGAAATTTAAGGGAATGGCGTAATTTTAAAAAAGGGCTAAATTAGGCTATTTTTGGACCTTTAAACCGTCATATTTCGGCCCCATGAGGTGCTAGAGGGCTAAAATTTTGGCTGAGTGACTTTTTTGTAACCCCAAACTATTCTCTAAAATTTGAGCTCAATTGGTGACATGAGTGTGCCCTAATCTGTACGAAAAGTACTGGAACCACCCATATATAATTATTTATTTAATAATTAATTAGTAGGCATTTATTTATTTAATAATATCTTTATTATATAAGTTACATGTTATGTATGCAGCTTATGCCTTAGAACTACTATAGTTATATTGCCAGTTGCCAGCGCCTCTACTTTTACTCATACTCATGCACATACATATCTATATATATATATATATATATAAAGCCTCATTTACATTATACTTATTAATATACTTATAACATCTTCCTTCTTTTATTACTTCTCGTTAAATATTTCCTGTTTCTTTTTACTATTTGATCATTTTCAGTCTTAACTTGATATGATCGCGGATTTGAGTCTACATTTACAACCAAGCCACTTTTATGAGGCGTCTTTTAATCTTCACTGTGTATTTTAACCGTGTCACCTATCTTAAAAGGTTTTAACTCTTTTGCCCCTTTATCATAATATATTTTTTGCTGTTCCTGTCTATTAATTAATGTATCTTTAAACCCATTTATATCTATTTTGGTTTTACTAGAATTTGGTATTAAATTTCTGACTTTCCTTGTAAACATAATTTCAGCCAGTGTTATACCTTTTTCATTTATAGGCATATTTCGTAACTGCAATAATGCCATTTCTTTTTCTTTCCCTTCTAATATAATTTTCTTTAATAATCGTTTTTAGTGTTGAACATGTCTTTCTGCAATACCGTTCGATTGATGAAACTTTGGTGTTGTAATTTGGTATTTAAAACCCCATTCCCCAGCAAATTTTTTAAACTTATAACTCGTATATTGAGTTCCTGAATCTGAATATAATATCTTTGGTACACCATACCTGGCAAAAATTTCTTTCAATGAGTCTATCGTTGTTTCTGTAGTTAAATCTTTTAGATCTCTCATTTCAATATACTTGCTATACGTATCTACTATAAGTACATAATGTTTCCCTAACAAGTAAAATATTTCAGTAGCTAAAATTTCCCATGGCTCATCAGGAATCTCTTTTTTGATCATTAGTTTTTTAGTATTATTTCTTTGGAAGCTTTGGCACGTATTACAATTTTCAATCATGTCTTCTATTTGTTTGGACATTCCTGGCCAAAATAATGATTTTCTGGCTAGAGCCTTACATTTTTCTTTACCAAAATGTGCATAATGTATCTTTCCAAGTATTACTTTTCTTAATGTTTTTGGGATTACTATACATCCATTTTTGTATATTAGACTATTATATTCTGATAATTCTTAAACGAATAATATGGCTTTATATTCTCTGGCAATATGTTTTTATTTTCTGGCCAGCCATTTCTTATATATTCTAGTATTTTATTTAATTCTAAATCTTTCTTTGTTTCATTCTTAAGTTCTTCTAGTCTTACATCTGAAATATTCATACTTTGTTCCACAGCTGCTACATAAACTTGAACTTTCTTTTCTTCTACATCGTCACTTTTCTTTAAATTTGATCTGCTCAAATGGTCAGCTATTTTTAAATTCTTTCCTGGAACATATTTTAATTCAAAATCATAATTCTGTAATGTGATTCGCATTCTTTATAATCTAGGTGGGCTTATATTTAGTGATTTTTTAAATATACTAATTAGTGGGTTATGATCATTTTCAACAGTAAATCTTTGTGCAAATAGATATTGTCTAAATTTTTTACATCCATATACTATCGCAAAACATTCTTTTTTTATTTGGCTATATATTTGTTCAGTTCCCGTTAACGCTCGTGACCCATATGCTATTGGTCTTTGATCCTGCATTAAAACACAACTTAACCCATAACTCGATGCATTTACACTTAACGTTATCGGTTTATTTACATCAAAAAATGTTAGTACAGGTGCTTTACATAATTCCTGTTTTAATTTTATAAATGCTTCTTCTCTCTCTCTTCTTCATCACCCCATACATAGGGTACATCATTTTTTATTAATTGTCTTAGACTATATGTTAAATCTGCACAATTTGGTATAAATTTTGATACATAATTTACTACACCTAAAAATGTCATTAGCTCTTTTTTATTCTTTGGTGTTTCCATTTTTTCAATTGATTCTACTCTTTCTTGATCTATTTCTATACCTTTTTCTGATATTATGTGTCCTAAATATTTTATTTTGCTTACAACAAATGCGCTCTTTTTCTCATTAAATTTTATACCGTATTGTCTTGCCCTTTCTAGTACTTTTATAATTGTCGATATTAATTTTTCTTTTGTATCTCCCCAGATTATCATATCATCCGCATATATACCTATATTTTCAATATCTTCAAAAATTCTGCTAAATACTTTATAAAATATTTCCGAACTAGAACAAATACCGTATGGTAGATTTTTAAAACAATATCGACCAAATGGTGTGTTAAATGTTGTATATTCTCGACATTCTTCTGTTAACTCTATTTGCCAAAAAGTCTTATTCGCGTCTAATTTATTAAAATATTTAGAATTTTTTACTTTAGCCGAAATTTCTTCTAACATTGGGAGCTGTATGTGTTCCCTTTTTATACATTCATTAAAACTTTGTGGATCCAGGCAGACTCCTATCGATCCATCTTCTTTTGCCACTAGAAATAATGAGCTTCCAAAGTCTGTCGGTTTTTCTACTTTAGTTATAATTCCAGCCCTTTGCATTCTCCTTAATTCCAGTTTCAATTTAGACATTAGTTTAAACGCTACATGTCTGCATGGTTCCATTTTACCTTTACTATTTTCTTTTAATTCTATGTTATATTTATAATCTTTTATTTTACCATATCCCTTAAATACATCCTTATATCTTTTACATATTTGTTCTTTTATATTATCTTTATATATTTCATTTATCACTAAATTTTCGTCGTCTTCTACTTCTACTCTTTTTATCAAATTAAATTCACATGACGTACGTACACCTAGTATAGGCATACATTTGCCTTCAAATACATAAAATATTACTTCTTTGGTATTTTTACCTATTTTACATGTTAGTTTTACTTTACCTGCTGTTTTAATTTTATCCCCTGAATAGCTTTTTAGAGTTACTTTTGTTTTTATGACTTCATTTATTTTTTGCATATTCCTATTGGTATTATATTACCTTAAACCCCCGTATCTAATTTAAATTGTATATTTTTAAAATTATTTTCATTGATATTGATACCTTCATTTTGTATCCATTCATTTTCCACATCTACTACATTGATGCTGACGTAATCAACTAAAAATTCTGCAGTTTCGTCCTCTTCTTCATCCTCTTCTATTTCTTCGACTGCCCTTGTCATCCTGCCTGCTTTGCATACCGTGCTAAAATGTCCCATTTTACTGCATTTGTGACATTTTTTCCCGTATGCCAGACATTTTCCAAATGAATGGTTGTATCCACATCTCTGGCATATTTTCTTCGTTGTTTGCTGTTGTGGTACATATTTTTCTTGTCTCGTTGTTTGCTGTTGTGGTCCATTTTTCTCTTGCCTCTTATTTTTTATTGTTGCCAATTCTATTGCTGGTGTTTCAAATTGTTTGGCATGCTTTTCTGCTAATTCCGAAGCCTTGCCTATTGCTATGCATTTCGCTAAATCCAAGTCCCTCTCTCTTAGTAATCTATCCTTTAATCTATTATCTATTATTCCGGCTACAATTCTGTCCCGAATTAACCGTTCTTGTAAATCACCAAAATTGCATTCTTTGCTGAGTTTCCTAAGCTCAGTTACATACGTGTCAAAAGGTTCTCCTTCATGTTGATTCCTTGTAAAGAATATGTGCGAGTTTACGATTTCATTTGTTTTCGGCACAAAATATTCTTTAAACTTATTAATTACTGCATCGTAATCTTTTTTCTCCGCTTCCGTCAAAACTAATGTATTGTATATATCTAAGCATGACCCATAGTATGTAATAAGATTGCCACTTGAATTTCTCCATCCATTTTATTTATTTCTGCTGCTATTTTGTATATCTCGAACCTTTGTTTCCATTTAGTGAAACCCTCCGCATTTAAATTTTCTAATTCATTTGGGGGTTTTAAGTAAAAATAAATTTAATTTTAAATTTAATTTTTTTTTTTTCATTAAAATTAAATTTTTTTTATTTTAATTCAATAATTAATTGATACAGTTTATTAATATTTAATGAAATCCTTTATTTATAAATTGTAGAAATAAATTGTTAATTTTTTTTATCAGATCTTAAAATTTTATAATTAATATTTTTTGTTTTTTATTAATCAGCCTCCATAACTTGCGTAAAGTTTTGTTTTAGATCTCGAAACTTTCGCAGTGTTTAATAATAGTGATAATAGAATGTTTACCTAATAAAATACAAGATAAAATAAATAAGCAGTGACAACACTTAAAGGCACTTGCGTAACTTTACATGTAAATATTTTTTTGGAAGATCTCATTCATTTCACATAACTACATTTCAATAAAATAAAAAAAATTAGTAGTGTGTTTGAGCTGTAAAAAAAAATGTTTAATTTAATTTTGATGTACACATTGAATTATTTAATTTAAATTCAATTTATTAATATTTTCACATATTTTATTTAAAAAATAGAGAAGTGGCTAAAACTTGCATCTGATATATGTGTGTCTTCTAACAACTATGCCTTTTTGTTGATATTTTAATATTGAAAAAATTTATTGTTAAAAACTATTTAAAAAATTTTTTATTTGCTATACTTTATCAAAATAAACAAATATTTTCTCTAAAATATAGTAAAATAGCCTGAGAATAGTAAAATATACATTGAATCATGTGAAAAAATTTCATTATCAAAAAATAATTAAATTTAATTGAATAACATATTTTTAACCATAAAATGTATTATTTATTTTCTATTTTAAGCCTTGTAAAACATTACCCTCTTCTTTTTGTCTTAAAAGTTTTTATTTGGATTATTGTTTAAATTTCAATATACTTAAATTATTACATCTCTTGTACCGGTTTAAAAAGTTTATAACGAAGGAAAATTTTTTGGAATCTCTAATATTAATAACCAAAGGTTCTAATGATGGCTTACAAGAAGTAAAACTAGTCCACATTTTTAAAATTTTTGCCAGCAAATAATAATGATATAAAAACATTTGTTATCTACCGATATAGAGAAAACGAAATCCTTAATATTTTAATAACCAAATGAGATAAAAGCTTGAAATTTTCTCAAAAGATTCTAATGATGACTGGCAAGAAGTAAATCTAATCCTCATATTTTATCTGATTCAGTTTATAATTTCAACAGAAAAAAGTTCTGTTTTAAAAGAATTTCTTACATACCGATATAGAGAAAGCGAATAAAACGAAATCCTTAATATTTTAATAACCAAATGAGATAAAAGCTTGAAATTTTCTCAAAACGTTCTAATGATGACTTGCAAGAAGTGAATCTAGTCCTAATATTTTGTCTGCTCCAATTTATAATTTCACAAGAAAAAAATTCTATTTTAAAAGCATTCTTACCTAACGATAAAGAGAAAGCGAAAAAAAAATGAAATTTAATAATTATAATAACTCAATGAGATAAAAGCTTGAGAATTTTAGAAGTATTTAACTGTAGCGGGTAGAAAAACAAGGACTAATTTTTCTTCTTCATAGCCATAATAATAATCATTTGAGAAAATTGCAAGCTTTTTTTTTGATTTGGTTCTTCAAATATTATACAGTATTCATTTTCTTCAGTCTTATTATATCAGTAGTGTTTTTGAAACAAAATTTTTTTCTACTAAAGTATTAATCTAATTATTTATTTAGACCATAATTACTTACAGAGTATTTACAGAAAAGTTAAGATATATAATATATACAAAACGATACATAGATTTTCCGTGAAGTAGCCCCTGAGACAAATCGAGTTTGTCTGTGCGGGAAAATGGTATGAATCATATGAATAAATTTAGTTATAAAATAAAAAATAAAAAATATAAAAGTGTATAAAATAAAATACAAAATATATAAAAATGTACACAAAATATGACAAGTAAAGTACAATATAATATAATTTATAGAAATTTAGAAGCATTTAGCGAATACAATAACAAAATATAATGAGTTTATTTGTAATATTTTAATAAAATGTGCATAAATCTTTAAGTTAGCTAAAATTAGATAACAAATATAAATATAGACTATAAATATAGACTAGAAGTGTAGTTCATTTTGTAGGAAGTCTAAAAGCTTTGATTTTAAGGCTTTAGTTGAAGAGTTACTGAGGTTCTTAGCATCATGGGGTAAAGAGTTGTATAGTTTCAAAGAAGTTACATATGGGCTTTTTTTGTAAAAATATCTTTATGTATGTTTGGTAATTTTAGACGATCTGTTCTATCGCTGTAAGTGGAGTTAATACGTAAGGCAACCAATTTCTTATAGTAATAGGACAAGGAATTAAGTTTATACATCTGCCTTACACTATGGAATTGAACATTTTCAATATTGATGACTTTGATAATCTTATTTTGAAATGATTGTAGTATTTTGAGTGCATTATCATAAGCGCATCCCCAAACGGAAATGGCATAAGCCACCACTCCAAGAAAAAGTGAATAATAAATAATTTTAAGTATACTTTTATTAATATGTCTTATTTTATAGAAGATGAATAAAAGGTATTTAACCTTTTTTAATGTATTATTTACGTGAATATCCCAGCGCATATGCTGATCAAAATAAATTCCTAAGTACTTGCAAGACGAGACTCTTGTCAGATTATGATTTGCAATTTTTATGGAGAAGTTGTTATCAGGCAAACTATTCCTTTTAATACCAAAAGTGATATACATGGATTTATTTAGGTTAAGCGATAATTTATTTTTAACAAACCAAATATTTATTGAATTTAGAGATTGAATTATAATGTTTTTAGCCAATATCCAGTTTTTTTGTAATGCAAATACCACAGCATCATCAGCATTTGAAAAGATATGAGGAGCTAGAGAAAGTAAATCATTAATATAAATGAGGAATAAGTAGGGTCCCAAAATGGAGCCCTGAGGTACCCCTATATCAATAGGTTTATATTCACTTCTCGTATCCCCAAGTCTGACCGCATGCTGACGGTTCTGCAAATAGTTCTCAAATAAGTTGAGCGGGGTACCCCTGACTTCATATCTTTCCAATTTTTTAAGCAAGATTTGATGATTGACTGTATCAAAAATTACGGAGAGGTCTAAGAACCACAGCATTACCATCATTTAATCCATTGTAGATTAATTCAATGACTTTATGCAGTGCTTGTTTTGTTCCAATTCCTCTCAAAAAACCAAATTGATGTTCAGAGATTATTTTATATTTATTCATAAAGGAGTGTAATCTTTTAAAAGTTACTTTTTTTGGCAAAAATCTTTGCCAAGTTTGAAATTAGAGATATTGGTCTGTAATTTGACATGTTATCCTTGTTGCCAGATTTAAAAATCGGAATAATGTCAGCTTTTTTGAGGTCAGCTGGCCATATTCCTCCACCGATACATGTGTTAAAAATAAAAGCTAGCGGTTTGGCTATTAGGGGAGCTAAAACTTTAATTACTTTTATATGAATATTATCGACTCCACCACACTTGTCTCCCATGTTTCTGATGATGTTAGTGATTTCATGTGAATTGGTTGCTTTTAAGTATAGGGAGTTACAATTTCTGCTTATTGAATCAAGGTCAAGATTGGAGTCAGGTATGTTAGCAGCCAGCTCAATGCCCACGTTGTTAAAATAATTATTGAAGCTTGCTGCTATCTGGTTCTTTTCTTTAATTATTAGGTTTCCAAGTTTAATAGATTTAATTTCATTTTTTGTATTAGTTTTATTTTTTCCTAATTTTAAATTAATAAAATTCCAGATTTTTTTTGAGGAGCTAAGATTTTTTGGGCATGAATAGTATCGCTAAGGTTTTTAGCAGCAATAATTGCCTTTTTTAGGGTTTTCCAAAATTTATTGTAATGTTTTTTTAAAAAGTAAGAATTATTATTATTTTTGATTAAATTATATAAGAAATCTTTATGATTAATTGAATTTAATAGGCCTTTTGTCATCCAATGTTTACGATATTTCTTCTTTTTTACTTTTGCTTTGTTTTTGGTGGAAATGGCTATGCACTTGTTTATGCAGTTTTTTAGTTTATCCAAAGCAAGATCAGGATTATTAAAACTAAGTATATGATCCCAACTTAATTGCTTGGCGACAACATTAAGTTTTTTGTAATCAATATAGTTATAACTTGTGTTATTTTGGTCTTTTATACTACTTTTCAGATCAATTACCGCAAAGATAGGGAAGTAGTCTGAAAATTTTTGGTCATGAACAATTGATTTGCAAGATAGAGTAGTTTTAGCAAAAAAATTATCTATACAAGATCCGTAAGTATTGCAAGTATTAGGTCTAGTTATTGAGTTAATTAAGGGACAGTAACCATGGGACAACATGTGCCCGAGGAAATTATTGTTATCACTATCATTATCTAAAATATTCATATTAAAGTCACCAATAATGAAATGATTGCTTATATTTGAGTTTTGAACCAAATAAGATTCAATTAAATTATTAAAGTTAGGTTTCCTTAAAAAATGGCATCGATATAAGCCAGAAATATTTAAGCATATATTGTTAATTTTGGCTGTGATTTTAATTATTTTTAATGCTTCAAAGCTGTCAAAAAATAAAATAAATCTTCGTCAAAAATGAACAAAAATATTTGAAAAGTGATTCATCGAAAAAAGGATTCAATTAATTGAAATAATCCAAAGGAAAAAGAAAGCCACCATTAATGACGTCATTCACCATCTTCCTCATCATTTTGTTGTTGAACGGGGAGGTAAATCTTTCGATTCGGAGTCCACGGAACAATTTGAAAATAGACGACCATATGTTTATTTACTACAAAAAAAAATGAAATATTGTATTGTTTTTATTTTACGTAAGATTGTTTAAGGTTTGCATTTAATAAACAAATATTTGGCTGTTCAAAAATGTTTTTTCTACGAAATTATGATAAATGGAAACTGTTTACCTAAAGCAATGAAGCTTCGTAAGTATTTTATTTTTTCTGTATTAAAGAATTGCAAAATAAACTTTTAAATTTTTATAGATGAGAAATGTGAGTACAATGGGCAATGTACTAGCGCTCTTGATAATAGCGAATGTATTAAAAATTCCTGTCAATGTATTCATGGCATGAATGAATTTTTGGGGGATTGTATTACCAGTATTCCAAATTTTCAAGAACTTAAAAATTTCAGTGGAATTTCTTCTACTATGAAAATTATAGACTGTAATAATACAAACATTTTATTATATTTAACAATTTTCATTTTAAGCATGATTCAAGTTATATATATTTTTCTTGCATATAGAAAAATTAAGCAAATGATAAACGGGTTTCATAATGTTCGCGTAAACCAAGCTATGCAAATGTTCTAGAATTTAAATTTTGATTTTTTAATCTAATTTTAAGAAATAATTAATTTATAATAATTAATAATTAATTTATAATTTTTAACCTAATTTCTAACATATACAAAATTTGGTTTTAGATAAATAAAAAAAATAATTACAAAAACTATAATCAATACTATTATAATTATAATTACGAAACATATTAAAATGTATAAATTTAAGTGTATATCTGTAACAGCATCTAAGTTTTCTACAATATTATTACTATTTATCTTGTCGGCTAAAAAAATATAAATTTTTAATATATATATATATATATTTGAAACATTAGTGAAATATTTTTTTTACTTGTGTCAGATTTGCTTGCATCAATTGGTATACATTTTCCAAAATAGTTTTGATAATTTTTTTGACATTTACATCGGAAATTTTGAGTCATGGTAATATTGCCGAATGCGACTTCGGCCAGCCAATTGGCGTTAAGGAAAAGTTACTAGAAATATTTAAAAAATTTCTTTCTCTCTCTCCACTGGTGCCTTTTCGTAAAGCATTATAATATGTATACAATGAATGATCGGAGCACGCAGTGTATTCTCCGAAGGTATTGTAATATATAACAAAATAAGAATGTCATGATTAATAAAATATATATACAATTCATTATTATTTAGTTAATAGTAAATAATAAAATAATGTTAAATGATAGCATGTGCCGTGATAATAAGAATTCGTATTCAATACCTGAAGACAAACGCCGTTTGTAAACTATCCTCCTCTCCCACCTGATTTTTTTACATATGTACATATGCACATCACACGACTAAAAGTTTTATATTCAATGCGTGCGCATCGCTTGACAACAAAATTATTAATAAAAAATGATCCTTATGAATTTAAAATAAAATCAAAGGCGGATAAATATCGTCAAAGGATACTACATATATTTAAAAAACTTTATGTATTACGTACACATGTATAATATATATACCAAATAAGCTAAAAGAAAAGAGGTCGTGAAAAAGATTCGACTCTTTATCATTAACTATACCTTTAAGTATATAATATGTATTATGTGCTGCTATGATGCTGCACGGCTGCATGTTCTCACACGTATTATTGTTGTTTAAGTTATATTGCGTTAATAAAAAGAGAGGGATTAATAAAAGCAACATATTTAAGAATAAAATTTTTCAAATTTTTTTTTTTTAGAAAATAAAGAAATAAACATGATAATGAGAAAAAGTATTATTTTCTTTTAATGATACATAAAAAGCTACCCATATATTTTTTTTACAAAAAAAAAATTATAAAGAATTATGACAAATTGAATAGGTAAATAAAAGTTATTTTTCTTTCTTTTTGATATCATACATGCGTATTTTTATCTAAAAAATGTTTAGTTTTACAAATAATATAAACTTGAATTTTTTTTTTTAATCACGATGGTTATGAAAGAGCTTGGCCTATTTTTTCTCTTATAATAACAGAAAATTTTTTTTTATTATTAATCTGTAATTTTCGTAAAACGTTTTCTTCTCTGCATTTTTTAAATAAAATTTATTACATTTCGATTTTTAATTTTTTTTTTCATTTATAAGATTTCTCTAAACAAATTAGTTTCAGAACCATAAATATAATATTATAAAAATATTTTTAACTAAATTTTTTTAATCCCAAAATAATAATCTGCCTCTCTTATACATAGTATATATGTTACGGGTAGAGTCCGATCTCTGGATAGTCCTAGGTCTATCCGGATAAACCTAGGACTATCCAAGCAGAGTTAGATAAAGTCTGATTCTTGAATTTTTTCATCTTTTCTGTTCAACTTTATCCGGTACCGCTTGGATAGTCCTTGGATTATCCAAGAGGCTTGGATAAAGTTTGATTCGTAAAAAATGTAAACAAAAAAAAAAAAATTATTTCACCATATTATTTTTTTATTTTATTTGTAATAATTTTATACTCAAATAATTTTTTGATTAAGTGAAATTAAATATTAAAAAAATACAAAATACAAAATTTTAGCTACAATATATAAATTTATTTTTATTTATTTATACAAGACAAACTGCTGTAACATTTTGAGTTGCATTTGAGTCCATTTGATTGGCACTTGCATTTATTAGTTTTGCAACTTTATTTGCAGTTACATATTTGAAAGCCTTGACCACCAAATTTAGATGCCACAATTGCAAGTTGGCGTAAAGTTTTTTTTTAAGTGGGTACTTTTGAAGTATCTATGTGGTTTGCATTCGTAGATGTAAATTGATTCCGCGAAAATTTTTCTTCTATTGTTCCATCATAATTGGCTAATTTATATAATCCGTTATCGCTGATTTCTATTATTGCCATTAATATGCTTCTAAAATCTCCACAACCTCTGTCTACATCAGGAATACCCACTCTGACTGTATCTCCAACTTTGCAATTTGGAAACTTAGAATTTGATTTTTTGATCATTTTTGAAGCTTGATTATTTAACGCACGTTTCGCACTTTTTCTATTATCACTTATACTAAACTCTTTTGAACAAATTTCGCATGAAATTTTATTAACACAGTTTTTACAAATATTTTCAGTTGTCACGTTCATAGGCTCAAATATAAACAATTAATTTATATAGCGTAAATAGTATAAATTTATTTATAGAATTATATAATTTGACTAAATCAAAAAATTATTTGAGTATAAAATTATGACAAATTAAATAAAAAAATAATATGGTGAAATAATTTTTTTTTTTTTACATTTTTTACGAATCGGGCTTTATCCAAGCCTCTTGGATAATCCTAGGACTATCCAAGCGGTGCTGGATAAAGTTGAATAAAAAAGATAAAAAAAATCAAGAATCGGACTTTATCCAACTCCGCTTGGATAGTCCTAGGTTTATCCGGATAGACCTAGGACTATCCAGAGATCGGACTCTACCCGTAACATATACATGCTTTTTTGTATTCAAGCTTTTTTCTTAAAAAAATTTCTATTTTTTGCTCTTTCTTTTTTATAGCACAAAAACTTATTCAAAACTAAAATTTTTCAGCCAATTTCAAATTTTAAAATAGTTTTATTTTTATAAAAGCTTTAATATAGTCTTTTTGAACACATAAAGATTTCTTAACTTATTTATAATAAAGTTAAGAAATTTTTATGTGTTCAAGAGAGTTGAAATTAAAAACATAAGAAGCAGTATTATTCATTTTTTTAATTATACATAAAAAGGTACCTATATACTTTTTTTAACAAAAAAAAAAAAAATTATTATGATTATGATGATGAAAAATTAAATATAGCTGAATAAAAGTTTTTTTTTCTTTTTGATATCATTGATACATGCATTGATACATATTTTTTCTCTGTAAATATTATAAAATCTATTGATTGCTTTTTATAAGCAAAATATTTTTAAAAAATATATAGTTCAATATAGGCTTTCATTTATTTGACAATTATTTATTTTTATATTATTATTCAGTGATATTATTTTAAAATATCTAATTATTTAAAACATTCATCAAATTAGTTTCACAATAAAATAATACATTTAACAAAAGTTTTTTTAATCTCAAATTAAGCATCTGCCTCTTATAATTATATAGTATATGCATGCTTTTGCATTCATGCTTTTCTCTTAAAAAATTTTCTATTTTTTGCTCTTTCTTTTTTATTACAGAAAAATTTATTGTAAGCTAAAATTTTTTATGCCAATTAAAAATTTTAAAATATTTTTATTTTTATGCAAACTTTTATATAGTCATTTTGAACACATAAGGATTTCTTAATTTTATAGTATAATTATAAAGTTCTTTATTAATCTAAAATATATTTCACTTTTATAATTCAAAACAATAACCACTCTTTGTCTTAGCTTATAAATTATTTAAATTTTATAGTCTTATATTTCATTTATTCTACACTGAAAAAAAATCCGCTTGTTGCTAGCGAAATTTTTTTATCTCGTGAAATGATTCCAAAGGACTCGAAACGTAAAGAAAATTAAAAAAAAAGTTTTTTCCGCTTACTATCAGTATAATGGGACTAAAAAAATTTTTTTTCAAGAGAAAAGAAAAATTTTTTTTTCTTAGTCTTTTTACGTTTAAGTCAGATGTGATCATTCGAGAAGAAACTATAATTCCGCTAGCCACAAGCGGCATTCTTTTTTCGGTGCAATTTTTTATTATACGTAGTAACATTACAGAATATTAATATTTTGAAATAGATTAATAATAGTTTTCTTTACTGGTTCACTTGACTTTTTTTTTTAATAAACATTTTACGAATTTAACAAAACGCTATGTTTATAGCATATGTTATTAAAAATTTATTGCATTTTCTTATGTTAAATTTTACTTAAATTAAAATTATTTGGTTTGCTTTAAATGGCATACTAATCGATTATTCTTTCTAATTGTTAAGTACTGTTTACTAATAATTTAGATCATTACTCGGGATCAGATTTTTATATGTATTTATAAAATTTATAAAATTTGTATGTATTTTATATGTATTTTTACACATACCTAAATTTATAACTTAATAATATAAAATATAAGAAAAGCAGATTACAACGAGCCATAAAAATAACATTTTTTTATAAATCCAATTTTTTTACGCGTTTCACCATCCGATTTGATCTAGAGGTAAATAAAACATTTCCAACATCTTCCAATGCTTTATTTTTTTTGGTCGGTTCGTTGGAATCTTTAGCAGACGATTTTTTTTTTTATTGCAGCTTTTTCTTTAACCACCTATTGGATTATTTTTTTCTCGCTCTTAAGTTTTTTGGTGCTCTGTAAAAAATTCAAAATTTTCTTATTAGGATTAAATAATTAATTTAACATATTTTTAAAATAAACACACGATATTCTTACAATATTTACTTTCTTAGAGCTTGTCTGTTGGGACGTCTCGTCTTTTTCTTTAGCAGTCCCTTTTCTTTTGCGCGTCTTCTTTTTCTCTACTTCTTCCCTTTGGTTCTCTTCTGAAATTTCAGCTATATTATTCTGTAAAATTTTTAAAATAATTCATTAAAATTTTTGCTCAGATTGAAATAAAACTCGATGACTATTAAAGTAAAGAAAAATTTTCATTTTGGAGAAAAAATAAAAAAAAAATATGGGAAAATGAAGAATTTTTTTTCTTAAAATTTGTTGTCTTTATCTAATGAAAAAGGTCTGAAAATTGAAAAACTTAAATAAATATTGTTCACTGGGTCAGAAAGCTCTAAAAACCTGATATAAATGGATAAAGTGAAATTAAAAATAATTGAAAATTTAGACATTTTTGGTTTTTTCGCACAAAATCATTTTAAATGGCTAACAAAAAAAGTGCTAGTGAAATAGGGAAACCAGATTTTTTGAAAAATTTTTTCCCCTACAATCGAAAGGGGCATAATTGAAAAAATGTTAAAATTCTGTTTCTTTAAATTTTTTTTTCTTTTTGTAATGAAAAAGGTCTGAAACTTGAAAAACTTCAATAAATATTGTTCATAAGGTCAGAAAGCTCTAAAAACCTGATATAAATTATAACGTGGGTATTTGGGGTTAATTGAAATTATTTTAGCAGACGTTACTTTTGGCGCGCGGGTGTTTGTTAATACATTTTTAAAGAGCGCCTTTTAACTGACACGCGCCGGTAACGTTATTACACAATAATGATAATACGGGTGATTGACCTCCTTACCTCTGTTATTCAGCTAGCTCTAGCATGAGAATCACCTCCTCGGAAAGTAGGGGGAGTTCTAAATAAAAGGGTTAAAATTTAACATACATGAACGAGCACTAAAAATATGAACTATGTAATTCAATTTATTATTAATTAAAATGATTTTTATTTATTTATAAATTATATAATATCAATAGCACTTAGGCTTATATTTCAATAGAACTTCTTTTTATTACATATATATATACTTATTTAAACTAATACCGTATCGCGCACACACACACAGAACCCCGGAGCACAATTTTAAATTTACCGTTCGGCGACCTTCTTGAAGCTATTTGTCTTGGAGTCGTCGACGGTGGCTGCAGGAGTAAAGATGTAGCGGCTTCTCGCAGAATAACTGTATTTGGCAGGTGGCACGATATTACGTATAAGAAAAAACCTCTATACTCTTCGTGGCTGCTTTTTAGCTATTTTTCGTGCGACCGACGTCGGTTTATATTTTTGGAGCTCTTTACACTCGCAGTTTATTGAGTAGCTAGCGGGCACGGAACTTTTAAGTTTTATATATCTAGTCGACACTATTTTACTTAGAATCTCAACCGGAACTGTTTAATGTGACTTTTGGTCCAATTAATTACGAAAAACAATAACTTAATTAATTATTTAAATCCGGAGTCACGATTCTTTATACTACTCGTATGCGTGTGCACCTGTTGCTAGCTGCACGCATTCTGATCTTCTTTTTTTCTTCTCTTCTTCTTCCGGCGCAAGATAGTTGCGCCGTAAGAATCTTCTTTTTCGTAGCCGTCGTCTATTGTGTGTGTGTGTATGCGGCGGTTATTTTATACTTATGCACATATATATATATACATATTAATGTAATATATACATGTGCATTTGTAGCGAAAATGCTTCGTTACAAAATGGATAAAGTGAAATTAAAAATAATTGCAAATTTAGACATTTTTTGGTTTTTTCGCACAAAATCATTTTAAATGGCTAACAAAAAAAGTGCTGGTGAAATAGGGAAACCATATTTTGTGAAAAATTTTTTTCCCTACAATCGAAAGGGGCATAAATGAAAAAATTTTAGAATTTTGTTTCTTTAAATTTTTTTTTCTTTTTGTAATGAAAAAGGTCTGAAACTTGAAAAACCTCAATAAATATTGTTCATTGGGTCAGAAAGTTCTAAAAACTTGATATAAACGGGTTGACTGTGTTCATTATGTAATAATATTATATTATGCCAATTATTATGTTTTAAAATTCAAATTATTCAATTTTCATTTTTCTGCGCAGTAAACATACAGCTACAAAATTATTTTCAAGTATACGATATATGTAAACATTTACGCTGAATTCAAATTTGCTATGTTTTTTTGTTTTTCTCCACATAGTCGTCACTTTTAGCCTATTCAGCCTCATTTGATCTGCTTGGCCAGCTGCATTTGAATTTAGTAGGGCTTGGGAGCCCTGTTCGGTGTTCTGTGGCGGTTCCTGCACGCTTTGAACCTGATCATTATTATTTTGCTTCATCATGATTTATTAAAATATTTTCTCCTTCTAACCTGTTCTGTCTTGTGTAGTTGAATGCGGGACATGATGCAGCCAGTCATCGCGGTGGTCTCGCAATGGTCGGCCCCCCCGAACCGGGTGCCCCCTAGCGTAGTGGCCTTGTGGAAAGCCCCCCGTTCGCACTAAAAGGTTTAGCCTGACTTGGTCTAACGACGTTGTCGCAGTTTGGCCTTTGAAAATAATCAAACCCTTCAATTCCCGTTAAAACATGTCTATAATAATCATAAATATCTTGAAATAAAGTTGTTGAGTATAAATATGAATTTAAGTATAGCGGTCCATTTTCAGATAACAAAAGACTGATTAAAGCAAATATTTTTCCTGCATTGCTTGGCCCACAAACGATCGCTCTAATATTATTCGGTACGTTTGGAGCAAACCTGACCTTGTGTTTGTCAGAATCAGCAAAATTTATTATTTTAATTTTTGAAAGTTGACGCACCAGTCTCATTTTAAAGCTGCGATTAAACTAAATTAAAATTGCATTACTAAAGATTTATATAATTAATTGCATGCAAATAAGACACAAGTTGCCCTGGGAATTTCACATAAAAGGATATAATTGGTGAGAAAATTGAAAAAAAAAAAAAAATTATTTTAATTAATTACCCCCCCCCCCCTTAGGTGTGGGCCAGGCATGAGGGTAGCAGAGAGATTATCTCAAGGAGATCAAGGTGTAAATCCACTTGATTCGGCTTGCAAACAACACGACATTGCATATTTACAACATTCTGATTTAGAAAGTCGTCACAAAGCTAATCAACAATTTATTCAAGCAGCGAAACAGAGCGTTCGAGCAAAAGACGCAAGTCTCGGAGAAAAACTCGCTGCTTTTGGTGTTGCCTCGACAATCGGCGCAAAAAAATTCTTAGAAATGGGAATGAATGGACGCGGATTTCTCTTGCCTGCTATTCATGGAGTTGCAAGTGGTGTAAGTTTATATAAAGCTGTACGTGATTTGCTTGAATCTAAACTACAAAAGCAAGGGCATGGTGTTTTTCTGAAACCCTATAAGAAATTTGCAGGCAAAAGTATTAAATTCACCAAGAAAGGAAAGAAAAAAGGATCCAGAATAAAAAATAAAAAAAATAAAAACAGAAAAAGGAGCGATGCAAAAAAAAAAATTTACCTTCTTTGAATGGACCCACAAGTGACGAGCAACTAATTTCAATGGCCAAAGTGATAAAATATTTTCGAGGCTACTTTATGAGAGATCGAATGCCAAATAAACCGTACAAAAATTAAAGCGGAATTTTGAACTTGGATTCGAGCCGTAATCAAGGTGCACATTGGGTTTGTTACTCAAAGCGTGGGAATTTAATCAAATACTTCGATAGCTTTGGAAATATAAATCCTCCTTTAGAATTTATTCATTACATGGGACCAAATGCAACGATTATTTACAATTGTAATCAATTTCAAAAATTTAATTCAAGCAACTGTGGACAGCTCTGCATAAGCTTCTTAAAATCTTTAAAAGACTAAGCTGGACTAAAAAATATTCATTCATAAGAATGAGTTTTACGATACACCGAATCGGTACTGACGGCAGATTTTTTTCCTCCAATAAAATTGTCATGTGATTATGAAATTGGAGTGACCGGGCTATCTGCCTGGAACTATAGCTAATATAAATGAAAGCAACAATTTATTTCATTATGATGGCAATAAGCATATACAGATTGTTCCAGGATCTTACGAGCTCGAAGATATCAAAAATTTCTTGATTCTTGAGCTGAAGGAACGGCATCAGAAAAATCCGCTACCAGAAACTGCTCCAAAAGCTCTTATCGAGCAACCACTTTATATTACGGGGAATCATCAAACATTACGATTAGAGATATATTCCCGATACAAGATTGATTTCGAAAGAGAAAAAAATTTAGGATCGATTCTGGATTTTAAGCCAGCAAAACTAGATGCTTTCAAAAAATGAGTCTGGCAACGTGGTTAATATATTACAAATTGAATTCATTCGAGTTCAGTGCAACATTGTGCATAACAGTTTTAGCATTGGAGAAGCAATTCATACATTGTATGAATTTTTCCCTGATGTGTCCCCAGGCTATAAAATACTCAAAAATCCATCAAATGTAATTTATTTACCGATTCGCTCTCGAACCATTGACAACATCGAAATTCGTCTTTGCGATCAGGATAACAATTTAATAGACTTTAGAGGTGAGACAAGCATTGTGCTTTTACATCTGCGAAAATGCCAACAGTATATAACCAGAGAAATCGTACAGATTCTCTCAGTGCCGTAAACAGAACTTAAACCAGTTTCAAGAACAGAAAAATTTCGTACTTTAACTAAGAGAAACGTTCTTTTTTTAAAGTCTTTGGGATACATTGTTAATACAAGATGTCGCAAATTCTAGATATTCTTGCTCCAGTAAAAAAAGATTATAACATAACTCTCACACTTACTTACCGTTTAGAAATTCTGGACTTAAAAAATCCGATGAAATTCGCATTGCCGTACAAGCACAAGTTATCTTTACATGGAAGCAAAATTAAAAGATATTTCAACAGCAACCGTAAATATTGTCACATTATCAAAAAATTTCTTATTATTCTTATTCAGTGAAATTTGACTTGAATTGAATGGTTTCACTATTGATCAAATTAAAAATCCTGGCGTAGCCGTGTCCATGAAATCCGCTGTTTCAAAAACTTATGCAGAAACTGCGCAACTAAGCGAGATGGGTGGCAATCAAATTACCGTTGCGAAAAATAATATGATCCATCTATGTGTACCTATGAAAAAATTAATTGGATACTTTCAAGATTTCGATAAAATAGTTATATTTAGTCCACAGCGATCACAAATCTAGATATCGAAATAAAAAAATGGCATGGCGTCTTCCACACGTTGAAATTGCTGATCCATTTAAGTTAAGAATGCTAAAGATTTTAGAAAGTGGGCTTAAAGTTCCTTTCTATTTTAGAACTTGGGACTTTTATAGCAATCCAAACCTTTCAGAAGGTGATCGCGCAGTTTGGCAAATTAGAAATTTTAGTCCAATGGATAAACCACTTTTCGTAATAGTAGGCTTCCAAACAAACAGAAACGAAAATATTCATGCAGACATGAGCAAATTTGATCATTTTCAATTATCAAATTGCGGACTATACTTAAATGCTCCACAGTATCCGTGTGAAAATCTGGATCTCAACTTTAATGATAATAAATATGCGATTGCTTATCCAATGTTTACCGAATTTCAATTAGGATATTATGGAGAAAGCGGAAAACAAAAATTAAGCATGAACGATTACAAAAGCGATTCTCCGCTAATAGTTTTGAATTGTTCAAATTCTGATCCAGCAATAAAAGTTTCATCTATAGATATTCGTTTAGAATATGAATTTCGTGTTGCTTTACCTGCTAAAACAGTTGCACACTGTTTAATTATATACGATCGTATAATTCATTATAATCCGTTTAGTAATTTAATAGAGAATCAAGTCTAAAATATTTTCATTTTCAAAATATCTCTCTATATGGATTTACAATTTTTCAAACATGGAAAAGATTATATATTGAAAGAATTAGCAATTTTGAGTACACAATCAGGCATTCAACATTTTATATTCAAACCCCCATTCCATATATCAAAATTATCAAAAAATGATAGGAAGCAAGTGTCTTGGCTAAAATATAATTAGCACAGTTTTTCATGGCAAGAAGGATACGTGCCTTATAAAGAAATATCGAATATTTTAATCAAAAGTTTGAAGCATGCTAAAAAAATATATGTAAAAGGATTGGAGAAAAAGATATGGTTGGCAAAAAGAGGCGTTAATGCTATAAATGTGGAAGATTTAAACATAAAATACAGTATACGAAATGATTGTATTCAAGGGCTTGCTTGCCTAAAACATGGAAACAGGGGATCGGCAACATGTGCATTAAGGAATGTATTTTATTTAAGGAAAAAAATGTTGTATTGCAATTTTTTTGGAGAAATAAATAACAGTTTTTAAAATAATAAATATATTTTTTTTTTTATTTATTAAACCTTACTCCCATACAATGATTATACAATTATTTGAGTATATGAAATGTATATGATGTACCTGTGAGACATGCTTAAAATTAATTTGTATTACAGAATTATTTTAAATAATAAATATTTTGTTGTAATTAATTCCCATACAAAGATTAAATAATTATTTGAATATATGAAATGTATATATTTACTTAAGTACTAAAATTTTTAAAATTTAATTTTATATAATGAATTGTGACACAACTGCTTGTTCAGAATAAAAAGCATAGCAGAATTAATTTGCATAGCAGAATTATTATTATTTTTTTTTTTTACAATCCATCATATAATTTAAGCAACAAGCAAGTACCTCGAAATCCAGAATATTATTTTTAAACTTATCGGAGTTAATAATTTTATTATAAATTTGCCATTTATCTTCACATGCATGAAAAATATTAACAAATTCAAGTAATTTATTTTTAATTTCAATAGTATAATTTTTACTTAATATCTTTCAAATATCATGTTGACAGCGTGTCTCAAGTAAAAAATGTTGAAATAGGTAGATCCAAGGATTACGATTTTTTGGCCTGCTTTTTCAAAACAACTAGCCAAATGTTCTTTTTTTACCTTCATGAATGTAATTTTAATATAAAAACCAGCTAACTCTGAAATATCAGGATTAGGGTTAGATCCACTAAAATAATTAAAATTTTTTGAATTGTTAGACAAATCTATCCAGCTAGCTTCACTAAAAACCACTTCAAATCCTTTAGAATTTCTAAGAACTATTTGTAACTCGGGTTGGTTAGATACGGCAATCCTGACTATCAAATCACAACAAGAACTAACTTCATATAAACGACCCAATAGTCTGTAAAATAAATATTTAAAAAATTTTTTTATTAAAAGTTAATAAATTTGTTAATTTTTTAAATTAGAAAATTTGTTATTTACCTTATAGTTTTCATTTTTTTCTTAAGGGGTCCTGCGTTTTCAATTTTTTCCGATAATCAAAAATTTTTTTTTCTTCTTATCTTATAAAAAAAATATTTATAATTATGATAAAGAAGGTTTGAATAAAAAAAATTTTAAAGAAGAAATTTGATAAAA
This sequence comes from Anagrus nilaparvatae, assembly GCA_022575985.1. Taxonomy (NCBI): domain Eukaryota; kingdom Metazoa; phylum Arthropoda; class Insecta; order Hymenoptera; family Mymaridae; genus Anagrus; species Anagrus nilaparvatae. The sequence continues at coordinate 34,939,408 of JAKSXM010000007.1, forward strand.
AATATACCGTATATTATACATACAAAGAAACTTTAAACACGTTTATCTCGAAACCTACTTTTTTAAATTTTACCGACTGATGGAAAGAAATCTACTCCTCCGATTTCATTTTTTTTTTTTTTTTTTAATCTTTTTATTATCTAATTAAGATGGCATTATTTAAAAATTTCACAGTGGGGAGAGTGTCCGAAAACGAGGGTGATTTTGACAAAATTTTTTTTTTTTATTGTAACTTTTTTAATTTTTTAATATTTTTCCTTTTCCTTAGCTTAATGCCAATTTTAGGGCATGCAGAAAAACATGATTTTTTTTTTTTTTTTAAGATGAACCTGGGTGGCTGAATCAGTCGGACAACTTTTTTTATTTTTTTTTCATCGCTTCATTCAGTGCCATCTTTCAAGTACTTAATGTACATAAAAATTAAAAAAAAAAAGAAAGGTTGCCTAATAATGTACAAAATCAATAAAAAAAAAATTTTTCAAATAGCTAAAGCAGTTTTTTTTTTATGACCACTCAAAATTTCCTCGAAATTATAGCATTTGAAAGCCCTTAATAAATTTTTTCAAACTTTTATTTTTATTACACAAGTTTTTTTTTAGCAATTTAAAGTTTATGTAACTTAACTTTTATACAGTTCTTAGTCGTTGATAAAAATTATAGTAAATGTGCATTTTGCTCGCATCATTATATATAGGCATCAGCAAAGTAAAAAAATTGCGATAAGGGATTACAAGTTGAAATTTGTTTTACCAAAACACGCAGCATCAAAAATTTGGTGGGAATGCAAAAATTTTTCTCTTAAAATTATTACAGGTCATTGATTCTTAAATATTAAAAAAAAATGCATTACCTATACGTCCTAATGCGGTTATAGCAAAATTATACAAACCGCTTTTATAAATTTACCAATGCAAAAGTCAGAAAATTTATTAAAATCCTGACAAAACATAAAAATTTGAAAATCTTATTAAATTCTTTTACAAAAAATTGCATGTAATATTTATTTCTATTTAAAACCCAATGCAAAATTCCAATTCATAAAAAAAATATTAATGGTTCTCTTAAAATTATTACAAGTCATTGATTCTTAAATATAAAAAAAAATGCATTACCTATACGACCTAATGCGGCTATAGCAAAATTATACAAACCTCTTATATAAATTTACCAATGCAAAAGTCAGAAAATTTATTAAATCCTGACGAACATAAAAATTTGAAAATCTTATTAAATTCTTTTACAAAAAATTGCGTGTATTATTCATTTCTATTTAAAACCCAGTGCAAAAATCCAATTCATAAAAAAATATTGGTTTCGTAAAAGGGAAAGAAACAGGTTCAAACCCCCCTCCGTCTTTTGAAAGCTTAAAAGCGTTAGCGGTAACTAGAAAATATATATGCGGTATCAAAAAAAGCTTTCATACCGCGAATTATATCTACTTACACCCACATAACCTAAAGGAGTTGAGGTTAATCAAAAATGACAGGTCAAGTCTTACACCGACATAATCGAAGAAAAGCCTCTATGAAATAAAAAGGACACGTTATAACTACATCTACATAGCTTTAGGGTGTTGTCATAAATATAAAAACTGCACGTCATGCCCGATATCCACTTAGCCTAAGGAAGGCCCTTATAGAATAATAAGGTAAATAATACGTAAAGCCTTACACGCACATAACCTAAGAAAGACCTTTTTATTTTCCATAAATGTCTGCATAAAATTTTAACTTTTGGGTTCATTAGTATAAAAATAAAACGGTCAAAATCTTTTAGATTTTAGAACGTCCTTAAGATAATCTATTTATTAATAATACTTTAAAACTCAATATTGTTTTTACTTCTCTTACAACATATGTAATATAACCATTTATTCCTAAGATACCCCACTTAAATATACAAATAATATTATTTTTTTTCTTAGACCAAATTTAAAAACAGCCTTCTATTAGAAATAATTCTTAACATAACCTATTAATTACTAAATGTTATACCTAAGATTACCTTCCATCAACTGGGATGTTAAATCTAAAATAACTTTTCAGCACCCGATACCTTATGTCTAAGTATTTATAGTTTATAAACCAAGCAATATTTTTTTTACTATAATCATTAAAAGAAAAATATAATTTCTTTTCAGATCTTATACCTTCTTGGAAATATTTTTGGGTGAACTCTTTTATTGCTAATTAATACCATAATACTATTTCACGCATGTTTTGTATTTTTTGTTTTTGTTAACATACCTAGAATAACAAGTTTTATATATAATACTGCATTTACTAAGTTAAGAAACATTGATAATTATAAAATAAAAGGAACGATTTGTAATTATTGTAAAAGTATTTTACGCTTTTGTTCCTTTTGAAGTTTGATCAATCTCAGGTTATTTGTAGATTAGTAATTTGCATATTTTAATAACATCTACTATTGATAGTATTTTTTATTTATCAGAAATATCTGCCATATCGTTCAAAAAAATCAAGTAAATGATGCACCATAATTTGATTACAATAATTTATCAGAAGAAGAAACACAAAAACTTTGAACATATTTTGATAATTTTTGTTTAGCTATTAACCCAAGAGATGATGTAGACTCATCTCATCCATATCGAGTAAATTTCTCGTATATAAATACAAATAATTTGAGAAATGTTTATATATATTTACTTAATAAACTGCAATGACATACCGTGCATGATAAACATTGCTTACTTTATAAATACAAATCAAACAAACTTACACGCAATGATATATTATTGCAAAGATATAATCCCATTGTAACATCTATTTGGCGAGCTAGTAAAGATTTCTCACCGATTGTTTCTGAAAAAGCAGTTTATTATTACATCGCTAATTACGCATCAAAAAGTGAAAAAATTTCAAAAGATTTACCAGAATGCTTAAAAGAAATTTGACATTCAATGTCAGATAATTCACACGATAAAAAAGCAATTCTAAAATTGTTTATTTCTACTTTAAGTGAACGAGATTACAATGCACAAGAAGCAATACATTTACTTATTAGTTGGCCGCTTTACCACAGTTCGCAAACATATATCACGTTAGTTATAAAAGATGAAGATTAGAAACCAGTTGAGGTATTATTATATTGTATCAATAACTATGATATAAATTTAAGTATTTAACTAATATACTATATTTATAACTGTGTTATAAATTTAACAGAAAAAAGTTGTACATTTTTTATTAGAGTCATGGTAATTTTGCCAAATGCGACTTCAGCCAGCCAATTGGCATCGAGAAAAAGTTACTAGAATATTTTAAAATTTTGCTCTCTCTCTCTCTCTCTCTCTCTCTACCTCTCCCTTTTTATAAAACATAATAAATTGTCGTGTTGAAGTGGTAATAAGGGCTAGATAACCAAATAAATAATAAATACAATAATAAAGTATATTATTAAATCGAAATTTTTCTTTTATTGATAATTCAAAATGAAAGATGTGTTAATACTTTATCCTATATAAAAACATTTGTAAATAAATATCTTTTTTCGTAAAGAGTATGTAGATTTGTGCAAGGTATACTTCAATCATGATTTTAAATTTCATAATTTTTGTAAATATTAATTTAAATTGATTGATTTATTTATTCAGTTGTCAATTTTGGATATTATTCTAATTATTTTAAAATTCACGTTATAATTGGATTATATTCATCAGCGAATTAAACTGTAGTAAGTCTGCGCCGCCTTTCTACACGCCTCTTTGCCTTGGTCCTCTTTGATTCGGCACTCTCGTCCTTTTTAGCTTTCTCTTTTTTTTATTGCTCTTCTAGCGCCGAGAGAGTAAAAACGTGAAAAATCAATTATGATATTTATTTTTATATGTAATGTGATTAGATCAATTATAATATTTATTTTTATATTATCTTGAAGATTGTTATTATAAACTATAAATCAAGATTTTTATTATATATGTGTGTATGTGAAAAATAATCGATTATTATATTATTAATAAAGGTGCACTTTATCAAAATTAAGCTTGTTTGTTTATTTTAAGAATTTCAACATAATTTTCTAATTCAAAATTCGAAAGACATTTTCTTAAATTTTTAAATTCAAAATAATAATTTATAATTGGTAGCAGAGAAGCATGGTTAAATCCAAGTGACATTTTTCTTAGTTGAATCTCTTTTTTTTATAAAAGTGAAATCAACAAATTTCAAATGTGTGTTTAAGTGCGAAATAAAATTAAAAAAAAAAAAAAACAAAGAAAACAGTGATCAGCAGAAGTGAATAATAATAGTGTTCAAAAATTTTTTAATTATCATCAAAATATATAAAATCAAGACAAAGGAAGTGAAAGTTAAAATAAGGGTCCAATATTCCACGTGGTCGGCATTTTCATAAGCAGAAACAAAGCTTCCATTTTGAACGATTTCTTCTTCTTCATCGTGACTTCATCACCTGCGCCGGCATCACTCGTCTTTCTCAGCCTTTGTTTACATTTAAAATCTGTGTTGGTATTCTTCTGTGATTTATTTTTCTGTCTGCTCTTCACGTGGTAATGTAAAAATATTTTATTTCATGAAGATCAAAACTCAACATATTAAATAATTAAATAATAATTATTTTTTATCATTCTTTTTTTTAAATGTACACAATTTTTCTTCGTTAAAATTTCATATTTTTTATTAAAAAGTCATCATATTGATCTTATCTCTTATCTCTTTAATTTTTTTTTTACGTTGATCGCTTTATTTGCATTATACGATATCTTATTCAAGATTCATCCTTTTACGTCTCTTAAATCAAAATATCTTCACAAAAAATTTGAATGTAAACATTGTAAAAAAAATAATAAAATATTTTTTACTTTGTTATGAGCTTTTTATTCTCTGATCCCGTTTTAAGGCAAACAAACCTTTATGACAAGTTTAAAAAGATTTTTTCTAATTTCAAAAATACTAATATAACATATGGTTCTATTCAAGCTAAATTGTTACAACTTGACAATTATTTTTATGAATATAAAAAAAATGACATTGAGATTCAAACTTACAAGGCCGATGCAAATAAAGATCATCCTTATTTTACTCTCGATGAATACTCTCTCGATGCTGTCGAAGATTTATATTACAATCTTATAGGCCAGTTTCTTGAGCTCAAAGATGAAATTTCAAGAAATTCTTCTCTTAATTCATCTCAATCAAATGATGATTCTCGTTCTCACAACTCTGCTTCTAATTCAAAAAAATTCGTTATTTCAAATAGAAAACTACCACCTATTCCAACACTAACATTCAATGGTGATTTTAAGGAATGGGTCCCATTCAGAGATTTGTTCCAAGAAGTAGTAGTCAAATCAAATTACTTATCAACAGAAAAATTAACTTTCTTAAAAAATTCCTTAAAAAATGAGGTTTTATATATGATTAAAAATTTATCAGTTTCAGAAGGACAATTTGAGACAGAAATCTGGCAAAAATTACACAATCGTTACAAGAATGACAAGATAATAATCTACTCTCATGTAAACAATTTATTGAATCTGAAGCCTATGACCATCGAATCAGACGCTAAACTTAGAAAACTAATCAACGAAACCATCAGTAGTGTGGAATGCAATAACAATGCTCGATGCACCTGTGAATCGTTGGGATTATTTGCTGGTTCCTATGACAGTAAACAGATTGCATAACGTCACAAGAAGAGGCTGGGAGGATCTCACTGGTGATGATGCCAAGCCTGCGACCTTTGATCAACTTCAGAAGTTTTTAGAACGCAGATTAAGAACTTTGAATTCTGTGCAGCGATCTTCAAACTTTTCACGCAATTTTTAAAACAAAGACAGCTCACAAGGTTGTAAGGATAATTTTAATAATATTAATCCTAAGTCTAATTCAATCAAAGCTCATAATTCTAATAAAGTTGATTCTAACAATTCTAGTTCTTCTAAAAAAAGCACTAAATGTTATTTATGTAACGATTGTCATTTTATATCTTATAGTCAACAAGCAATTCCAGCAGCCCTCAATCTCAGCCAATCAATTCTGTTGCTTCTTCTGCAACTTCTGCTCACGTGTCTACTTTTTCTACTGTACTATTGGGGACTGCAATAAGCGGCCAAGTTCAACGTGCGAATGCTCATGCTCTCATCGATCCTTGCTCAGAAGCGTCATTTATCGCTGAGAGCTTTGTTCATCGCTTGAAACTCAAAAGAAACTCTAACAAAATTCCTGTAACTGGAGTCGGAGATGCAGTTTCAATGACCAGAGGAGCTGTCACGATGGTAATCCATTCACATCTTGTTGACGATTGCTCAATCGAGGTAGAAGCATTTGCATTGCCTAAGGTAACCTCTTATAAACATAAGTTTATTAAATCTGTGTCTGATTGTTCCGTATTTGAAAAGCTTCCTTTAGCAGATCCTGATTTTTCTTCTGATGCTGAAATTGAACTCATTTTAGGTAGCGACGTGTATGGTCTTATAATTCAAGAAGGTTTAACAAAGGGTTCTGAAAACTCAGTTGCTCAAAATACTCTCTTAGGCTAAATCATTACATGTTCTTCAAAAAATGTCAGCTTACTCTCTAAAACTTCACAACATGTTTCTGTGACCTCAGCTCAAAATAAAATTTTAAACGATAGCATTCAAAAGTTTTGGCAACTAGAATCTATCCCTACTCCAAATTCTATTGACTTATTTTCTCATAATGATCGCATCTGTCATCAACATTTTCTCGAAACGTATTCGCGTGAGGTAGGTTCATAGTCAGATTCCCTTTCAAAATTGAATAACCTGGTTTTCCTGGTTCCTTTAAAATCGCCAAGGCTCAGTTTTTAAAAATGATTTCAAAGGTTTCCAAAGACACAATTTTCAAAATAAATTAAATAGATTTCATGCGAGAGTATAAAGACTTAGCTCACATGAGAAAGTTAAATATGTCTGATGAAGAATTTCTTATTAATCATTTCCTTTTTTTCATACCTCACTATGGTATTATGCAACATGGTAAAATTAGAGTTGTTTTCAACGGTTCTGCTCGTGCTTTAAATGGTATCTCATTAAACGAAACTCTTCATTCAGGTCCTACCTTGCAAACTGACATCTCATTCATCTTAATGAGATGGCGTTGTTTCAAATATGCTTTCAAGGCTGATATTCAAAAGATGTACAGACAAATTTTGATACATCCTGAAGACCGCGAATTCCAATGCATTATTTGGGGTGATAATACTGAAAATTGTTCTGCATATGAGTTATCAAACTGTCACATATGGTTTAGGACCTTCTGCTTATCATGCTATTGCTTGCCTTCATCAGCTGTCTGATCTAGAATCTGAACGCCACAAATCTGCGTCAAAATTGTTAAAAAACAATATGTACGTTGATGATGCTCATTTTGGTGCAGATTCAATATCTGAGACTGCCAATCTCTCTAAAGACTTCATCAAGTTGCTCATGTCGGGCGTATTTCCTTTAACAAAATGGGCTGCTAATAATCCAGATCTTCTAAAACATATCGATCCTGATAGGCTAGACAAGCCTGAAGATTCTGTAGTTTCATGTCTAGGTATGAAGTGGATGTCGATACAGATGAAATTTTTTATTTCAATGTATATAGTGAATTAATGTCTTCGTTAACTAAACGTTCTGTCTTGTCTCAAATTGCAAAACTTTATGACCCACTTGGCTTACTCTCCAGTTACGATAAAAAACAAAATCTTTATGCAGCTGTTGTGGCAGCAAAAATTAGAGTGGGATGAAGTTCTTTACATGACCAATGGTCAAAAATTCATAATGATCTCAAATCTTCTCATTCTCTCAAAATCCCTTGATGGATTGAATGTAAATTAAATTTTCAATTTAAAATTCATGCATTTGCGGACGCTTCAATCAAATCTATGGCTGCTTGTGTATATTTCCGCATTTTTCAAGAATATCATTCTTTAATGAATATCGTTATCGAAAAGACTAAGGTCGCGCCTCTTAAAACACTATCAGTTTCTCGTTTAGAATTATGTGCCGCTCTCATAGCAAGCAAACGAGTTTTGGAACGAGTTGTCGAATGTTTTCAATTAAAAGGAATAAATATCCATATGTGGTCTGATTCAAGAAATGCATTGGCATGGATCCTCTCTCCTCCACAGCTTTGGCTAGATTTTGTATCTCATCGAATAGCAGAAATTCACAGGTTAATTCCAAAAAGTTCATGGCATCACATAGATGGTCCCTTTAAATCCTGCTGATCTCGCTACTAGAGGTATCTCTACCTCCGAATTAGCTGAATCAAATCTCTGGTGGCATGGTCCTGATTTTCTCTTAAACAATTAAGAGCCATTATTTTAAAACTTACGATATAATTATATATTCATCAGCAAATTAAACTGTAGTAAGTTTGCGTGCGCCTTTCTACACGCTTCCTCGCGTTGGTCATCTTTGATTCGGCGCTCTCGTTGCTTTTTAGCTTTTTTTTTTCATTGCTCTTCGAGCGCCGAGAGAGTTAAAACGTGAAAAATCAATTATATTTATTTTTATATGTAATGTGATTAGATCAATTATAATATTTATTTTTATATTATCGAGAAGATTGTTATTATAAACTATAAATCAAGATTTTTATTATATAATTCAAAATTTGAAAGACATTTTCTTAAATTTTTAAATTCAAAACAAGATAAATAATAGTAGATTGTTATACTAAGGGGAGAAAATAAGCTATTTCAAAGCAGGTTGGAGATAGGGGCACGAGATGTTGGAGATAGGTGCACACGAGTGTTAAGCGAGTAACTATCTCCGACCATGATTTGAAATTGCATTTTTTCCCCATGTACAATATACTATTTTTTATTCTAAGAATAAAACAAATAAATTTATATACGATTAATAATTTATTAACGCAACTATTTCAGAAAAATTCCATTTTTAATATTAATGAGCGTCACCTGACAATTTGTCTTCTATAACGAGGAATCAATTTCGAGTAGATTGGGAGGGATGTAGGAAGAGTGGGTCGAGTCTCCTCTCAATTCTATCTTCTTCTCTAGGGAGGAAAGTAAGTACTTTCTCCAAATTTAACAACGATTTTTCTTTTATAAAAATTCTCTCTAAAACAATATTTCAAACATCATTAATTTTATTTTTTGAATAAAAAAAAATGTTTTATGTAAAATTATTTTGTTATGCATTATGCAAAATCAAACTTACTGCAAATATCTTTATTAATTTCTTTATGGTTGCTTTCTCAAAAATTATTTGTGCAATCTATGGTTCTGTAAACACTAAACCTTCTAGGAGTAACTATGTTCATCCAATAACCTTGAAAATAAATATTGGCATAGTCCTGCCATGCATCATTACCAGGGAAGTGTAAATTTATTAACTCTCTTATGTACTGTAAACCTTTATTTACTTTATCTCAGATAGCAGAGATAATAAGATCTTCTTTTTTATAATGTCATTGCCATGTGGATTATCTTCAGTGTTATTTTTTCTTAATATGATATTAATTGCTTTACCTTTTTTAATCAGCCCCTATATATATAAAAAAAATATTATGTCAACATTTACTTTTAAAAACTCTTTTCCCATTTATTGTTTTGTCAGTAATTTTTATACCGCATAAGTTTATGGAATTTTCTTACTTATGTTTTCTGGGTTTTTGAATACAAATGCGAGATCCATTTTTACTTGAATGAATCTACTTTTTCACAATAGACAAGTTTATTTAATTTTTTTGAATTTTATTGCAACTGCAGCATTTTAGGTGAAACCGAAATACTTGTTAAAACCGTTTGTAATGTTACTGTTCGGCGACCCAATAAACATAATTTACCGATTAAAATATAAAAAAACACCAAAAAAATTACAAATTCATAATGTTAGCAACTGGTGCATTTAATTAAAAATTGATATTACATTCGTATTTAGCGATCCGAAAAATGTATTTAGCCGGTTGACAATTCCAACGACCTCGTAAAGGTATAAACTGACTACAAAACTGGGATATAAGAGGATGCAGAAATACTTATTCATAATATTAAAACCTCGTTAAAGTACAAAATTTAATAAGAATGTTAAATTTGTTAATAAATTTTTCACAGAAATCACGGCAAATAAAAATATACTTGTCATAACAATTAAAAGTACAAATTTTAAAATTTTTCGCGTCACAAAGCTTTTCTTTTGTACTATATTATAACTTTAGGTCCAGCTTAATTTTAAAATAAGTAAACATTTCGCATAAAATTCAAAATTGAAATTGTCACCGATTCAAAACCATTTACATTTTAAATTACTGTATAAAATATCTATTTTATAACAACTATTTTAACAGTTCAAATTCTAAAACAAAGGATAGGTTAATATATTATTATTTATGCAAGCCGGACCTGAAGTTATAAAAATCGTCGTTTTACAGCTCCGATTTTCGATTTTCTTTTGGACGGCGAAAGGGCCCACTTAGTAGAATAAGATGAATTTTGTATCGTATAGAATAATTAAAATATGCGTCGATTTAGGTTTGAATAGCTTTGATTTTCTGTACCTAGGGCGGTATTATATTATCAAACAATTTTACGCATGCTTGAATATCTTCATTCATTTACAATATATCTAAAGCTCAGACTAAACGCCCAAATCGCAGTTGCGAAGCTACGAATGGTTGGCTGCGATTTGTGGACTGTTTTTATAGCCAAGAGACGTTTATTTTTTTTTTTTTTTTTTTTTTTTTTTGAAGAAAAAACGTCTTTTTTATAATATAATTTCTTATAACTTTTAAATTAGTTGTTAGTTTTCGCAAAAATTATTATAAAGCCATTAGTAGATTTGAAATTCATCCAGTCTATGTTTGAAATAAAAGCGTTTAAATTTTTAAACTTTACTTAGCTAAAGTAAAGTGGCATCCAACCACGCGAATTCCAGGAAAACTTTCTCCGATTGAAAGCATCAAAGCTCGTTCGAAATCGCACATTGAGGTTTGTGGTTTAAATTGTGGAAACATTTTTTTTATTTCAGTCCAAATGCTATTGTAAGCTTGCTTTGTTCGCCTAGACATGAGTACCCAGGCTATGGGTACTACCTATAACAAACAAAAAATGAAAACATTTTTAGTTAAATTAAAGAATTTTTATTTTCATTATATCAATGGACGAATAAATTGTATTCAAATACTTAAAAGATAAATATTTAATAGACATATTTGAAGGATTTCATTATCAGACTTTTTTTAAGACTTTTAAGGACTTTTTTTAAATTTTATAAGAACAAATTACACAATTAGTAATTTCATAAAAAATTATTACGTATATTATTAACAGAAAAAAAAACTTACTATATCATTTTTACGACTCATAATAGTCAAAAATTGTTAAATACCTTTAATTGAAGGACGCACATCAAAAGTACCATCGACAAAAATTTCATTTCCTTCATTAAATTGTTTTAATAATTTTACATCATAAAAATCATAAGGCTCAAACCTGGATAGAATTAGTCTAAATACTATATACTTTGATGTGGTAAATAACACTGGGTTGTTATATGCACTTTACAAAGCGTCAGAAGCATAATAATGGCTTTATTTAATTAAATTTTAACGTTATAATCACATTTTTTAAGCACCTTATAGTATTTTTTAATTATATTTGTACTCAAATGAATTTTTTATACTTTCTATACATAAACTTGATATTTTTCAAAGATTTTCAGTCCAGATTTTCAGGCTTAGAGGGTGGTTGGGGGTAGTTGGGGCAAAATCTGAGGGTGCAGGCTAAATTCTGACTTCAGATTCGGTTTTAGGACACTTACCTGTAGGTAGGTCTAGTTACAGTATCAGAACTTTTTTTTTGTGCAGCTGTGTATTTTTTTTATAAATAGTCTAACATTAGTAAATAATTTGTCGTAACATAAAACAAAGTAAAATAATGGTTGTTTGTAATGACATTAAATAAATAACATGAAATAGTAAATAGTATGTAGATTGATAATTACACACATGTTAATAAGGATAAAATAAATTTAATGCATACAATAATAGTATTAAGTGTAACAACTAAAAGTGAATAGTAAATGCAGTAAATAATGAATAGGTAAATAAGTATAAGATTAATATTAAATATCAGTCTTGCAACATGAGTGGTATATAATTATATACACATAGTATTCAGAGATCAATAGTGAGTAGGTATTTACATAAAGCTGCTTTAAATCCGTCAAAAGATGGTTTGAACCTAACTTCAGCAGGCAATGAGTTCCAAAGCTTATCTCCTTGTTAGCAAAAAGTGATAATTCCACATTCTTTGGTACTGGGTAGAATGATTTCTTTTGAGCGCAAATGACCACGAACATTTTCTTTGGGGACATACTTATTGATCAAGTATGGAGGCTGATGAAATCTGAGAATTTTGTAAATGGCTATGAGCATGGAATAATGCCTACGTGTGTTAGTACATTACCATCCTAACTTCCGTCTAAAAGGTGTAATATGCTCATGTTTACGTATAACGAAAATGTATCTAAGCCCAGTGTTGCACAATCTTTGTAATCGTTCCCTTAACTTTCTACATGCATTTGAATAAATAACTGTGCAGTAATCGAGGTGTAGAATTATTAGCGCCTGTACTAGTCGCATTCGTAACGTCTCCGTAGTGCAGTATCGAATCAATCGAAGAGTTTAAAGTACACGATTAACTTTTTTTTCAATGTTCGTAATATGACTATCCCAGTTAAGTCTACTGTCAAGTATCACACCCAGGCTTGTAACCTCTTCCACAAAAGGAGTGATGATACCATTACCCAAGTCAATTCCTGGTAAATTTAATCTATTTAGACGATTTACAAAGGTACTCGTGTCAAAGTAAATTGCTTTCGTCTTTCTCTGATTGAGCCGCAGGCATATATCTTCTGCCCAATCAGAGAAATTGCTAGCAGTTTCCGATAAGAAATTAATGGCTTCAGATATCATATCTGTTGATACATGATAGTAGACCTGTAACTCGTCAGCATAAAGTATCTGATGTACGTTATTAGGTAAATGTAATTTAACATCATTAATGTACAGGCAGAACAGCAAGAGTTCAAGTACTGACCCCTGAGCTACCCCAAGATTAACATTGAGTGGGTCAGAACATGATAATTTTGATATAACTTGTAGACTTCTACTCTGTAAGTAGAATATGATCCACAACAGTAAAATCCTTGAGAATCCCAATTTTATGAATTTTGTCAACAATTTTGAGAGTGAAATCGTATCGAACACATTGCTGAAGTCGAATTGCATTAATAATGTAATCTGTTTTTTATTCATTCCTTGTTGTATGTCGTCAGTTAGTTTAAATAGTGCTGTTTTTGTGCTGCTGTGTCATTTAAATCCAGTCTGTAATAGGTCAAGTAAATTATAAACTAAACACTCAAATATAGCAGTCATTAATTCCCGTACAAAGCCACTGTATACAGTCGTGTATACAGAATTTTTTTTTTTTTTTAAGAAAACACTAATTACCACGTAAAAAAAAACGGAATTATTCGCTACTCAGAGGAACATAATAACCCTTAGGGGTCTATTGGGAAAAAAAGAGATACTGATGCACAAATTGATCTCGAGGGATAAAACTGGACTGTAGTGGTAAAAAAGGGACCCAGGATGATAAAATAAATACCAAAGGATAAAATCCGTTATCCAGGGGCCTATTTGGCCCAATCTGAAAAAAAAGAAATCCTGATGTATAAATCGAACCCCAGGGATGAAAATAGACTGTTGGCGTAAAAAATGGGTCGAGAATGTAAAAATAAATAGCAACGGATAAACTCAGCCATCCTACGGCCTATTGAGCTCAACCAGGTAAAAATGAAAACCTGATGTACAAATTGATCCCCTGGGAAAAAATGGACTATAGTGATAAAAAATGGGTCTAGAAATATAAAATAAATACAAACAGAAAAAATTAGCCATCCAGGGACCAATTGCGCCTGATTTGGCAAAAATGAGATCCTGTTCTATAAATTAAACCAATTTTAGAATCAAAGATTTATTTTAGCCCAAAAGCTACATTACACGATTTAACTTTAAAAGGATGATTTTATATGGCAGTATTTATTGTATTATTCTGAACCCATTTTTTACCCCTAAACTCCATTTCATCTCTGGGGTTCGATTTATGCATCAGGATTTCATTTTTAATCGATTGGGCCCAATAGGCCCCTGGATTACGATTTTATCCGTTGGTATTTATTTTATCATACTTGATCACTACAAAATCTTAATTGTACGACTTTTTTGTATATTTACCGTAGGGTATTTTTAGCAGTGTAAATTTTCTTCAATTTTTTCTCATTTTTTGCAGTTCTTTTGAATTTTTCTGCATTAAATAATTAAAATACTTTAGCTAACCATTTAAGACTCAATCAAACAAATTACAGATTTGACTTCGTACGATTTAAATAAGGTAAAATTATTACAGAACATAATAAAATTGAGCTTACGAAAATTCTTTAAATACAAAATTCTAATATTTATTGTTTTTAAGCAGTTGCTATGAATTTTCCCATACTAAATGACCTCGTATAAGTCTAATAATTTCAGATTTGAATTCTCCAGAAAATTTTACATAACTTCGATACGCACAAGAAATAAAAATCGCAAAGAATTATAAAAAAGCTAAGGCTTTTTTATTTCAGGCACGATCACATATTTATTGAGTATTTTCTCTTTAATAACCTTGATGGGATCCACACCCTCATAAATTAAAAACTATTATTTATTATTACATGTTAAAAATTTTTTATCTACATTAATTAATAAAAATAATAGGGAATTAATTAAGTGGTCTATTCACGAACGAAAGTTGTTAGCTGAAAAATATTCATTTTATTATATTACTAAACGTGGTATTCCTTTAAATGCTCACATAGTAAATATCAGCATTATTGATAGAAAATTATTGAAAATTTTTTTTTTGCCCAGGCGCCGTAGCTTAGTTGGCTAAAGCGATTTCACTAGATATGAAAAAATCGTGGTTTCGAATCCCACCGGCTTTGGCATTTTTTTTAATTCGAGAAATATTTAAAAAATCTACTTTTTTCAATTAATTTGTGTTTATAACACCATTACACAATATTCTGATTAAAAAAATTCTCTAAAAATTAATAAGAAAATTTTTCAATAATTTTCTATCAATAATGCTGATATTTACTATGTGAGTATTTAAAGGTATACCACGTTTAGTAATATAATAAAATGAATATTTTTCAGCTAACAACTTTCGTTCGTGAATAGACCACTTACTTAATTACTTATAAAAAATTACGAACGCTAAAATCATATTTCTAATAAATAATAGGGTTTAGGTTATTCTTATTTATTTTTCATCATAATAAGATTGTTTGCTGAAGATTACTGATCAATAAAACTGGCAACAACTTTCCTTTATAATAATTTACTAAAATGTGCTGTGAAAATATAAAATATACTTTGAATTCCTAAATTTAATTATAATATCTCAATCTTCAAGTATATCGCTAATTTTCATTTTTTTTTGCAAAAATAGTGTCACGTGGTCGTATATACCGATTGAAGCAAGAATTTACAAATTTTTTTGTCTTAAAGTTTGTATTTCAAAAAGTTTTTGACCATACACCATAAAAATTAACATAATTTTAAGTTGAAAAAAAAAATTTGTGGCTAAAATATGACAAAAAAGCCTTTACCGTTCCTATTAAGAACTTGGTGTTTTAAGCAAAATAAGTGCATGGATTTTTATTTCCTTTTTTTTAAAGTTTGTATTTCACTTAATTTTAGATGTACCAACAGCTATTTAACCTTAAATTAATGTTTTAGATGTTACTTTAGTTTAAAATATGTCAAAAAATTACGTATTTATTCACAAGCGCATAAAAATACTTTTTTATACCTCAAGAAATAATTGGTTAAAACCACAATGATATAAATTTTTTAATTTTACTAAGTTTTTATGACAATAACAAGTTGATCCTTTTTTAAAAAAAATTTTTACTTTATGTTTTCTAAAAATTACAGCACTAAAACAAGATTTTTATATTATTTTTTTGATAGTATATTTTTACCCATGGCAACAAAAGTAAAGAATGGCCCAAATCGCACGTACGTCCAAGGCGAAGCCGAGGATGGTAAACTGCGATTTGGGGCATCCTTTTTTTGTGGCCAAGGACAAAACATATTTTTTTTATTGTGCATGTACGTATACTTATATAAAATTTTTTGGCATTTTTTACAAGCTGCGAGTATATGAAAGCAATGCATGCTAGATGATATTGCTTTAAAATA
This sequence comes from Anagrus nilaparvatae, assembly GCA_022575985.1. Classification (NCBI taxonomy): domain Eukaryota; kingdom Metazoa; phylum Arthropoda; class Insecta; order Hymenoptera; family Mymaridae; genus Anagrus; species Anagrus nilaparvatae. The sequence goes on from JAKSXM010000007.1 coordinate 34,955,676, forward strand.
AAGTATTTTAATACTTGCATAAATTAAAAAAAAAAAAAATAATTATTTATTTGGTGCATGGATAATAAAGACTGATTTGCTTTTATAAAAATATTTTGCAATTATTTAAAAAAAAAATCCTTTTGTATTTTTTTTTGCAAAATTGCTTTTGTTTAATGTAGAAAAAAAAATTATTTTTAATTTTCTTATTTTTAGAAAATGATAATATAAAATAAAAAAAAAAGATCAGAGTAAAATTCAATAATGATCTGAAAAAATTGCTTTTTTAGAATGCATGATTCTAATTTTAATGCTAAATGCAAAAATTTCACATTTTGCCACGTTGGCCAAAACTCCAATCCTCTGTATAATGAAGCAGGCGTGTGTATTAATGTTAAAAAAAAAACTTTTCTCATTGGTTTCGTGCTTAGTCAAACTAAAATTATGAAGCAAAATCAGAAAAACTGCTACAAAATGGCTTTTCCCATGTATTTTAAATGGGAGACATAAATATCTCGAAGAGGATGACTGATTTTCAAAAACGGGTTTCAAAATATTTCTGGGGACCAAATAAGCAACTATTTCTGAAAATTTTAGCCCGATCCGAGCAGGGAAAATTTTTGTTCATTTTCAGCTGCCCTGAGAGACACATTTCAAATAACTCGCCAAAATATAAATTTAACATTTGAACCCAAGAAAGGTTTATTTCCTTATTTAGGTTGAACATTCATTTTTCGCTATAAAATCCCAAGTGCCCAGCCTTTTCATAATCTGACCTTTCAAGCTAGCCGTGGGGCTATAATTCATTTAAATTATAAAAAAAAGTTTTTAATTTTAAGGAGGCGGAGTACACCTAACAAGGTAAGATAATATATAAAAAAAAATATCTCCTGAAACTGAAACCTGAACGAGTCGGGGACCATGATCATGTCAGTTCAAGGCTAAGAGGTCTTGCACACCAAAAATGCAATTTAAATTTTCGGAATAATTTCACAATAGTTTGCATCGGGCATCATATTTCAGGGTATGACATGCATTTATTAATTAAAGAGCTAACCCAATACATAGATGGAAATTTACATGTTATACCTCGAAATTTGGAAAAATATTCGTCCGTAATTAAATATGTGCATGGCACAAGAATAAAATTTCAATTTATCGATAGTTTACGATTTTTAAATGCATCACTGGAAAAATTAGCAAGTTTCTTATCAGATGATCAGAAAAAAACATTAAGATCTGAATTTCCCAACAAAACAGATTGTGATTTTTTATCCTTAAAAGGTATATGTCCTTAAGAGTATGTAGACACGAGAGAAAAGTTAAATGATTGCAAGCTACCTGAAAAAAAGCATTTTTATTCGTCATTGACAGATTCGCACATAACTGAGCAGGAATATATTAGGGCTCAACATATTTGGAATAAATTTAACTGTAGAATGATTAAGGATTATTATATGTTGTATTTACGCAGCGATGTAATTTTACTTTGTGATATTTTTGAAAACTTTCGTGATGATATGATGAAATATTTTAATTTAGACCCAACGTGTTACATCTCTTTAAACGGCTTTACATTTGACGCTGCACTTAAGTATACTGGCGTATCTCTGGAACTTTTAACTGACATTGATCATTTAATGTTTTTTGAACGTGCTATACGCGGGGGTTCATGTACATCAAATATTAATTATGTAAAAGGAAATAATTCATATATGCCCGACTATAATTCAGAGCTTCCAGACGTTTACCTGACTTATTTTGACATTAACGCATTGTATTCTACATCTATGGCGGATATTTTACCAGTAGGAGAATTCAGTTTTTTAGAAAACTTTGAACATTTTGATGTACAAAACGTCTCAGATACATCCCCTGTAGGCTAAGAAGTTGATTTATCTTATCCAAAAGAAATACATGATAAATTTAAAGACTTACCAATGTGCCCTACGCGAGCTAAACCCCCAGGAAATAAAACTGAGAAGCTTTTGACCGACTTGAACGATAAATTCAACTAAATTATTCATTATAAAAATTTAAAACAGGCGATTACGCATGGAATTCAAGTTAAAAAAATTCATCAAGTAATGAAATTCGCTAAAAACCATGGCTACGGCCGTATATTGAATTTTGCATATTAATGAGGAAAAACGCACCTAACGAATTCGAGAAAAACTTTTGGAAAAATCTTTTAAATGGGCTTTTCGGAAAATTTTGTGAACAAATACGTAAATGGAGCAAAATTTATTTATCCGGAAAATGGTCTGGCCGAAAATTTGATTTTCCGACCAAATTTTAAAAGAATCAAGCTGTTGAGTTAAATAAGCTATTGAGTTAAATAAGCTATTAATTAATTTTAATAGACCGATTTACTTAGGTTTTTGTATTTTAGATTTGGCCAAATATATATTAAATAAATTCCATTATGATTTTATTTGGCCCTTGTGCGAGCAAAGGGCTGAAATGGTTTATTCAGATACAGATTCACTTATATACCGATTTAGGGAAATTAACCCATATAGAATTATATGTGTAAGTATAGAAAAATTTGACAATTTAAGTAATTTTTCACCAAACAATAAGTTTAAAATTCCGATTTTAAATAAAGGCGCGCTTGGATTAATGAAATGCGAAACATCTGATCGGATAATTCGGGAAATCGTCACCATTTGTGCAAAAATGTATGCGATTTTAACAGAGGATGATGCGAAAATGAAAAGAGCTAAGGATGTAAAAAAAAATATAATTGAAAATAAATTAAGATTTGAAAATTATAAAAAATGTATTTTTGAAAATGAAATTACTACTTGTGAACAGTCTAGCATTAGATCAAAAAATAATAATGTTTATACAATTTGTGAAAAGAAAGTTGCATTGCGATTTAAGGATGATAAAAGATGGCATTTTCCAGATTCTGTGGAAACTCTGCCCTGGGGTCATTACAAAATAACGAAAATTGAGGGTATGGAAATTCAATGAATAAAAACATTTAAAAAAAAAAAATATATAATTTTTGTTTTATTTATTTTAATAATTCTGATTTTTTTATTCAGATATTATGTGAACTGTCAAATACAAGCCATTTCACAAAATAGTTATCGGATTTTGTTTTTAAAATTTTCTCAACAAGGTAAGTATCATCATATTCTGTTTTTAAAATCTCATATTCGTAAAAAGCCCCGGATATTAAATTATCTTGATAGTCTTTTAAGATATATGTCACTGGATTCGTTTCTTGATCTCCTGCGATTGTAAAAAGCTCTGTGGACCAAGAAGGCATATATCCCTTTTCAAAAATCCCCTTGTATCGAGATATACTTTGTACTTTGTCCCCCACTCGATATTTATGTTTCTTAATACGTTTAGAGTCGTAATTATAAACTGTACTTAACAATATTTTTTATTGTTTTTTCTTTACGTCCTTCGGCTTTATATTTATCGTGTGATGTTATGTTGCATTATATTTCGAAACAATTTCTTCTAGAAAATTTATGTACTTGTAACTTCCATTGAGACTAAATATCTTCCACATTATTTCTTTGAGAGTTTTAATTGCACGTTCCGCCATACTGGCTTTTATATGCGTAAAACTCGAATACATGTTTATATTATACTTTTTCATTAATTCTTTAAACTCCTTATTATAAAATTCGGTACCTTAGTCAACCTGCAGATTTTTTACACGCGTTTTCGATTCTTTTAAAATTTTTTCAAAAGCCCTAGTCACATCTTTTGCAATTTTTGTTTTTAAAGGTTCAGCCCATAAATATTTCGAGAATGCATTTATTATTATTTTAACATAATTATATCCTGAATTGAATCTACTGTACAGCTGTAAATCCATCAAATCTGCCATCCAAAGATTGTCCAAACCAAGAACAACAATAATTGTAAACTTTTACAAATTGTGTGTCTATGCGCTTATTTGTTTGCGTAATTTTAAAAAGTAGCGAATCAAGGCTAAGAGTAATTTTTTTTCCGACTTGTTAGCTGGGGTACTTGATTCTCCTGAATTATCTTTTGTAATATTTTCGTTTTTTAAAATTGCTTGCTTTGGAATCGATTTAATTTATTTTCAAGTTCCTGTGCCAAACGTTCATCCTTATATTTGAATTTCAAATCATCTATGTCATTATTTTAATTTTCATTTGCACTAGTTTCCGGATTTTCAATAGTTAATTTTTTTTCGAAATCTGATAAATCTGTATTTAATTTTCTTTTTCAGTTTTATTTTTTTCTATCAATTCTTGAGCTATAATTTTTGTATTTTCTTTACAAGCCGAAATAATATTAGTTAATTCATTGGTTAGCTTCTGCTGCAAAGCTGAAATTTTAAAATTTACATCGTCCAAATTTCCTGCTAGCTCGCCTGGCTCTTTTGCTGAAAATTTATAATTATACTCGTTTTTTAAAATATGCCTGATATGCGTTTGAATAAATTCTGAAAAATTTTCAAATTCTTTTGATGTACGAGTTTCGATTTGCAAATTTTTGAATCTCAAGTCATCAAGTTGCTCTGTGAAATTTTTTCTGATTTCTTTTTCTCTGTTTGCAACCAATATTTCAAACTCTTCCGAAGTTTTTTTTATTTTTTCATCGGTATTATTAATAAACTGATGCTGTTGAGTTGACAATGAATTTTTGAATTTTTGTTGCACGCAAATTTTCGATGCATTTTCAATTAAAGTTTCCAGTTCAATAATTTTATCGTAATTTAATTTGCCTATATTTTCGGCAAGTTTTTTAATTTGCTTTTTTATATTTTCTTTGTCTTCGAAAATAGTTTTGTAATTTTTTTTTTTTTTTTATAGCGATTTAAAAATGACCCTAAAAAGTGTTCCGTTTCTTTCTCACTTTTTTGCCACCTTTTGTTTTTTTTTTTTCTTTTGGGGGAGTCCCTAAGGGGTTTTTTTTGTAGGACGAGGAGAATGCTTTTACTCATACCATACACCGCGTACGGTATGGTTATGTGGGACTCGACCTCAAATTTATGGTTGCCCAGATACTCAGTATAACTTTTCCGATCGGTGTAATTATACGCATCTTTAAAGGACGATTTCTAAATATAAGCTTAATGATTTCTAAATATAAGCCTTCTGTGCCCGGATAAACGATATCTTCGCCTATAATTATATCCCCATTAGAAGCAAATGACAGAGTTTGGTTGCCTAGATAAAGCTGCTCGTTATTTTTTACGTAAGGACCGTAGACCGTATCATTTGAATTGGAATTTCTATAAAACTCTTCTACATATGTACGAGGGAGGGGGTGAATAGACTGAAGTTAGTCATCCAAATTCAAAGTGTCCATAGACGAATCGTTAAATTCAGGATTACTGATGCTTGTACTGTAACCATCGGTTTCGCCACTGCTATCCTAAAGATGCTGCGCTAACGTTGGCATCGTCAACGTCAGCATCGTCAGCAATGTCAACGTCAGGTTGGTTGACCAAGTTCACGTTATTCACGTTCGGGTTTCCATGCAAGCGTTTGTTTGGATAAAACGAGCGCGGTGCTGATAAGGCACATACATCTAAAATTTTTCATTTTTTCGTCGATGGTTTAACTTTTTTAACTGTGCTTACAGCGTTATTTTTCACCGGTGTTGAAAAAGCAGGAGGAGTGGGGGTAGCATTCAACTTGGCTGTATTCTCTAAAGGTTCTATTAGCGGTTTGTATCTTTTGGCAAAGCTTGCCTCATCTCCAGCCAAATGCTCATTCAATAACTCATATTTTTTACGAATAATTTTGCACTTTTTTTCAATCTCTTCGGCTAATTTTTGATATTAAATTTTTTTTAGGTGTGTTAATACCTTGACATCTGAAAGCCAACATCATGTTTTTACAAAATAATATTATGGTTAAAGCCTAGTCTATACCTCCCTAAATTTATATCCGCTTGATTGTCAATAACTAAAAAACCAAATGCATCATTTTGCAAGCATTCGGTACAAATTTCGATAAATTTTTTAAAATTCATGTCTCCGATAACATGATTTTTGTAAATATTTAGGAAACTTAATTCATCCTGTCGAAAAATTATTAAAAAATAGGCATTATCTCGAATATAATTTTTTGGCGAGCTCATGTAACTTTGACAAAGATAAAATGTGTCCAAATCAAAATGTCTCCCCATTTTAAAGTATTGTTTTATTATTTCTATATCTTCAGGGGTAACATCGTTAAAAATCATGATACTGTGTGGCTTAGCTTGGGATGGCAAAATAACTTTTGTTTTGTCAGAAAAAGTGTAATAACCAATTTCTTTAATTTCTTTAATTTCCGAAAAAACTAGTTTCGCGTACTCAAATTTATCTTGAAACAAAGATTTTGAGTATGCATACAAGTTTTTGAATTTAGGCCCATACTCATCAAACAGTAAGCTTATCAGAACCGTTGTCTTGCCTCTGCCAGAAGAACCAACTATTATTGCACGAATATTATTTGGCCATCTTAGATCTACGCGATTCTAGATTTTTGTCTTCAAAACTAATAATTTTTATACAGGGTTCCAGTAATTTGACCTTCATATTGCTCGGAATATGATATTCAAGATTGCGGATTCAGTGAGTTTTTTTTATATATTTTTGCAGACTCTCACATATATATTTTTTTGCAGATTTTTACATATATATTTGCGTTTTGTTGTTTATTTAATTTAGTTTATTGACTGATCTTGACCAGTTATGTTTAATAAAGATTCTATTTCAGGTAGAAAAACCGGCCGAGGCTTACTTAATACACTGATTAATAAATTTTTGAGCCTTTTGAGCTTCATTTGCCAAGATACAGGCAGTTATAAAAATTTGTTTTTTTTTTTTTTTAATTGATGCTATAATTTATTGTTTTTTGGTTAGGTACTGTGGCCCAGGCACGCGATTAAATTTGAGATTGGGCAGAGGGGACACTGGTATTAATCCTTTAGACGAAGCATGCAAAGAGCACGACATCGCATACGATCAACATTCGGACCTGAATGATTGTCACGTTGCAGATAAAATCTTGTCGAAAAAAGCGAAATAATGGGTTTATTCAAAAGACGCTGGTGTTGGCGAGAGAATTGGCACTGCAGATGTTTTGTCGACTATGTCCATAAAAAGGCGGCTGGGTGCTGGATTAGGATCAAAAAGAAAAATGCCGAGGAAGAAGCGAGGTCGCGGATTCTTTTTGCCTGCTTTATCCGCAATAAGTGCTGGGGCAGCGGCAATTCGACCATTCACGATTTTGTGAAAGTCAGCAAAGCTCTGAAAAACAGGCAGGAAGAGATTGAAAAGGTTAGCGGGCTGTATTTGAGGCCATACAAGAAAGCTGGCAAAGGAATTCGTAAAAAGAAAAGAAAATTAGGTTCAGGATAGAAAAAAAAAATCTAAAAAACGTAAAAAAAAAAATATTTTTTACAGCAAATGGGCCAACTACGGGCGAACAATTAGCGTTAATGGCAAAAGGTATAAAATATTTTAGAAGGATATATATGGTTGACCAGCTGCATTTTCCCCCGTATAAAAATGAATCCAGTAAACTTAATTTACATCCAAGCTATAAGCCAGGTTCACACTGGACAAGTTATCAAAAACTCGGGAACTTAGTAAGATATTACGATTCATTCGGTGGAGTACCGCCATCAAAAGAATTTGTGAATTACGCTGGTCCAAAAGCTAATATTATTTACAATAGGCATCAATTTCAAGACTATGATTCTTTTAATTGTGTATACAGTTTTTGAAATCTTTAAAAGCTTAAACTATGTGAAATATCATTCATTTATAATCATGAGTTTTACGCTGCAACTGGTTAGCAATAACTCGATATTGAGTTCTGAATTTTTTCCGCCTATTGTTTTAGAGCATGATTATGCAGTTGCTCTTATAAATTTGTCCACCTGGTACTCAAACGTGACAAAAAATAATAATATATTTTGGTATGATGGAAATAAAAAAATTTAATTTCCAGCATATGAGCTAGAGGACTTGCAAGAGTTTCTAGTCAGAGAAATGAAAAATGATCATAAAAAAAATCAACTTTCAGAGACGGCTCCAAAAGAATTGCGCGAACAGCCAATTCATCTTAGAGGTAATAGGCAAACAATAAAAACAGAGGTTTTTTCAAGATACAAAATTGATTTCAGTCAAGAGCGCAGTATTTGTCCGGTAATACTCGATGCATTCACGAAACACGAGTCTGAAAACCTCTTCAGGATTTTGCAGGTTGAATCAATTAGATTGGAGTGCAATCTAATTTTTTGTTTCCGCATAATTCGGTTTTGTACATAGAGGAAAAACTCAGCGAAATAACTCCAGCTACTGTTGAGCAAATAACTTTAACGAAAAATTTTTTGCTATTTTTATTTAGCGAAATAAGACTGCAGGCAAATGGCTTTGTTGCCGATCAAGTAAAATCGCCTGGCAATACCATAACCATGAAACAATATGTTTTTCAACAATATGGTGTTGATGCTCTGTTGAGCGAAATGGGATCCATAAAAATCCAGATAAGAAAAAATGGGACTTTTAGCTATTGCCTCCCTTATAAAATATTTAATGGGCTATTTTCAAGATTATATAAAAATTATGATTTTAAGCAGATTGTATGAGCTTGTATTTGTAAGAAGCCGTGCAGATAAAATTTGCTTTTTGCATGTTGCTGCTGTTGGTGGAGTTCAATGCGAGGATATAAATATCGAAATTTTAAAGATGGCGTGGAAAATGGTACATGTAGATGTCACGGATATTTACAAATTGAAATTATTAAAAATATTGGAATCCGGGAGAAAGATTCCAGTCTATTTCAGGAGCTGGGACTATTTGGAATACCCGAATATTCCGGTGTCCGAAAAAGTGAATTGGCAAGTAACTTGTGTGGCCCCTGCTGACCGGCCTCTGTTTGTAATAGTAGGATTCCAGCAAGATAGACGAGAAAATGTAAAAAAAGACACTACACGGAGAAAAAAAAGGAGATGAATCGTCCGGATTTAACACCCAGACGCGCAGTCCGAACTAAGATGCTACGTATATTCAAGAAATTTTCGTATATAATGTCCGAATAGTTAATCGACGCTTATTCGGAGAAACCCCTATGAAACGTCGGGATTTGTTGGAGTCTCACTCATAGTTGCGCGCAAAGTGTTAGGGCGAATAATATATACAATTTTTATTTTGAGTATACTTCTCGCGCATGTGAGAGGCCTCTGAAAAAATCCCAACGTTTTGTCGGAAATTGATCGGAGGAAGACTTGTTTGTGCGAAAACATGGTTTTTTGACATTTTTGAACATACTCTCTTTTTACAGTATTCATACTCAAACTTTTATGAATTGCTGTACTGTAAAGAGAGAGAAAGATGTCTTTTCATTAGTGTGTGTGTGTAATACATGCGCTAAAGGACCACGTTTTATGTACTTACCGCACCGGCTGCCCCGTGGCCACCGGCTTCGAGTTTCACGGTACGCACGCGCTTGCTCTCTCGCTGCCGAACTCTCGAACCGCAAACATCGTGCGTTACATAACCACATCATTCTTTTTATACAAAACGTGCTTCTTTATTGCATTAATTTTTATTATTCATTTCGATTCTTTGAAATTAAATAAATATCATTTTCAAGTGGAATCTTTTTATTTCTTAATTCAGTCTAATTCTTTTATTTAAAAAACCCTTTAAAACCCATTAACAAGACTCTTTAATGAAATACAGACGCTTTGTCGGTTTTATGCGGACAAATCATCAATTCTGTACCGACATTCTGTCTTCTTTTATAATACCGACGAATCGCCCATGTATTTACGGACAATTCATCTCTTATTTTTTCTCCGTGCAGAATATATGATCATGCTAACCTTGTAAATGCCCTTGTTAATAGTTTTTAACTGTTCTAATAGCGATCCTTCAATTAAGATCTCAGCTTATGATATAAGATATGGAATTTGAATTTAAGGAGCAAGTAGCTGAAAAAACGACTGCCTGTTGCCTATTGATTGACGAGCGCATTATAAATTATAATCCATTTAATAACCTAATTGTGAAACATATGTAACCTTTTTTTAAATGGCAATCTACGTAGATTAAAAGAACTGGCAATTTTGAATTCTCTATTCGGGTTAAATCATTACATTTTTAAGCCCCCTTTTGAAAAATCAAAATTATACCTGAAAGAGCAAAAGCAAGCAAGATGATTAAAATTAAACCACCACAAGTTGGGCATGGAGCGATGGATTTGTACCTTACTACCAGCTATTAAGAATATTGAAGCTTTCGTTGGAAAATGCAAAGGAAATTTATGTAAAAGGGCGAGAAAAGCAGGATTGAAAAGCAAGGAAACGTGGTTTTAATGCTATAAATATCGAAGACTTAAATATACAGTATAAAATAAAAGAAAAAAATATTCATGGTCTGCGTTGGATTTATCATGGAAAAAGAGGTGGGGTTGTATGTTCACTTCAAAATGTTTTTTTCATGAGAAAAAAGAATGTTACAAATTTTGAGAAATAAATAAAATGCATTTTTTTTTAAAGATAAACACATTGTTTTCATTTATTAATCTTACATAAAAATTTTCCTTTAAATACTTTAAGATTATACATATATAATTGCATATAAGAAAAAAATTAATACATATATAATTGAATATAAGAAAAATGAATACTTGATTTTTAAAGAAAATTTATTTAAAAATAAAGTTTGAGTACTGATTTGCCATATTTTTCTGCTCAAAAGCTTTTTATTCAAAATTTTTTTGTATTCGATAATAAAACTCAGGGACCTTTATATAATTTTTAAAAAAAGTAGGGGTTAATTTTTGTGGGGGTAAGGCCCATTGGTAAACACTTGAGAAAAAAGGGTGAGGTATTAATCCCACGCTTCTTAAGAATTTAATTTTTAACTCTCGTCAATATATTTTTAAGTAAAGCTTTGACAATAATGACTTTTTTATTAATGTGGGATATTTTTTGTATCTAAACATGAAATGCTCAATGTAGTTAAAAATATTTCTTTAAAATTCATAAAAAATCAATAAATAATGGGTATACTATCGCTTTAATTATAATGCTCTTTTTGAAATAAGACACTTTTTCGTCAAACGCATAATTTTATTAAAACATATTTATTAGTACATTTGCGATCATCGACAATGAATTAAGTATTATAAAAAATCATTATTTTTTTTTTAACTAGTAGTTGTCAAAAAAATATAAAAAAAATGAAATTAATGTGTGAGTAATTTGAAAAATTGTTAGTTTTTTGAAAAAATAAAATAGATTACTAATTTTTAGTTTTTTACGTTTTTGCATTTATATGCAATGTTTATTCTAGGAGGCGATGTTATTATTATGAAATTTTTCTCGACATTAAGTGTTACCCAAAGGCCATGAAATTAGGTATTTTTTTACACGATTTTTGAAAAATAAAAATTAACTATTTTATATTGGTTCCTCATAGAGGAACCTTTGTGATAGGTGAAATTTTGATTTTCGATATTTTGGCATATAAGCACGTTTTGAGACCTCAGGAAGCTAAAAAACCGGTTTTTAAAAAATGTCTGTGTGTGTGTGTGTGGATGTGTATGTATGTATGTATGTATGTATGTCGCACTGTAACCGGTGATATTTCATAGCCAACACGACATTAAGACCTAATTATTTTTTCAAAATTTTTTTCACCAAAAAAGCTCGAGGTACTTTTTTTTTTTATTTTTGATGTAATACCTCATTTATTTCCACGAAAGTACTTATATTTGTAAGTATGGTTTTTACTCGATATCTCGAATCTGCTACTTAATTTTTTGAAAATTTTTTTTCCATAATTTTTTTTATAAAAAAATACAAAAAACACCAATTTTTTTTTTTTTGAATGTAGTACATAATTTGCTTCCATGGAAGTACTAATTTTAAGAACCTCTATAAAAGTAATTTTTTGGACCTGATACTTAATTTTTTGAAAATTTTTTTCTCAAAATTTTTGCCGCCAAAAAATATAAGAAATGCCAATTTTCTTTTTTTTTTTTTAGGATGTAGTACTTAATGTTTTTCTACGAAAGTACAAATATTAAGAAATATCGTTTTTAAATGATTATTTCATGTGATACGTAATTTTTCGAAATTTTTTTCTTTAAAATTTTTCGTATAAAAAGATTAAAAAAACACAATAATTTTTTTTCTTTTTGGACGTAGTACTTAATTTATTTCTATGAAAGTACTCATATCCAGAATCATCGTTTTTAAAGGGGTTCTCCATCTTATATGTAATTTTTCGAAATTTTTTTTTTTTAAATTTTTTGTATAAAAAAATTAAAAAAACACAATAATTTTTTTTCTTTTTGGACTTAGTACTTAATTTATTTATAAGAAAGTACTAATATCCAGAATTATGGTTTTAAAGGATTTCTCTATCTGATATGTAATTTTTTTGAAATTTTTTTTTGTCAAAATTGTTTGTATAAAGAAATTAAAAATACACAATAATTTTTTTTCTTTTTGGATGTAGTACTTAATTTATTTCTATGAAAGTACTAATATCTAGAATTATTGTTTTTATTGGATTTTTTCCATCTGATACGTAATTTTCAAATTTTTTTTGTGAATATTTTTCATATAAAAAAATTAAAAAAACATCATAATTTTTTTTTCTTTTTTGACCTAGTACTAAATTTATTTCTATGAAAGAGCTAATATCTGGAATTATCATTTATAAAGGAATTCAGCATTTGAGACGTAATTTTTTTGAAAATTTTTTTTTCAAAATTTTTTACAGAAAAAAATCATAAATACCTTATCTTTTTTCCTTTTTTGACGTGGTACTTAATTTTTTCTATGATAGTATTAATATTTAGAATTATTACGATAAGCATATGGTAAAGTTAATAAGTTACTTGCAGTTTAGAAAGATTTCTACTTTTTTTACGGTTCAGATTTAAAATGAACTTTTTTTTATGAAATACTGATATCTCAAATTATCATTTTTATTAGATAAAATAGACCATTATAAATATTTTGCAATTGTTGATGAGGAACCATCGTGCCAATCACTTGGCAGCGTTTTTTTTAAAGGGGACGCATGCGTATATAATGCTCAGTGTACAGTGGGAATAGTAATCTATTCCAGATTATATCTGAGTATAGAGGTGGATTTTGTGTTTGTACAGAGCCAAATAAAGAATATCTAGGTATAAAAAAAAGTAAAAAAAAATTTACTAATGATTTTTTCAAGTTTTACTCGAGTTTAGTGAATAGAAAAATAATAATAATTTGACCTTTTATCGAGTACAATTTAATTTATTTATTTATTGACGTTTCCATCCCTAGTTCGGGGTCCTTTTCAAAATCTATTTAGAAAATTTTTAATTAATAATATTACACAAAGTATATAAAATATAGAAAAATATTTGACAATTTTGAATTCTTACATTTTTAAATTATTATTACATGAATATTAGGATGTAAAGGGTCCGGTCTTAATATCAAATTTTAATATTTCTGATTAAAAAATTTGTAAAAAATATATAAAGAAATTAACCTAATTTGTACATACATGATTAATTGTGAATCAAATATGAATATTTACCGTATGTCATTGTTTAAAAATAAAAATATATATGGGCACGTCCAGGGAAGAACGACCAGCCACAAAATAAAAAAAAAAAAAATTTTTTTTTGTCACTTTTTACCTGAGATTTGTGAAACCGCTCCTATTTTAGACTTCCTGATGCATTATTTTGATATACGGCTGCTCCAAAGTTGGATTTTTTCATTTTTTTGATTTCAGCTGCCCAGTTCAACCTAAAATAACTCTGAACCATTTAACTTTTTATATATACATATGATTGGGAAAAAGTTTTATTTTTACCTGGACTACCAAAAAAAAAAAAAAAAATTTCCATTTTGACTCTTTTCACTTTTTTTCCTCCTCGACGGTAGCTTTTAAACATCCAGAAAATTTGTTTCACCATGATTTTTTTCAACTTTTTTTTACTTAAAATTCACTTCAAAGGGTCTAATTGACATCCTGAAAGTCCTGAAATGTGATAGGCAATGATCGGTTCACAATCTTAAATTTTGGTTCTTCAATTTACCTAAAAATCATCAAAAATGTAAAAATTTAGGAGTAAAACTTTAAAAAAATTAAATTAGACCTTACCAACATATTTCAACTTGAAAATCTTCATCTCCTGGACCACATGAACACATTAAAATATAAAAGTAGGTCTGGATACTTTTCCTGGAGCTAAATCACCCAGAACCAACCTCCCGTCAACATCCAAAAATTAAAAAAATCTCTAAAAAAAATGATAAATTACAACTAAAATAATTATAAGATATTAAATTAGACTGAAAAATACTTAAATTAACTTACCAAATATATTTTCAAGTACATTCAAAATCTAAAACTCCATACTGCCCATGTCTGGAACCTGGAAAAAAAAATTAAACACAAAGATTAATTCTTATTTTTTGAAAAAAAGTTATAAAAAGAATTTTATACTTATCTGATCATTATTTTCCTGGTGCACCTTCTTCTACTTGACATAAATTAGTACCTAAAAAAAATAATTAACAATGAATAACAATTAACAACAATATTTATCATAAATTAATTTTATAAGTATAACTTTACAAAATCATATGTGAAATTAGCAGAAGAAAAATTTTGCATGCCTCTGAAAAAAACTACTTTATCATGTGTTGATTTATTATTTTTTTTCTATTTGGATGCATTTCCATGAGCATGACATTTTTCTTATAAAAAAAAAATTTTTCTTGTAAATACTAATTTCAAATTTGTAAACAAACATATGATTTTGTATTATTATACTTATAAAATTAGTATAACATAAATATTGTTGTTAATTATTATTAATGGTTAATTATTTTTTTAGGTACTAATTTATGTCAAGAAGAAGAAGGTGCACCAGGAAAATAATGATCAGATAAGTATAAAATTCTTTTTATAACTTTTTTTCAAAAAATAAGAATTAATCTTTGTGTTTAATTTTTTTTCCAGGTTCCAGACATGGGCAGTATGGAGTTTTAGATTTTGAATGTACTTGAAAATATATTTGGTAAGTTAATTTAAGTATTTTTCAGTCTAATTCAATATCTTATAATTATTTTAGTTGTAATTTATCATTTTTTTTAGAGATTTTTTAATTTTTGGATGTTGACGGGAGGTTGGTTCTGGGTGATTTAGCTCCAGGAAAAGTATCCAGACCTACTTTTATATTTTAATGTGTTCATGTGGTCCAGGAGATGAAGATTTTCAAGTTGAAATATGTTGGTAAGGTCTAATTTAATTTTTTTAAAGTTTTACTCCTAAATTTTTACATTTTTGATGATTTTTAGGTAAATTGAAGAACCAAAATTTAAGATTGTGAACCGATCATTGCCTATCACATCTCAGGACTTTCAGGATGTCAATTAGACCCTTTGAAGTGAATTTTAAGAAAAAAAAAGTTGAAAAAAATCATGGCGAAACAAATTTTCTGGATGTTTGAAAGCTACCGTCGAGGAGGAAAAAAAGTGAAAAGAGTCAAAATGGAAATTTTTTTTTTTTTTGGTAGTCCAGGTAAAAATAAAACTTTTTCCCAATCATATGTATATATAAAAAGTTAAATGGTTTAGAGTTATTTTAGGTTGAACTGGGCAGCTGAAATCAAAAAAATGAAAAAATCCAACTTTGGAGCAGCCGTATATCAAAATAATGCATCAGGAAGTCTAAAATAGGAGCGGTTTCACAAATCTCAGGTAAAAGGTGACACAAAAAAATTTTTCTTTCATTTTTTATTTTTCAGCTGGTCGTTCTTCCCTGGACGTGCCCATATATACATAACATCACAGAAAGTTATTTTTAAAGTTATTTAATATATTAATTAAAATTAATTGGTCTTAATAAGCTATTATCACAGAGTTTTAATTATTTATGTAAACAATGAATTATTACTTTTTTTCATTCTATGAGTTATAGAAAGATATGGTTTGAACAATCCTTTAGAATCTTCTTGTAGGCTTGTTGTTTTTCGTTTTCTTTTTCTTTTTCTTTGGCTAAAGATAATTCTTTTTTAATCTCTCTATCAACACCAGCCTTGTATTCACCTACACGCATAGATACTTCACGTTTGGTTTGGCCTACATATGTTGCATCAAACTCATTACACTCTATCTTATATATTACATTAGTACTCTCACCCTTTTTAAGTTTATCTTTGGCTTTGATGACTAGACTACTGTTACTTTTTTCAATTATGGGTATGGTGATGACATCATATTTTTTAAACATACCTGACATACTATTGTAAAAACCATCAATATTAGGAATGCATATCTTTGGTTTCTTAGCTATAATTCTTTTTTCTATGTCATAACTCATATTTTAATTGTTGTTGTCATCCTCAGCTCTATACTCAAGAGTATTTATTCTTTTACTTATGTAGTAGTCTATGAACTTGCTAGGATAATCATTGTTCATTAATAGTTGCTTAACTACTACAATGTTATCTGCGTGGAATTTCTTATCAGAAAGTAATATTGCTTTGTCTACTAATGTATTTATCATTCTTATTTTCTGATGTTTTGTGTGTGCTGAGTTGAAGTTCAAGTAACTACCCGATGAGGTTGGTTTTCTGTACCAATTATGTGTCAATTTATTGTTCTGTCTAATTAATTTAATGTCTAAAAAATTTATACTATTGTCAACTTCTGTCTCATGAGTAAACTGTAGTCTATTGTGATATGAATTAAAAATTTCAAGAATATGTTCTATTTTGTCATTTGGGATACATGTTAATATGTCGTCAACTGACAAAAAATACAGGTTTAAATCTATTAGGCTCAGTGTTCCTCAAGATCCTCCAAAACTAGCAAATATTGAGGAAACTGTCTGCAGTTTCACAGAGCCTTTTTTACAGAGCCCATTGGTGAGCCATGTATATGTTTGTAGTATTGATTATTGAATTGAAAGACTGTGTTGTTGTGGAAAAAATCTATTGCTCTATGTAATTCAATTAAAGGAATGTGTGTGTTTTTCATTATTGAAGAATATCGTTTATCTAAACCAATTTTTTACTAGTTCTATTGGGACATTGGTGAATAGGCTAGATGCGTCAAGACTTATTAACATGTGGTTATCAGGAATATGGATTTGAGAAATTTTCTGGATAAAATGATAGCTATTTTGTATGTATGAGTCAGGTCTCTTAGTGCAGTTACTTAATAATGAATTAAAATACTTAGCAAATTTATGAGTAGGTGTATTTATTGTGGAAAGTACAGCTCTAAGTTTGTAACGTTATAAACCTGCCTCATCGATGTAGATTTTATGAACTTTTGGTAAACCATATAATTTAGGTAGTACTGTGTCGGTTTGTGTCAGACTGAACCTATGATATTCTTTTTCCAGGAAACCATTGATATTCTAAATTGTGAGGAACTCTTGAGTATTTTTTCTTAATTCTTTAAGTGGGTTCTTGTCTAACTTTAAATATGTGGTCTGATCATTGACAAGATCCTCCATTTCTTTCATATAATCAGTGTTGTACAGAGCCACTGTCATGTTACCTTTGTCTGAGTTGGTGAAAAGAATATTTTCATGTTCTTTAAGATATTTTTTTGTTTCTTTGGAATATTTTCAGAGAGTATGAATTTTAAAATTTGCTTACTTTTTCTGTAAGGAGGGAGATGTGAATAGTAGTTGTAGAAACATGGATTTTCAATTGATTTGCTAATTGTGATATAACTTTGTATGAGCAAATTTGGCAAGGTGGGTGGTAAAAATTACTTTATTTTTAACTTTATAAAAAAAATTCTTGCTCCATTGCCCCTACTTTATTAAATTGTTAGTTGAATTTAATAACATGCTAAGATACACCTCTTCTCTACAATCTGCAATTGTAGAAATTTTGCAGATTACAGTATTTTTTTTTTAAATTAAATTTTGTATGTTAACTTGCTTATAATTTTTGCGGGGGAAGAGGGTGTATATTTGTATTTTGAAAATTAATTGAAGTTTGTACTATAAATTTTGTAAAATTAGGATTGATTTTACTAACTGAAATTACTAAATTATAAATTTTTTGCACACAGGAAAAGGGAATGCTTGGAGTTCTACTTGCAGAACTAATCTCAACAAAATTTTTAAACTGGGTCTCAAACCACTATATAAAAATTTTGTTATAATTTTGCTTGAAAGCAAGAAGGCACAGAGGTAGGTCACGGGGTGCAGCAAGACATGGTTGAAATTCCCATATAGCAGAAGAAAATAATCATGAAATATATTTTGTAGCTACGAAATCGTGTGAATTCAATACTGCTCTTTTCTCAGATTAAAATAAAATCAGTTTTATTAAAGATAGCGGTGCCATGGCTAATTTAGTGACGAAAGACATGGAAAGGTTCATGACCGACATTACAAACATTCAAGAAAAATTTCTCATCAAGATCGCTAATGTAAATATAATTAAAGGCACCAAAAGAGGCAGTTTAATGTGTGAAGTGAGAAATGAATATACAGATTTATATACAAATACCAATATAGACGTAATAATTGTTCCGGATATAGAATATAATCTGCTTTCTATTAAAAAGATGAGTGCAAAAGGGAACGAGACAACGTTTAATAGCAAAGGCACCTATATTAAAAACGAAGATAAAAACTTTCTCACACCATGTAAGTCTCTTGGGAATTTGTATATAGTAGAATTTAATATAAACAATATTGATAATGTGAATAATACATCTTGATTCTTAAGTACTTCTTTACGAAAATAACAGTAAATAAAAATAAAAATGATATTGTATTATGTCATCAAAGGCTTGGTCACGCAAATAAAAATGATTTAAAAAAAATAGACTTTCAAGGCAATTTAGAAATTTGCAGTGCATGCGAGCAGGGTAAAGCAAGGCGTCAACCATTTCTATAAAGTATAGATCCAAGGTCAAAATGCATAGGTGACCTAACTCATACAGATATTGCGGGGCTTATAAGACATCAATTTTTAAATTGCGAAAAATATTTCCAAACAATAATTGACGATTTTTCACATTTTACGCAGTTTATCTATTAGAATCAAAGAGCGAAGTCGAGAATAATATAATGGACTACGTTAGGCAGCTAAAAGCCAAGGGTCATTATTGTTCAAGAATAAGGTTAGACAACGCTGGAGAAAATTTTTCTCACTTATTTAAAAATTTCTGTAATCAAAAAGGTATTGCTTTAGAATTTACAAGGCCTTATTCGCCCCAACAAAATGGTGTGGCCGAGAGGATGCATTTGACTCTGCTAAACAAAACAAGAACTTTTTTCGTGGAAACAAAACTGCCAAAATAGAGGTTATAAGATGTGCCGCATATTAGTTGAACAGGTGTCCAAAGAGTTGTTTAGGCAGCAAAATTCCAGCACAGATATATCTAGGTAAAATAGATTTTGATAAGCTAAAAGTTTTTTGTTCAAAGGAATATGCATGCAAGTTACCAGTATCAGCCAATAAGTTAGATGCAAGAGGTATAGAATGCATAAAGGTAGGTTATGCAAGTAATGGCTACAGGCTTTGGATTCCAAAAACCTAAGATATTATAATTTCAAGAGATGTCAATTTTAAAGAAAATTTATTTTTCTATCAACCAGAAGACTTTCGACGTGAACAACCTCATATAGAATTCAACGCACATATATTCCATATAAAAATGAAGCAGGTAGCTCGAACGATGGTATTATACAAGAAGTGGGTACGATTCAAGATAATTATAAAATTTAATTTTTTATCGTTTGTCATATTTTGATAATGAATTAAATGAAGTTATTAGTCTTTACAAACTTTACTTTGATATTTACTACGTTGAGTATTTTAATGTATACCACGTTAAGTAGTAAAAATTAAAAATTATTAACATCATCAAGAAGGTTGGTACGATATTTACATAATTTCAAGCTAAAGATTTTGGTACCATCAAGAACTTTCTGGGCACCAAAATAGAAGTTATAAGAGATTCAATTAAAATATCCCAGTCACACTTTATCCAAAAAATTATCAAGTTTAATCTAACAGATGCCACGTCAAGTCCGATACCAATGGAACATGGTTTAAAAGCTGACAAAAATTGCAAAGTTAATAAAAATTTGCTATACAGAGAATTAGTTGGGTCACTTATTTACATAGCAACAGTGAGCAGACCAGATATAGCGTTTGTAGTATCGTATCTCAGCAGATATCTTGATACACCAACAGAAGAACTATGTGTAACCAACAGGAAAGTTATCCGTTTCTTAAAAGGGACAAGAGATAGAAGCTTAACGTTTACAAGCTACAATCTACTCATTTTAATACTGTAGTCTTAGAGACTTCTAGACCTATTATGAATCATGTTATATGGCTAGTAATTTTATAATTTAAAATTTTTTACCCAATGACTCGAACAGAACCTATCATACTAAAACCTGACACAAAAATCTCTTGGAAGTATGAAACAATAAAAAATTTAGCTACATCATGCATTTATACTGAAAACTAAATACAACAAATAAGGAAAGTACTAATACTTTTCCCAATTGACAGGAAATCATTACTAAATAGCTTCGCAAATTAAATTGTAACAAATTAATGTTTGAGCTCCTTTTAAATACTAGTAATACTTATATAAACTCTAAGGCATATAAGATATTTTATCTGCATCTAATTATTTAAATTCAAAAAACACTCTGTTTTTTCCAATTTTGCGGCTGAACTCAAAATAATAAAGGAACTGAACAGGCAAGTTAGCGAAGCAATAACAAGGCTCCTCAGGAAATGGGCCTGGAAAGCAATCCATGTATATGGTCTTCACATACCTGACGATGGGTATTCATCCGGAGACTCAGGAGGATTCAACAGCGACAGCGAAATTTACACAGAAGACGAAGATAATTAATAAGTAGTGAAACAAATTTTTTTTTATAAAAAAATAAAAATCTTTTATTATATTTAATATATTTTACAAACAACAATCATAAAACAACATTTAACATCAACAATTTTTTCCTATGACTCTTCGACGAACGATGCCTAACCAATCCTCGAGGTACCACTTTAGCTCTACAATCATAAATTTGTTGAGTTCTTGACTCGGTAGAATGTATAACCGCATGAAGTGTAAAGTAATATTTGTTACAGGTACGGTATTCACAAAATTCACATCGATAGGTGTTAGAAGCCACCATATGTGCATCAAGTTCTTCCGGAGTAAGAAATTGCTTACCGTATTTTCTCTTTGAACAGGTAAATTCAGGAATCTTTTCTTACCGCTAAATCTTTCAAGCCACCAGAACTTATGGGACATTGACACGTCATATGAGGCATTTTCAACGCAGACAACAATCGAGGCAATATTGGTGGACTCCGAAATATTTCACTGTAAATTAACTGAGAAATACGGAGTCCATGGACTTATGTATATTAAATCTCCAGGCTATTGTAAGAAGTCATAAATAGCAATCCTATTTTCCTTCAAAAATCTGGAGTCAGGAAACAGTCCAGGACTATAAAGAGCCGCGATATTGCAGTAACACATTAGACAAGAAGCACATTGAACATTGAACACATCTCTACAGGTACACAGATTAGTCTTCATACGCATTAACCCAATCCTTTGGCAATAACGAAGCACGCTCGAGCACAAGATAACCCTCCAAGCAGTAGGACCACCATATCTACTCAAATTAACCAACGGCAGGGCTCCTCTGCCCATAAGCATCCCAGTGCTCGAACCCCTCTCACCAGCATACCACATAGAAAAGTTATAACCTAAAAACATAGTTACAGTAAAATAAAGAAAATTCTTAAGTATAAAATTTTTTTTTACCTGGAGAAGAAAAAAGATGACTATGCAAAATATCGATATCATAATGCTCCGTCCAAAAGCTAAGGGCACTCCCACCTAAAGGCTGCTCCAAATCTCGAGTCATCAATCAAGGATCACCACTCCTGGCCCTCTTCTCCAGAGCACTAGTGACCAATTCTGATAGATCCTCTGGGCCAGTAACACCCGAATAAGGAACGCAAGAATTCCTTGAAAGCACGGAATCTTTAAACACCAAAACAGTATATTCAGATAAAAGCAGTCTCGTAAGGCAGCCAATACGCCCAACACGTACCGTTTCCCGGAAAAATAACTCCTCAGGAATCTGGTCCAAATATAGACCAACATCTACAATTCCGTTAACAGGCAAAATACCTGGAAACTAAATCCATTATGAAGAAAAATGTATAGATAAATCAAGGAGACAGAAAAGAAAATCCAAGAAAATTTTTTTCAACCAGTTGTTTAAGTTAATTCTACTGCAATCCCACTGAACTCCGCTTTAAATAAGAGCCAAGATCATCCAGGCACAACTTCTCCTTCTCCACATACAAGGAGAAACGACCAAATAAACAATTATTAGCCTGAAAATAATTTTTTTTTTAATCACAGCAATCAACAAAATTTTTTTTTATGGAAATAATAAAGCACACTGGAAGTGCCCATTCAGAAGCAAAATTTTTCTTTCTTACTCTTACAAATATATTATCATCTCTCTTAAAATTTTTTTTTTTTTTTAAGTTTTTATTTTTCGATATTTTTTCGCTCCCCTCATTTTTTTCGAATATTTTGGTCATACAAAACCCCCAGCTCCAAGGATTTTGATTTTCGATTTTTTAACCCGTGCCGCCGAGCACTTGAAGTTTCCCATTTAAATAACATGGGAATTTTGGGATTTTAGCTATACAAATTTTTACAAAATCCAAAAAGCTTTTTTAAAAGCTAATTTTTACTGAAAACATACTTTTATATGTTGTAAAGACATGAAAAAAACCCTGTACTCATTCCAAAGAGAATTGTGGGGCTAGAAACGCAAATTTACAGGTTGGCTCAATCTTATAAAACAGGGTTTTTTGGTAATTTTTGATAAAACGCTCCAACTTCAAAAATGAAGCAAAATACTTCTGGTTAGTCTACTTTTTTTGGTGTAAATATCACCTTTCAATCGACGTCAACCATGTATTTTTATCACTGATTATCTCACTGCTGTAGTCAATAAACCTATTGGTAATTTTTGACCCTATAATTTATTTTATTTTATTTATAAATAAATTTTTATCTTCACTCAGACTTCTCATTATTTATAATGATTTACTAGTTAATTTTTCGAGTAATAAATAATATTCTCCATAGGTTAAATGAGTTTTAACAAATTTTTAGAATGAAATTTTGAATTATGATATACATTTTCTTGTTAATTAGTTAATTTTGTTTACATAATTAATATTAAACTGCATTATTTATAATACATTTAATTTTAATCGATAATAACCGATTTTATTCCAGACATTTAGAAGGTAAATAAAAAAACTTATAACCGGTTTGTGTAAACACAACCTAAATGCATGGAACATGTTTACTTCCAACTGAGGACTAGATATAATACAAATGTTATTCAACATTACAATACAATTTTCTATTGTTGTAATTTGTAATTATCACCTTACTAGTAATAAAGATTCTAAACCCAAACTATTTTGATTCCCTAAACCTGAATTATTATAAGTCCCTGAACCTGAATTATTCCAAGTCCCTAAATCGATATTATTCTAAGTCCATAAACCTGTATTATCCTCCTTAAGCCCAGATTTGCAAAGTATTTTATTTATTTATATATACTTACCTAATTATTCTAAGTCTTACTTGACCCCCCCCCTTAAAAAGGACAAATTTGACCCCCCCCTTAAAAAGGACAAATTTGACCCCCCCTCTTAAATAGGACAAATTTGACCCCCCCCCCTTAAAAAGGACAAATTTGAACCCCCCTTAATTTTCAAGTTCTGAAGTACCCCCTCCCTATAAACATGTTCCATGTTAAAAATTTATAACCGGTTTGTGTAACTACACAACCAACGAGCATGGAACATGATCACTCATAACAGTCATAAATCGAAAAACAGAAATTACAATAAATCCTGAAATATAAATTTTGCTAAGTCCATAAACTTATAGTATTCTAAGTTTTTGTTGTTATCAAGGCCTGACTCCCACTTCAAATTATTCTAAGTCCCTAAATCGAAAATATTCTAAGTCCATTTCACCCCCCCCCCCCCCTAAAAACGTCACTTTTTTACCTCCCCCCTAAAAGCGTCACTTTTTTACCCCCCCTAAAAGCGTCAATTTTCACCCCCCCCCCCTAAAAACCTCAATTTTTGACCCCCCCATAAAAGCTTCAATTTTTGACCCCCCCCTAAAAACCTCAATTTTTGACCCCCCCCCTGCCGAGCCAAACTTTTTCAAATACCCCATCCAATGAACATGTTTTATGTTAAAATATATGAAAGCAACTTAATATCTCTATTTATTGTCAATAAAGCGACTTTTCATTGAATAATTGTAACATAAGTATATTATAATAACCATAAAAGTATTAATAATAATTGAATAAAACTAATTTATTATTATTTTCATGAAAATATAGAATCTTGTATTAAAAAAAAATTTATGAAATCAATGAGAAAATGAAAAAAAAATAATGCTAATACTTAATATCTGATTATTATTTTTTAGATTTGGTTTCTGCAAAGCTTTCCACTTATAACAGATTCTTTTTTAAAAATAGTATTTTAAGGCGATGGCAACTTTTCAAACGTATGTGATAAATAAGCAAAATTTAACATTTATACTAATAGCAATGAAGATATTCCTTTCAATTTGTTTTGGGCAAAGGCCTATAACTTCTCCTCGAATAAAAAATAAAGATGTTTACATAGCTGGCCTGTTTCCTTTTGGACGTCATATTCCTGAGGGCCATATGGGCCGTGGAGTTATGCCTTCAGCGTTATTGGCTGTTGATCATGTCAATAATAATCCTAATATACTGAAAGGTTATCGTCTTCATATGTGGTGGAATGATACAGAGGTAACATTAAATTTTGTTTATTTTCTAAAACTTAAATTTAATTGGAGATTCACTTTGTTTCTTAAATAAAAAAATTCATGCTTATACATTTTCCTGTTAGGTAAAAATTTAACAAATAATGAATTAGCAGAATGCATCTGAGACAAAATTATAAGAATTAAATTATGTATACAGTATTATACTGTGCTATTAGCATCATCATTCTGGGAAACCTGAGCGCAAAAGAATTTATAGTAAAAGCCTACTACAAAAAAAAAAATTTAAATGAAACTCAAACAAACTAAACCTCCATCCTCTTCAAAATTTCTCATTCTAATTACATAAAAACATTCTAATTACAAAATAAACTATTATTCATGTTATAGTTTTACGCAACCCAACCTTTCTCCTGAAATACGTTTACGTTTAACTAAAATGATAGGAAAAACAATTGATACGGTAGTGTTTTATATAGCTGTTAGTGATTGCATTCAGTAAGTAATAAATCAAAGCTGCTTCTAAAATTTTTATTACTACTCTTATGAAAATCTTTGCGTAGAAATCAATTTTTACGAAATTCTTTTTTTTTTAACACATTTTTGAGTTGCTATATTGAAATTTAGTTTACTAATATGACTGCACAAAAAAATTATATATTATCTATTTTACAAATTATTAATTTTATTTATATATTCTATATCCATTTTTCCTAAATTCATCCTTACGAATTTCTATCTTTATATACAGGAAAAGTGCGGTATTCGCGGGTTTTCGTATTCACGGATTCGCGGTTTACAACTATATTTTTATTTAAATTTATATATTATAATTTATTCACACATTAATTTGAATTTTAAAATTTTTCGGCATATAGTCTTTTGTTTATTTTTATTTATTTACATAAGTAATTTATTTTATTTTTTATTTTATTAAGTTTTATTGAATAAAAATTATGCCTCCAAAAAGTAAATCACCTTTGAAAAAATCTGAATGGACAAAAAGTGTGATGTATGTAGCACAAAAAATGAAAGTAATTCAACTATAAGTAAATAATGAAAAAATTTCTACAATAACAAGAAGATTCGTGGTTAGCGAGTCTATCATTTGTTCTATTCAAAGTAATAAAGAAAAAATTAAACAAAGTGCATCAAAGTTGGGACTGATGCTAAATTTTGTATAGAGAAATCGGAGTAGAAGGCTTTGAAGATATGCACGGAGAAAAAAGAGCGCCGCCTGACAGCGCAGCTGATTTGTTAGCAAGCGCGGTTGCAGAACAAGCTGAAAGTTTGCATTCGCGAGCTGCCTGCAAGATCGACCCGCGCTCTCCGAGAGCGCTGGTCAGGCTCTGGTAGAGGCACCACGCAGATATTTCCCCTCCTCGCCGTGTGCTTGTTAATTTCCGATCCTACTGCCCTATCGGGCCGCGCTGTCAGAGAGCGCTGAGTTTTTATGGAAGCGAGGGCGCAGTACCGATCTTCAAGGCAGCGCTTTTTTTTCTCCGTGTGAATGACAAAGACGTTATGGAGATTATTCAACCCACTGCTGATTTAAGTGCCTAAGATATTTATAAAATGATGAATGATCGACTTACGGACGAATTTCAAGAGCAAAAAATTGAACCTAAAGAACCAATATTATGAAGGTCAAAAATTTCTATAATTTTAGGTCATTTAAGAGATGCAGTTGAAGAAGCAATAACTTCTGATCTGGTTCTGATAAGAAGCTTAAGATTTAAATTTGACTGCGATATGGTTATGCAACCGTATGAAAATCTCTATCAAGACATGCCAAGACTTAGAAAACAAAAAATACTATGCATTACTTTAGTAAAACAAATCAATAAGTTACATTGCCTAAGATATGGTTTAAAATAAGACAATTTTGCCTATATTATCATTAAAAACTAATAAAAATCTTAATATTTTTTGAAAAATTTTAATTTTTTTTAAATCACAGAACCTAACTCTCCATTTTACATAAGAAACAATACTTCAGTATTCGCGGATTTGGTATTCGCAGCACTTTTTGAGAACGGATTAACCGCTGATACCGGCATTTTCATGTATTCATAATTCTTTTCTCCCACTTCCCTACTCCTTCTGTTAAAATTCGTATATCCTATTCATTTGATTAAATGTCAGTAGCAAGAATTAAATATTATTATGAAAAATTGCATCAAATTTCTTTTTTATATATACAGTAAATTATATTTTATACTAGCAAAAGTAGGGGCTCTGCCCTCCCTGAATCGCATTTACTTCTGTTTCTGATGATTAAGAAAATCATGTTTCACTGCAAATTTATAATTATGTAAACACATTCAGAGTTTTAAGAGGAGCCTAGTTGTGTCCCCAGTAAAGTTCTAATTATTAATTACAGAAACGTATTTGTGCATTTCTACGAGAAAGTACTTTTTATGAGCGACAAAAATGAAGAAAAAAAAATTTACGAGGCCGCGACTGCCACCATGATTTTCTGGTAGTTTGAACCCTATAGAATGCAAAAAAAAGCGTGAACACGAAATTGTCGATGGATGCCAAAAAGATTTTGCCACTTATATCAAAAACCGCGTTTTTCGTATCTGAGCTACCCAAAATTTAAAAAATAACTTTTTAGGTAAATAAAATTTTTAAAATCTAAGTAAAATATCTGATTGCCAGGGAAAAATCAGTCCAGAAGAAAAAAAAACTTTTCTTTTTCCGATGAAATTTAGCCAAGTTATCGTCAATTTAAGATTTTGCCCGAATTCGTCTTAAAAAAGATTGAAATTTTATTGAAAAAAGCCTGTTTCTGAACTTTAAACATGCATTACTCGCTTGATTTTCATCGTAAAATAATAACTTTTTTTTAAAACCGATGTATTTTTCCCTGGCAATTCATTTCTTTATGAAAAAAATCATTTTTATGTACCAAATTTCAATTTTTAGGCCAAAAGCCTTTGAAAGCTGTAAATAGCAAAATTTACTTAACACAGTTTGTGACCTAAAAATTGAAATTCGGTCAATAAAAAAGATTTCTTTCTTGAACAAATGAATACTCAGGAAAAAATTAAATGATTTAAAAAAAAAAATTATTATTTTACGATGAAAATCAAGCTAGTAATGCATATTATTGCTCAAATTTGTCTTAAAAATGATTGAAATTCTATTGAAATATGCCTGTTGCTGAACTTAAAATATGCATTACTAGCTTGATTTTCATCGTAAAATAATAAATTTTTTTTTTAAATCAATTAATTTTTCCCTAAGTATTCATTTCTTCAAGAAAGAAATCATTTTTATTGACCATATTTCAATTTTTAGGTCACAAACTGTGTTAAGTAAATTTTGCTATTTACAGCTTTCAAAGGCTTTTGGCCTAAAAATTGAAATTTGGTACATAAAAATGATTTTTTTCATAAAGAAATGAATTGCCAGGGAAAAATACATCGGTTTTAAAAAAAAAATTATTATTTTACGATGAAAATCAAGCAAGTAATGCATGTTTAAAGTTCAGAAACAGGCTTTTTTCAATAAAATTTCAATCTTTTTTAAGACGAATTCGGGCAAAATCTTAAATTGACGATAACTTGGCTAAATTTCATCGGAAAAAGAAAAGTTTTTTTTTCTTCTGGACTGATTTTTCCCTGGCAATCAGATATTTTAGTTAGATTTTAAAAATTTTATTTATCTAAAAAGTTATTTTTAAAATTTTGGGTAGCTCAGATACGAAAAACGCGGTTTTTGATATAAGTGGCAAAATCTTTTTGGCATCCATCGCCGATTTCGTGTTCACGCTTTTTTTTGCATTCTATAGGGTTCAAACTACCAGAAAATCATGGTGGCAGTCGCGGCCTCGTAAATTTTTTTTTCTTCATTTTTGGTGCTCATAAAAAGTACTTTCTCGTAAAAATGGACATTTAAAAGGTATTGGAGAGGCTATGTAGACTTGGAGACTTCGAGACATATTATGAATCATGTTATTCTGCTAATAAACTTCGTTTTATTAACTTATTATGCAATTTTTTTGGTATTTTTCAATCTAGAGAATTTAAAGCTTCATAATAAAAAATTATTAAAAATTTTCAGAGGGGCCTCATTGTAGTCCTAATAGTACGTAGCGTAAACTGTGTAAATAGAAAATATTACAGTTCCTTTTAATTAAACAATCCTATATTTGTGTTTCAGAGGACCCTAGTTTATCGCTCATGATATTTTCGATAAACTAATTTATAAAAAAATTAATTTTTAGTATTTTCTCTAGTTTTCTTATTTCTACCGCAAAATACCAAAAAATTTTTTTTGAAAAAATCAAAAAATTTTTCTGACTAAAAAAATTTTATAAATTTTTAAATAAACGTCCGTTTTTAATACTAATTTAACGGAGTACATATAAATAAGTTCCAAATCAAGTAATTCCAATTGTGACAGTTAAATTTAATTATATTTAATCAAATTTTCAAAAAATTTTATTTTCTCCAGAAATAGTAAAAATTGAATATACAGGAAAACCCCGTTATTCGCGGTTTCGTTATTCGCGAACCCCGCTTATTCGCGGTTTGCCTTTTACGGAAATACCCCGCTACTCGCGGTTTTTGCTTCGCGTATTCGCGGTTTGAAAAAAAATTTATTTTACAAAATTTAATAATTTAAATAAAATAAAAGCAATAACTTCAGAGTTAAATTATATTTTGTTTTACATAACCAAATTTCAATCATATATTTTATTCTGTTATTATTTATAACCAAATTTTGGCTATTTTTAATAAAAATTTTAAGTATTATTTAAATTATAATAATGGCACCAAATTGTACACCCATTGAAGGCATTGAAGGGCAAAAACAAACAGCATTTACCAGTTTTCTGGAAAGCAAACAAAACTGCATGGGTAAACAAAGATATATTTATAGACTGGTTTAATCAATCTTTTATACCGGAAGTTAAGGAATTTTTAATTAAGCAGAACCTTGATTTTAAAATATTACTCCTTCTGGATAATGCACCTTGTCACCCTGAAATTATTCAAACATGTAATCCCAATGTAGAAGTTATGTTTTTACCACCAAACACTACATCGTTAATACAGCCGATGGATCAAACAGTCATCGCAACTTTTAAGGCATATTACTTACGCCGAGTTGTTAGTAATATGCTGGAAGCTGTAAATAGATCTCAAGATTCGATTAATCCTAGGGCTATGATGAAAATTTTTTGGAAAAATTTTACCATTGCTGATAGCCTCAAATATGTCCAGGAATCGTGGGACGAAATTAAAGAATCAACATTAAATGCCAGTTGGAGTAAGATGTTGCCAGAATATGTTGCCTCAAAAAATAAATCTAATGAACTAAATTTACAAGAAGTCGTGCAAGATACGGTAAATGTGGCAAAAAATTTTCAAGCTGAAGGGTTCAAAGATATGCACGAAAGTGAGGTAGACAAATTGGTGCTGGAACAAGGAGAGTTAACTACGGAAGAAATTTATGAAATATTAAGTCATTCGCCAGAAAATGATGAGGAAACTGCAGCAACAAGTGAACCTAGCTTATCTGCAAAAAATATCGCAGAAATTATAAATTCAGTCCAAAATGCTGTAGATAAAGCCTTTGAAAAGGATCCTATCATGCTAAGAAGCATTAATTTTAAACATGACTGCGAGAAAGCAATAATGGTTTATAAGGAGCTGTACAAAGATTACGTTAGAAGAAGTAAACAAAGCAAAATGACAAATTTCTTTCATAAAATAGATTAAACGATGTACTTTTATAAATTTTTTTACAAATTTAAGCTAAATAAATGGCAAAAAAAAAAAAAAAAAATTTTAATTTTTAAATTTTTTCAGATTTTTGGAACATATCCCCCTATTTCCCATATACGCAATACTTCCGTATTCGCGGATTCGGTATTCGCGTAGGTTTTTTGGAACGTATCTACCGCGAATAACGGGGTTTTCCTGTATCTTTTTTTTCTATATTTTGAATATTTTGACACTTTATTTTGACAGTTCATAGGTTAGAGCCTATTGATGAAACACATACAGACACAGACACACAAAGATATTATTAAAAATACCATATAACATTAAAAAATGAAAAAACATTTTATAACCAGTTTCAAAAACATTTTATAAAATTTTAAAAATATCGTTTTGAATAAAAATGTAAGGAAATACGCAAGAATTTGTTCTAAGTCGATTACTACATAGAGCGACAATAAAATAAATTTTTCGATAGTCTCGAGAGATTAAAATTTTTGTTAAAAATTTTTAAAAATTTTGCAAAGTTAAAAAACACTAAAAATTGAATATCTACAAAAGTGCAATAGTTGAGACGCAAAACTATGGCCTTTGTCACCCACGGACTTTTTTTCTTTATTTTTACACCGGTTTTATGTAATTTTGTTTACTGGTTTGATGATGGAACACACACACGCAAACGCAAATAAATTTTCGAATATATATAATATATATAATAGTAATATAAGATAAGATATAATTGTCATCGTTTTTTCATCATCCTATAGATGTCTCTACCTTAGATGTCGTTGATTAGAGAATCGGTATCACAAGAAAACAGTTTAGCCTTGTCAACTTACCTGATTTGTTGAAGTGTTACCAGATTGGCCCAAAAGTACCAAATTGACCCAAAAGTACCAGATTAGTTCAAAAGTACCAGACTGGTCCAAATGTCATTCGACAGCGGCGGCAGTAGAGACAGCATTTATAACTTTATAGTATATAGAGATAAATTATTATGTATACTTTGGAGGAATTCCAATTGAACACATATTTTCTATGGTCGGTAAAAGCTTACTTAGCATCGGGAGAGATTGATAAATTACATTTGAGGCCAATTTTTGAAGCCAATAGATTGTCGTTTTTGAAAATATTTAATCTTTTAAGCCCTAAGTTATGCGTATTCCCATCGACTTTTGGGCCAAAACGTTGTAATATTTTTTGGGGTCACCGGACTCGGTAACCGGTCTCCTTCTTAGCAATCGTCTCGAGAGGTTCGATCAAAGGAGCCTACGTTTTTTCAATGCTTAAATATAAAGATATTTTTTTGGGTGAGGTCAATAAGTCTTAGTGTCTTTATTATGTGATTTTGAATCTTTTGGCTAGAGGAACGTATTAAAAATAGCGAGCCTTTCGTTTCCTACCCATGTGAATGAATGTACTGAAGCCATTATGATATAGTCCATCGTTTACTCATCCATCGTATGCTCCCAGCACTTTCTACACATATACTTGAGTTGGTTGAAGGTCAAGTGACTGGTTATGAGATCATTGAAACCATGTCTCAAATTTAACTCATCCTGTTGATATAAAACTGTCATGCTGATTGCCCTTATTAAATGTCTTAGGACTTTAGTGAATGATTGAGCGAGATAAGCGCAATCACAGTGTGGCGGTGTCTTTCCAAGAACAGGTACTTTCTGATGAAATTTTGGCTACATATTTTACCATCAGGTTGTGCCTTTTTGCTCTTTCAGGGGGTGGGATTTCTGCAGCATTCATATAAATATGTAAATTAACCTCAGTCAATTCTTCTTCGTTGAAAATCGTTTTCAAAGGCTTGTATTTCGATGTGAAAAAAGCAAAAAAATGGTTAGTGAAAAATTGACACACGATCTGGCCATTAAAAAGATTGCGAGAGAAGGCAAGGGGCTTCATTTGAAATCGTATAAGCCAGGCAGAGGTCTTAAAAAAAAGAGGAGACTTAAACGAAAAAGGCAAACAGCTGGGAAAGTTATCGAATTGGCTAAAGATATAACATAATTTTGTGGTATTTACATGAGAAATTCCTTATCCAACGGCCAAATGAGTCCGCGATAATTAACTTGGACGATTAAAATGGGCCAGAAACTCACTGGGCTGCCTACAAAAGATACGGGAACCTTTTTATCTATTTTGACAGTTTTGGCAAATTAATTGCTCCAAAAGAACTGGTTCATTAATTTGTTAATTGCAATATCAAATATGTCCGAGATTCGTTTCAAAAATTTAATCAAACAAACTGCGGACTCTTGTGCATTCAGTTTTTGAAATAGATTTAGTTTAAACATGTCTTTTGTACTCGAGCTGTCTGGAAATACATCTATTCTTTTGGTGGAATATTTTCCACCCATTTTGCTATATGGACCTCACGAACTATCGCTTTTATTTTTTCTATCTTGTAATTCAGTCTCGAATGTGACCCCTGATAACAATAAATTTTATTAAACCGTTAGAAAAACCGAAAGAAAAAGAAATCAAAATCGAACCAGGAGCCTATGAAATTACAAACATCGAAAAATTTATACAACGAGCTTTGAAATTTGAATAATTAAAAACCCTTTGAAACCTGAAGAGAAAATTGATTTATGCGACGAGACCATAATTCTATCCGGGCACAACACCACAGTCAAATGCCAAATCGTTTGTCGCTATCACGTCGACTTCTCAAAACCCAAAAACATTGGTTATTTATCGGATTCAGCGAAAAACAAAAGGTTGAGCCTTTCAAAAGATTCAAAGACAAGGTACTTTCAAATAGTACCCCAATGACAATATGAGGTCTATATGCATTCGAGCATATGCGAATTAGCATAAATTACAAATTGAACCTTTAATTGCTTCTTATGATTTTTAAATTTCGTATCTTCTTTTCTTTCGGAGGGCAATGTAATTGCAAAATTAATTATCTTTTTGCGAGCTTTTTGTGAACCATCATTTTTGCTTCTTTAGAGAAAAAATGTAAGCATTGGTCGCAATAATATCGTTTTCTATCCCTGTTTAGAAAAAATCGACGAAGAAGGCGGGACAGATCTTTAATCAAACAAAAATGTTTAACTCCATTTGCCGAAGTCGACATCAACAAATTCACATGCTTTCGATAAAGCTTTTTACACAATTGAGCTGTTGAAATTATATCATTTTTATCGTCATCCTAAGAACATAACACGTTGATGGATAATTTATTTCCTTTTTCAAATACTGGTATCTGATTGAGTTTAATAGGATCCGATGTAACCGTAAAATCGCACTTCTTGCCTTTTATTTTTGCATATTTACAAGGCAGCTAGAGATTTGTTATTTGCGAGATTTCCAATTCGGCCAAAAGACACAATTCAAAACAGTATTTTTCATTTGTTTGAATATTAAACACCCCTTCAGTTCTTTAAATCCAGTCTGAAACATCCAAATAAGAAATCGCAGACAACGGGAAAAATTTTACTCCATTAATACTTAAAAAATTTTCCTGCTTAAATGCCCATCCACTTTCACGCTGAACTTCAAAATCATCTATCGCAGCCAAAATTTCTTCTTTCATACGGGCAAACCACCTGTTAAAATTCGTGTTTCTAAAAATTTCGGAATGCTTAATAGCAAACTGTTTTTCTTCAATTTTCTCCGAGAATTCAAAATGAGCATAAACTGAGATTGACTTTTATATTTTTCAATTCGTTTTCAGCTTTTCTAATAAAGTTACGAATCACATTTTTAGATGCATCCAGAAAAATATTTGCATTTACATTTTGTTGATATTCAACTAAATCCGTATGAACTCTGCTTCGAAAAAGCAACTTTCAAATTTCGCTTTAAAAGCAACTTTCAAGATAAAATTTCTCTCCAAAACAGATAATTTCTTATATATTATTCTGTACATTTGAGTTTTCAAACAAAATTTAACACCCATTAGAGAAAAATCCTCTGTAAAAAGAAGCTGCAGTCGGTTAATAACGTCATCGCAACGTTCGACAAATCGTTTAGGACTCGATTGATCATTAATGTAATCTAATTTTTCCTCTGATTTATACATTCTGCTTTTACATCAACCATGTTGAAAATTTTCATTCAAAACTTCTCGGAACTATTTGATTTGCATTCGCAATAGCAACAGCAATCGCAGTCATTATCATTATCTTCATTATCTTCATCACTGCTGTAATCAATCAAAAAATAATCAAATTTAAGCTCGCAATAACAATATCATTGAGTAAAAAAATACAGAAGCAACAAATACGTACTGTAATATTTCAATGTCCGAATCAAAGTCTGAGCTAAAATCTGAAAATTTATCAAAATTTGCGGGCACAACCACTTCATTACCATTGACTTAATGATCAATCGATTTAAATTCACTCTTACAATACGGACACACGAGCTTCTCTGATATACATTTGAAGCGAAACCGATGTTTACATGAGTCCAGAGAAGCAAATACATCAAACTTTTAAAAATACATCCCCCAATCAAACAATGTCTTAAATTTTACTCATCTGAAGGACCTAATTCTTCAAAGTTTAATAGGGCCAGACAGTTTCAAGTAGTCACCCCTTCAATTTCCTATATGGGTTTTGTCATTAGTTACGCTTCAACACCTTTCATGCACTTGAGACAGGGTCCTTCATTACGCTTCATTGCACAACACCCTTTTAATCTTTCATATGATTGGGCATATCCATTACTTTTCATACAAAAATGTGCGCACCAATTGTTTGTGCGAAAACATGGTTTTCGACATTTTTAAACATAATCTCATTTTACAGTATTCATACTCAAAATTTTATGAATCGCTATACTGTAAAGAGAGAGAAAGATGTCTTTATATTAGTGTATGTGTGTGATACATGCGCTAAAGGAAAACGTTTTATGTACTTACTACACCGGTGCCCCAAGGCCACCGGCTTCGAGTTTCACGGAACGCACGCGCTTGTTCTCTCGCTTTTAAACGGCAAACATCGTGCGTTACTTGACCACATCATTCTTGTTATACAAAACGTGCTCCTTTATTGCATTAATTTTAATTATTCGTTTTGTTTCATTGAAATTAAATAAATATCATTTTCAATTGGAATTTACAAACATCTTATTATTTTCATAATTCAGTCTAATACTTTCTTGTAAAATAAAAACTACATAAAATTCACTAACACCCATGACTCCGATCAATTGCCCAGATATAAGCTCTAAAAGGTCCCAAAATAGCAGTTTTTAGACAATTTTCAAAAATTTACTGGGCTTCAAGGATTAATCCAAAAAATATCCGGTTCTTTAACTTCCAACTTTTACTTAAAAAATTTTTAGAAAGTTTCAAGAAGTTGATTTTTACTGGCATTGCTTAACGTTAGATTCATTTTATCGAAAAAAGCTAATTTTTGAACTTAAATTGTGTCTCAGAATCATTAGCTTAAGACTTCAATTAGTCTCGTTAAAAGCTTTTAGCCAATACCTTTCAAATAAGACCTTAAACGTTAAAAAAGGTCATCACGGACCGGAGATATGACAATTGAAAGTTTGCTATTTCCGAAAACATCGTTTTCTTAACAACTTTGATCGTCTGCAAAATTTTTCTCTGAGCTGAAAATATCAGGAAAGCTTCTTTTTATATTAAAAAAAATTCCCTAAAAATTTAGGCGATGATAGGCTTCTGTTCATAGATTTCTGAAAGTTCATAAGTTTCTGAAAATGTGGAATAATTGGAATAATATTGGCCAATAAGTGGTTAAGGGGTCATCAAAAAATTGTTCTTCTTCAATATTCGAATAGCCAGGGAAAAATGAGATTATTTAAAAAAAATTTTTTATTTTTGACCGACAAATAAGCGAGTTATCGTTATTTAAAGTTAGAATATTATATAATGACCCTAAAACTGGGATTTTTGGAAAATTATTAAAAAGTCGTTAAATAATGATATTATTTGTATAATAATAGCTTTATAATAATAGCTTATAATAATAGCTTATTTGTCGGTCAAAAATTTTTTTTTTTAAATAAGCTCATTTTTCCCTGGCTATTTGAATATTGAAGAAGAAAAATTTTTTGTTGACCCCTTAACCACTTATTGGCCAATATTTGTCCAATTATTCTACATTTTCAGAGTCATATATCTATTAACAGAAGCCATACCATCGCCCAAATTTTCAGGGATTTTTTTTTAATATCAAAAGAAAGATTACCCCGGAATAAGAAGCGATTTCTGCCCCGGCATTAAAGCAAAAAAACCTTTTTACACTTGAAAATACTCATCAAAACAACATTTTTCCCGTTGGAATTTTCACGCCAGCTGCCCTCTGTTGGGCTAGGGGGGCAAAAGTGTTTTAAAAAATTTTTTAATTTTCAAAAATTCATATCTCTGAATCCTGAAAACAAAAAGTGGTTTACAAGGTCTCAAAAAATTGGGCTTTCTATGCACTTTAATTTAATATATGTAAAAAAATTTGAGATCTGCTTGCAGAGGTGAGCTGGGGGCTTTTAAGTTAAGTCGGGTGCGCTGAAGGTTTCCTTCTATCTCTCAAAAGATGCATAAAAAACATTGTGATACAATTAACCTTAGCAATATTGACTCTAGTGATAATAATACTCGTCATAATAATTTTAACATCTATAATGTTACTAATATTAGTCACCCATAAAAAAATTAGCAATCAACCTCAAACACTCACGTATTCAAAAGAGAAAAGGGAAGTTTTTATATCGGGATTCATGAAAATTAATAGCAAAGTAAATATGCGATGCATATCTTTTTCAATTTTAAAAGCATTACTTTCCTCTTTTAATTGTTCTGAAATTTGTGGTGTTCGTGAAGAAAGTCCCAAATTATCGTTAAAAAATCCCGACAATTCAAACAAAAATGAATTTACATCAATAATTGTTCGTTTAAGATCTTCTGATCTAGTGCGTATGATAATATCATCAAGAAAATCATACAGCAATAATTATTTTTCAACCAAGAACATTTATCTAAATTATTGAACTCGGAACTTGACAGTGCTCTCCCAAATAGTACGATTTTTATAAATGAAGTACTATCAACATCGTTTACTCTATATATCAATAAAAGAAACTGCTAAAACCATAGGTTTCAAATAAGTTTGGCATTACAATAGTTCGTTGGGCTGATAATTTTAAATCTCACATGATAAAAACACTAGCTGATTTAACTTCAATCACTGAGTCATTAGACATTAGAACAACGGACCCAAGGTTAAGCATTGCTTCAATTACCCCCCCCCCTCCCCCCCCCCCGCTTTTCTACATTCACAAATCAGTGTCGTTAATAACTGTCGTAATAAAAATTCGACTAAATGACATGAAACAGTAAGCTTCTCAAGAACTTTACAGGGTTTAGAAATCGGATTCCTGAATGCTACTTCTCTTAAAAAACATATCTGGGAACTTCGTCAATATCTAGTCTATGATAATTCTTAAGATGTTTTTAGTGTTGTTGAAACCAGATTAGGTCCTGAAGTCCATGATAACATCGTTCAAGTACCTGCTTACTGCATTATAAGGTAAGACAGCAATGTTAGAGGTGGTGGAGTTCTATTCTACATCAAAGAACATCTCAAGACAAACCTGCTTTACAAATCTAATACTGAACATCCATGTAAGCCCTTAAAACCCGAATATCTTTTTTGTCCAGTCTGGGAAAGAAATTCAATTCCAACCCTAATTGTTCTGGTCTATCGCCCCCCTGATGTTTCTATCACATCCGATAGACGTCTTATACAACTTTTGCGCTCCACATCATCAGATTATAACCATAAGGCTGTAATTGGTGATTAGAATGCTGATATTCTATCCCCATAATATTACAAAATCAAACCCAATCAGTAATGCTTGATCTACAACAATCTTGCCAA
This sequence comes from Anagrus nilaparvatae, assembly GCA_022575985.1. NCBI lineage: Eukaryota > Metazoa > Arthropoda > Insecta > Hymenoptera > Mymaridae > Anagrus > Anagrus nilaparvatae. The sequence goes on from JAKSXM010000007.1 coordinate 34,994,128, forward strand.
ATAATGATTTATCTAACGATGACTTACTTGCTGACACTGATGAACCAATCGACAGTCAAGAAACCTTCTTTAACAATAATGTGCCAAAAATTACGTCTTATAAAGATACTTGGATAGACACTATTTACGTAGATGACTGTGACTCTATTATTAGTCATGACTGTTTTTTGCCCAACTATCCTAGTAGACATGACATAATTACAGCCACTATTGACATTTTCTACCCAACTACAATTAATGAAAATTGACCATACAATTGCATCAACAAAATTACATCTGAAGACCTCAAATACTATCTGAACAAACAAGATTGGTCAATATTTAACACTAATGACACAATTGATGCCAATAAAGGACTAGTAGTACTTACTGACGACTTACAAAACGCAATAAATTCCCTAGCAACAGAACTTTCCTGAAGCCTGAGAAATATCCCGCATACTAGCTCTAAAAAAAATATCCGTACCATCATCTCCATCTGATTTCAGGCCCATTGTTTTACTGTGCTCCTTATCCAATAACTTGGAGAAATTAGCTCATGATCAGGTCGTCAACTACTTAACAAAGTCAAAAATCTTAGATGATTTTCAAACTGGCTTCAGAAAACATCACTTTACAGAAACAGCTTTAATAAAACTAACTGATAATATCCGCTTAGCAAAAAAAAAGAAATTTACCATCTTGCTATTGCAGTTTTATTTCTCCAAGGCATTTGATAATGTATCTCCAACTAGGTTTCTAGCAAAACTCCAGGAAATTGGCTTCTCAAAATCTGCTCTAATGTGGTTTGGTCATATCTCTGTGGTCGTTCGCAGTGCGTATTATCAAAGCAAACAACATCTGCTCCTCGTGATATTAACATAGAACGCCTTTCCTCAGTGTTCCCTCCTTGGACCATTATTGTTTTGCATATATATGAATGATTTGAAATCTCATTTTGATAACAGGGCTTTGAAATTATTATATGCGGATAACCTACAGATATATGTCCAGGTTCCCTCAAATCAAATTGAAATAGGTATTAATTTACTATCTGATGCAGCTTGCAAAGTGTTAACTTTGGCTGAACTTAACCTACTATCTCTCAATATCAAAAAGACTAAAGCTATTGTTTTCGGAATATCTCACACTGTCAGGAACCTAAGATCTGGAAACCCAAACCATGTTGACTGATACTAAAAGAAATTCTTTCCAAATTAAATATGCTAATTTCTCTAATTTTTGGAACTCATAACCTCCCTATTACCGAGCATTACCCTCATATTCGCCATTTGAAAAAGCCCTGAAAACATATTTTTTCACAAAACTAGATAGTTAATATATTTATATTTTATTTCATTTCATTTCATTGCATATTACCAATTATAAATTTTATTACTTTTAATCAGTGTTATTATCACTAAGCTAACGAAATTAATTTAACTTATTTATATATATATGGGTGGTTCCAGTACTTTTCGCACAGATTAGGGCGCACTCGTGTCACCGATTGAACTCAAATTTTAGGGTATAGTTTGGGGTAATAAAAAAGTTCCTCAGCCAAAATTTTAGCCCTCTAGCACCTCATGAGGCCGAAATATGTATGGCCGTTTAAAGGTCCAAAAATAGCCTGATTTGGCCCATTTTCAAAATTACGCCATTCCTTTGAATTTACTTCAAATTTCGTCTTACTTGTCGCATTTTAACCGCTAAAGAGTCTACATTTTGTAAAAAAATTTTTAGCCAAAAGAAAAAAGAATTTGCATAAAAATAAAAATAAATTTAAATTGAAGAAATTAAAAATTTTTTTTTTTGTCAATTTTATAAAAAATTTATTTTTATTTTTATGCAAATTGTTTTTTCTTTTTTTTATACAGCATCACAGAGATCTTCAAAATTACTCAAAAAAGAGGGTCTATAGTAAAATTTCCCGAGGAATCCAAAAATCAAGTCAGAATTGTCATTAGCTTACAGGAAAAGCCGGAAAATGGAAAGGTTGTATTTGGATGAGTCAAAAAAGGGCTTTAAATGCAAATAAGCAAAGAAATTTTTTATGAAATTTGTAATACATATATTGAATTTATTTTCCTGAAAGTTTAAAGCACTTATAAAAAAATGCTAGGTGTCGAAAAATGTAAAAAAAACGCATTTTTCAAAAATAGCCGCCACTAAAATCAAAATATCTCCGGTTTAAATCCACCGATTTTAAATTTTAGGATTGCTTTTGAAAGGACTTTAGTAGACAAAAAAAATGCAATCAATTAGAAGTATTTTAGAGTTGATCTAAAACCACAGCACTATTTTAAAAATGAGCTTTTTTAATAAAATTCATTTTACATTTATCAATGCCAAAAAAAATGACTCCATGGAATTGGCTAAAAATTTTTTTACGAAGTGTAGACTCTTAAACGGTTAAAATGCGACCAGTAAGATGAAATTTGAATTAAATTCAAAGGGATGGCTTAATTTTGAAAATGGGCCAAATCAGGCTATTTTTGGACCTTTAAACGGCCATATTACGGCCCCATGAGGTGCTAGAGGGCTAAAATTTTGGCTGAGGGACTTTTTTATTACCCCAAACTATACCCTAAACTTTGAGCTCAATCGGTGACACGAGTGCGCCCTAATCTGCACGAAATGTACTGGAATCACCCATATATATATATTATATATCTATATATTATATTATAAAGGTATAAACGCTGCCGCCGTTGCCGCTGACGTCGCCGCTGTTGCCTGAAACCTTTGTACCAAAATGGTCCTTTTGGGCCAAAATGGACCTATTTGGCAAAAGTGGACCTATTTGGTTAAAATGGTCCGTTTGGGCCAATGTGGTCCTTTTGGACCAAGTTATAAACACTGCCACCGCTTTCGTCTGTGAACTTCGGGCCAAAATGGACCTTTTGGGCCACAAGTGGTCTTTTTGGACCAAACGCTGCCGCCGCTTTTGGGCCAAAGTGGACCCGCTATTAATATTATGATGCTAAACACGCTGACGCGAGAGCCCTTAAGTAATTATTAAAATTGCATTTATACTCTTATATTGGTTGTTCTCATAACTAACCCACTTTTTTATTCACTCTATGGGGGTTGGCGCGCAGGTATATATTATACATATATATTAGACTGTGTCTAATTTTTTATTTTTGGATATTTTTTGGCTCCCCCCATTTTTTCGAATATTTTGGTCATAAAAAACCCCCAGCTCCAAGGATTTTGATTTTCGATTTTTTTAACCCGTGCCGCCGAGCCCTTGAAGTTTCCCATTTAAATAACATGGGAATTTTGGGTTTTTAGCTATACAAATTTTTACAAAATCCAAAAAGCTTTTTTAAAAGCTAATTTTTACTGAAAACATACTTTTATATGTTGTAAAGACATGCAAAAAGCCCTGCATTCATTCCAAAGGGAATTTTGGGACTAGAAACGCAAATTTACATGTTGGCTCAATCTTATAAAACAGGGTTTTTTGGTAATATTCGATAAAACGCCACAACCTCAAAAATGAACCACAATACTTCTGGTTAGTCTACTTTTTTTGGTGTAAATGTTACCTTTCAAATGCCGTAAACTGTGTTTTTTTATCACTGATTCTCTCACCGCTGTAGTCAATTAACCTATTGGTAATTTTTGACCCGAAAGGCCCAATTTTTAAATTTGTTTAAATTGCTGCCAAAATTAAAATTTTCGACAAAATTGAGTTTTATAGGCCTTAAAAGTTTTCTGCAAGCATCAAGTTTCCATAAATTTTTTACTCGTCTCTTTTTTTTAAATAGTTTTTAAGATATCGTTTTTCAAAGTAAATGATAAAAATTGATTTTTTTTTTAAGCCCTGAAATTGGGACTATGACTTTAAATTATCAACTCTGGTTAATAATTTATTGAAAAGCAGTGAGTAAAAAATTTTTGGAAAATTGAAGCTTGTAGAAAATTTTTAAGACCTATAAAGCTCAATTTCGTCGACAGCAGTTTAGAAAAATTCAAAAATTAGTTATTTTTAGTCGAAAATTACCAGTAGGTTAATTGACTATAGTGCTGAGAGAATCAGTGATAAAAAAACGCAGTTTACGGCATTTGAAAGGTGACATTTACACAAAAAAAGTAGACTAATTAGAAGCATTTTGGCTCATTTTTGAGGTTGTAGCGTTTTATCGAAAATTACCAAAAAACCCTGTTTTATAAGATTGAGCCAACATGTAAATTTGCGTTTCTAGCCCCAAAATTCCCTTTGGAAAGAATGCAGGGCTTTTTGCATGTCCTTACAACATATAAAAGTATGTTTTCAGTAAAAATTAGCTTTTAAAAAAGCTTTTTGAATTTTGTAAAAATTTGTATAGCTAAAAACCCAAAATTCCCATGTTATTTAAATGGGAAATTTCAAGGGCTCGGCGGCACGGGTTAAAAAAATCGAAAATCAAAATCCTTGGAGCTGGGGGTTTTTTATGACCAAAATATTTGAAAAAAATGGGGGGAGCCAAAAAATATCCAAAAATAAAAAATAAAACACAGTCTAATATATATATATATATATCTTTATACATATAAAACTCATTTATTTACTTATTTACTATATATATTAATGATGACCCTTTTTAAAGACTAATTTTATTTTATATTTACCTTGCTTATTAAATATATTTACTATTTTTGACTAATTTTTTAATAAAATTTATTATAATTAAAGAATATATTAAAGTATGTAATGAGGTTTAAATGTTCCTTTGATATAAATTAACAAATAATTATTTCTTACAATATATACTTGAGCGAATGATCGGTTTGTGACAAACGAGTGTGGTTTGGCGACAACTTCAACAAATACGCACTTCATGAATTAAAGCCCAAACTAAGAGATTGTTGCTTCAAATTCCGAGACTGTATACATCATCAAATTCTTCTCCTAAACTTTGTATGGAGGAGTAAACGTCTTTGAAACAGTTGACGTGGGCAAACGAGTAATGACTAAAAACCTTGCCTTAACTATATATCATTTTATTACTTAGTATTTTACATTAATTACAAATTTTTTTATCCTAATAACTATTTACTATATGAAATCAATTAGTGCATTTTATATAATTGCAAATGAATAATATTTACATCCATTTTCATATAAATTTTCTGTCTGATTTTTTTTTGATAGTTTGGAATAGGATTTGAAATTTATTTAACACGTGATATTAGAATTATATCCATAAATATTGGTTGTTTTATAAAAATATTTGTCTTAAATATTTCAAAGAAAAATATTTTAAATAATAAATTTTTCTTGTGCGCAAAAATGTTTCTTTTATCGATTTTTTAAAGTGTAATTTTCGAATATTTTCTGATCTATAACTTTGTGGGTAAAAAGACTAATAAGTTAATTTGTGAATGAATGAAATACATCGAACCCAGGTTAGATTTTGGCCTTTTTATGCCCTAGAAATATAATTTTTTTATGTTTTCATTAATTTATTCCACTTATGAAATTAAAATTATACAGTGCAATGCAGCTGTTGGATTAAAGGCCTTTTTTGACATGATGCATAGTGGACCTCCAAAAATGGTGTTGTTTGGTGCAGCTTGTACTCAAGTAACAGACCCTATTGCTAAAGCTTCAAAACATTGGCGTCTCATACAGGTAAATAAACTTTATTACTAAATATCTAATGTGCTACTTAGTTGCATGAGGACAATATATTCTTAGTTAATATTTAAAACCACCACGCCGTAAGGATTTATTTTATTATACTATATTATTATTATATTACATTTTAAACGAATAAAAATTTCCTGACGCATATTTTAGATTTAAATACTTTTACACGATTTTAGTTTTTAAATACTTCATAACCATACTAAAATTTTAGAAGAGCCTAATTAGCACTGTGGTTAGGGCGTTGGACTTCGGTTCTGAAGGTTGGCGGTTCGATTCCTGGCTATATCAGCATACAGTTTTTTTCTTTGCCAAAAATGCTTGATGTTCTTTTACCGTGGGTTCTAGGATCAAGGCATCCACTTAATGTTCCAAAACAAAAATTATCATTATGTGGATAACGTGTTTCGAAGTGCTTCCAGGGTACTATAACCCGACGTGGGGTTTGAGAGAGGTCATGTACCTCTTGGACAATAGGTTCATCGCTAATACCAGCTACACTGATACTCAAAAATTATGCAATAACACTTCACTAACAATTACCAAAAAGCGCTTTCACATCCTCAACCCATTAAAATAGATAAATAGAAAAATTAAAATAGTACAAAGTGTGATAGCATGTGCCTCACGGAGGTTGGTGACCTCGGTCACAACATCCGTATGGAGTTTAAGATGGAGGTTGTATAAATACCAATACCAATACTTAAATTTTAGCTCAATATTTATATTAATGTAGGTAAAAAGGGTAGCGATCCATTTCAACACAAAAAAATTTTGATATTTTATTTCGTAGGGGTTGAAGGTAAAAAAAGACTCATGAAACGAAAAAACTGACTTAGTATGTAGGTAGTAGGTAGGATTTATAGCCCAAAGTATTCAATCTTTGAATATATTATTTAATCAAGTCTTAGTAACTATTTCCAATGCCTTATGAAAACTTTTTATCATTTATAATAATCTTATGTTTCTTTACAAATTATTTGAAAATTTATCAAACTATTGGGATATTTGATATTTGATATTTCATTTTGTAAGGGTTGCAGAAAAACCGGACTTGAAATGAAAAGAGTGACCCAAATTACCTGCTGGGTTACTTTTCCGGCACAAAAGATTCAATCTTTCATTTTTTTATAAATCTCATTTCCTTGCTTACTAAACGCACCCCCAGGGAGGGTTGTAATGGCTGATACATGCGTATTTGATTTTAAACATTCTCTTGGGAGAGCGAGTAATAATATTCGATGCCAAATAAAAAGTTTTTGGCATTTGGGAGTATCTAAAGTTTCTCTAAGAATTATTTGAAAATGTCCCTCAATTTGGAGGTTGACTGGGAAAGACTGAGAAAAACCTTCGAAAACTCGGTGGTTTCTCCAAGAAGCAGCATTGCTTCCGCGAAACACATTCTACGATAAACGCCATCCGGCGTTTGACGGATACGGCAGAAGAAGAGATGCAGTGGAGAAAGAAAGTCTCGAAAAAATTTAAGTTTTTTTTTAGGAAAATTATAAAAATAAAATTGTCAACTATTTTTATACAAACAATTACAAATTTATAAATTCCCACGAGACTGAGCAGAGTTTCTTTTCTGGTCAATAAAATAACCTTAAAATTGTTATCAAGCAGTTATTCTTTTGCAAAATATTGTTTTTGAATAAAATTGTATACATTTGAAGAAAAAAAACTTTTATATGCAATAAATTACTGTAACATATTTATAAAATTTAAAATAATATTGAAGCGTTCTATTAATACATCTGAAAAAAAGAGAAAAAAAATTTTTAAAAGAGCCGTTTAGATATTTTGACAGAAAATTTTCAAGAATCTATCTCTAAGATAATTAGAGATGAAGATGATAGTATGCTTTTTCAAGCTCCTAGTGAAACTAGCAATAAATATTTAGAATTAAATAAAGAAAAAATTAAATATTCCAATTACTTTGAGTTAATCGAAGAAACAGGACAAAAATATGGGGTTTGTAAACTATGCAAAGGAAAAGATAAAAAAATAAAAATTAAAAGGAGTCAATCGAATACAAGTGGGTTAAGAAGGTGTTTAATGGTCAGTTTAATTTTTTTTTTGCATTGACCAATTCACAAATTGGTCAATTCACTTGAGCAGTTCGTGAATTGTTCAATTTCACAAATGGGGTGTAACATATATATTATTTATTATTACACATACACTTTTTCAATAAGCAATGGTATGTTTGATGCAGAGCTGGGATACTGTGACACGCTGTTATCCGTATATACGGCATACGGTGAACGGTTACTAGATATATTTAGCCGTATATACGGCAAACTGCATACGGTAGCCGTATAAAATAGTCCATTAATACGGCGAATTTCAAACGGGTCCCGTATTGACTTTTGCCGTATAAAATTTCATACGGCAAAATCCAATACGGGAACCGTATGAAATATGCCGTATTAATGGATCATTTTATACGGCTCCCGTATTGACTTTTGCCGTATGAAAATCCATACGGCAAAATCCAATACGGGAACCGTACGAAATATGCCTTATTAACGGAACATTTTATACGGCTCCCGTATTGACTTTTGCCGTATGAAAATCCATACGGTAAAATTCAATACGGGAGTCGTATAAAATGGTCCATTAATACGGCATATTACCTACAGCTCCCGTATTTATTTATGCCGTATGAAAAACCGTAGGACAAAATTGAATACCAAATCACCTATTTGTACGGCATAAGAATATACGGCCCCATGTTTTTCTCATATGGGCCCGTA